>FR990057.1:20900719-22398219 GCA_905404095.1 Glaucopsyche alexis
AAGCCTTCATTTTAAAATTAAATTAAATAGATAGGTATGCAGTTCATTTTTTATATCTTACATAGTCATAATAATCATAAATAATTCAAATTAATAAATTTACAATTATAAGAAAAAATATATATAAAAATAGGAATATTATAAAAATCAAAGAATCACAACTAGAATTAATAATATAAAATGTTAGATAATATACTTAGGTCCAACTTATTTTGTCATCAACACCATTGAATCATAATAATATCATACAATCATCGTAAAATCTAATAAATTTATTAATATCACGTGAAAATAATTATGATGTCATGTAAATAGTCAAATTGTAGTAAATATCTAGTTACAATTATTATTATAAATTACATCTTTGAGAATTTCAGTAATATTGATTAGTCAATCTATACATCTATACAGATAAATAAAATTAAAGTGTCTGTTTGTAATTTCAAATTAACAGCTTTTCACTTAATGCATATGAAAGTATATTCGATACTAACAATAAAATATCAATTTTTAAAGTTTTTGTCTGCCCGTCTGTCTGTCTGTCTGTCTGTTTGTTCCGTCTAATCTCTAAAACGGCTGGACCGATTTTTGCGGGACTTTCACTGGCAGATAGCTGATGTTATAAGGTCTAATATAGGCTATTTTTATTTTAGGGTTCCGTATAAAAAATAGGGTTCCGTTTCCGTTAGTTGCGGGCAACGAAGTTATGCAAACGAAGTTGCGGGCATCAGCTAGTAGTCAATAATAATTAAAGTTACACATGTCAAATAATAATAATAAGCGCCCCCAAGACGGTCAAACGGTTCGATTTAAACACGGAGATTCCGTGACTCAGGGAAATTGAAAACTTTTTGTTCCTTTGGCGGGATTCAAACCCAAGACCCCCGCTTGAGCGCTGATGCGCTATAACCAGTGAGCCACACAGGTCATTTAGGTAAGTGCCCCCGCACACTCGAATTCCGCGCGCGCGCGCGATTTCCCCGCGCCGCTACCAGCCCAAACGATATCTATACATCTATACAGAATATATCTATACTCATCTATACATCTATACATACAGACAAATGAAATTTAAGTGTCTGTTTGTAATTTAAAATTAACAGCTTTTCACTTAATGCATATGAAAGTATATTCGGTACTCACAATAAAATACCAATTTTTAAAATTATTGTCTGTCTGTCTGTCTGTCGCGGTCGGTCTGTCAGTCTGTTTGTTCCGGCTAATGTCCGAAACGGCTGAACCGATTTTCATGGGTCTTTCACTGGCAGATAGCTGATGTTATAAGGTCAAACATAGGCTACTTTTATTTTAGGGTTCCGTTTTCGTTACTTCTATGCAAACGAAGTTGCGGGCATCAGCTAGTTTTTTTATAAAGATGATTATATCTCGGAAACGGTGCATCCTACTGAAAACATAATGAAAACTTCCTCCCCTGTAGGAACCCCGCAATATCATATTTTCTTCATGATGGAAGAAAAAAAATTGTGAAAATCCGGAATTTTCCAAATCTTCTATAGCTTTATATCTGGGGGCACGGCAGTGCCCCCGCCAAGTCGAGCGCGAAGCAAACACTGCCGTACCATCCTTTACTGGAACCATTTCGCCGCATTTTCAGGCCCCTATTTGAGAACCTCTGGATAAGACCAGAACGCAGAAATTTTCGTCATCCAATAAGCTATAATCACGTACTTAAAATCCAAAATTTCAAGTCTGTAGGTCATTTAGTTCCGAAGTTAAGCGAAAGCAAAGTTTCGCATTTTCGACACTCACTCACTCACTCACTCATGATCATCAAAATAGAACTACTTCCCATAAACTTAGAGAGCTGAAATTTGGTACAGAGTTTGGGTTTAATGGCCACATAAAGGGAAAACTATAAAAACTAGGATAATCGATCTGGGGGCACGGCAGTGCCCCTGCCAAGTCGAGCGCGAAGCAAACACTGCCGTACCATTCTTTACTGGAACCATTTCGCCGCATTTTCAGGCCCCTATTTGAGAACCTCTAGATAAGACCAGAACGTCGATCTGGGGGCACGGCAGTGCCCCCGCCAAGTCGAGCGCGAAGCAAACACTGCCGTACCATTCTTTACTGGAACCATTTCGCCGCATTTTCAGGCCCCTATTTGAGAACCTCTAGATAAGACCAGAACGTCGATCTGGGGGCACGGCAGTGCTCCCGCCAAGTCGAGTGCGAAGCAAACACTGCCGTACCATTCTTTACTAGAACCATTTTGCCGCATTTTCAGGCCCCTTTATTCTACTCGAACTTTATTCTACTCGAACATTACACAAATTAAATAAACAAATTACACTAAAATCTAGGAAAATAAATCAATATGCCCACGTTTCTACAAAAAGAAGTGAAATCCCACTAAAAACATTCTGTAAAAAACTAGCCAAGTCTCGATGGAGCTGCTTGTTTATCTCTAAAAAGTTATGAAATCTAGACAAAATCATGCCAAGTCTAAGGTTCCTTACTGCGGTTTCTTTATTATTATAGTTAATGTTGTGTGACTTGGCCGTTGAAGGGCACAAAAGGGTACAAAAGGGGCTCCATGACACCATTGCTCCAATACGTGTGTTGTACAATCAACAACAGCCTAAAATGAGGTCCAATTACCAATACCAGTATGGGCTATTATCTCGCTTAACAAACATAGGTAGTTACAAATGTAAACAAAATTGACTTGTACCCACAAAAGTATAAAGAATGTTCAACGGCCAAGTCACTCAACATTAACTATAATAATAAAGAAACCGCAGTAAGGAACCTTAGACTTGGCATGATTTTGTCTAGATTTCATAACTTTTTAGAGATAAACAAGCAGCTCCATCGAGACTTGGCTAGTTTTTTACAGAATGTTTTTAGTGGGATTGATTATACACCATTCATGTCTCAATTGCCATATTTTTACCCGACTGCGCAACGCAAAGGAGTGGTAATGTGTTTATCAGCCTATGTATGTATGTATGTAATATGTATGTTCCTTTGAAGCATTATACGATACAAACCAAACGCCTGGGCCGATTTTTATGATTCGCATGTCAATCGATTCCTCTTAGTCCGGCGAGTGTCACTAAAGACATGACGTTAGTGAAAATTCAATATGGCGACTACTGGACGCCATATTGTGAAAATGAAAAAAATGAAAGTCAACAAACTATGTCAAGTGGGGTATCGTTGAATAGGTATTTAAAAATCATTTTTAGTTTTCTCTCAACATTTTTCGATTCGACTGACCATTTAGGATCTATATCGATTTAAAGTTGCATAACAACCATTCTCACATTAAGCCTATATGTTAGTGTTCGTATGATCGTATTTTTGCTTTAAATTGACCAAACGTGTGTTGGTTAAACTAAAAAATCTAAAATAAAATAAATAATAAATAAAATTAAAAAACCCGACTGCAAAAAAAAGACAGATACCTAAGCAACGCACTAAAAAGACCGAAACAAGATTGAGAAAACAGACTACACTATGAGCTGAAAGCCTAAGTGAAATAATTGATGTTGTGTTTGTTAGCAGGCGGGGCCCATATATTTTTGTACGATTTATAATTTGCGAATGGGTCCCGCATGCTACCAAACATAACGTCAATTATTTCACTTAGGCTTTCAGCTCATAGTGTAGTCTGTTTTCTCAATCTTGTTTCGGTCTTTTTAGTGCGTTGCTTAGGTATCTGTCTTTTTTTTGCAGTCGGGTTTTTTAATTTTATTTATTATATATTTGATATACATGGATTGGCGCTTTCTGATCATGAAACAGGTCAATCTATTACTTTTCCAGTAAACATAAATTATAATAAGACATATAATAATTTTTATTTCATAAAAAAACGTAGCTTTAATAAAGATAATGTGACAAAATTTTTAAACGCTATAATATCATCTCTTACATTTACTGACATTCTGAACCAACAGGATTGCGAAGAAGGATTTAAGTCATTTCACGACATATTTGTTTTATTTTATAACCTTTGCTTTCCATGGATTAACGTCAAAATTAAGGATAAGCCTTTGAAAATGCGTTGGCTTACTAGGGGTATAAAAAAGTCTTGTGCAATGAAACGTATCTTATATTACAAATACAGACACAAGGCAGCAAATAAAATCGAGTTAACACAACGATATAAAAACTATTGTAAAATTCTGAAACAATGTATTAATGCCTCACAAACAAAAAATAACAGCGATTACATAAAAAATGCAAAAAACAAATGTAAAGCTACGTGGACTCTAGTAAAAAATAACATTAATGCAAAAAAAACACATAATAATATTGATAAAATAAAAGGAGGTGATAAACTATATACAAAAATGAATGACATAACTAAATTATTTAATGACTATTTTATTGACATTACAAAAACTAGTAATTTTAATAATAACAATAATAATAATTATTATATTGACATAATAAATAAATCTAAAAATGACATTTTAATTAATAATAATAATAATAATTCTATTGACATATTAAATGAATCTAAAAATGACATTTTAATTAATAATAATAATAATAATTCTATTGACATATTAAATGAAACAAAAAATGACATTTTAATTAATAATAATAATACTCAAATAAACTCAATCTATTTATCACCCTTATCTCCTAAGGACATCTATAAAATTATTGATTCATTAAATGGTACTCAATCAACTGGATATGATGACATAAATACAAAGATCATAAAACAATGTGCTAAATACATTTGCATCCCTATTTGTCATTTAGTTAACTTATCGTTTAAACAAGGCCATTTTCCATCTTCGCTTAAAATATCTGTGGTCAAACCCCTCTTTAAAAAAGGAGATAGAACCCAGATGACTAATTATAGACCGATTACATTAGTACCTGTTATTTCTAAAATTTTTGAAAAAGCTATGCAAGCTAAGATACTACAATACTTTAATACAAAAAATATATTTAGTAAACAGCAATATGGTTTCACGAAAGGTAGCTCTACAACACTGGCTTGTTTTTCGTTAGTAAAAGAAATAACAGATGCAATTGACAAAAAACTATCAGTAGCGGCTGTTTTTCTTGATTTGAGCAAAGCATTTGATTTTGTTAATCACAAACGTCTATTGAATAAAATGGAAAAATATGGTATTAGAGGGAATGCATATAATTGGTTTAAAACATATCTTACTGACAGAAAACAATGCACAGAAATAACAAAAATTAAACATAACAGAAGCTTTACTTATAGATCTGAGTATAGAGTAAATAGGAGTGGAGTACCACAGGGAAGTATTTTAGGGCCTACCCTGTTTCTCATTTATATAAACGAGTTGCCATATGTTACTAAACATAATTGTTTTATGTTTGCGGATGACACAACTTTATTAATAAAATGTCACAAAAATGATTTAAACCAAGAAATCCAAAATGAATTAAAAAATGTTACAAGCTGGCTTAGCACTAATAATTTGCAGGTTAACCTCGATAAAACAAAAATTGTTAAATTCCATAAACCAACACTTGATGAGGATAACAGCTTAGAAAATACAATTAAGCCCATAAAATGTGTATCATCAACTACTTTTCTAGGTTTCACTATAGATACGAATTTAAATTGGAAAGAAAATATAGATATTATATGCAATAAACTTAATAGATTTATATATGCTCTTAGAAGAATTAAAAATATTGTATCTAAAGAAGCAGCTTTAACAGCATATCATGGTTACGTCTCATCGACGTTAAGATATGGACTTGTACTATGGGGAAACTCAGTGGACGTAAGCAGAGCATTTCTAATACAAAAAAAATGTTTAAGAGCAATAGCAGGTGTGGACCGTACAACACATTGTAAACCTCTTTTTCAAAAATTTAATATACTCCCCCTCGCTAGTTTGTACATATTAGAAGCGTGTCTATTTGTGGAGAGACATAAATTTTTATTTGAGAAAAAAACCCATGGTAGCACAAGAAATAAAAGAAACATTAATAAAATTGTAATACCGACACAAAGACTGATGATAAATAGTAAAAACGCATACTGCATGACAATTAGAATCTACAATAATATTCCTGATAGAATTAAAAATAATAATAATAATATGTATAACAAATTTAAAAAAGAATTATTTGCTTGGTTGTTGGATAAATGTTATTATACCACCCAAGATTTTTTTAATGACGTAATGACCACAAGAAAATTTAAATTGTAATAATAAACTTTAAAACTAATAATGTAAGAATTGTATTTTATGATAAAAAAAGACATTTTATACCTTTTTTTTTATATTTTGACTTATGGAATAATAAGATTAGACAGACATTCTAATGTATAGTTTTAAGATTGACATTTGGATATATAATATTTTTTTAACATAGTTTATTATATTTTGATTTGCAGAACTGATATTATCATTATGTTATTTAGTAGATTATTCATTAATTCGTTTTATACTTTACTAATCTTTGACTTGTGTTGCTTCGATTTATATCTCGTTTATTATTAACTGTGATTAACTTGTGTACCTTAATAAGTTTTAAATAGGAATAGACGATATTTCCACGCCCTGGAGGCAGAAATTGTAACATAAACATAATATGTAACACCTTTGTACCAATTTCTTGGAAATAAATTGATTTGATTTGATTTGATTTGATTTGATTTATTTTATTTTAGATTTTTTAGTTTAACCAACACACGTTTGGTCAATTTAAAGCAAAAATACGATCATACGAACACTAACATATAGGCTTAATGTGAGAATGGTTGTTATGCAACTTTAAATCGATATAGATCCTAAATGGTCAGTCGAATCGAAAAATGTTGAGAGAAAACTAAAAATGATTTTTAAATACCTATTCAACGATACCCCACTTGACATAGTTTGTTGACTTTCATTTTTTTCATTTTCACAATATGGCGTCCAGTTTTTTGCAGTCGGGTTTTTTAATTTTATTTATTATTTTTCCTATAATGGCTTCTGTCTCAGAAACGGTGCATCCTACTGAAAAAATAATGAAAATTTCCTCCCCTTAGGAACCCCGCAACATCATATTTTTTCATGATGGAAGAAAAAAAATTTTAAATTCGGAATTTTCCAACATTTCTATAGATTTATATATTCCTCGTATCTCAATGTACAGCATTTACATTTTTTTAAAAAATTGATTCTATCTCGGAAACGGTGCATCCTATTGAAAAAATAATGAAAATTTCCTCCCCCTTAGAAACCCCACATCATATTTTCTTCATGATGGAAGAAAAAAAATTTTGAAAATCCGGAATTTTCCAACATCTCTATAGATATATACATCCCTCGTATCTATTGGCACATCATTGCCATATTTATCGTTAGTGCTTAGTGTTTGGACCTAGTGCTATGTGTTGGACCTAGTGCTATGTGTTGGACCTAGTGCTAGTGAATAAAGTCTTCAAAAGAGTCAGCAGGTCTTTCTCTCCAAATTCTTCGAACCCTAACACTTGACAATATGCTTGTGTTACTTCAGTAAAAGCTGTGGTAAAAGTCAAAATCACTACATATGTGTCAAGCTGAAGAGCGCCTACGCGCTAACCACTGAGCCACAGAGGTCATCTTTTTCCTCATTTCCAAGCACACGTCACTTCGTTGGCAACACCATAGATTATACAGGCAACACTGTCGCCGACTAAATCGATACAGTTTGCGGCTGGTCACCGACACAATTTAGTTGTCAGACTAAATTGGAAGCGTACACAATTTAGTTGTTAGACAGTCTGCAGACTTGAAATTGGAAGTGTGCGGGGGCACTAAAAGGCGGCATCCATCGGATACACCATATAGGCTCCGGAACAGGAACGGCCTTCCCACAGATAGAGTATTGCCTTTGTCTTCATTTACAAGACTACTAACACAAGAGCCTCGTAAATGGAGACATGACGAATGCTCGTTCGAGAGCCTTTATATACGGAATTTTCTGGTCAACGATAGCGCGATGTAACTCGAATCACCTGCCATCTGTCGGGTGGCTGGCGAGCTAGACAGGTCGCCACGCGCCGCGTCGTCTGGTAGTAGTGTAATTTAAATTATCAGGTCTATTACAGGAATAATTAACTTAAATAAATAAATTTTGATACGAGTTTAATGATTGAGGTGTCAAAGATTTGCAATAATAGCCCAGGTAACATAGATCAAACTCGTAGATTCCGTGACTCAGGAAAATCGAAAACATTTTGTTCCCTCGGCGGGATTCGAACCCATACCTGTGAGCGCTGATGCGCTAAACCAGTGGGCCACACACCCATCTAGCTAAAATAACTGTGAACGGACTGTAGGTCTAGACAAGACTCTAGAGTCTAGAACATTCCATGTGAGTTCTAACAACCATTAGCGCAGGTGCGGAGTCCTAAATCATGCACGCTCCTCCAGCACGCCGCGCGCCGCGCTGCACGCACTGTACATGTATAATGTACAAATTACTGTACGTATAATTATTAGGGTTACCATTTTTCCTGAACATTTCCGGAAAATCCTGACAAAATCTCAGTTCAAAATAGTTCCGGAATATTTTGAACTGTCAGTCATTTTAGTCACTTATTGTAAACATTTAGTACTTAGTAACAGTGATAAAATAACATAACATAATATGCTCGCTCGAGAAGGTAGGTTGTGCGGTTATGTAAGTTTTATTGCTCCCTAGCTGGCAACTTCGTTTGGGTAGAAGCCGTAGAACTAACGGAATCGGAACTCTATTTTTTTAAACGGAACCCTAAGATAAAGTAGCCTGTGTTACTCCTGTAGTTACTCCTTATAACATCAGCTATCTGCCAGAAACTACATTCTCTGCATATATAACAATTGTTATTCGTAGTCTGCCAATGAAAGTCCCGCGAAAATCGGTTTAGCCGTTTCAAAGATTAGCCGGAACTTGCTCCATGGTCGGAACAAACAGACATACAAACTTTAGAAAAAATGATATTTTATTGAAAGTAGGAACGATACTATTGTTCGTGTAAGTATTATACTGTTAATTTAAAATTACAAACAGATACATCCATTTTATTTATTTGATAAGTCATATTACATTGAAAACAAAAAAAATCCGGACAAAATTAAAAAGCCGGACAGAGTCCAGGCAAAAGTATATTTAAGTCCGGACATGTCCAGATTAATCCGGACGGATGGTAACCCTATGTACAATGTGCTACATCATAATTCCAGGTGATTATCGGCTCACAACTAGGTATAGTTAAATACGAGTACCTACGTGCCTCGTGATTCCAATTTCCATCGGGTAAGAGTTTGAGGATCGGAAACTAGCATTATATTAAATCTTAAGGGTGCTCTCTCACCTGGAGCATTCGCGTGTACGGTGTAATGTGACATTATAGATTCGACCTTGAGCATTACATTACAATACTACCTCCCTGACTGACGAACATTCGCGTGTAATGTAATGTTTGAGCGCCGAGCGGGCGGGATCATTACAAGGTGCGCATTGTAATGCCCGGTTATCCTCCCACACTTACGTAATGTTCGGATATGTAACGTTATATTACACGCGAATGCTCCAGGTGAGGGAGCACCTTAACGTAAACAAAGAGAACTTTAGAAATATGTTATAATGCTATCAATTTTAATATCACTTATTTTCCCGGCAATAATGGATTCTAGTGGTCAATAACACAATGATTATTTGCTAATTGCATCTTTTGTGTCTGTCGCTCGATGTAAAGTAAGCCGAAACAAAACTTCCTAATAAGCTATGCGACACTTTCGTAGATTTTAAAACTACGCCTACGCCTGACCTTTACATTAGTAAAATCTAATTAAAAATATTTTAATGGAACAAACCATGCCTTGGTTTTTAAAGCTCCAAAGTCTAAAGGAATGCTTTTACTTATTTCTCTATATCACTGATCTTCAATGCCCAGAGATTGAGAAATTGCTCGACCATTTTAATAAACAGCGAGCGATCGCGTGCAGAGTTCGCGTGTGGCTCGCTCGCCTCGCTCGCCAATTATACTCGAATATAACCCATCCTGCAGATCAACATTCACTTATCCGTAAACAATATGGCGAATAGACATAAACTTTTAATCATTTCACAACAACGAATATACATATTGCCTTTCATAGGCCTACAGCTACTTACGTTAAATGATTATTATAAAGAAATAAATTTTAAGTGTAAATTAATTAGCCTCAGAAAGAAAATTTTGTATATTACTAATATTTTACTTATTTATCATAGAAAATGTAAACTATTAACTATCCATGTAAATAATAAAACTAATCAATTTCCTAATTTGCTATCCTCAATCCTGACAATATTGAAATCCTTGGTAGACTACATTATATAATAGCCTAGGCATTTTTTTTTTTTTTACATAAAATTACAAAGAAGTTACTCAATAATATTTTTTATATTTTATATTACGTAAAACAGGTCTAGCACAGACTGGTGCGGTATGCGCTGCAGTACAAGGGCGCGAAATGCGCGGAAAGCGGCCATTTTGCCAATCCTGACAAATTGAGAATACGTTACCCGCCTTCAATTAATGAGATCGTGGAGATCTATTTTTGTAGTCGGTTATTATATGGTACTTCACATTGATGGAGTTCCTCACTATCATCATATTGGGGGCTTATTTTCTGTAGTAATAAAGAACCAGTTAATGATTATTATACCTACCTATAGTAGGGGAGGGGAAGGTGCTAATTTTGTAGTCACTCGAGCGTCATGGAGACCTAGTAGGTTTTTTACATTAGGTAAAACTGATAAAAAAATAATAAGAGCGTTTTTTATTTTAGCGATGGGTTCAGAAACTGCGGCCATTTTAAAGTTTTGGAAAAGAAAATATATTCAGAAAATTGCTTATTTCGGTAGGTTATTATTATATTTTAGACAACAAGGACTAAATCATTTAGTTTAGTCCAAAATAAAATATCTGCAAAAAATATAAAGCTTCATATTTTCCTAACTAAGCTTAGTTAGGAAAATATGAAGCTTTATATTTTTATATTTTAAAATGTCCCTACAGGCTAACCTAACCTTTTAATCGTCAGTGCTTTTTATGGACGCTTCTTTGGGGTATACTAAACAGCCCCTCTCTTAATCTGACAGATTGGATGATATTTCAATACTCAAAAAAAAATAATATTTTTTTAACCCACCACGTTAGAAATCTGATTTCTATACCATGATAACTAGACACATGTCGGAAGCCTATACAAGCTTAATCTGACACGCTCGAGCTACTCCCGAAATCCCCTCTTCCCCTCCTCTACTACTACCTAATACCTTGCATGTATCTGCTCTTTTAAAGAAGCTTAGACAGTACAAGGGCATGCCGCTTACGCTTATAATTACGTAGGTGATAGCTAAATGATGAAAAAGAAGGTCAAGGCACGGTATTAAAAAAGTAAAGTCACTAAAAAACTACTATTTTATTTACAGTGAAAATCTATTAGGTTAAGGAATATAAATTATGGTCGCAATATCCGGCCGGCCCGTTTGCCGCCGGCTGGCCCGAGGAGGGCGCTCCCAGCGGGCTGAACATGTCCGCTGAGGACGCGCGTGGAGGTGGGACCGCAGAAGAAGAGGAGTGCCGGTATTACGGTGCGCCGTTCTCCCTATCTTCTGCGGCCGTGGAGGGATCGCAGGGGGAGAGGCGTGATGGTATTACGGTACGCCACTCTCCCTACCCCCTGCGAGCTGGCGGGGGGTAGGGTAGGGTAGGGAGTTCCGTCAAAACGGCGTTGGTGGGGCCGCAGAGGAAGAGGCATGACGGTATTGCGGTGCGCCGCTTGCCCTATCCTCTGCGACCGAGGTGTGATCGGTGGCAGAACCACAGACCTGATCTGCCACCGGGTACCGGTGATGAGGCTGGTATCCATGGCCTCCTAGTAGCAGACTCGGGGAGAGTTTGCTACAGTACTGGTGGAGGCCGAGGAGGGAGGCGCACCTTACCATCTGGTGCGCCTGGGGCCTTCGGGCCTTAGATGGAGCCGCTTGTGGTCGGCTGCCGTCGGCGGGGTCGCGGATGTGTTTATCGTTCTTGGGCCCCATCACAGGGCGGCGAGGAGGAAGGTGGGGGTGGTTTTTAGTGGGTATACCGTGGGTCTCATTAGCCTATACGGGAGTCCCACATCACCACTCGGGTGCCCCCTGCGCCTGAGTGGTATGCGTAATGCATTTTCCCCCCGGAAACAAAAAAAATAAAAAAAAATAAAAATAAAAAATTAAAAAAAAAAATGGTCGCAATATCCGATATTCGTTATAATCGATATCAAAATATGACTTCAAAGGAGATTCAGTTCTACTGAAAACAATGCATTCAAGGCAAGTTTATATGACCACAAGAATCACAATGCGGCCACCGCAAATTGAGCTATTGGCTAGCCGCACACACACCATATTATTGGCAATAATGTACATATTGACAATAATAATTCTTGTGTGCGGGCCATATTGCCATTTTTTTGTGTTGACTAGTATTGACAAATTTATTGTGCCAATAATATTGCACGTGTGCGGCTAGCCATTGACTACACCACGACGACGCGACGTACAGATTTTTACGATTTCAAAACATATTGTCATTATAATATATATATAGGTCATTTCGTGGAGGGCGCGCGCCATGGTTCACGTTTTGCTGGGTGCTCAAGGCATATCCCACGCTATGTGAATTGGGTCTGTAACGGGCGGTTTTCGAGTTGCAGATGGTAAGGCCTGGTTTGTAATTAGGCGCTGTAATGAGGGACAGGTTCCAAAGGTACACCTCCCAATTAATGACGGACGCGGGATAACCAGGGCTGCCAAATGGAACTTTTTAAAACCGGACACGATAGGCGTGCTTTCGACGAAATATTGTAAAATTGCCAACCTTTATTACATTATAGACGTGTGTAATTCGCATAGTCATTCAATTGGACTAGTACACTTGCGTCATGTCGTTCATTCATTCAGTCAGTCCCGCATTCTCGACAAAACACAAAATTACATAAACTAATTCGCAGCAAGAAACATTCCACACTTTCACATGAACGAGAAAGACAAACCATTATAAGGTAGATAATAGAAGGATATGACTTGAGTTGTTGCCCTTTGAAATTAGTGCCCATGCAGTGCTCTAGTAACTGAACTACTGAATTCAAAGAGTGACATAGTTCGCCGTGATCAAAAGATATAATCCCTGCTCCCTTTCTACACTAAAAGCTCATTAAATTTAAACTCCTGGCCGAAACACATTTGCGGCAGATATCACCCGTCATTACCGATATCGCTAATTAGCGGACGAAGATTAACCGTCCACTTAGTGACAGAGATCACCACTATCTGGTACAGAAGGGAAAAATCGTACAATCTACAAATCTTATGATACCTATAACTATTATAACTGATAACAGAAAACTAGCTGAGTAGTGAGTCCATAACCTTGCTGTAAGTTGTCTCTAAAATACACAACTTGCTCCAAATGTTGCCTCTACAATACACTCACCTTGCTCCAAATATTCTCCCTAAAATACACACACTTTGCTCCAAATGTTTCCTCTACAATACACACACCTTGCTCCAATTGTTCCCTCTACATACTCTACAATACACACACTTTGTTCCAAATATTTCCTCTACAATACACAAACCTTGCTCCAATTGTTCCCTCTACAGGCTCTACAATACACACACTTTGCTCCAAATGTTTTCTCTACAATACACACACCTTTCTCCAATTGTTTCCTCTACATGCTCTACAATACACACACTTTGCTCCAAAGATTTCCTCTACAATACACACACCTTGCTCCAATTGTTCCCTCTACATGCTCTACAATTCATACACTTTGCTCCAAATATTTCATCTACAATACACACACCTTGCTCCAATTGTTCCCTCTACAGGATCTACAATACACACACTTTGCTCCAAATATTTCCTCTACAGTACACACATCTTGCTCCAATTGTTTCCTCTACATGCTCTACAATACACACACTTTGCTCCAAATACTTCCTCTAAAATACACACACCTTGCTCCAATTGTTCCCTCTACATGCTCTACAATACACACACTTTGCTCCAAATATTTCTTCTACAATACACACACCTTGCTCCAAATCTTTCCTCTACAATACACACACCTTGCTCCAATTATTCCCTCTACATGCTCTACAATACACACACTTTGCTCCAAATATTTCCTCTACAATACGCACACTTTGCTCCAATTGTTCCCTCTACAGGCTCTACAATACACACACTTTGCTCCAAATATTTCCTCTACAGTACACACATCTTGCTCCAATTGTTTCTCTACATGCTCTACAATACACACACTTTGCTCCAAATACTTCCTCTAAAATACACACACCTTGCTCCAATTGTTCCCTCTACATGCTCTACAATACACACACTTTGCTCCAAATATTTCTTCTACAATACACACACCTTGCTCCAAATCTTTCCTCTACAATACACACACCTTGCTCCAATTGTTCCCTCTACATGCTCTACAACACACACACTTTGCTCCAAATATTTCCTCTACAATACGCACACTTTGCTCCAATTGTTCCCTCTACAGGCTCTACAGTACACACGCCTTGCTTCAAAAGCTCCATCTACAATACATAACTAAGTTGATAGTTCTTTGAAAATATTGACTTGAAATACTGTTTCTTCTCTGAAGTTACTCTTAATTAAGGGTTCTATTCATTTAAGTAATAAAAAAAATTAGTTATCTACCCTATTGGCTCCCAGTCCGCCTCTGAAAGTTAATATATTACGTAATGTTACAGGAAAATAATTTCAAACAATAACAAAGGTTGAATCTACACCTAAAGTATCATCACCAAACCTGCCCGGTGCAGAGATTCAACTCAGGGATTAAGTTACAAATAAAAGTCACATAAAACATACAGCTCCTGTCTCTACAGAAGCTGCCTTTTTGCACTTACCGAGTCTAATGACTAAACGTTTCAGAGAATTTTATATTTATAGCCTTTTGATTTAAGCTTTGATCGTTTCAACCAGTTATGGGCAGAAATTGGCACTGGTGGTTATGAATTGAAAAATGCTAAGGTTTATTCTGCTAATTAAATCCTGAAATAATGCAGTTACAATACGATTCCGGATATTATATAAAAACTGAAAAATTGTATTCTCTTAAACGTCAAAAGCGTTTTGATTTGTCCAGACTCTAATCGATACGATTCGTTCATCTATACTAATATTAAAAGCTGAAGAGTTTGTTTGTTTGTTTGAACGCACTAATCTCAGGAACTGCTAGATCGAATTGAAAAATTATTTTTGTGTTGGATAGTCCATTTATCGAAGAAGGCTTTAGGCTATAAACATCGCGCTGCGAGCAATAGGAGCGAAGAATCAGGGGAAAATGTGGAAAAAAACGGGGAAAATCGGGCTTCCGTTGTTTGCTTGAACGCGCTGATCTCAGGAACTGCTAGATAGAATTGAAAAATTATTTTTGTGTTGGATAGTCCATTTGTCGAGGAAGCCTTTAAGCTACATAACATTACGCTGCGACCAATAGGAGCGAAGCATCAGTGAAAAATGTTGCAAAAACGGGGAAAATTATTCATATTTGAGGGCTTCTGTTGCGTGCGCTGGGTAAGCGGTCCAAGTTACCCAAAAAATATATATGAAAGAATTATTCCTCTTTAAATGATGTAAAAAAATATCTGCGACAGTATTTATGTCTATCTTTTAAGATTGACTCACTATAACCTTTTTTATGGTAATCAAATTTGGTCGAAATTAATGCATTATTGCGCCATCAGTTGACGCGGACGAAGTCGCGGGCAACAGCTATAATTGATAATTCAATAAACAAAAAACTAAACCGACCTCCAAAGTAATAACACACAAAAAAGTATGAAATAAAACTTATTTTTAAATAATTCCCCTTTCAAACTCGGATAAAATTTTAACTATTTTTCTACTCAATCTTCTTAATTATGAAGTCGGTACAAGCAAATTATCATAGATCACCGTTCACGAGATGCCTAGTGACAGACAGACGCCGGACGGATGGAAATCGGAGTCTTAGTAGAAGCCTTTGGGCTAGTAACCCTAAAAACAAAGAATATCATAGGTAAATCACCGTATTGAATAATGATATACTTAAACGAGACTGCAAAACATTACACTTTCTAATTTTAATTTTTTGAAACCATAAAAGTTACAGATTTTAAATACAAAAGTTTTAAAACAAACTTTATTGGCTAAAAGTTGATAACTAATAAATATATTAAATATAAATAGATTTAATTTGAAATCGTCTAACTTCCATAATTTTAAGAAAAAAAAATTTAAAGTGTACGTAGGTAGGTACTTTCTTTTGCAAGGTGTATTATTTGACAATATTATGACATTTAGTTTTATTATGACATTAAGTTTTAAAATTTTACTATCAAAAGTTTTTTTTTGTTTCTTTTTTATTGTAATTTCTTTTCTGACCATCATCCAGTTGACAAGACTTGACATGATTAATTGTAACTATTGGATTGAATTGTTTTTTTTTATTTATTTAAATAAGAATGCTAGATATATTTTTCTTAATTAATGATTTCGTGAAATAAATTTATATTAATTAATATTACTTATACTGAATCCAATTGTAATTTTAAAATAAGTTAAACATTATATTTCCACGCCATAAAGGCAGAAATTGTGACCCATATATTACAATAACATCCATGTACTACCAATTTCTTGGAAAATAAATCATTCTATTCTATTCTAATCTAATAATCATCAGGCTTATTCATTAATGATGATGATGATTCCAAAGAAAGTATAATCCGCATGTAAGTAATCGCGCGCCGCCGACATGCGACATGGCTTTTCAATTAAAGGCTTTTAACGAAAAAATTACAAGTGCAGGCAAAAAGACAAGTGACCGATTGGAATGAGGTTAAACATTTGAAGATTTAATTTTTTTTGTGAGGTTGTCATGGGGTACTCTTCCCAACTTACCTGTCCGGTAGTTGTGGTATAGTATACGGGTACGCGACCCCGGCTTCCCTAGCTATTACTGTCCTATCCCTTGCCCTCCTGGGCGGTAATATCCTACATTCCATATTTCCCACTCTAACTTACCAATCTTCCTTTCCTCACCACCTATCCTTCCCTTTCCCTATTCCTACCCTCTCCACCAATCCGTGGAAACGCAATGGATAATCAAAAATAATTAAATTATCCAAAATGGCGGCGATGTGGTTCGCCACCCATCACGTCTCGTTTCTCGCGGAGGCGAAAAGCGGACCATGGAGAGACGCTTGGCTACGTTGAATGTAAGAGGAGGAATGGATGGTAAGAATGAAAGTGGACGAAGCGAAAGAAGTATGTAAGGAAGTAGCAAGTGGAAAGAAGTGGTCTCTGCCTACCCCTACGGGAAAGAGGCGGTCCTGCCTACCCCTACGGGAAAAAGGCGTGATTATATGTATGTATGTATGTCTTTGGCGTCAGTTGACACAGAGACGCGATGTGGCACGGCATTTTTTTATGAGGGTGTTTGTATTGTTTCTGCCATTAGGGGGCAGACCCAACGCACACAAACCGTCATCTGGTGGCGTAAGTGGTATTGAAAACGGTCAATAAGAATTTTCGATTCTTTTTCCATCACCAGGCGGCGCTTGGTAGACCGACGGTCCTTGTCATGTCGAAAGTCACGAATTTAAAAACCCTCATTAAGAAAGCGAATCGAAAATTAAACTTTACTTACTGTGTCTATAACGCGCGCCGCTCGATAAGTAGTTGCATTTAACATACATAAATAAAAAAGGTATGTAATGTCAAATGTCAAAATGACAGTGACTGAAGCTTATGATAGTCTAATTCAAGTCTAATTAGTAATTTAGCTAGCCCGAAGGCTATATTTAGTATAGAAGTGTCTGTCATAAGTATACGTGTATAATAATTATAATATGTACAAGTATATATTATATATACATGATACACGTAAATAAAGAAGATACAATAGAAGCGTTGTTGTATCATTGATATAACCAATTTACCACCCTAACATAAGAAGGACATGCTAGAACCAAGGCAGCGAGCACAAAATATGGTGTCAGAAGTGGGATACGAAGCCACGTCTTCAAAGATTATACATTCGAGTTAAGACTGCAGTGAGTCATCAGTGCAAATGTCAAAATGAATCCGTCCGATTACGAAGAATCCATCCGTCCATCTGTCTGTATGTCACCTGATAGCTCCTGCATTCTCAAGTAGTATTAGGAGTATGATTTTCGGCAAAGTTAAAGTTTATGTGGAGCAAGTTGTACAGGCAGCTAATATTTTTAAATAAGACTTAGAAATACATAAAATCAATAGCAACACACACTACTTCAGATTATTAACACATGATACACCTGCATGGTTATGATTTGCATACGCCATTCTGATGGCAGAATGTAGGATCTTTTAATATTGTCATTTTGTAAGACCTCATGACAAACAACATTCTTGCAATAAATGAATTGAATTTTAATTTGATACGTCTACTGTGCGTTTGATAGATATACACAACAATTTTGTTATTTTTGTTATGTTTGTCAATCTGTTACAATTACAACATTCTCATTTTGTTTTACTTTTCTTAATAAGAGACAAAAGAACTCTTATAAAGTTCAATTAAAAAAAAAGTTGTCTGTTAGGTCGGTTTTACGGACGATAATTTTACGTGATAACGTCATCACAAGCCGAACGCTTAGGCCGATCGTGCCTCTCTATCGCTTGTTCCGCGCTCTCGCTTGCACGCTCGGCTCTGGCGGAACGTGACAATTTTACGTACGTGCAGCCGGCGTTAATCAATTTATAAGACATTCGTTTCAGCCTGGTGACGTCCACTGCAGGACATAGGCCTCCCCCATAAATTTCCAGTACGACCGGTCGCTCGCGGCCTGTATCCACCGACTCCCTGCGACTTTTCTCAGGTCATCTGTCCATCTCGTTGGAGGACGTTATCAAGTCAGAATTATTATGAGCGAATTTCGACCACAGAGAGACCTCTAGTAATAATTATTATATTAAAGATCTTAACACGTTAAAAACTGACCCCTCGGTACAGATTTACGGTTGACCAGATAGTCCAGACACGGTCCGCATGCCGCGGCGTTTCCCCGCAATTATGATCCTTTGACAGGCCGCCGTGTGTGGTGGTGTGTGTCCGCCGACATACCGGCGTGCTTGACATAAGGGCCACTACACACCACGCGTTAGTAACACATGTTACACGGGCCAGTAGATCTGTGGTCCAATGTAAAAGTTAGAGCCATCGGCCATAAACACACGGTGTATTTTAAATACGCTGAGGACGAACAGATGACGCGCGTATACGCACTTCAAACGAGATTCCAATGAATTTCTGTGTGCAACAATAGGAATCTACGACGACGTAAGTGTACGTTTCGCGTAAAGTAACGACTCTTTACGCGTTTAAAATACGCTATATGGTTATTTAGACTATTAACATGAAGAATTATTGGATACTCGAGCTTCTAAAACATCGGCATTTACATTAGTAAATGCCGATCTGGGTATTAACCCAGATACGCACGTGTCATCATATAAAAATATATCATTAGTAAATGCCGTGTGCTATGGCTCTTACCCTAACCTTATTCATTAAAATCTATCAGTAGTTTAGGTGCTTCGGTGTAACAACAGAGAAGATGAGAAGATGCATAATTTTTTAAATTGTATTTTCGAAAAGTACTTAATAAGCCAGGAAAGATTGTCTTCGCAATGACATATCTACGATCAACCGTTGACGAAATACGAGTACAGTCATCACAAAAGTGAAATTGTTGGAGTGCATTAAAAACGCTCTATACAATATTGATTTTATTATCTTAAATACTGCATTTAAGTATATCACTGTAATAACAAAAAATGACACAAATAACATAATAATTTGAACAGTGATTTTCTTTTTGCGATCAAAGCAAAAACTTTCGGAAAATAGAAGAATTTTGCTGACTTAAAACAAATGCATCTTCTCTATTATATATAGATAGTTTAATTTATTAGTCATTAGTCATTAAGTTTCCTTGTTGCTTTTTCATAGTCGGGTAAACGCGTCGTGTGTAAGAGCCCTAAGACAGTCGAGCTCTAATTGAGGAGTGATGCTGAGAAGTGATATAAATCAGTCACGACAAGGGCGCCATTCCTGTTCACTGTTCATGTAAAAACTTGGAGATTTGTCAACAAAAACATACTAATTATGTTCCCTTGATTAGTAACTGATATGCTATATGGAAGATTATCTGAAATGTTTGAACCTTTTAGTTGAAAAAATGAATTAAAACCTGGCTTTTGTAACTCCTCCGGTGTTGCAGGCGTCCTAGGGCGTCGGTAAACGCATTCCATAAGGCGATCCGTTTGGTCTTTTGTCAGTGCCCTTATATAGTATTATTAGTACAATCTGAATTCTAGAGTAATTTTTACGTCATTCAATTCAAATTCAGACTTTTCTGGCTGAGAGATTTCTTATCTGACATAAAACACTTAGCAACATTTGGAATATGTCAGACTGTTAATCTTGTCTCATTAAGAAAAGATAACCGAATGTCTACGTCGAATATAAATTAATGATGTTCTGAAATAAGAGTTTACTGCCAAAGTGAGTAATTTGCATTTGTTAAATAAATTAGGACTTTTTGGGTTAATGTATTGCAGCCAGCAGCAGTAAAGACGCTGAATTTATTAGGTCTGATATGATAGATATATTATATACTTATATATTATTTTTTCAAGAAGATTTAATCAGAGAGGCGGCAGAAATGGTCATAGATCCAATCCAATGATTTCAAAAATAAGGATGGGCAAATATTTTCTCCATGGCAATAAATAGTAGGTACATTTGATAGAAAAAAACCGTGATACAAGAAAAAGTTACATCATCTTGTTTTCAGAAGATTATGTCAATTAAATGCGGACAAATGTCAAACCTTCACTGCCCCAAACAACCCCAAAAGTAGAGCAGTTTAAGTGTGGACTTAGGTCTATGGTTCAGCTAGAAATCAGACTCAGTCGAGCAACAAGTCAACTAGATTACCAAACAGTTAGCCAAACAGTTGGGCCTCAAAGGGTAATTAAATAACGGTTAACCATCAGACTCAGTCGAGCAACTAGTCTAGTAGACTGTCGACTCACTAGTATCCCAGTACCAGGGACGCATAATTATGCTTGTAACTTATAATTATTGGCTCATTAATAACAATCACTGTGTAGTTAGGGTTTCCTAGATAATTTCGCTAAGCAGACACACACGCAAAAACATCGTTAACTATTTAAAGCTACATCTAATCTGCTTAACTTAGCTTAATTAATTTAATGAAATAATTGCTTAATCCATTATTTCTCAAAGGCTTCGGAGTCCGGAGTCCCAGATACATTCGAGGCCCACCCTGGTTGAACCATGCAAGTTCTCTGCTATAAGATATAATTTAATAATTTAAAATTAGAAATATTAATCAACATTGACAATAACTCTTGTCCAATTCTCATAATTAACTTAGATTTTCAATTTACTTTCAATAAATTAAATAATGATACTGATTTTTCTAGTTTGGACCAATCAAAACACGTTTGACGTTGGTTTGACGGGTATGAGATTACCATTTGTCTGTTTTAACGGAGACTTTGAAACTGTATTATTGCGATACTTATTAATGTGATATTTGACAGCTATTTCATCAGTACTCTAATCTAAGAACCACTAGAAATTTTGCCAAACAGCCTGTCAACTTGCCTTTGAGTTGCTATGTCAAAAGTCGGTAATTAACCCTAGTTTCATCTTTCATTAAACATCCTCTAATTTGGAAGGGTTACATTTGGAATATAAAGAATAAGAGTAATAATTGTAACCTGTCGCAGCTAGGACTAGGTTTTTACGTGTGAATGGGACAAAGACTTCTAATGGGACAAGGTTGTACACTACGGCCGCTGTATCTGACGGGTCTGAACATAGGCTCTGCGAACTTTAGCGCATGTACAACTCGTGAAGAAAACTGTTATTGTATTATTTTATATATACCTATGTACTAATAAAATTTCCCTAATACAGTTGACCAATTAGTACAAATAAAATAAATACGAAAACACTTAGAAACAGCTAATGCGCAACCTTCTGCGGGAAGTTCAGACTCGCCAAGATACATCGGCCGTATTGTAACTGGAATCGATGGAACTCGGTGGAGGAAAATATACAACTCCGTCTTACTATTGTAGCAAGAACCGGTCCTGACTCCTGTCGTAACTCACTGGCGGTTGGCACTAATTAATTACTTGCCACTTGCCAGTACTGCTAAGTTAAGGCATTCTGTAGTATGTTGACAAAACACAACAACAAACGTCGCGTCAGACAAATCTTTTATTATATGACTGGATGTTACCCGCTACTTCCAGTTGCAGTCGTCAGTCTGTCGCAGAAACCGTACATTTTCCGCAATAAAAAGTAGTTTATGTCTTCCTCGTGGCTTACTCTACATCTGTGCCATCAAAATCGGTCCAGTAGTTTCGGAGCCTATTCAATACAAACAAACAAACAAATGAACAAACTTTTCCTCTTTAGATATGTTATTGATTGTACCGTAGGTTCTTGATGGAAATTAATGTTTCACAGTAATAATACACAATACTTTTTGCACTATTTCCACTTTATTATATTAGTATAGAAATCATGCCAATTATATCAAAGCGAGAAACGGCCAGCCCCGTGAAAACAAGAGTATCTAGGTTTGTTAATAACTGTGTCGTTGACTATGTAAACCCGCGCTTAGCACGGCCCCCGCCAGTCTAGCCACTTATACATAGCCGGGACCTAAGTCCATTCAATGTCGATTCATTTGGATGGTGGTGGCCGTGTCATCAAAACCTTCTGAAGCACCAAAGGCTACATACTGCAGCATTAGGCTGCATTTCCACGAGCGCTCTTTGGTGATCGCGATAGAAAAAACTGCGTTGCAAAAAGAATTCATAGAGCTGAAAACCGTGTACAGTTGTCCAATCTGATATTTTAAACTCTCGTAGGTACGAGGGCTTTCTGTCCAGACAGCAACAAGTTTTGGAAATATAAAGATATAAGTCAAGTGCGAAAAGAAAGTTCGCGAAAAAACCAGAATAAGAAGTTGTAGGGCCCGTCGCCGCGAGCGAATGGATTTCTCTAACTAAAACAGTCGGTACTGGGTACTCGGTAGTTTATTGCACTTTAATATATTGCAGCCAGCAGCCGTAATTACGCTGGATTTATTAGTTCCTGGCTTCCTGTTGGATATGATAGATAGCTCTGATTTAGAGAGGCGGCAGAATTGTCACGGACCCAATGATTTCAAAACTAAGGATGGGCTGTGACCATGGAGTAAATTTTTGATCCATTGCTCTGATGTATATATATGTTATCGTAAAATTGTAAAAACCGTTACATTGTAAAATAACTAACGAGATTGTAAAAATATGTCGAAAGATTTATTACTATACGTTTTTAATCTAACGTAAAGTAAAATGTTAAATTCTAGGCACAATGTTTGCGTCGGAAGTCTATAAACATTTTACAATTTCACTAGTTATATTACAATCTAACGGTTTTTACATATACATTTGACCCTTTTTTTTACTATAATTTATGCATTTGACAGAAAATACCTTAGTAAAAAAAAGTTACGCCACCTTGATTTAAAAAGATTTTGTCAATGAGAGTTTTTAAATTCGTAACATCTGGAAGCTTCTTGACACGACAAGGACCGTCGGGCTACCGAGCGCCGCCTGGTGACAGAAAAATAATCGAAAATTGTTACTGACCCTTTTTTGATATTACGCCACCAGATGACGCTTTGTGTCAGTTAAGTCTGCCCCAAAGGCAGAAAAAGTATCAAAAACGCTCATTAAATGCATACTGATATAAATACGGAAAGCAAATGACAAAATGTCAAGATGAAAAGAATACAATGTCAAACCTCGACTGTCCCAAACAACCTCAAAAGTGGGGCAGTCCAAGTGAGGATACTTTATGTCTCGACGTGCCTCGTCTCTAATATATTATAGATCTATGCACAGACCACCCAAGTGGTTTATTATTATGTTGTAATTAGGTTATAATTGCTATGTTTATGGAAATTACCGGAAAAGTGAATTACGTGTAGATAAGCTAACAGCTGTTTAATATTGAGGTAAAACTTCAACTTTCAAATGGTTCTAATCTTCCACGTAAAGCCTAGCCGTTTCGCTGTTAAGTATTTATTCCTAACATTTGTGCATAGGTACAGATCTTTATGAGAGCTAGTGGCTATATTCCTAGATTCTTATCTGTTTATGCTTAATGGTATACTGCCATACTTTCAACATACTGCATAATCATCATATCGTAAATATAACCATACCAGATGTTGCCCGCGACTTTAAATTTCGCAGAAACCGTACATTTTTACACAATAAAAAGTAGCCTATGTCCTTCTCTGTGGTCTACATTACATCCGTGCCAAATTTCATCAAAATCGGTCCAGTAGTTTCGGAGCCTATTCAATGCAAACAAACAAACAAACTTTTTTCCTCTTTATTATATTAGTATAGACATAAACCAATAAAACTAGTTTTATTAGTCCATGGTGACCTCTGTGGCTCAGTTGAGTGAGCGTGTTGGTGCTCAAGCCGGGGGTCGCGGGTTCAAATCCCGCCGAAGGAACAAAAAGTTTTTCTGTGTTCCTGGGTCATGGATGTGTATTAAATATGTGTATAATATAATAAAAATCTTAAATATGTGTATAGTATAAAAGTATTAAATATATTTCCGTTGTCTGGTACCCGTAACACAAGTTCTTCAAGAACTTACCACGGGATCAGATTGACGTGGTGTGAAGCGTCCTTAGATATTATTATTATTATGGTATAGATAACCAATTGACTATTGTCAAAGAATATTATATTACTAACGTGTAGTATTGCTATTGTACCAAGAACGTATCTACTACCCATGTAAAGGTTTGCAGTACAACCTGTCTTTACCATCGACGAAACTATTGAAAAGTGGAGACAATGTATTAAACTCTGAGCATCCACCTTCATCACCGTGTCAGATATCTCCCACTGAGCCTGCTGCGCAGTGGACAGTGGGCAGTGAGCACACTTTACGACCGTTTAGTAAGCTTCACTTAATCAGGAGTAACCTAACGCCATCAGGCACCAGGCCCCGTGGGCATCCAAATTTATTGACCCTTCTAACTACAGCCTTTTATGTCATTGATGGTGTTGGTACCCTGTTCAAGATCAAGACCCCGATCGTCGTAATTAACTTACTCAACTTTTAATATACCTTTACAAACCCCTTTACTAATAAAAATATTTATCCAGTAGATAAGCAATACAATGTTTTGTCCTTGTCTTTCAAGCAACTTTTCCAACGCATAAGACAAGGACAAAACATTGTATTGCTTATCTACTGGATAAATATTTTTATTAGTAAGGAGGTAATATAATAAAGAGGAAAGGATTGTTGGTTTATTTGCATCGAATAGGCTCGGAAACTACTGGACCGATTTTGATGAAATTTGGCACAGATATAGAGGGGAAGGACATAGGCTACTTTTTATTGCGGCAAAATATACGGTTCCCGCGGGATTTCCTTTTGCACGTACGAAGTCGCGGGCAACATCTAGTATCTAATAAACAGAATCGACCTTCTGATCCAACTGAACTGAACTGAACTGAACTAAATCTGAACGTAAACAAAATGATACAACTCCGTCAAATGTTATTGTATTTCTATATATACGGTCATATATAAACATAAGTTATATTATAATTGGTTGCATTATGAAGTTATCATACCTACCTTTTACTGACATGACTGCGGCGAAGCCAAAAAGAAGGGTAATGATTTTGGCTGTCTATGGTGTTATGTATGTATGTACTATATAATATGTGAGTATGGTTGTTTGTTCCAGCGTAGCGCATATGTCTGTAACTCCGCTGCTTTTTGTTCGCTAATCGTTTCTCACTAAATTGTTGAATATTTAAGTGAAATTTCGTCCGAGCTGAAACGTCACAATGTGCGACAAAAAGCCTGCCTCGTTTCTTCTCAGAAGAACGAAGATTCTTATGATTTCTAACCGGCTAAGGGTATGAAAGCTTGGACTACTAATTAATTTTATATTTGTATAAATATGCGGGTTATGTGCATACGCGGCCAGTTCTTATCCGCTTGTAGACTTGTGATTAGAGTTCCTTGCGACGATGTAATTATAGTCAATTTTATTAATACGTTAAGCTACCTTTTAGTAGGTACAGTTTTATTAGAGGAGTATGATATTTGGTTAAATTAAACGTTATGTGGAGGAAGGGGCGCAGAAAGCTTTTTTTAAATAACACTTCACTACATAAAGCTGAAGAGTTTGTTTGAACGCGCTAATCTCAGGAACTGCTGGTTCGAATTGCAAAATTATTTTTGTGTTGGATAGTCCATTTATCGAGGAAGGCTTTAGGCTATATAACATTACGCTGCGACCAATAGGGTGAAGAATCAAGGGAAAATGTGGTAAAAACGGGGAAAATTTATTCATCTTTGAAGGCTTCCGTTGTTTGTTTGAACGCGCTGATCTCAGGAACTGCTATATCGAATTGAAAAATAATTTTTGTCTTGGATAGTCTATTTGTCGAGGAATGCTTTAGACTATATAATATCTAAAAACTTAGGCCTTGACATCCATTAATGGATGAATTATACAGTATTCTCCGAGCGACGTAACCACTCTTGAAATACTGTAGTGCCTGGGACAGTTGGTTTTTTTAAATGTCGTATGGTTGTCCAAGCACATACGGCATTCTCACAACATAGTCAGCTTAGTCCAGAGGAATGAACTGGTCAATACGTCTGGGGCCAACCATGTGTGGGTTTCCTCGCGATGTTTTCCTTCACCGTTAGAGCGTCCGTTTAATGTACATGAGATCTGAAAAAGTCTCATTGGTACACGCCACAACCTGGGATTTGAACCTGCACTCTCTCGAGTGCGAAATAAAGATCTACCCACTAGGCCACGGAGCCTTATATATTATAATATCACGCTGTAACTAAAAGGAGCGAAGAATCAGGGGAAAATGTGAAAAAAACGGGGAAAATTATTCATCTTTAAGGGCTTCCGTTGTTTGTTTGAACGCGCTGATCTCAGGAACTATTACATCGAATTGAAAAATTATTTTTATATTGGATAGTCCATTTATAGAGGAAGGCTTTAAGCTATATAACATTACGCTGCAACCAATAGGAGCGAAGCGTCAGTGAAAAATATTGCAAAAACGGGGAAAATTATCCATATTTGAGGGCTTCCAAAACGTGCGCTGCGTAAACGGTTCAAGTTACCCAAAAAATGTGTATGAAAGAATTATTCCTCTAAAAATTATCTAAAAATAATTTTTATTAGTTGTGAATATTATTAAAATAATTAATTTTATAACTCAATTTATTTACGCGGGCTAAATCTTAATTATTATGGTTTCTAATACAAGCATAGATTACTAAATAGTTAATATTTACCGATGCATTTACGTATTTTACGAATAAAAAAAGTTTTCTTTTGCCAATCTATTAGTTAAAAGTTATAAACAACTATTATACAGAACCCGCTTTCTCCAACACTGGTCGTACTTGCGAGGCTAGTTTTTATATCACATACATCAGGGATCCGTGAACCATTAGACGCGTAGCTGTCTGTCTGTCTGTCATTAATTTAGTATTACTGACAACGGTAACTCATTATTTTACGAACGTTACATAAACTTTGTCCGTGGCGTGGCTCATGTTACAAATCGACATAATATTATTTTATGATAATGTTTAAGGGTAATTTATATTTTAACGCTCTTCCATAAATATTTTAAGATAAACAATTGAACGTCGTTTGTCGTCGTATATAATTTATTATAGGCTATCAGGTCTCATGTAAAACCAAGCTTCTGACTACACGTCTTAACTCTACAAGCTGGTCTCGCGTAGCCCAGCGAGACCAATGAATGTCTATGTTTTATATATTGTTGTACTTAGCGGGCTTGTTTTACCATGCCTCCAAATCTATCAAAGGAACAGTTATACCTACTCTTTGCGAATGGTACCTAGTGTGTGTTTATAATAATCTAAGGTGTTGTATGTGGTTGTTATTTTTATTAATTTAATGTATTCCTAAATATTATTAAACAATATTAGTTTTTTGCACACTCCACATAAACTACAGTTTACTGGTGAAATTTCATACTCCTCCATTTGCACAATTCTCTTAAAACTTTACTGTAAGTTTTGCTTCACGATTTATTTAATAATTTGGTAAAATACGTCACTTGAAACGGTTAGAAGTAGAACCAGTTTAGAGTTTAGACGCGCTGATGTTAGATTTAATTTTAGGAATTAGTCCTTTTGTGAATCCAATTATCAAATTGTACGTTTAGCGATTCATTAATGTCGTGATTTTAGTAATTTGGCGTTTTTTGCGAATATCTCGAATCACATAGAAGTTTAAACTAATTTAGATAATAGACTACTTGACTCATATTTAATTTTCGGCGGTTTTTATAAAGTGTATTTTTAAAGTATTTTTTGTAGGTTTTTAGTTTTCTAAAGAATGTTATTTTTTTGTGTACCTACCTTATGAAACAGTTATGAAGTGTTTAGGAGTAGGACGTAAATAGAAACATGGTCAAGTAGCCTATTGTAGATGATGTCATTATTTATATTCAGTGGTAGGTAAATTAGTTTAACAACATTACATAACTTAGGCCGGATTTCTTGGTCGTTGCTTAAGAAAAGACTTAAGAATTTTCGAATAAGTCCGCCTTATTTGTATGAAATAATACTTAAGACAATGCTTAAGTTACTGCTGTGAATTGAAATGTCTCCTTAAGCATGTATATAAGGCGAATTTAGAAATAAGAATCGACCAAGAATACCGCCCTTATTTTCGAATACTTTATACAAAAAGCTACAAATATGTAATTGTTTAAACTGCTTTATATAAATAAATTGTAGTTTACAATCATTGAGTATTTGTTCTGACAAAAACCCCAGGCGCAGCCTGTTCTATGAGGGCAGTTAGGCGATTAAAAGTCTGTGTGTCTTTATTATATTATCATCAGATTTACTTGTTTTTAAATAATGTCTGTGACATCTATACGAGTAGCTATAGGGGAGCCCAGCCGGGTACACAAGTGAAATACTCGGATGCTATATGCCAACCATAGAATTATAACGCCTAATCTAAGATGCCAACATTGACAACTTATTAGATACTAGATGTTGCCCGCGACTTCGTACACGCAAAAGTTAATTTCGCAGAAACCGTACATTTTTCCGCGATACAAAGTAGCCTATGTCCATCCCCGTGGACTACTCTACATCTGTGCCAAATTTCATCAAAATCGGTCCAGTAGTTTCGGAGCCTATTCGATGCAAACAAACAAACAAACAAATTATTACTCGTAGTATAGAAGTATACATTAAATTCCTTTAGTAGGTAACTAAAGCCAATATCTATCAAAAGCGCGGTAGTGTGTGTTGTTAATATTTTTATTTAATTTTATTTCACAGCCCCTGTGGTCCAGTGGTTTAGAGCTTGGCTCTCGAAACGGAGGTCGTGGTTTCGATTGCCGCATTGGAACAACAAAAAATGTTGTTTCCAAGTTTGGTTAGGACAATGCAGGCTGACCACCTGATTGTCTGACAAGAAAGATGATCCATTTACTACTTTAAATTTTCTTCATAAATGTTCGAGTTTTTGAAACTTTTTTGTATGGTGTCGGACCGTCGCGCGACGGTGTCAATAAATTAGAATATGACCTCGTAACAATGAAGGCGGGCGTGGTCACGGTGTTACAGCCAACCAATAGCAGGAAGGTGACGTCACCATGCGCTGTGACGTCATCGTGAGTGATGGCTAAATATTTGATGTACCTACAAGGTTGCTTATGGTGAAGGATTTGTTTACAATTTAACTACGTATTACCTACTAACATTTGCGATGTGAATTTAGTTGAACCAATCGACGAGAGATGGCTCCGCGGTAGATAAATATATACTACAAAAAAGTATGGAGGGTAGAGCTAAGGAGAACCATCTCTTATGGGAGAAAAGTTGAAAAAGTGTCCAGCTCTATGCTATAAATAACAGTTCAAAAATCTTCCAAAATGGCGTTGATGCACAAGAAGGGTATGGTATGAAGTTAGGAATAAGAGATGGAGTGAAGTGGGTTGAGTTTAGTTATTTAAAATTTTTGACGACTTTAGTAGACTAAAAGTAGTTAATTCAGTAAATCATGAATATTCTACTTACTCGCGTAATCGAATATAATTTTATAAGCATAACGGAAGAAAATGCTAAGATTTAGTTCTGTTTAAATTTTGCAGATTTACACCCCGTTGCGTCCTTAGCGCCCCCTATTGAACGCTTTTTACGGACACTTTTCATGTATAGAGATGGTACTCCTTATATCTACTCTCCATACAAAAAAGGAATATTCACAAAGAATCTTGTGAGTCATCATCGATAAATTTTGATACACTGACGGGTCACTAGTCACTGCATTCTTTCGCGAATATAGCATAGGGCTGAACCCTATCATTTATGTAGGTCAATTATAGTATTTTTTGTAAATGTTATATTTTATAAAAACCCATAAATATCCCTTTGACTTAAATGGAGAGATAGGAGTCGCCTTTTCCTTAGTAGGGAAGACAACTGTCAACTACATGTAAAATATGTATTTAGTTTAATTAGGTATATACTCAGAAAATATATTGAGATATTACTTTATTGATAACTTGATTAAGTACGTCTAAAACATACAAAAACTTTTTAAAAATGTTTGCTCAATTAGTAAAAAATCTACATCATTAGTTTACTAACATTAATTAAAGTAAGAATGAACTTAAACTCACAAATTTTACACACCTAGGCGTGACGTCACAGCTAAGTACGATTTTAGTATGAAGCGTTTTTACGAGACTTGCGAAATTTTGTGTTAATCGCTGTATTTATGGCAATATTGATTTTTTTACACTGTTTCCTCTTAAGAACTTACCTCATATTTAAGGATAGCTAGGTTGGTACTATTATAATTTATTTATACAATAAAAAATTCAGTCGTCTATACTCTAGAGTCAAGCGTCTAGCCTTATTCAACGCTTTAAGACTATAGTAGACCGGCAAACAGTCATAATAATATAATATATGTACTCAAAGCTGGAAAGTCGAAAAATAAATCAAGAAATATGATACCACCGGGCAAGTATCGATACTATCTGTTTAATTTTATGTTAATGAGGCACTAATGAATTTGCGCTCAATTTAATGTCATACAACGAGTTCTGAACTGCTTCTGCATGTTTCAAATCGTTCTGTAGGCTTTTAAGGTCGTATTAAATTAAAAAAATATATATTTTATTACCTAACAACAACGGTCAAACTATTAGTAGTTTGCTCAACACTTCTTCGATCTCTAAAAGTAAGTCTTTTGATTAGGTTGCAAGAAAATAATTTGACGATTCGAAAGACTACAGATGATTGTATTGATGATGATTTTATGTCATGACGTTAAGCGACCGAGTGTAGCTAACGTTAAACGTTCAACGCGACGCAACGCGACGGAAAATTATTGAGCTCTGTGTACACAAGATTATTATCTCCTCAACTGTGGTCTATACCCCCTCAACTGTGGTCTGTGCCCCGTCAACTGTGGACTGTGGTCTGTGCTCTGTGCAGTATGGTGCAGGATATTTTGGCTTTTGTGCAATAAAAATTTAAAACTTTTTTAGTGATTGTAATTTAATGTATTGGTAATTATTTTTTAGAATAATGACCAATACATTAATATTATTGAATAATCCTTTCCCATATTAACCAAAATATTTATACAACGGATAATCTTTGTCTGATATGAAGGAAAACATTGACAGACAAAGACATCAACATTGAATAGCTTATCCGTTGTGTAAATATATTATTAGTGACGGGGTAAATGTTTAAGGCTAGTAGTTCCGGTCGACGCGACGGTTGATTAACCACGGTCTAAGATGACTGCGGATTAGGCCGCTGACCGTAACGTCTCTAAAATAAGGCTTTTGGGTTCAATGCGCTCAATTCTCGAACCTTATATCGTCCAGCTGTTCGCTCTGTCATGGAACTTTCTAGAACCATCTAGAATCTAGATCTATGGAACATACTTTACTCAGCGTTTTCGGTTTTCTATACAGCTCAGGTATAACGTTATCTCACCTACATTTTACTTAATTTAAAGAGATAGTTTTACAACAGTTTGTCCTGCGACAAAGGCCTCCTTCAAGCACTTCTATCTTTCTCTGTCTCTAGCGATTCAAGTCCATTCTGGTCTGGTTACTCTTGTGGGATACTATATTTACGCGGGCGGAGCCTAGAGTCTTTATATCGAGGCAAACCTGACTGACTCATCTATCAACGCACAGCCGAAACAACTGAACGGATTTTGCTGAAATTTGTCATTCAGATAGTTGTAATGACGTAGGTATTCGCTAAGAAAGGTTCTTTGAAAATTCGTTCCCTAAGGGGGTGGAAAAAGGGGTTAAAATTTTGTATGGAAACAGAACTCCACGCAGATGAAGTCGCGGGCTAAAGCTAGTAATTAATAAATGTCTTCAGTCTGCAGATATCTGCTCAAAACTTAAAAACAAACTTGACCAGCGGAGATGTCGTCTGTTGTCAACCCGCGGCTACTCCCGTTACCTGTCAGTCCTGTCACAAACTACAGTCAAATGTCGCCAGCTCGGCTATAACCTGTTGCATGTTCCCTGATCGACAGCCACGACGTTGGGAGTAGGTGCAGTGGACTCATGTTTATGCGACAAGTGGAAATAAAATGTTCTTTGTCGTACTTAAGAGAATTACAGGCTGGCAGCATTTCTTTAAGTCGTGTCCTGAGTCCTGACTCACACGCTCTTGGTTAAGTCATTATTTTATTAAAATATAGAGTCAGAGTACAGAAAACGTAAACACGTTTTAAATATATTTCAATTTTCAAGACAGTTTATAAGAATCCGTTTATTTGATACTAGATGATGCACGCGATTTTGTGCGCGCAAAAGGAAATCTCGCGGTAACCGTACATTTTGCTGCGATAAAAAGTAGCCTTCTCCGTGGTCTAATCTATATCTGTACCAAATTTCATCAAAATAGGTCCAATAATTTCGGAGCCTATTCAATGCAAACAAACAAACAAACAGACTTTACCTCTTTATGTAGATATAGATTAAGCAGCGACAAACCTACCGAATAAATTAGCTGACACTTCAAAAAACGTGCCATCGTGCTATTTTGTGTTATCTCCTAAACTCTCTAAGAAGGTTTAGTAGAGCGTGTACGGTTTACCATTTTACTGTATCTACTGACTTGACTCAGTAACTGCACTGATGGTTTTATATTTTAGACCCATAATTTGACCTTTTGACTAGACTTTGGACTTGACGATTTAGAAAAACAGTGTTGAAAACTTGTACGACTCTATTTTCCCGACTTTTTAACTTGACACTGGTGGTATCGCCATATAAAAAAAACTCGGTTCAACTTGAACAATGGCGAGGTTAACTTAACCGTCGAAGAATGCGATATAATAAGTTTGCTAGTGTACAATTAAAGTAATAATGCTTTTAAATAGCTAGCTTCGGAAGCTGCGGCGCGGCCGTGGGAGCTTTCGTCCGTTCAAAGTTATTTTGCCTCGGAGTGTCTATGAAAATGATCCTTATGTCGTTAGAGTTAAGGTTCTGTCGGAGGTAAGCCTCTGAAGTCTGAACGGGCTGTAGTTCGTGCAAAAAGCTCGACTCTCGAGCAGGTTGTAGGGGAGGGGCCGAGGGGGCCTCAGTGCGCCCGCGACCGTTGCGCTTCGATGTTGTGCGCGTGCGCATGTGTAGTATACCTGTGCTCTGTGAACCTGTGCATTGTACCTGTGCTCTGTACCTGTGCCCTATACAAGTGCTTTGGATAAAACTGTGCAGTGACCGGTGGATGTGTTTTGTGTGAGGATTTAATCGTGAGGAACTAGTGTGCCATTGGTAAGTTCTGTCTTGTAAGATAATTATTCCAGGACCTAGGTACAAGTCACCTGCGACACCGACTGTACCTAAAGCTTATTTCTAGATTAAAGATAATTATTATCCTAAAACGGTGAAAGTAAGGCTTCGATTTTTATACTCTGTCTTAAGTGATTTAGAAATTTTAATTCAACCGCGATGAAGAAAACTTTAAAATCTCGTTTTACTTAGAAGCTGAAAGCTTATTTATATAATAACATACTTTTGATATGTTCAAAGTAGAACATACAGAAGGGTTTTTTATAATACTCTGTAGGTATGCTCTTTAGTAGCCTACTATTTATAGGCAAAATAGCAGTTAAATCAAAACCGACAGGTCCATGCAGTTGCTCGATATCATATTATCTAATCGATCTTTTCCTGCTCATGCCTCATGCAAAACGCATTACATTCGTTCGTTCACTCGAATCGAAGTTCACTAATGATTGAATGGAAAGTACAAGTTTGAACTTAAACGTACTTTCCCGCCTTTTCGCTTCAGGCTGACCTTTAGGCTTACATTTACAGAAATTCTAATTGGAAAGCCTTTGAAAGGGTTAACTGATAAGAATTTGAAATAATAGCAGATACTGACATCAGTAGGCTGGTTCTCCTTGCCTGTACAATAGTCTTCAAAAGTGGTAAATGAAGCCGATAGAAATGGAGTTATAGCAAACACACCACCAATAGGAATAGGTAGATGTGTCCGCACTCAAAAGGTAACTTGTAAGTGAAGCCGATAGGAATAGAGTTATAGAAATCCCATACCCCACGCCATTAATTCGACATTGCAAGCTACTTAAGAGGTTCTCAAGACCCATGCTGTATTTTAATAGTTTACAAGTCCTTATCTTTAAGTAGCTTTTCAGTAATAGGCCTTATTTAAAACTTTATAAATTGAATCCTGAAATCTGTTGTTATTGAAAGCACATCTTCAAATCTCACGACACAGTAACCAGATTTTTTTAATAAGGTTCTTCTAAAAGGACTAAGTATAAAATATACATCTCTTATACTCATATAAATATGAGTATAAGACGATTGTCTTAGAAAATATATTATTACTATATATAACTATAACATAGCTTATAATAATAGACTAGCTGGCGCCCGCAACTTCGATTGCGTCGAACTATTAATCTGCCGTCCTCAAACTAAAAGGCGGTTAAATGACAAAAAGAGTTTTTGAGGTAGAGCTAAAAAACGCGGGATTATTTTGAAATCTATGCTAGTGATTTTCCATAAACAATTGTTAGTAAAAAACTAAACAATTGTTTATGGAAAATCACTTTTAGCTCTACCTCAAAAACTCTTTATGTCATTTAACCGCCTTTTAGTTTGCGGACGGCAGTAATGAAAACGGAACACCATTTTTTTAAACGGAACCCTATAAAAGTAGCCTGTTACTCCTTATAACATCAACTAAATGCCAGTGAAAGACTGGAGAAAATCGGTCTAGCAATTTTAGAAATTAGCTGGAACAGACAAAAAGGCAGATGAAAAAAATTAAAAAAAGATTTTTGATGTAGGAATCGTATACTTAGGCAATTATAAACCTAATAGGCCTAAATTATGTTATAAGCAGAAAACTAATATACCTACCTAATCTGTCTAACATCTATCTATCCGATCGCTACCAATCGCTACAAAATTAAAATCTGCGAGCGCTTGTTAAAATCGCATTAATATGCCGCCGCGGCTGATTCGAAGATATTTAAGTTTATTTTTATTATATCCTTTTACCTATATATCTAGACATACAGCACGTTCTTAATGTTTTTCGGAAATCATGTTATTTTGTCTTCGATTGTTGGGGACATAAGGTACTTTTCTGTACTTAGTAACCCGTGCCTCCAGCTGCCTACACTGCCTAGATGCTCATTAATACTATAACCAATCGACTTTCTATTGGATATTTTTATTTTTAAACCGGCTTCAGTTAAAACAAGTCCATGTTCACTTCATGGCTCATTAGTGAAGCATTAAATATACTAGACACTTCTCAGTACTGATTGACGGAGAGTCACTAATAATAATAATAATTCATAAGTACGATAGTAACCGTAGGTACCAGTGGCGAATGCTGGTTCTCCTTCATAGGATTAGGGAGGCACTAGCCGGTATAATAGGTAGAGATTTGGACGAGAGTCTTCGAAAGGTAAGTGGTAACTGGTAAGTGGAGCCGATAGCAATGGAGTTATAGGAACTACTGGTACCTACCTTGCAGTAGGAATAGGTCGATATGTCCGCAGTATATAAAACTTATAATAGCGACTTTACACCTTGGCCCAGCGCGCACAGTTGCCGAGTGATGGCCAGACGTGTAGACAACCGATGTGCTTTGTCTTGTCTAATATAAATAACCACACCCTATAACTACATCTACACCTACCAACCTACTGGAGCCAGCCCAGTTTTTAAATAAACCAAACAAGAACGTTCAACGCACCTACACATATTTGACAGTCAAGAGACATATTGAACTGGCATGGGAAAGTTAAATCGTCGTTTTTCGCATTATCCCCAAATTTTTTCCAAAATGCGAAATTTTGTTTAAACTATCTCTGAACTCTGCAATTATTTCAAGATCAAACTAGTCAAATCGGTCCAGCCGTTCTCGAGTTATAGCGAGCATTGTAATAGCAATGCATTTTTATAAATAAGAAAGAAGAAGAAGATATTTAGCATCTCATCGTCCACTAACTGTTAACATGACTATAGAGGTCTCAGTGTTCAAGTAGTGGTCTACAATTGTACAATATTCAGATGAGCCATATCGTGTACATTGTGTGTTCGTGTCGTAGCCGCCATTACCGATTCTCCGCGCATATCGCGTCTCGCAAGCCGTTAGCTATTAGCCTGTTACTGATATTCAAATTGGAATCGAAGTTCTACGTAGGGTGTTCGGTGAAGTAGTAAACATTTGGACAGGAACATTTTGGTAAATACTATTTTAACCAGCTCCGGTTTTGAAAAAGGATAGTAGTGCTTTTAGATTTCCGTACTCAAAGGCTAAAACGGGTTAACCCTATCACTTTGCTGTCTGTCAACAGGCTGTATCTTCATAACCGTGGTAGAAATTTCCACAGATGGCGTTTTTTCAAAGGAAACAAGATAATGACAGTACAAACAAGACGTTTTTTTCAAAGGAAACAAAATAATGACAGTACAAACTTCAGTTAACTAAGGGTTAAATCACACCGAAACGAAACGTTACACGACTTGGCGCTTCATTTTTAAGGAAACATAACAACATTCATTCAACATAACCAAAATCTCGCAAAAAGTAGCTCGAGTATTTTAACGGCGAAGTTATCTGACAGTTCTTCCGCATTGCCACAAAACTTAATTGACATCCATTACTGTAAGGACTTATCGTCGCATCCAGTACAGTAGATAACAGAAGTAAACACTAGCAGTATAGGGCCTAAAGTCTAAACAGAAAATGCGAATCTAAACAGAAAAAAAATACGAATCGGCGCGATGCAAATGCGTAAGGCACTAATTAATAGAGCTAAAGATCGTGTAGAGCTGTCAAATCTAAAATTTCGATTTTCAGTTCTATTATTTCGTTCAGGGGCCATCCACATATTACGTCACGCAAAATTTCGACTTTTTGAACCCCTACCCCCCCATGTCACGCTTTTTAGTATCCCTTTACCTGTATTTAACATGTACTGTCACACTTTGTATGACCCCCCCCCCCCCCCTCCCCCATCAGGTGTGACGTAATATGTGGATGGACCCTTAGACGCTTTCACGCCACGTCAGTCTGGTCCCGTTCTTGAAGAACTTATGTTACGGGTGGACAACTCAGAAAACTTTATTGTTTCCTGGCGGGTTCTCCGCGACCTCCGACTTTACCGCCAACATGCAAACCACTGAGCCACGGATGTCGTCGTATTGTTTACAGCCATACATATATAATATTAAAAATATTTACAGCAGTTTTTTCTGTTGCGATCATAAAAAAATCGTGGGTAACAGAAGCTAAGGGCCCAAATACGTAGGTAACCAAATTTTCGCGCGCGACGTCGCATCGAAATAACTACGTCACACAACCTAGATTTTATATCGTTGTTTTTTTAAGAAATTAGGCTCAAATGACCAGGCGGATCTCCTCATGGAAAACAATTACAGTCGCCCATGAACACCCGCAACACCAGAGGTACTTACTACTTATATGCTCTTTTCTTGTATGACTTCATTTTTGCGATGCGAAGTCGCGGTTTTTGTGTTTGGACCCTTTGGAAAGTACATTTACATGATCGTAATACGACTTTGTTGTAAACTTGGATAAAGTGGAGGGACAGGTGCTCGGAGATGGACAAAAACGAGTCCGTTTAGCACACAATGGTCCGCCCCGACATAAACTCGGCTTGACATGTGTCAACCGACAGTGTTGCCAACTTACAAATACTTACTGGATACGTCAAGGGTCTGCAGTGACGAAAGTTACTGACAAGTGAAAAAAATCTTGACAAAAACGCTTGACGAAAAAACTAAAATAGAGGGGAGGAAGGGGTAGACCTTCCCCAAGGTGAGGTTTGTTCTAGCTAGTGTTGTTCTAGCTAGTTATAGTAATTGTTCTAGCTATTGACGAAACTCACTAAAGACATAAAATTATAATACCTAATTCGGTTTTAAAAGGGCAATGTGATAAATTTGTGGTTTTAATTTCACACGGGTTTTTAAGGCTTATTTACTACTAGTGTAAAGGTAATCGCGTGGGAACCATATATTTTTCCACGATAAAAATAGCCTATGTGAGGGACATACTACCCGTGATCTACTCTATATTCTTGCCCTAACACTGGCAACACCACGGTACACGACATGATTTAGCTAGGTCTTGACAACACAGACCGTACTACCGTGCTACATAAACTTCGGAGCACAAAAACCACGAACGTAATGAATGTTAGTTTTTTGTAATACTTGACCTCGTGTGCAAGGTTTTATTTTTAACGAACAAACCAGGCAAGTTATCGTTAGTCCAATCGGCTTAGATATTCCTGATAATTCTAGTTTGAGCGTAATCGTTATATATGCATCTTTGCTTTTCTTAGGATAATTATATTAATTTACCTTATTAGTTTTATTAATTTCTTATGACGTTTAAACGCGTATATTACCTACTTGTAATTAATTATTGAAATAATTTTATTGATTTTACGGTTGCCGTAAGTATGTTGTAAGTTTGTGTCCGTGTCATGGAAGTTCCCAAACGGATAAACCGATTTTGTTTTTTTTTTGTTTGAAAGATGACGTGATCGAGAAAGTTCTTAGCAATAATGTATCATCATCAGTTGACAGTAGGTGGAAGGATTTTTATCGAATCATTTAAAAACTTATCCTTATCAAAAGGCCAATGTTTGCAATTCAAATAAAGCTTTTAAAGGAAACGTGCCATATAAAATGTTATCTATAAAACTACGTATGCTGTCCATAATATTGTCCAGAGGCGGTATACGTTTTATAACAAACACTTACCTCTACTTAATGTATGTTTTATTACAGCGATGACCAGGGTTCCACCAGGTTGTAAAGCAATATAGTCTACAACATGAGTCCTCGAGCCTCGGTAGTAGGGTTGCCAGACGTCTCGCATTTCCGTATTTTAAGTTTTATTTTAAACCTGTTCCGTAAATCGAGCGTTCTAGGGTTAAAAATTACTCAGTAGTCACGCACACAATGTTCGCAATATCCCATAGTCCATACACATAAATGTGAGCTCGGGTGCGTTGAAATTTGCTCGATCCTCAGAAAAATATTGAAAAAACCAAATTATAAATTTTAAGTAGCCCCTGAATTGTCAAGCAGTGAGCAAGCTGGTGATGATGAATTATAACTAAGAACACTCTCGGTCATGTGAGTTTAAAGAAAAAAAAACTAAGTACATCAAAATCCGTTTGGAAGTTACGACTTATGACGCGACGCCACAGACAGACACGTCAAACTTAAACAGAACAGGGCTATTATCTCGGGGGTTAAAAATAAAAAATGTCATTTGGTACCTCATTTTGTTTATTTTTTGTCCCGGGAAAAAACCTGTAATATAATCCTATTTTATTTGACTTATATGTATATATGACACTGTAAAATTGTAAAAACCGTTAGATTGTAATAAAATTTTTCGTTAGATTATAAATACCTATTATAGTTTTTAATCTTTTGACATATTTTTACAATCTCGTTAGTTATTTTACAATCTAACGGTTTTTACAATTTTATGGTGACATATATAATAATGAATATATGGTGGGCCAATGATCGTTAAAAAAATATAATTAGTTAATAGTTTAATTATTAAATAAGATTTTGGCAACCCTACTCGGTAGTAATGGTGAGCTGTACCTAAACACAATAAAAGCTACCGAGTTTTGGATAAATTTAACTTTAATTCTTAAAATCGATGGCAAGTAAAGTCCTTTTTAGGGTTCCGTAATACTTGAGGAATCCTTATAGTTTCACTCTGTCCGTCCGTCCGTCCGTCTGTCTGTCCGTCTGTTAGTCTATCTGTCCACGCTTCTAGCGTCGCACAGTGTTTTATAAGGATTTACGAATAAAAATTAATTTAAAATTACTGGTGCATATTAGCATCAAGTGGGTTTATTTAATCGATGAAGAAATTAAAGACGGACATAATTCAGGTACAATATTTATTTTAAGTTTATTAGAAAATATTTTACAATCATTTTTAATTTTTTTGATTTCATTTAATAACTCGAATAGTCCGCAAAATCGACACTTCTTTTTTATTTATAAATATGGGTATTAACTTGGTCTACACGTATAGAAAAAAATCAAAGGTCGATCTCGTGAACTAACAGAGTTAAAAGCACTCAAAGATTTTTCGTAGGGTTGTCGCTTAAACTCGGATTTGAAAATAATATGAATTGTAAGTATTTGAAAAGAAATTTTAAAAACTTTATGCATGAGCCAACATATTCATAAAGGTTTTAAGGTTTATCGATAACTAACAAAAATAAAAAAAAGAGATCATCAATTTATAGGGATTGCGTCATTTTCACATAATATGGTGAAAAATTATGCAAGGTCTTTCAAATATAAGACTTATTATTAGATTTGCGATTAATTCGAGCAAACTAATTTTTTAAATATTTTTTATATATTTCTTAACTTACACATATATTTTATCGAGTAAGCCTTACAGTAGTCGCATATGTGTAACATTTTATGTAAATATTTCATACAATCAAAATGCTTAGTACGATTTTCAAATATGATAAAAAAATACGGAAATATTTTCATTAAGCACTGATAGAAATCAATGTCAAAATTAAAAAAAACCAAATACTGAAATATTTTGCTCGAATATGACGGTCAAATAGCGCGCGCTTCCGCTTCTTTCTGTTACACACTTCCTTCCCATATCACGACATCACTCCCACAAATTGCAAGAAAGCGTGAGGAAAGATGTTTCATATTAAAAATGCATTATAACATTAATCATCCTCAGTTATAAATATTTCCTGTTCATCTATCTCGTAAATAAATATCAACATATTATTATTATCTTCATTGGCTTTCAGTAAAGCTAGAGCTGCAGCGGGCAATGGCTGTTTTTTTTTTCTATGGAACTGTGAATGTTCAGCAATTAATGGGTTTCATGATGCCAGAGGTCAATGGAAAAGATCGTACATAGTTTTTTTCCATAAAATTTTCGTGTGTGGTGTTAAGTATTTCCCATACATATCTTCCAAATTTGAAGCAGTTTTTCAAAATACAACACTTTCCGCGTTTGGCATATAAGATTACTTACAAAAAAATGTTCCTTGCTAGCATCACTTTCAAATGGCGCAATAATATAAGGCGATATTTTTTAAAACTTTTTTGCGACTTTCAATCTAGGTTAATATTTTGGTTCATACTGGGTTTAGAGAAAAATGGCTTTAGCAAGTTTGATTTCTTACATCAATCTAAAACCAAAATCAAGGTTTTTATTTATGGCCGCGTGAAAACGAAAAGGCTACAAAATCGGCGTTGCCTTTTGACAACCCTAACATCAATTCGACCCGGTAATACGCCGGGTGTACGTATAATCGTCATAACTCTGTTAGTTCACGAGATCGACCTATTATTTTTTCTATACGTGTAGACCAAGTTAATACCCATATTTATAAATAAAAAAGAAGTGTCGATTTTGCGGACTATTCGAGTTATTAAATGAAATCGAAAATGTTAAAAATGATTGTAAAATCTTTTCTAATAAACTTAAAATAGATTTTGTAACCGAATTATGTCCGTCCTTAATGTCTTCGTCGATTAAATAAATCCACTTGATGCTAATATGCACCAGTAGTTTTTAATTAATTTTCATTCGTAAATCCGGGTAAAAATTTTCGCATTTTCGAAGGCTTCTATCTCCTCATTTAGGCATATTAGAAAATCGGGAATCCTACTCTCGCATTTCTTTTGATTAGAATCTTTTAAGAACTGCAATCAAAAAACGATGTCACTTTTTTGGGTTTATAAAACACTGTGCGTCGGTAATCTACACTAATATTATAAAGAGGAAAACTTTGTTTGTATGTTTGTTTGTTTGTTTGTAATGAATAGGCTCAAAAAGTACTGGACCGATTTCAAAAATTCTTTCACCATTCGAAAGCTACATTATCTACGAGTAACATAGGCAAAATTTTATTTTGGAAAATAATAGGGTTCCGTAAGATATTTGGGTTTTTCGGACACAAGGTGTAAAAAATCAACCAGAAAAGTTACTTATTTTGCGTACGCTGCCTAAACTATAAAAGATAGAACCATAAAATGTTCTAATTAATTGTAGATCTTATAAATATCTACAAAAAATTCCGCGACACACTATACCTATCTATGTCGAGTGAGGCACAACAACCATTTTTTTATTTAGAAATCTTGAATTTTTTTTGGACTACATTTAAACGCGTTTATTTTACTCATGCTATTAATCCTTATCAAAATAAATTATTTCATCACTAAGTACAGTTTATGTAGATAATATTTGGTCTTTGAATGATTAAAATTGGACGTTTGGTTTTGAAGTTATGGCGAAATTAAAATATTACGATTTCTGCTGCACGGCCCGTTGCGAAGTGGGCGTCACCAAGGCGGGGTGCGCGTGCGGGTTAATGTTTAGTTTAGTTTAGTTTAGTTAAATAGTTTAGTTATTTTATAAACATCAAATTGATAATATCTTAAAATATAATACATTATAATATCTATACATCTATACAGTTAAATACAATTTAAGTGTCTGTTTGTAACTTCAAATTAACAGCTTTTTACATAATGAATCTGAAAGTATATTCGGTATTTACAATAAAATACATTTTTTTTTAATTTTTGTCTGTCCGTCTGTCTGTCTGTCAGTCGGTCTGTCTGTCTGTTTGTTCCGACTAATCTCTGAAACGGCTGGACCGATTTTCACGGGACTTTCACTAGCAGATAGCTGATGTTATAGGGTCTAACATAGGCTACTTTTATTTTAGGGTTCCGTTTAAAAAAATAGGATTCCGCTTTCGTTAGTCATAAATAAAGTCGCGGGTAAATTTCAGCGATATCCCAAAGTATTGTTCCACGCGGACGAAGTCGCGGGCAAAAGCTATTATGAATATAAATGGATGAAATTTGGTATAGTCATAGATTGTGTATAGATCTCATCATAAAATAATAATTTTTGTTCTAGGGGTGGCTCTCCATACATGTGAAGTGGGGATGATTTTTTTTTCTTTTTACCCCATCGTGTGGAGTATCGTTGAATAGGTATTTTAAAATAAAGGCAAGGTTTCATACATAACTTTTTTATAAAATCAACCATTTTCGAGTAATCGGCCTCCAAAGTGATTTATAAGTTTTCTATCAGTGCTTAATGAAACTTGCAATTTTCTATGTTGATAGATCATGCTAAAAACTCTTTAGGAAAATTATGTTGAACCAAATCGGGCAGTAGCTTTGAAGTACCTAATTTGAAAAAAAAAAAAAAAACGTGTTTATGGTTACGTAACCCTCTTTAGACATGGCCTGACATGCGCTTGGTTAGGTTATTATAACGTTAGGTACCTTCGACTTAAGGAGGTATGAAGTGTTCGTAAGTTTTATTATTATTGTTCAAGCTTTCCATAAATTACCTATAAAATGTTTCTTCACTGCATGTCTGTTAGTACCTAACTATTGAATTGTGTAATAAACAGGTCCAAAACTACAATACTTACCTAAATGCTTCCTACTCTCATTGATATTAGATACTTCATCATACTATTATAAATGTGAAGGAGGTTTGTGAGGATGGATGGATGTATGGATGGATATATTGATATATTTTGTTACTCTTTGGCGCAAAACTACTAAACCGATTAAAACATAAACTACTTTTTATCCCGAAAAAGTACAGTATTCCCGTGGGATAATAGATTTAATAAGCTAATTGTGCATAATATACTAGATAGAGCATTACAATAATGACAAAAGTAATAATGCATTTTCAACACGGTCAATAGTCATGACTCATGAATTCATGAATCTGTTATTTACGTTACGACGTCAATTCTCGTTCGATGATATAAAACGTTACGTTTACGTTGTCAAATGTTGCTGCTAAGCCCAAAGAGTATTGAGAAAGGACACCTTTCTTAATACTCTCTGGGCCTAGCAGGAATACATCTCCATTCAAAGGAGAGGTATTCGCTAGTATTTCACGCAAGTTGCGTCCAATATAATTACTGAGGCTGTAAGGCCAGTACCGGTCAGGTCACAGGTGGAGAGCGGTTCGCCTTGAGCTTCGTGCGATTACCAAATTAGTATTCGCTATTACTAATTGTAGTCTCGTGTACTCATTACTCAATACGTACATACTAGTTTTTTGCTAAGGTTTTGTGCTTGGTTTAGCTTGTCGATTAACGATTAATAGTAACCACATAATATATGTTTATAAGTATTATTAATACCTGAACGATGACGTTTGTCAATCTGTCTTTTACATTCAATAGACAACAAATAATAATAATAAGCACAGTGTTATCAGTAATTCCATCGAAATCAGTCCAATAAAATTCTATCAAAGTCCAAAAAAGCGTTAAACACTGGTCCCTCATTTTAACTTGATACAGTTAACGATTAAACAGCGAGATTCCCATTCGTTAGTTAACAGTTAACCGGGCGTTCCCGGGACAGGGATATCAACTATTTCTCACACGGCCATTTACATAATAAGCCGAATACACGCGCCAGTCACTATCATGCTAGTGTTCTAGTACAAATCCTATAGTTTGCACAGTCCTGTGTATCTGCGTGTGTCTGTTCGTGGTATCGTAGCTCCCAAACAGAGGAACCGATTTTGATCTAGTTTCTTTTTGTTTGAAAGTTGACATGATGAGTACAGGGCCATACTGACCGTCCAGTCTCCAAGCTCAAGGTCGCGGATATGTAGGCAAAAATTTTAAACGATTGACACTATTAGTACCGGTGCTGGATTTGCTGGAAGCGCCGTGAGTAAAGGGCCTAATTGCTTAGCTATAATTCGTCATCGCTCACTGCTTGAACAATTCGCGGATTACTTAAAATTTAAAAATTCTGTTCTTCTGTTAATCCGGTATCTTTTCTATTATATAAGGTCTCCAAAAATCAATTACGGATACTTCAAGCACTGATCCACTGCTTATGTAAAGACGTTTGCGCAGACAAATAATTGTCATACTCAAACTAAAAAATCATCTCATGTATGGCCGACTCTCCGTAAAACGCAAACGCAAACATTTTGTGCCCGAAGTAACCGTAATTGATTTTACTCGTATATTATGTTTTAAATAAGACTATGGTTTTCAATGTTAAATAAAAAATCTATAGTAATAATACGCACAATACCGAATCATAATAATACTATAATAGGTAATATGTAAATGGTTATTAATGCAAAATATTACGCAATATTATCTTAAAAGATCTAAGTATGGTATCTTAGCTTAGGAGACGGGAAAAGTATTGGAATGCAAAATGCTAATGGCGAATTCGTATGCGTGTTCAAACCGGTTAGTTAAATACTCAAACGTTAATTATCACAATAAATTATCTTTAGCATTAATTAAAAATTACTCATGTAGTCATGTCATTACATAATCTTTAATTACATTGACAATAGTTAAGTTGAGGTTACGAGTTTCTTAAGAGAATATTATACATTTAACTTGTGGTTCTATTATGTTTTTACCCGACAAGCTGAAGCCAAAACGAAGGATAATGATTAACTACCGTTCCGTGTCTCATGCGCGCAAAACTTAATTTCGCAGAAAAACCGTACATTTTTCCGCGATAAAAAATTAGCCCATATCCTTCCCCATGGTTAGCTCTACATCTGTGCCAAATTACATTAAAATCCGTCCAGGAGGCTATTCGATGCGAACAAACAAACAAACAAACAGACACTATTTATTATATTAGTACTTACCTAGATAAGTCTAATCAATATACTTATATATGTATGTTTGTTCCACCGTAGCGCCTAAACAGATCCAATTTTAAGAAATGATGTGTCAATAAATTTCGGTAGTAACAGCCCGGGTAACTTAGGCTATATTATTATAATTATCTTGTCAGGTTTAGTTTTTTTTTAAATATTAGTTATTGTCATCTGACATCATGTGTCTTAGCCCCCCAAGAAAAATTGGGGTGTTATAAGTTTGACGTGTCTGTCAGTCTGTCTGTGTGTGTCTGTCCGCGGCATCGTAACTCCTAAACGAAAAGTCAGATTTAGATGCGGTTTTTTTTGTTTGAAAGCTGACGTCATCGAGAGTGTTCTTAGCTATTCATCATTATCAGTTACTTGCCAATTCGGAATGTACTTAATTTTGTTTTTATTCCTCGCATACTTTCTGCCTGTGAAAGGTCAACGAACAATAAGCCATTTGGGAGTGAAAATAGTCAAATGAAAAAGTAGCAAAATTCTAATTTAGATACACATAAAAGCAATTTGAATTACTATTCCTGGGGATGATACAAACAAAAGTGTTACATATTTTCATAACGATAATATGGCAAAGCCAGCGGTCGTGCGAGTAGCTGGCACGGGCACGGTCTAGCCGCTGGCACGTTATCACGGCCAATATCAGTAACGCAGCGTGTTATTACGTTCCATGCCTATATCTACGATCTTTATTTATTATTCAACATGTATAATCATATGGTATTTTTTACGAATTCCTCTATTGGTGTGCCACTTTAGACAATTATTGCTTGTTATTAGAATAAAATATAGCCTATATAATGTAGTCTGGTCGTGTGAAAAATTACGAGATAAAATCAAATTTTTTACACCAATAATGAAGATTATAAGTAAAATATTATATATAAGAATGAAGATAATAATAAAAAACACTTAAACTTCTATAATAGCTCCGCACACAGATTAAGGTGACGGTGGCCGGTTTCATTAAAACCAGGCCAGCTACGCAGGAGTTATTTTATAGTGTCCAGGTGTGTGCGTAGTGTACAAGAGCACTCTCTCTTCCTATAGGCACTCTCGAAACCTCATGGGACGGATAACCGACACGACTGGCGAGAAATCAGGCGCAGGTCCGACTCATTACATTCCCATTCGTGATCCAAACGCATGAATCATTTTTGTCAAACGATCAGGAGATCAGCCTACATTCTCCTTATCAAACTTAGAAACAACATTTTATTTCTTGTTCCAATTCCGGAATCGCATCCACGATTGGAGAGCTAAGCTCTAAGCCATAGAGCTGGACCACGGAGGCGGTTAAACTTTTATAATAGGTATCATACTGGTGACATTGCATACAAAAAGTGGAAATATTAGCTAGGCGTAATCATTGAAAGATAGATTGAATTTAAAATTTTATACCTTCAAAGCCTTCTAGGCCTGATTTGTGACCACTTAAAGAGAACTAAAACTATATTTTTCACCTTCACCTCGTTATCTAAATTCAAGTGTAAAAAACAAATGGATTATTAAAGCAATATCGGCTGGACTGTACAGTCGCTGGCGCCAGCGCTCCTGTCATTACGCGGCCGCTGGCGTGTCATTACTGGACTACTGTACCATTAAGCACTAACGCATGCCGTAAAAGGCAGTGGAGTTTTTGTAGGTCTAGATTCATGCTTGTAACGCCTCTGTGGTCCAGTGGTAATTATGGTAATATAATAAAGACTATACAGCTTCTCGGCTTTGGAGGTCGTGGGTTCGATTCTCGCATTGGAACAACAAAAAATGTTGTTTCCAAGGCTGATCACCTGATTCTCTGACAACAGAGATGATTCATGCGTCGAATGGGTGTCGCTTGATCTCTTACCAAGCCGTGTTTGTTAAAGGGGTTATGAGCATAGACGTATATTATAGACGAGGCATGTTGAGGCAAAAATTGTCTCCAGTTAAATGGACCCACTTTTGAGATTTTTGGGGCCATTTTGACATTTGAAGTATAGGGAAAACAAGATGGCTGATATTTAAAGTATGGTAAAAACCAACATGGCGTAACTTTTTACTGTATGAAGATTTGCTCTGTCAAACGTCATAGCCTAACTTGAGTTTTGAAATCTTTGGATAAGAGAGTAAAGGAAGAACACACAGTTGGGTACAATAAAAATAACTTCGAAACCAGCACCCCCACCCAAATCAGTGGGCGAGCTATTATTATGATTATGTAGATAAAGTGTAGGGGCTGTAAATATTAATTTTAGCTTTGCTGCTAGAGGCTAGAGGATAATTGAAAATATAGCCTGTATACTTAATCATGTTACCACTTATGATTAAGTAAGGTAAGGTAGTATTTTTGCATCATTTGTGTCTGTCGATTGATGCAAAGTAAGCAGCGACGACATCTGAATAAGATATTCGACATTTATTAGAAGATTGTTAAACAAATATTAAAATGGCAAAATTGTAGTGTGCTTGTGTTCTATGTTTACGTTAAGATTCTATTGGATATGTCACCGTTAAATTGTAAAAACCGTTAGATTGTAAGATTACTAGAGATATTATAATATGCTGACAGATTGTCGAATACGAATTTCTCCATACAATTGTACGCTTTATTTTTTGTTATAATTATTTATATGAGAAAGCAAACAAATATGGCGGCGCGGGGCATTTGCACGATAAATATTACAATATAACGAAAAATAATGCGTACAATTGTATGGAGAAATTTGTATTTGACAATCAGTCAGCATATTATAATATCTCTAGTAATATTACAACCTAACGGTTTTTACAATTTTACGGTGACAGATATAAACAGAGTATACGAGGCATGTCCTCGTATTATCGGTATGTGGTGCTGACCTGATGGTATTCGGCAGATTGTGGCCTGCAGCATCAGATAAGACTGTGGAGTGCGGACGCCCTTACTGTTAACTGAACCTGGGTAACAGGACATTAACGGGTATGCTGTTCTTCACTACTTCTATAAACGTGGAAGTTTGTGAGGATGGATGGATGTTTGTAACTTTTTCATGCTACTGTAATGGATTTTGGTGTTTGGTACCTACGGTAGTAGTTTAGGCTCTGGGATCAACACATAAGCATTTTATCCAGAAAAAGTACAATGTTCCCGTGGAATACGGATTTTTTATTAATGACACTCATAACGCTTTAGTGGCCCTTTTGTGTTGTTGGTCTTTTTCATTAAATTAACATTTTTAAATAAAAAATGGAATACAAACATGACTTGAAACTTGTCTAGATTTCACCCGGTCATACCGATTCAGATAAGTGCATATGTATCGAATATGTATGAAATCGTTATCATACATTATTCATTCAGTCCATTCACCCGACAGACAAACAGATAATTATTTTTCTTCGAACGCGTTTGTTAGTTCAAACATAAATTCATTTTAACGAACAGAAACTAGCCGTTTATTACGACAGACTGTTCAACACATAAAGGTCACAAGAAGACGATACGCGACGCTACGCGGCGCTGTATTTTTTAAGATAGCCATTCAAAATTAAACTTTATTCACTATACAATAAGATACACATTTCATACACTGACTTTGCAGCGCGGTGCAACCTGACATTCGAACTGTTACACAAACGTGCATATCTTCTTCTGTAATAAATTAAGCTCAATTTCGGGTAGCTATCTAATATAAGAAGAAACATGAAAGCAGAATAAGTGCAGTTGAGATGAGAGCGTTAAGAAGTATGATAGGAGTCAGTGGCGAGGGGTTCCTATAACTCCATTCCTATCGGCTTCCCTTACCGCTTACCTTTTGAAGACCCTCATGCAAATCCCTACCTATTTTTTTTTTTATGAAATATGGGGGCAAACGAGCAAACGGGTCACCTGATGGAAAGCAACTTCCGTCGCCCATGGACACTCGCAGCATCAGAAGAGCTGCAAGTGCGTTGCCGGCCGTTTAAGAGGGAAAAGGGTAATAGGGGAGGGTAGGGAAGGGAATAGGGTAGGGGATTGGGCCTCCGGTAAACTCACTCACTCGGCGAAACACAGCGCAAACGCTGTTTCACGCCGGTTTTCTGTGAGCCCGTGGTATTTCTCCGGTCGAGCCGGCCCATTCGTGCCGAAGCATGGCTCTACCACGTATATATTATACAGGCTACGGCTTCCCTATGAAGGAGAACCAGCCTTCGCCACTGATAGGAGTTAAATTGGGATAAGAAATAGTGAGATAAGGAAACGTTGTGGTTTGAAAGAAGATGTAGTGACAGAAATTGAGAAAGGTATGCTGAGATGGTTTGGCCATGTCGAGAGATTGAATGAAGAACGATTGATGGAAAAAGTGTATAAGACGAGTGTGAATGTAAGTGTTGGAAGGGGTAGACCTAGGCGGACGTTTCGAGACCAAATCAGGGACGTCTTGAAAAAAGGCCAGGTCAAGAGTACCCTAAACCGAAGAGTAGGTATGTACCCATGAAGGGATAATGAAAGTGGACGAAGCGAAACAAGTATGTAAGGCTCGTAGCAAGTGGAAAGAAGTGGTCTCTGCCTACCCCTACGAGAAAGAGGCGTGATTATATGTATCTAATAATGCAATGCCTCTTCGCGTACCGTTTCGGTGTGAACCGACCCTAAAGGCCAGTAGTAGCTACAAAAGTATCCGCTATAGTCCGGAATTCACGACCACATTTTTCAGCAACAATGTCGGAAACTAGTCTGGTACTTAACGATTTAAATTCTAAGACCTGGGCCATCGCGGAAATGGTTATGAGCACTATAATGCTCCATTACCCACTCTTGCCCACTTTCCCAGAAGTGGGCCAATTAGCCCGCCATGTTGGGACTAAAGACGCGGCGTGACCTTAAACAGCGCGGTGACAGTTTTTTCCATCGCTTTTAGTCAGCTTTTATAGACCATTATACAGCTATGAACTTTAATGTGGAAAATTATGTCTTTTTAAAATTTAATTAGAGTTTTAATTTATATCACAATTATATAATTTATATGTACTTATACTAATAATAAAGAGGAAAAATTTGTTTGTTTGCATCGAATCGGCTCCGAAACTACTGGGCCGATTTTGATGATATTTGGCACATATGTAGAGTAGACCACGGGGAAGGACATATGCTACCTTTATCGCGGAAAAATGTACGGTTTCTGCGAAATTGGCTTTTGCGAGTACGAAGTTGCGAGCAACATCTAGTAAACTGTTTTGACTGATCTTCTTAGTTGGTTCATTAAATAAAACCATGCGTGTTGAAGAGTCCTTTATTTTGCTGGCGACACAATACAGCAATATATTTCAGTATTTTCGCTAATTCCAAACAATCATCAATACAAATTTTTACGGAGGGGTGTCCCGAAAATTTTTGACATGTGTTACCAGGGTCCAGGATAGCAAAGTACTTTTTACATAATAAGTGTTGTCAGTTGTATATGTGACCGTAAAATTGTGAAAACCGTTCGATTGTAATATTACTAGAGATATTATAATAAGTATTAATTAATTATTATTATGAAAAAGCAAACAAAACAAAACAAAAGCAACGCGGGGCACTTGCCGTTTAACTAATCGACACGGTAAATAGTACAATATAACGAAAAATAATGCGTACAATTGTGAGGAGAATTGTTTATTTGACAATCTGTCGACATTTTATAATATCTAGTAATAAATATTACAATCTAACGGTTTTTACAATTTTTCGGTGACATATATACTTACCTTCATATTAATTACGGTAGCGATTCGCCCGCCACACTGTATTAGCAAGCGATATTTATCTTAAAATTTTAAAGCTTGAAAAATATTATTATAAGGTCTCTCTCTCGTCACAATATAGGTAGGTTTAAGTACTGACTTTTCTCCTCCTAATGTAAGTAAGGTCTACGTTTTTGTCGTTAAAGCATTCCTCTTTTTTCTCACAACTTAATAGTTTTTATGGAGTAAGTGACCCTTAACACATTTATATTCAAAAGAAAAGTGAAATCGTTTAAACTATAAAAAAACCGACCAAGTGCGAGTCGGACTCGCGCACGGAGGGTTCCGTCAAAATCACATATTTATTTTATTCTGTATGTTAGCATTTGTTTTAACAGCGGCAACCGAAATACATCATTACTGAAAATTTAAACTGAAATGCCTTTCTAGCCTGGTGACGGACGGACGGACAGCGAAGTCCGGGTTTCGTAATACTCAAGGAACCCATAGTTTCGCTCTGTCCGTCTATCTGTCTGTCTGCTAGTCCGCGCCTCTAGCTTCTGTAATTATGAATATAAATGAATGAAATTTGGTATAGTTAAAGATTGTGTATAGATCTCGGTTTTGGCATAAAATAATAATCTTTTTTAAGGGTGGCTCTGCACATGTCGAATGGGGATGAGAAGTATTTTTTCATTCTACCCCATCGTGTGGGATATCGTTGAACAGGAATTTTGAAATAAAGGAAAGGTTTCATATATATGACTTTTTTACAAAGTCACCATATTCGAGTAATCGGTCTCCTAAGTGGTTTATTAATTGGTCCCCTCTGACATTTCTAAAGTATGAGACTTAGAAAATTGCATTTTTTCATGATGATAGATTACCTATGCTAAATATACCCTCCTTTGACATAATATTGGTTATTACCCTTTGGGTACGGAACCCTTAAAAACAATGTAAATTTACCCGTTAGCGAAGTTTAATTATGTAAAATAAATGAATTAATTAATTTACTTAAATATTAAAAGCCCACACATTTTATTAACTATTAATTTATTTTAATGCTTATGCTAATCATATAGGTAGGCTCATAAATGAGTTGCGTTCCTAAATTGTTAAAAATATGATCGCAGCGAACATAATGTAGGAAATGAAATATGTTAGGTAGGTAGTTCGTTAGTAAATCTATCTAGTATCTATATTCTATACTAATAATATAAAGAGGAAATAGGTACTTGTTTATTTGTTAGTATGTTTGTTTCCATTGAAAAGACTCCAAAAGCATTTTACAGATTGTGATGAAATTTGACACAGATATAGAGTAGACGACGGGGAAGGACATAGGCTACGTTTTATTGCGACAATATGTACAGTTTCCGCGTAATTTCCTTTTGTACTTACGAAGTCGCGGGTGGCATCAAATTAAATATACCTATATAGTAATATACGGTTGTCAAATACCTTTTAAAGCCCCGCGTTGGCGCGGTGGTGTTTGTTCGGTTCGGTTCGGTTCGGTAATTTGACGGCCAGCGCTAACACCTTAAACAAACTATTCTGATTGGGAACTGGTTTTCTTTCATCTGTACGAAATATTTAAACGTATATATTTCAACGTTTACTTAATCATATAAGGAAGATATACTATACTCGTAGAAGATATACTATATGGAATTTAACACACACACCTCATATTTAATGTTCAGATGATTGACGTAGGTACTTCTGAAATTATCCATGTACCTAATGCGAAAAAACAACGAGTTACATGTCATCGTAAAATTGTAAAAACCGTTAGATTGAAATATGATTATGATTGTGATTTGTGAGATTGTAGTTCAAAATTGCGACCCCGAACATTCTGCTTACAATTAAACGGAATACTATTAGTTAGATTATCTATAATTCTATACAAATCAATAAAATGTAAGGATCTGTTTGTAATTTCAAATCAACAGCTTTTCACTTAATGCATGTGAAAGTATACCTATTCGGTACTTACAATAAAATACCAATTTTTAAAATAATAGATGAAAACTAGATGTTGCCCTCTTCAAACTTTTCCTCTTTATTATATTTAAGTATATAGATATATAATATGAAAATAAAGGCACTACGCAGGCTCTACAACGGAATACGCCGTTATACGTTTGTGTAGTCACTACAAATTCTATACAAAATCATTAAACGCGATAATTTGCCATTTTGCCATTCATCATCCAAAAGTTCGTATATCGTTGGTATGGTCTAACAATAGGTAACTATTATTCTGGCAAATCTTTGTATGTAGAATACGAGTAGCTTTCAATTAAAGTTTTTTTAGTGGAAAAATTAAAAATAACTATGTCAGATAGCTTTCAAATTTAAGGAAAGTCGCGACCATCAAGAAGGGAGTCAGCAGCTTCCTTTTTAGGGTTCCGTACGCAAAGGGTCAAAACGGGACTCTATTACTGACAGGCAGACGACTGTCTGTCGTCTGCCTGTCAGTCTGTCACCAGGCTGTATCCCCTTAACCGTGATAGCTATTAGCTAGACAGTTGAAATTTTATACGTTATGTACTTATGTAGGTATTTCTATTGCGACTATAACAACAAATACTAACAACAGAATAAAATAAATATTTAAAGGGGACCCCACTACAAGAAAACCTGATTTTTTTGGCCGTTTTACGAAACCCTTCGACTCGCACTTGGCCGGTTTTTTTAACATGATGTCGTCACAATCGAGAGCACATTAAGTCGAGAGACCCTCGCGACCACTTCATACAAAGTCTAGACTGAATGCATTATATCCTAGGACCTAGGGGCTAGGACCTAGGAAAAGCCTTTGGTAATGTTACGCGGACAACGGCGTAAATTGAATACGGCAGCTCCGTTAAAACTGAAAATGTTTCAATGTTCTTGTTGTTCATATTCCATCATAGACGTATAATATAGGCGAGGCATGTTGAGGCAAAAAGTGTCTCCACTTAAATGAGCCCACTTTTGAGATTTTTGGGGCCATTATGTCATTTGATGTATGGTGAAAACAAGATGGCTGTCATTTGAAGTATAAACCAAGATGGCGTAACTTTATACTGTATGAAGATTTTTTCTGTCAAATGTACATCACTATTCACTACGTACATTTGACAGAAAAAACGTACGTACGTCTTTAGTTTTGAAATCTCTGGCTTCCATTTAATCTTTTTGTAAACAATATTTAAAATTAAACAAATATTTTTAATTCTATGGTCGCGGTAACTTCAAAGTGTGATTAGGGTTATACTGTGGGGTTAGCTGGGGGCCTAGCAGGGACATTTGACAGCGGCGTAACGTTGTTAAATTAAATTTGTATGGGCGCGGGCGCTGTCATGATTATGACAGATTTTCATACAATTCTCATTCGATAACTTTACGCTTATGCCGTTGTCAAATGTCTGCTAGACCCTCAAAAGATGGGTTATGACTATATGCAAGAGGCAGGCTTTAATATATAAGGTTTGGTAAAATCAATTACGGATATTTTGGGGATATAATCTACTGCTTATGTATAGACGTTAAAAATATTGTCAAACTCAAAGTAAAAAAAAAAATCATCTCATGTATGGGTCTCATCTCCGCTCAACGCAAACTCGCCCATTAAAAAAAATTTTTTTTTCGAGTATGACAATTATTTTTCTGCCTAAACGTCTATACATAAGCAGTAGCTCATATGCCCAAAATATCCGTAGTTAATTTTACCGAACCTTATGAATCTATTTCAATAAATCTTTGAACTAGACTAGTATGACGAACTTTGTCTCATCAATCATTTAACTCGTCCACAACTGAGGTAATATTGTCGGAACACTTGAATTGAATGTTTACAGACGGACGGACAGGGGTATTCCATAACTGCGGGCCACGTGTGCTGTGTTTGTTCGTTATATTTGTGCAGGGCGCGCCGGGTGAGTATGTACGTTTGTCAATACTTTTTAGTAGATATATGCGACAAGTTGCAAGAGTAGTTAAGTAAGTAACTTATTTTCGTTATTTGTAGTTATTACGGAACCCTAAAAATGCTCAATGTTATAAAATTATCTATGTCTAAATTATACAAAACTAGCTGTTTCCCGCGGCTCCGCCCGCGGATATATACTATCGAGTATCCCGCGGAACCACTGCACTTTTCCGGGATAAAAAGTATTCTTTGTTTTAATCCAAAGCCTAAACTACTACCACACTAAATTTCATCGAAATCCGTTCAGTAGTTTTTGCGTGAAAGAGTAACAAGCGTCCATCCATCCATTATCACAAACTTTCACATTTACAGTATAATATTAGTAGGATCATCTGATCGTATGTCTGTACTCTGTAGTAACATGGAGTAAGTACATTGGTGAGCTATCGCCCGCGCCGTCGCGCAGTTTCATCTGCCGCATTAAATGTCTATTTACACACACACCATATTATTGGCAATAATGCTCATATTGACAATAATATTCCTTGTGTGCCATATTGCCATTTTTTTATGTATTATTGACACATTTATTCTGTCAATAATATTGCACGTGTGGGGCTAGCCAATGAGTATTGTCCGACAAATTCCTCTTCTTCTTGTCTGTGGCACAGAATACGAGTACATAATAGTTGACCGTGTGGTCAAAGAATATAATATATTACTAACGTACCGTGGCCGTGGTGTCAACGATTAGACGTGTCCGCGCATTCCGTAAACACACGACCCTGTATAATGACGGACCGACACACAAATCAACTGTACATTGTACTGTGTAAGGGAACGTACTAATAATACGTGACCACATTTAACTCACCTTCTCATGCTGGCCATCCGCATAATATGCCGATATCCTTCCTTTTCACGTAATATTAGGCGAAGATACTATAATATTTTATCTTAAGAGGCCCAGATATATTTCATATTAAAGTACGCCATATATTATTATGTACCTATGTATAAATACATAATAATATAATATCTTCTCCGTCTGTGATAGTTCATACAAACTATATAGCAATTAGCAAGCGATATTTTATCATCGTCGTCTGTGATGCCCTTAATAGCTGTCGCGCGAGATTTTCCTAGAAGTGACGTTCATTTTTCGTAATTATTGTAATGCAGCACCCTGGAGAAGTGGAGATAATCAATAAATCGGTAATCATAATTATATGAATACTATATTATGTTGCGTTCCCCTTGCTCTATTCTGTTAATATCCATAGATATTCAGGAAAAAAATTGTGACCGGCATTATTCAGGGAGGAAACAGGAGACTATACTTGTATGTTTTCCATACATTTCGTGGCCCTGGTGTTTCCTCTTAAGAGCGTTAACGGCGCGCGACTCAGATTTCACAAAAACGCTACTTTTCAAAAGCAAAAATATCTAACAAAAACTGGTTATTCTGATTTTTACATGTAAAAAAACACTAGAAAATATTGTATTCTAATTTTTCCCTTATCATTTATTTTAAAATAATTTCAAACTTTTGAATAAAACTGACAAAACTAACCAGACGTTTTGACAACTTTAGGTTCAGGGGCATTTTCAAAACATATAATAGCTAAAACCACTTACATTTTTTAAAAACAAAAAATCTTTACAAACTTGTTGGATCCTCTTGTAGATTATCTCTTTGTCAGATTATTTTTATATACGTTTCTATCTCATAAAAATAAAATTTAAAGAATGCGAAATTATCAGGAATTATAGTAATTTAAAATGATGATATTTATGTATTTCACTTGCTCTTTCTCTTTCTTACTTACATAATCTAAAAGAACAACGTTTTATCTTTAATATGCCATTTAAATTTTTAACTAAATTAGCTTGACGATTTTTTTATGAATTTTTAAAACTAGTGTATAAATCGAGGCGCACGAGCGTTTACAAATCAGACGGCCGCGAGCCATTACAGAGGGTGGACGTATCGCACGGCGCTCTGCATTGAACTCTGTTGACCTTTGTAGTGCGTACGAGATCCACCCCGATAAAAAGATTTTGATATTTGGAAAATATATTTTTTAATTTAATAATAAATATTGTTATTTAAGTTAAATTTTTTTTATTGTAATAACAAATTATTTTACATATATAATAGATAATATAATAGGAGATAAAAATAAGTTCGCACGAAAAAGAAAACATACACATTTTGAAAACTTGGCAAAGGCAAGAGCTGCTAAAAGTTTAGTACATTTTAACATAATTAGACCCAGTAGGTGGCGCTGTTGTTAGTCTACATTTATTTATTCTAGCGCTAGTCAACGGCTGGAACTCAGTGCGGCGCGAGGGGAAAATGCTTGTTATTTCACCTAATATCTGGGAAAAAAGGATACTTATACCCATAAAATAGTTATCTATACTTATATGAGAAACTATAGTGCACACATTTATACTGTTTTGTAAAGTATTTTAGAAAAGGTATCCTCAAATTACCCAAATCGGCTGTTCGTGTTTTATGAAAAATCTATATAATATTTTTGTCCGAATTTAAGTCATCTCAGTTGCTGAACAATAAAACTGTGTCGGTATGTACTTGCTTTTTTATTTTCATTCTTGATTTGTTTTATATTTACGGTCAAAGTTGCGCTAAACATCCGATGTTTGGAGGCTATTATTTTCTTAACTAATAGGCAATCGGCCTAATTTTTTTTTATTACATAAATGAATAGTACTCTTAAATATTAGTAACTTCTCAGAAGAAACTGTATATCAAAAGTCAATATTTTCAAAGGTACAGCGATTTGTATAAAATTTTCGCGAGCCTCCTAAAGTCGACCTACAAATGACGTCACTTGTAGGCTAAGGTGTATGAAGTAGTATATGAAGTATATGGCCGCCGGAATATATTTGTAAAAATCTCCCATATTTGTGCGTTTAAGTTCATACTTACCATAATTAATGTTTTTGTATATGATGTGAGTAAACTAATGATGTAGGTTGTGTTTACCAATTTAGCAAAAAAAAAAAAAATTTTTTTTTGGTACTTTTTAAATGTATTTAATTAGTAAACTACACATAAAATAATATATTTTTTTACATTTACCAAGTAGTAATGCCTCAATATTTCTGAATATATTAATGAAACTAAATATTTCAGATGTAGTCCGATCCCCTATTTGAATTTTAGAAATATAAGCACATACCGACCAAGATAAGTGTAATAAAAATCGATATTACATAAACTTTGGGTCTATAATGTTTGACTTTAAAGTAAATCACCAATAACGTTTGCATGGAGACAAAACCGACTAGCGCAGCCATAATAACAATATACTACTTTGCATGTTCATTTTGTTGTTAATATGCATCTGCTTTCAAATAACAAAATTCTTGTGTTTACGGCTTTGTGGTTTAACTTCAGACAATGTGCAAAACACTCAAGTAAAGTAAAACAGAAGAAGTAGAACTTCGAAATGAAGAGGTACGTATTTAATAATCCATATAATCCCCTCAGATAGCAGTAGATTCTTAATTTGTATGTACAAAGTAAACTTCTTAAACTTCTAACTCGGTGCTGCGTACAATCAGGAGCCAAGATGGGAGCATTATAAAAGGAGAAGAACGTGTGTTAAAGAAATGTAAAGAGTATTTTGGTACAAAGTAAAAACTACTAACTACTTAATTACCAAGTTTTATCTAGGTACATATATGCGGCAAACGGTAGTCTGGATTTCGAGCTTATGATTTAGAAACAAAATTGTTTCTAAATCATTTTGCCTCGAAAAGAAACAACTTATATAATATGTCACCGTAAAATTGTAAAAACCGTTAAATTGTAAAAAAACTAACGAGATTGTAAAAATATGTCGAAAGATTCATAACTATCTTATAGGTATTTATTATCTAACTATAAATAATGTGTTAAATTATAGGCAGCATATTCACGTCCGAAGTCTATTAACATTTTACAATTTCACTAGTTTTTTTACAATCTAACGGTTTTTACAATTTTACGGTGACATATATAAATGATAAGTACATCTAGATACGTATTAGTAACGAATACTTTTCTTCTTTAAAATAGCACCTAAATTGGTAATTTCGTATTTAATTTTTAAAACACAAATATTTTGACGACTTGATATAAGATGTTAAAGTACCTGGGAGACTGAGCTTTGTCCGGAATTTTAGTAGTGAAAATAATTAAAAATTATAACTAGAGGAACAATTATTAGTCATAAAAAATAACAAATATAAAAAAGTATATAAAATTGTCTTGTTTAAAATATAAAATGTTTATTTTGTGTTCCAGAATCTATGTAATGTAATGTATGCATATTGCATACATGCATACATTTATACAGTCATGCAAGATACGCGCGAAAAACATAACCGGGCGAAAAGCATAACGTCTTGACAGTCGGGTAAAAATCAAAGAGATTTAAATAAACACATTTCAGATGTATAACTAAATTATATTAATTAAAATAGTATAAAAGTATTATTTCAAGGTATTTTTATTTTCCATAATATTATGTTAGTATTACATTACCTACTGATATTGTATGTTTTGTGTAGATAATGTGTTATATTATATATTAAGTAATATGACACAGAATATAATTATTATTATGATATTATGTATACCATAATCAAAATTCAATAATAATTATTATCGTTATTATTATTATCGTAAAGTAATTAAATTAAGGCAAGTATCAATGTGGGTTAGTTGGCTTACAGTCGTCGAGCTATTCACGCACACAAAGACGCTCGCTGCAGGCTGCAGCTGTGTGCGTATTTTTCACCAAAGCTGACTTCACGCGCTATGCGTTAATGCTCTTAAGGAATTAAGGAAAAAAAAAACTAAAAAAAACACGCTTTTAAAGAATATCGAACTAAAAAGTTGAAAATAATTTTAAAAATTTTAAAAATAAACTTAAAACAGTAGTATATAAAAAATACTAGTATAATTGAGGGAAAAGCGTGGGTCGCTCGATATACGAAAATTATGGCACAAAGCGCCCCACGCTTTTTACTATTATACTAGTATTTTTTATATACTAGGTACTGTTTTAAGTTTATTTTTAAAATTTTTAAAATTATTTTCAACTTTTTGGTTCGATATTCTTTAAAAGGTGTTTTTTTTAGTTTTTTTTTCCTTAATTCCTTGCGCGCCTGCTGCCTTCCGAGGAAGGCAGCAGGCGCGCAAGAGAGAGTTACATACAAGCAAACAAACAAGCTTACATACAGTTGAAGTTAATATAAGCGTGTTAAAAATGAATTCATTTAATTCAGTCATCGAAGAAAACAGTTTCAATATTTCATTTACAAGAGTCGGGCTCTTCGGATTGTCCGTCCATAATCCTCACCTCAACCTGTCTCGTAACGTAACTGGACCACAATACGAAACTCTTAATTGATTTTATTGTAAAACACCAGTCCAATTACATACAAATCTGTTAATCGTTTCTCCAAAAGTGGTGGGATCTTTTATCAGCTGCCGCCGCCGGTCGCGGTGTGACCAATTAATTACGACTTTACCGCACTGACGGCATTTTATAATAAAATTTTATGGGCTCTACTGAACTAGCTTGTAAACCGTTTTTTTAATAATTAACGTTCTACATTTAAATATGGGATAGGAATTTGTGGTAACATTGATTCCGCATAGCTTAAAGTCATTCAAATACAGTAACAATATTTACTTCATTTTTAATAGGTCATCTAACCAAATTTAAATCAACAACAAAAAGGAGATGTTTTACTGTATCATTCATTGAAAACATGGAGATTTTGACTCACCTCAATGACCGTGTTAGTATTTACTACTTCAATGACGCCGGGTTAAGAAGATTTAATAAATATCTTTGCTACTGTAACAATTGTTTATTTTAAGTACTATACAATAATATGTTATGTACATGTAAATTATGCAGTTTGAAAGTTAAACTTACAATACATAATAATCAGGGTTCGAGGATATATATCAATGGATATATATCATGATATATATCCGATATATATCCGATATATATCAAAGGACTTTTTATGATATATATCAATACAAAATGGGTTTTTTAAATTTTATATTATTAGGTAATTTTTGGTTTCTTAAACTTCCCAAATGTAAAACATATTCCCTAATAGTAAATTCTAAATTCTAATCCATAAATAGCAATAGCAACACTTCTGCCGGCATTAATGGTGTCAGTCGTGTCAGAAAAACAATTTTTTTTTGTGTTTATTCTATTATTTTTTACAAAGAAAGTAATTGACAAAGTGCAGTCTCAGTATGCCTAGACGGGTAGAAACTTTAATAAGAGCACCTGGAGGAAATACGCGATATTAATCACCATTTTTAGGGTTCCGTAATACTTAAGGAACCGTTATAGTTTCTGTCTGTCCGCGCCTCTAGCTCCTGTAATTATGAATATAAATTGATGAAATTTGATGCAGTTATATATTGTGTATAGATCACGGTTTCGGGATCATAAAAAAATAATAATTTTATATCTTAGAGGTGGCTCTCCATACATGCGAAGTGGGGATGAAAAATATATTTTCACTCTACCCCATCGTGTGGGGTATCGTAGAAAAGGTCTTTTAAAATAAAGGCAAGGTTTCGTACGTTAATTTTTTATAAAGTTGACCATTTTCGAGTAATCGGCCTCCAAAGTAGTTTGTAAGTTGGTCCCCCCCCTAGCATTTTTAAACTATAGGAGATAGAAACTTGCAAATTTCTATTCTGATAGATCATGCTAAAAACTCTTTAGGAAAATTATTGTGAACCAAATCGGACAGTAAAAAAAAGCATATTACGCGTTTATAGTTACGGAACCCTCCTTAGACGTGTCCTGACATGCTCTTGGTTAGGTTATTCTATTTTAATTAATTTTTATTTTTATATTATTTTTCACTTTTCCCGGTTACATGAAAAGTTCAAAAATTTACCATTTTTCACAAATAGCATTTACTCGCAAAATCTATTCTTAATGTGATCTCATTTTAAGTAAAACGAATAAAACTTTAAATAACAAAAGAATTGTAGTAAGTAGATTTTAAAATAAAACCATATCTTTTTAATTGTGGACCTTTTTGTTTGTGTTCAGCTAAATATGCCGGTGTGTTTAGTTTATTGTCATTTAAGTACCGCTGACACAAACATTGCGCGAAAATAAAAAAAAAAATAAAGGTTTTTTTTGTAATCTAACCTTAGATAAGTAAATACCTAAGTGTAAGTATCGGTGTAGGTAGTTATAGGTGTAGGTTGTAGGTGTATCTCGTAGGTGAATATTAAGGATGGTGGTTGTAGGTCTCTTTGCGTAACTTGTATGGTACTCGAGAACGTTTTTGTCGTAAACTCTTTTGTTATAACTTTCTGCCTCGTTTATAAATAAATTATTAACTTTTTCACCACGAAAAAAAATATTCTCGTAGCGACCGCCATCTAATACACATAATCAAAGCCCTTGCAGCGCCTCTCTCTCCTTGCAGGTAATTAATGTAATTATTTTACGATATAATATGTCAAATTATCTGGACCATTTCATGAAGTAGCCACGAGTAGTTGGCCATATCGATAAACGATTTCTTATCATTGATCTGCCCAGGCGGCAGGCCACATCATGATGTGGCCAATAGACAGAGAAACTTTTCATGAAATGCGACCATTTCATGAAATTCTCGAGTATTTCATGAAGTGAGCAAATCTACGATATGGCCACGACATCTATACCAAATTTCATAAAAATCGGTTCAGCGGTTAAAGCGTGCAGAGGTAGGTAACAGAGTAACAGACAGACACATTTTCGCATTTATAATATTAGTATAGAATAGATAACAGTTTATTAAATGATGAATTTTTAGGCTGTCTTTACTTTAAACAAAAAACGTTATCAGAGCCAGGCTATGTGTTGAAAAAGCCGGCCCTTTTATATGAAGATTCGAGACTGATAAAATTTCGGTTTTTATTTCGGATGATTTTAAGTACCTAAATAAATAAAATAATAAAAACATTTTAGTTTTTTCGTTATGTTTATGTTTGCTTATTCATTATGTTTTGACAACCTCTGTGGCTCAGTGGTTCATTGCATTGGTGCTGAGGCCGGGGGTCATGGGTTCGAATCCCGCCGAAGGAACAATAAGTTTTGTCGTGTTCCTGGGCCATGGATGTGTAAATATGTGTATAATATAATAAAAATCTTAAATATATGTATAGTATAAAATTATTAAATATACTTCCTGTTGTCTGGTACCTAACACAAGTTTTTCGGAAACTTAGCATGGGGCCAGATTGACGTGGTGGTAAGCGTCTATAGATATTATTATTATTATCTAACACATAATATGCAAATAGTATACATAAATGATACAATAAAATAATAATATGACTTTTCATACAAAATATATTTTCATACAAAATGGATATATATCCATTTTGTATGAAAATATATCAAAATGTTGATATATATCGGATATATATCATAAATATCCGATATTTTGATATTTATAATAAATATCGGATATTTTCGAACCCTGATAATAATAGTATTTGTAACACACGTTCATGCCGGTTCACAGAGACTTAATAAGTTAATTCACCTTTATGCTTACTAGAAAAATATTCTTAAAAGATCTTTACACTTTTAAAAAATCTACACAAACATTCGCTACTTTGGGACAAAACACAGCTATGTGACATGTCTGCAAATATTCTAAAGTTCTAAACTAATATAATTTAATCATACTTTAAACAAGACAATCTTGATAAAAGAAAGAAAGAGTAGGTGTTATCTCTGAGAAACTGTTATATAAATAATATTGTTTTCTTACCGTCGTGAAACAATAATAATATATTAAACAAATAATTTATCTTAATTATGTCATTCCGATTGGCTGTTTAGCATGTTCATCATTAACTCTACGATAATAATCCTTCAATATATTTTTTTCTCAACAATAATACTAATAAGAATTACCTACCTACCCACTTCTCTATGATTTATAACTTAATATATCTATGTATACTGTGTTTCTAAATGGCACATTCTTGACTAAATAATTTTTACAATTACGTGCTACAAAGCAATATCATAATATATTCTTCACTCAAAATGACCGTTTATACTTAAAATTACAGTAACGTTTGACAATTCAAATTATGATCTACATTATTACTAGCAGTATCCTCGTCTCCTTACTAAGCCTAATCATAATTTCCAGTATCAAAATCACGAAGTATTGATACCAGGAGTCCGAACGTAATGTTAAAATAATGGTCTCAATTTAGGGGACAGATTTTTTTGCCGGTAGAGCGCGCCATTGTTCAAGAAGTACCAAGCGCGATTCAGGACTGCGCTGATTGGTCCGCCACAATAGCATCGGTACGTCCAAAATTCTAGCGCAGCCAGTGGCAGAAAAGACAACTAAGATATTATTATTGTGTACATAAATACTATGAAAAAGCCGTATACCTGGTATACCGTTCGGACTCCTAGTGTTCTATACTTCGTGATCAAAATATAAAAATACTCCCGCAATAAATGAATCTTGCAATTCGTTTCACTCTCATAGTTTTCTCTTTCTATTCATTCGTATATCTTCGTCTGTTCATCCACGTTTAGTTTCTCCAGGGCAGCGTCGTACTTCTCTTTATTTTTCCCTATCATCTCAGCTTCATATACAGTATCTGGTAGCTGGGTGTTGGCTGTCTCTGGCATAAATAGGGCTAGAGCTCCCGACAGGAGAGAACACCCGCCGAATATTAGGGATGGAAGGCCAGAGTAGTATTGGACCTGGAAAAATTCCGTGTACAATTTAATTAGTATTTAGAAATTTCCTGTGAGCAAACGTATGAGTGCACGCATACGAATGCGTAAAGCACCTCCCTCCCTCCACACTGCTTATGCGTACACTCAGAAACAAGACCGTGCAAATATCACCACCACACCAGCAACAATGTCAGCAAGATCGTGCAAGGCAGGTTGCAAAACTCGACGCGCGTTTCACTCCGAACCCGGAGCATCCTCAGGACCTGCGGACAAAGTTCGTTAACTTTGTTCGCAGGTCAAAACTAATTAAATTGTATGCTATGGATTTCCGAAAAGTAACGCGAACGCCTGATTCTATTAACTAGGTATTTAAAATTCGGTTAGTTATTTTCAGTTGATAAAGATTCCAAGTCAAACGATCGAGACGTAGAATTCTGTTCGGAACCAGTGCCAATAAGGCAAAACTTGGTGGTCACTCACCAAAAGCGGCGTCTGCGGCGCCAGCAGCGACCCCACCCGGCCAATGGCGAGGCAGATGGCCTGCATGGAGTTGCGCGTGTACGTGGGAAACAGCTCGCAGGTGTACATGTACACGATGTTGTACGAGAACGTGGCGAGCAGCTCGAACGCCATGAACAGAACCAGGCCCAGCCACGCGTAGTCTGTAACAGGGAAGATGATTATTTGTAGAAGAATCTTATGTATTCGCTAGATAGCAGCTTGCGATAAGAAAGTCCTTTTGTTTTTCAGTGAACTTCCTACTCTCGTAGATAAGATTTTATATTCGGATCTATAAAATAAGCCACTGCTCTCCATGAATCGTATTTGTAGATATTTGTAAATTGTTTTCTAAGGTTCGAAGTTATTTGATCTTATTTATAAATAATAAATGGAATACCAAATCAAATAATTTCTTAAGCTTTGGTTTAGTATAAAATTTAAAATCTACGGTATGGTTAAATAATTCTTAGTGTACTGTAGTTAAGTGTAGTTGGGACGTGCTTAAACAAAAGGCACTGATGGCAATCTTGTATTTAAATGAATATTTACACTATTGTGAGAATAGCGGACCTACCAACAAATAGAGTTGAGAATAAAGATGGTATAGATAGAGACTTTACTAGTTTCAAATGCGCGAAATATTTGTTAATATGTACAGTAAAAGAAGTTTACTTTTTGGCATGAATGGCTGCGACACGCAGAATATTCCACCCACTATAAACGACGTGATCAATGGTATCTTTCTCTTCCACTTGGACAACGCCAGCCCGAAGAGCAGATTCGCCGGGATATCCATCAGCATCAGCAGGGCGAAGTTGATGTACTTGTTCCCATCAATGAGTACCGAGCTGATCATCATACCGTAGTTTATCAGCGTGACTGATAACCACCAAACCATACACACTAGGAACCTCTGCATCATAATCCTCGACTTAAACGTCTTCGCTAGTAGCTTGAAGTGGTTCACTTTAACAGACTTCTCTTCGTCGACATAGTGTAATTTGTTTAAGAGTTGCTTATCAATTTTTACATGGTTTCGTTTCGCGATTTTCTCTATTAGCTTGACAGCTTGATTTCTCTTGCCCTTGCTGAATAACCATCGGATACTCTCGTCCAAGTAGAAGGAATATAAAAGGATGAGAAGGGTCGGAGCGTAGATGACTCGCAGAAAGTGCCGCCAGTAGGGCACTGCCCAGGCGATGAAGGGCATAATGATTAGCCCTACGGTGTAGATGTTGAGAAGAATCGTTTGATACAACACCGCACGCTCTTTTTCTACTATCTCTATACCTGAAATTGAATTAAGTATTATATAGTTAACCCGACTGATGAAGATTTTCGAGGCTATGTTTTTCGAGCATATTATGTGTGTGTCTTTATTTGGTACGCCCTAAAGCCTAACCGCCTTGATGGATTTTACCATACGAGGTGTCGTTAGGTTTGTTACGACTAGGAAAGTGATACTGGATAATGGAATATATTATACAAATATAATCGGATATTTGATTTTTAGTTTTGACTTGCTGCCTCGACACAAGTTGTGAACTGGAATCAATAACAAACTACACCTACACATTTCTTCTGCAATGTACTGGTTTAGCCGATAACTCACCGTCGCGTTTTAACCTTCCCTGAACTTCCACAATTCTTTCAAGATCAAAAGTAGCTGAATCCTAAACCCAAATCGGTCCAACCGTTCTCGAGTATTAGTGATATAAAGGAACTGCAATTAATTTTTATATGTACTCGTATAAGAAGATTTAATGACTAGTTTAATTATTCATGAAAATAATTCTAAGTTACATTAGTTAGTTACTTACTTAACATGTATATCGGAGACAACGCATCACCGATGGCAGCTTCCAATCCCTCCAAGGCGAGGTACGACCAGAAATTAGGTGAGAAACTCTTGGTCAAGCCCAGGACAGCTCCCATTGTGCCGGAGAATACCGCTGCGAACTTGCGACCAAATCTGTTATAGATCGTAAAACAAGCATTTGAAAGTACGAAAGTAGAGTTAAAGGGTATAGAAACTAACTATCGATATCTAAATTGAACTGTGAATGGAATCGAATGAATAAAAGGCTTCTTTTTCTGGTATATGGCTCCCCTGTTACAAGTTATTATAAAACATAGTATGTAAGCGTTTCGATTTTCCGCATGATTAATAATAAAGAGCCCTCAGTAATAGTTTTTTAAATTGTTGATCAGGCTTGCAGTCATTGTCATGATACCTGTCAGAGATCTGTCCCTGCAGCAGCATACCCAGCATGTTACCGAAGCTGTGCACCGTGCCCACCATGGTCGGCTTCCAGTCTTCGCACGCGAGCCCAAACTGAAAACATCTCAACAGCTTTAATATTACAAGCTTTTATGTAGTATCCGATTGAGCTGAAATTTTGCACGAATATGTAAAACGCATGACAATGCAATATTATGATGACGTGACTGTTCTGATGGAGCTGGAAGGTGGCCTTAGGAACTCCGTAATAAAACTACATAACCCCATCGAGTTTGGGCTCGTTTGATTCGTCTTTACACTCCCCAGAAATAAAACTAAAAGCTTGTTTAAAAATGTTATATCTATCACTTTTTCTCCTATAAAATGTTTCGGCACTTACCGGCTCGACCGACCGACCCCAGCCGCGGAAATAAAGCTGGCACTTTGTTTCGTCGAAGGTGAGCGAAGGCCCAAGAGGAAGTGGGAGCTTAAAGGACCGACATTTGTAAACTTTGATATCGCTAACAAGTTTGCTTTATACTGCCACGTTCAGATCCAGTCGTAAATTAAAATAAAGAACAATGGAACATATAACATAATTCTACCAATTCAAATCTTATACTTTAAACGAGCAAATATTGTATATGTAAAGGTATACATATATGTATACAATCGGAATCTCGGAAACGGCTGCAAGCATTTCCATGAAATTTAGTATGCAGGGGGTTTGGGGGAGAAAAATCGATCTAAGTAGCTCGGTCTTATCTTTGGGAAACTGCGCATTTTTAAGTTACCTTCTTGCGACCTGCGACCGCGAAAAAACTATATTTACGCGGGCGGAGCCGCGGGCAACAGCTAGTATATTATGTTTATCTTTCGGTGCCTAATAATACGAGTATATGAGTGATTTTGATTTATAAATGTTAAATCCGGTTGGCAGCTTGCTTGGCTCGTCGGACATTTTGCGTTGTTGGCAAATTGGCCTCTGGTTCGAATCCCGGTCAGATGACAGACGAATATTTTCGTGCTTCTTTTTGTTCCTTTTTCCATTAAATTTTTTTACTTATTATTTATTATTTTATCATTCTACTAAAATGTAATGAGTCTCCCGCTACTTTTGTTATATAAAACAACGTGATTTAATTAAACGTCTATATTGGCGATTATGAGAATTGTGGGGTCATAAATCGACGATCACGACATTTCGAAAGGCACTAAAACCTCAATCATCTCATCACCACAATTATTTACAGTCGTGGAGGTCAGGCTGTCTTCGTTTAAATAAATACCTGTTACCGGTTAACTCAGTCACAGTCTAATCTACTTTCGAGTATTCGCGGTTATCAAAATACCGTTTTCGATCTGAGATTTATCGGTAGTAAGGCTGGGACTTTATGATCCGGAAGGCCGTAGAAAATTCTGAGCGTTGAAAATAGAACTTTCCGCTAAGTAGAGTTGAAAATGGAAGTTTCGAGTGTCGACTTGTCGAGCTGTCATATATGACATTGACATTTTACTGGAAACTCATGTATTCGATTTTCAACTCTACCGTATTAGCGCAAAGTTCTATTTTCAACGCTCAGAATTTTCGGCCTTCCGGATTCCGGATTATTTAGTCACAGGCTTATGCCCTGACGCCAGGAGACAGGAGGATTATTATCTCAGGCCGAATGAAAATGTAAAGAGAGTTTTGCGAATCACACAGTGCGGCCGATTTAAACTGTTTGACTCCCGGCCAAATATTGGAGTGATAGTTAAATTAAATGACTCTCAAGTCACATCCTGTCCTTGTCATATCGGCTAGCAGAGACAGCGATAGCCTATGTTTAGGAGATCTCTTAATTTTGATTGGCGTTTCAGTATTTCAGTATTCGGTCCTCAGCGATCACATTTTTATTTGGTCGGAGTATCTATCTCCCATTTACGAAATGGTAGTTATTATCTGCAAGCCACGTCTCGACAGGAATTAAAGCAACTTCATTTTATACTATGTAAAGATAACACTTCTTTGACTTATAAGTTATAACATAGCGTATAGTTTTGACCTCAGGAAATAGCAGGCGCCTTATTCCGTGACGCATTTTTAGTCGTAATTAGCACAACAGTTCGATCGGCAGTCGAAGCTGCACAGATCCGAATTTACGCGTGTAGGACGCTATTGTGATAGCATACTGGTGGTTTATTCCGTCGATATAAATTTTAGTGTCGATGTAAATTCCCTCGAAGTTACCGCTATGTTGCGATCGGTAATTGTTATAATTTCGGTGCGTTGGTTCACCACGCCGATCTTGACCGTCACGACCGCTCTGATAACAGTTATTAGCCCAATGGAACAGCTTTTTTAAATTGAGACGTGTTTTGTTGATGTGAGATTTGGATGGACTATAATGGTGAAGAAATTTTGGAACAATAGCTGTGGTGATACGTGTTCAATTTGAATTTGGAAAGATAATCCGTCACAAAGTAAAACAAATTATGATGAATGATGATGAACATTTAAAAAATATTATTATTATTTAAACTAATCATTGCAATAGGGTTATTATTTTCAGCGTAAGAAGTAAAAACTTAACCAAGCATTAACCAAGAGAATTGCAGGACATATGTAAGGAGGGTTCCGTAACTATCAACGCGCAATACGCTTCTTTTTTTCAAATTAAAAAGAGGCTGATTACTTGAAAATGGTACCTTAATTTCTTTTTTGTGACATTTTACATGTATGAGCCGCTTATAATTTTTTTTATTATTTATAGCAAACAGTCTGTAATATGCAATCTATAAGTGTACAAAATATCAAAAAGTTAGTAGGTGCGGCGAAATCAGAAGGACCGCGCGACGGACGGACTGTTGGACACACCAAAACTATAAGTTACTACGGAAAAAACTACGGAAGAAGTTAGTACTACGAAAAAAATACATTTACAATGTTTTATAGCTTCAATGCAATAGTAAATGCAGCATATTTGTTCTAAAGTTTATAACAGTTCTAACTACAGTTATTAGTTAAGTAGGCAGCTGCTGAATAAAGTGTTCGCAAATAGTAAATGAACCACATTCTTCGTATTCGAATTTCGGGTTCATTTATAGTTTTTAGCGTTCCGTACCTACCTAAAGGATAAAAACGACATCCTATTACTAACACTCCGTTGTCCGTCCGTCTGTCCGTCAGGCTGTACTCCACTGTGTCTCGTGAACCGATAGATATCTTGCTAGATAGTTGAAATTTCCATAAGTAGATGAATTTCTCTTGCCGCTATAACAACAAACATTAAAAACATGTAATGAAATAAATATTTAAGCGGGACTCCCATACGACAAACTTCATTTGCCGTTTCATACAGAACTCTTCGTGCGCGGATCCGATTCGCGTTTGGCCGGTTTTTTATTCAACTACATACTAACTATAAATGAAGCAGAGTTGCGGGATATTGTGCAATTTGAGAAACGCTCGTTAGCGTCCCATTGGAAGCTACAAATTCCCTCCGCCAGCTATCAGGCATCGCGGTCACGAGCGGCGAGCTTGCGTTTACACGAGGGTTATTAAAACACATCGATAAGTTGACACTTGACGGAAATTAATTCTACAATAAAAAAACTTCAAGTGGCATATTTCACAACAAAACTGTGTACGTATAAATGAATGAAATTGGTTTAAAGATGCAGAATGAGTGTTCGATCACATTTGTATGCAGCGCACTGTGTCCAAAACCATGGCGAAATACCGCCCCGCCCGCACATTTTAATTTTTACTCTTTACACTTTAACAAAACAAAAAAGGTATTCAATAAAAATTAATTGAAAAAAGTTGGGTAAAATATTCCGTGATTCTGTGGCAACATATTATGTGTGGATAACCATTCTAATTTGGAGTGGTTGTGACGGCCTCACTTTCAAGCGTTTTGACGGCTTCTGGATGATTTCTGTATTCTGTAGTTTAAAGTAATTTTAAACTATCTTTATTATATTGAAGTGTTTATTTTCTTGCTCGTTATATTTTGATAAGATAAGAGCTCCGTAGCCTAGTGGGTAGACCGTTTGGTTCGCACTCGAGAGAGTGCAGGTTCGAATCCCAGGTTGTGGCGTGTACCAATGAGACTTTTTCAGATCTCAAGTACATTATACGGACGCTCTAACGGTGAAGGAAAACATCGTGAGGAAACCCGCACATAGTTGGCTCCAGACGTATTGACTAGTTCATTCCTCTGGACTAGGCTGACTGTGTTGTGAGAATGTCGTATGTGCTTGGGCAACCATACGACATTTAAAAAAACCAAATGTCCCAGGCACTACAGTATTTGAAGAGTGGTTACTTCGCTCGGAGAATACTGTATAAATCATCCATTAACGGATGCAAAGGCCTAAGTTTTTTTTTTTTTTATATTTTGATACTTCTATCTCATTAACGAGTAGGTTTAACATCCTCAAGTTATCTTGTTTAATGACTTTCCTAGGCAGCATCTATAGGGCCTAGCAGGAACATTTGAGTATAAACGTCACGTTATCGAATAAAAATGGGCGCTGTCATGATTTTGATAGATTTACATACAAATCCCATTCGATAACTTTCCTCCTTCCTGCTAGTTCCTGCTAGAACCACAGTTCACACCGCAATATACAAGTTTCATAATATGGCATACACATAAAGTCATGCACAACACTACGCGATGCAAGTTGTCATTCGAGCTCTTTCAATGAAATGTGTATCTTCTTGTGTGAATAATAAAGTTCAATTTTAAAAAACTATCTTAAAATGCAGCGCCGCGTAGCTTTTCGTTTCATTTCCGTGTCAGTGACCCTAATAGAAAATTGATGAATTTTATAAGTGCTTAGAAAATTAATAGTTTTTCATAGGTTTCTTGTTTTATTACTTTGCTAGGTAACGTTAGTCTTTAGAGAAAGTAATAAAAAATAAATAAATTACTTAAGTACTATTTAATAAATTACTAACTATTTAATAAATTTTATTACTTTACTATTATCGAAACATTTAACGACGGTTTTAGGTTTATGAATTTAAGGTAAAAACAATAATTCTTAGAAACAATTTCGAAGTACCGTTTATAATTCATGATTTACCAATTAAATTCTTGCTTATAAATCTTATAATAATATTAATATAACCAGACAACATATGCCATCGGATGATGGAACGGCTTTCGCGTGCGTTATAAAACGCCCGTGTAAATGAAGTTTTATGTTCCCTGGTATTCGGTAACCTTTACTTTCAATTCTATACTGCGGCTGTTACTTTGTATAATATTATCGTGAAAAGAACTGTAGATATAATTTTAATGGCGGTTTTTAACCCCCTCTGTATTCATCGGGTATTTTATAGGTGCCTAATAATTATATATTAAATATAAAATATTATAAAAGAGATGTTCAAGAAATGTATGAGGCCTGGGCCAGCCCTATGTACAGTATATATAAATATAGCTACATAATATAGTAACCGTTTCCTATTCTTTATTTTGTTTAATTTCACTTCGTTTCCATGTACATTTTAATTAACTTCGTCGAGGAGAGCAACACAAAATAAAATAAAACATGGCGGATCTGATCAGAATTAACTAAATAATGACATTTTGTCAACGAAATGACTTTTGACAAAGAAAGACGTATGACATTCAAGACGACGTCTCTTCGTAAAACTGTCTACTACGTCAAAAGTGAAGTCAAAACAACTGTCATGGCCGCCCTAAAAATTGTGTTCTCGCAATAAAAAACTCTTTAAATAATCATTTTTGTACGCATGTACCCTTCTTCAAATTAATTTTTTCGTATTTTTATGATATTCCCTTATTTTTTCCCTATTTACCTATGTAGTGTGTACACTACACACTACACTTCTATGTATAGAACTGGCCCAAAATCAAACATCTCTTTTGACAAGTCTGTGTGAGTCTGTTCGTAGCATCGTAGCTCCCAAACGGATAAACCGATTTTGATATAGATTTTTTTTGTTTGTAAGCTGAAATGATCAATCCTTTCTTACCCAAGAACCCTTAGTCAGCACTTAACCGTTTGTATGTTATGTTGGCCCTAGCCGATGCAACCGTCTTCAAAAAGGTACAAGGCAAGTGCTAATGTCCACACTGTCAATGCAGGCGGTCAATGTAGACGAGTGTTTTGTCGACCCGTCCGTGGGCAGCTCGACAAAACACCAATGTGTGCATTGGCCGAGTGCAGACGAGCCGCGGCCCGCGAGCGCCTTTGATTTGTGCACAAAAACCGACACCGTGCCGGTCCGAAGTGAGGCAAGTGATCACGAGTGCGAGCGAAGACAAGTTGCAGCAAACAAGCTCTACACGTCATGTTGGCGCTGGGCTTCACACGGCCAACTAGGCGAGCAACACCGAGCGATGACAAGGCAAGGCAAGTCGGTTGTCTACACGTTGGCGCTGGCCATCGCTCGGCAACGCTGGGCCTATACTCGTTGTATAGCCGCTATTATATCATGAAAGTTCCTTGGAGCCCTTGATATCGTAACAGAAAATGTACGGCATTGCATACATCATCCAGTGCTGGACAGCTGTCGCCACTTCAACACCAACGAGATGACGGCTTTACGAAATGGGTAATTAGTAATTACCCTCAAATTGTGAGCGAGCTGATGCTGATGTATTATAGTTTCTTAGCTATAAGATACGGACCAGGGAGACCACATCACAAATCTAAAGTATTCAAAATAGTACCAACCTCAGCAACAAAACTGTTGGGTATATCATACACCCACTCGGTGCACGCTGTCATCTCACTGGTATTGAAGTGTCCACAGTTGTCCAACACTGGATGACGGACGCACTGCCTTACTCCTTCTGCGACGTGGTCAGGGGAGGAGATGTTGGTCCAGGGAGCATCGAAGGTTATGTTTTGAACGTCGCATGTGGGGATCCTGCATCTGGAAATGAATGAGACGTAATAAATTAAGTTGTTCTTACTTCTTTCGTCAATTAATGTGATTCCTATGATGGAAAAGTGTAGATATTACACAGATCCATCCGGTCTTGGAACTCTTTGTATAAAACTTGTAACAGATTACATTGTATAGGGCAGTTATTATTTATGAAGCATCAAATAAGCTGCCTGCTTTAAATCCTACTCTACAGAAGTAACTACTAACTACTATTTTGTTAAAACTACGTAAATTATACAGCCTATATTACCCGGGCTGTTATAAGGAATCTATTGACACCTCATTTATTAAAATCTGATCAGTAGCTTAGGGGCTACGGTGGAACAAAAATACATACCAACATACCAGTATAGGGAAGCCCTAGCCTTTGTAATAGGTAGGGATTTAGATGAGGGTCTTCAGAAGGTAAGTGGCAAGTGAAGCCGATAGGAATGGAGTTATAGAAAACTCACGCCACTAACACATACATTAACTACCAAAATCCCTTCCTTTTGGTTTCGCCGTAGTCGTGTACAAATAGCTATTTATGTAATTATAATAATAATAACTCCCCACACCGATCTCGGTAACAGTGACCGAACAGTTATGCAGGAGTAATTTTATAGTTCCCAAGTGTGTGCGCAGTATACAAGAGCACTCTCTTTTCCTTTACTCTCTTAATCCAGTGGGACGGATAACCGACACGACTGACGAGAGATCAGGCGCAGGTCCGACTTTTTACATGCCATATGCATGGATCATCTTTCTTGTCACACAATCAGGTGATCAGCCTGCATTGTCCTAACCAAACTTGGAAACAACATTTTTTGTTGTTCCAATGCGGGAATCGAACCCACGACCTCCGAGTCGAGAGCCTATGCTCTAACCACTAGACCACGGGGGCTGTTACTCACCTATAGTTGACCTCCTCAACGGCGAACACGTAGTTGATGTTGTATATGGGGTTGGTGGCGTACACCAGCGCCAGCATGCCAATGGTGAGGAGCTGGTGCGAGCCGAACGCGCCCAGCTTGTGCAGCACGCTGTCCAGCTGCACCACATCCTCCCCGTCGGGGCTGGACATCCTGAAATTATGTGTTTTTTTGTATAGTTCTTGTCAATAATATTACATTTTACGTTCTTGTAATTTCATTTCGTTTTGTGAAATAATTAGAGTATTTCGAACTTAGAGAATGGCATCCCCAAAATATGACATTTGTGTGCCTAAACTTAATAGAGCTAGCGCCCACCGTCGAAAAAGGAGCTCATAGAGAACAAGCATTGGACCACTGCAGATCGCTAGGGGCCTAAAAGTTTGATATAAAACCGCCGGTCTGGAGGTTCTAAACCTGGTAGATATTTTTTTATTGACTAAAATGTGTGAAGATTTTTTGAGTAAAAAAAGCTCATAAGGAACAAGTGTATGGGACTGTATTTTTCCACTAGGTTTTCACCGCCGGCTCTGATCAGACTCGAAGATAGCAAGGTTACACCGATTCGGGCAGAGCTGGGGCGTATAAAAAATAACACTGATTTGAGGAGAACATTTAGCACGATAAGTCGTTAGCTTACCTGGCTCAGGGCAATGCCGTATAGGGAGCACAAATGTACTCTTCTAACTTTCATATTAGCTATCTCTCTCTTATTTCTCTATACGGCTATTTTTCCGTAATTTTCCCTAATTTCCCTTTATTTCCCTTGAGCCAGGATAAGTGAAACGCATAACGTGAAATTCTTTATTTACCATAAAACAATACATAATCACACAGTTTACATAGATACTTAGTAACACATAAGTTAAAATTACAAGTTTATGAATACCATATATTTTTCACCATTATAATCTAATTTTCTCTAAAACCATTTACATTACTGTTTACCTAAACGTTATTTACTTTAGCCACTAATTTTCCCTATGTACAACACTAATTTTCCAAGCGAAATAAGCTACGGTTAAGAAATTATAAAGAAAATAAACTCGTGACTTTAAAACAATTATTTACCACTATTTTAATGAATTTAACACTTATATACAACACTTATATTCACTATTTTCACTCTTAAGAGTTTATGTACTATTTACTTACAGTTTTTAGAAACGTTTTAAAGCACTGATAAGTGTTCATTGTCTTTAAATTCACTTTAAAACACAGGCGAGGCCGCTGTCCTTAACATCCTCCCCCCGGCGCAGTAGCCCGGTTCTACGCAGCCTCCTCTGGTGACCGCGGGCTCGCTGGACCCGCCGTGGACTGCTCCGCTGACTGCCAGCTGTCTGTGTCCGCCGCAAACTGCTCTAGTGACTGCGGGCTGACCGTGCCCGCTGCAACTATTATTATTTATATGGGCCCCTATCTATACAGATATTTCAACGATCACTTTGAAATCGTCAAATTGAATAAATCTCGCCTTAAATTTTCAATAAAACAATCCCTTCTGTCACTTAACTACTTACAAACTGAAAATATCTTATCTAAATTAACGTAGGCAATTTTGGATAAAAACCATTCAAACACTAACATTGATTCTTTGGTCACTAATCTAGCAAAACTGTATCCTTTGTGTTAAATTATATAGTAAATACATGTTTATACAAAATACATATTATACACTACCTATTAAATGTAATATAAAAATATCTACTTCAAGTTATTTGAGTTGAAGCGAGCCGCTTATAACTTGGACCACAAGTAAAAACTTGATAAACAAGTCACAGCAAAATATGTCTACTAACTAATTTCTACTTACCCTCACATTTATTAATAATTCATATATTTTTAATTGTCATCTTGCATTTTACGTGTAATTGTTAAATATTATGATAAGTAAGTTTTCTTCAAGTGTATTGCTTTTTAAATATGGTGTCCACAGTGTGGGGTGGAGGGTTGATAGCCTGAGACACAGGGTCTCCTAGTTCAGGCATCAACCCACCTAAACGCTCAATGTAAAACTGTTTTGTTTTGTGTACTTTTTTACTTTATTAAGGTGAGAAATAAATGATTATTATTATTAAAAAAAAAAAAAAAAAAAAAAAAAAAAACTGGCTGCGACCGCGAGCTGTCTGTGCTCGCTACAGCTCGTGGTGGTGACTGCGAGCCGTCTGTGGCTCGCTCCGGCGACTGCGAGCTGTCTGTAGCTCGCTCAGGCGACTGCGAGCTGTCTGTAGCTCGCCCCGGCGACTGCGAGCTGTCTGTAGCTCGCTCAGGCGGCTGCGAGCTGTCTGTAGCTCGCTCAGGCGACTGCGAGCTGTCTCTAGCTCGCTCAGGCGACTGCGAGCTGTCTGTAGCTCGCTCCGGCGACTGCGAGCTGTCTGTAGCTCGCCCCGGCGCTCGTTCCGCGCCCGGCACCGCCCCCGGCTCCGTCTGCTCCGCCAGCGGTCGCGGTTGCGACTGCGGCGCCTCCTCCAGCACTGCCAGTTTTGATGTGGGCCTGCGGAACACACCACTGCGCGTGCGAACGTCCGCACAACGCACCTGTCCGTCCGGGCCAGGGTAGACCCGGTGCACGACCCCGCGCGGCCACGTATTACGCGGCAGCGCCGGATCTACGACCACGACCAGGTCGCCCGGAACCAGGGCACGGCTGCTCTGCGGCGCCCCGTAGCGTGGCGTGAGCGTGGGGAGGTATTCCCTCACCCAGCGCCTCCAGAACTCGTCGGCAAGGGCTTGCGCGACTCTCCAAGTCTTCTTGTCCGCCGGCACACACGGTCCGACGTACGGCAGTCCGGTGGACGACCCGAGGAGGAAATGGTTCGGTGTGATTGCCTCCGGGTCGCTGGGGTCCACGGAAACGAACTAGCGATCGTGCGTTCACGGAATACTCCGCCTCGGCCATCAGGGTCTGGAGTACCTCTTCTTTCGGCGACTTCTCGTTCAGCGTAGCGAGTAAGGCGGTTTTCACCGACCTCACCATCCGTTCCCAGGCACCTCCTTGACTCGGCGCCCCCGGCGGGGTGAATTTCCATTGCATGCGGTGCGTGAGGCCCAGCTGAGCCATAGCCGGTGCCCACTCAGCGTACGCCTGCCGCAGCTCGACGTCCGCGCCTCTGAAGTTCGTCCCGTTGTCGCTGTACATGACTGACGGCCATCCTCGCCGCGCAGCCATCCTTCTCATGGCCATTATTGCTGAGTCTGTCGACAGCGAGGCCACCAGCTCCAGGTGCACGGCCTGCGTCGTCAGACAGGTGAAGAGCGCTCCCCATCTCTTCTCGTGACGTCGGCCGATGGTGATCGTCATCGGGCCGAAACAGTCGAGACCACAGTACGAAAATGGTCTCTGGAACGCCCCCAGGCGCTCCGCCGGCAGGTCTCCAGTTTGTGGTGTTCTCGGGTGCGCCCGTCGTAGCCGACAAAACGCACACTTACTTGTTATGCTGCGCACCGTCGGCCGCAGCTTCAGGATCCAAAACCTTTGCCTGAGGTCGTTCACGACCCTCTCACGGCTCCCGTGTCCTGCCCTGGCATGCTCCCGTGCCACCAGTAACTTCGTAAACGGATGTCTTCCGTCCAGGATGATTGGGTCCCTCTTTTCAATCATCTCGTTCAGTTTTAGCAGCTTCTCTACTGCCTTTCCACTTATCGCTGCGTCGTTGTTTCCCGGACTCCATCTCACCGGGGCAGCCTGCAGCTTCAATCTCGGTCTTGATTGCGCCTTCAGCGGCGACACCTTGGCCTTGGCAGCGGCCAACACGACTCGGACATCCCCATCTTCTCGCTTCAAACTGCAGCCCGCACGACTCCCCCCGTCGATCCTTGGGGTTATGACACCTCTCGCGTGCCACTGGAGTCCCGGTCCCATACTGCAGTTTGTCCGACTCCCCCGGTTTTACTCCGGGGTAATGTGACGCCCTCTTTGCGCCACTGGAGTCTCGTTCCGTCTAGACTCTCTCCCGTTCGTTCGTCCGGGTAGTCGACGGTCCATATGTGCAGGATATTCTCGTTCTCATCCTGTTTCGTCCTCAAGCGTCTCGGGATGCCGCCGTGAATCACCCAGCCGAGTTTGGTCTTTGAGGCCGCAGGCTGGTTCCTTTTCCCGATTCTCAGTTCTCTTGACACGATGAGCTGCCAGTTGTCCGTACCGATGAGAAGTTGGGGTTTCTCGTTCTCATAACACATCTCTTCATCCCTGAGATCGTGCAGGTGAGCGAGTTGCAGCAAGGATTCCGGAACGGATTGAGTGAGCAAGTTCAATCCGCCCACCGTTCTCGCAGTGATGTCGTGCCTGGTACCGTCGTGACCCCGTACGCCCAGTTGTACGAGTCAGCTTTTTTCCTCATTCCTCTCGGCATTGATCCCGTGCATCCGCAGCACTTTCGACGGACCGTCTGCGCCGATAGCCTTCGCGACGTCTTCATCCAGCAGAGTCACTGTCGAGCCCTCGTCGAACAGCGCGAAGATGTCCGCTTCGCCCCGTGGACCTACGACTTGAACCCTTCTCATCTTGAGTTTTACCGCACGGTCGGACGTGACCGATGCGGTAATAACGGCGTCCTCAGCCTGTGGAGCGCCGCCGGACCTCTCCTCGTGCAGCAACGTGTGGTGCAGCCGCTTACAACCCTGTGCGCCGCACCGTTTCGCCTTACAGTTGAATCTTCTGTGTCGGCTCGATATGCACAGGAAACACAGCCCCTCTTTCCTGACTGTGTCCCATCTCTTTGGTACGCTCATCTTCTTGAAGGTGGCGCAGCGAGGCAGAGCGTGATCATTGGCACATACCGGGCACTTCATTGCTTCCTCGCGTACCTTCTTGGGTTGGCTGTGGCTCGGCGAACCCCTGCCCTCATCTGTCACCGCGAAGACTGGCCTTCTTGCTCTAGTTTCACTCTTGTTCGGAGGTTGACGCGGTGTTTCTCTCTTCGATGTTGTGCTGAATCCGTAGCGCAGTGCCCTGTCCGCTTCCCTCATTAAGAATTCAGAGAGAAGGACGACATCGGGCTCGTTCCTGAAGCGCGACGTCTCTTCTGCGTAGTCGTACCACTTGCTTTTCTCGTAGGGACTGAGCTTCTCTAGAATGTCTCTCGTGAGCAACGGGTTGAAAAGGTACCCGTGCCTCAGCCTCTTCAGGATAGCCACCATGTTCTGAATCTTCACGGCGAATTGGTTGAGTTCCGCCGCCGAACCTCCGAGCCTCGGTAGCCTCTTCAGGTCTTCCATCATGCGGTCCACCATAACTTCTGGGTGTCCGAAGCATTGTTCTAGAGTCTTCATGATTTGTTCGGGCGGCGTAGCGACGCTCAGCAGTGGTGCCACGGCTTCCCTGGCTTCTCCCCGTAAGCAGTTCCTCAGCCGAGCTAAATTCTCGATCGGTTTCAGCTTGTAGAATGCAGTGGTGTCTTCCATGGCTGCTTTGAAGGGCAACCATTCGGTAGGAGCACCTGAGAATGTAGGCAGCTCCGTGGTGTGGCGCGTCTGGCGTTGATTCAGCAGCTTGTCTAACGTTTCAGCGAGATGTTCCACCCCGTTGGCCCTAGACGTGGGCGGTGTGGGTGAGCGTGGGCGGCGCTGTTCCGGCCACTCAAATCTCGTCCTCTGGCCTTCGCGTCGTCCTCCAGTTGGTGGCATGTCTTCTGGCTTCGGCGTCTCTCTCTCCTCTAACACGACCGGCTCTTGTCTAGCCTCTTCATGGTCGGGTCCTTGTTCGCTTAGCCAGGCTCGTACACGTTGCTCCACCTGTTCAGACGGCTCGTCGTCATCGGGGCTGCTTCCATCCTCTGCAGCGGCGACGTCGGCGACGAGTTTCTTCTTGATAAGTTCTGCCTCTATCTGCAGTTCCTTTTTACGGAGAGCGGCAAGCTTCTCTTCCGCCTCATATTGTATGCGTGCGACGACACTCGCTGTCGATCGACGCGACCTTATTGAAATAGCCTTCTTCCTGGCTAGTGTTTGCACTTCCGGAGCCACAGGTGCCTTGCTAGTACCTGGTCTCGGTTTTAAAATTGTTTGAAGCAGATCTGCCCTTCCCTCGGTCGGCGGCGGCTGGCTCGTGGCGGCAGCAGACGGCGATCGTGGCGGATCTGGAAATCTTCGCGGTTGTTGTTGTTGTGGTTGGTTCTCCTCGGCCCCGCTCTGACTCCTTGTGATGACCATAGCTTAAGTTAAATGTTACGTTAGGTTAAATCCTCAAATCAAAAATTAATCTTCAAATATTCGTCTTCAAACTCCAAAAATCTTCAGAGTCTTCACGACTCTTCAAGAATCTTCGGTAGGTTCTTCAGGCGAAAAATCTGCGAATCCTTGCTTCCCTCTTCCTTGGTGTTGTCTTGTATCTTCGAGTCCAATCTTCTAATCTGAGTCCGTTGATCCCCGGTGTTGAATTCCTTTCTTCCAAAATTCTATGTTCGGCTTGATAAATTTTCTTCAAAAATTTTTCTATGTCCTTGGCTCGATGAAATTATTCTATGTCCAGTGTTCAGTAAATTTTTCTAAGTCCGGTCTTCAATAAATTTTTCTATCTCCTTGGCTCAGTAAAATTTTTCTATGTCCGATGTTCAGTAAATTTTTCTATGTTCCGTCATCAATAAATTCTTCTAAGTGTCGTCTTGATTGTTTTCAACTGGTATTGGACTTCGAAAATTTCTTCAATCTTGTATCTCGGATCACACGCGACTAACTCACTAACTTGCAATCCGGATCGCAAGGACCACGCACTACTGTATGGGACTGTATTTTTCCACTAGGTTTTCACCGCCGGCTCTGATCAGACTCGAAGATAGCAAGGTTACACCGATTCGGGCAGAGCTGGGGCGTATATAATAAAACACTGATTTGAGGAGAACATTTAGCACGATAAGTCGTTAGCTTACCTGGCTCAGGGCAATGCCGTATAGGGAGCACAAATGTACTCTTCTAACTTTCATATTAGCTATCTCTCTCTTATTTCTCTATACGGCTATTTTTCCGTAATTTTCCCTAATTTCCCTTTATTTCCCTTGAGCCAGGATAAGTGAAACGCATAACGTGAAATTCTTTATTTACCATAAAACAATACATAATCACACAGTTTACATAGATACTTAGTAACACATAAGTTAAAATTACAAGTTTATGAATACCATATATTTTTCACCATTATAATCTAATTTTCTCTAAAACCATTTACATTACTGTTTACCTAAACGTTATTTACTTTAGCCACTAATTTTCCCTATGTACAACACTAATTTTCCAAGCGAAATAAGCTACGGTTAAGAAATTATAAAGAAAATAAACTCGTGACTTTAAAACAATTATTTACCACTATTTTAATGAATTTAACACTTATATACAACACTTATATTCACTATTTTCACTCTTAAGAGTTTATGTACTATTTACTTACAGTTTTTAGAAACGTTTTAAAGCACTGATAAGTGTTCATTGTCTTTAAATTCACTTTAAAACACAGGCGAGGCCGCTGTCCTTAAGGCCACGTAGACCAAGCGAAATAGGCATTTAACGCTTCCAAGAGTTGCCCGCAATTGCCGCAAATCGAGCCGCGCGCCTACGTCGCCGGCGTGAACTTACATGAACCCAAAGTGTTACAGTGTAGACGTGTCGGCAGTAGGTCATCTTATTTTATTATTTGTATTGAAAAAGATAATAAAATCCATAGATAACTGTTTTAATGCAACACATAGCACACATAATTTGAATAGATATTATTGGTAGGTACCTACCTAAGTAAAAAATGCTTAAATTATATTCAATTATTTTGACAGTTTCTATGCAGTGTGTTCTGTTACAAGTATAAAAACACGCTGTGTTCGATGTGTGCAAGGAGACGAGTACCTATCGTTAGCTCGTGTGGTCACTAAAGTACGTGTCGTTTCGTGAGATAATAATACTGTATCAGGTAGGTGCTGACGATTTGATGGTAACTACTTAGGCAGACACTTGCAAAAAATGTATTCCTACCGCCGAGTCCGCACGTTTGCCACTTGCCGCAAAATCCAAACCTCCACAAACGTTTGACTTTTTGAAAATCCAGATTTCCGAATTTTTTCTCCCAAAAATCCGGATTATCCGAATAATTTAGATTTTTTTCATTTTTTTTAAATTTGTTGCATATTTTATAAAACTTTAATGTTTATTTTACTACTATGTTGTAGCAAAACTTACACTCATTAGTAAAAAAAGAGTTACTTTTTTATAATTTAATTTAAATAAATTCTGATTTTAAGTTGTAAGTATTAGAATTACAATCTGAATAAATAAAAACATAATGAGATTATATCAAAATTATATACTTAATTATATTATTTTTTTCATTTTTAGAAATATTTTTGATTACGTTTCAAATCCTACAATGTTCAGTTTTATAGTTAGTATTTTATTTTAAATAAGGTATGTATATATTGTTATTTACTAAATGTTCCAGCAGAAAGAATTGTAAAAAATTGGAATAGCCTGTGATCTTTTTAACGCTTTTTTTACATATTCACCACTACCGTTTTCGTAAAGTTCCATTTCTATGTGAAAGTACTAACGTAGGAAAATTAATACAGTTTAATAAAACGTAGGAAACTGAAAATCCTTTAAATCGAGATCCGGGGAGTGAAGACAAATCATTTGAAGCATGGGGCTGAACAAATAATTTTGTATGGACGAAATTGGACCACTTTTGAGTTATTGAAAGTAAAAATCACCCACCTGTTTAGGTAATAATTAAACACGTAAATGGTGTTTTTAATTCCCTCGGTAACTAACAGAAGTACAATAAGCAATTCTAAGTACAATTTAAAACCTATAACTGTTGTAAGATCTTTATTTTAACATTTTACTTACAAATAAACAGTAACATCTTACTCTTCATTGCACTTTGAAGTTTCCGCTATAAGATGAAAACTACATTACTTAAAAAAATAACAGTGGTTTACACAAATCGTTGGTGCTATTTTTGACACCTATATCTTATCTTTAAAATATTATCTAAAAATAATTATTTCTACGCAAAAACAGGAGCGTTGATTTTCATTTAGTTTTGCTACTGACTCGTTCGGCAAAACTCTCTCTAATCTTAAACCAACCAGTCAGGTATTATCGACTCCAAAACTTCTTCCTGATATCATAGAGATAATATTTAGGTATTTGGACTTAAATATTCATTATTTAGAAGATAATTAAATATAGTTAAACCACTACATTTCTTTTTAAGCTGTCATATTAATTTGGCATTCTATGATTGTAGAAATTAAAATTGCAATAATATGTTTCGACTTTCGTTAGTAAGAATTCAATAAATATAAAAATACAAAGCTTTAATTGGGTTTGGATTTGCTTATTATACTTCTTACTACTTGTGCAATTGAAACTGAAACCATATTCAGTGTTTTTATAAATTGGATCACCTATTACTGAACTGTACTACTACTGAAAAAATATAAAATTGTAAGTATCTTAGAAACAGTCCATACATATACATATATAGCGGCCATAATATTTTAACAGATCTTCATCCCTCGCATCTCCATTTAATGGATTGACTATGTTCTACCAAATAACTTGAATAAATGGAAAAATGTGTCAACAATTTCAACAGGACAACAAATAATATCAAATTATCCAAAGGCATGTATTTAAACTCACGACAAAACATATTTATTTCTTATGTTTACGCGAATATTGTTCATTGTTTTAAACACTTACGGATTTTGTCGCGTTACGTAAACGTAACCGTAAAACGTAAACCGTGACAAAATCCGTAAGTGTTTAAAACAATCACGACAAAACAATTAAATTTTGGATGTGAAAATACCGAATATTGAATACTAAATTACCATGTTGGCTAAAGAATGTAAGGAATAAAAAATTACAAATCTGGTGACTAAATAATACCACTGAATATTCCAAACTGGCAGACTGATATTATATTAGCGAACAAATAACCATCTTGGCGACAATTTGTGAGTACACATTTAATTTAAGAATAGGTACATATATTTTCCGTAATGTAGGTAACTCAAAAAACATACAAGCAGCAAAACCAGCGCACATAAAAAAAACAAAGGAGCGTACAAAATTCCCAATTTTTAATTTTCCTCGACTTGGTGTAGATATTGGGTAGATTCATTTTGAAATTTAAAAATAACGGTTATTCATTTTTCGCAAAATTAACATAGGTGTCGTTACCAAGTTTTTGGGGGTGCTGATTACAAAAAAGTCATCCATTTTAAATTTCCTTAGTAACCCCGCAACCTCAAATTTTCTTCATGATGGGAGAAAAAGAAATTCGAAAATCCTGAATATTCCAACATTTCTATAGCTTTATGCATCCCGGCCCCGGTATCTCAATGTAGAGCATTTATATATTTTTAATAAAATAGATTCTATCTCGGAAACGGTGCATCCTAATGAAAAATAATGAAAATTTCCTCCCCCTTAGAAACTCCGCAACATCATATTTTCTTCATGATGGAAGAAAAAAAATCTGAAAATCCTTAATTTTCCAAATTTTCTATAGCGTTTTACACCGTTCGTGTCTCAAAGTAGAGCATTATCGTATTTTTTTTTCTATAATGGTTTCTATCTCAGAAACGGTGCATCCTACTTGAAAAATAATGAAAATTACCTCTCCCTTAATAACTCCGTAACCATATATTTTCTTCAAGATGAGAGAAAAAGAAATTCGAAAATCCTGAATTTTCCAACATTTCTATAGCTTTATATATCCCTCGTATCTCAATGTAGAGCATTTAATTTTTTTTTATAAAATTGATTCTATCTCGGAAACGGTGCATCCTATTGAAAAAATAATGAAAATTTCCTCCCCTTAAGAACCTCGCAACACCATAGTTTCTTCACGATGGAAGAAAAAGAAATTTGAAAATCCTGAATTTTCCAAAATTTCTATAGCTTTATACACTGTTCGTGTCAAAGTAGAACATTGCCATATTTTTTTTCTAAAATCGCTTCTATTTTAGAAACGGAAAAATAATACTATTACTGGAAAAATAATAAAAATTTCCTCCCCCTTAATCCGGAAATCACATATTTTTTTCATGAATGCCAAAAAAGAAATTTGAAAATCCTGAATTTCGAAAAGTTTCTATACCTTACATAGCTGGTACCTCTACAAACTACATGTTAATTTTACGAAGATTGGATAGTCTCCATTTTGGAAAATGAAATTGGAAGACAATTTTATAATCAGCATATGAAACATGGAAAAAGACATCCATTTTTAATAAAAAAAAAAATATACGCCATTTTGGAATTTTAAAACGGATTTTATTTTCATATTATTCTGCACTCCCAAAAACCTTGAAAACGATACCCATACCAAAGAAAAAAAAAACCTCCAATAGTATCCAAAACTGGGATTTTCCGTAGCTTGCAAATTGAATTTTTAGCAGCTATTAATTTATAAATCAAATCTTTATAAGCTACTTACATGGTATAATGGTCACCAACTTATCGGTGCTAATTGGATTAAATTTCGCTACTTTTTATCTGCCGATTTTTGTATTTTTTGTCACTTGAGTGATTTCACCAGTTTGGTAATTTAGTCGCCAACATATTAATTCGCTGCCAAATTCAGCAATACAGTATGCTCACGTGCAGTCACCAACTTATTTTTTGTTCACTCTATTAATTATATCCCTTATTCAAATATTGTACGTCTAGAGTACATACTAATTACAATTAAAATATGTAATTTTCATAGTAGTAACCAAGATTGAAAAAATCGAAAAATCCGGATTTTTCGAATTTTTCGAATTTCGAAGTATCCGGATTGCAACCCCTACTTGCGAGTGACTTGGTGTGTTCTGCAAAGGCAAGCATGACAGATGTTGAGCTCGTATCCTTATATTTTATTGTAAATAGAACAGCCTCCGTGGTCTAGTGGTTAGAGCTTGGCTCTCGACTCGGATGTCGCGTGGGGAGTTATTTATTATTATTATTGTAAAAACAGAAATCGAAATAAAAAGAAACGAAAAGTACGGCAAAGAAGATGGTAGATGTTACAAATTCATAAAAACCGTTTACTGGCTTATTCAATAATGTACTAAGGCTACTCCACGCATCAGCTACTTTTTTCTCATAATACACAACACAATAATATATGTATGGACGCTTCACACCAAGTCAATCTGGTCCCGTGGTAAGTTCTCGAAGAACTTGTGTTACGGGTACCAGACAACAGAAATATATTTAATAATTTTTATATTATACACATATTTAAGATTTTTAGTATATTTAGTATATTTAATACACATTCATGACCCAGGAACACAGAAAAAATGTTTGTTCCTTAAGCATTCAAACCCGCGACCCCCGGCTTGAGCACCAACACACTCAACCACTGAGCCACAGAGGTCGTCTCATCTGGCAAAAGCAACGACGTGGCGACGATAATGTTATTGTGTATGGTTATAATATGTATAACTAGCCGATGCCCGCAACTTCGTTTGCGCCTAACTGACGGAAGCGGAACCCTATTTTTTAAACGGAACCCTAAAATAAAAGTAGTCTATGTTAGACCTTATGACATCAGCTATCTGCCAGTGAAAGTCCCGCGAAAATCGGTCCAGCCGTTTCAGAGATTAGCCGGAACAAACAGACAGACAGACCGACAGACAGACAGACAGACGGACAGACATTTTAAAAAATTGGTATTTTATTGTAAGTACCGAATATACTTTCAGATGCATTATGTGAAAAGCTGTTAATTTGAAGTTACAAACAGACACTTCATTTTTATTTATCTGTACCTATAGATTTAGTTCAAAAATAAAAAGAAGCATAAAAAAATACAAAACAAACTTTCCTATAGATTTTTATTGTATTATATGTCCAAGACCCGGGAACACAGGAAACTTTTTGTTCCTTCGGCGGGATTCAAACCCGCGACCCCCGGCTTGAGCACTAACATGCTCAATCACTGAGCCACAGAGGTCGTCTCATCTGGCAAAATCAACGACGCGGCGACAATAAAATGTAACATGTTATTGTGTATGGTTATATGTATAACTAGCTGATGCCCGCAACTTCGTTTGCATAACTTCGTTACCCGCAACTAACGAAAACGGATCCCTATTTTTTATACGGAACCCTAAAATAAAAGTAGCCTATGTTAGACCTTATAACATCAGCTATCTGCCAGTGAAAGTCCCGTGAAAATCGGTCCAGCCGTTTCAGAGATTAGCCGGAACAAACAGACAGACAGACAGACAGACGGACAGACAACAATTTTAAAAATTGATATTTTATTGTTAGTATCGAATATACTTTCATATGCATCAAGTGATAAGCTGTTAATTTGACATTACAAACAGACACTTCAATTATATTTATCTGTATAGATGTATAGATTTAGTTCAAAAATAAAAAGAAACATAAAAAAATACAAAGAAACTGACTTTCCTTTAGATTTTTATTGTATTATACATATCCATGACCCGGGAACACAGGAAACTTTTTGTTCCTTCGGTGGGATTCAAACCCGCGACCCCCGGCTTGAGCACCAACACGCTCAATCACTGAGCCACAGAGGTCGTCTCATCTGGCAAAAGCAATGACGCGGCGACGATAAAATATAACATGTTATTGTGTATGATATGTATAATTTAGTTCAAAAATAAAAAGAAACAAAACAAACTGACTTTCCTACACTGCGTTAGAAACGAAAGAATTGTTTGATAAATACGCGGGTAAGGCGTGCGCTAGCAAAACTGACATAGGTCTGTCCTCGTCAACGCCTAGCGGGCGACTGTGGGGCGACTCTAGCGGCTTACGCACGCTGCATTTCAATATTAATTTATTGTTAAAATAATTAAACCAACATGCAAAATGTAACCAGAAATTATTCTTTTTTAAGTTATTAGCTTTTCGTAGATATGATTTTTGAAAGTAAAACTATCATGAACTTCATGAACAAAAAGAAAAATATTCAAATTTAGCCTCCTCTTCGGAATTATTTTTGATCGAGTGAAGTTTTCAAAATTATGTTTCGAACCACAAATTGTAAAAGAACATTAAGTAAACAACAATGTGTTTTTTTTTTGGCTTTTTAAAGTTACTATTTGTTTGTTTATTATCGATTCAAAGTCATGTAAAATTGGGTCCACGCGGCCTTAACAACAAGAAAACTGTTGTTATACACGGCTGCGCGCCAACTAGAAACCGATAAAAATGCAAGTCTGGCAGTCCTACTCTTGACCAGTCTCCAGCCAGACCGCCCTGAACGTGTAAGAATTTTGAGTAAAAATTGCTCATAGAGAACAAGGTCAAGTTATATGTCAATCTGTTCTTCTCCTAATCCTCTTTCGAAAATCGTTAGTCTGGCATGTTCAAACCTGGCCAAAACTCAGCCAGACCGGGATGAAGTTACCTCCTGTGATACTTACTAATAGGTAAATCATGAGTAATTTGCTCTTAATGAAGCGTGATTTTGATAGATTTGTATGTATTCTTTCCGAATTTAAAATTTACTACCCGATATTGCTACCACTCGATCCGCCATCTTAAAGAAATGGCGATACCTTTCAATATTTTGGCTATATCTCTTTACGGACAAACTTTACGATAAAAATATGTTCCACTAATATGTACAACATATAATTTTATACAATTTATTTTATGAGAATTTTTGTGTCAAATTGATAGTTTTAGCGCTGCAGAGTCTTAGAAGGAAATTTTATTTGTGTTGTTGACATTTTTTGTAATCAACTATATTCTACTGTTTATGCCCTTTTAGATGATATTTATATCGAGAAGTTTGTAAATAATTATAAAGACCGCCAATTTATGAAGGCAGCCAATTTATGAAGGCAGCCATTTTGATTTAACAATAATATTGAATATACCTTGTGTCAATAAAACCAAAAGTATATATACTTAATATCAGATCAGAATATCAAAGATAAAGGGGTCAAACTTCTATTCGAATGTTGACTGCTTACAAAACTGAAAGTTTTGCAAACTTTAGAACTTTGTTTCTTATAAAATTGATTTTATTAGACTAAAATATAATAATAAAGCGTTACACAAATTTATTTTTTTAATAATCGCTGTACGGAAATAATTTTTCACTAATATTAATTTAACTTATTATAAGATATTAGTTTAGTATACTTTTAGTTTTATTGCTACTAAAATTTGGTATATTTAAAATGATTGTGAATTCGAAATGGCCGCCGTCCTAAATTGGCGGTCTTTATAATTATTTATAAACTTCGCGATGTGAGTATCATCTAAAAGGGCATAAAAAGTAAAATATACTGAATTATAAAAAATATCACCAAGACAAATAAAATTTCTCTCTAAGTCTCTGCAGCGCTAAAAAATTCTCATAAAATAAATTGTATAAAATTATATGCTGTACATATTAGTGGAACATATTTTTATCGTAAAGTTTGTCTGTAAAGAGATATAGCCAAAATATTCAAAGTTATCGCCATTTTTTTCAAGATGGCGGATCCAGTGGTAGCAATATGGGGTAGCAAATTTTAAATTCGGAAAGAATACATACAAATATATTAAAATCACGCTTCATTAAGTACAAATTACTCATTAATTACCTATTACTAAGCATCACAGGAGGTAACTTCATCCCGGTCTGGCTGAGTTTTGGCCAGGTTTGAACATGCCAGACCGACGATTTTCGAAAGAGGATTCGGAGACGAACAGATTGACATATAACTTGACCTTGTTCTCTATAAGCTATTTTTACTCAAAATTCTTACACGTTCAGGGCGGTCTGGCTGGAAACTGGTCAAGAGTAGGACTGCCAGACTTGCATTTTTATCGGTTTCTAGTTGGCGCGCAGCCGTGTATAACAACAGTTTTCTTGTTCCTTATGAGCTTTTTTTACTCAAAAAATCTTCACACATTTTGGTCAATAAAAAAAAAATCTGCCAGGTTTAGAACCGCCAGACCGGCGCGGCGGTTTTATATCAAGCTTTAGGGCCCCTAGCGACCTGCAGTGGTCCAATGCTTGTTCTCGATGAGCTCCTTTTTCGACGGTGGGCGCTAGCTCTATAAAGAAGAAGTAGACTAGCAGCTGTAAGCGACAAATTGAGATTTCGATATAAATATTAAGAGAATACCGTTTTGTATAAATGCGTGGTTCGATCAAGCTAAAGTTAAGTTTCGATCTTATAATAAAATCTATTAATAATGTTCGCATCACGGTAGATTTCTGCATTTGACGTTTATGAGAATACCATTTTGCAGTTTTAACATATCGAGACTGCACTGCAAGTGGATTATTTCTGGATTTACCTAATTAGCAGAATCGACCCTGTGAGCAGCTAAACTTGGTCAAAAATCGATATCAGAGGTAAACGATGAGTCGAAACCGGTGATGTTTACGCCCCCAAAAATGGTGGTGTTTTGTCTTTAAAAATTAAACATATTATCTGCTGTTAAAATCTCTTAATCTGGAGACGGAACACACTGTACACCTATTATATTTCATTACCTGCATTTCGTTGATTGAGGCTTAATTAATAGAGAATTCCTTAAAAATTTGTGTTTTGTTTAAAAGAAGTATAAAAAATTATTTGTATGTTTTGTGTAACATACATACATACTTCGCGTAAACAACTACCGTATTGATACAAGATAGCGTTGATGACAGCACTGCACTTGCTGCAAGTTAATAGTTATATAAGTAACTAAACAATATGGGTTAAGTAAATTAAAACGACCCAACGCGTACTGTAATCATATATGTTATCTAATAAATTATCACTAGCCTTTGCCCGAGGTTTTGCCTGCATTTGCCCCCCTATCATCCACTTTTCGTGCCCTTGGGGGACATCCTCTTGTAATGAAACGGTTCAGTTTTGAAAAAAGTCCAATTTTGAATAGCTATTCTAAAAGTGCAGTGCCGCCTCGCGTCGCGTTCCGGTGTGACCTGACCCTTAATTTTATTTACGTGCTGGCTGCTGAGTCCCTCTAGAGTCTAGGACATTGTCTCTTGACCTGTGGTCCGCGGATCCCTGCGGGTACGCAAGTACCTATATGTTTGGGGGTTCGCAGTCTCATCTATGGACCAAACGAACAAAAATAAACAAATACACTGAGTCTCGTAATCGGGATCCCTTTTTGTCGCATAATTTTATTTGTCATAATTTCATTTGGCATACCTCACTTCGCATCATATTATTACGCATACTATTACTTTGGCATAATGGTTTCTTGGCATACTACATCAATAGGCATAAATTTCATTTAGACTAATATTTTTTGTATTAATTTAATGAGGCATAAATCGTAAGGCATAATTTTTCTTGTCATAATAATACTTTGGCATAATTGTTTTTTGGCATAAACTCGTTAGGCATATTTTTTGTCATAATAATATATTTTTTGGCATAATAAATTCAAGTAATTCTGTCACAAGGCACAAATATGCATAAAATGGAAGGACATAATGAAACACGGTTAAGGTAATTAAATGCATATTTATGAAACATTAAATGCAGGTATTACATTCATTATACCTAGTGTAACATGTGTAACAGTAGGTTAAGTTGCGGCGGGGTGGCCCTTGGGCCACCCGTAAGCCGCTAACATGTATAAAATTTATTCTTAAGAACTTACTTTATCCTTAAGTGCATTGGGCTCGTGGTTATGGCTTGGCATGTTGTTAGATAGCAGTTCGTGTTGTTTGTCCGAGTTTAATTTCGTAATCAGTCGAAAATTACAATTATAATTGTTATTTCATCGTAACTTGCACATCCAGTAGAATTAATCATTCATTAATAAGTGAAAAAAAAAATGCTACAAATAAGTATGCGTAAATATAATAGTATGCTTTAATACCATTATGCGTAAATATATTTATGCTTTTTAATATTATGCTTCAAAATATTATTCTTAACTAATATTATGCGTAAAAAAATGTATGCCTTACAATAAGTATGCCTAACAATTATTATGCTTTTAGTAATTATGCGAAAAAAAATTATGCTAAGAAAGTTATGGCAAATGAATATTATGCGATACTACTATTAGGTCAAATGAAATTATGCTAAGTAAAATTATGACATATGATTTTATGCGAAAAAATAGGGAACCCTCGTAATCGCTACCCTTAATTAGCAAAGCGAACGTACGCCACCCAGCGGGCGGTGGCCGGTGTCCGAGACTGACTGAAGTGAAGAGTGAGTGAAGTAAATGGTCCGAAAATGTTTGATGTTTCTTTTTATTAAAATTGAAGTTGTATGCGCAAGTGTGTGCGCACACGACTATGAGCTGAGTAGGTATAGGTAAACGCGGAGAATTGGGGTTTTGGGACTGAGAATTTAAGGATTGTTTAGAGAAACTAGAACTGGCACTGACCTTTGATGGTGAGCTGGCTGAAGCTGTGGTTCCAGAAATGGGCGGATTCTTCTCCTGCAGGCACTACACAGCTGAGCGGGTTTTTCGGTAGTTTTATCGCGTGTCGCTAGCGAGCTGAGTTTTGTATATTCGAATGCACAATATGTGCTGACGCGTCACGAGTACTTATAATTCGGGATGCTTCCGACGCGGGCGAAATCTCAGGAGCAAGTGTTCGTCACTCTCACGACAGCGCATTGAGGGCTGACAGCCAATACTCGTGCGTGATTGGCCGATTTAAACGATCTGTGTGACCAGTTTATAAACGTCGCGCTTTGGCGCGAACATCCTGGGGGGCCCGCAAAGGCAATGAGCTGACCCCATCTTGAGCAGAATCCAGTGGAAGCCGGGCAATCTTGCCGACAGGCCTGCGCAGCTGGCCTTGAGTGGTGTCCAAGTCCACGACTCTGATGACTCCATCCTTCCCAGGTAGCAGACGTGAGATTCTTCCCATCTTCCATTGTAGCGGGGGTAGATTGTCTTCTTTGAGCAGAACTAGTTCTCCAATTTTGGGTGGAGAGGAAGAGGAAAGCCATTTGGAGCGGATTTGAAGGGTATGGAGGTAGGACTTGGTCCAAAGGGTCCAAAAGCGCTGAGAGAGTGATTGAATGAGCTGAAAGCGTTTGAGCGGGGATATTACTCTATCATCTAGAGTCAGTTCTGGAAGAGCTGTGAGCGGACGGCCAATAAGAAAGTGGCCGGCAGTAAGGGGCTGATAGTCCGTGGGATCGGACGAAAGTGGGCTGATGGGCCGAGAATTTAATACAGCTTCGATTCTAGTGAGCAGAGTTGAAAACTCCTCGAAAGTGAGATGTTGTTCACCGATTACACGGTATAAAAGTTGCTTTGTAGATTTAACATTAATTTCATGGATGCCTCCCATCCATGGAGCTTTGGGCGGATTGAGTAACCAAGTTATATTTTGAGTTGAAAGTTTATGAGTAATGGCGTCATTATTGTCTTTTAGAAATTGTTGTACCTCTAGAAGATAATTCCTAGCTCCTACATAATTTGTGCCGCAATCTGAACGTATCAATACCGGAAGTCCGCGTCGTGAGCAGAACCTTTGTAGTGTAGCAATAAATGCTTCGGCAGTGAGCGATGAGACTGGTTCCAAGTGAACCGCCTTTGTAGTGAGACAAACAAATATGCAAAAATATCCTTTAATTAACTTAGCGTTACGCAATGGACTTGATTTGAGCAGAAACGGACCGGCAAAATCAGTTGATACGTGACTAAATACAGGCTGAGGTATGACTCTGTCAGCTGGTAGGTCAGCCATGACAGGTACTTCGGGCTGAGCGCGGCAACGGAAGCATCTTATGCATTTAAACGTTCTGTGCCTTATGATGCGGCGTGCAGATAATATCCAAAATTGTTGACGTAAAATAGCATGGAGCGTGTCTGTGCCAGGGTGGCAGTGTATGCGATGATAGTGATCTATTATGAGGTCTACGAGCGGACTAGAACTAGGCAGAATGAATGGGTGTTGAGCATCATATGTGAGTTCGGAACGAGTGAGTCTACCTCCTACTCTGAGGAGTCCGTCCTGCATGAAAGGTGACAAACGTTGTAGTCGAACTGTGCAGAGTTTGTCAGTTTGCAAGCGGTGAATGTCTTCTGCGAATACATTCTGCTGTACAGAGCGGATCCAGAAGAGCAATGCTTCTCTACGTTCACTTACAGTTAGAGGGCTTAATTGACGCGAGTTTGAATTTAGTTTACAGTTACGAATGAATCGCCTCATGTATGCAGTAACGCCGATCAGTTTGTCTAAAGAGCTGAAGCGAGTGAGCAGATCACTATCTACACCGGGAATCGAGAAATTACATGGTACGTACTTTGGCTTGAGCCCTGGCAGTTCTTGTCGAGTATGAGCTGAAGGCATCTTGGGCCAGGTGTCCTCTGGCAGTTTGAGCCATGGAGGAGACCACCACAAATCATGAGCAGAGAGAGATTGAGCTGATAATCCTCTGCTTGCACAGTCAGCAGGATTTAATTGAGAAGGTACATGACGCCACGTGAGTATAAGTGAAGACGCATTAATTTTTGTTACTCTATTTGATTCGAATGTTTGTAAACGATGGGGCGGAGTTTTTATCCATGCGAGCACTATGGTACTATCTGACCAACAAACGTGATGTGTAATTGTGAAATGAGCAGATAATTGTTGAGAGACACGTAACATGAGCTGAGATAATAGAGTTGCAGCAGACAACTCTAATTTGGGGATTGTGAGTTTATTTTTAATGGGTGCGACTTTAGATTTAGCGAGTATGAGGTGGACATTAACAGATCCGTTGTGAGCTGATTCGTGTAAATATATTACTGCCGCAAAACCGCTTTCCGAAGCGTCTGCGAAGCCGTGAAGTGAGTATGTTGAATTGAATTTGTGCGGAGCGATATGTCTGGGAAAATGTATGGTTGAAATGTGCGGAAGGTCATGAGAAATGCGCTGCCAGTCATCTGTAATATTATTTGGAGTGGGATCGTCCCAATCCAATTTACTTAACCATAACCTTTGAAGAAGTATTTTTGCGCGGAATATAACGGGTGTAACCCAACCGTTTGGGTCGTAGAGAGAAGCTACTGTGCTAAGTATTGAACGTTTTGTAACATGGGTAACTGGTGGTAATGAGATGTGATATGTAAATTCGTCAGACTGAGGAATCCACCTAATACCTAAAACCTTAACCGATGGAGACTCTGCGCTGATGTCAAAGTCCTTAGGCATTTCACACTGATCGTCTGGGAATCTTTGCAAGAGTTGAGGTGTGTTTGATGTCCATTTACTAAGTTTAAATCCACCGAGTGATAACAATTCAATGAGCTGGGTTTGGAGTGCTGATGCTTCTTCTGTTGTGTCATGACCGCACAATATGTCATCTACGAAAACAAATTTGCGCAGAATGTGAGCAGCTTGAGGGTAGCGATGACCTTCATCGTCAGCTAGTTGTAATAATGTGCGGATAGCATGGTATGGACTCGAGCGCAACCCATATGTAACAGTGTTGAGTGCATATGTGAGCAGAGGTCGATCTGGGGACGATCGCCAGAGTATGAGCTGATAGTGTCTTTGGTCTGGTCTAAGGAGTATATTTCTAAACATCATTTTTATATCAGTGCTGAATACTATACGGTGTGCGCGGAATGACATAATGATATCTACAATGTCTCGTTGAAGTGCTGGACCTGTGTGCAGACAATCGTTTAAACTGACTCCATTAGATGACTTGCAACTGCCATCAAATACCGTGCGGAGTTTGTCAGTACCTGATTTGAATACGCCATGATGAGGAATATAATAATGAGGTTTGTGAGTAAATGTAGAAGGATGACAAGGTGTCATGTGACCTAAGTTTATGTATTCATTCATAAATTCTATATATTTTTGTCGCAGTGTGTGGTCGGATTGTAACCGTTTTTCTAAATTGAGAAATCTACGTAGAGCAATAGCATGAGTACTACCTAGCACGGGAGCATCTGACAAGAAGGGAAGAGTCACCGTGTAACGGCCTGAATCGTCACGAGTAGTGGTTGAGCTGAATATGTTTTCACATTGTTCGTGTAGCGGGTTTGAATGAGCAGAACGAGGCTGGGGTTCTTCTGACTCCCAGAATCTTTCCAGGCTTTTGCAAATATCATGAGCAGAATGTGTAGAATGAGTCGACTGAGTACAATGAGTAATGTGGGCAGAGTTAACTTGAGCTACAGGTGAATCGCATGAGTGTTCAATGGGTCCTATGAGTGCAAAATCAAAAATCGTGCCGAAGGCTATGGGCTTCCCCGGGCCCAAAGCGAGCTTAGTTCCGTCTAAAACGTGACCCAAAACGTCTGAGCCTAAAATGAGATCAATGGGCGCAGGAGTATGATAATCTTGATCTGCTAACGGAATGATCTGACGGTCTGAGTGTTGTATAACATCTGGTATTTTTTGCATAGGTAAATAACCTGTAACATCTTTAAGAATATGAGCAGTTGTAGTAATAGATGGTGTATCACGGTGTGTGGGCCGAAATGTTATTGTGACACAACCTTTAGAATTTTGTATGTGCTGATCACCTACACCTGTAATTTTTAATGAACATTGTTTTGGTTGCAAATTAAGATTTCTAGTCATGCGCTGAGTTATGAGTGTTATCATGCTACCACAGTCCAGTAACGCACGAGCTCTGTGATATTTACCACATTTATCAGATATATTTAAAACGACTGTGGGTAGTAACACTGGAGTTTTTAATGGGTTTTCTATGTGCTGAGTTGAATTTACTTGAGCAGAATAATGAGTTGAACCAGTTGTAGGTATTTTGTGAGCTGAATGAGATTTTAAATTATTGGGCTGATTTTCTAATTCTATATGCTCCGTGATTGTAGGTAGTCATTGTTTTTTGTTTTGGGTTTGACGAGTTGTATGATCAGACGACTGGTTGGGGTCTGATGATGACGATTGATGAGCGCGCGTATGTTGTGTATAGGCTGTGTAAGTATGTGGTTTGTCTTGAGTACGCCGGCGGGGTTGTGCGCGTAAGTGTGGAGGGAGCAAATGCGCTGATGAGACAGGTGAATTCGGGGTACCGTGACGGTGTAGTGAAGTGTGGTGATTTGCACTTCCACACTCTTTGCATGTGTTTGTCGAACGGCATTCATTTTCATAGTGCGGACCTAGACACTTACGACATCTGTTGTTGGCTTCTATAAAGTCCCAACGACCTTGAGTGGGCTGATGATTATACTTGGGACACGCGATTAGTTTGTGTTCTGTATTCTTACAGTAGGGACAGTAGAGCCGACTGTGTTTGTTTGTGTTCCGAGCTGAGTATTCGCGACGTTCCGTTCGGGGGGAGAGGGGCAAATAGCGCTGGTGATGATGAGGAACTGGGCTGCTGTGATAGCTACCTAAACTGTGTGCTGATGGCGAGCGCTGAGTATCACGAGGATACGCGGGACTAATCGGTCTAAAGCGTGGACTGCGCGGAGAGCGTGCGGGGGGTGTGTATTGACGAGAGGGCCCCGGTTGTGGTGAGTAGGTAACACCGCGCGCTGCACTAGAAAACTCTGTCTCGATACAACGCGCGTGCTCTTCTAAAAAAGAAATCAAGTCTCCTAAGGTGGGCAGAGTGTCCGAGGTACCAAATTTTCTTTCAAACAATGTGCGGAGCTCACCCTGTAGTTTCCTGACTACAATGGACACAAATACATAGTTACTATCCATTGGTAAATTTAAATTATTTAAGGCGCTTTGTGCTGAGATGAGCGGAGTTAAAAATGTCGCGCGTATGCCTGAGCGGATATGAATATTAGGTAAGCCGAGTATTATGTCAACAAACCTATCAATGAGAACGCGGCGGTTCTCATACCTACGTGTGAGAATGTCGAGCGCGACACTGTAATTTTCGTTAGTTATTTTTAAATGTGCAATCATGCTGAGCGCCTCCCCCGATAGGCAGGACAAAAGATAGTGAAGCTTAACTGCATCTGTAAGTGACGTCATATCGTCCGTGAGACTCCCGAATATTGTAATAAACGATGGCCAGTCCTCAACGCGTGAGCTGAATTTTGGTAGTTCAATTTTGGGGAGGACGGCCGAAGTGAGCTGACTTGACTCTTGAGAAGAACTTAAATTTTCTGCTGCAGTTAAAATATCATAATATTCAGATAGCGCGTTTTCGTAACCGGCTGTATAAAATTTTTCATTTTCTTCTGTGAGGCTGCCGTCGTCTAAAATTTCGCAGTATAGGTTTTCTAATTTCTGTTTCAAGTTTGGTAAGTCTTTAAAACGCGCACTAAACTCAGTTTTGCTGTGTTTAGAGTCACCCTTGTGTAATGCCAAGGCGATCTCTCTGAGCCGACTAATTGATTTAATTGTTTGTCTGAAGATGGCGGCTTGCGACTTTGTAGGCATTTTTTTTTTTTTTAAATATATTTGTGTAAAACTAAGTTAAATGTCCAACACTTATGAGCAGAAAATACGCGCAAAATTAAATTAAAATGCAGAGAATAGGTTTAAATACTGTGCAGACAATGTATACAATTAAATGATAAAGTGTATAGAAGTTAATGAACAAATGAGCGGACCGATCACCTGATGGTAATGAAGAGTTGTGTATGTCTAGTGAGCGGATATTAACACGTTAGAAGCCGTCTGTAATATTATATTAATGTGCTGAAGTTTAAATATAAACAAGTTCTTAACGCGCGCCTTAGAAACAAAATAACGTAATGAAACAATGTATGAGTAGGCTTAAATATCAATAGTGTGCCGACCACTTTATTACAGCTGTAGAGTTACACCTATAATATTTGTATAAACACGGACGTTGATAATAATTCAATGTGAAGTTCACTATTATTACTATGAAAAAATACCTATTTGAGAATGAATGCAAACAGATGTTTAACGCGCGTTACGTACCTACTAATGCACAAACCAGTTATCAGCTGTGCCGTCGAAGTGTAGTGAGCCGATGACGTATTTATAGGTACTTGAGAATACAACTTGTAACTTTTAGAATAATGCTAAGTTAATTAATATTGTGTTTTAAAACCGAGATTATGAGTTTATAAACGTTATTTAGTAATGGAAAGGCGATTAACTATTAAGTTATGAGCCGAACGTAATTCACAATATTCACAAGTTAATTACTATGCAATTCAAAGATTAAAAAATTTCGTAATTAATTATGAGCTGAGGAAATTCTGTGATATTGGCACAAATTATGTATTAGGTACCTAGGGAAGTTCTGGAATGTTCGTTACTTGTTCGATTATGACCCGAAGATATCTACCCACTTATTAAAAAATAAATATCTTGGGTTTTTTCCTATGAGTTTACGGGCCGAATTAAACACAAAATAATTCAATTACTTGAAATATATGTTGATATTAATGTGCAGAATAGGGGTTTAACGTTAAATATGGCAAAACAATTGCAGAAAATTCAAAAAATGCAACGTAGGTAGGTCGCCTGGGCAGAATGAAACGGTCAAAATATAACGAATCGAGCTGATTTTTTGTTCAGAATTGAGCGGAATGGACGTGTAGGTACTGATTCTAGAGGGGCCTAGCCCTAAATAAGGCCAGGAGGACCCTGAAGGCGACGAAGGACCAGAAAGATGTATGCGCAAGTGTGTGCGCACACGACTATGAGCTGAGTAGGTATAGGTAAACGCGGAGAATTGGGGTTTTGGGACTGAGAATTTAAGGATTGTTTAGAGAAACTAGAACTGGCACTGACCTTTGATGGTGAGCTGGCTGAAGCTGTGGTTCCAGAAATGGGCGGATTCTTCTCCTGCAGGCACTACACAGCTGAGCGGGTTTTTCGGTAGTTTTATCGCGTGTCGCTAGCGAGCTGAGTTTTGTATATTCGAATGCACAATATGTGCTGACGCGTCACGAGTACTTATAATTCGGGATGCTTCCGACGCGGGCGAAATCTCAGGAGCAAGTGTTCGTCACTCTCACGACAGCGCATTGAGGGCTGACAGCCAATACTCGTGCGTGATTGGCCGATTTAAACGATCTGTGTGACCAGTTTATAAACGTCGCGCTTTGGCGCGAACAGAAGTTGTGCTTGATTTTCTAGGGGTCCGTGGACTGAAAAAGGTTAAAAGACGCTGCTCTAGGACCTAGGTGTTCCTCAACAACTAGTCCAACTTGTACTCCTTGTTACGAAAAGTATTCAAACGGAGAAGTATGAAATTCGACACAGTTAAAGTTTATGTGGATGAGGAGTGCTCTGCACTAATATTTTTCTATCATAATGAAACATTACACACACTAAGCTCAGATTAATTACTCACACTACTATGCGTTTTATACAATTTTGTCACGCGTTTGTCAATCAGTCTTTCACATTCAATGTTGGTTTAATGCTCGCTTATATCGTAATCGTCCTTTTAGCCTGGTGACGTCCACTGCAGGACATAGGCCTCCCCCATAGATGTCCAGTGCGACCGGTCACTCGCGGCCTGTATTCACCGACTCCCTGCGACTTTTCTCAGGTCATCTGTCCACAAGCAGGCTTAGCATGCGCATAGAAGAAACACCGAAGAAAAGAAAATATGACAGATTGAAGAAACATTAATACCGTTCGGAGCAAAATAGGTCTTATTATAAGGTAGCAAGGTCGATGTATCGTCGTTATGAGAAGTAACATTTCTTTTCTTCCCGAGCATGAGCTCACAAAATGGCCTCTTTTGACAGCTAAAGTAGAAACGTTTTCTTAATTTAATGTCAAAAAGACCCACATTAATGTCAACCACTCCACATCATGGCGGTCGTTTCGACAGAAGCGGTTCGTTTTTGACAGAAGATTTCCCGACAACCATTTTAAAAATATGGCTGTTTAGAAATGTTGACTTGTATTGACGACCTTGTTATCATGGATTAAGAACTATTTTGCAACGAACTGTTTTGGATAGAATATTTCTTCATTAAATGTATTTCTATGGATCGCCATGCTAAGCCTGCTGGTGGGAGGCCGTCCCACGCTTCGACGTCCAGTTCGTGGTCTCCAGTCTCCACTCGAGAACCTTTCGGCCCCAGCGGGCATCGGTTCTACGGGCTATATGTCCAGCCCATTGCCACTTTAACTTGCTAATGCTCTGGACTATGCCGGTAACTTTAGTTCTGCTACGGACTTCCTCATTTCTGATTCTATCACGTAGATAAACTCCGAGCATAGCCCTCTCCATAGCTCTTTGAGCGACACGAAGCCTACGAATAAGCCCCATTGCGAAGGACCACGTTTCGCCTCCATATGTCATCACCGGTAACACACATTGCTCGAAAACCATCCGTCCGTCCGTCTTCGGCTTACCGTCCAAACGGTTAGTGCTAGAAAGATGAAACTTTGCATATTGTGTATTTACCAAATTACCACGTCGACAAAGTGCTGAAATAAAATTTGTTTTGTTTGGGCCTTGGGGTACCTCCCCTACCGTAAAATGAGGAATTTTTTTTCTCGCGTCTACGCCATAGTGTGGGGTGTCATTAGGTCTTTTAAATAAATTGAGAGGTTACAAGAATATTTTTTGGTTAACGTATCCATTTGCGAGATATAAAACTTAAAAGCGCATTTGTTAAAATAAGTCTTCTCCTCTAAAAGCTAAACGTAGTTCAGGAGTTATAGAGGCCTAGCTTGTAAAATGCACTTACTTGTACAAAAATAACGGAATAAGCATGTAAAATATTGGTATAATGGTAAGAAACCCTCGTGCGCGAGTTCGACTCGAACTTGGCCGATCTTTTTGTGTTGTGTGTGTTGATAGATCGATCATAACGTTGCAATCACATAAGCGTGACAATTCATTGCCTGGTTTATCAGCTTTACTCGCCGAAGAGGTAATGTCTCCATTACTAAGTTAAATCACTTGCAACTTTGTTCATAGTAAAGCTATTTAAATGTATGCAGATACACTAGTTTTTGTTTTATGCAAAAATATTAAGTAGTTATGATTTTACACACGTTCAAAGTAAAAAAAAATCGAATCCCGCTAACAGCAGCGTGACGTTAAGTGGATGTCCCTTTGGATATGACTGACGTCTTACGCGACGTTAGCAGAACTGATTGCGTTTTTAGGGTTCCGTAATACTTAAGGAACCCTTTTAGTTTCGCTCTGTCCGTCTGTCTGTCTGTCCGCGCCTCTAGCTCCTGTAATTATGAATATAAATTGATGAAATTTGGTGCAGTTATAGATTGTGTATAGATCACAGTTTCGGGATCATAAAAAAATAATAATTTTATATTTTAGGGGTGGCTCTCCATACATGTGAAGTGGGGATGAAAAATATTTTTTCGGTCTACCCCATCGTGTGGGGTATCGTAGAATAGGTTTTTTAAAATAAAGGCAAGGTTTCATACGTTACTTATTTATAAAGTTGACAATTTTCGAGTAATCGGCCTCCAAAGTAGTTTGTAAGTTGGTCCCCCCCTAGCATTTTTAAACTATAGGAGATAGAAACTTGCAAATTTCCATGCTGATAGATCACGCTAGAAACTCTTTAGGAAAATTATTGTGAACCAAATCGGACAGTAACTTTTGGAGTAATTAAAAAAAGCATATTACGCGTTTATAGTTACGGAACCCTCCTTAGACATGTCCTGACATGCTCTTGGTTAGGTTATTTTGCTTGAGAGCAGCTGACGCGACGTAATCGATATGATTCTTACTGTAATCCATTATCCGCTTACTGCTCTACAATTCAGGGGTTACTTAAAATTTATAATTTTGTTTTAAACTGGTACACTGCTGGGCCGCAATACATTTCGGCTAGCTACTGCTCTGCGTCTTGGTGCCCCCCATGTCGTCCCTCATCAGTGTGTTTGCGGCGCGAACGTAGACAGCCACGGTTATCACGGGCTGTGCTGCTCACGAAGCGCTGGACGCATTTCCCTGCATCACAGTCTGAATGACCTCATTCGTCGGGCTCTTGTCACCGCCGGTGTACCAGATATACTGGAGCCCTCCGGTCTGGTGCGCGACGATGGCAAGAGACCTGATGGAATGACCCTGGTTCCTTGGAGTGTGGGACGGGCTCTTGTATGGGACGCTACTTGTGTCGATACTCTTGCTCCGTCCCATATCCAGGGCACCTCGAACTGTGCGGGCGCGGCTGCAAACCAAGCGGAGAACCTCAAGCGGCGCAAGTATGAGAACCTTAGCGGAGACCTCATATTTGAACCGTTTGGGGTGGAAACCCTAGGCGCATGGGGTCCGGGCGCACATAAGCTTTTTAAAGAAATCTCCAAAAAGCTTACTGAAGCCACCCGAGACCCCAGAGCCGGGAACTACCTGGCACAACGGATAGCCATTGCTATTCAAAAAAATGCTTTTGCAGTTTGCTAGGTACTCTGCCAGATGGGGACGACCTTGCGAAGTTTTTCTATTTATAGTTTTTATTTGTAGTTAAGTCTTCTTTTTATTATTACTAATTTTTCGTTTTTTTTTTGTTTCTAGTTTTGTTGTTAATTTTATGTTTGTTGTATTATTTTAATTGTTACTAAATAAATAAATCGATATTTATTTTGTTTTTTAATTGAAACAAAAATTCTATCATAATAAACTGTTTATCAGTCTTAAAAAAACTGTTTAATAATTATGCACTATGTTAATCAACCAGTTTGTTCGTCCAAAAATAGAAATATAGAAAATAAAAGTATTTATCTATTTAAATGCAGATAGCATGTTAATAGAAAAATACGTTTATTTTCAAAATAAAAAATAAACTTAGGCCTTTGCATCCGTTAATGGATGATTTATACAGTATTCTCCGAGCGAAGTAACCACTCTTGAAATACTGTAGTGCCTGGGACAGTTGGTTTTTAAATGTCGTATGAACCGCCCAAGCACATACGGCATTCTCACAACATAGTCAGCCTAGTCCAGAGGAATGAACTAGTCAATACGTCTGGGGCCAACTATGTGCGGGTTTCCTCACGATGTTTTCCTTCACCGTTAGAGCGTCCGTATAATATACTTGAGATCTGAAAAAGTCTTATTGGTACACGCCACAACCTGGGATTCGAACCTACACTCTTTCGAGTGCGAAACAAACGGTCTACCTACTAGGCTACGGAGCCCTTTCTAAATAAACGCTTCACCTATTCAGACAAATTAGCTCTTTAGCTCTTTAAGGACTAAAGGGAATTCTTGTTTAATTTAATTTTTGACTTCGCTCTTGTCGGTCCTCTGTGCGGCAGATTGGATAAGTGGCTAATTCCTGGTCACCGGCCACAATGCCGCCCACAGACGTCGTGGGCAAGCGTGGTGCGGCCTGTTGTGATGGGTGTTAAACTAAGCTAAAAATAAAAAGACTAAAGGAGTAACTTCATACATTTTTTCTCAGTGTTGATTTGAGTTATAGCTCTTATCTAAATATGTTTATAACTAGCTGATGAAACTTCGTTTGCATAAAACTAACGGAAACGGAACCCTATTTTTAAATGGAACCCTAAAATAAAAGTAGCCTATGTTAAGACACACAATAGGCACAATTGGGTACACGACTACATCTAAAATATTAAGTTTCAATAATGTATTCAGAAATTTTAAGGCATTACTACTTCGTAAATGTAAAAAAATATAATATTTTATTTATAGTTTAGTCATTAGATACATCTAAAAAGTACAAAAAAAAATTTTTTTTTCTTGCTAAATTAGTAAACAAAACCTACATAATTAGTTTACTTACATCATATACAAAAACTTTTACTATGGTATGTATGAACTTAAACGCACAAATATCGGAGATATTTACAAATATGTTCCTGCGGCCGTATACTTCATACGATTTTACATGGACGTGACGTCATAGCTACGTACGACTTTAGTATGGAGCGTTTTCACGGGACTTGCGAAATTTTGCAAACAAATCGCTGTACCTTTGAAAATATTGACTTTTGATATACGGTTTCTTCTAAGAAGTTACTCATATTTAAGAGTACTATTCATTTATGCAATAAAAAAAATTCATTCGTGTAGCCTATTCTCGTAAAACCATACTCGAAATTTTCACTTCATATTATTGTTAATAATTAATTATAATGTTTGAATATTATTTAGTCTGAAATTGTCCTGTCGCGCTTATTAAATATTTGCACCAATATTTACCACGGCATCAGTTTCTTAGAATGAAATTTGAATATCTACCTAATTCAGATTTTAAATGTTTAACAGGCGGGTGTTATAAGTTTGTCGTGTCTGTCTGTGTGTGTCTGTCCATGGTATCGTAGCTCCCAAATAGATGGACCGATTTTGATCTATTTTTTTTGTTTGAAAGCTGACATGATCGAGTGCTATTAGCTATGATGATGAATTATAGCTAAGAACACTCTCGGGCGCAGATATCTGTTATATCATTCGGGGGTTGCCTAAAATATTTAATTTTGTTTATAACAATTAGAACTCCTTCAAGAAATATGCATTCGGATTTGGGAGATATGGCGAGTGTAGTAATATTTTACAGGCTAACAGGCTTAGGAACAGAAAGTACTACGAAAAAGAAGAACTTTAACTGACGAAAAAACCGGTGGAGGTTTTCTTACTTCTCAAGTCAACGCTTAGGTAAGTATATATATATTTTTATGTATAACCACGCATAACTTTTTTGAATAGGAGGAGGCTCGATCTTAACTTCGAATTGAAATTCCTTCTTCTCTCTTATAATCTCTAATCTAATCTAATCCAGAAAGTAACTTGTTTCATTCGCCGAAATCTCAGGTAAAAAAATTCAAGAAAATGAATTTTATCGCCTTAGCTTACGTGTTTAACTTACCTTTAACCTTTGTCACCCGACACTTTTGATTATCACTATATTACTAGGTTCAGGGGCACGACCTTCCTTCACATGCAGTACCACCTTACTCCATGTTATATGATATTCCTATATACACACACACATACATATATACTGTCACATACGACCCACAGCGACACCGCCACGCCGCTGTACATATATAACACTGACTTGTATACAGGCCTAATACAGGCGCATCCACAGATAACAAAACAGGTAGACATTCAATTAATTAAATTGAAGGAATGTTGAATGTTACAATTTTATAATTAATACACATAATTAAATAACTTGATTGGCGAAAGAATAAACATCACTAAAACAATGCTTATAATAACAAACCAATGCTTCTTTACTGATAGAAATTCGTTTATATACTTCTTGTAATTATTTAGAAAGAAAAAAATCTACAGAAGGTATGCCTACTCGAAATTATGATTAAATAAGAACAATTTTACTTCGATGAAACAAATAACTGAGCATACACAATATTTAATATAAAAGGTAGATATTATTTTCCTATTGCTAATAATTAGTTGTATGAGACCATTATGATTTAGATAAAATTAGTAAACTAATAATCAGATGAATCACAGGATATTTTACTTTGCTTAATCTTGGTACCTATATGAGAGTCAAGTTATCAAGAGTTATAAGTTATAACTAATAAGGTTAAAAATTATAAGTTTTAATGCAGATAAAGTCTATGCATTCTAAAATACAGAGTCACAATTTATCCTAAAGAAATGATAACGGAAGATCGAAGAGAAACGGAAAATAAGAAGAGACGAGAGCAAAGATATGGGCACCGATTTAGAGCTGGTAGTAATAGGCTAGTTGACTGTTTTTTATTGTATAAATGAATAGTACCTACTCGAAAATATAAGCAAGTTCTTAGAAGAAACAGTACTTATATTAAAAATCAATATTTTCAAACGTACAGCGATTTGTTTACAAAATATTCTCAAATCACGTGCAAACGCTCCATACAGGAACATATTAATATTTTGTTCGCTCCAAAAGTTTGCTTCTGTCAAAAGTAGACAATAAAACACGGCTGCCAAGAAATGTTGACTATTCTTGACGACCTCGCTACCTTGTCTTATGAACTCTTTTGGTACGAACTTTACATTTCTGTATGTCTATACTTTCCTAGAAATAACTCATTTATACACAGTGATCATGCTGAGTCTGCTGGTTTGTCTTCGAGTGAAGGCTTGAAGCCGACGATTAAATGGCTCTACTGGCTCTAATTAAATGGGTAAAATACGGCAGACCAATATTACATTTGATCTAGGTTCATTTAAAACTTATTTAAAAGTTTATTTTCCACCATAATTATCTTAGGAACCTACAAAACGGCCCTAATTACAGGATGTAAGGGCTAATAGATCCCTGTCGGTGCTGAGACTGCTGAGTAATCCAGATTGCAGATTGAGTCATCCACAAGTATGTAAGATTGCAGTTTGATTGCGCGCGCGCAAAACCCGCGGTCGATTTAACTAGGGATGGTTTTTGTCGAGTTTGTTGATCTAGACGTTGAGGCCGGGAATATTGTGTATTATAGCATCATCATCGTTGGTATCATCTGTCGTATTTGTTGTATCATCATTATGCCTTTCGTGATGTTTTGTATGTTTGTTGCATGCTTTTGTGATTAGCTTTTCGTTGTTTTTTAATACTAAAAACACGGTCACAAAAATATACAACACATCATCTTTGGAGCTACTAAAAATAAATTTTATTTATTTTGTTTCCCTAAGTGGGAAAATATTTTTCCGCTAGAATATTTTTTAACTATTATGTAATATGTAAATACGGTTTAAAAATAATAATTTTATTTCATATGGAATATAATTTAATATAACTTATAATTAATTCAAAAGTACCTAATGATTTGACCATAAAATAGGCTTTATTTGGATATTTCACGGGAAAGCACAAGACGCAATTCTGTCGACTAACTATGTATACGATGTTTGTTAAATTATAAAAGAATCTATACTTGGTTTCACAATAAATTATTTATTGGGAAACTCCAATGAAAAAATTTACCATTTGATTTGGAAAATAATTTGGGGCCAGGGGGACCTCCACACCTTTGTTGCCCGAGGCCCCCAAACCTTTAAATCCGGCACTGCTAATAACTCCTGCGCAACCTCCATGGGCGACAGTAGTCGCTTTCCATCAGGCGACCGTTTCCTTCTTTGCCCCCATTTTATAAAAGAATAACGACTTAATGATGATCGAATGCAGCCTCATCATCATCTGTAAATATTTACTGATGTCAGTAAACCACTAGCATGTGCTCGTTTCCGTTAGATAAAATTGATTGTTTGTTTATTACTTACCTTGTGACTAGTAAGTAAATAAATTGTATCAGTATGTAAATAAATTGCAGTAAAATATTATGTTTGAAAACTATTCATACGTCAGAGTTGACGTATGAATAGTTTTCAAACATAATATTTCAAACATAATTGTCTGCAACGACAGAGTTGTCGTTGCAGACAATTTAGTTTAATCTTAACCCCAATTCTGGTAATTAAATTTCACTTTCATATTACTTTTATTGATCTCAAAATGAATCGTCTTCATATCATAAACCATAGATATATAATTAACTATCATAAACTGAATTTTTGGAGTTTGGATTAATCAAAAAAGGTTTGACGTTGTTTTGACGTTTAAGAGAAGATTGGACAGTTTTAACATTTCGGGACTGGATTTTAACTGTATTATTGTATCCCGCGCGCCAGGGAAAATTCGGAGCGCTGAATATAGAACTCTGCGCTAATACAATAGAGTTGAAAATCGAAGTATCAAGTGTCGAGCTGTCATATATTATGACATTGACATTTGTCTCGACGCTCGTGTGTTCCATTTTCAACTCTATTGTATTAGCGCAGAGTTCTATTTTCAGAGCTTTTAATTTTCCCGGGCCCGCCGGATTTCGGATGATACAGTCCCAGCTAAAACGTCCCTCTGAGGTGCCTTCAGTCGCTTCCCGGCAGCCGCTACAGGTGGACAGACTACTAGCTTGAAATATTGTTAATCTCCTTACCAGTAGCGTGGGGTTCCTGTAACTCTATAATCCATTCATAGCAGCTTCGCTTACCTAAGTGGTACCTTTTGAATACCCTCATCTACCTTACTATACGTCAATAACCAATTGGTATAAAATCTAAGACCAAGGCAACTCGTAACCATGGCATGTTTTCTCTAATCATTTGGTAACATTTCGTGCCCCTTTCTTTTTAAGGGGGCCTAGCAGGTACATTTGACAGCGGCATAATTATGTAACGTTATGGAATGAAATTTGTATGGGTAAGCTGTAACGATTTTCATATTTAATTCTCATTCTTTAACGTTATTTTTACAGGTGTAAAATGTTCCTGCTAGGCTCACTGTATTAAAGTTAAGTATCAACTCATTACTAGAAGATACTACGTATTCGTCATGTGCTTGTCCGTTGTCGGGCGTGAACCTGCGACCTTGCTCGTGCGTGCCGGGAATGCGGCCCACCACGCGTGTCCCCCGCGCCCGCTCATGTATTCTATCAAGGCTTGATAGAAGAAGAGCTTTGAAGTTTGAACTATGTATGTAGATGCTTTATGTATATAGAAGGTCACTACTCGCACATATTTCTTAGAATATTAACGTCGAACTTTCAAATTACAACGATATAGTTTCCTGTTTAATTATTAGTATCAACTATCAGGGCAACTGAGCTTTGCTCGGAGCTCTAGAAGATTAAAAAAAAAAAAGAATTACGAAAATATTTTACCAGGGTTTTCAAATGCCGTATGTGCTTGGGCAACCATACGACATTTTAAAAACCAACTGTCCCAGGCACTACAGTATTTCAAGAGTGGGTACTTCGCTCGGAGAATACTGTATTATAAATTATCCATTAACGGATGTAAAGGCCTAAGTTTTATTGGTTTTTACAATTTTACGGTGACATATATATACAATCAAAGTAAAATGAAAGTCTACTTTAAATGCGAGAATTGAGGTTCGGACTCTAGAAGATACACATTTAATAAGAGTTCGAATGTCAAGTTGCACCGATCTACACAGCGCATGTGCAGTGTATGACTGATGTCATATGAAACGTGTATCTTGTTGTGTAGTGAATAAAGTTCAATTTTAAATAGCTATCTTAAAAATTCAGCGCTGTGTAGCCTCGTGTATCGTCGCGGTCCAAACTAAGATTTTGTTAGTGAAGTTTGCGTTTGGGCTATCTATGTAACTTTAAATACAAAAACCGACATGCACATACAGGGCCGGATTTCATATTAGTGCCGCCCTGGGCACTGAAGTAAATGCCGCCCTATGAGTGTAATTTTACTTAAAATTGTAGTTTTTGTCTTATTTCTTACGAATTCATCAATACATCTGCAATCAACTATAATTACTCTAACTTAATGATTGATTTTATTATACATTATACATAGGTACTTCAATAATAGTATAAAAGGACCATGCAAAAAATTGTATGCGCAGTGTCCCCCATCCATCAGATTTCAAACCTATCTCAGCTAATAGCTCTTACCACGCTGATAATAATTATTTAGTATGTCGACTATCATCAGGAGTGGGGTTTAACATTACCGTTATAAGATTTAATTATTAATATATTGTGCAATGTTGATAATCGTAAAAAATAATGTAGTGTTCTAGAAATTATTTCTTTCACTATCCAAATTTTGCCGCCCTAGAAAATTTGCCACCCTGGGCACTAGCCCCGACTGCCCCTAGTGTAAATCCACCACTGTGCACATAGCGGCTCGCAATACGCTGCGATATTTTACGGATACCGTTGTTCAAACGAATAGTTAATTACCGACCTTACCGTAGTATTTATTTTACAGTTTCTCAGTTTATAGGTTTAGCATAAAATCTACCGCAAGTTCTATTTTAATACGTTGCTTACAAGCTAACACATAGCCAGAGAAAAGTCATTATAAATAGTCCAAGAAAATAGGCTCTGAAATACGAATGTTGAGTTAAAACTTGAATTTTTGATATAAGTTATTTTGAAGAATATAAAAACGAACCCAGCTTTAGTCGCAATGTTACCGTCGGGGCCCACTTTAAAGTTAAATGTCTTGAAAATTAATTGATATGTACCGAAATAATTCTTTCACGGGTGTTTTTAATTTTCCACGGAGAATCCTACTAATATAATAAATATGAAAATTTGTGAGGAAGGATGGATGGATGGACAGCTGTTTGCTACTCTTTCACGCAAAAACTATGAAATTTGGTATGGTAGTATGGCATGGGCGTAGCCAGGGGGGTGGTTTAGGGGGTTCAAACCCCCCCCGAAATGGGCCGGCTGGTATATATAATACAGAGATCTGACCAATATACAGAGGCGTATTTAGAAATTTTGCGCCCGAGGCCAATTAACATATTTTGCCGCCCCATTAACCCTATGTGAAAGATGATTTTTGAAGTTATTTTAGAAAAATAATCAACAGCCTAAATCAGAACTTTGATACTACCCATGGTAGTCGTTTTATTTTCTTGAACCCCCCCCGAAACTAAAACCTGGCTACGCCCATGTAGTATGGTATGGCTCTGGATTGAAACACTGGCTGCTTTTTATCCTGAAAAAGTACAGTGTTACCGGGGGACGGGCAACAGCTAGTACGGAATACAGTAAGCACTAAAAATAGTGAACATTCTCCATTTTAAGGCTGTATAATTTACAGTAGGTTATCTCTTAGGTCTTTGAATCTTATTAAGATAAATGGTTTATTAAAAAATTATTGTGTATGTGCTATGTTAAAATCCCTTTAATTTACAACATAGCGTGTTAGTAAGATAATACTTGAGAGGAAATCTGACACCGACGTGGTTGGGAAAAAAACATGACAGGTTGTAGATCGGGAGCCACCGGTGACCGGTAGCTCGCGGTTTGTGGTGCGCGGGCTCTCCGACTGTGTTACTTAGGTCTTATATACATATAGGCCGTTAGATAAGAGTTGGCGCCCATGGCCTAGCCACATAATTTGACTAAAGTATAGAGTTTGTGGAGATAGGTTTGTAGAGTTAAGGCGTGTAGAGTTGGAAGTTTGGTAGAGTCAGAAGCTTGGTTTCACATGAGATCTAATAGCTTTTTGACAGTGCGAGTTATATGGTATCATCTTGGCATCACTTTACATGAAAATGTTTTTGGTGGGATTTCACTTTTTGAAAGACAATTTTTAGACCTCTAGAGTAAACATTTACGTAGGTAAGTCTCTTACAAATTTTCATCCCCTAGTTTATGGGGTAGGAGGATAAAAGTTCCAAGTTTGTCAATTTTTATGTTGGTAATGTGCTAAAACTAGCTAACATACCAAATTTCAGCTTTCTATGACATCCGGAAGTACCCTATAATTTTGTTTTTAGATATCAATAAAATCTAAATTATTAGACCGATATAATCAAAACTTTACATGTTTCATTAGTCCGCTACTGGGAACATATCGTGAAAATTTCGTGTATCTGGTATAATCCAAACCCCTTGTTATGAGGGTTCAAAATATCGACGAAACGCTTCGAGAAACGGTAGTCTGGTTTTGCGCTTCACTTAGCTCGGTGGGGCACTATCGTGCTCCCAGATATCCGATGTAACCGCTTCAACTTAAAGTACAGGCGAGCAGAAAATAAAAAAGAAACTTATTGTGGAAATAATTAAATGGCCAGTTAGAGAATGCGATAGATTAGAAACATTGAAATTATTTAACGCTCAGATTCATCCTTTAACGTTACTTCGCCACGTCGGCACGTCGCGTACCCATCGCATTCATACTTTCACACCCATAAAATATCCCTGTAATATAGAACACCTCTTATTTAAATTAAAATCTACGCATAACGCACTGCACTGTGACGTGCATTTGAGCAGCTAATGCGTGCAGATTGCAAGTCACTGGCTCCAGCGGCCTGTGCCAGCGCTGGTATGACTGGCTGGCATTCCAGTGACACGCGCTGTGAGGTCCGCTGTCAGGTTTATCCTTTATCAATGATGATGAAACGATCATAATTTAATTTAAAAGACTTCACACATCTCAATAAACAGATTAAAATGATCATTATTATTATATGAGTATATTATATATACTTACGTGAAACAATCTGGAAGAGTATGAAATTTGACTCCGTTAAATTTATGTGAAGGAAGTTGTGCAGAAAGCTAATATTTTTATAATAATGCTTAGAAATTTCTTTTTAGCCCTATTTATAATAATATCCCTTTTGTAGCTACTAGGCATCTACTAGGTGTAGGTAAGTCAATAGAAGTACCATTTATAGGTAAAACCTTTATTTTCTTAGTTAAAGTAGGTAAGATTTTCTTTCTTTAGATAGCTTAAGGCTACGTTCCCACGAGCGTTTTTAGTGGTCGCGACAAAAAATAAACAGCACTAAATAAAACTGTGCGTTAGTGCAATACAGCTGAAAATCGTATAGAGTTGTCAAATCAGAACCTCAATTCTCGTATTTAGACTTAATTTTAATTTGTTTGGATTGAAAGTGTAGCGACATGTTACCATGAACGGATTTTATGACGTTTCGACCAATCAGAGCGCGTTTCGCGTTGGTTTAACGTTCATAAAAACACCTTTTGAGAGTGTAAGCGTATCGGGACTTGATTGTAATTGTATTAATGCAGGTTTTATTTAGCAGAATTGCCTCTCTGATATTTGACACTTGACACTTTGATTTTGAGCTCGATTGTAATATCGCAAAGTTATATTTATAGTGCAGTTTTGTCGCGACCACAAAAAAAGTACTCGTGGGTACGAGGGCTAACTCTCAAGTCTAAAACTTCAAGTCTCCCACAATGTAATGTCGATGTTAGTTAACATGAATATTAATTTATCGGTAACCGTAAACGGATTTTAACTTTTTAGTTAATGTTTGTGTTAGTTATTTTTAACCCGAAACCTAACCCGGCGCACATGTTTTACAAAAATAAGATTAAGTTACTTCCTGTTTAACTGGAATACAGTCACGCACAAAAGTACGTAATTTATGTAAGGTTAGTTGGGGTAAGTAATACTTGTAGTAAGGTTCCGTAATACATGAGGAACCTTACTACCATATTATGAATATAAATGGTTTTAATTTGGTATAAGTTAACAATTGTATATAGGTCTCGGTTTTGGCGTTATAAGATAATAATAATTTTATATTTTAGGGCTAGCTCTCCATAGATGTGAAGTGGGGATGATTTTCTTTTTCTTTCTATCTCATCGTGTGCAGTATCTTAAATAGGTCTTTTAAAATAAAGGCAAGGTTTGATACATAACTTTTTTATTAAGTAATCTGTTTTCGAGTAATCGGCCTCCGAAGTGATTTATAAGTTGGCATTTCTAAACTATAAGAGTTAGAAACTTCATGATAGATCATGCTAAAACTCTTTAGGAAAATTATTTTGAACTAAATCGGACAGTAATTTGATAAAAAAAAATATTACGCGTTTATAGTTACAGAACCCTCCTTGGACATGTTATTTAACTACGAAACAATTTTAAACTGTACTGTATCGTGATTCGTGATTAAATAAACAATTTTGTTGCAGGTACTCAGTTACCCACCAGTGACGTGCCAAAGGAAAAGTGACAGTGTGATTTACATCATAAAGTTAAAAATACAGTGCGGTATAAAGTACTACCAAAGCAAACAGGCAAGTCACATTAATGAAAATACTTTCAAAGTCACACTTCTAATTTATGCATCATCATACCAAAACAAATTGAACCTTAAGGTAACGGTTCAACACCAAGTACTCAAGTGTATTTACTTTATAACGTTAATGTTGGTTTGATACCGGTTTTATTTTGATTTTAAATAATTTTTAAACACTTTACACTTAGGTAACATTAAAATTAGATTACCAAAATAATATTTATAGTAATACCACAGAATACTTAATAGTACGGTCTACGTAGTTATAAAACAAGTATCTCTTAAGGTGAAGGCACACTTATCCGAGCCGAAAGAACCGAACGCGCCGAAGGAAACGAATTTTATAATTCTTTATATGAAATCCTATGAAACCTCGCTCATTTGCCCGCATCGAATCGGTCGAATCTGGAAGCACCCCAGAACTCCAGGACGAATTCGGACGACGTCACCGGATTCGATGCGAGCGATGCGGTCGAATCGGCCGATGCGCTTGCATTCTAGTAAGCACATCGTGTTATGTTCTAGCACAGCCTATAGAACTATTACCTACAGTCGTCCAACGGACACGTCTAGACAGAGCAATCGTGCGGGGCGTGCGGGGTGAGAGAGGGGCGGTAGCGAGCCCAAGCTGCCATACACTCGCTTGGGACACGTCAGCCGGGGTTGACGCTTTTTAATTTGATTGTTTTAAGTGGTTTGCGACAGTGTTTCGTTTGAGTTGTATGTAGGTACTTATTTACAATGGTCAATTATATGAACAGCTAAAGAAGATTAATTTTAATACAAAACCATGCGCCTGTTTCCCGTCAGAATTTTTAATAAAATTGTATCTACGTATGAGAATTTACTAACTACATCGTCAAATTCAACAATCGCAATCTAAAAACTAGTAAATCCAAATGTCGAAAATACCTTTCAGTTTCGCATTTGTAGCTTTTGCAGGATTCGTAAATATCCGATATTTATAATAAATATCAAAATATCAGATATCTTTGATTATATATATCCGATATTTTTGATTTTTTGATATTTTCAAAATTACATACAAATCTCATAGGTACCTAATCTGATATGTTTTTTCGTAATAGTTGAATCGAAATAAATTGTATGTCTGATAATTTGAAGATAGGGAAGTAAAATTAAACTCATTTATTTATTATTGATATTAAAAGTTTTCAAATCAATTAAAAATCAACGATAGATACTTTTGAGTATCAATTTAAATAAACCATAAAACCATAAAATGACTTTTGTTTATAACCAGAAGAAAAAAAAGTGTATTAATTTTATCAGTCGAATTAATTTGACACATGGTATAAAATATGGTATAACAATAGTATAATAACAAACAAGGAATTTTCTTCCGAAAAACAGGGGGTCACGTGGGTGTCATATGCCGTTACAAGCCGCGTCGACGGCTATGATTAGTTAATGTCGTGTCAAATAGCAAGTTTTTGATGACCTAGGCTTGTGAAACTCTCGGAAAATAAGACCTGTGTTGATGTAAGATTTTTTACATTTAAAACATTCTTTTACATTTTTAAATATAAATATCAATTTTGATATAATATATCAAGCATAAAATATATCAATTGATATATATCATGATGTTTATACGATATATATCATGATATATTTACGAGCTTTTGTATACGCATTTGTATTTTTTATAATAAAACTCTTCATTAATACTTCTATATATATATTTTTGTTTTATTCCTAGTACTCTATGTGTATACATACTACGAATACCTACACAAAATGTAGAACAGATATTAATAAAACACATTATTGTGACAACCCTGCAGCAATGACGAATACCTACACAAAAGCGGCATTTCGCGCGACTTCAAACGCGTTGGACCACTGTATCTCTTTATTACACTGTGGTTCTAGTAAGGGCTAATAAAATAAAAACGATTCTTTCGGTGCGGTCGATTCTTTCGATGCGTTCGGCGCGGATAGGTATGCGAGACCTCGTGGAATTAGATTCGTTCGATTCTTTCGGCTCGGATAAGTGTGCCTTCACCTTTACTGGGTTAGTTTTACCCGACAACGTCGAAGCCAAAAGGAAGGGTTATGATTTTGGCAGTCTATGTATGTATGTATGTTCCACGGTCCACTATAGCGTCTAAACTACTGGTATGATCAACAGATTCGTAATATTAGCCTGGGAGTGGGTAACATATAAGGCTATTATAATTTACGTAGTCGGGGTATAGTTTTAACTTTTCATTATAAAACTTAACCTCAAAATCTTTTTAATTATAAAAAAAATCGTACCTTTTTGAAAATATACTTAGGCACAATATCGACAAAGTTGCTCGATCAGTTTCTAAACATTTTCCTTGCACTAGGATGCCTCAAAATATTTAAACACAAAGGTAGTGACCGCAACGACTGCAGACGTTGAACTACGTATTTACATGTGCGCACGATTCAACGGCACTGTTAAGCTATTTTCATCTTATGCCGGTTGAGCAACACTCGTTCGATAATACATTCAGCTTAATATTGCGATTTGTGAAGTACTCTACATTTTTGTAATGTACCAAGTTTTTTTTAAATAATAATACCATTGAAGTTCTTATAGACTCATTCTCCAGCGCGTATCCGACCGATTACCAAACTATTTCGACTTATCGTCAATTATATTCGATGACCATTTAACTTCCCAAAATCACTTCATACAACTCTCGTCTTTAGCCGACCTTACATAGGTGTCATAATAACTTTTTCCAAGGTAGGATAATGGTTTTGATATCCGTGTATAGGTTTGTATGTACGATGTATGTTTTCACACACATCCATCCGAAGCCATATAATTTGAAGTATAGAATATAATGGACATATTAATTGGTATTTTGACTTGTACCTGCGTAACGCAACTTCTACTAATTATACTGATCCATCATTTCGAACGTGAGTCGTGGTTTTAGCATTGTTATGTGGTGGACGGGTGGAAGACAGGTTGTACTGAATGAAAAGATATTATAGTCATACGTAATTGGGTATCGATTCACTAAAATATTTGATAATTATTGTTTACGATAATTATAATGCAATATTAATGATTTATTAATTGCAATTAAACGGTTTAAGGCTTTTGTAGATGATTGTACTTATTTCATTTAACCACCGTAGAGTAAATAATATAATTAATATATTATATACATGAGTGTCTGTACCTTTTCAATTTCTAAAGTTTGGCATTTAAACGTCTGATATTTAACGATGACCAAAATTCGAATAAATGTGAATAATTAATGTCTATTATTTGAAAAAGAAGCATAATTTCGAAGTGTGACTAAAAAGTGCATAAGAATTAAGAAATAAGAATATTACAGTTGTAGGAATGATCTAATGATCGAGAAGTGTAAAACTCAATACACTTCTCCAAGTGCATTTTGGCAAGTGTGACAAATGACACAGAAGTGTCCATTTCGACAAGTGTAACGGATGACAGAAAAGTGTGCAAGTGAATTTCGACAGAAGCGTCCCGATAAGTGTGACATGACACACAAGTGTGCACCACAAGTGTGATTATGGAGTGTAAGTGTGTGGTGATGTGATGAAGCGCAGCAAGTCGTACACTTGGCTGTCGGGGCTGCTGCGGCCGAAGCAGGAGGAAGAGTGGGGAGCTGGACCCTGGGTGCGGAGCGAGGTTCTGCAGCATGACAGGTCAGTGGAATTATTAATAGCCTGCATATAGCTTTAATGCCCGTGTAACGTGTTGTATTTTATCTTTATACCCCCTTGGCCCTTACTAATAATCGCTGTACCTATAAGCTTTGAATAGTGTTTTGTCTTCTTCTATCGAATTACAAATGTCACTTGTGTGACGTGAACAAAACACTGTATAACTATTCAAAGCTTATACAGTGTTTATTAGTAAGGGGGCTAAAATTTACCCCTTACAAAGAAAACAATTTACACAATGGATAAGCTATACAATATTTTGTCCCTATCTGTCAAGCTACTTATCCAACGTATTAGACAAGGACACAACATTGTATAGCTTATCCATTGTGTAAATATTTTTATTAGTAAGAGGGTACCTATTTGTGTAACTCAATTATGTAATTGAATCCATTATTCCATACTCATTTTAGTCTGTGGTCATAAATGTATATTATAGACGAGGCATGGTGACGCAAAAAGTATCTCCTTTTAAATGGCCCCACTTTTAAGATTTTGGGGCCATTTTGACACTTGAAGTATGGTGAAAACTAAGATGGCGTAACTTTTTCTTGTATGAAGATTTGCTCTATCAATGTACGTCATTATACCCTATCTTGAGTTTTGAAGTCTTTGTATATGGTACCTACATTGAATATGTTTTCGTAAATCGTAGTTGGGTAAAAATAGTCCGAAGCTCAAAAGAGATGTTGATTTTGGGCCAGTTCTATGTACACTACTTAGGTTAATAGGAAAAAATTAAGGGAATATCATAAAAATACGAAAAAAATAATTTGAAGAAGGGTACATGCGTACAAAAATGATAATTTGAAGAGTTTTTTATTACGAGAACACTATTTTAGGGCGACCATGACCATTGTTTGGACTTGACTTTTGACGTAGTAGACAGTTTTACGAAGAGACGTCGTCTTGAATGTCATACGTCTTTCTTTGTCAAAAGTCATGTCATTGACAAAATGACATTCTTTAGTTAATTCTGATCTGATCCGCCATGTTTTATTTCACTTTGTGTTGCTCTCCTTGACGATGTTACTTTAAATGTACATGGAAACGAAGTGAAATTAAACAAAATAAAGAATAGGAAACGGTTACTATATTATATAGCTATATTTACATATACTGTACATAGGGCTGGCCCAGGCCTCATACATTTCTTGAACATCTCTTTTTGTACCGTTACCCAAACGGCTATTCTGTATTTTAAGCCGATCTATCTTATATCATTGGTCGATTAACACATCAAGGCTCACACAATACAACCTTTAACAATAAACTCGTCAACACCTTCTGACCTTTCGACCCGACTGTGCTAACCTTTCTAACGAATTTTAACTTTAAACTCTAGAGATAAGTTTGAAATTCCTTTGTACAAAGCATTGGCTTTCAACAATCAAAACCTAATTTACAACATTTAGTGTTATCTTCTATCGGTTTTTTAGGATATTTTTTAAAGTCAGTATACGGTTATGTATTAGGCCCTACGCACACTAAAGGCTTTTGTGGTTAGTAAAATTTAATTTTGGCTAAACTTTCACATAAATCTTGATTTGATCTCACTGTCACTTCATAATATTAGCACTTTAAAATATAATTTAGTTTTTTCTTTTTTATAAGTTCAAAAACGCTGTACTCGCTCTTCGCACCACATTCATAATCTTTTTTCTTCCAATGACCTACTCTACCAAGCTCGAGTTTACCAAACGTTTAGCATCATGGACTCCCCTATCAAAGTTTATGAGTTAACTACAGCCGGAAAACTTTGTAAATAGTTAATAGTTAAAAATCGCTGCATTTTACGACCATCAGTGAACATTCACCGTCTTTGTCTGTGTGAATTGAATTCTCTAACCGCAGAGCTTTGGCCGCAACCACTAACTTCGTTCACTCACCTGTGGACGGATACTCAACTCTATACTTTTGGGCTAAAGTCTAAAATGCAAACGATTCAAATGTAGGCTCAGGTGAAAGGCAATAATTACTAAATACTCAACTATATTTCATTGCGTTAAAATACACATTTTTCTTTTAACACTTTATAGTCTTCAATGAAAGGGAACTACTAAAAAGCATTAATGCTTAAGAAAATTCGTTGTGACCACATATTGATTTCTTATGATTAGCGAATATTGTTCATTGTTTTAAACAGCATCGCTCTGCATCCTATCGGTTATATTACGGGGAGTGCTCAGAGGAATTGTTCGGACTTATACCTGCTGCAACTTTTCGCCACCGTTCCAAGCGACAAAATATCTATCATCCTCATCACCTTGATGAGTGCAACATTATTTGTCATCAATTCATCATAAATCCATTGCAATAATTGTCATATTATAAATCAAAACAATATATCATTACATTGTCTTGTAGTCATAAAAAAACATGTTATTCCCTTGGTGCTTCCCCTTTAAGTAATTCTGACTTTTTAATCATCACAATTTTTGCTGTCTCCCGCTTTGCTTGGGTAGGGAAACTGGAATACTTCCTACTCCTCTTACAATCTTCTGATTAATTTCGTTGCGGGTTCCAAGACAGATTTAGCATGTCCCCGGAGCACCCCTGAGATCATATCAAAGGGTTTTTGCGGTTGGTTACCACTGTCGATCCTGGCTACACAGGAGTTGCAGTGGTGCGTAAGTGTGGTGGGCCAATTGCCCGTTAAAAAAAAAAAACCTTGATGAGTGGTAGTCCTCCACCGTGCGCTTTACCCGAAACTTTCTGCCGCGCACTTTAAAACTCTGGAATGAACTGTCGCCACCAGTATTTCGGACCATTACGACCTGCAAATCTTCAAGAAGGGAGCGTATTCCCTCCTAAAAGGCCGGCAACGCACTTGCAACACCTCTAATTTTGCGGGTGTCCATGAGCGACGGTAATCGCTTTCCATCAGGTAATCCTGTGTAACTGTGTGATAACTGTGGGAGAGCCACGCTTCGGCAGGTATGGGCCGGCTCGACCGGATAAATACCACGACCTCACAGAAAACCGGCGTGAAATAACGCTTGCGTTGTGTTTCGCCGAGTGAGTGAGGTTACCGGAGGCCAAAGGGGGGGGATTGGGGATTTGAAGGACCAGGAACGCAAGTCGCTACACCAGAGGAGTTACAAGCATAACTCCTCTGGTGTTGCGAGTGTCCATGGGCGGCGGTAATCACTTACCATCAGGCGATCCGTATGCTCGTTTCTTGGTTCATTTCATTAAAAAAAAATCCGTTTGCTCGTTTGCCCCCTAGTTTTATAAAAAAAAAAAAACGCGAACGGATTTTGTCGCGGTGCACTTTTCTTTTTCCCGACGTTCCAGCTACTATCCACGTTTCGTTTCGTTTCGTTACGTTTCTTTGTAACCACTTTAAAAAGGATGGGCAATCATAATAGACAGCGAAGCATTTAAAAAACTTCGGTGCCCGCAGCTTCGTTCGCATAGTACTAAAGAAAACGGAACCCTAAGATAAAGTGGCCTAAGTTACTATTAATAGCATCAGTTACCGGTGAAAGTCCCTCTGTCCATACAAAGGATAATACCAATACGTAAGGACAATCTATACAAAACAAATAAATTGACGGGTCTGTTAATCTGTTTGTAATTTTAGTAAATACATACGGTACTTACAATAAACAGTACATTTAAAAAAAAATATCTATCCGTCTGTCTGTTTGTTCCATCTAATATTTTCACGGGGCTTTCAGGGTACAGAGTATAATAATTTATTCTATGCCTAAAAATAGCCGACAGCCCTGACTGTCTATAAAAAATAAAAACCCCCATAAAGCTATTTTTCAGTGGGAATATGCTACAGTTTATAAAGGCGACTCACGTCAAATAAAATCGGGAGATAATACGATTCTCCCGAAGAGATTACCGCCCCAACCCCAGAGCACTTACCATACGGTCGTTAAATTACAACGGTAAGCTATTATCGACTCTAACGCAACGGAATAAGGATGGAACAGAGAGCGTGACGCTTTAGGGTCGGTATTATTCAAACTGTATTTTGACAGTTTTATTCTTTAATATCGGATATTATGAGGAAACCGCGTTTCCTCTTTTACACCGTCGCGTATGAATACCGGAAAATTAAAAAAAGACTCTTTTATCTGAGAGCACGGCTGTGGTCCAGTCTTAAGCGGCCCTAATAATCTCTTCTCGAAGCATTTCGCGAATTTTTCGTGCCCCCTCCAGACCTTAAAGTGGTCTGGAACTGAGTCCCTATAACTGAGGCATGGTCATCTTCTGCAGCCTATCATTTGCTCTGATAAGAGTGACTTCCTCCAACGAGATCTGTTCGTATGTATAGTATTTATGGACTTAATTTTTTTATCTCCACTTAGCATTTTAGCCTATTTTGTTTTCGTGTAATAGACTTTATGTTAGGGCGAGCGCTCACTTAGGGCACGCCGCGACAGTCTTACGACAGTTTTCTCTCACATAGACAAGCGTGTCTTATGACTAAAACACCCAGCAGTTTTAAGACAGCCGTGCCGCTCCCATACAGTTTCGTCTTTGAGACGTTTTGTTTCAAGTAATCTTCATATTATATTTTGTAATGCAATATAAGTACTGTCGTGTCTCAAGTGAGCGCTCGCTCTTAAAGTTTGGTTTTTCTATCAATTGCAAATTGGACTATCCTTTTTTTCGATATCGAGATAAAATACGCATGAGCCAGTTCTTGTACTCTTTAATTAATTGTCATGTTACACTACGGTGTAACAGCCGTCCCTGCTGTAACTCCGGGAGTCTCGGCACATGTCGTTACGAGGTCGCCTTCAGCGGATCCACGGAGCTGACTCTTGGTATTATAGTGACGTACTGTTTCTGTCGACTTGGCACTATCACCCCATATTATTGTCGTTTTGGAACTTTTATGACAAGCGTGAACCGCTACAGGCAAGTCATTCAATATTTTATTACTAAACGCATATCTATTTATTATTACTAATAGTAATCTAGTATGTACTTATTATGAAGCGCAACAGTTTTTTTGTTCTTCAAAGTGAAACTTTTTTAGCGGCGTTGAGAGTGAAATTTCAAAGTCGCGTCATATCACGATACGATTTTGGATATAACGCTATTTGTCAGAAGCTACTTATACTTCTTCGCAACTTTCTAAAAGCACGGCTCAATACACAAATGGCGCTAGGTGTACATATTTAAATTTTTGTATTCTTTTTTGAAGTGATAATTATACTTTAGGCACGATGTGAGTATCTTTCGATTTTAAATGACGAATGAAGTTTCACCGCTGCACGTGTTACTACACGTCTTCTGTTTTTATTTAATGCGGTGATATTGGAACTATAAAATATATAATCGACTTGAAAAATATTTATGTGTAAAATAGATAGACTGTCTCTGTCCTTTTGAGCCTGTCTCAAAAGCAATATAACGGTACATGTTTGTTTTAAAACTCGATGAAGTAGCAGGCAACAGCTGGACGTGTGATAAGGAGGTTGTAATTGGTTCTACTTCTTTTTTTTTTCTTAACCTAAAATCTATATTTTCAGGATATCAAAAATAGCTCTTAGTAGGTATTATGTTCGTAAACCTTAATGCATGAAATACAATTTTATTAGCTCCATCAGATGTATTATTTATAAGCCAGATAAAATGTATAATATGCCGTGCCTACCTTCGTCTAAACATCAGATAAATTATTATCATGTAATTTCAAACCCTATCACAATGTTGCAAGGTTAAAATTATATCACAGTCTCTCTAAAAGCTTGTCCATTAACATTGTCACAAAACTGTTGGTAATTATTTTAATTAGTACCCCTCTCGATGTGTTACCCCCCACCCCGCACCTCTCGCCTGTCTTCTATAGCGATCAACTAGGTATGTACTTTTTGTCGATGTTTTAAAAGCTGTCAGAAGTTAGAACGTTGAAGTTACTGATAGAAAACAATTACAAGTTTTTGTTTCCTGATGATCGATAACATTACTGGGATGTCAAATGACAGCATGACAATATAGATCTTGATTTAAAAAAAAGAAACTTACTATGGATGAGGTAGACTTCATTGGTAACTGTGTAACAAATATTTAATACTTTTCTACCATACGTGAATTTAAGATTTTTATTATGAAATACACATACAATACACAGCCATGACCTAGGAACACAGAAAACTTTTTTGTTCCCTGGTGGTATTCGAACCCGCGACCTCCGGCTAGAGCGCCAACGCACTAATCATTGAACCACAGAGGCCGTCAAAATAATGTTAATGTGGGGGAAACGAAGCACCATGTTTAAATGCGTTTTGTCGTTTCGTATTGTAATTTGTAAATAACCACCTCCTTCTTTGAAGTCGCCTAAATTTAGGCGCTGTAAATAGTAAATGTAGTACTTATGTGCAATAATGATAGTGTTGCTAAACGTGATTTCTATATTGTTTAGACTTAGAGTTTTTAAATTTAAGGATACCATTTTATTTGTCATATTTGTTTGGCGGGTTTATGTAAACTTGTTTATTGCGAATAAGCAATTTTTTTTTTATGAAATATGGGGGCAAACGAGCAAACGGGTCACCTGATGGAAAGCAACTTCCGTCGCCCATGGACACTCGCAGCATCAGAAGAGCTGCAAGTGCGTTGCCGGCCTTTTAAGAGGGAATAGGGTAATACGGGAGGGTAGGGAAGGGAATAGGGTAGGGGATTGGGCCTCCGGTAAACTCACTCACTCGGCGAAACACAGCGCAAACGCTGTTTCACGCCGGTTTTCTGTGAGCCCGTGGTATTTCTCCGGTCGAGCCGGCCCATTCGTGCCGAAGCATGGCTCTACCACGCAAAAAAAATATTTATTTGTAGAAATTATTTATTTGTAGAAACTAATATTGAAGTGACGCCAAATCAAAGCTAATGTCTCTATTTAAAAGATCGAGGCGTTCCCGGTACAAATCACAAACATTTTTTACTCATGTTCTTTCCTTTCATGTCAACATCATCATCATATTTTATTACCTCATGGTAACAGACTTTTGACATTGTGAGTTATTAAACTTTAAGAACTTAATAAAGTTACCTATTAAGTCCTTAAAGCTTAATTTTCGGTTGTCTTATCTCACTTAGGAACACTTTTTACCCGTGTGTTTAAGATAAACGAGTTTTCTTTGAAACTGGGATTACGAGATGAGGGTGGTTTATCCCAGCCTGCCCTGGGGGTAACTTTTACACCGAGATACCTTAAGGGTCAACTCACACTATCGTAGAGTCGAAGCGGAGGAAAGCGAAATTCTGAATACGTAGTAGCAAAATATTCTCTCTTATGTCCACAACGTAATGCACATAATGGCATTACATTGTGGACTCATACGGCTGGGACTATTGCCCAGAATCCGTAAGGTCGGGGAAAATTCAGAGCAGTGAAAATATAACTCTGTGTCTATCTGTGTGATACAATAGAGCTGAAAATCGAACACACAAATATCGGGTCAAATGTCAATAAATGTCAGCTCGATACTCGACACTTCGATTTTCAACTCTATTGTTTTACTGCAGAGTTCTATTTTCCGTGCTCTGAATTTTCCCGAGCCCGCCGTATTCCAGATCATATAGTACCAGGCTAAGAGTGAATTTGCTGTATTATGGACGCGTTAACGAAATGTGTAGTTTGCTAGTTGCTTTGGCAGATGAGTAGGTATGGAGTTATGGACTAACTCTTCTTCAGAATTTTTTTTTGCAATAAATCCATGCAGAGAGCAAAATAAACCTTATTGCACAAAATATTGAGGAGACTATGCTTTTTCCATTTTTTTTAATATTGGATTATTTTTTAACAGAATTTTATGTGATTATATCCGCTATCTTTGCAAGCTACATAAGAATAGAAACATAAGTTGTACAGGAGAATTGTTTTTGCTATATGTACTAATATGTAGTGTTTCTCCTAGCTATTCTACAGTGCCTTTAAATAGAGGGGCAATTCTGCTAAATAAAACCTGCATTAATACAATTACAATCAAATATCTCTATTAAAAAATATAAATACTCTCAAAAGGTATTTTTATGATCGCTCTGATTGGTGGAAATGTCATAAAATCCGTTCATGGTAACGTTGCTACACTTTCAATCCAAACAAAGTAAAATGAAGTCTACTTTAAATACGAGAATTGAGGTTCAGAATTTCACTTCGTCGCGCGTTGACTGCGCTCGTGTGAGCTGGCCCTAAGTCCTGGGGCGCGTTAGGAATGGCCCGCATCAGTCACCGATGTAACTTTAAATTTTATATTGTCGACAATGAGATTTTTAGAGGGTTTAGGATTCGCGGGCTTAAATTAAGAGATTCGTAAGCCAGGGGTCGGATTTATAAATTACTCCCATGTTGGTTGAATTCTCAAGAGGTTTACTTTTTTTAACTGAGGTAGTTACTAGTTATATACGTTCGTTTATTTAACAACTAGATGTTGCCCGCAACTCCGTACGCGCAGAAGAAAATCCCACGGGAACCGTATAATTTTACAGTGATAAATATATTAGTCGTGCTCCACTCTATGTGTGCCAAAGCCTAAACAAACAAACATATATCTTTTCTCTTTATTGTATTAGTATAGATATAACAGATTCTGTTTATAATAAATTTATTGTTATCGTAACTATGATAACAATTTAGATTGGTTATCATTTCGAATTTGTTTTACTTAGGTAAATATTCGCATTTCACAGTACAATTGAGTAGGTACATACATACGTTCTTAATGTCTTTCGGCAACGGTCGGTTGGAAAAACGATAATTGGCAAGGGACATTAAGACAGTAATTTTTGCACTGTATAATAATATAGTCATGAGTTCGACCTCACAATAGCATTTAATGTTAGCCCACATAGTTAAAAACAAATGAGCCGTATCATCTAAATTATTTTGGTCCTTGGCGCGGCGACGCGTTACTCACCACATTAAGTAATTAATGGTCAATATGGTGAAAAGAAATGAATTCTTTAGGTGCCAACATTTTTTGAATTATCTCTTTACATCCAGAAGCACAATTTCGCAGCTAATGCCATAGACTCCGTGGCGCAACGGTAGCGCGTCTGACTCCAGATCAGAAGGTTGCGTGTTCAAATCACGTCGGGGTCAGAGAATTTCTTTTTTGGTTCATTGTAATGCACGATTCTTGAATTAAACTACTATTGCCTATCCTATATAATCTCCTATATAAATAAAATCCTATATAATTTTATCAAAAAAATAAATTAAATTTTTTAACCTTTACAAGGTTTCCCATTTGAGTAATTATTTTTCTTTAACCTTTTTTGTACTAGCAGGTACTCAATTAAATTAATCGGGTACAGACTCAATTAAATTAATCGGGTACAGTCCGTAAAGAACGACCACAATGTCAATATCTTTCGGCAATCGTCGTTTTTTATACGTCGTCGGTCATTTCTATAGAAAAACGAAGATTGCATAGGGCCGCTAGCAACGTGGTTTTATTGTACTATTGTAAATTGTCATTAAAGAATTATTTCATACTACCTGGTGTTCTCAACTTCGTTGCGTAGAACTAACGGAAGCGGAACCCTAAGATAAGGTAGCCTGTGTTACACTTTATAGCATCAGCTATATCAGTGAAATTCCCGCGAAAATCGGTCTAGCCGTATCAGAGATTAGCCAATTACAAACAAAATAGTACAAACAGATAGATAGATAGACAGATAAACATTTTAATTATATATTTTTTGTTGTGTGTACCGTAGGTATGTACTTTCATATTAATCATTAAGTGAAAATCTATTATTTAAAATTACAAACAGACACTTCAGTTTTATTTATTTGTATCGTATCAATAATCTATTGATTGTATCCAAAGCATCATCTGTTGTAACAACGCTGAAGGACGAATATTAAAAGCCTCTTTAATTTTATTGAAGCTGCACCTACCCAACTTAACCGGTCTCTTAAAGTATTACGCAACCTAATGTATTCTACAATCTACAACTCTACCATACTACTAACTTATAAGTCACCTGAGAGTAACTAATTAGGTAGACGCGTCCGTGGTCCAGTGGCGTAGAGTATGGCTCTCGACTCCGGAGGCCGTGGGTTCGATCCCCGCGTTGGAACAACAAAAAATATTGTTTTCAAGTATGATTAGGACACGGTTAGAACAATGCATGCTGATCACCTGATTGTGTGACAAGACAGATGATCCATGCGTCGGATGGACGTGTAAAAAGTTGGACCTGCGCCTGATCTCTCGCCAGTCGGTCATCCATCCAGGTTTAAGGGAAGAGTTAGTGCTCTTCTCAAAAGAAGAAACATATAATATAGTAATTCCTTCACATGCTAACACTTATTACGAGTGCCATAAATTCGTAATTTCAACGTCCTAAAAAAGGACACGAGCGTTGTAACCTTAGACAAAAAAACGAAAAGACACAGATTTGCTTTCTCTTACACTCATATGTTTTAGGAGACAGATATCTTTTTTCGGCAGGTAGATAAAATGAGAAACTAGATATTGGCCACTAAGTAAGTAAGCGCTAAAATGTGTTCGAATGGAATACAATATTATGTCGACAATGCTATTAGCAAATGCTATTTATCGCGATTGCACCATATACATCAACACTACCAATTGGCTAAATTTGCTAGATAAATAAGAAAAAAAGAAGAATAAGTTATCTCTTGGCGGACGGCGGTAAACCACTGTTAATTTGACAAAAAAAAAACCAACTCACTTAATACTCCTTAGGGACATATTTCACTGAACTAAACTCCCGGGTAGCCACAAATCACATTTCCTGAACTCTTAAGCATCGAACACACCACCTGGCTCCACCGATACGGTACTAGTGTAGGAAAACCGACCTTTTCGATTCGAGGATTCCGGTTTTCAAGCTATTTTCTACAAAACAATAATATAAAATAAAATACAAGTATCGACATTCGACGTATTTATATAACACATCGTATTTATAAAATAACAGGAAAACGCGATCACAAATCATAAAGGAATTCAGAAGCCTTTTTGATTTGTGATCGCGTTTTCCTTTGCCTAGTAAGTCGTTTGCCTTTGCCTAGTTACAATATTTATAACCCATTTCGCTAAAATAGGCGGAGAGGTAGCTTAGAACCAGGAGAAGGACATAGGATACTTTTTATCCCCTTCCCGAGGGACTCAAAACTCGAGAACGGCTGGACTCATTTGACTAATTTTGGTCTTGAAATAATTCTGGAAGTTCAGGGAAGTTTTAAACGGTGAAAAATATTGGGAAAGGTGTAGGTTGTAGGACGTAGGTTGCATTGTAGGTGTAGGTAACTATTTATTTATTAATTTCAGTTCATATTTAAGACAGAACAACGTCAGCTAGTCTATATGTATACTAATAATAAACAGGAAACGTTTGTTTGCATTGAATAGGCCCCGAAACTACTAGACTGATTTTGATAAATTTCATTTTGCGCGCACGAAGTCGCGTGCAACATCTCGTAATTTTAGTCCATTGAAATGTTAATAAATAAAGATAATATTTAAATGTAATTTAAGTTATTGTTTTTTTTTTTTTTGTGAAAATCTTAATGCGGTTTGCAGAATACATCTACTTACCAAGTTTTAACAGTATAGTTCTTATAGTTTCGGAAAAAAGTGCCTGTGACATACGGACGGACGGACAGACAGACAGACAGACATGACGAATCCATAATTTTTGCCATCTGGCTACGGAACCCTAAAAAGACAAAAAAAGTAAACAAATCTGATTTAAATCAAATTAATCAGATTTTTCTCAAATCTGCTTTCGATGGAGCAAACAAGTTTTGAGTCTTAAGTAGCTGAGTGCAGATGGTGCGACTTCGCGCGACTTTGCAATAAACAAGCGATAAAGGCAGCATATTATCTAAGTATGGTGTGACACAGAGGATTTCTTTGGCCATTTGCCGCTGTCATATGGAAACACCAGCCGCCAGGTAATGCTAGCCATACACGTCACGGTATACCTGACAGGTTTGCGTCTTCACCAGTTCTTATGAACAAATAGATTTTTTATTAAAAAAAAAAAAAAAAAAAAACTTTATTCATGCTAGAATTTATTTATTCATTGTTGGCAAGAAAATAAAATTGTGGCTCGTCAAAAACGTATAAGGAAATTGTAATTTTTGACTCTTCCGACTCAAAAGGTTGCCGATCCCTGGTCTAGACGATAACAGCAGCGGCTAGTTCGCCAATACCTTGTCGTCTTAGCCATAAGGGCTTAGAAGGTAAACGTTTCCTTCTTTTTAGCCTTTAATCAGACTATTGCTTAAATATTTTACTGCAAAAATGTGGTGTAGAATACTAGAATGTAGAGGATGCATTGAATGAAACCTAGTTGCTAAATAAAATAAAATGCTTAGAAAATTGGTATTGATAGAATTGTTTTACAACAAATTGCTAAGTTCATAACGTAATTGATAATATTCAATTCAAAATAACATCAAAATTGGTTCAGTAATAATCTGGGAGTGAGTTTTCGATTTCACGCTCGAGTTCTCCGCGATACCACACGACGGGAGTGGTGGTGAATTTATAAACTGTAATAACTATCCCACCAAAAACATTTTCATGTAAAAAATTATGCCAAGACGATACCATATGACTAGCACTGTCAAAAAGTTATGAAATCTCATGTAAAACCAAGCTTCTTACCCTACACGCCTTAACTCTGCAAGCGTAACTTCACAAACTCTACACCTTAGTCATTTTATGTGGCCTGGCCATTTCGCTACATTCACTTGGCCGTAAGGAGAAAAATTTATAATCGACTGTTTTTCTATTATACTCTCTTATAATAACGAAATGGCCAAGCCACATAAAATGACTAAGGTGTAGAGTTTGTGAAGTTACGCTTGCAGAGTTAAGGCGTGTAGGGTAAGAAGCTTGGTTTTACATGAGATTTCATAACTTTTTGACAGTGCTAGTCATATGGTATCGTCTTGGCATAATTTTTTTACATGAAAATGTTTTTGGTGGGATTTCACTTCTTTTTGTAAGTTGTTATAACATAATTGTTATTTTCTTTTTCTTTTTTTTTGGGTGTATTTCTTTCACAACAGAGACGCTTTTTTTCTGCCCACTCTCCCTTTGCCTTTTGTAGGGTTCCGTAGTACTTAAGGAACCCTTATAGTTTCGCTCTGTCCATCTGTCTGTCTGTCTGTCTGTCTGTCCGCGCCTCTAGCTCCTGTAATTATGAATATAAATAAATTAATGAAATTTGGTGCAGTTATAGATTGTGTATAGATCACGGTTTTGGGATCATAAAAAAAATAATAATTTTATATTTTAAGGGTGGCTCTCCATACATGTGAAGTGGGGATGAAAAATATTTTTTCATACCCCATCGTGTGGGGTATCGTAAAATAGGTCTTTTAAAATAAAGAATAAAGGCAAGGTTTCATACGTTACTTTTTTATAAAATTGACCATTTTCGAGTAATCGGCCTCCAAAGTAGTTTGTAAGGTGGTCCCCCCCCCCCTAGCATTTTTAAACTATATAAGATAGAAACTTGCTAAAAACTCTTTAGGAAAATTATTGTGAACCAAATCGGACAGTTACTTTTGGATTAATTAAAAAAAAAGGATATTACGCGTTTATAGTTACGGAACCCTCCTTAGATATGTCCTGACATGCTCTTGGTTTGGTTTTTCTTTGTTGGCTTACTATTTACAATAAGTGGCAGATTAGGGCGATACTTGGCTCTTAGTCGATTATATTCGACTACAGCTGACTCTTGTGTTTTAATACAACTGAAGTCAATATTTAACTAGGTGAACGCCTTGCGAATTGGTCACTAGAGAATGCTACATAAGCCTGCTCAAAGGGTACGTATAGTACGTACATACGAGAGTACAAGACGTATTCTTGGGCAACAGTAGTCGCTTTTCATCAGACGTATCACGTTTGCTCCCTTTTATCATATTAAACAATAATATCACGGTATTTCCGTAATATTACACTGGAACAATCTATCTATCTTCTAATATATAAAATTTCCAAGTCTCAATGTTAGTACTCCTCCGAAACGGCTTTACCGATTTTTACCAAATTTAATATGCGTATTCAGTAGGTCTGAGAATCGGCTACTATCTATTTTCCATACCCCTAAGTGATAAGGGTTGTTCGCCCTTAATTTTTTTTTTTTAATTTTTGGACGAAATCTTTTGTTTTTATTTTTTTATAATGTGGTAATTAAAAATACATACAATCCTAAATTTTTACTTTTTTATCACCATTTTTTTTTAGCCATTTTAGTAATTTAATCATTTTTCATCCCGCTCGATAACTGATCAATTATAGTGTTTTTAACTTTTAATAAGGCAACAACGTTTGCCGGGTCAGCTAGTAATAATATAACTTTAATATATTGCAACGTAGGTACGTAATACAAATTACAATACAAATTTTCATTATCTGATAGTACTTCAAACAAGCAAATCTTGTAAATATGAATTGAGATTCTCGGAAACGGCTTTCAGTATTTCAGCTACTAGACGACAGACTTTTGCGTTAATGGCAAATTGATCGCGGGTTCGAATCCCAGTCAGACGATTTTTTTTAATTCTATATTATTCTATGTAATAGGGTTTCGTAATACTCGAGGAAACCTTATAAATTTACTGTGTCCGTCCGTCCGTCTCCGTCTGTCTGTCTGTCCATTGTTTCAGCTTCTGTTATCCTACTAATATTACAAATGTGAATGTTTGTGAGAATGGATGGATGTTTGTAACTCTTTCACGAAAAACTACTGAATGGATTTCGATGAAATTTGATACGGTAGTAGTTTAGGCTCTGGATTAGAACATAGGCAATTTTTTATTCTGAAAAAGTGGGATACGCTATTTACGCGAGCGGAACCGCGGGCAACAGCTAGTTATGAATATAAATTGATGAAATTTGGAACAGTTATGTAATATGTAACTTAAATGTCACTTTTGGCATCATAAAATACTTATTTTATATTTCAGGGGCTTCATACATGTGAAGTGGGGATGAAAAATATTTTTTTATTGTTAGCCATTAATGTGAGGGGTATCGTTGAATACGTCTTTTAAAATAAAGGCAAGGTTTCATACATTACTTTTTTACAAAGTCAACAATTTGAAGTAACTGGCATCCAAAGTGGTTTACAAGTCCCCCCCCCCCCCAAGCCCTCCCCACCCTTTGCATCATACTAAATAATAAGACTTTTTTGTTCCCTGGCGGGATTCGAACCCGCGACCTCCGGCTTGAGTACAAACGCGCTCACCACTGCGCCACAGTGGTCGTTACTTATTCTTTCGGAAAAATATTTGAACTAATCGGACAATAACTTTTGAAGTTATTTAAATAAATACCTATTGGCTATTACGCGTTTATAGTTACGAAACCCTCCTTAGACATGTCCTGACATGCTCTTGGTTAGGTTATTCCTTTTATAATTTTTCTTCTTCCGTACTATTGTTTAAACTCCGAGCAAAGCTCGATCTCCCGGGTCACTCCTGAGCATAGATAATACAGATGTATATTAGTATAGATGCGCAACTCTAAAATTGAAACTGAGTCTTGCAAAAGTTTCGGAATGTCGTTTTTAGATGGCGTTGTACCGTTTTAGTTACTATCAAACCCGCTAGATGGAAGTAGTACCGCCTGATAATTTTTATTGAACTGAATTATGGACAGAAATTAAGTTTTATCGAAAGTCGTAGACACAACAACGACCAAGTTCCTCTTAATAGTGGGATATGGTTCCTGCATAGTAAAATGTTCGCGAGCCCTTATACATACGCCTTGTGTTAGCGATAGCGTGATGTAGAAGTCGCTTAGTGGCATCTGTTGTGACTATCCGAAAACTTTCAAACTGTTAGTACCGGATATTCATTTTTAGATGTCTCTGTTCTCTGTTAATTTGTGCATGTATGAGAGTTTCACCCCCCTGCTCCTGAGCATGACTCACGTCTCCCAGGTACGAGTTACTACAAACAAGTAGCCGAATCTTTCAGGGTAAAAAAATTATACTCACGTTCTATGACTTATGTAATAAATTTAGTCGAAGCACTGACATCTGTCGGTAGCAGTAAGTACTACTTGAATGCCCATTTATAATTGATTATTGTTTATAAGCTATGCTAGGTGGCGCTTTTACTACATTTTATTTATTGTAAGTTACTCGGACACTGTAAATATTTTGATGATACGAAAAAGTATGTAACTGTAATTTGATACATAGTTTTTTTTATTATTTCATTCCCTTCAGTTAATAATTATTATTCGTTTTAATGATAACTCATAATATTTTTATAGTCTTGTGTAAAAGTGACATCTATCTCGTACATTATGAATTATGTTAGTTATGAGTTCGTCGCTTGAATTGGAATCTAATTGACGTAATATTTAAATAGGTACCTAATTATTTCCCGAGTATTCTTTAGTAATTTAAACGGAAAATACATACGGGTAAAATTAACAAGTGCAATAAAATATATCGATAAAGATTAAAAAAAATATTGTGTTTTTTGTTGTTAATAAAGGGATACATGGTTATTTTATTAAATTTTATTGTTATTATCGGATCCCTAATAACAACAACAATTTTCAGGCCTCTAGCTAAATTTGTGGTAATATTATAGAAACTTCCATCCTGTAGTTTAAGGGGTTGAAGGATAAAAGTTTATATGAGACTTCTGACCTTAATAATTCTTAACTTAATTAAATAAATGTTGCATATATGTTAAATTTTCTGTTCAAATTCAGAATATTCGGGAAATAATTATTTCAATAAATATTAGTCAATTAGTTTATAAGCCTAGCGATGAACGACGACATAACTTATATAGTTCACAATAACGCGATAGATGGCGCTTTCACAGATAATTTAATTTAACTCCCTTGTTTAAGGGGTTGGAAGATGAAAGTTCCAATTTTGAGAATTTTTATGTTGGTTGTGTATTAATACAATCTTACGTAACAAATTTCAGCTTTCGAGAACATCCGGAAGTACGATATAATTTTGTTGATCATCAGTGAGTCAGTGACGGAATCAGGGGTTTTTAGATATCAATAAAATCTAAAGTATAAGACGTAGGTAATCGAAACTTTACATGTTTAATGAGACCGCTGATGGGAACAAATCCTGAAAGTTTCATTTATCTGGTACAATCCAAACTCAAGTTATGAGGGTTCAAAAAATCGACGAAACGCTTCGAGAAAAGGTGGTTTGGTAGTGCCCTTGCGCTTCGCTTGACGTCTTGGCATGGGGGCACTACCGTGCCCCCAGATTAACTCCCCACTCCACACACCGATATCGGTGACGGTGGCCGGATTCATTGAAACCAGGCCAGTTACGCAGGAGTAATTTTATAGTGCCCAAGTGTGTGCGCATTACACAAGAGCACTCTCCCTTCCTTCACTCTCATAATCCAGTGGAACGGATAACCGACACGACTGACGAGAGGACTTTTTACATGCCCATCCGACGCATGGATCATCATCATTGATTTTGTCAGACAATCAGGTGATCAGCCTGCATTGTCCTAACCAAACTTCTGTGTTCTGAATTTTCCCGGAGCCGCCGGATTATGGATCATAATATTGTCGCAGCTAAGGTAGCGATTTAAAATTGAACATTATTCACATAGATTGCTGTTGACACCATTAGAAGCGTTAAAAAATTAAAACGTTTATATTTATGTAGCTGGCAATGATAACTGACGCTGAATCTAATGCTATCTACAGAGTACAGACACACGAATTTGGTACGGAGCGTACAGCGAACCATATCCGGAGACCAAATTCGGTGCCCCACCTCCACATTTACTCACACAAGCAAATTTCAAATACACATAAACATGCAATTATTATTGGTCGTTCAGTTCAGTTATCAAACGTAGGAGCACGCATCGTTCTCGGATTTGTTGTCCAACTAGTTTAGTAGATCGTGAACTTGCGACAGGAGAGGACGTCTTGTTCTATACAATGTGACGGCGCTGCTCCATACTTCCATAGAGCGAGCGTTGTCGGATTTATCACCCGACTAGTTGGCCGTCATGTGCACATACAAATCATACTTCACCGAATAATGACACTCCCACACAGATGCAGTACCGTTATTAATATTCGCACTCACACTTATAAATAAAGTAATTAAGTAGTGGGGCGCGTCATTTTAGTTTAGACAATCTCTACGGCCTAACCGCCGGACTGCTCTACACACGCACGGATATGGTACGGAGCGGACCAGATCCGATGCGGACAACGGTGAACTCTTCGCCTTCTTCTTATGTTCGCCGGACTGCCCTACACACGCTCGGATCTGGTACGGAGCGTACCAGATCCGCTGTACGCTCCGTACCAAATTCGTGTGTCTGTAGACACCATAACGTAGCCATGTTATAAATTCCTTTATTGTTCCTAAATAAAAATAAATAAAACATTAAAAGTAAGTGAAAATTGTACGCCGCCATGTCACGCGTCATAAACGAAAGTCGCGGGTCTACGACCTCGTAGATGTTATCCAAAAACATTTATCCGGTCTTCAGTGCGCTTCACACAGCTTTTATAAACGTAGTGATTACGACCATTCTTTATTTGAGTATCGTTAAATGTGCTATAAAGTGCGGAACGTCGGTTGACATAAGATCTAAAGCATCATTTTGGTTCCGTAACTATAAACGCGTAATATGCTTTTTTTTAATTACTCCAAAAGTTACTGTCCGATTTGGTTCACAATAATTTTCCTAAAGAGTTTTAGCATGGTCTATCAGCAAATTTGCAAGTTTCTATCTCCTATAGCTTACAAATGCTAGGGGGGGGGGGGCTAACTTACAAACTACTTTGGAGGCCGATTACTCGAAAATGGTAAACTTTATAAAAAAGTAACGTATGAAACATTGCCTTTATTTTAAAAGGCCTATTCTACGATGCTCCACACGATGGGGTAGAGTGAAAAAATATTTTTTATCCCCACTTCACATGTATGGAGAGCCACCCTCAAAATATAAAATTATTATTTTTTTATGATCCTGAAACCGTGATCTATACACAATCTATAACTGCACCAAATTTCATCAATTTCTATTCATAATTACAGGAGCTAGAGGCGCGGACAGACAGACATACAGACAGACGGACAAAGCGAAACTATAAGGGTTCCTTAAGTATTACGGAATCCTAAAAAGGACTTATTTGCTGTTTAGCCTACAAGATTAGAATTTTAGATAAACAAGGGTCATAAATGAATCGTCTTGATATCATAAACTGATTTCGGAGTTTGGATCAATCAAAACGCGTTTGACGTTGGTTTGACCTTTTCGAGAATACCATTTTGCAGTTTTAACACCGAGACTATTATTGTAAGATTTAATTCGAAGAATCGACCTACCGAACTAAACAAAGAGGCAAAAGCTCACTGTAATGCTACCAACTGAAATGTCACTTATTTATAGTTCATTATAGAGACACAGTGTCACGTGCAGTGAAGTGCCCCCGCCACATCACTTAGCCAGGCCACATAAATTGACTCGTTGAAGTGCGATCTTGGCACACTTTACTTGTAAATGTCTTTGGTGGAATTAAATTTTTTTGTTAACATTTAGATTAAACTGGGTCAGTCTGAAGAGTCTGCATTATGCGCACCTCTCTCAAAACCTAATTCATTCATTTGACGTCCTCTGTGGCTCAGTGGTTAGCGCGTCAGCGCTCAAGCCGGAGGTCGCGGGTACGAATAGAAAGTTTTCAGTTTGATCCTGGGTGATGGATGTGTATTAAATATATGTTTAATATATAGGTATGTACCTACCTATAAAAGTATTAAATATACTTCCCGTTTTCTGGTCCCCGTAACACAAGTTCTTCGGATACTTAGCACGGGGCCAGATTGACGTGGTGTGAAACGTCCATAGATATTATTACTAGCGACCCGCCCCGGCTTCGCACGGGTACAATGTATATATCTGTATAATCTATGGGTACAGTACTGATACTAATACTGCGGCTACCTCATAGATCTAAACTCCCCTCCGCAACGGGCCGCGGAGCAGAAATCGTAATATTTTAATTTCGCCATAACATCAAAACCAAACGTCCAATTTTAATCATTCAAAGACCAAATATTATCTAAATAAACTGTACTTAGTGATAAAATAATTTATTTTGATAAGGATTAATAGCATGAGCAAAATAAACGCGTTTAAATGTAGTCGAAAAAAAAAATCAAGATTTCTAAATAAAAAAAATGTTGTTGTGCCTCACTCGACATAGATAGGTATAGTGTGTCGCGGACTTTTTTGTAGATATTTATAAGATCTACAATTAATTAGAACATTTTTAAACGACTTCCAAAAAAGGAGGCGGTTATACGTTCGGCTGTATATATATATTTTTTTTTTTTTTTGTATGTTCGCGGATAACTCCGCCATCTGCTGGCCGATTTTCAAAATTCTTTTTTTGATGTAAAAGGTATAATCCGAAGTTGGTTCCATTTTCAGAAAATTGGTGACCTGATGATGGGATCCATGAGGAAACGAGGGAACTCCTCAAAATTTATATGGACACATATGGTGGTTTCGACTTTTTCTGAAGTAGTCCAAGCATATGCTACCAAAAAGTAAGATTTTGCTCCAAGGTATACCCTGGATCAAAAAGTACAGAACAGAACTCCTGACTCCTTATAGATACATGTTTGGGGATTTTGGCGTTATTTAAAGAACTGCAAGCATATGCCACTTTGTCAATTAGAGTAATCATCATCATCACCACCACTATCACAGCATACATCATCACATTATGATGATATAGAAGGTACTTCTCATAGTATTTTACACTATCACGGAGATCTTTGAACATTACTCTGCCGTTTATGGACCTATTTGCAAAATTATTTTGTTGTTGTAAAGGGTTTAAATCGAAATTGGTCCTTTAGTCACTAAAGTGGAAACTTGATGATGCGATCCATGACGAATTGAGGGAACTCCTCGAAATTTATATCGACACATATAGTGATTTTGACTTTTACTGAAGTAACACAAGCATATGCTACCAAAGAATAAGACGTTGTACCAAGGTATACCCTGAATCCAAAAGCACTGAACAGAACTCCTCAGTCTTTAAAGATATGCGTTAGGAAATTTCGGAATTGTTTAAAGAACTGCAAGCATATGCCACTTTGTAACTTACAGTAATCATCATCATCATCTTAATAACAATACCTAATGGAAGCTTGGCGCGTATTCAGTTATACATTCGGTCGTTTATTTTAGACGTTTTAAGACGTATTAATAATAACTTAACAATATATATCACTAAAAAGGGTGAAATTATTATTTTTAAACAAAAAATTAAACCGACTTCCAAAGTAAAAATACACAAAAAAGTATGAAATAAAACTTATTTTATAAATAATTCCCCTTTTAAATTTGTCTATTTCTCTACTTAATCTTCTTAATTTTGAAGTCGTTACCAGCAAATATGAACGTGAGTTCTATAAAATATTGTAGGATATCATTTGGGCTGGTAGCGACTTCAAAATTAAGAAGATTAAGTAGAGAAATAGACAAATTTAAAAGGGGAATTATTTATAAAATAAGTTTTATTTCATACTTTTTTGTGTATTTTTACTTTGGAAGTCGGTTTAATTTTTTGTTTAAAAATAATAATATGGTTCTATCTTTTATAGTTTAGGCAGCGTACGCAAAATAAGTAACTTTTTTGGTTGATTTTTTACACCTTGTGTCCGAAAACCCCAAATATCTTACGGAACCCTAGTTTTTTCCAAAATAAAATTTAGCCTATGTTACTCGTGGATAATGTAGCTTTCGAATGGTGAAAGAATTTTTAAAATCGGTCCAGTACTTTTTGAGCCTATTCATTACAAACAAACAAACAAACAAACATACAAACCAAGTTTTCCTCTTTATAATATTAGTGTAGATTACGATTGAAGACGACTCCGCGTCATGATAACACAAACACATTACGAGGCCGATCAAACTGTTAAACCTTAATCCTCCTCGCTGTACTATGTATATGTCACCGTAAAATTGTAAAAACCGATAGATTGTAATATTACTACAGGTATTATAATATGTTGACAGATTGTCAAATAAAAATATTTCCTTACAATTGTATGCATTATATTTCGTTATACGATACGTACGATAAATAATGCGTACAATATTGTAAGGAGAATTTTTTATTAGACAATCTGTCAACATTTTATAATATCTCTAGTAAAATGTATTACAATCTAACGGTTTTTACAATTTTACGGTGATATATATTTAGATGCAGCTACAAATTATACATGTATTAAACCGCACTAAACCCGTAGGGCTGGCAATACGAGTCACATAACAGTGACAGACGTTGTATGCTCTCTACCATGTAAGGTCCGGCGGCTTTTTCTCTCCCGGTACTGTTCGCTGTAACTTTATGATAGCTGTCTACCAGATACCTTTGGAATTGATTGTGTGTATTAACTTGTTCTGAAAAAAGCTTCCATGCGCCACTTTTAGACTTATTTGTCTGAGACTTATGTATTTGATATTGTACGACATAAATCTAGTTACTCCATGAGAGCTTTACGTTTTTATATGATAAAAAGTTGTATATTATATCAATCAAAGTTATAAAACGATCTGTCTGCTTGTGTAAATCTGTTGGAGGGTTTTTGCTTGAAAAATCCATCATCAAAATCAAAGTTTCATAATCACAAAATACCTCGAGAAGTTGAGAGGAGTATGCTTTTGTCTTTCTAGTCGCCAGTCGCCACTTAAGTGATCTCAAGACGTCTTTAATAGCTTTATAAAACTGGCAGCGCAAAACCAGCAAAAAAAAAACCGGCCAAGTGCGAGTCGGACTCGCGCACCGAGAGTTCCGTACAAACCTGTAATGATTTTGTTACAGCTTAAGGGTATTATAGAACTGAGTATTTGATATGAATTTCAATTTAATACCTCTACGCGTTCATGAGGAAAGGGTAAGTTTAAAATTATTAAAAATATTTTTATTATATGATGTAACTAAAAATTTACGGTTTCCGTAATTTTCCCTTTATCTGTGCTTTAAGACGTTGCTTTGTGCCAAATTTCAAGATTCTGAGTTCACGGGAAGTGCCCTGTGGATTTTGAGTTTGCGAGTGTCGAAAATTTGCGGAAATTTGTGGCATTAACGGCTGTATCTTTTGATTGCATTGGCTTAGAAGTTTGATTTTTTCACAGCTCCAAGGGACTGTAGACCTTAGTATTTGGTATAAATTCCAGTTTGATACCTCCATGCGTTTCTGAGAAAAAGGGCCTTGACAGACATTCGGACGGACAACAAAGTGATCCTATAAGGGTTTCGTTTTTTCCTTTCGAGGTACGGAACCCTAAAACAAATTTGTTGATATAATTTTGTTAAAAAGCCCTATAAAGAGCTTCATGTTATTTACAATCGTGGATGTAGTGAAAAAATCTAATTCCTTTTGTTACCTTTGTCCACAAGAATTCTATACGCAACGCAAACTCAACTCGATAAGGCAAGATTATTCTTACAATGTAACTGGATTCAGTATCTAAGGTACTTTTTATTATGTGCTAGGTTGTTTATACAGGTTGTACCTGAGATAGATTGCTCTCATTAAATAGATGGATAGATTATTGATTTTAAATGGACGACATTATGATAATTGTAGTGGTGTACTCGTTGGTGTATAAGTATATTTCTTAGGCCTTTTTATTCGATAATGGATGATTTATACAGTAATCTCTGAGCGAAATAACCACTCTTGAAATACTGTAATGCCTGGGACGGTTTTTAAATGTCGTATGGTAAGCTCATACGGCATTCTCACAACACAGCCTAGTCCAGAGTAATGACTAATGACTGGTCAATACGTCTGGGGCCAACCATGTGCGGGTATCTTCGATTGTAAAACCCTTTTTCATCCGAAAACATAATTTCGTGGTGTTTTGTCGGTATCTTTCGAGCCTAATTTTTCCAAACGCTCTTTTTAAAACTGTCCGGTCCTTTTATGATAGCTCGTAGTCCCAGGTTTTCATTCAACACTCTTTTGACTGTTACTTATGTTTGACCTAGCCCCATTTGCAGAGCTAAATTTTTTTGTTTACAAACAGGGTTTTTTTTGGATTAATGGTCGCTGGTGTCCTAACTATGCGCGGTCGGCCGGTCCTCTTACGAAGCTTGAATCTTCAGTGTTACTTTACTCTTAAGATAGTGCGAGAAAAAAACCGTAGTGTTATTTTCAAAATCTTTGGTTGGCACTTGGCACGTAACCACAGTGCAAGTTGCAACGTGATAAACGCGACTCTCTTCTATCACTCCACTTTCGAAAATGAATGAAAATTAATTTATATTTTTATTTTCGGCAAGTGTGAACGTTTTATTTTATGAAATTAGTCGGAACTGTATCGGGCCAGTATTTAAAGTTTTAAAATAATAAGGTTTTCACAGAACTTATGACCCGATTAAGTAATAGCGCCCGTCCAAGTATTACCATGGAAGTTTTTTGCTCACATGGACAAAACTTGTGCGCGTCCGACGGAATTGATTTTGGTGGAATTATTGTCTGCAGGGAAGGTACTTCCAATCATAATAAAAAAAGTAGTATCCTACCATGGCAACTATCTGGATTTTACCATTGTTACATTGTTTAGTACAATTTAATTTTCTAATTATTAACATCACTTTTGAAACTCTTACCTATATTCTGTTCCGATAGTAATGGAGTTATAGGAACCCCACGCCACTGATGCCCGTTATAGTCATCTCCATGGGCGGTCAACCAGTTTTGTGTGCTTCGTGCTCTATGAGCTGGTGCAGAGTCCTGATGGAATATCCAATGGAACGTTTTCTGAAAAAGAGGTTGCGCTAGGTATATTAGTTAGGACGGTATTATAATATACCGCGACACTAGTTTTTCATATGTTAAATATTTTTGCATGACTTATGGCTTATGGCTACCATATAAAACAGACTATATCAGATTATATTTTGTTCAATTTAACAATACCTGTCTCTGTAAATTAACATTATTACTAGTGATCAAACGCCAGCATGATGTGATAGTACTAGTAGGTAGTATGTACCGACAGTGCGCACGCGCCGGCCGCGGGGCTAATGGCTATCTCTGGGCAGGTGCGCTCAGGGCACCTGGTGACCTGACACCTAACCTGCGATGTAGTGGGTACCGGTACTGGGATAATACAGGTATTTGTTGAATACTGAATATTGAAGATGACTTCTTTCGCAGGGTTTATAACTTTAAAATGAAATAAACGCTTTAAGAAATTAAAGTATTATTATTGTCATGAAAAAAGCTTATTACTTTTAATAAAACATTTTATATACTTCCATTTCCATCTCGAGTTATGTTAAAAGCATCATAAATAAACTTTAACTTCGTCATTGACATATCTCTCTTGTTGTGAAGCCGCCAAACTCATTTTCGGTGTTTATCTCTGTTCAAAAAAACCGGCGAATGACGCAAAAACTGTAAAGTCGGTAAATGCGAGAGAATTTATCTCGGCATCTCGTCACTCATTACGGTTTCCTCGAAGTTTGAACCCGCGACCCGCGATCCGCTACCGCACATTGGTTGAAACTACAGATAATTTGATGATTAACAAAATGTAGGTCAAAAATTAACGTGACAGTTCCATTGTTGTGTTCAGAAACCCAATTCTTGTATTTAACATAGACTTTCAATTCTTTTACTGAATTATAAAGCAACCGTCTTGATACCATAAACTGATTAGAGTTATGGAAGGTTTTAGTTTTCGCGGGACCATCAATCAAGAATCTTCGGGTTCGATTCCTGTCTATGGATATTGCCTTATCAACAATTTTCCATGTGGTAAAAACTACAAGTTTGTATGTTGATTGAAATTCTCTTTATTATTTCCTATTGTCTTTAATTGTTTTTTGTCTCGGAACCGATAAGTTGCCTGCCTGCCGCCCAAACTGTTAGTGCTAAAAAGATAAAACATTGTATGGATATTTGTATTTACAATGTCACGAGAAATATTCTTTTTTGTCTAGGTACGTACCCCACTGAACGTAAAGTGGGGATGATTTTTTCTCGCATCTACCCCATTATGTAGAGTATCAGATAGGTCTCTTGAAAACATTGAGAGGTTTCTAAGACATTTTTTTGATTTTAGTATCCGTTAAAAAATTCATGATGATAGTCCATGTGATGAACTTTAAAGCACATCTTAGATAACGGCTAATGTTACTTTGTAAGCTTAGGAGTTATAGATGCCTTCTAAAATGCGCTTACTTGGAAAACTTTGTACAAAAATAACTAAACAATAAGTAAACATGTAGAATACTGGTATAATGGTACGGAACCCCACATGCACGAGCCCGACTCGAACTTGGTCGGTTTTATATACGTCGAACTTTTTACTGACCGGTTGAGGTTATCAGCTGCTATCTGCGATCCGAACGTGCGATACGCGGATACCCGGTTGACACTCAGTTTACCATAAACCGTAAAGTGTGAATTTTATAGTTTATGCTAAATAAACTTAATGAAATTATTAATGTTTTAAATAGCGACAAAGGGAGACGTATTAAATTTACCAACACAATCTTCAGTTTTACATTTTAATTATGAATGCCATAGGAATTTTGGTACTTAAATAATAATTTATGAACATGTTTTATTAATCTTTTGATAGTAAACTACTCTATCGTTTAAAACATCAACCGTGACATCTTATTTTTCAACCATAGAAGCTATCGACACAATAACAATGGTCAATACTACCGGGCAAATACTGTAACGATAGATAGTTAAATTAAGTGACGTTCAAGTCACATGCTGTCCTCGTCTTTTCGGCTAACGGAGACAGCGACAGCCTGTGAATAGGAGGGCTCTTAATTTTGAGTAACATTCTAGTATTCTTCCATTAGGGTTTGATGCCAACTTGTAAAAGCTTAGATTTTGTCTCAAATTTTGTCAAAATTAAATTCCGTAATAATAAATAGATTTCTGTTAATCATTTAGATAAACTATGGAGTATGGACCCCATGAACTTCCTTAATGAACTCACAATACCATGGGAAATAATCACGTACCATACATGTCGGCAGGAAAATATACTGTTACATTGAATACATTACCAATATGTTCATCTTATTCTGTAAACGAGACAATCTTGTAAAAATATCGGTTTTTCGAAAACGGCTGCAAGTATTACTATGAAATTTAGTATGCATGGAGTTTTGGGGGATGTACTAATATAAAAATTTGTTACACATCGCGGCATCGTAGGTTTAATGGCATAGGCAAACGTGCGGCCGCCTGATAGTAAGCGATTTCCAGATTACCACAAGAGTCGAAAAACAAAGTACATATCTAGCCGATATTTGAATCACACTTACAGGGCTTAGCACAACGCAAGTGTTAGTTCATGTCAGCTTTCTGTAAGGGTTTGGCATCACTGTAGTCGAACTTAATTAATCGTGCCGAAGCATGAATTTCCCGCGTGATTTATTGTGATTTTTGCTAAAGCTACTTGTACTTTTATTTATTCTGTGCTGCTTAGCTGCTTGTGTATTAATATACCAATGCTTGCAAACCCCGCGCGAGTTTCTTACGCCGCACGGTGGGTCGAAAATCGGCTTTCATAGACATAGAAATGAAATCTCGAAAGTGATAGATTTTTTTATGGATATTGCTTCAGTTTAGTATTACTATGTAGAAAATTAAGTTTGAGATAATTTGGCCGAAAAATGAGGGAGTAATATTTTTTTTACGAAAAACTTGTATGGAGCCAACATGAAAAATTCTATTATTTCAAAAACGGCAAGTTTAACCGTAATATCCTGACAGATGGTTATAGTACCAATTATTCGTGATTTTTTGGCATACATCATATAACGGTTTTAGCTGCTCTTTTTTTTTAAAAAATCGTCGAAATTTTTGAAAAAAAGTCAACCTGTATTATTGCACGATTCGATAGTGTTACTATTAAGGAACAATTTCTGGAAAGTAATGGTATACGGCAAAGTTGAGGAAAGTGTTGAATTTTAATAAACTCCTTTATATTTTGAACAAATGTATGAACAATTATATAAAATGCTAAAATTAAGCACTTTCCTTAACTTTCTCACATATAGTTACTTCCCAGCAATTGTTATTTACTAGCAACACTATCGAATGCTGCAATAATACAGGGTGACTTTTTTTCTTAATTAACGGATTCGAATCCTAACCAAGGATGGTGACTTGGCTATAATCTGATAATGCAGTTATATTCTTCGTACACTGTGAAGTGAAGGAAAATTATGTCAGAGTAATTTCTTCCCAAAAATACTGGATCTATAACTTTTTTATAGAAAATTTCTATGAAGCCAATGAGAAAAATCCAATTATCTTCAAAACGGCAAGATAAATCCTTAAATCCTTACATGCTGTTATAGTACTATTAATTCGTGTTTTTTCTGCATAGTTCATGAATCGGTTCTATTTGCCATTTTTTTTAAATAATCGAAAATTAATTTTGAAAAAAAAAGTCACCCTGTATTATTGCACCATTCGATAGTCTTGCTAGTAAAGAACAATTGCTGGGAAATAACTACATATGAGAAAGTTGAGGAAAGAACTAAATTTTAGCATTTTATATTATTTTTCATACATTTGTTCAAAATATGAAGAAGTTTATTGAAATTTAACACTTTATTCAAGTTTTCCGTATACCATTACTTTCCAGAAATTGTTCTTTACTAGCAAGACTATCAAATGGTGCATTAATACAGGTGACTTTTTTTTTCAAAATTAATATTTCGGTGATTAAAAAAAAATGGCAAATAGAACCGTTTCATGAACTGTGTAAAAAGAACACGAATTAATAGTACTATAACAGCATGTAAGGATATAAGGATTTATCTTGCCGTTTTGAAGATAATTGGATTTTTCTCATTGGCTTCATAGAAATTTTCTATAAAAAAGTTATAAATCCAGTATTTTTGGGAAGCAATTACTCTGACATAATTTTCCTTCACTTCACAGTGTACGACGAATATAACTGCATTATCAGATTATAGCCAAGTCAACATCCTGGGTTAGGATTCGAATCCGTTAATTTTGAAAAAAAGTCACCCTGTATTATTGCAGCATTCGATAGTCTTGCTAGTAAATAACAATTGCTGGGAAGTAACTATATGTGAGTAAGTTAAGGAAAGTGCTTAATTTTAGCATTTTATATAATTGTTCATACATTTGTTCAAAATATGAAGGAGTTTATTAAAATTCAACACTTTCCTCAAGTTTTCCGTATACTATTACTTTCTAGAAATTGTTCCTTAATAGTAACACTATAGAATCGTGCAATAATACAGGGTGACTTTTTTTCAAAAATTTCGACGATTTTTTTAAAAAAAAGAGCAGCTAAAACCGTTATACGATGTATGCCAAAAAATCATGAATAATTGGTACTATAACCATCTGTCAGGATATTACGGTTAAACTTGCCGTTTTTGAAATAATTGAATTTTTCATGTTGGCTCCATACAAGTTTTTCGTAAAAAAATTATTACTCCCTCATTTTTGGGCCAAATTATCTGAAACTTAATTTTCTACATAGTAATACTAAACTGAAGCAATATCCATCAAAAAATCTATCACTTTCGAGATTTCATTTCTATGTCTATGAAAGCCGATTTTCGACCCACTGTGCGCCGGTTCTCGCTGGGTTATGTCCCGAACCGGCGCGGTGGTAGGTTAACAAGTAGGACAATTCTGAAAACATTTGTTTCAAATGTATTCAGAAATAAAACATTTTTCTTTCTTTTGTTTCGCGTATATTGCTCTACCGCACCTGTCTATTGCCTATAAATACTTTACATCCTTTTTATTTATTTCTTTACATCCAATTAGTTGTTAAAGTGAAATGATTATAACCCAGGTCGTAGGCGGTATTCTATTACAATTACAGTTACATTTACACCATTAAATAATAATAAATGTGCACCGATAGTAATTTACAATAATTAGTAAGTACTTACCTATATGTATACGTAATGAAGCAAATTCTTGCTTTATTTATTTGTGTTATAGGTAAATGCGAAAGTAACTCTGTTTGACTGTTTTGATGAAATTTGGCACAAGGATAGTACCTACTTTGCAGAAGGACATACTTAATACTTATACTACTTTTTATGGCAATAAAAAGTACGGTTCCGGCGCTATACGGCTTTTTGCGTGTAGACTGTAGTCCTTTAATATTGGGTAAATTAAACAAAACTTTAATGCGTCTCGTAATCGTGCGCGTGCGAGTGAGACAAAATATTCTGAGACTGGAATCATACTGCAACATTTTTAATTACGAGAATCAGCCATCTGACTTTGCCGTCTTAGCCATTTCCAGTAATTTAATAACTCCCCATACCGATGTCGGTGACGGTGGCCAGTTTCATTGAAACCGGCCAGTTACGTAGGAGTAATTTTATAGTCCCCAAGTGTGTATGCAGTACACAAGAACACAGCTCTCTTCCTATACTCTCATAATCCAGTGGGACGGATAACCGACACGACGACACATCCGGCGCAGGGCCGACTTTTACGTGCCCATCCGACGCATGGATCATCTTTCTTGTCAGACAATGATGTGATCAGCATGCACTGTCTCAAACTTGGAAACAACATTTTTTGTTGTTCCAATACAGGAGTCGAACCCACGACCTCCAAACATGGAAACAACATTTTTTGTTGTTCCAATGCAGGAGTCTAACCCACGACCTCCGTGTCGAGAGCCAATGCTCTAACCACTAGACCACGGAGGCTGTTCCACTAATTTATCGCGTGTTCATAGTATTGTATGGTGTATCGTGTATGTAATGGGTAGGTATGTATAATTATTATTATTGTACGGTGTACTTTAATATGGCGGAGGATTTAATTACGATAAGGTGTTGCAGTGAGCGCAGACCACGCCTTCGCGCCGCGGATGTAGAGGGAGAATTAAAGGAGTTGATGATGATCTTATCGGAACCCCACTTGTCGTATTTGACTTAGGGCTGATTTTTCAATTGCCAGTTAACACTTATCTGAGAAATAAATGTGTAACTTCGACAGATTTTTCATACAAAGTCTGTTAAAGTTACAAATATTTATTCCTCAGAAAAGAGTTATCTGACGATTGAAAAGTTAGCCCTTAGCAATTTTGAGTTTTCGAGTTTCATTTTGCAGTTTGGACCAATCGAAACGCGTTTGTCGTTGGTTTACGTTTATGAGAATACCATTTTGCTGTTTTCTTTACATGTCGAGACTGCATCGAAACTGTAGTTCGATGCAATTCCGTTGTGTTAAAATTTCGAAAAAAAAAATTATACTTTTTAAAACATCACGCTCTTTTCGGCGCTGTTAAGGTCATACAGCTGATGTATTGATGCTATTTAGGAAAAGTCTGCTTCCTCTTTAAATCACATGTTTCTGTGAGTTTAATGACTTCAGCTCCTTAGCGTAATGTTATTTTATTTAGTTTAATATAATTATTAATATTTTTTTTTCTAAATTTTTAACTATTTTTCTGCCTAAAAGACTTTAATAGATCACACACTAGATCATACGCCATAAATATCGGTAACTAGCTTTTGCCCTTGACTTCGTCAGCGTGGAGTTCGGTTTCCATACAAAATTTTAACCCTTTTTTACCCCCTTAGGGGGCGAATTTTCAAAAATCCTTTCTTAGCGGATGCCTACGTTACAACTATCTGTATGCCAAATTTCAGCGAAATCCGTTCTGTAGTTTCGGCTGTGCATTGATAGATGAGTAAGTCAGGTTTGCCTTTTATATATTTAGATTGATTTTAAACAACCTTATGAAATCCACAGTTCATGATCATCATCAGCATGTCTCGTCCATCCAGACGCAGCTCTGTGTCGCACATGGCTCCACCAGACGGTTTAATTGACTATTCGTTATTCCCCTGTAATTCCGATCGCCTCGCTATTACGTTTGATAGTAATTAAACTCTATCTAATTTCCCTACAACATTGTTTTTATTCCTTTGTTCATGAAAACTTTTTCATGTAAAAATACTGCCACGTTAAGGTTTACACGGCCTCTGTGGTTCAGTGGTTAGTCGGTGCCCATGCCGGAGGTTTCAAACCCCCGCCAAAGAGCCAATTTTTCTGTGTTGTGAGCCAATATAGGTATACAATATAGTATAAAAGTATTAAATATACATCCCGTAGTCTTGTTAACTAAGTTAACTAGCGTAACACAAATTCTTCGAGTACATCATAGCACGGGGCCAGACTGACGTGGTGTGAAGCGTCCAATATCCATAAATACATATTATTATTATAAGAATATAACAGATTGACGTGTGAAGCGTCCACGCAATGCAACGATATTAGAAAACCGGTCTTTATTATCGTTGATTTACTCCTATATTTAACTCTATTTCAAAACAATACGGTTGGCTGTGTTTTGGGCTTATTAATTGTAACATTATGCTGATTAATTGATTTAATCTTAAGACGTAGCAAAGTATAGCCATAGAAATGAATCGCCATTACACATAATAATCCAGAAACCAGTATAGAATTTCAAACGTAACTATCACGACCACTATAGCAGAGTAAGTACAGGTTTAATAGTTCGCGAACCGATCGCTTGACAACCGCTGCGCAGATTTCATTTGCAATTAATATTACACGTAATTGGTTACGTCTATTTTAACTAAGCTGTGGTTATTAACATTGTTTCGATTAAATGTGAACATTTAAAGTTCAAATGCAAGAATTCAATTTAATTACTTTTGTGTAGAGTCGCGGAAACTGCCAACAGGGTGAACTTTGCCTAACATAATACCGTGTATACATCATCGTAAAATTGTAAAAACCGTTAAATACGATTGTTAAATAACTAACGAGATTGGAAAAATATGTCGAAAGATTCATTACTAAGTAGGGTGAGAGTACCAATTATCAGCACTTTAAAAAAGTGGTCCAATTATAACCTCGATTATTACAGAGGAAAATACTTTATAGTTTAAAGAATGGTGTCGCTGGCAGTAGATTCCAGAAACATTAAAGTTTTGTTTTTATTAAGTGGAAACAAAAATTAATTAGTGAGAAGCTTATAATTCTACTATTTGTTCGGGGTGCTGATAATTAGGCACAGTGCTAGCAATTGGGTGTGTTACCCTATATAAATTATTTAAATCTAACGAAAAATAATGTGTTAAATTATAAGCAGCATATTCGCGTCCGAAGTCTATCAACATTTTACAATTTCACTAGTTATGTTACAATCTAACGGTTTTTACAATTTTACGGTGACATATATAATATGAAAATATAATAAAAAATTTAATCTAAAACTATGAAAAAAACCTAACCAAGAGCATGTCAGTTTGTCAGGAGACTCAGGATATTTTATCTAAGGAGGGTTCCGCACTATTAACGAGTAATAGGTTTTCTTTAAATTACTTCAAAAGTTATTGCCCGATTTCGCTCAGAATAATTATTTATAAAGATAATTTAGTATGTCTTATCAGCATGAAAACTTACAAGTTTCTCTCTCTTATAGTTTAGCATTTCTACCAGAGAGTGGGGGACTTATAAGCCACTTTGGAAGGCCGAATAACTCGAAAATTGTTATCTTTGTAGAAAATGTATAAAACCTTGAATTAGGACTAGTTTTTAAAAGATACCGATATTGTAATAGAACTCCTACCTTTTCTAAAGCCAGGTAAATATCCATTTACCCTCCATAAAGCTCTGTTATGTGCCGTCTACCGTCATAAACGACGAGCCGCGCGCCGGCCGCCGCGTGTCCGTAAGTTGTGCTAAGTCACACCTCCACAATATGTCGCCAGAGAGGACCATTTTTGCGAAGATTGCAGGACTTTCCTAAAGTAACAGAATCTAGATTATATAAGGTTGTTTAAAAAATCAATTATGGATATTTTAGACATATTATGATCTACTGCTTATGTAAAGACGTTAAGGCAGAAACATAATTAAAAATTTCGAAAATAATAAATAATTATACCAAATAAAATTACATTGCCCTTTCTAAGGTGCTGAGTTCATTAACATCACAGAAACAAGTGATTTAAATAGGAAGCTAAGTCTTTGCCTGATCAACATCAATACATTCAGAATATGTGTTACAAAGGCGTCGTAAAGCGCGTAATGAAATTTTTTTATATATTTTTTTTGATTTTCAGCTAAACGTTTTGACATAAGCTACTGCTTTCATTTCATAATATCTTATAACAGTCCCTATTTCTATGTATATATATATAATATATAAGGTAATCTTTATTTACCCTCTATAAAGCTTCAAACTCTTTAAGAATTCTCCGAACTATTTTCGATATAATTGCGGTTCGATCAACTTGACTCATTCGCATACGCGTCAAATCGCGTGCGTGCGAGCGGGACGGTCTGAAAATCCAAACTAGAATTAACCGATAATATATTTACGAGAATTGCGCACCTGGTATGTACCGTCTACCCTCAGACGACGAGTTGTGCAAAGTCATTGCGTATTATTAGGTATGTCGCAAAGAGCACCATAATTGCAAAGTTTGCAGGAATTCCTGAAGATAACATGCATCTTGTGTAGATGTGATTGTAGTTAAATAATTTCAAATTAATGTACAATTATGAATTTACATTGTACCTACGTTGTATAAATATTTTTGTCTTGAAGAAATTTTGGTGCCAGCAGCTTCGTTTGCACAAAAAAAAATCCACAGGTTAAATATATAACCTCCTCCGTTTTCTTAAAGTCGGTTAAAAAGGAAATCTATCTATACTGCGAGAACCGAAAGTTCGCTTTACGGCCCGTTTCAAAAACCTATATATCTATAACTATTTGTTGAAAACCTCGACAATCGTCATTCAATTATTTGCCGGTTTTTCGCGATACAAATTTTTTTGACGACGACGTTTGACGTTTCAAACAAATAGTAATTGGTAGATAGCTATCTAAAGGTTAGGTTAGGTCAATAAGCTTATTGAAACGGGCCGTTAGTCGAGTAACCCTTATTTATCGGCAACGATGCCACAGACAGACAGAGAGACAGACAGATCAAACTTATAACAACTCTCTTTTTGCGCCGGGGGTTAAAAACAACATAATTGCCATCTACTGTTACCACAATTAACGCTATTTACCGTTGTAGTGTGGCCCCCTGTTAAACTTGAAAGCTACTGACTTCCAAGCCATAGATTGTCATAGATGAACAGATAGAGAGGCGGACTGCCATTGTTCGTTTCGTCTGATCGGCTCGGTGTTATCTGATTGAGTTTTTACATCGCAGCTTTATAAACGGTGGCCGCAGCTTATCTTGGTGCGATGAATTAAATCATAAATTATTATAATAAGTAGTTACGAGCATTGACTTAGATACGTGTGGATTTTTTCAATGAAGTGTGACATATATTTAGCCTTATTTTATGTTTACTTTTTCATACAAATATTAAATTAAAAAATGTTTATTTGTTTATTATTAGGCGTTTGTTTACCTAGTAGCGGCATATTGTATCGTATTCTTTGGATACTATACAAAATTTTATGTATAAACACCGCAACTGCTTTCTTAATGCTCCTCAACAATTATCGTTTATACCCGACTACGGCGGAGCCACAATTGTACAATTTCAGGCTTTACGTATCTGCTAAACGTATTCCCATTGTCTCACAGTCAAATTTTGTTCTCATGTTTATTGTTTGAACATATTATCCCACGCAACTCAAAACGTGCGGTGAGCGTAGTGTTAAATTTCCGCGATCAACAGCACGTGTGGACGGCCGGACTCACGAGTGTGGGCCTTTTTATGAACTGTCGAATAAATAATACTACAATTTCAGATACCTAAAAGCTAACTGAAATTGATTGCGCGTCATGATAAATTAAAGACAAACCGGCTCTAGGTAGAATCTCGGATGATTTAGATATTCGTTGCACGAAGACATTGTCCGCGTTTCGCCGTCGGCCATAAAATATACAGCTAATAATAATCTTAGAAAATTTAGAATCCTCTAACAAATATGCTTGAATGTGGTCACTACGTGGTATCGCATAATTTAGGGTCTGTGCAAACGGGCGACTGTAGCTGTTGCTCTCTACCGCAACTCAATTTCCATTATCAGTCGCCGCGACCGTGCTACCACGTCTTAGGCTGGGGCCATATGATCCGGAATCTGGGCCCCAATTCTCGTAACTCGAATTTCGATTCGATTCTCGCGCTGACTCATTCACACAGGCGTCAAATCATACGTGCGCGAGCAGGACGGACTGACAATCGAACCGATATTCCAAGCACGAGAATCGGGGCAAATGAAAATAGAATACTACGCTAAAACAATACAGATGAAATCCGAACACATGAGTGTCGAGTCAAATGTCAATATCATTTATATCATAAATGCTCGACTCTTCAATTTTGAGTTCTATTATTAGCTCAGAGTTCTATTTTCAATGCTCTGAATTTTCCTCGGCCTACCGGGACATAGTTCCAGCCTTTTTTTTAAAACAGCCTCCGTGGTCTAGTGGTTAGGGCATTGGCTCTCGACTCGGAGGTTGTGGGTTCGATTCCCGCATTGGAACAACAAAATATGTTGTTTTCAAGTTTGGTTAGAACAATGCAGGCTGATCACCTGATTGTCTGACAAGAGAGAATATGATCTATGCGTCGGATGGGCAGGTAAAAAGTTGAACCTGCGCCTGATCTCTCGTCAGTCGTGTCGGTTATCCGTCCCACTGGATTATGAGAGTAAAGGAAGAGAGAGTGCTCTTGTGTACTGCGCACACACTTGGGCACTACAAAATTACTCCTGCGTAACTGTCCTGGTTTCAATGAAACCGGCCACCGTCACCGAAATCGGTGTGGGGAGTTATTATTAATATAGTTAGCCTTACGGTTGGCAACAGCGACTTTCAAAATTATTTAGCGGTAACGCGCGACAGTTACATCTGTGGCTCGTTTGCGGTGAGCCTTATATGTGGAATTTCATGTTGGATTCATCTCTGGCCAATAAAACTTACGGCGTCCTAGGGCTCCGACGAGGGCCGCGTAGGGCCCGCGCGTTTGTCAACCAGATGTAGATAGCGTGATCTATGTACTCGTATGTTCTGTCGTAGTAAATTATACAGCTAATTCATAGTCAGCTCATGCTACGACTAGAAATGCTGTGGTTTTGCCAGATATGTTCTTAGTGCTTTAGGTTTCATAATAGGTACTTAAATACTATAATTGAATATTACTTAGATATATATTTGTATATTTGTATTTACACAAAGTTATCTTTAATATATTATGTTTTGAAATCGCTTGTTGATGTAACAGTTCAATAACTTAAGTTAATTAAAAAGAAGAAAAAACAAATCAACAATCGGACAAATTCCGTGTTTTAAAGCTTTAAGATGACCTACATGATAGACTATTATCTGGGGGCACGGTAGTGCACCCGCCAAGTCGAGCGCGAAGCAAACACTGCCGTGCCATCCTTTACTGGAACCATTTCGCCGCATTTTCAGGCCCCTATTTGAGAACCTCTGGATAAGACCAGAACGCAGAAATTTTCGTCATCCAGTAAGCTATAATCACATACTTAAAATCCAAAATTTCAAGTCTGTAGGTCAGTTAGTTCCGAAGTTAAGCGAAAGCAAAGTTTCGCATTTACGACACTCACTCACTCACTCACTCATGATCATCAAAATAGAACTAGTACTTCCCATAAACTCAGAGAGCTGAAATTTTGTACAGAGTTAGGGTTTAATGGCCACATAAAGGGAAAACTATAAAAACTAGGATAATCGATCTGGGGGCACGGCAGTGCCCCCGCCAAGTCAAGCGCGAAGCAAACACTGCCGTACCATTATTTACGGGAACCATTTCGCCGCATTTTCAGGCCTCTATTTGAGAACCTCTGGATAAGACCAGAACGTCGATCTGGGGGCACGGCAGTGCCCCTGCCAAGTCAAGCGCGAAGCAAACACTGCCGTACCATTATTTACTGGAACCATTTCGCCGCATTTTCAGGCCCTTATTTGAGAACCTCTGGATAAGACCAGAACGCAGAAATTTTCGTCATCCAGTAAAGTATAATCACATACTTAAAATCCAAAATTTTAAGTCTGTAGGTCCTTTAGTTCCGAAGTTAAACGAAAGCAAAGTTTCGCATTTATGACACTCACCTAGTCACTCACTCATGATCGTCAGAATAGAACTAGTACTTCCCATAAACTCAGAGAGCTGAAATTTGGTACAGAGGTAGGGTTTAATGGCCAACTATAAAAACTAGGATAGTCGAAGATCTGGAGTACCTGGTGACCCTTATTAGAAAACACAAGAGCCCAACCAAACTATTAGAGATCGACATACTGCCTTTACAAAAAATATCCAACTTGGTGGGCCACTTCATTTGGTGTCAAAAATCGAAGGTCTGAAGTATCTGATGAAGAACCCTCAGCTGGTCTCAGCTGATTAGAGATATGGTAATGCCCCCTTCTACTATTGGTACATAAAAAAATCGACTGCCATTGCAAAAATCCAGTGAAGTGGGACACATTTTCTAATTTAATCTAGCCCGTAGCGTCCCACTGCTGGGCGAATGCCTCCCCTTTCTGCTTTTAATATGCATATAAATAAAATTAAAGGAAAACTCTGGATAAGACTGGACTGGCTTTTATACTTATACTTACAAGTTTACAAGAAGAATTAGTCGAACAATTAACTTTATTCTACTCGACCATTACACAAATGAAATAAACAAATTACACTAAAATCTAGTAAAATAAATCAATATTCCTACGTTTCTACAAAAAGAAGTGAAATCCCACCAAAAACATTATGTTAAAAACTAGCCAAGTTTCGATGGAGCTGCTTGTTTATCTCTAAAAAGTAATGAAATCTAGACAAAGTCGTGCCAAGTCTAAGGATCCTTACTGCGATTTATTTATTATTATAGTTAATGTTGTGTGACTTGGCCGTTGAAGAGTACACAAGGGTACAAAAGGGGCTCCATGACACCATTGCTCCGATACATGTGTTATACAATCAACAACAGCCTAAAATAAGACACTAGCGTCCAATTACCAATACCAGTATGGGCTATTATTAACAAACATAGGTAGTTACAACAGAATCTGATATAACATTACGTGTAAACAAAATTTACTTGTAACGTATAAAGAATTTTTAACGGCCAAGTCACACAACATTAACTATAATAATAAATAAATCGCGTTAAGGATCCTTAGACTTGGCACGACTTTGTCTAGATTTCATTACTTTTTAGAGATAAACAAGCAGCTCCATCGAGACTTGGCTAGTTTTTTACAGAATGTTTTTGGTGGGATAGAATTGAGAGCTTACACGTTACATGATTTAATCTAATTTTTGCGTTTCAAAATGTATTCTTTAGACGAAAGTACCCAATTTTTTGTTTGATAACATGTATCTGGTCAAAGCAAAAGCATTTGCCTACGACATTCCACAAAGTAGTTGGTACATAGAGGTAAGTAGTTGGTACATAGAGGCTATAAAGATAAGATCATATCAGTTAGAAACAAATGAGACGGTGGTATTGACCAATTAATTAAAGTGTGGGTATCACATTTCGGTATACTCAACTCGGTCCGAGAGCTTTCATACCGAGTCCAACAGCTGTGCCTGGGTATACCCAGTTACCCGGATATTCCAGGAATCTGTCCCGTGTACCCAGTTACCTTGATATTCTAGGAATCCCGGGATCTACGCGTGTACCGTGAGAGAGAGGGCCAGCAAATCCATGCCTCAGACGAAATGTTCACATTAATAACACACAAGACTTCTTGCACTATTTCTACATTAATTAATGTGGAAATAGTGCAAGAAGTCGTGGTATTATTACAGTGAAACCTTAATTTCCACCAAGAACATACATTACAATCAATAACATATTTGAAACAGTTCAGACAGAGCTTTGTCAAACAAAAACTTACGTCGGTTTTTGAACCACACACCGTGACAACTCGCCTTTGTAGGCGTAGTTTTGCTACACGTGTGTGCGTGACACTATGTAACTACATACCGAGTTTAGACAGGTCTCCCTGTGTGGTTTGCAGTTCTCGGTTTTAATGTATTTACTTGGTTCTTGGTTTATTGTTTAATTTTGATATTCTTTTGGTGTGCAATAAATACTGTCTATAATCTTACCTTAAATTATAATATTGGTTCTGAGACCCATGCTAGATGACTTTTTAGGGTTCCGTACCTCAAAAGGAAAAAACGGAACCCTTATAGGATCACTTTGTTGTCCGTCTGTCCGTCCGTCCGTCTGTCAAGACCCTTTTTCTCAGGAACGCGTGGAGGTATGAAGCTGAAATTTATATCAATTACTCAGGTCTACTGTCCCTTGAAGCTGTGAAAAAATCAAACTTCTAAGCCAACGCAATCAAAAGATACAGCCGTTTATGCCGCAAATTTTCGACACTTGCAAGGGAATCAAAACCTACAGGGTGCTTCCCGTGAACTCAGAATCTTGAAATTTGGTACGAAGCAACGTCTTATAGCATAGATAAAGGAAAAATTACGAAAACCATAAATTTTTAGTTACATCACATAATATATTTTTTTTTAAATAATTTTAAACTTACTACCCATTTCCTCATAAACGCGTAGAGGTATTAAATTGAAATTCATACCAAATACTCAGGTTGCAATAAAAATACCATAGTTATGACTCGATTGTCGTAATGATAGTCCGGTCAATTTAGACATTCGAAGTTACCTAAATTCCCACCAAGCTGAAAATCGGTAAGATTGTTTAAAATATCATTAAAACAAAATTTGAAAGTTCCCCATCTTTCCCCTGTGAGGAAAAAATTTTATTCAAGGTCAAAGGTAAAAAAAATGAGTTTTTCGCGATTTTCAGCAAAACGGTAAGTTTTATCATAAAAATATTTCAAACAAAAATTGTAAATCATAAAATTATCTACAAAAAATTAATTAATACTTTTTTTTCTACGAGCCACCGTTTTTGAGATATAACGATTCAAAAAGTTGTAAAAGTTGTAATCGTCATAATACGAGTATGCACACGTTTTCTCGCCACCTATGAGGTAGTGTACTTAGCGCGTTTTTTTTTTGTGATTTCCCCAGTAGGCCTATTCCACGGGTCAGTTTTGATCCTGTTTAATTTGAAACTATTGAAAAATAATGGATATTAACAGAGATTGAAAAGATAAAAGCAATTTAAGTTAAAAAAATGTAGTGAAATTTAATCGTCCGAGTCGTAACTTTCAAAATCTTCTTCTTGATCTTCTTGTTCTTGTTCGTCTTGTTCTTGTTCGTCTTGTTCTTGTTCTTCTTGTTCTTGTTCTTCTTCATCTTCATCCTGAGTGCATATAAACTGCGTTAATAGCGATGTATCGCATGTTGCCTCGTTGGAATCAAACGGATCCTCTACTGTTGGTGATTCAATATTAGAGCACAACCGGCCTTGACAATGTGTACATGCCGGAGAACAGAACAGTCCGACTTTTTTGCAACCACATTTAGCACTGCATCCCTTTTTGCAGTTGCAAAAAAATCGAGTTCAGCAGTTTTTCCGGCGCAGATGGAAGTAAAGTGTGCACTGGTTCTAATAAATTGTTGATCAACTTCCAACCCCAGTCTGTAGGGTCTAGCTGATAACCAAGCCACACTTGAACTTGGTAATATACCCTAAAAAGATGTTGATGAGCAGCAACTGAGGTTGGAGGAAGACAAGCTAATTGTACTTGTTTTTTACTTTTGGTGTTTTTAACGAAACATGCATATCTATACTTATCTAAGCAGGTAGTTTTTTTAGGAGCTCCGTAAATAGAAAGAAGAAAGCGAATGCCGTTAGTAATAATTTCTTGTCGAGTAGAATTACTATTTTTAAAAACTTCAGCACATTCAATTAAATTTTGTTTCTCAAATAGTTTGAAGACTGTTATTTTACCCCTCCTGTAAAATGCAGATGTCGTATCACAGCCAGTTATTGCGTGTAAAAATACTACACTTTTTGATGAATACATTTCCGATTGATGTTGAGCTTTTCCTGGTTTTAAGAAGAAAATAGTTTTTTTAGTTGGAGTTCGAGCAGTCAGTAATACGAGTAAGTCTATATCTTCAGTATTTCATTTATTATAGCAGATATAAGAACAGGGGACAGATGTTTTCTCAAGGTTTCAATGGCGTATAAATTAAGGGACTGGGCTTCATTTTACCTGATATTCTTATAGTTATAACTTATGTATATTTTATATTAGTAGTGTAAGTTACAATAACCGATAGAAAAATATTTTAACATATATTACAACTCTAGATATGTATACGTGGCGTACTCACTACTCATGCATATTAAGACGATTACAACTTTTACAACTTTTTGAATCGTTATATCTGAAAAACGGTGGCTCGTAGAAAAAAAGTGTTAATTAATTTTTTGTAGATAATTTTATGATCTACAATTTTTGTCTGAGATATTTTTTTGATAAAACTTACCGTTTTGCTGAAAATCGCGAAAAACTCATTTTTTTTACCTTTGACCTTGAATAAAATTTTTTCCTTACTGGGGAAAGATGGGGAACTTTCAAATTTTGTTTTTAATGATATTTCAAACAATCTTACCGATTTTCAGCTTGGTGGGAATTTAGGTAACTTTACTCTTATTTTTTGGTCTAATTTGACCGGACTATGAACGAACTTTGTAAACCTTGCAGGTTTGTACGGAACCCTCGGTGCGCGAGTCCGACTCGCACTTGGCCGGTTTTTATATATTGTGTACTTGTAATAAGGTAGACAATTCTTAAAGACTGCAGATCTTTTCTGTAGGTATGTTTTTTTAAGAGAACCGAATGCCTACTTTTATCAGAATTCCCAATATCTACAGTTATTCCTCACCCTGGCAACACCAGGGTCCTGCTGTGAATAATTGCAGCGGGACACGAAACACGATAACATCAGCTACGCCGCGTGAACCGGGGACCGCGGGCTCCGAGGTTTAAGTGATTGCTACCATTCATTATGTTTTTGATGGTAATCTTCATCATTTATCTATTGGCTTTTTGTACACGAATTTGGCTTACATCAAAACAATAAAACAAAATTAAAGATTATAAATAAACCCCGAATTGTCTAGTAATGAGGGACTTGATGATGATGATTTATAGCTAAGAACACTCTCGATCATGCCAACATTCAAACATAAAAAACCATATTAAAATCCGCTCATCCGTTTCGGAGCGACGATGCTACAAACAGACAATGGTTGAATACTGAAACGCTGATCAAAATTAAGAGCCCTGTTAATTACAGACTGTCGCTGTCTCCGCTAGCCGAAATGACAAGGACAGCATGTGACTTAAGCGTCACTTAATTTAACCATCATTTCAGTCATGAAGTATAGAAATTAGAATACCAGGAGTCCGAACGGTATAGGCTTTTCCATAGTATTTATGTACACAATAATAGACCCAGATCTTAGTTCTCTTTTCTGCCACTGGCTGCGCTAGAATTTTGGACGTACCGATGCTATTGTGGCGGACCAATCAGCGCACAGTCCTGAATCGCGCTTGGTACTTCTTGAACAATGGCGCGCTCTACCGGCAAAAAATCTGTCCCCTAAATAATTGAGACCATTATTTTAACACTACGTTCGAACTCCTGGTATTCGTGGTTTCAGTATTCGGCCGACACACAGACAGACACGTCAAACTTATGACAACCGCTCTGTTTACGTCGGAGGTTAATGCTAAACATTAGTAGTTTTTGCGTGAAAGCCCAACTAACATTTTGGTAATAAGAATAAGCGCTAAATGAGCTACTTAAGAGCAACTTAAAAACCTAAGGTTCTATAAAAGGTCTAACAACTAGTGGTATAGCGCGCTATAACTATCTTATAACCCTGGATTGGGCCCACAATATTAGAGCTTAAAGTGACATAATAGTTGTAGAAAAGTGGGCGTAGCCAGGATTTAGTTTCGGGGGGGGGGGGGATTACTTTCGGGGGGGGGGGGGGGGTTGTGTTTCAAGAAAGAAAAACTAAAAGTACATTCAATACTAGACTTTAACGTATTAAAAGCCATGGGCTCATTAGCTAATGGGCCCTCATTTTCTTTTGTTTTTACCCCTTTCAACTTTAAACCCTGAAAGACTGTGTAATGCGAAAAAATACAAATATCAATAGCCTAAAGCTGAACGTCGGTACTGAATTTTATAATATGTTCTTTAAGCCAAACACGAGCGAGCGAAGCGAGCGAGCAAATTTTTTTCCCATTTTACAGGTTAAAATCTGTTCAAACGTGTAGCTAAAACAGTAAATAACGGTGAAATTTAGGAAAATACCATACAGTCAACCAGTTAAAACAGAACATCGGTTCTCAATAATTTAATATATTTTTCATAATTTTTTTTTTCTAGTTAATAGATTAAATCTGTTCAAACTTTAAGCCCTAAAAGAGTGTAAAAATAGGGTGGTTTTGTAATTTCAATTTAAGTAAAATTTACGTAATTTATAGATGACAAAATTAAGTTAGGTTTGTTATATACTTAATACTTATTTCATACTTTTTTCGTCGTACATAATTATAAAATTGTGTGATCAGTGACGTGCCCAAATTATGTCAAAATATTGTGTATAGGTTCGAGGCTTCGATGGCACGCGTGCCATAGGTTCACGATTCCTGTTTAGGCTATTGATTTTATTGTTTTTTTTAGTACAACAGACTTTCAGGGTTTAAAGTTTAAAAAGATTTTACAGGATTTAAAGAGTAAAAAACATTTTCTCGCATTCTCAGTTTGAACGCATTTAACATAAACATATACTTATAGTACAAATTAGTATCAAAGTTCTGTTTTAGGCTGTTGATTTTTTCTTAATTACCTTAAAAAATCATTTTTCAGATAGGGTTACTGGGGCGGCAAAATATGTTTATTGTCCTCGGCCGCAAAATTTCTAAATACGCCTCTGTATATGGGTCAGATCTCTGTATATATGTTACAGTCAATGTGATTAAATAGCTATTATACATAATGACTGGTCATTATATATAATAACTATATTGTCTAGATAATGTGATAAATTAATCACTTTGTCCGGATATTATTCATAATAGCGGGCCAAAGTTAGCTAAAGTAATAAACACGTTTCAACTTAGTGATGCAACAGAACTCTGCTTCTGCTTCCGCTTCCGCGGAAGTTCTGCATGTCTTTTCACTTTCGTTTCGGGAAAACGGGACGTTTTCACTAAAGTGGTGACCTGATGATCACATAAGCTTTGATCAGAACTCCTCAGTCTTTAAATATACGCGTTTGAAAATTTCGGCATTCAAACTCAAACTCAAACTTAAGAACTGAGTTCAAAGAACTGCAAGCATAATATGCCACTATGTAACTTACAGTAATCATCATCGTCATCTTATTTTTACAAATATACAATACCTAATGGAAGCTTGGCGCGTATTCAATAATTATATATTCGATTGTTTATTTAAAACGTTAGTTAATAATTAACATATATCATTAAAACCTTTCCAAGAGCATGTCAGGACATGTGTAAGGAGGGTTCCGTAACTATAAATGCGTAATATGCTTTTTTTTATTACTCCAAATGTTACTGTCCGATTTGGATCACAATAATTTTCCTAAAGAGTTTTTAGCATGATCTATCAGCATGAAAATTTGCAAGTTTCTATCTCCTATAGTTTAAAAATGCTAGGGGGGGGGGACCAACTTACAAACTAGTTCGGAGGCCGATTACTCGAAAATGGTCAACTTTATAAAAAAGTAACGTATGAAACCTTGCCTTTATTTTGAAAGACCTATTCTACGATACCCCACACGATGGAGTAGAGTGAAAAAATATTTTTCATCCCCACTTCACATGTATAGAGAGCCACCCCTAAAATATCAAATTATTATTTTTTATGATCCCGAAACTGTGATCTATACACAATCTATAACTGCACAAAATTTCATCAATTTATATTCATAATTACAGGAGCTAGAGGCGCGGACAGACAGACAGACAGACGGACAGAGCGAAACTATAAGGGTTACTTAAGTATTACGGAACCCTAAAAGGGGTAAAATTATTATAAAAAAAAATATTTCATTAAGTTAAATTACTTTATATAGATCACAATAAAATTGTATCTATGACAATGTTATTATAATAATTATAATAAACATTATAATTATTATTATATAAAGGCAGATTGAAATACAATTTTATAATCTTTTTTTATTACTTTATCCAATTCTTCGAAGATATTATATAAAATGGCCAGTCAATGTGATTAATTCTGTGTAATTTATCACTTTGTCTAAATTGAGTAGACATTATAAATAATGGCTGGATAGTATATATAATATCCGGATTCATTACTTTGGCTGTAACATATATATATAGGAGCCGGCCCATTTCGGGGGGGATTTGACCCCCCCAACCCCCCCCCCCCCCCTGGCTACGCCCATGGTTACAATAGTGCTCTTGAAGTAGTATTCACCATTTTAGGTGTATTATAAGCTATATACAGGTTACAACTGCACCCTTTAGGAATAAATAATTTATAAAATTCACTCAATTACCTTTTTTAACAACATATGAGTGCTCCTACGATACTATTTATAGCTCGATTGTATATTGTGCATAAGTAATAAGTGTTTGATGTTCCAGCCAGGATCTCTACGTTGAATATCTTGGGGATTCTTCTTATAGGTTACATGGAGATACAAATGATACAAATCATAGCATCACAATATGTTGATTTATTACTACACGTACAACAGATATAATTAATATATAACTCATATAACAGAGGAGCATACTAATACATGTCTATACTATACATAGCCTTTCGGCTAACTAAATAAACTATCACAGGCATCAAAGTGACAGTACGAAGTTTGGCGTTGACATAACACACTCTTAAATAATTATCGTGTTATGTAACACCTCCCTTTTCAAGAAAAATACAACTTAATATTTTGAACTATACAACTAGAAACTTACTACTATACATAACTAATCAAATTTTTCATGCATATACATTTTAGGACGTTTTATATTTCTACCAGATCTGGTTACATAATTATTATTGGCTGGACTCTCCATAGGAACACAGTTATCATCATTAACACAATTTTGAACAGGACCGTTTCCGAGGTATGCCGAACTCATGGGGTCAACAATATCCATTAGGGGAACCACACTGTTATTTTTGCCAGCGCTCAGTTCACTACCAGAAAAAGAAGGAGAAGAATTTTTGTTTGTTATGTCACTTTTTCTAGGTCTAATGTGTCCTCTATTCTTCCTATAAACAGTACCATTTAAATCTACTACATAATAAGATCTACCGCATTTCAATTTCTCTTTAATAATTCCCGGCTTCCAGCAGGATTTGGGATTTCTTTTAAAAAAAATGTCATCCCCTGGCTGAAAGAAATATGGCGTTTGCTTAGCCTTCCTGTCAAAATAAAAAGACATTCTGTCTCTGCTTTGTTTTTAACAACTTTCATATTATGTTGAAAATTTTACAATTTCAGGTTTCAATCTATTTTCTATAATAGGTAAGTTTATTCTCAAATTTCTTGACATTAATAACTTCGCGGGGCTGGGAAAATTTCCTTTAGCCGTGTTGCGATAATGTAATAAAGCCAAATATATATCAGAATTATCTTGTTTGCATTTTCTTAAAATATTTTTTACTATCTTTACAGCGCTCTCAGCTTGCCCATTGGATCTGGACCAATAAGGACTAGTAGTTATGTGCTCAACATCCCAATCAACAAGGAAAGATCTGAATTTACATGAGTTGAACGGTGGACCGTTGTCGGATATCAATGATTTTGGGATTCCATGTCTAGCAAAGAAAGACTTTAGGTGTTTGACAACATTGTCTACAGTGTAATTTTTGTGCAACGAAGCTAGCTCAATGTACTTGGAATAATAATCCATACAAACAAGGAAATTTTCACCGTCAAAATATAATAAATCTACACCGACTTGTTGCCAAGGCAGGTAACTCATCTCATAGCATTGCAACGGTTCATTAGTTGTGTTTGGCTTAAACTCAGCATATACTAAACATTGATCAATTAAATTTTTAATATCTACATTTATATTAGGCCAATAAACTGTTTCTCTAGCAACATTTAGCGTTTTATTTATACCCAAATGACCACAGTGAATCTTATCTAATATCTGTTTTTGCAAAGATTTAGGAATAATAAGTCTATTTCCCTTAAATAGTAAGTTATTCATTATATGTATTTCATTTTGAAAATTCCAATATGGTTTCACCGAACAGCACACTTTGTTTTTGCTGGGAGGCCAACCATTTTGAATGTAAGATTTAAGCAAATTTAATGATTCATCTTTATTACTTTCTGTTAATATTAAATTCAAATATGGCTTGCTCACAGATATGTTAGAAAAAATTGAATTTACATGAAACTCTAAATCTTGTTCATATTCAGGTATATAGTTATCACTAAGTGATGCTCGTGATAATGTATCAGCTATGTACATATATTTACCAGGTACATGTATCACATCTAAGTTATAGCCTTGCAATGAAAGCATCATTCTTTGTAGCCTAGCAGGTACTTCATGTAGAGGTTTTTTAAATAAATAAATAAGCGGTTTATGGTCAGTTTGTACAGTTATTCTACTGCCATAAATATATTGGTGAAATTTATTACATCCAAACTGTATAGCAAACAATTCCTTTTCTATTTGAGAATAATTTTGTTGTGAGCTTGTAAGCGTTCTTGAACTGTACGCAATGGGACGTTTGTTTTGCATAATGACGGCACCGACAGCATTCTTTGATGAATCTACCGACAAAGTCAAAGGTGAGTTACAATCATAATTAGCTAACACGGGCGCTTTGGATATGACCTCTTTTAATGAATTAAAGCATTCCTGACAATTATCATCCCATAGCCATACTACATCTTTTTTAAGCAAATTTCTCAAGATACTAGTTTTATCCGCTAAATTCTCTATAAAGGATCCTAAAAAATTTACCATGCCCAAAAATCTTTGTAAATCTTTTATATTTTTAGGAATGGGCATGTCTTTTATAGCTTTAACTTTCTCTGGATCAACTTTTATATCTTGTTTACTAAAAATATAACCCAAATAAGCTATTTCTTCTAAAAGAAATTTGCATTTTGACTTATTTAACTTCAAGTTCATCTGTCTGGCTCTGTCAAGAAACATTTCTAATCTTTTATTGTGTATTTCAATTGTTTCCCCATATACTAAAATGTCATCACACCAGATAATAATACCTTCAATATCTCCAAATAAATCTATCATGGTTTTATAAAAGATTTCTGTAGCGGTGTTTATTCCAAATGGTAACCTTAAAAATTTATATCTGCCAAAGGGAGTTTGAAACGTACAGAGGTCACTACTCTCTTCAGTTAATTTTATATTATAAAATCCAGAAAATGCATCTAAATGTGAAAAATAGCGGGCTTTGGACAATTTAGACCTAACTTCATCTATGTTTTTAATCGGATAGTGACATCTTAATAAATTTTTATTTAAATTTCTAGGATCTAAACAAATTCTCAAGCCTCCATTCTTTTTAATGGTACACACTAAGCTACTCACCCACAGTGACGGTTTGCTGACTTTCTGTATAATTTGCATCTTTTCCATGAGATCTAATTCCCTCCTCAACGGTTCCATCAGGCTAAACGGCACCTTCCTAGGTGGGTCTATACAGGGAACAGCATCCTTTCTTAGCACTATTCTGTGTTCGTATGGGAGACAGCCTAGACCCTGAAACACATCATTATACTTGATTACAATTTTGTCACAAGTTTTTTGATCTATTTTTAAGTTGAAATTTTTTAATATTAAATTTAGCTTTATACAAGTGGGCAAGCCTATCACAGTAGGACAATCTAAACTTGTTATCACAAAAGTAATACATTCAGGTTCTGTTTTGTTTTCAAAAATACACCATATGTTTGACACTGACAATATGGGAACTCTATTTCACCATAAGCATAGACATTATATTTTTTACACTGCTCTTTGCTTTGCTTATCAAATTTAAGATTTAATTCTTTAAAAACTTTATAAGACATCATATTTATGTCTGCCCCAGTGTCAATTAAACAATCTACATTCTTATTGTTTATTTTTAAAAAATAATGCCAGGAATTTTCTTTAATCAAATTTGTACTGGTATTTTGAGAATTTATGTTTTTAATATTGAATAACGCCCCTATAGTGAATCTCTCAGTATGAGTATTGTTTTGAGCAACACTCGATTCATCATCGAGACCCATTTTCCCTATTTCAGAAGCTATATTCCTGACACTATTCTTCTTTTTAAAACACAAATGTGTAAACAGTGTGACCGTTCACGGTAGATTGACTACTGCAACAGTAGATTTTCGTTGTAAAATTGGTAGTGCAGTAGATTTTCAGTATTTTTTGAAAAAGTAGCGGATTTCAGTAGAATATCCTGGCAGTATTTTAAACTTTAGCAAATATTTTTCTCTTAACACGGCAACATCGGAAATGTAAAAAAAAAATACCTCTGATAGCTGTCAGTGATTCGTCGCTTACTTCGTCGGATAATCGACGCGTGATAATTATAGTAAAAGCACAGAATTACAGAAAAAACCAGAAACCGTCAACGCGCTTGAAAGTGAAGCCGTCACGACCATTCCAAATTGGAATGGTTAGATATTTAGTCTGTCAGTCAATGGCCGACGCGCGCCTTGTAAACTTCGTTTGAAATTGACAGTTTTTAATTAATTATGCCGACTTGTGTCGTTCCCACATGTAAAAATGCTGCTGGGACTGTGAAGAAATCACATGGGATCACATTTCATCTGTAAGTAGTACATTTCCAATTCAGTTGAATAAATTATTGAATTTAAATCCATGTCGTTATTGTCATAGAAAATCATGGTTTCTTTTTGTAAGTGTTGCCACAGAAAAACAGGATATTTTACCCAACTTTTTTTCAATTAATTTTTATTGAATAAATAATTGTCGAAACATAATAACGCTATTGTTTTGTAAGTGTTGCCACAAAATAATGGAACATTTTACCCAAATTTTCGTAATTAGTTAATATTAGATTTTACAATAAAATACAATATACTTTACTATATGCGAATGGGATATAATTAATCGAGCGAACAAAAAATAAGTTGGCGGCTGCACGTGAGCATACTGTATTACTGAATTTGGCAGCAAATTAATATGTTGGCGACTAAATTACTAAACTGGCGAAAACACTCGGGTGACAAAAAATTATAAAGTCGGCAGATAAAAAGAGGCGAAATTTAATCCAAATTAGCACCGTCATTTATAAGTCGGTGACTTAATTTCCGAGTTGGTGACCATTATACCATATAAGCAGCTATAAAACCAGATTTGGTTGATAAATTAATGGCTGCTAAAAATTCAATTTGCAGGCTACGGAAAATCCTATTTTTGGATACTGTTGGAGTATGTTTTTCTTTGACATGGGTGTCATTTTCTAGGTTTCTGGGGGTGCAGAATAATATGAAAATAAAATCTGTTTCGTAAGTCCACAATGGCGTAAATTTTTGTTATTAAAATTAACAAGGTTGTCCTTTTCCCGGTTTCTGGGGGTTCTGATTACAAAATTGTCTTCCAATTTAATTTTCCAAAATGGAGAATATTCAATCTTCGGAAAATAAATATGAATACTAAATTAAAAGATCTTGGGGATGCTAATTAGGATTGATGATTATTATTACAGTATGTTATGTAGTTCAAAGTACCAGCTATGTAGGTATAGAAATTTTTAAAAATTCAGGATTCATGAATTTTTCTGCCATTCAGGAAGAAAATATGCGATTTCTAGATTAATAAGGGGGCACCGTAGGCACCGTAGGATGCACCGTTTCTGAGATAGAAGCGACTATAGAAAAAAATATGACAATGCTGTACTGAGATACGAGGGGTGTATCAATCTATAGAAATGTTGGAAAATTCAAGATTTTCGATTTTTTTTCTCCCATCATGAAGAAAATATGATGTTGCGGGATTCCTAAGGGGGACGAAATTTTCATTATTTTTTTCAATAGGATGCACCGTTTCCGAGATAGAATCAATTTTATAAAAAAAGAAGTAAATGCTGTACATTGAGATACGACGGATGTATAAATCTATAGAAATGTTGGAAAATTCAGGATTTTCGAATTTTCTTTTCTCCCATCATGAAGAAAATGTGATGTTGCGGGGTTCCTAAGGGGGACAACATTTTCCTTATTTTTTCAATAGGATGCACTGTTTCCGAGAAAGAATCAATTTTATAAAAAAAGAAGTAATGCTGTACATTGAGATACGACGGATCTATAGAAATGTTGGAAAATTCAAGATTTTCGAAAAAAAATTTCACCCATCATGAAGAAAATATGATGTTGCGGAATTTCTAAGGGGGACGAAATTTTCATTATTTTTTCAATAGGATGCACCGTTTCCGAGATAGAATCAATTTTATAAAAAAAGAAGTAAATGCTGTACATTGAGATACGACAAATGTTTATAGCTATATAAATGTTGGAAAATTCAGGATTTTCGAAATTTTTTTTCTCCCATCATGAAGAAAATAATATGATGTTGCGGGGTTCCAAAGGGGGGCGAAATTTTCATTATTTTTTCAATAGGATGCACCGTTTCCGAGATAGAATCAATTTTATAAAAAAAGAAGTAAATGCTGTACATTGAGATACGACGGATGTTTATAGCTATAGAAATGTTGGAAAATTCAGGATTTTCAATTTTTTTTTCTCCCATCATGAAGAAAATATAATGTTGCGGGGTTCCAAAGGGGGGCGAAATTTTCATTATTTTTTCAATATGATGCACCGTTTCCGAGATAGAATCAACTTTATAAAAACATAGTAAATGCTCAACATTGATACATTCCTAGATGTATAAAGCTATAGAAATGTTGGAAAATTCAGGATTTTCAAATTTCTTTTTCTCCCATCATGAAGAAAATATGAGGTTGTTGAGTCACTAAGGAAATATAAAATGGATGCCTTTTTTGTAATCAGCACCCCCAGAAACCAATAAAAGGACACCCATATTATTTTTATGAAATTAAGTATGTCCGCCATATTGGAATTTCAAAACGAATGTCATTTTCGTATCCAGCACTCCCAAAAACCTGGTAAACCATATCAATTTTACGAAAAATAAATATCCGCCATTTTTAAATTTCAAAATTAATCTACACAATAATCTACACCTCCCTAAAACCGAGAAAAATAAAAAATTCGGAATTTTGTACGCTCCTTTATAGTTTTTTTGTGTGCGCTCGTTTCGCTGCTTGTATGGCTTTTGAGTTACCTACATCAGGGAAAATATATGTGCCTATTCTTAAATTAAATGTATACTCACAAATTGTCGCCAAGATGGTTATTTAGTCTCTAAAACTTAATCTGTCTGCCAGTTTGGAAAATTCAGTGGTATTATTTAGTCATCAGATTAGTAATTTTTTTGTTCCTTACATTCTTTCGCCAACTTGGTAATTTAGTATTCAATATTGGGTATTTTCACATCCAAAATTTAATTGTTTTGTCGCAAGTTTAAATACATGCCTATGCGAATTATATATTAACCGACTTCCAAAAAAGAGGCGGTTAAGGTTTTGCATCCAAAAGTACTGAACAGTACTCCTCTGTCTTTAAAGATGCGCGTTTGGAAATTTCGGCAATGTTCAAAGAACTGCAACTATGTAACTTACAGTAATCATCATCATCATCTTATTTACAATACCTAACGAAGCTTGGCGCGTATTTAATAATTATACATTCGATCGTTTATTAAACGTTCTTAAAATGTTTTAATAATAATTTAACTAATTTCACTAAAAAGGGTATAATTTAAATTTTAAACAAAAAATTAAACCGACTACCAAATAATAATAAAGTAAAAATAATAAGGCTGGTACCGACTTCAATATTAAGAAGATTGAGTAGACTGTAGAGAAATAGTTAAAATTTTAGCTGAATTTAAAAGTTTATTTAAATTTTAATATTTATTTATTTAAAATTTAAATTTATTTTAATTAAAATTTTAATTAAAATAAAATTTAAATAATAAATATTTAAAATTTAATAATTTAAAAGACATTCAGTTATTCTTCCCCACTTTCTACCCCCACAACTTTTAAACGGCTTAACCGATTTTCATCAAACATGTCTAAGAACACTCGCAGATAAGTCACCTTTAATACAAAAAAAAAAACTAAATTGAAATCGCTACATCGGTTCGGGAGCTATGATGCCACAGACAGGCAGACAGACCGACAGACACGTCAAACTTATAACAGACAGACACGTCAAATTTTTGCGTCGGGGGTTAAAAATAAATTCGACTCTAATAATTGGTTTATTGGAGAACAACCGACATTAATTTATATATTTTTATTTTTCAATTAAATCGTTCCTCCCAAACCTTAAATAAGCAGTTTTAGAAAATTTTGAAAATTTGTTGGTTTTATAAACAATTGCTTTATTACATTCCACGCGAAATCTATGGTTTAAAATTTCTATTTCACTATTTGCAGTCATACATAAAATTTTAATTTACCCCATAAAGAGGTAATGTTGTGTTGCGCTGGTAACCCTACGCGGGGAGGTGAAGTGCGGGCGGGGCGGTGTTTTGTCATGGTTTTGGACACAGTCCGCTACGTACAAATGTGATCGAACACTCATTCTGGTTTTTTCTGTAATTCTGTGAGTAAAAGATAAAGTCAAATGGCAAAGTTGTAGGTAATAAAAAGATCTACAACCTATGTATACAACTTTTGTATTTACCTACATTTTTTTCACATAACCTCAAAATTTATGTGAAAAATTAAAAAAAGAAATATTTTGGTTTTTTATTTTTATCTTATCACTAAAAAATATTTTTTTCATGAAATTTGGTGAAAACTTTTTATGTTCCAAATATACTGTAATTTTTTTAATTTAAAATATTTATTTTTTCACCTTATTTTTATTTAATTTCGAAAATTTAACCCGAATTTTTAAACGAAAACTCTCCCCATTGTCAGAAAGGAGACATTTCAACGAACAAAAAGCCCACCGACATTTTTAAAAAAGCTGGTATTTTGAGGGGAGAATTTTCGATTGAAAATTAGGGTTAATTTTTCGATATTAAGTCAAAATAAGGTGATAATTATTTATTTTTTAATAAAAAAAATACAGTATATTTAGAACATCTTTTTATTATTTATTGTAAGATAAAAATAAAAAACCAAAAACTTGGTTATTTGAATTTTTCACATAGATTTTGAGGTTATGTGAAAAAAATGTAAATACAAAAATTTTGGACCTACAACTTTTTTCCATAGAATTTGTAGTTTTGCCGGAAATCGCGATTAATCGTTTTCTACCCTTAAAACCTATTATTATAATATTTTTGTAATATTCTCTTTCTTTTGGAATGGGTTCCATCCTACTTCTTTTCACTTTAGACCTTTTTCAAAGGTACCTTAGTCTAATAGGTTTTTAAACATTCATCATAATAATAATAATAATAATAATAATAATAATAACGTTTATTTCATCTCCACAAATTACAGTTGATCTTAATTTTAATCATAAACAGTTTACACAAAAAATTGTAACTTGTGGGAGATCTGGAGTCTAAACTAAGCCAGGCCTGTAATATAGATCTCCAGGCCCCCCATACATATTGCTAGTATAGTTAACATTAACAGTATGCAAGTGTGTTTCTGAACTGAAGCGATGAAGAAACGATTGTGTGTGAGAAATGGGATTTGTGTGTGTGTGTGTGTGTGTGTGTGTGTGTGTGTGTGTGTGTGTGTGTGTGTGTGTGCGTGCGTGTGTGTGTGTGTGTGTGTGTGTGTGTGTGTGTGTGTGTGTGTGTGTGTGTGTGTGTGTGTGTGTGTGTGTGTGTGTGCGCGTGTGTGTGTGTGAATTAGAACATTTTAACATATTAAACTACTTTCTTGTTTCTAGTAATTTTTCTGTGTCTTCGTAATTAAGTTTAAGTAACCATTTAAGAATTTTATTTTTACATTTACTTCTGGTACAATTTGATAAGGACAATTTTTTATTTAATTTATTATACAGAATGCCTCCTACATATGGAACAAACCTCTGTGCAAATGAGGTGTTTACAGCTTTAGGCTCACAAACCGCATAACTTCGTCTCGATTGGGCTACGTGTGTTCTTCTGTCTTCTGAAGGGAAAATATTATTATGTGTATGTAGTATAGTATGCATTAAATAAAGTTGCCGAACGGTAGGAACTTGAGCATCCTCGTAAAGTTTAGTTGTAGGGTAAAAACAGGGCTTAGCAAGGCTAACTTTTAGTATCATTCTCTGGGCTCTTTCAAGCGTTAGCAATTTAGTTTTAGAGGCTCCGCCCCAGGTGGTGATACAGTAAACTATTATGGATTGTACCAATGCTTCATAGACTGACTTAACAATCTGCTTATCTGCTACATCCCGTAGTGTTTTAAATATGTAAGATAGTTTTCGAATTCTGTTACTTAAAGAATTTATATGATTTTCAAAAGTTAAATTAGAATCTATTTCCACGCCAAGATATTTTATATTATTAACACGAGAGATTATAGAACAGTTACATGATGAATAAGAGGGAAAATTGCATTTGTGAGCATAAATTTTGTTTACATCATTAACTATTTCCCTACGGTTTTGGATTGAGAACACAATGTATTTAGTTTTATCTTCATTTAAGGTAAGGGAGTGGAACATTAACCAGTGGCAGATTTTGTTAAATCCCTCTTGAGCAAAATTAAAAACTTCTTTAATTGAGTCTCCATAAAAGGTAAGAGCTGTGTCGTCTGCATACGCAGAGACACGGCAGTTTTTAATATTAAGTGCACAGAGTTCGTTTACGTAGCAGAGAAAGAGTGTTGGGCCTAGTATGCTACCCTGTGGCACTCCAAATGTAATCGGCAATTCATCACTAACTTTGTCACCAATTTTCACGCATTGAGTTCTATTACGGAGATAATCAGATAACAATGCCAGTGAGGTTCCTCTGATACCGTGAGCTTCTAGTTTATCCACAAGACAGGGGACAGAAACAGTGTCAAAGGCTTTAGCGAGGTCGAGAAATATGGTTACACATTTCTTTTTACTGTCCAAGTTATGAACTATAAAGTTAACAAGATCTAGTACTGCATTATTTGTTGAACGGCCTGGTCTAAAACAATCATGTATCATCGCTTTTACATGTAAAACAAGGTTTATTTGACAACGGCGGTAATTGTACAAAGAAGAAGGGGCACTTTTGTATGGAGCCCGTCCCCACTACTGTAGCACTACAAGACATAATATATCAAATGAAATGGCTTAAAAAGTGTGTAATTTTATTGTACGACGAAAAATCTCTAAACCATGAGAGAAAAAATTTAATGAGGGTTAAAGGTTAAAAACAAGTTTAAAAAATCATCCTGTATTATTTCACCATTTTATAGTGTTGCTAATAAGGAACAATCATCCTGTATTATTTCACCATTTTATAGTGTTGCTAATAAGGAACAATTTTTGGAAAGTAATGGTATACAGCAAAGTTCACAAAAGTGGTATATTTTGATAAACTGCCTCATATTTTGAAGAAATGTATGGAATATTAATAAAATGCTATAAAAAGCTATTTCCTTGATTTTTTCGTACATAATTACTTTCTGGAAATTGTTTCTTACTTGCGATACTATCGAATGGTGTAATATACAGGATGTATTTTTTCTACAATCTATGGGTTCGAATCCTGGCAGGAAAATTGAGTTATTAAAAATCTAATGATGCAGTTTAAGTTTCCATCAAGTCGGACTCGACACTCCATAGGGCTAAATTACTATTCCTAATTTGTTTTAGACTTCTCTTACAGACTCTTACGCCCAGAAGAATAGTTCACCATGTAATATGTTTTTTTTTTACTTTTTTTCAGTGCATATTATATAATATATTCAGTGCTTATTAAATAATATTTTTTGCTTTAATTATATGTATTTTTAAAGTAATTGTTCTATCTGCATCATTAGATTTTACATTAACCAATTTTCCAGGCCAGGATTCGAATCCGTAAATTAGGAAAAAAATACACCTGTATTATTGCACCATTCGATAGCGTCGCAAGTAAGAAACAATTTCTAGAAAGTAATTATGTGCCAATAAATTAAGGAAATAGCTTTTTTTAGCATTTTATTATTATTCCATACATTTATTCAAAATATGAGACAGTTTATCAAAATATACTACTTTTATGAAGTTTGCTGTATACCATTACTTTCCAAAAATTGTTCCTTATTAGCAACACTATAAAATAGTGCGGGTATAATAATACGGGTTGATTTTTTTACTTTTTTTTTAACCTTTAGCCTTCACTAACTTTTTTCTCCCATGGTTAGAGATTTTTCGTCATACAATAAAATAACACACTTTTTAAGCCCTTTCATTTGATATATGTCCTGTAGTGCTACAAGGGTGGGGACGGTTTGCCCCTTCTTCTTTCCAACAAGAAAAAATATGGTTAAAATACCTAATAAAAAAAATCGAAACGACAATGATGACTAGGTAATTAATTAAGTACGTGTGTATATTATAATTTATTATTAAAACCTAATAATATTAAATTTGTGTTTCATATAATATTCTGTCTCAACAAAAATTATCAATTTATGTGACTTTAAGCCACAAAGTAGGTACGTCAGTACAATTTCAGTAGGTTTTCCAAAACGTTAGTAGATTTCAGTAGAAAAGTTGAGAAAAGTAAGTTACATTTGGTAGTTTAGCGGTTTTTGAAAACGGTCACACTGTGTGTAAAATGTCCATATTTAAAACATGACCTGCATCTGTACTTCCAAGCTGGACAATTGCGCGGACCATGGGCTGTGTTGCACTTCACACATTTTGCTCTGGATCCAGGTGTGGCTGATCTCGGTTGACCTTGGCGCGACGGAGACCTTGATTTTCTTCTTTTCTGATATGAAGTGGCCCGACGACTTCTGTGTATCTTGTATACTGTGGCTTCTTCTTCTTTCTTGTCTGTTGAATTCATTGATTCCTCGCTTTTTTGTGCCATGGTGAGGGTTCTACACAAAAGTTTGGCTTTTTCTAGGGTCAAATCTTGCTCTAGTAGGAGTTTCTGACGAAATTGCGAGAAGTTTGTGGCCATATTCGCAATAAGGATGTCCCTCACTAGGGAATCGCGGAGCGAACCAAACTCACAGGCATGACTTGCATTTTCCAATTCCATAAGAAAGTTGTCCAGAGACTCGTTCATGCGTTGTTTCAACGTAAAAAATTTGTGTCTCGCTACCGTCAGATTCTTCTTGGGTTCAAAATACTCGACGAATTTTGTCTTGACCTCTTGAAATGTAGCTTTGTCTAGGTCCAAATTGAAGGAATTGTAGATATTTAGACCTTCTTCCCCCATGGAATGTAGCATTAACGCTATTTTTCTTCTGTCTTCAGTTTTCTCTGTACCCGATGCCAGTAAATATATTTCGAATGATTGCGCCCATTTCTTGAAATTCTCAGCATTATTGTTGATAATTTCGGTAGATATTTCAAGTTTTTGTACACCGTTTCCAGCCATTGTAAGGTCTTCACTTTTCTTTTTTACCACCGTTTCTTTTCGAAAAAAACGCCACACCCGCAGAAGTTGTTGTCGAAGTACCCACTCTTCGGTTAATATTTTGTTTTTCTTTTTTATTATATTTTAGCTTCAGCTTCTGATTCTGACACCATGTTTGATGTTCCAGCCAGGATCTCTACGTTGAATATCTTGGGGATTCTTCTTATAGGTTACATGGAGATACAAATGATACAAATCATAGCATCACAATATGTTGATTTATTACTACACGTACAACAGATATAATTAATATATAACTCATATAACAGAGGAGCATACTAATACATGTCTATACTATACATAGCCTTTCGGCTAACTAAATAAACTATCACAGGCATCAAAGTGACAGTACGAAGTTTGGCGTTGACATAACACACTCTTAAATAATTATCGTGTTATGTAACAATAAGTAGTAATAAACATCACCCAAAGTTTTTTTTTTTAGTTTACGTTTCTATTAGGTACCGTCAAAAATGATAAAATATAATAGCAGTGCGCATATTCATGGCCGACATCAATTAATAATTTTATACATTATCGGTTTCATAATTATGAATTCTCCCTGCGGTGATAAGTATTCTGTGATAACATATACTAGTTTTCATCTCAATTTTGAAGCGCCTCAAAAATAAACAACATTTCATATTATTAGGTAAAATAAGTCACTGCCACGGCATTTTTTTTTATTTTAGTTGTGGTTGTAAATAACAATTCTGAGTACGTCTATATATATTTTAATTGAAAACAGTGAATAATGTAAATCAATAAGTCGGAAAATTATTTTTTGACCATAAATTTCCTTTTAAATTTTATAGGTTATGTTTATTTAATGGCGTAAAATTTACATTACCTAAGGTTCCCGATAACTCTTTTATTCCCAACGCAGTGTTAAAAAAACTAAAGCTAGCTTTTTAATGCCACTTGGACTTTTATAATGTGGGAGTAAATCCTATTATACAACCTGTAATGATTTAAAGGTGGTTTCTGACACTTGCAGCATCTAGCTCTACAATACCTATAGTTATCAATTCTTTAACTTCTATAGCTCTATAATACAAATAGTTATCACTACTATAACTTTCTTTTAGCTCTTAGGGCTCCATAGAACTCGTTAGGTGGTACAAGGTATTGACTAACTCCATTTAAGAACTTTAACCGTTTGTAAATATTAGCAGATACCTTATAATTGGTGATAGTGTTTTACGTTTCCTAAAGATGTAAGAGTAAGTTATACAAAAGTTCTCACAACTCCAAGTTAGAATCTATTTTTCCTTTATTTCTATTATGCCTCTTGAAACTTTAATTATTTATTCCTAACGCTGCAGTAGAGTCCAAAGCTATTGTCAGAGCTCTTATAATATGTCGTTTATAATACTTTAAGTGTCAAAAAAGGTTTCCCTTAGCGCCAAAATATTAGTTGGGAGAGTAACACACATCCATCCAACCATCCTCACAAACTCACAGTTAATAATAATAATAACTCCCTACACCGATTTCGGTGACGGTGGCCGGCTTCATAGAAACCATGCCAGTTACGCAGGAGTAATTTTATAGTGCCCAAGTGTGTGCACAGTACACAGGAGCACTCTTTCTTCCTTTAATCTCGTAACCCAGTGGGACGGATAACCGACAGGACTAGCGAGAGATAGGCGCAGGTCCGACTTTTTTCATGCCCATCCCACGACCTCCGAGTCGAGAGCCAATGCTCTAACCACTAGACCACGGAGGCTGTTAATAATACTAGTAGGATACATCTGATAGTAACTAGGTACTAAAGGTAGCTGGTGGCGCGTCACGTGCGGGTTGACACAATTCCTCGTACCCCGCTGGTCCTTCGAGCCGGAACATTCCTCCGCGTAGCGCCCCCGCGCCCGCGCCCCCCGCGCCCGTCGCCCGCTCGAGTACGCTACTCCAATACGCTTGTTTACATTGTTCATTATTTACGTGACATCATCATCAACCTCGTCAGCAATAGTTCTTTTGTGGTTGGGGATTTTAAGGACCAGCAAGCAAGTCGCAAGTTCGCAACCCAGATGAGTTACAAACTCAAAACTCAAACTCAAACTCAAAATTTTTATTTCCATGTAGGTTATAATATAACACTTATAGAATTGTCCTACATGATGCCTACCACCGGTTCGGAAACTAGCCCGGCGAGAAGAACCGGCGTAAGAAACTCGCACGGGGCCACCTTTTAGCAATAAGATGGGAAAATTGTTCTTTTCAAAAAATATTTTACAATGTTGTAACTTAATCTATATAACATTAGTCATAAGTACATAGAACATACTTAAGTACATAAAAGCAGCCTTGCATGGGGCCATCTTATTCCCAAGGTGTGCAATCGTTAGTGAAAATTACAAGTATAACTCCTCTGGTGTAGCGAGTGCCGAGTGTCCATGGGTGGCGGTAATCGCTTACCATCTGGCGATCCGTCTGCTCGTTTCCTGGTTCATAACATTAAAAAAAATAGTTGAAAATCTATCATTATACCAAACATCTCTTAAATATAAGGTTGTTCAAAACCAATAACGGATATTTTGGGCATATAATCTACTGCTTATAAGTCGTTAGGCAGAAAAATAATTTAAAAAATTTAAAAATATACATTATAAGCAACGTGTCAAAATATAATTATCGCCGCGATTAGCGTTATCTAACTTTTACAAATATAAATCTTACCAAATTAAGTTCTGGACATTTCGTAGATAGAACAAGACGAACATACGTGTTCAGATAATGCGGTGAAATAAATCTCCCTGTGATATTTTAATTACTTACTAACGAGGCTATGTTGGGAAGGGTAACATTTATTTTATAAAAAATGTGTGATTTACGTTTAGTTATCTGTTAGATATCTATTATATAACAAAGATTTTCGTGTTAAACCTGTATCACAGTGTTTTTCAACCTTTTTCATGATGCGACCCCCCTTGTATGAAAAAATATTTCGCGACCCCCCGACCCTTCACTTTTGTATCATGTATGTATGTGTATGTTACAGTGTTACAAATATTCATTCCATATGATGTTTTTATGCGTCTCCATAATTAGGATTCGGATATAAGTACAATAAATCAATCTTTTTAATATGTATTGTTTTTTTACCAAAGTTCTCTCGACCTCCGGCGACCTTAAAAACTAACCTTACAGAAGCTTAAAACCCACAGGTTAAAAATCACTGCTGTATCAGATGAGATAATATGAAGGTAGGTATTTAAGATTTTTATTATATTAAAGTCGCGTTATGGTGCCCGTTAAAATTTTGTCTTGTGTAATTGTTCTTTGTTTTTTGTGGTGAAGTCACTCATAGGCCCTTGCAGAATACCAGGGCAGCAGGCTTGCTTGCTGCGTATAGCTGAGCTAGGGTTAGGGTTGCCAGACGTCCGGATAAAGCCGGACGTAGTTAGGCTTTTTGTTTCCGTGTCCGACCAAAATAAACAGTGTCCGGCTTGTCCTGATTTTATAAGCCTTTTATATTTCGCAAACGATGCCAATGAACAGACATTCGATTTATTTATACATATATACTTTTTATCAGTATTTTATATTGTGCCTAATTTTAGTTTATTCCATTGTATTCCATCTGTTTGTTGTGTGATGAAAAAAATAAACGTATTCTATTCTATTCTAAAAGTCGCGTTAACATTTTCATAAAAATATGTATAGAGTAATTATAGGGGACTGAATAAAACCACGGTTTTGGATAGTTATGTGCCGGTGGAGCGTTCAAACGTGTGTCACTTGTGCGTGCGGTTGTGCGACTATTGTTCCCGAGGTGGCGGGCAAAGCATTAGAAATTTGAACGTCCCAGCGGTACGACTTTATTCTTTCTGTTACATAAACAAGAAATCATATTATTCTAAACAAAAGGGCATATAAACAACTTAATTCTAATAAGTAATAACTAATAACAGTAACTTATGCCTAGGTGAAACCTAATCGTAGTGCGTCGCCTACAATCTGCCTCCTTAGTGCTAACTAGTTAGCACTACTATCATCCTGTGGTGCCAGTAGGGCGACGCGTGTCACAGGTCTGCGCAGCACACCGGTGCGTGTGCGCACGTCAACGATGCGGACTCGCCCGTCGCGGCCCGCGTGGGTCGCGCTCACAACCCCATGCCGCCAGCAGTTTCGTTCTAAGTTCGGTTCGATTATGATGACGTAATCGTTAACCTGTAACTGCCTAGACTCAGTAGTCCACTTCTGGCGTGGTAGTAAGGTGGGCAAATATTCTTTAATCCAACGTGCCCAAAACATGTCAGTGAGGCGTTGTGCTACGCGCCAGCGTTTTCTTAAATTTAAATCCGAGTTATCATATTTACCGAATTGTGGAACTGACGATGAGGAACCGATTAAAAAATGATTAGGCGTCAGAGCCTCGGGATATTGTGGATCATTTGAAACGTATGTAATAGGTCGGCTATTTACTAATGATTCGACTTCGGCTAAAACGGTTAATAAAGTTTCAGTGTGTGGGGCGCGCTGTTTTAAAACTACCTTTAAAGAAGACTTTACAGTTCGGATCATGCGCTCCCATGCTCCACCCATCTCTGGGGCCCCCGGGGGTATGAACCTCCACTCCACGCCGCGTATGGTCCCTGCCTCCCGTATGGCCTCCTGGTCTAGCTCAGACACACTGCGTCTCAGCTCCGCGTCAGCACCGCGAAGATTTGTGCCGTTATCCGAGATGATAACCTGTGGCATGCCTCGACGTGCAGCCATCCGTCTAAGAGCCATTATTGTGGAGTCAGTTGATAAGTTCTCCGTCAATTCTATGTGTACTGCCCGAATAGTTAAACAAGTGAACAGCATGCAGTAACGTTTTTGTTTTCCTCGGCCAACAGTAACCTCGAGTGGTCCGAAAAAATCTACTCCGGTGTAGCTAAATGGACGTCTATTATGTTGCAGTCTAGCGGCCGGTAGGTCGCTCATACGCTGAGGCTGTGGTGTCGCGCGCCTATATCTACAGAATAAACAATGGGACGCGACGGCACGAACTGTCGGTCTTAGCTTTAGAATCCAGTAACGCTGTCTCAAATTGTTAACGACAAGTTCGTTTGCACCGTGAAGTGCTTGTCTATGAAAGTATTCTACCAGTAAACGTGTAATTCTATGTTTTCCTTCTAGAATAACTGGTCTTCGCGAGTTAAGCTCGACACCAGCGACAGCCTCTACACGACCGCCTACACGCATGAGACCGGTCTCGTCTACGTAAGGGGTTAGTTGTAGTAAGCGACTATCACGTGACAGGGGCTTATTCTGCTTCAATAAAGTTACATCAGTAGCAAAACTATCGTTTTGACATTTCTTTATCAGCACGTCTTCTGCCTCCTTCATTAGAAGAGTGTCAAGATTGCATCGCTTACGCTGACATCTTCTAATGAATAATAAAACCCTAGCAGTTGCGCGTACGAGAGTAAGCCAATTCGAAATATTATTCTCATTAGGCAGAGACATCGTCGATTTATCTACGACTACTAAATGTACGGTACGTTCTTCGCACTTTGCATCCTCAAGCGTTTTTGTAAACTTCCGGTCCCTAGGCCATTGACCTTCAGGGAGTCTTAAAAATGAAGGACCTTGAAACCAGGCACTTGAGTACTCTAATGGAGGTGCGTCTTCACGAGTGGCCGCGTCTGCGACGTTGCTTGCGGTGGGCACGTGACGCCATTCGCATGACTTTGTAAGTTCATCAATCTCGCCCAGTCGATGGGCTACGTAAGGTTTGTAACTACGAGGATCGCTTCGAATCCACTGCAGGACTGTGCTACTGTCCGTCCAAAAATAACGTTGATCGGGCTGAATGTTTTTGTGTTCGCGTTGTATAGCTCTTGCGAGTCGCGCGCCTAAAAGAGCACCCTGTAGTTCCAACCGCGGGATTGACGTCGGCTTCAATGGACTTACTCTAGATTTACTAGCGACAAAACTAACTAGTACGCACCCGTCGGCACGTGTGAAACGCCAATAAATAACAGTAGCGTAAGCTTTAGACGAAGCGTCACAAAAAATATGCATTTGTTTTTCAACTATGTCGCCTTCGTTTAAACTATTAGTGAAGTGCGTTAACATCTGTTCCGCCGAGTAACAATGTGTCCACTCCTGTGCGTTGCCATAGAATCGAGGAATTCTAAGTAAGTGTAGACACTTTAAATCTGTGAGCCAACTAAGCCATAAGGTATGCTCCTCGGGTTGGATGCGGCAGTTCCATTCGACCCCGCTGCGATGGACGTTTTGAAAAATAATTTTACCTTTAATTAAGAACGGGGAAAGAAAACCGTGGATATCGTAAACGGACATTATAATGCTTAACATTTGAGCTTTAGTAGGTACCTCGGTGCCATTCAAGATGTCAGGCGAAATTCGACTCAAAGCTATTTTAAAACTAAACATATCTTCGCTCGGATGCCACATCAAACCTAGAGTGCGCTCAGCTGTGTTCGTAGCTCCGTGTTGTAACTCGATAGCGGCGGGCGCGAGCGCCGCATGCGGGACGGTCTGAAGTACTTGTGTACTGTTGCTGGACCAGCGGGTTATCTCGAAACCACCTGATGTATGTATTTCGGATATTTCGCGTATTAATTGAATAGCTTTGCTTTCACTGTCACATGAATGTAAACAATCGTCCATGTAATGGTCGTTTAATATGACATAAACAGCCTCGGGGCATTCGTCTATGTATTTTATCGCATTTTTATTTTTTATGTATTGTGCGACAAACGGTGAGCAAGTAGCTCCAAAAAGCAAAGTTTGCATTACACATATTTTTACACTATCATCGGCGCTTTCTTGCCAAAGAAAACGGAAAACATTTTGATCTTCGGCCCGTATTTTAATTTGAACAAAGAAGTCTTTAATATCCGCAGTCAGTGCTATTCTGTGTTCGCGGAAACGCAACATAATTCCTAGGAGCGAATTATACAAGTCGGGTCCTGTCAGAAGAAAATCATTTAGGCATGCACCATTTACTTTACCTGCGCAATCAAACACTAGCCTTAGCTTGTCGGGTTTGTTCGGGTTTTGAACTCCAAAATGCGACAAGTACCATGTGTGGCTGGGTGCGGGTTCGTTATCGGCTATTTCACGCGCGTAGCCGTTATCAAAGAGCCTCCGCATCTCCCGGCGATATTTGTCTGCGTACGTGGCGTCAGACCTAAACCTCTTAACTAAACTATTTAGTCTTTTACGCGCATAATCAAACGTATTAGGAAATTCCAATTTGTCTTTCGTGAAAGGTAGACCTACTTCCCATTGGTTACCTATATTACGTGCGGTCTCATCTAAAATACGTACTGCTCTCACGTGTGCCGTATTTTCGCGGCGTAAGGTCGATATTCCTATCGAATCTAGTTCAAACGATTGTTTAAATAAAATATTTAATTCTGTTATTTTACTATCGTGTTCCTCTGAGTGAGCGAGATGAAAAGTGTGGCCGTTCATGGGAGTGTGAGCGAGACCGATGCAGCCATGAATAGACCAGCCTAGTAGGCATCTCGTAGCATAAGGTTCCTGCTTGTTACCGTGCAGAATCTCCTGAGGAGCAATAAGGAAGTAATTGTCCTCACCTATAAGTAGACGAGGCACTACACATTGGTTACATACTTTGTCATTAATTTGTAGCAAATGATTACATTTTAAATTCTTAACTATTGACAAATCTTGTTTTGGTAATTTTAGGTTGTTTACTACACGTAATGTTACATCAAAACTTTTATTTTCAAATACACCACATATATTAGTTACAACTTTAGGTACATCAGACTGAAATATTTCAATACCGAAGGCATCAATAAATTTTATGGGGCTAGACTGAGAAGTTATAAGTCCTAATTCACTTACCAAGTCTTTATCGATCATAGATATGGATGCACCATCGTCTAATAATGCATACGCACTCACCGTGCCCTTTGGGCCACTTAGATTGACCTTTATCACTTTGAGCAACACTTCACAACCCACTCGCGGTCCTGGAGTTCCGGCGGCGGCGGCGGTGGCACCTGGGCCAGCGGCGTCGCGCGGCTCGCGCTGGGCGACCACGTTGGCCACGATCTCGTCGCGCGCTGAAGATGACGACTCGCTGTCAGCTGTCTGCGGCTCGTGGGCGGGCGCGCTCACTGTGGCCACCGTGTCGATTGCAGGTTTCTTGAAGTGAAGAAGACGATTGTGCGACAGTCCGCAGTCATCGATATCACACAAAGGCGCTGGACATGCGGTATTATCGTGTCGCTCCAACAGGCAGCAAAAACATAGATTTTTTGCTTTTACGAATCTCCATCTATCTTTTTGCATTGCACGTTTGAAAAATCGGCATTCGATAAGTGGATGAGCAGATTTTGAGCAAAACGAGCATAATTTTGATGACGTCGGTCGAGCGGCTTTCGTTGCCGTCGCAAGCACAGGACGATTATAGTAGGTAGATTGTCGTTGCCTGTCATCCGGCTTCGCTCGTCCGGCGGGCACCGTGTCGGGTTTACGATTGTCTCGCAGGTGTGTAACGCCGACTGTTGAGGCCACAGTAGCTTCTCGTTTTAAAAATGTAGCTAGTAGCTGTAGTTTCGGGACGTTGCTAGCTAGCTTGTCGTAAGCGTAGTCTGACCATTTGCTTATCAGAATACTAGGCAACTTGGTGACGACTGCCGTCAGTAATTCAGGGCTGCGTAGGTAATCATGCTGATTGAGTGAGTTCAGCGTCGCAACACAATTATTAACTTTCATAGAAAAGTTAATTATATCATTTTGATAATTAGTTGAGAGTGGCGATAGTTTTTTCATTTGCGCAGTCAGCTGTTGAACAATTAAATCTGGGTGTCCAAATCTGAGTTCCAGCGCTTCCATTACAATAGCTGGCGAGGTGCCTCCGATCAGTAAATCGGTGACGGCTTCCTTGGCCTCGCCGCGGAGCGCCCTGCGTAGTCGCCATAAATTTTCAGAATCACTAAATTGGCATACCTGTGTGGATTCATCATACGCGCTTCGGAAATGCAACCAGTCGAAGCATTCACCACTAAATGTTGGTAGCTCTCGCGGTGTCGATAATCGAGTAAGTAGCCGTTCGTCTTGCTGGTGGGGTGACGTGGTAGTCATGATGTCCTTGAGTGTGTGAGCTAGCTGAAGTATACCGTCGGCGTCTGGAGCGCGGGCGCGGCTAGGTGCGCGGTCTGCGCTAGGTGCCGGCGCTGCCTCCGTTGCCGTTGCTGCCGCCACGGGTGGCGGCTGTACGTTACTATGTTCCAGCCACTGCTCCACGTTACACTGACTCCCGTCGATGCTAGCAGGCTTGCTACAGGTTGAACTTTCGACCATGGCTAAGTCACATTCGAGCCGCTTGTCGATAAGTTCCATAGCAATTTTAGCTTTTGCCTCGACTTTTTCCTCGGCAATTTTAGCTTTTGCCTCGGCTGCTGCTAATTCCAGCTGTTTGCGCCTAATTTGAGACGATGACGATTTATGAGACACTGCATTTGATTCACTTTTCACTACTGTACAGTCCGATTTCGACATTTTACGCGTTTTTGGTTGTTCGCGACAATCACGCGATAACACGTGCTCCGATGCACTTTCTAGTCTATCCGTTAACTTTACGCGGGATTTCGTAGATAACAATTTATTTGGCGTACGATTCATGATAGTTCTAGTTCAGATCCGACTCGATTGACCAGCGATTATAGGGGACTGAATAAAACCACGGTTTTGGATAGTTATGTGCCGGTGGAGCGTTCAAACGTGTGTCACTTGTGCGTGCGGTTGTGCGACTATTGTTCCCGAGGTGGCGGGCAAAGCATTAGAAATTTGAACGTCCCAGCGGTACGACTTTATTCTTTCTGTTACATAAACAAGAAATCATATTATTCTAAACAAAAGGGCATATAAACAACTTAATTCTAATAAGTAATAACTAATAACAGTAACTTATGCCTAGGTGAAACCTAATCGTAGTGCGTCGCCTACAGTAATCAATAATCATATTATATTAGGCATAAATAAAATAAAAATGTTATAATAATACAACAAGTACCTAGAGAAGTTACAAGTGTCTATTCTGGTGTTGCGGTGTCCATGGGCGGCGGTAATGGCTTACCATCAGTATAACCGTCTGCTCGTTTTCTGGTTTATTTCATAAAAAAAGGTTTTTTTTGCATATCATGCTGATAATATATGATGTAATCCGTCCTTTCTACAGTCCGAGCAGTTGGACACCATTCATGCCCGTCCGTCATTAGCCGCGGGTCAGCCATTTTGAGATCATAATATTTTAACTGCGGGAACGTGACGTCCCCAAATCTGAGTAACGACAGCGTAAATAACAGAGATTTCCTGGGACAAAGTAGATAAGATCGCAACTTGTGTGAAGGGCCTTTGCAAGTTAGTTTGGGTTCGCTAGGTTAAATTCAAGAGGTTATAATATAAATAATTGGCTTTTAGACTTATAAACAAACGCTGATGCGTAGCGCTATGTCGCATCGCACGCACGGACACTAACACTGCCGTATAACGCGTCGGCTTTGAATGCCGCGCCCGCCGCGCAGTATCGGCTGCGCGGTTGTGAATAGAATTTATTATTTAACTGGTCAAAATTAAAGGTCATGTCATCATATATATTTTTAGAAATAAATCTTATTATTTATTACGCTTCTTAATTACCTATTTTTGTTTTGAAGTAATTCTGTATACTACTTTTTGTTTGTTATGATATTGAATATTTTTCACCTAAGCCATGAAATACTTTATGAAATATCAATTTATTTTAATACCGTTTTTATAATGTAAAAATTTTATGATCCTCGTAAAATATGAAAAGCGTGGCCGGCCACCAAAATGGGGTCAAGCTTTACTGACAGACTATTATGGGTCATAAATAAGTGAATATCCCATTAAAGTTTCTTCGAAGGTATTAACAATAATCTTTACGATGTACGCGCTACCTAATGAAAGCTCATGATAATACTACAACATACAAATTAAAACTCGTAAATCTGCTGTAAAAATGCGGATTATTATATTAAAAGGACATTGGGTTTTTTACTATGGGACCATTAGGTATTCACGGTGACCATAATAAGGTTAGATGTGAGCGTAATTGCATCTGGATTACGACGCGACGACATGAGTCGTATGTTTGCAGGAGGTGAGAGGTAAATAAATATTGTGATATTTATTTACCCATGATGTAAATTATGAATAACAGTTTATTGGTTATATTCACTTCTCCATGGATATGAATTATACTAATAATGATATCTATAGACGCAGTGTGGATCCACACTGTGGAATCCACACCACGTCAATCCGAACCTCATTTCTCGTATTTACTTTGACTACTTTCATTTTAGTTTGACTGTATTATAAGTGAAGCGACTTGTTATCATAAACTGATTGATGTTTGGACCAATCACAGCGCGTTTTGCGTTCGTTTAACATTTACGAGAATACCGATTGGTGTTTTAGCGTATCGGGACTTGATTGTAATTGTTAAAATGCAGGTTTTATTTAGCAAAATTGACCCTCTGGTTCTCAGTATTTTGGTTTGTGGTCGCCACTTTTTAGGGTTCCGTAATACTTAAGGAGCCCTTATAGTTTCGCTCTGTCCGTCTGTCTGTCTGTCTGTCTGTCTGTCTATCTGTCCGCGCCTCTAGCTCCTGTAATTATGAATATAAATTGATGAAATTTGGTGCAGTTATAGATTGTGTATAGATCACGGTTTCGGGGTCATAAAAAAAAAAATAATTTTATATTTTAGGGGTGGCTCTCCATACATGTGAAGTGGGGATGAAAAATACTTTTCACTCTACCCCATCGTGTGGGGTATCGTAGAATAGGTCTTTTAAAATAAAGGCAAGATTTCATACGTTACTTTTTTATAAAGTTGACAATTTTCGAGTAATCGGCCTCCAAAGTAGTTTGTAAGTTGGTCCCCCCCCTAGCATTTTTAAGCTATAGGAGATAGAAACTTGCAAATTTCCATGCTGATAGATCATGCTAAAAACTCTTTAGGAAAATTATTGTGAACCAAATCGGACAGTAACTTTTGGAGTAATTAAAAAAAAAGCATATTACGCGTTTATAGTTACGGAACCCTCCTTAGACATGTCCTGACATGCTCTTGGTTAGGTTTTTTTAACATCGCGTAAAAAATGGTCAATTATGTTTGTTATCGGCGAATTTCGTTCACGGCGACCTCTAGTTATAATATTAGTTTCAAATGTATAATCGTGTCTATTTCATTATGTTCAAGACCTTTTTAATTACAGCTTGGCAAAAAAGAGATTGACGCGGTGACAGAAGAAACTTTAAAATATTTTTGCCAAGCTGTACCTCCGACTATAATCATCCTGAGGCTAGTCTTTTCTAAATATCTATCTATTCTAAGGACGCTACCATACCACGTCAATCTGGTTCTGAACTAAGTATCCGAAGAACTTGTATCAATAGGTACCAGACAACGCAAATATATAATTAATACTGTTATACTTTTTTATTATACTAAACATATTATGTATAATGTATATTATTAAATACACATCCAAGACCCAGAATCACAGAAATCTTTTTGCCCCTTCGGCGGGATTTCAACTTGCGACCTCCGGTTTCATAGAGGTCTTCAAAATAAATGACATTACACTAAGACCCAATTCTCCTAGTGTAGAGACTAGCCCGCCACGCTAGCGTACTGCGGCCTCATGTCAAATCGTAACAAACATCCACACTTTCACATAGCCTGTATACTAGTTTGCATATGATCTACCAAGAAGGCTCGCCGAATAATTAGTCCCTTCAGTACGGTCGTGGTGAACATAAAAGCCCATATAATTATAAGGTCGATAGGCGACATTTGTCATTATCAACTACCTTAACTAGGGTTGTCAACATCTGTGTTTTATTTTATAGTATGAAAAATTATAGTATAGTCTAATATAAAATTTTGCAGATTTCCTTATTCTGTGTAGCTGAGTATAAATAAAAAAGAGAAGACAGAGTTCTGCGTAATGCGTAAAATACGGCGAGGCGTAGAGTAACGCCTCGCCGTGTAAAATTTACAGTGTCACGCACACATATGTAACGAAACTACGCCCGAGTTGTCGCAGTGTGTGATTTTTTATCCTACACACGCATTACATTGATAAAAGACAGGCCTCAAATTTCGTTTGACAAAGCGTTTGTTTGTTAATATTAAATTTAATCTTTTAACAAAAATATTAAATTCGATCAAATTAATTAGATCATTGTTTTTTACGCCATGGTTATTAAAATGCTTTAAAATTAGCAGCAGTATAGTTCACGTATTGTGGTATTGTTGACAATAACATTAGATTAGATCTGAAAAGTGAACAGATTATTATTAATCATTTCCACAAATATGATCTTTCATAGCAAGTTAGCAACTGATAATATTGTATGGCGTGTAATATTGTATTTCGTGGGGTAATTTATATTTTGCCTCTTAAATTAGATTTTAATACCTACTTTAGAAAAAGATTTATCATAATTGTGTGAAATTAACAAATACTATATTGTAACAATAGTGTTTTTCCCTAAAGTAATAAAATATTTTCTCATCAAATCGATTGATTTACTAATTTTTCTAATAGAATAATAAATAACTTTTACGTGCCAACCCTTGCGAAGCCTAAATAGATTTATGTATGTAAATGAGTAAATAATTTGAACAAGCGACGCGACGTTGGCCAATTTAATATAATTTAAGCGCATCCGTCCCTGCTAATGAGGCAATTTAATATATTTTTTATTTAATATTTACTATTAATTAATTACAAATATTCAAATATTTATTGATATGACATTATTGTAATTTATGTCTATCGCACACGTTGAGATAGTGTAATTTGGAATGCCTCATATTTCGTGGAGGTCTACGTAAAACTCGAGTGCCTCAACCGTGGACGTTTCAGCCTCGATATACCTCATCTATAATATTTATACGAATATTATAAATGCGAAAGTGTGTCTGTCTGTCTGTTATCTCTTCACGCTTTAACCGCTGAACAGATTTTTATAAAATTTGGTATATATGTCACCGTTAAATTGTAAAAACCGTTAGATTGTAAAATAACTAACGAGATTGTAAAAATATGACGAAAGATTAAAAACTATATATTATAATGTTACGAAAAATAATGTGTGAAATTATAGGCAGCATATTCGCGTCGGAAGTCTATCAACATTTTGCAATTTTACTAGTTTTATTACAATCTAACGGTTCTTACAATTTTACGGTGACATATACATACTTTGGGTCCCTGGAAAGAACATAGGATATTTTTATCCCGAAAAGGTAATGTTCCCGCGGCATAATGTATTTATGCGGGCGGAGCCGTGGGCAAAAGCTAGTATTATATAATTATATACCTTTATCCATCCTTTATCATTTAAAATTCAGGCTGAGTAAAAGGCATTGATCGATATCTACGTATATACCTGTCCTGTCAGTGAGAGTATGAGTTGTGACCCAGATGTACCGATTGTGATGCAGGGCCCATCCGTGTTGCCATGGCAACGTCACGGGAGTCGGGACTACCGTTCCTCTCACATAGTGCCTGTTGCTCACAATATGGTGGTTATGATATCACTAACTTTAGCAGTATCCCACGGGAACACTGTACCTTTTCTGGATTTAACCAGACCCTAAACTACTACTATACCAAGTTTCTTTATAATTCGTTCAGTAGTTTTAGCGTGAAAGAGTAACAAACACTGTCTGTCTGTCTGTTACCTCTTCACGCTTTAACCGCTGAACCGATTTTTATGAAATTTGGTAGGTATAAACATAGGTACTTTGAGTCCCGGGAAAGGACAGTGTTCCCGCGGGATAATGTATTTACGCGGACGGGCAAAAGCTACTAAGTTATATTTGTGAGACACAGATGCAAAATCAGTCGGTTCGATTCCTGGCTAGGAAAAATTATCTATTATATATCGAAAAATTTATGATGCAGTTATATGAATTGAAAATTTACTTTGTATGGTTTAAGGGAGTTTAATGGTTTTCTTGATAAAAGTAATTTCATGTTAAACTAATATGTTAATACTTTCATGTTAAAATAATAGGATTTACTTTATGTAATAATATATAATTTATGGCACACTTATTATAATCGCACCATGTTGTCTGCGGGATTTTGCCGAGATAAAAAGTGGCCTATGTCCTTCCCCGAGATCTACTCTAGGTATGTTTGTGCCAAATGTTATGAAAATTGTGCGAACGAGGAGTATTAAATTTGGCACAAATAAAGTTCATGTGAAGAAAGGTGTGCAAAAACAAATATTTTGCCAATCTTTTTTGTACATTCCATAGACAACATAAACATATTTTATTGCGTACGTAAATTGCTAAAAAGAACACTAGAAAAGGTGAAACTTAGAAAATAAAATATGAATTATGGTCACAGAGCGACCTCTAGTTAGTATAATATAATTATAACAGCCTCCGTGGTCTAGTGGGTTCGATTCCCGCATTGGAACAACTAAAAATAGTGTTTCCAAGTTTGGTTAGGACAATGCAGGCTGATCACCTGACTGTCTGACAAGAAAGATGATCCATGCGTCGGATGGGCATGTAAAAAGTCGGACCTGCGCCTGATCTCTCGTCAGTCGTGTCGGTTATCCTCCACTCCCACCGGATTATGAGAGTTACGGAAGGGAGAGTACCTACTCTTGTGTACTGCGCATACACTTGGGCACTACATAATAACTCCTGCGTAACTGGCCTGGTTTTAATGAAACCGACCACCGTCACCGAGATCGGTGTAGGGGAGTTATTTATTTTATATAATATGAGTATTAATTGCTTAATTGCCCATAAGCCACATAAAACGCCAAAGATCTTAAAAATATAGATACGTCAAATATTAATTATCCTGGGGAAAATCCAGAGGCGAGAGTGAGAATGGGACCACCCATACCGCACAATCGTAATATAAAACGGGTCGAGTCGTTCGTAAATTATTATTTAGATAACTTTACGGTTCATTTAATTGTTTTAAGTTCGAGTTATATTGGTTTGTAACATCGATGTTTAATAATAGATTCTCTAACGAACTTCACAAAAAAAAAAAAACAATTTAAAATATGAACGAAAAGTGCAATAACTTATAGCCGTCTTTATTTATGGTTTACTTCATGTTTTTCAGTTTATGCCTTTTACTTTTAACGTCGTTTATAAGACGTAATGTTTCTCGAAATATTAACTTATAGTAAGTTGTATGGAGGTTAGGTTAGTTAAATAAGAAAATGTATTTTAAAGGACTTCCGAAGATAACAAAATATTGTATTTAATTCAACGGCTCACGACTCACAAGTATTTAGAACTTTGGTATATCTGCTATATACTTCAGTTAGGAGTAAGACTCAATTCACAATGAACTAAACTATATGCGAAACGGCGCTGCATTTTTAAGATTTAAAATATTCAAAATTTAACTTTATTAGTTACACCAAAAGATACCTACATGTTTCATTGTAAGAGTTTGAATGTCAGGTTGCACCGCGCACGTGCAGTGTATGACTGATGTCATATGAAACGTGTATGTTTTGTGTAACGAATAAATTTATTTTTTAAATAGCTATCTGGACTGACCTAACGAGTCTATTTCTTATAATATCAATGTTAAGTTTCGGTAGATATAAGTGTCCGGGCCTCTGTTTATGTTAGTTTTATGACGTTTTATCGAAGGCTACCCAAGACCCTTCCTCCCGCGGTGACGATAGTGGAATTAATAAAAGTGAAATAGCCCTTACGTATCAGAAGATAAAAATGTCGCAGTACCTTCAAATGAAAGTTAAGTGTACTCTAAGTATAAGGGATCGTAAAGTTTTATTACGCGGGTTTTGTTTTTAGTGTTATCCGAAAAAAAGGAATATCTAACGTTTGTTGACATCGCGATCTTCTAATTAATATTGACGATGGCTACATGTAAAATATTTAGTTTAATTTATACAATTTATTTAATGTATTTTATTTAATATTTTTATACAATTTAATATTTATTTAAGAAATATTGAGGTCTTACTACTTGATAAACTTAAACAATATAACATTTTTTTGTGTAAGTAGTTTAGAAATTAGATGGGTACATCTAAAAATACAAAAATGTTTAAAAGTGAGTAAACATATCCATATCCATCTTTCATGTAGGTATTTTTGAAAACGCATACTGTTTCTTTTGAGAAGTTACTCTTCTACACTAATATTATAAAGAGGAAAACTTTGTTTGTATGTTTGTTTGTTTGTTTGTTTGTAATGAATAGGCTCAAAAAGTACTGGACCGATTTCAAAAATTCTTTCTCCATTCGAAAGCTACATTATCCACGAGTAACATAGGCTAAAAGTTATTTTGGAAAAAATAGGGTTCCGTAAGATATTTGGGTTTTTCGGACACAAGGTGTAAAGATAGAACCATAAAATGTTCTAATTAATTGTAGATCTTATAAATATCTACAAAAAAGTCCGCGACACACTATACCTATCTATGCCGAGTGAGGCACAACAACCATTTTTTTATTTAGAAATCTTGATTTTTTTTTTGACTACATTTAAACGCGTTTATTTTACTCGTGCTATTATTCCTTATCAAAATAAATTATTTCATCACTAAGTACAGTTTATGTAAATAATATTTGGTCTTTGAATGATTAAAATTATTGGACGTTTGGTTTTGAAGTTATGGCGAAATTAAAATATTACGATTTCTGCTGCACGGCCCGTTGCGAAGTGGGCGTCATCAAGGCGGGGGTGCGGGTGGGAGTTTAGATCTATGGTATTTCATACGATAAAAGTATACCCACCTACTTATTTCATTGAGTTTTAGTAGGTACCTATATTAATTTGTTTCTGTTTGTTTTGACTAAATTTCGCCCGTTTTGTTAGAGGTTTAAAGACATTCTGTAGTATTAGTATTGTACCCGTGCGAAGCCGGGGCGGGTCGCTAGTATTATATAAGAGTACTATTCGTTTGTGCAATAAACAATCTGTCGTCTAGCTTATACTTATATTGAATCTATTTATGCGTATGTCTGTACCAAATTTCATCAAAGTTGGTTCACCGGTTAAAGCGTGAAGGGGTAATAGATAGACACACTTTCGCATTTATAATATTAAGTATAGATTTTGATGTTATCTGATTTCGTTCGCCTAAAGGAAAATTCCACGGGAACACACTATTTCGGTAAAGTAACGATAGTTTCGGTAAGATAAAAAGTAGAGGTATGTAATATGTATTAATCCAGAGTTTAAACTAGTACCATACCAAATTTAACTAAAATCGTTCAGTAGTTTTTGTGTGAAAGAGTAACAAACATCCATCCATCCATACAAAATTTCATATTTATAATAGTAGTAAGATTGTGGGTTACGCTAAAATAAACCTTATAGTTTCGCAAATTAAATCCACGAACCAAAATCGTCTCCGAAAAAAAAAAGAGATTGCTTCTTTTCATACCCTGTTTCAATTTCCCGACACAAACCGCCTTTTCCATGTCTGTCGAGTGCTGAGCTTGCAGAATTTATTATCCCTGAAGTTATATTTGCGATGCCAACTTTTCTAAACGCCAGCCAGCATAATGTTGACTGATTTTTAGGGTTCGGTTCCAAAGGGTAAGAACGCGACCCTATTAGTTAGACTTCGCTGTCTGTCTGTCCGTCTGTCTGTCACCAGGCTATATCTCCATAACTGTGATAGCTAGACTGCTAGACAGTTGAAACTTTCAAAAATGAAGTATTTCTGTGGCCGCTATAACAACAAATATTAAAAACAGAATCAAAAATATTTAAGTGGGACTCCCATATATTATGTAGAGTGTGTCCCGACAGCGCCTTTAGTGGTAAAAAATATGGATTTTTTTATCGACAAATTGCCCCTCAAATTTTATTTTTCTCTCACGTTTGTGAAATGGCAGTCATTTTATTTTTTGGTAAACAAGACCTGGGCTCTCGTACTAATTCGACCACCACTACTCATGTAAATGTTCTAGGAACATAAAAAAGGTCTCATTTGATAAACTAAATATGTGGACAATAATTCACAGTTAAAATGTTTTAATTTTCTTTGAACAGAAAAACAAAAAAGGTACTTAATTAAAAAAATATATAAAGTTTTTTTTTGGTGAATTTTTTAAATTATTTGCTTTTTGTGAAAAATCTAGGCTGCTTGTTTTTGTTCTAAAACGATAGAAGAGGACGTTTGCTAAAATAAAATACAAACCCCTTTACTCTCAGTGCAATAGTTGAGAAGTTATAACAATTTGTTTGCTAAAATAAAATACTATACTCGTTTACTCTCAGTGCAATAGTTTAGTAGTTATAACAATTTGAAAAAGACGACTAGCTGGCCCCCTGCCTGAGATGATACCAACAAATTGTTATAACTTGAAATTGTGCTTTATTTTCTAGGGGTTCGTGGACTGAAAAATGTTAAGAAACGCTGTAGGTACTAAACAATTTCCCTGACCGCACCTACACTACATTCCACTCACTTTAAAACATTACCTCAAGTGACAAATGCGTTTTCAAGTGTCAGTACTCAGTAGTGAGGGGGTAGGATGAAAAATGGCCCCGCGGATATTGACGAGGCCTGGGCCCCGGGCCTGACGTGTGGGGCCTAGCTAATAGATGTAACGGGGCACTGATGATTAACATCTGTAAATTTAACTGTACCTACAGGAGTTACTAGGAAAGATGATTTTCGAAAATGAAATTTTGTAAATTCTTTATAAAAGACACAATAATACAATGTACCACCGACAAAGTTCCCGCTCGACCAGTATCTAAACATTCAACTTTGCACTAGGACGCCTCAAAATATTTAAACGCAAAGGAAGTAACCGCAACGACTGCAGACGAGGTTGAACTACGTATTTATATGTGAGTATGTTTGCGAGCCCACTATTTAACGGCGCTGTTGCGCGATTTTCATCTTATGCCTGGTCGAGCGGGATCTTGCTCGGTAGAACATCACGTTAATCTAATTCCATGCTAAGTTAAGACTTGTGTTAGGGCAATCAGATAATCCGTTATCTGATTTAACAATTTTATCCTACTGCTATAATATTATAAATGAAGTTTTTACGTGGTAGAGCCATGCTTCGGCACGAATGGGCCGGCTCGACCGGAGAAATACCACGGGCTCACAGAAAACCGGCGTGAAACAGCGTTTGCGCTGTGTTTCGCCGAGTGAGTGGGTTTACCGGAGGCCCAATCCCCTACCCTATTCCCTTCCCTACCCTCCCCTATTACCCTATTCCCTCTTAAAAGGCCGGCAACGCACTTGCAGCTCTTCTGATGCTGCGAGTGTCCATGGGCGACGGAAGTTGCTTTCCATCAGGTGACCCGTTTGCTCGTTTGCCCCCATATTTCATTAAAAAAAAAAAGTTTGTGAAGATATGTGTGGATGGATGGATGGATATTTGTTACTCTGTCACGCAAAAACTACTAAACTATACCCATGGGAACTACTCTATTAACGCGGATGGAGTTACGGGCGAAAGCTAGGCCATAATATTACGTATTCTGAGACTAATGAAATAAAAGTAATACCGGCTGCGGTACGTTCTCGGGTGTACGTGAGCGTCATACCGATGGTAAAGAGGTTCCAATTAAGAGGACGACGGTTCAATTTGGTTATTATATTTAAGCTACGGCCCATGGTATTATTTTATAATATTATAAGCATACAAAATTATATTTACTTATATTTGTATGTTAGAATATAATAAAGAGGAAAAGTTTGTTTGCATTGAATAGGCTCCGAAACTACTGGACCGATTTTGATGAAATTTGGCACAGATGTAGAATAGACCACGAGAAAGGACATATGCTACTTTTTATCGCGAAAAAATGTACGGTTCCCACAGAATTTACCTACTTTTACGTGCATGAAGTACATATGTTATTCTAGTAAATAACATAAATTAAAATAATTATAGCATCTTTAATATTATATGGTGCGATATGGCCCATGGGCTTAACGACTATCGTCTATTACGAATAATGACCACAATATGTTACGGATCCTTTTAATGTATTGACTTCTTACATTAAGAGTCACTCAAGTTACATGCTTTCTTTGTCGTTATGTCAAACATAGACAGAGACAGCCTGTTATTATGGGGACCCTTATTTTAAGTAGCATGTAAGAAATCGGCCGTTAAACTTTCAACCTTTTTTAATGAAATGAACCAGGAAACGAGCAAACGGATCGCCTGATGGTAAGCGATTGCCGCCGCCCATGGACACTCGCAACACCAGAGGATTACACTTGTAACTTCTCTGGTGTTGCGACTTACGTTCCCAGTTCTTAAAATCTCCCATATCCCGTAGGCCTCCGGTAACCTCACTCACTCGGCGAAACACAACGCAAGCGTTGTTTCACGCCGGTTTTCTGTGAGGCCATGGTATTTCAAGGTCAAGCCGGCCCATTCGTGCCGAAGCGTGGCTCTCCCACGTGATCAATCGTTATAATTATATTCGGCATTTAATGTGACGATTCGTATTCATTTATGAATGGACTCTATCTATGAGCATATTAAGTTAGCTGAGCATATTATAGGCTACATTTTAATACGATCTCTGACCTCACATGAATGGAGATTACGTTAAATTAGTCGATTAGTTACACGGAATATTAACTTCTGATAAAAGAGCCGCATATTATTATTTAACTATCGTAATATTGAACGCACCAGGGAGTAAGAATATTTATAATATTACGTAAAATATCTAACTATTATACATGTGAAAGTTATTTATCCTACTACTATTATATTTGTGAAAGTTTGTGAGGATGGATGTATGGATGGATGATCGCGACTCTTTATCGCAAAAACTACTGAACGGATTTTAACGAAATTTTGGTGTGGTAGTGAAGTAGTATAGTTCTCGTGGAATAGATAAATTATTTCACGCGGGCAACATAAAAATATTTTTTTGTGAATTACATTTGATGAAGCTGTAGAGCTTTATGTAACCGGTGGGAAAGGACCTCGTAGTATTTAATGGAGAATTGGTCATATACATGGCGGTATGGCGAAGTAGGTCGGACCGGTCCGTCAACGTCGCTAATTGACGTCCGACAGATAAGGACCAGGCCACGTTTAACGAACCTTCAAAATGGACTCTCGACGAAACGACCCACAAACGATTTTTACAACTCGCAGAATTCACTAAAGCATCCGACAGCAGCGTGAGCCATAAAGAAAATCGCCTTGAACGAGTAGATACGCGACATTGATCTGTTGGGTATTGAAATAAAACCCATTTTATTGAGTGATGGCCCAGTCCTTGTCACCTTTTATGTCATCTACCCCGGAACCCGTTATGGCTGCCCCAAGGTTCTATATTAGGGCCGCCGTTGTATATGTTTTATAGCGATAAAACAGGGTTTTGATTGAAACGTGATGGGCGGAGCGGTTGATACCTTTCGGTTCTGGGGTATATTTTCACAAGAGCTGCTTACTGGATGCAGCGGAACCTGTCCGTTGACTCAGAAATGCGCTCGATGTTGACTCTGTAAGTAAGTCTGATTGCTTGTACTTAAGGACGCGAGTGAGTTGCAATGTTTTTACTTCTATCTGAACTACAAATGCAGTCGATGTATTTTAAGCGGATTACTAGTATTAACATATTAATCTAGCATTTATCCCACTCACGCTACAAGAAAACGAATAAGAAGGCTCGATTTATTAGTATTTAAGTAGCCTCCGCTTTTAGTTATAAATGGCGACGATTTATTATGTTCCACAATAATTGAACTAAGATAAATTGTTTCAATCGACACAGTAAATATTAACAACTGGCTGACTGAGAATCTATTAGGCATAAAAAACATACCTTTTTGTTTTCAGTTAAAACTAAATATCGTCTGCGACTAGTTTAGAATATCTTAGTATAACATAATATAAATATCTTAGTATAAATCTTATTCGAAAAGCTAATAATATGTTTATATGCTTTATTGTAAATATTAATCACATTTTACTGTATTATAATATTAATTAATATTTTAATCACTCCCATAGTCCACATTCAAATCAACCTGTCAGTTTATAGTGATTTGTAATTATAATACCGTTATTAGTATGTAATTTTGAGCCTGAGAAAGCTATTGACGGTCTATAAGACCAATTAATTAGGTATCTGTAATTACTAATTTTATTCATTAGACAGCGTTAGGGTAGCCGGACACCATAATTTTTATCGTCCAATTGGTGTGACGCTGCCGATTGGATCAGTTAGAACTGACCGTATGTGGGTGACGATTGGAATGACAGTACGGACGAATCATGCCGATTAGACGAAAGGAAGAATCGTATGTGGCTACCCAGTACCCACTTCATGGACTTTCTCGTCACATAATAATAATTATGACCACATAAACTATTCGAAATTAAACGCCAAGATAAAATCTCTGCTTTTATTAATTTGATCCACATTATTGTCGATATATTCAACGTTATAGTCTCCATTGAGAATATATTTTGTGTTAATATTGCCTTCTGTAACATTTTATTGCTAATAAACTTTGTATTTATCGGAATCTTATCTGCAAAAGCCTACTTGAGTAGACCGGTTTCTTTCTCAGGCATTTCGTTTTAAGCCTTAACGCTGTAACTTGTAAGTAAAAGCTATAGTAATAGGTTTAAAATTTTAATTTTATTAAAACAAAATATTTTCATTTTACATTTGTGTAAATTTTTTCTCATAACCATTAAGAAATATAATGCAACAAGTTTCATAGCGGGATGCGTTGTATCCATCTTCCATAATATATCGCAAGAAACAGATAGCTTTATATACATTAACATTCCTTATGGTTGTAACTTTGGTATGTCTGCATTTGGATTCACATTATATTTTTACAATGGCATTACAAACTATGAATTTAAAGTTTTAAATCATTAAGATTTTTGTAGTTTGTTTCTAACCTAATAACATAATCTCAATTTACAACTGACATGCATAAGCTTATCTTAATACAGATCTTAATATTCTCCATATTACACCTACAGGGTAGTATCCAATTAATATGCAACACAGCATTGCACATAATAATAAAGTCTATAAAATTAATTTCCCAAAACATTGTGTTCGTGAGCTGTCCGTCCCACAGGACCACTTAATTCCATTACTAATTCTCCGGACGTAGCCGATGAATTAAAACAACCTGTGCCCTCAACCTCAGCGCCCACGCCACTTTGAACTTCCTTTCTATGTACTCCCCCATCTACAAGGTTCAAATTACCCTGTTCTGGTTCTTGGTTGATTGGTCGTATTAGATATTTTTCAGGTCGTTCTCGTATCTAGATGGTCCGCGAAGTGGTTTTTTTAATCCGTAATGGCCGACCGTTTCTGATAGCAGATGATACATGGTCAGCGGAGGTATGTGGGGCAATGAGGGTGACTTGTTTGTACCTTTCACTTAATAATTTAACAGGGTCTCCAGGAAAAAGCGAGGAAAATGGTAAAAAAATTCAACAGTCTTTTATCCTTGATTATTTTATCATTGAATGTGTTGCTGTTAAACTTGAAAAATCCAGATCGAAATATTTTAAAATAATCGTATTATATGTTTATTACTAATCGCCTGGTCCAAAGTTGACCATAATTCGTTTAATTTTAAAGCTTGAATATTATTTTGTCAAAGTATTTCTATTTTACCTCTTAGAGATGCAATGGATTGAATTATGTACCTAAATGTTGTCTATGGAATGTGATAAAAGATTGACAAACGTGTGATAAAATTGTGTCAAACCATCACTTACAATAATATGTATTTAATAAATATACAAACACGTGGTAGTTTGAGTTATTTGAGGTAGTATGCGTAACGCTACTTTTATTAATTAAATATATTTTTAAGATTTTTTTGCATTATTCTCTTCCTATATATATAAACTTTAATTGTGTCAAAATTAATTCTCCTCCGTTCGCATAATTTTCGTCTAACGGAGTACAAAGTATTTGCTTCATGTGTTAATGTAAAACATAATCAAGCTATTACCTACCCATCAATGTAACCCCCAACAGCTTAGCAAAGTTATCGTATTAACTTTCATAATCCGAAATCTTAAGGATGATCGTCATTTAGTTTTATGAACACAACTAAAAAATCCAAAGATTAAGGGGTGAAAATTTAAAATTTAAGGAAAAACTGCGGCTTAAGCTCACACTTATCTTGACTCTGATTAAGCCATTCCCCCACCATGCCCCCTGGTGACGGGTGCTTTGAATAGGAAATCCATTTGCACGATCGGCACGTGCCGGGATCACGGAATGCGTTCAGGTCGACGACTCGTAGTTTTTTTGGCAATTCTTTTTCTTGGTTTAAACTTTGATACATGAGACTAGTAAACTCCATTACCAGCTGGCAATATATTATTTTTATAGATATATCATTTTTTGATTCTTTATTGTCCACTTATTAATTATTATTATTAATGTATTTTTATCTAAAGCAGTATGATATCTGTTTTTCACTGTTGCTTTCCTGAAGTGCAGGCAGATTTTACATGTCTTTTGATCTAGAGTGTAGGAACTGTAGAGTATAGACTATCGTAAGAATTCAACAAATATATGAAAGTATTTTTTATTTGTCGTCAACTTCAACTTTGGAGGCAAAGTGAAGCATAAAAATTCTAATCTAAGTAGGTGCACAATTTTCGTATCCCATTATCGAGAGGGGATCTTTATCCATCTTTTATCTCCAGATTACGTGGATCGAGATCCTAACGATTGTTCATTACAGCTGCAAAAGCTTCATCATTATTATAATTCAACTTCATTTTCACACTTTTTCTTTTGACTTTGACGGTGGTGCTTGCTGCAATAATATTAAATGTGTAGGTACTTATTACTCGATTTGTTTTATCGTTCCATAATATTTTTAAGGCTGCATAGAGGCTTAATTTCAGCGTATTTTTTTAGCTTTTTGGAACCAAGCATCGTTCCAATAATTTATTTTTCAAATAAATAAGTAAATAAATTCATGAAACACTAAAATATGTAAGATTTTGTGCAAACACCATAAACTATGCCAACATCTTCTTTATTTAATGTAATTCCGTTACAGGCTCAAGTAGCATTAAACCAAAGTGAAAACGGTTTGGTTTACCACACGTTTGGACGTTTAAATCTTATCTGTTGTACATAAACCTCCTGCAAACTGGCGCTAAAGCCTCCTCTGTCTACGAGCAAAATCCTGCAACTCTCCTAAATTGGACCTCGTTGAAATACATTTTCTTTGTCTTCACAATCAAATCCTACAGGATTGATGTTATTATTAGATACATATTGAACCTTATACAGATATTTAAAGGTTGATTTTACATTGTTTCGATATGCAAAGCAAAATGTCAGATTGTGTAACGTACACTAGGAATTCTGTATCGTTAGAACTGTGAGCTGTATGTCGTGTCGCAGACTGTTTATCAGCTTATACCCAACCTTTCATGGTGTGGATTCATCATGGAAGTGTTCAGTTGGGAATCATACAGTGAAAGAGAAATGAATTAATAAACAAATTATAATTAAATTAATAAATAGGTATCGAAATTACTAAATGCCTTCCGATCTATGCGACGACGACGCTAGACCGCAACCTGCGACGCGACCAGAAATCTAACCAATCACCTAATTAGCCACGGCTATGGCCTGATTAAGAACCTTCTTAGGCCACGTTCACCGGTCGCGCGACGCGGGTCGCGGCGATAGTTTAGTGCTGCATATAAATTCATACTAAGCAGTGGCTCCGCGACCCTTTTTTGGTCTCGATCGCGGTCTCGCATCTCGGAAGACGATGTCCGCCATGAATACTACAAGTGCTACCTACAGTAAATATTTATAAAATAGTTAGATGCAGTTCATGTTTTAAGAGTAATCTTACAAATCTCTAGCTTACAATTTAAGATTAATGACTTCACTCAGACTTTGACCTAAAATCCATACAGTTATTGTTAAAATGTCTATTGACTAATTAAGTAAGCATTAAATGTCAAACCTCCTTACTAATAACGCTTTAAATAAGCTTTGAATAGTTACACAGTGTTTTGTCTTCTTCAATCGAATTAAAAATGTCACTTGTGTGACGTGGACAAAACACTGTGTGAACAAAGCTTATACAGCGTTTATTAGTATTAAAGGGGGTCTGACTTACGAATCTCGCGCGTCTTCGCATCTGTGCTCGATCGCTATTCGCTTCAGATAAATCGTATCGTTCTCGTTACCTGTAAATGCATTTCTGGCTTTAGCGGGTGCGGCCGCGGATATTCAGGTCGGATTTACAGGGGGCGGGACGATTTATGGCTCTACACACTGAGTGTTACGTTAATAGAACCGATCAACGCAACTTTATGCCACGGAATTAACGCATTAAATGCACTTTACAATATTCGATTATTTCGACATGATCATTCGGACTTTAATAAAACAAATTAATTGCTTAACTTCATTACATATTATTGTGCCATTGAAGGAAGATTCAACTATTACAAGTATTCTCGAAGCGAATTCAAAATATGCTTTCGAATTCGCTTGATAAGTAATAGTTTCAACAAGGAGCAATAAAGTATGGAAAAGTTTCAATTTGTAACTCAGAAAGTGTTACGTAGACATACCAACTTTGAATAATTTTTTTTACCTTGTTTTCTTACAAACAGTAACATACAAATTGTGAATTATGACGATGAGTTATGATATCACTACACTTCAACTGTCAAGCAATCTGGGCACATTTAAGTGCTAATGGGTACCTCCTACCTCCCCGTACCGACAGGAGACACTTAGTAAGCTCTCACATCCTATAATTAGCGCTTTAATAATTTGTAGTGATGGGACCGACAGATAAGACTACTTTTTGCACGCTCCGCCCGCCTAAATGCAGTATACCACGGGAATACTGTACTTCTTCGGGATAAAAAGTAGCCTAAGTGTTAATCCGGAGCTTAAACTACTAACTACCCGAAATCACATCGAAATTCATTCAATTGTTTTTGCGTGAAAGAGTAAGAAACATCCATCCATCTTCATAGTTTCGGAGTCTATTGAATGCAAACAAACAAACAAATAATAAATCAAGTTTTCTTTTTTTAAATATTAGTAAGTACCTACCTATAGAAAAGTTTTTAAATATTAGTATGGAATAGTTTTTCACAAATACCTACGATAGTTATTGACGCCATTATCATTTTTCAAAATTCAAAGGAAGCTAGGCACTTTAGTTAATTGACAGGTTTCAAAGGCTTCAAGTACTCACTTCTATCTTATCTTTAAATAAAGATATCGTAAGTTTGATGTTATCTTATCTAACGATTGCATGAAGCAGTCGCCGGTGTTTATGGACAGCTGTACATTGGAAGTGTATGCTCTACTATGTAACGTAAACTCCGCTTAGATTCATTTTAATCTAAACGTAAACAAAGACACAGTAGTGTGCTATAATGCTACCAATTTTAATCTATACTAATAAAGTAATCTATACTAATATAATGAAGATGTAAAGTTTGTGTGTTTGTGACATTGTAGGGGGATCGGTTCAGTAAATCTCTGAATTTACTGAACCGATTTTGAATATTCTTTTACCAATAGAAAGCTACGTAATTTGTGAGGGAGATTATTTTATGCAAAAACTACCTAACGGATTTCGATGAAATTTGGACTTTTTATCCCGAAAAAGTACAGTATTTCTGTGGGATACTATAGCCACGGGCAACAGCTATTGTTATATAAAGGTACCGTAAAATAAAGAAATGCACATTAATTTGGTCCAATTTAATATTTATTGTTTACCTTTGGGTGTAATGGGATCTGATCTGAGTATATTATTTTAAAATTAATAACATAAACTCTACATCACTTGTGTGATGCGAACAAAACACTATAACTATTCAAAGCTTATACAGCGTTTATTAGTAAGGGGATAGAAGTTATAGCAGAAAAAAAAAGTTGAACCAGTATGAAAGTCCTTTGTACCGCGGCGCTGAAAAAGGACACTGACCTCACTTAGTCACATAACTGATTTTAAAATGCTTTTTTACTAAAAACTTACGTTTGTAAATCAGCTGTGTGCCAATGTGTGGTCAATGACCTATGCGTCGTTTCAGTAGATATGCCATTTTTCAACTTTCAAAAACATTCAAATTTATATGAAGTGTATACTAAACAGGGTACAGCGGTGAGTGTACTCGGCACACGTACCTACAGGACACTGGAGATCGGTGTCCATTCATATGGTAAATAGTACCGGGTGACGTTGTGATAGGTAGTGATGGGCTTGTCTTGTTAGACGTGTATCGATATCGATGTGTTTATGTTGGCGAGAAACATCATGAGGGTAAATCATTGTTGTATTTATGCTCTAAGGCTGGGACTATATAATCCGGAATCCGGCGGTCGCGGGAAAATTCAGAGCAGTAAAATTAGAACTCTGCGCTGATATAATAGAGCTAAAAATCGACCACAAAAGTATCAGGTCAAATGTCAATGTCTTATATGACAGCTCAACATTCGACACTTATGTGGCGTAAACGTCTGTTGACCTGGCAAGAATGTTAGGATATTGTAAATTCATTATCGCGAATACCCACTAAACCTCATGACTTTACTCTATTATAAGAGAATGAGTTATTTGCTTAAATAGGAAAGGCAAATTTATCTACACTAATATTATAAAGAGGAAAACTTTGTTTGTTTGTATGTTTGTTTGTTTGTTTGTTTGTTTGTAATGAATAGGCTCAAAAAGTACTGGACCGATTTCAAAAATTCTTTCACCATTCGAAAGCTACATTATCCACGAGTAACATAGGCTAAATTTTATTTTGGAAAAAAATAGGGTTCCGTAAGATATTTGGGTTTTTCGGACACAAGGTGTAAAAAATCAACCAGAAAAGTTACTTATTTTGCGGACGCTGCCTAAACTATAAAAGATAGAACCATAAAATGTTCTAATTAATTGTAGATCATATAAATATCTACAAAAAAGTCCGCGACACACTATACCTATCTATGTCGAGTGAGGCACAACAACCATTTTTTTATTTAGAAATCTTGAATTTTTTTTGGACTACATTTAAACGCGTTTATTTTACTCATGTTATTAATCCTTATCAAAATAAATTATTTCATCACTAAGTACAGTTTATGTAGATAATATTTGGTCTTTGAATGATTAAAATTGGACGTTTGGTTTTGAAGTTATGGCGAAATTAAAATATTACGATTTCTGCTGCACGGCCCGTTGTGAAGTGGGCGTCACCAAGGCGGGGTGCGCGTGCGGGTTATGTTTAGTTTAGTTTAGTTTACTTAAATAGTTCAGTTATTTTATAAACATCAAATTGATAATATCTTAAAATATAATACATTATAATATCTATACATCTATACAGTTAAATACAATTTAAGTGTCTGTTTGTAACTTCAAATTAACAGCTTTTTACATAATGAATCTGAAAGTATATTCGGTACTTACAATAAAATAATTTTTTTTTAAATTTTTGGTCTGTCCGTCTGCCTGTCTGTCAGTCGGTCTGTCTGTCTGTTTGTTCCGACTAATCTCTGAAACGGCTGGACCGATTTTCACGGGACTTTCACTAGCAGATAGCTGATGTTATAGGGTCTAACATAGGCTACTTTTATTTTAGGGTTCCGTTTAAAAAAATAGGATTCCGCTTTCGTTAGTCATAAATAAAGTCGCGGGTAAATTTCAGCGATATCCCAAAGTATTGTTCCACGCGGACGAAGTCGCGGGCAAAAGCTATCAAAAATAAAACGGCGATGTCCGTTTAGTTTGTACTTAGTACCGATATCTGAGTTCATTTACTACAAATTTATCTTAGGTAATTTTTGTATAAATATTTTCATATTGAAATAACCCCTGCGCATCACTATGAAGGTGTCGTCAGATTGAATTACGTCAGTGTACTGTGATTCTGGAAGTTGTATGCAAAATTCAACTCAAGTTCCAGTCTGCAGTTCCAATTCAACTCAAGTTCAGCGCTTTGTTTTGATCAGGATTACATTTTATTTCAAATATATTTCTCTGTTGATATAACACGCGGCGCATCACTAACCACTATGACCGGCACATCACTATCGGTGTCGCCTGTTTGACTCACGCCGGTGTACTATAATGTCTGGAGTTGTGCTGCAAAATTGGATCGTCTGCAGTTCTACAAGATCAGCGCTTTGTTTTGATCAAATTGAATTTTCGACATACTTTGAATTTAGGTACTTTGACAAAAGATCACTATAATCACTTAGATAAGAGAAACACTAAATTTGTTATAATTTTTATCTGATACTTACACAAGACAATCTTATAAATAAACAATAAATAATCGGCTTCAAGAAAACGGCTTCAAGTATTATAGTGCGATTCAAATGAGAATAGGGTCGAGTCGGCGCCATATTGTTTCGAATTTAGACTGTTATGAATTATGATAGTTAAATTTATATATAGTTAATTGATTACTTTTTAACGTTTTTATTTAAATTCGATGCAAGAATATTAATATTTATAAACACATAAGTTTTTATGAAAATTGCACTTTTCAAGTGATATTTGACAGAAAAAGGTCATTGACATTCCTATTCTCATTTGAAAAGCGTTAGGTATACCATGAAAAGTAGGTATGCACTTATGCAGAGGGAAAAAAACGATCTAGCTAGGTCTTATCCCAGAGAAACGGAGCATTTTTAAGCTGTGTATGTTGTCGACTAATAATTTCGACTCTATTATGTCAGTCCGATTGGGTCCGATTGGGTGTTTGGTATGCGAATGTATAATTTTTGCTTTGTTCGGAAATTTGGACTTCGGATAAATATTTTTTTATCAGAGCTCCGAGCAAATCTAGGTTAAGTATATAATTTACGAATAAGATATCCTACGAAAGTTATAAATCTGAAATTTTTGAGGATAGATGGATGTATACATGGATAGTTAGATGTTTGTTTCTCCTTCACGCAAAAACTACTGAACAGATTTTGATGAAATTTGGTATGGCTCTGAATTACTTTTTATCCCGGAAAAGTATTCCCGCGGGATAACCGGGATAGTAAAATATGCTATATACTATAATATACTAGCTGCGGGAAACAGCTAGTATAAACCATATCCATCAGATATAATTAATAATACTTCTAGACAAATCAAGCTAATTCTGTATGATATCTTTTACTAAGAATTTATTTCCTACCATGTCTTAAATGTTTTCTCCTTGCACCTTATCCTCCTTGCTGTCCAAACACAAGCTACCCATTAAACTCATGGAGCATGCGAACTGTAAATTAGTTCACACCTTGTTGTTGTTTCAGGTAATATACGGCGCTGGTCGCAGCTGGCGTGCAAACGTGATGCAGTGTGTACACGCCCTTATGTGAGTATACGGTGGTGTTTAGGGTTCCGTAGCCGACGGGTAAAACGGACCCGATGTAGATTTTACTAGACCCGTCTGATTATCTGACCGACTGACAGTCCTCTCAAAAGGTGTTTTTATGAACGATAAACCAACGTGAAACGCGCTCTGATTGGTCGAAACGTCATTAATCCATTCATGGTAACATGTCGCTTCACTTTCAATCCAAACAAAGTAAAATGAACGCCTAAATACGAGAATTTAGGTTCTGATTGTATCTTATAGAATGCAATAAGTATTTAAGTAGGGCTCCCAATTCCCATACGTGATTTGTAGAAGTTTGTCTGATTTGAACTTGGCTGGTTTTTAATTTAAATATCGTTTTGCAAACTGTTAGAGAACATGAAAAACAAAATAAAATAATATTGAGCTCTTTACAACTTGAGGTCACACCTGATTTCAAATTGGATTTTAATATTATCAGTTCAACCAATTAAACCAGCTATGTGATGTCAATGACCTTTTTAGCGGCAGATACTTATATTATGACATTTTTATTTCAAATTTTGTTTCTGCATAAACTTTTTTAAATAGGGTATTACAGAGTCTTTGGAGATATCATGTCTTCAAAGACTCTGTAATTGATTTTGCAAAACGTTGTATGTCGCAGTTGCCGTAGATTTGTAATATCGGCTAGATCGCTCTTATAAGCTGAGTTTCATTGACGTTTTTGAAGAAAATCTAATAATAATAATTGACAATCCACATGGCACACCATAATGACTTCTTACGTACAGACTAAATAATACTTTTAAATGAAACATTGTCATCCATCGTAAATCATTAAAAAAAAAAACTAGGCCGTTAATGGATCATTAATACAATATTCTCCGCAGTAACCACTTTTAAAATACTGTAGTGCCTGGGACAGTTTTTAAATGTCTTATGGTTGCTAAAGCCTAGCCAGAGGAACGTCTGGGGCCAACTATGTGCGGGTTTCCTCATGATGTTTTCCTTCACCGTTAGAGCGTCCGTATAATCTACTTGAGGTCTGAAAAAGTCTAATTGGTACACGCCACAACCTGGGATTCGAACCTGCACTCTCTCGAGTGCGAACCAAACTACCCACTAGGCTACGGAGCTCTACATATATCATTAAATACAACTTACAACACAATATTGTGATGATTTTACCGTCGAAGTATTGCGTCGTAAAGAGCAAGTGAGTTAGCAACTTTTATGGTGATTCTTTCCTATTTACGCCGCGTTTAAATTTGCATTTTAAAACCGTGTAATCTGTAATTTACTACATAACGCGGCTTGAGAAGCGTTTCGTCATTAATCTACCTAACCCTTGTTTACATTTTTGCTTTAAAAATTTACTTTGGACTAGCACGGCTTGTAAGTTGTATATCCCTATTTGGCGTTATCGGCCCCTTTAAAGGAACCAGCTGGTTGTTTTGGTTTAAGCTGACATCTAGGTTGTGGGTTTATACTAACCATGGATCATTGAGCGAGTTTTACACTTCCGTTAGTTATTTTGAATACAAACTAGCTTTTGCACCTTCCTCCGCGTGGACCTCCATTGCACCCCGACAAATTTCAAAAAAGGGTAAAATACGTTCTCAATCATTTGTTTTTATTAGCCCGAATATATTCGGGCTTACACTTTTATATTACTTTTATTAAATTATATATAATTTGATGAAAATTGGTGAAGATTTAAAAATTTTACTATAAAATAATTCAACCCTTACTTTACACCCTCAGAGGATAAATTAGAATAAATCCTGAAATATGTGTCTAATGAAATGTATTTGAGAGCATGAATCTCAATTTTCATAGAAATCGGTACAGATTTTAAGATTTACAAAGTTTCAACTCGTATTTCACCCCTTTAGAGGAAGTTTTTCAAAATCCCTTCTTAGTGTGCGGTTACGTGTAAATTAAAACTACCGTCCAAATTTCAAATTTCTACCACATCTCCTTTTAAAAGTTTTTATTTAACTTGCAATGTACGTTACGTGCACGTGTTCGGGTGGAATCTCGCTACTCAATTTTGAAGCGGATATCTTCAACCGATCAAGCTGAAATTTTGTTTTAGGTATCTATTCTCTTATCTATTTCGAAAAACCATAATTCTCGTAATTAACTTACACTTTTATATTACTTTTATTGAATTATAAATTATTCGTCTGGATATCATAAACAAATTTTTGGAATTTGAACCAATCGAGTGACGGGTCTGACCGCGTTTGACGTTAATGAGAATACCATTTTACAGTTTTAACATACCGGCACTGTATTATTGCTGGATTTAGTTAACAGAATTAGGGTTGCCATCTCTTACATAATTATGACTCCCCGGACAAGACGGGTGAAAACCCCGGATTTTGGAATACGAAACCCGGACATAGAACAGTTTTTACCCGACTACGGCAATGTCAAAAAGAAAGGAAGATTTATTATTGCTGAAAAAAAAACTTAGGCCTTCCTAATTCTGCCTACAAAAACCCGGATAGCAAATAAAATCCGGCCCGGACGCTCCCCGGACGCCCTTTAAACTAGGACAAATCCGGGGAAAGGGAAACCCGGACGGATGGCAACCCTAAACAGAATCGACCTTCTGGTCTATTACCAAATCTGTCGCCAAAGCTAATAAAAACTGAATTAAATTCAATTGTAACTAAATCAGTTTGCGGACAATAAACGTAGTCGACACAATGTATGGGCTATTAACTGAGCCGAACTACCGACCCACCTGCGACACCCTCGCGTCGCACTGTAGACGGGAGATTCACTCAGATAATCATTTAGGTGCTATTTCGAATGATTTAGATTATATTTTTATTTGATACCGTTAGTTTATTTCAAGTAATAACTTACTTATAGGTAACCTTATACCCACGATATAGGTACTACACTAAACTAAAAATGCGGTAATGGACCTCTAGTTTAGCGCGTGTGCCGGCGACAGCTATCGCTTCCTATCAGGCGGTGCGGCGTCTTTTTTACCCGACTGCGCGACGCAAAGGAGTGGTAATGTGTTTATCAGCCTATGTATGTATGTATGTATGTATGTATGTATGTTCCTTTGAAGCACTATACAGACCAAACGCCTGGGCCGATTTTTATGATTCACACGTCAATCGATTCCTCTTAGTCCGGCGAGTGTCACTAAAGACATGACGTTAGTGAAAATTCAATATGGCGACTACTGGACGCCATATTGTGAAAATGAAAAAAATGAAAGTCAACAAACTATATCAAGTGGGGTATCGTTGAATAGGTATTTAAAAATCATTGTTAGTTTTCTCTCAACATTTTTCGATTCGACTGACCGTTTAGGATCTATATCGATTTAAAGTTGCGTAACAACCATTCTCACATTCCAGTGATGTAGTACTGATGCTGATAGGAAATCCAGTCTGGTAAATAGCTAGCTAGGTACTCATAACTAAAAAGTATAAAATAAAAAATTATAATTTAAAAAATTTAAAAACCCGACTGCGTAAAAAGTGAACTAAACTAAGTAGGTACATAATTAAAACTGAAAAGAAAAAAACAAGCACTTAGATATCCGGTGGTCTAATTTTTAATTATGTACCTACTTAGTTTAGTTCACTTTTTACGCAGTCGGGTTTTTAAATTTTTTAAATTATATTTTTTTTTGCTGATCAAATTCTTTAAAAAACTTACACTAGGCTTAGAACGAAGAATTGACAACAATGTATTCTTAACGTTATCGAATGAGGATTGTAGTGTCGTCGTCGTAATTGTAAAGTCGTGATAGCTCGGCCAAGTGCGAGTCAGGCTCCCCCACGAAGGGTTCCGTACAAAACGGCAAAAAATCACATTTGTTGTATGACCCCCTTATATAATTATTTTATTCTGTTTTTAGTATTTGTTGTCATAGCGGCAACAGAAATACACTAACTGTGAAAATTTCAATTGTCTAGCTACCTAGATTAAGTAGATAGACAGACGGACGGACAGACAGACAGCGAAGTCTTAGTAATAGAGTCCCGTTCTTACTCTTCGGTTACGGAACCCAAAAAAGCAAGGAAAAATAGTGGAATAGGACTGATGAGAAAGCGTTTAATTTGCGTTTGAACTTTCATGTGAAGCCGTTTTTGCGGACGGCATGTCGGCACGATCCGCACGTTCCGATCCGCGATGTCAAATCGCTCGTCATGCTGCCAATTAAAATGCCCCGAGCTCCCCAAATACATTACCCCCAGCGAGGAGTTTCTGCAGCCTGTTTGTTTATACTCGTTGCGAACTCATTGTTTTGAATTGGCACACCAAGCGTATCGGCGACTTTTCAAAAGTATAGTAGTATACGAGTATATGACAATAATAAATAGCATTGTTCTCCAAAAAATTAATTACACACCTTTTGATACTATACATAATGTAAATTAAGAAATATGATTATTATTTCACAGTGTAACAGATAATATTACAATAAAGAAATCAACTTATGTTGCAATTTGCAATACTTACGATATAACGACGGACGGACTTAAGTAAACCCACTGTCACGAACGCAAATAAACAGTAAGTATTTCGCATCTCATTCATCTGCGCTGGGCGGATGTGCCGCTGGGCGGCAGTCGGCGGCATGCTCGCACGTAAACCGCCCGCCCCACGTAGCGCCCTCCGAGCGTTGTTACGAAAAGTTGTCGAATAAGTGAATTACGAAACGTTGTTACGAAAAAGTTGTTGTTGTGTTTACAGTGAGATAAGACGAGTAGAAATTTCGATTGTACACTAAATTAATGCCTTATATTTTAAGAAAAGCTTACTGCAAAAGTGATTTTTAGGCTTTAAAGCATAGATTTTGTTTAAATTAGTATTCTGAAAAGTTGAATTCAAATTGTTGTAATAAATTATTTTACTGTGCATTTTATGTGATAGTAATTATTTTAGTGGGAGCGTGTATGCAAAAGTTTTGGGATTTGTTTAGCTCTTGATAAGGTAAGACTAACCTAATCAAAATTTTCTAAGGTGCTTTCGTCAAGTTTATGCGTTAGATTTGTTAGATTTGCGATTACCAATACTTTAAAGCCCAAAAGGCGTTTACTCATTTTAAACAAAAGTATCGTACAGTACGACCATGTTTCTATTGGTTTTCGATAGTTGTATTTTTTTTTAATACATACTCTGTCGGTTTCTATAGAAAAAACGAAGATTGTGAAAACCATTAGAAAATGGGGAACATGTATAGTTTTTTTAGTGCCTTTTCGAAAAGTACATAATAAGCTAGGAAATATTGTCTTTGCAATGGCATATCTACGACCAACCATTGATGAAATACAGTCATCACAAAAGCGAGATCATTGGAGAGGATAGGTACCTATACCAAAAATTATGCACGAGTGACGTCACGTCGTTTTTCTATCATAGCAAAAAAATCGTCGTTTTTTGAGTCCTTTTAAGTCCTGTAACTTTTTAATTTAGCAACTGATTAATACTTTTCGTGTTTTTCGGTCCTTGGGATTTATGTTGCCTTTCGGAAAATATAAGATAAGAAGTTTGCTGATTTAAAACAAATGCATGTTCTCTATGAGTTTAACTGTAAGACCTTGTAAACTTAGAAATGAAACATTCTATTATGAGTTTTAAAAACCCCGTGTTTCTATCTATTATGAATATTTAAGTGGGTACATCTCACCAAGTAAATCTTTGGATATTCACATATTATGCATATTTTATGTAGATCATATAATTTACCGCCTGAGCTTCCGCGTGGAACTGGTCTCCCATCATGATAGACGGTCGGTTTGATTGCAGTTGATATATTACTCGCGTATAATTTACAATCCACTAATGAAGCGTAACACTTGAGAATTTCCTTAGAGGTATTTTATAGTAGAGAATCTTCTGCGTAATGTATGACATCGTTATGTATAATCAATATATTATATATGTCTATATTAAGTTATAAATACAGTAACACTCGCTACCTACTCGAAAATTATGAGAATTATAACTAGATGTTTCCCGCAACTTCGTGAACGCAAAAGTTAATTTCACAAAAACAGTACATTTTTCGGCGATAAAAAGTAGCCTATGTCCTTTCCCGTGCTCTATTCTACATCTGTGCCAAATTTCATCAAAATCGGTCCAGTAGTTTCGAAGCCTTTTCAATGCAAACAAACAAACAAACTTTTCCTCTTTATTAGTATAAGTTTATACCCATCATAATTATTATAATCCGTAATAAATTACACGAATTTATTTCTATTAACCTTAACCAGTGTTTGACCAGTGGTCGAAAATCGAACACATTCGATTCTTCTGTCAAAAGCTTTGCTTTGCGACACCGCGAAAATGAAGAGAAACATAACGCGAATCTCCACACTTCGTGTTCGCGGACCTTTCGCAGTATCGCGCGCGATTACGGGGAAGTAATAATAATAATATCTATGGACGCTTCACGCCACGTCAATCTAATCCCGTAGTAAGTTCTCGAAGAACTTGTGTTACGGGTACCAGACAACGGAAATATATTAAATAATTTTATACTATACACATATTTAAGATTTTTATTATATTATACACATATTTAATACACATCCATGACACAGGAAACTTTTTGTTCCTTCGACGGAATTTGAACCCGCGACCCCCGGCTTGTGCACCAACACGCTCAACCAACTGAGCCACAGAGATCGTCAAGTGTTGAGCGAGCTTTATTAATCTCTATTATAACATCCTCCGTGGTTTAGTGCTAAGTGCTAAGAGCATTGGTTCTCGACTCGGAGGTCGTGGTTTCGATTCCCGCATTGGAATAACAAAAGAATGCTGTTTCCAAGTATGGTTAGGACAATGCAGGCTGATCACCTGATTATCTGACAAGAAAGCGGATGGGCATGTAAAAAGTCGGACCTGCGTCTGATCTCTCGTCAGTCGTGTCGGTTATCTATCCCACTGGATAATTATGAGAGTAAAGGAAGATAGTGCTCTTGTGTACTGCGCATACACTTGGGCAATATAAAATTACGCCTGCGTAACTGGCCTGGTTTCAATGAAATCCGGCCACCGTCACCGATATCGGTGTGGGGAGTTATTAATCTCTATAATAATAATCTATAACAATATTAATGTTTTAAATATCGTTTGCTACTGTCAAAACCACAACGCTGTAGGCGACCAATTAAATTTGATAATAGTTATTAATTACCATCGAAAACGTTAAAACTATCAATCAAAGATTATAGCTTTTCAAAATAATGATTGATGCTAAATAATATCTTAATACAATGAAAGCAATTATTAGGTACAATACAAAATAGTTTATGATTTTATTGAAGATCTAAAAAATTGATTCTATTAGTTGTAAAAAAATATATTTCGGTTAATAAAACCAGTTAGCTCGTTACGTGTGAAGGTGTTAATATTTACCAGTCAAACTTCTTTTTTTGCATTGGTTTTGTTTTTAGATTAGGATCAACAGTTTTTATTAAAGTTCGTCAACATTAGAAGTTATTGCAAAAAGGAAAATTAATATCTACCTTTAGCATTGAGTAATGGTGTTCAATAAAATTCGGATGTTTGGCACACAGAGCTGATAAAATCTGGATTAACCTACTACTACTTATACTATCAACCTACACCTACACTACCTACCTCTACAACCTACAGGTGATGTGTGAAAGACTTACCGACCACTGAGGGTTGAAGATTATTACAGTACTAATCATAAAATAATAAAATAAAAATTTAGGAGTGGGGCCACCCTTGTCACTTAGAGGTATGAAAAGTAGCTTATATCCTATTCTCATATCTAACGAATACACCTGCAAAATTTCATAAAAATCATTCAAGCCGCTTAGGAGGAGTTCTGTTACAAATTGTGGTTGCGACACGAGAATTTTATATATGTCACCGTAAAATTGTAAAATCCGTTACATTGTAATATTACTACAGATATTATAAAATGTTGACATACTGTCAAATATAAATCTCTTCTTACAATTTTACACATATTTTTCGTTATATTGTAATATTTACCCTGCCAATTGGTTAAACGGCATGTGCCCCGCGCCGCCATACTTGTTTGCTTTTTCATAATAATAATAAGGAAAAATAATACGTACAATTTTAAGGAGACATTTTTATTTGACAATCTGTCGACATATTATAATATGAAATATCTCTAGAATTATAACAATCTGACGGTTTTTACAATTTTACGGTGATTTATTATATATATTTTTAAATTTTGAAAATCAAAAGTAATGTTGAAGTTACACTACTATAGAATTTGTGGTAAGTAAAGTATCTGGTTTGTTTCGCTAACGGTTACCTCTGCACTTGCATACGGAATACAGACCAAATATAGCGAAAACAGAGCTAAAACGTGCGCGTGCGTGCTACCGCGTTTGCACGGTGACGCTACTCGCATGATGCAGGAGACCATTGACTTGACTGTCATAGTAAATTATCTAAATAATATTAATTACTCTCCGTTTTGTTATTGTGTTAATAGTTTTAGTTAAAGTTTTAGTCCAGTCATAATATTATTCTAATGGGATATCTTTTTCAATTATTAATATGCCCTAACTTTGCTGTAAATTCAAATAATAATTATAATAAATACGTTTAATAAACTTAGTATTACGTGGTTAGTATTTTAACGTGTTTTTTTTTTCTTAGCTAGCTCTAGCATAATATATTACCTATCTACGTGTTAAAACCTATAGATAGAGGCTATTAAGTTACTTATTATATTTTTTATGTAAAGGATTATTTGTAAATAATATAAAACCTAACTATATTCTACAAGTACCAATCTCTCTACCAATATATTAACCGCGGATGGACCGAATTACGTCCTTGGTTTTTCTATTCGATCGTTGCGCAATTTTTGCATATCTACAAGTTATCTAATCTTTCGCTATTGATACCTTGTGTTTACTTTGTCTAATCCTTTTTGTACGTACTACAAGTACAGTGACTGTATCAAGCCACTGTCCCGTGTAAGCGCGCGGCAACACGTGTGCCGGATGCCGATGTAATTGCGACAAGCGCGCCGCGCGGTGCTCCGTGCCCGGCCGCCCTAGGGCAATCTATTTGCACCGCCGCGCTGCCTGCTGTTTAGTGTTAGAGATATTATTGTTTTACACGCTATAGAAGTTAGTAATAGAAAAGAGCAGTCAACTATCCATTATTACATTTGCATAAGTAATGTTATTTTAATGGATAGATATGAGAATAAAACATGATACGGAGTACACGTGGCAGAAGTGAAACTTCAGTCATCGTTTAAAATACAATACTCTTATCATGTCTAAAGGACATAACTTTAAAAAATATTGGGAAAAGTTAAATGTGTAGCCATAATTTTGAATATAGTAGTATAAGTATCTATCATCCGACAGATGTCGATATATCGTTGGCATTTTATCCAAAATCGTGTCGTGACTCGTGACGTATAATTTCGTGTGTAAATAATAAAGTTCAATTTTGAATAGCTATCTTAAAAGTGCAGCACCACGTCGCGTATCGTTTCGTTTCGGTGTGAACTGACCTTAAGAGCGTTATCTCATTATGAAATACGATATCGGATATCGCATCAATAAATTGCGAAGTTATGAGAGAGAGAAACCCGCGTCGCGTACCGTTCCGGTGTGAATGAACCCTTAAACAGCTTCCATTACCACCTCAAACGAAAGTCGTGGTCAAAAGACACTTATCATGACGCCAAAGTAAGATAACTATTATGACGCTTCAGACGTCTCCATTACCAGCTACAAACATATCATCTGATTTATATGTACAAGCTGCCCTACATCGGCCCGCCATAAATCAAGATGGCGGCTCTGTCGCAATTCGCGCCAGTTTCGGCGGCGGCTCTGTCTACAATCACTGAAACATTGATAACTAATCAGTAAACAATGGAAATTGCGTGTATAGTCTCGTAACTAGACGTATAAGGTGCGGCTTAGGACGTACGAAGGATATCGAGCATTAGAGACCGACTACAGTAAGGGTCTGCTATACTCATAATATTAAATACGAAAATTTAACCTATAAAACATGGCTGTAAGAAAACAATACCAGTAACACCACAATATTTTTCGGAAAGAGATACATCAAAATTACTTTCGATGTACCTACTACTAGCATTATTTGAAATTAGGTTTTTATCTTTCATCTCTTACCAGGTGGGTAAATGGGTTCTGGGGCTGAATTTTAGAAAATGCTGACACACATAACTCATTATTTTTTCCTTACTCAATTCATACGAAATATCATGCAAATATGTCCAAGGAATAAAAAGTTTCATACAAACTTTTATCACCTTGTGGTTTGAATTTTGAAAAATCCTTTTGGATGCCTTAGTGGATGCCTACGTCTATGAGAAATATGTGTGCAAAATTTCAAATTTCTAGCCTTAATGGTTTGGCCAATCATCAGTCACAAACATCAGTCAATCAGCAATCAGCTTTGCCTTTTATATTTATGCATGATTAATAACAATCTTTGATAGTTGACGCCGGTAAACTTTAAACCCTATTTATGATGCAGTAGGAGTACGCGTGTACCCAATATAACCCTGTAATTCACAACTTCTGGTCCCTGAAGTGTCCAGGTGTGTTGTATTACCTGATATTACTATAGTTCCGACTTTCGATAGTTTTGGAGATTTGAAGTTTGGATTAAATCGACTAATATTATTAACGCCCACTTGCGCAGATCTGGGTTAAAGTAAACCCTGGGTTATGTTATGCCTTCTCTTTCATAAATACGAAGAACGAGAGAGAACATGATATTTAACCCAGGGTTAACTTTAACCAAGGTCTGCGCAAGTTGACCTAAGAGGTCAAAAGTTACATTATTTATATATATTTTATATTATCTGGGAGCACGGTAGTGCCCCGCCAAGACGAGCTAAGCGAAGCGCAAGGGCACTACCAGACTACTTTTTCTCGAAGCGTTTCGTCGATATTTTGAACCCTCATAACTTGGGATTAGATTATACCAGATACACATACACAAAATTTTCAGGATATGTTCTCAGTAGCGGACTAATGAAACATGTAAAGTTTTGATTATAAAGGTCTAATAATTTAGGTTTTATTGATATCCAAAAACCCCTGATTTCGTCACTGACTCACTGATGATCAACAAAATTATAGGGTACTTCCGGATGTCATAGAAAGCTGAAATTTGGTATGTAAGCTAGTTTTAGCACATAACCAACATAAAAATTGACAAACTTGGAACTTTTATCCTCCAACCCCTTAAACTAGGGGATGAAAATTTGTAAGAGACTTACCTATGTAAATGTTTACACTAGAGGTCTGAAAATTGTCTTTAAAAAAAAAGTGAAATCTCACCAAAAACATTTTCATGTAAAGTGATACCAAGACGATACCATATAACTCGCACTGTCAAAAAGATATTAGATCTCATGTGAAACCAAGCTTCTGACTCTACCAAACTTCTAACTCTACACGCCTTAACTCTACAAGCCTAACTCTACAAACTCTATATTTTAGTCAAATTATGTGGCTTGGCCATTTCGTTCGTACAAGAATAGTATAACAGAAAAACAGTCCGTAAATTTTTCACCTTACGCCTAAGCGAATGTATCGAAATGGCCAGGCCACATACTTTGACTAAGGTGTAGAGTTTGTGGAGTTAGGCTTGTAGAATTATGGCGTGTAGAGTTAGAAGTTTGGTAGAGTCAGAAGCTTGGTTTCACATGAGATCTAATATCTTTTTGACAGTGCGAGTTATATGGTATCGTCTTGGCATCACTTTACATGAAAATGTTTTTGGTGAGATAGAATATATTTTTATATGAATGAAATATTTAATACTTTACTCAACATCGCCTACAAATTACATATAACTAAAAACTTAGTTATCTCTAATGAGCGATAACTAACAAAATTTTTATACAGGCCGTTGTTTCATAAAAAAAAATATATTTTCTCTTTATAATATTATTAGTATAGAAACTTGGAAAACATTCATGAGTGACAAAAAAATCATTGATAATAACAATAATGAAAGTTCCTACTGCCTTTCTCCTTGCACCCTCGTTCAACACCCTAAAAATATTATTCAAAAATCGCGAAAAATGTAAATAAACTTTTTCCGGCATTTTCACTGCGATTTCCATGCAAATGTAAACGTTCACACAGACCCTCAACCAAACTAGCCTTATATCAATTACCCCCAGCTCCAAACTTTACCCCCGACACCAAACCTTCCCCAAACTTCAAACTTTACCCCCCTTCCCCCGGATTGCAAGCTCCGTGGACGAAATGGGGGTAGTGATTGTATTAAGATAGTGAGGTTTTTGAGTTTTATTGTGACGCGCGCCATATTTTCATCTCCCGTGGGAATATGACGGAAATAAATAGCTCCATAGATCGAAAAGGTGTAGACATGGCAATGAGTTTTGCTATTTATCATCTAATGCGGGCTAGTTCGTCTACAGTTTTATGCAAATTAAAATGAGATAATAAGATGAGATAATTTTAAATATAGGTAAATTTCATGAGCAATATTTCATTTAAAATTTAAATATTATGCGGCATACTTCCTTGTCCTACGTCATAGGTATATTTTTGCAAAACGAGAAAAGCTATTTATAAGCTTTATGTTCTAAAAATATCGACAAAGAATATCTTTATTTAAATTCACCTAATTTACATTATTTATAAATAATAATTAATTAATATGAATCGTAAAACAACATTTCTTTACTTGTCTATTTAAAACAAAACTCTATACTTATTCTTCTGGCGGTCGCTCGTGCTAAACCTCGATAACCAAATTCTATATCAACGACAAATTGAAAGGAAATCAGTTGACAGGAAAATATTGAATATTGTTGCGGTGACAGTTCTGTTATGTCAGGGAAATTTTATGTTTAGCAAGATAATGGCTGTGTAAAATAGCGCTTGTTGGCGCTAAATAAAAAAAATTCTTTTTGCACTTTATAGATCTCGTGAATACGCATCTTTTAATAATTTTTTTTATATCATATCTTTACAACTCTCCAAGATATAACGAGATCGCACTTTTTCGTGAATTCAGCCCCTATACTGAAGCGATCGAAAAAACAGATTATCGGCCACGACACGTTTGCTCACTTCAATACTGCTAACATAATCCGCCATTTTGCTTACGTTTTTTTGTAAGCTCAATTTGTCTCTATTTTTACACTGAACAATTATACATATGAACAATTATAGGCGAATTTCGACCACAGAATGACCACTATTCTATTTATTTAGGGTGTTATAAAACACCCTAAATAAATAGAATAGTGGTGGTATTTCTGCCGCTACGGGGAGATCCAACGCACACAAATCATCATTTGGCGTGGCGTAAGTATGGGGCCCCATACATGGTCCGGTCTACCTTCAGTTCGGCCTGAACGGATGCAAAATCGTATCGTGTGTGTGCAATTTCGAGATCGCATCAGGCGGCCGTACGGACTGAAGCGATTCGTTCCAGTGTTGCCAGCTCTTTTTTTTGTGAAACTACTAAACTCGTATCGATTTCTACTAAAACTACTAAAAAACTACTAAAGAGGCTACTTAACTTAGGAATTCCTGAAGCCCCTCAAAAACCACTGCATTTTAGGTTTTATAATATTTTTTTTTTTTCATTAATTGAATTTGATTATAAATTTTACCATTAAATTAAAATATACTAGGAAATATTACGTATTTAGTAGCTATTTTGCATATCATTACTGTCTGGCTCTTTCCTACTTAAACACTACTAATAAATAAATTTCTACCAAGGAGGGAATAAAATACTCAATTTAGTAAAATTTTGTAAAATATCTAAGTTGGCAACATTAATTCTGGCCTGACCGATCGGCCTGAACGCGCGGCCTGTCCTGACCGTGTGTGGACAAATTGCTTCAGTTCTTGCCCGAGCCGCGGGCGTGCGGGTGTGTATCTTGTACAAGCGTTGTATGAGTTTTCGCGGTGTTTAAATACAAAATTGATAAACACGACCGTAGCGCGCGGCAAACCAGAATGGACTGATGCGACTGTTCCGTGTGTGGGCACGAATCAGATCAGGCCGAACTGACGTAAATTGGATTGGATGCGATTTTTTCCGTGTGTGTGCTCGAATCCGTTCAGGCCGAACTGACGTCAGTTCCAGCTGAAACGATCGGCCTCTCGTCTGTGGGGGCCTTATCAAAAACGGTCAATACGAATGTTCGCTTCTTTTTCTGTCACCAGGCGGCGCTTGGTAGCCCGACGGTCCTTGTCGTGTCAAAAAGCTGTCAGATGTCACGAATTTAAAAACCCTCATCACGCTTAAATCTTTGGTCATTTCGTCATCATATGACTTATGTAACATACTGATCACAAGTCACAGAATTATCCTTTATCATAATTTACAAAACTGGCAACGCGTCCCTCCCGTGATGTTTTGTGTATACAGGGATGTTAATCGCTTGCCATTGAGCAATACGTCTGCTCGTTTGTCATATTCCTGAAGTATCTACAGCACCCCCATGGCTATACAGTCGTCCACCAAGTCGTTGATCCTCTCCACATACAGCTCGTTGGGGATCAGGTCTCCCTTCAACACACCCAAGTCCTCCGTCACCTGGCCAAGCGCCTCGTCGATCGTAATGACCAGGAGTAGGTAGAAACTGCAGCTGAGCATGTATGGTATGTTCTGGAAGGGGAATACATATAGAAAATAGACTAGTTTGACGGACAGACAGACGGATAACAGTGATCTAAGCGTTCCGTTTTTCCCTTTTGAGATATGGAACTCTCAAAAATTATAATATGATAAATACTATCTTTTGCACGCAGCTTCGTTCGCGTAAATATAGCATTCCATTGGAAATGCTAATACTAATTAAATTTCGGGATAAAAAGTAGCCTATGTGTTAATCGAGAGTTTAAACTACTACCACATGTCCCACCAAATTTCATCAAAATCCGTTCACTAGTTTTTGCATCCACCCATCCTCACTAACTGACAGTTTGTAATTGTGAAAATTTACAATAGTCGTAGGATCCTAGTCCTAGACTAAGAGAAATTACGAAAAAAATGCAAATCTGTTGTAAAATGAGCAATATAGAGTGGTTAAAGTATTATGTCTATCTCTTACTAGCAAAACGAAAGGACAATGCAAAAAACTGTATGGGCAGTGTCCCCACCCACCAACAGATTTTAAACCTATCTCAGTTAATAGCTCTTGCCACGCTGAATATTATTTACTATGGCGGCATTCTCCTCAGGAATGGGGTTTTGACAGTAATTGTAATTTAATTTTTTATTGTTTTATATTAGCGACCCACTCCAGCTTCGCGCGTGTGCAATGTATTATAGATATTACAAAGCTTTCTCTTGTATCACTCTATACATTGCTGAAAACTGCATTAAAACCCGCAGCTGCTTAGTTTAAAAGATCTAATTGAACAGGAAACTGAGCGACTTCATTTTATACTAATTTAATTTAATATAATAAAAGTTTAAAATGTATGAAGATAAATATTACAAAAAAAAATCGTCGTTTTTTAGTCCTGTAATTCTTTAATTTAGCAACTGATTACTGTACTTTTGCATTACTCGGTCCATAATTATGTTGCCTTTCGGAGATTAAAGCCGAAATTTGCTGATTTAAAACAAATGCATGCAAAGAAAAAAACAAATCCGTACTAGTTGATGCCCGCGTTTCCGTCCGCGTAAATATAGTATCCCTCGGGAACACAGTATTTTTTCGGGATAAAAATTAGCCTATGTTTTAATCCAGAGCCTAAACTACTACCATACAAAATTTCATCGAAATCCGTACTGTAGTTTTTGCGTGAAAAAGTAACAAACATTCATCCATACATCCTCACAAACATTCACATTTATAATATTAGTAGGATTGAACAATTGATTGTCTTACCTCCTGAAGATCTTTCTCATACGTCTCCTTACTGTACACCTCCCCCGGAACTAGGTTGTATCGTCGCAGAGCAGAACTCAGCTCATCATAATAGTGCTCGAAGGACTTCCTCAAGTACTGTTCTCTGAACTTCTTGTCCGAGCTCAGGAAGAGGAAGTAGAGCAGATCTATGACAGGACTGCCTTTGCGAAGAGTTTGGGAGTCCTCAGTTGTGCCATCCTGAAAGGTTATACGATTGTTATGTATAATAATGAAGTAACATTTATATAATTAAACACTTCGTGCGCTCAAAAATAAATTCTGCAGGAATCGTACATTTGCGGCGATAAAGGGTATCGCATGGTCTTCTCTATATCCATGCCAAATTTCGACAAAATCGGGTCAGTAGTTTCGGAGCCTATTCAATGCAAAGAAAAAACACAAATCTTGCCTCTTTATTAGGAGTTGTGCGCTAGATAGAACTGAAAATTGGAGTTCTTTAAAACCTTTTTTCTCAGTCATGGTCGTATTGAAACATCTCAAATAAATGTTAATCTGCATTATATTTAGCCGAGTACTGACTTTTTATAATTTGATTTGTTTTTAAATATTGATTCCAAAATTAAAAAATTAAAAAACCCGACTGCAAAAAAAGACAAATACCCAACCAACGCACTAAAAAGACCGAAACAAAATTGAGAAAACAGACTACACTATGAGCTGAAAGCCTAAGTGAAATAATTGACGTCATGTTTGGTAGCAGGCGATACCCATTTGTAAATTATAAATCGTACAAAATTTAATGAACTACGAACACTCTCCGGTCAGCGCGGTACGCCCTTGTCGCCTACAAAATTAGTATTATTATTACCTGACGCTCAAGGTCACTGGCTTAATAGAGAGCCTAAAGTAGATAAGATAATAATTATAATCTTTTGATTATAATTATTATCTTATTATTATCTTAAATTACTTAGTACATTTTTTTATATTTTGACTTGTTGTCGACACTTTTTTACACAGCGGCTAAAAATCCCACAATGCCTTTTGTTTTTTAGGTTGTTTTGCTAAAAATATATTCTAGTTTTTAAGTTTGTGTATCAAAAGTCACATCATATATATCACAGGTCACTTTAAAATCTAAGGGTTATTCGAAGAAAAAAGATAAAATGACTACTTACACTAAGTTGTCTATGCATCATGTTGCTGGGTCTGTAGTCAGCGTGAACAATCATTGGGCCTTTTGCATTTGACAAGTGTAACATAGGCTTTCTAAACTCAGGCTTTTCTAGAAACTTAGCAACTCTTTCCCTGTTCTCTTCTTTAATAGCACCAATTGTTTTATCTACGTCTATCGGCACGAAATCAGACATAGCTTCATTTGTAATTGGCGTCATCTTTTCCGTAAAAAAACTCTTGTATCCCTCAGGATCTTCCTTCGCAAAAGCAACGGATAGGGCGTGGAACATGGCTAGCTGTTTTATACTGAAGGACGCGCTTGGCCAGTCAATAGTTTGAAATCGGTCGAACGATCGGAACCCTCGCTTGGTCAAGTCCTCCAGAACTAACGTTTCGTGCAGATATTCTCCGGATGCGCCATAAAATGTAGCCGTTACTAGTTTATCTTCATCCCTAACATTGTACTTCTCTTCGATCTGTCTGTACACTTTGATTAGGTATGTGTAAAACATATGTTCAGCAGTAAATACTGATTTAGGTAGCGAATCTCTCAACTCTTCTCCTAATGCTGCTGTTTTTGCGAACATCTGCAGGTCATCTTTACCTGGAGCTGACAATGTGCCTACATAAAGATGACTAGAATAATTAGCACCTCCACTAGATATAGGTTCTAAAGATATTTTACAGTTGTTGTAATTCTTTTCCTTAGCAATTTGTTCGATAAGAGCACGCAACTTTTCCTGGTGTGCCATTGTAGAAAATTAAACTGTAACTGTTTGTGCACTTTTAATTTCGTCTTATATAATAATATACATAACATAACAAAAGGAATAGTTTATGTTGTTTTAACAATTCGATTAATAAATAACACAATTAAACAATTGATGATATTCTTATCTATATCAAATATAGATAAAAATCATCAAGTACGAGCATAACTTTCATATCAAAGGTTCCGTACGACCCAAGATTAAAATGAGGGTAGGTTAGAATATTAGGTAGGTATTATAACGAATTAGTAGACAAAGTATGTAAGTTTGTTGAAGTGTCGGCAAGATTGATTTGTTATTATTATCAGAACCGATAAATATACTACTGACTATCACTACAAGAGGTTCTTCCTATCTTCTAGTCACTCAGTTGCACCACACTTCCGCGTTCAGGGGTAGTTTCCGGTATTTGTCTAGCAAGGTCTGGAACAATCTGCCGCCTCCATTTCGTGCTCTGCAAACAACGCACGGGTTTAGGTCAAAATATAAAGCCTATTTACTGCAGCAACAAGCTGCTTCTTAGCTTTATAATAATTTATAACTGCCCTTTAAATATGCACGCATGTACCTATTTTGTAATGTAATAATATTATATTTGTTTATCTTTAATAATAATTATATTTTATTAATGCAACTTTATTTAATTGTCTATAATTTATAAAAAACATAATATGATATAACATAATATTACTAATATATATTATATAGTTTATACTCACTGATAGTGTTGTCAGCCGAAGCCTAGGCGGTATATTTCCTTATCAAAAAGGTCAAGGTCAAGTTTTCGTCGCTGCACAAGATTGTAAACAACACACGAACTACTGATTGGCCCATATAACTGTTACTTAGGTACTAATTCCTACTAAACTGTCTTTATTACTTGTACTTCCTTTATAATAGCTCACGTATGTATTAATACACGTAAATAATTATACACACATTATGTTAATATAGCATGTAGGTTGTAGGTTAATGCGATAAAATAGTTATCGGGTGCTGAGGCTGTAGCACAGATCGCGTCTCCGCGCCGACTGAACTTGTTACTTGACTTGCGAATTGCAATCACCGCGCGGTGTCCAGGGGGCGTATTACAACCAGGGCTTGTTAACGTTACCAAATAACACCAAAAAATTACGTTAATTAACGGTAATTTTATAAAAATACTTTGGTAACGATATTAATTTTAACGTTATTTGATACTTAACAATATTTTTAACGTTATATAATAACGTTATTTTATTTTGTAAATAACAGTATTTATGGTATATATAACGTTATAATATTATAGGGAGCGTCGGTAGCGCAGCGGTTTTATCCATGTTTGAGGTAGGTAGGTAGGTACAATAATATTTAAGAATATAACAATATAATAGCCGACGCGACGAAGCTAGTGCACGTTCGTTCTGTCACTTCGAGGCGGGGCGCAGGCAGGGAAATACGTAACGTTATATAAAATAACGTTAATTAATAACAATACTTTTTCTTAACGTTACTTTCATGTACCGATAAAAATAAATTTATTTTTCCTAACGTTAATATTTATTCCTAACGTTATTCTGTGAAACACAGGTAACGTTAGCAATTTAATAACGTTAATCAAGCCCTGATTACAACCTCTTAATTCCAGCCAGTTTACGCCATAAAACAAACTGGCTGGCATTTTCGTATTATGACCACCTATTGCCAGCCAGTCAGCAGTCACGTGACACTTGACTTGCTTCTGCATTGAAACTTGAATGGTATTTTCGTATTACGACAATTTATCTGACATTAGCTGGCTTGTCTTTACGTCAAACAAAGCCGTTCAGTTTACTCCACCAAATATTAACTTATACTGACTGGTTTATTTTATAGTGTTCTCTTTTAACATAATATTGGATTTTAGTAACGTAAAATATCGCTAAAATAATTGCGAATATTTGTTTATTTTTAAGATATAGGTTTTATTCATAGGTTCATAGAAAATAATGATTATTTTACGTGTGACCCCTAACGAGTTACTAATAAGTATTTATATTTCTAGAAATACCTAATGCTTCACACAAGAAGCACCAAAATCACCAAGCAATTCATTATCCTACTAATCCTACTATAATATTATAATGTAAAAGTTTGTGAGGATGTATGGATGGATGGATGTATGTTCCTATTTCACGCAAAAACTCCTGAACGGATTTTGATGAAATTCGGTATCGTAGTAGTTTTATTTAGGCCCTAGATTAAATATAGGCTACTTATTATCCCGAAAAAGTACAGTGTTCCCGAGGGATACTATATTTACGCGGGCGGAGCCGCGGGCAACAGTTAGATCCTAATAATTTCAATAAACAATTATTATTGAGGTCATAAAATAAAATAATTTGCACTTTTAAAATCATACGATCCGATCAGATCAGTGTTACCACACCAGATTATTTAAATTTGCCGCCATTTTTCAGTTTCATAATTTGCTTGCCAGAATCTAGCCGTTCGTTATTAACTCTGTGTTTACTGAAAGCATGCCATAAAAAAACTGATTGTCAAATTTGAGTCTAATTTGACGTTTCCTACGTCACCTTCACGCTCGTTTATCCAGCCAGCGACAACAAAACCGGGATTAATCCAGTCAGAATGAAATGTCGTTGTAATACGAAAAAAGAACCAGCCACTTTAAGGCCGTATATTGAATTGCCTGGAAACTGCCAGGTTTTTTAAAAGATCATAATACGGCCCCAGGGGGCGTATTACAAGCTCTTAATTCCAGCCAGTTTACGCCATAAAACAAACTGGCTTGCATTTTCGTATTATGACCACCTATTGCCAGCCAGTCAGCGGTCACGTGACACTTGAGTTACTTCTGCATTGAAACTTGAATGGTATTTTCGTATTACGACCTTTTACGACAATTTAACTGACATTAGCTGGCTTGTCTTTACGTCAAACAAAGCCGTTCAGTTTACGCCACAAAATATTAACTACAAAATAAACCAGTCAGTCAGTCAGTATATGACTGGTTTATTTTGTAGTGTTCTCTTTTAAAATTATTTTGGGTATTTTAGTAACGTAAAATATCGCTAAAATAATTTAGAATATTTGTTTATGTTTAAGATATAGGTTTTATTCATATGTTAATAGAAAATAATCATGTGTGACGCTGACGAGCACAGCTGACGAGTTACAAATATGTATTTGAATTTCTAGAAATAATGCCTCACACGAGAAGAACCAAAATCACCAAGCAATTCACCATCCTACTAATGTTATCCTACTAATATCCTAGTAATATTTTTTTTTCTAAGTATTGCTGTTTAAAGTAGTGTATAAGGTGTTTAGACGGCTGTGAGGTCACGGAATGGGTCAAGCGGAAGACCGGTGCTGGACATACCTAGGTGTGCCAGCAATGCCGAGCTTGATCCAATTGCGGCTTCCTGCGCTGTTTTAGTTTTTGATTGATGTATTTTTCATATTATATTTAAATGTAAGCTTAATTATTATACATTTTAGTTTAGTAGAGCTGCAATAAATGTTTCTTATTCTTATTCTTATTATTATAAATGTGAACGTTTGTGAGGATGGATGTATGGATGGATGGATGTTTGTAACTCTTTCACGCAAAAACTACTGAACGGATTTTGATGAAATTTGGTATGATATTAGTTTAGGCTCTGGATTAAAATATAGGCAGTAGCCTATAAAAATATTTAAAAAGTAGTTTATCCCGAAAAAAATACAGTGTTCCCGAGGGATACTATATAATACCTATATACTATATACATATTCTATTTATAGTTAAAAATACATTACTTTTAAAATACCGTTCCAAATAATGTCCCATATCGCATTAAATACATCATCTAAATATCGCATTATTTTAATAGTAGATTATGCACCAAGGGGATAAAGCAGTGTCTTACGTCACGGGCAGCATATTGGACCCTGACTGTCTTATTAATAAAATTATTTACACCACGGATTAGCTAATCCAACATGGCTGTCTCTGTCAGATACTTTGGAACAGTCACTTGATAGACAAAGAGAGCGATTTGGATTTGCTTATCCATGGTGTAAATATTTTTATTAATAAAGGTGTGAGCGTGACGAGGGACTCTAGAGTTAAAACTTAACTCCCGAGTGAAGCGAGGGAGTTATGTAGAGTCCTGAGTGAAGCGAGGGGTTCAAGCTGCCCAAGACGAAGACAGGCTTTATCCCAGAGGTGCATACTCTACTTTTCATACCTACTGTGAGGCAATAAAAACTCAGGGCTACAAAAATATAACATTTATTTTGATAATGGACACATTTGTCCAGTTATGGAGGGACAGAGTAATATTTTTATTAGGAACATTTATGAAAGTTGTGGTGGAGTTTATTTGAGCAGTACTTATAGATATTAGGGAACTTGTGACTGACGATTTTGACACGTGAGAATGTTATAATTATATGGCCACCAGTTCGATTTTCGAATAAACTCTCAGCAATACCCAAGGAATTTGTAAGTATTATATACAACTTACAAATTCCTTGGCAATACCAAATTAATATTCTAAAACTCTATGATAGATGCGTATCTATTAGGGGCGATTTCACCAATGAAATTGAACGCGTTCAGTATACCCTAAACTCGCTTTGCGCGTTTAAACGCGCTTATAACTCCAAATTGCATTTTACCATTGTAAACGAAACACGTTTCTAGCTAAACTGAGTTTAGGTTCTGAACTCCGGATTTCGTCGGTTTAACTTCGTTGAACGCGTTCAAGAGCTGTCATGTATGAAGTTTCATATGATGACAGTTGTGATGTTTGTATTTATAAAATCAGTAATAATTTGTGTTTAATATCGCATCTGGTAGCTGTCACAAATCGAACTTCTAAAAAAATACATTTGTCCAAATATATTTTACGTCTTTAATATTTTAACTCAGTTTTCGTTATCGCGATTAGCGTAAATATGGTGAAACCCGTTTGACGTAAAACGAGATTGACATCGACGGATGAACGCGCTTAGTGAGAACTAAGTTTTATAAAACGAAGTTTTTATAGTGAATGGTGAAATCGCCCCTTAGGAGTTTTGATACGAATTTTAACGTTCCAAATTCAAATCACTTTAATCCCTTGGGAGTTTCATACAACATTATCTCCCTTGGGAGTCAATGACATGCTTTACGTTGAGATTGTGTGATATATAATCGGACATTGTCGAGCAGGTGGTATGAAAATAATATTATTTTAATAAATAATAATCATTCCGGCAGTACAAGTTTTCCGTTATTTATTAACTCTGTGCCTACTAAGAGCATGCCATAAAAAACAAACTGTCAAATTTGAGTTGAATTTGACGTTTCCGTACGTCACTTTCACGCTCGTATACCAGCCAGCGAGAACCAAACTAGGATGAATCCTCTCTATATGTATACTTTTTTCTATGATGAATCCAGTCAGAGTGAAATGTCGTTGTAATACGAAAAAAGAACCAGGCACTTTAGGGCCGTATATTGTGGTCCAGTATCCCGTGTCGCGAGATAAAGCAGCATCTGACTGTAATTGTTTTGTTTTTGGGTTGATGTTGTAATTAGTTGGTCTGTAAACTAAAATAATAATAATTCAAAATAATGTGCTGATGTGAGGTCTCAAACTGATATGGGGTCAACGGAAGATCAGGCGCCTCGGCACCGCCGTGGTCGATGCCTGAGTGGATTCCCTTTGAACATATGGTGTGGGGTTTTTAATATTGTTTCTCGATTTGTTTATTTTCTTTTTTAACTGTTTTTATGTCCCTTGTCACTTGTATGTTCAATAAAGATATTTTTATTTTATTTATTTACAGCTATACTTATAGGTTTTACAGCTATACTTGGTATAAATACATGTCTTTTTTAAATATCATAGAAATAAGATTTAGGTGTTATGCAGAAAAGAACATTAAATGTAGCAATTTTAAAGCAAGTTTTAATTGTTATTCAAATTATTTTTCTATAGATTTTAATCTAGATAACCTATATGTTATCCAACATATAGGTTATCTGATAACACGTCTTATAGGATTGTCCTATGATACTTAGCACCGGTTCGGAAACTCGGCGAGAAGAACTGGCGTAAGAAACTCGCATCGGTCCACCTTTTAGCAAAAAGATGGGAAAATTGTTCTTGTAAAAAATATTTTTTCAATACCTTGATGACAAAACCCCTCCGGATGTATATTTCACAGTTCTACCAAACAACCTGTATAGATAGCAGACGCACAACCGAGTCAGCCTCTACGGGTTTTGGTTTAACTTATAAGTTATAGGAAATACGGAACCCTAGAAATACCGATATCCAACGATGACTGAGCAAATTGATATCATTTTAGTGATAACATCGTTATTATGTTGACAATAAACAATTGGTAGATACTACGGATGAATTGTAGGTATTTTAGTAGTACTAAAGTGCGTGATAATAATGTCAACTTTTTTAGTAATTTACAGTTTAGATGTAAAATGCAAATACTATTAATAGTTATCCGTACTATCAAAATATCTTCTTAAAAGTGTATAAAAAGTTGTATATTACTATAAGGGACCTATCAGACAGAGAGCGGTCACGCGGTCGCGGTTAGTTTTGCGTTATATTACGTTCTATAGATTTGGTGTACACAGGAGGCATTCAAATGCAAAAAGGAACTGAGGAAGCAAATACTTTGCCTGAATAACATCAATACCGCTAAGTTCAGCTGTGTGAGCATTATAGTGCCCTATTGTCCCTTTGTTTACGTTTATAATAAATTGTATCTGAACTTCTTAATAGAACGTAGTCAGGTCCTAGGTATGAGGACTGTGTTTATTGCGCCCAAACCGTTCCTAGTTAAATTTAACCGTAGTGCGTTCACCTGAAGTCGAATAGCTGTTATAAATAAACTCTCCGTTTGCACAGGCGCTTAGATTTATTAGCCAATGACCGGCGGACTTTCTTACGGTATGGTACAAAGTTTGAAAATACATACATACATACATACATATAATCACGCCTTTTTCCCGTAAAGGGGTAGGCAGAGACCACTTTTTGCCACTTGCTACGATCCATACATACTCGTTTCGCTTCGTTCACTTTCATTCTTACCATCCATTCCTCCTCTTACATTCAACGTAGCGAAGCAGCTCTCCATGGTCCGCTTTTCACCTCCGCAAGAAACGAGACGTGATGGGTGGTGAACCACATCGCCGCCATTTTGGATAATTGAATTATTTTATGATTATCCGTTGCGTTTCCACGGATTGGTGGGGAGGGTAGGAATAGGGAAATGGAAGGATAGGTGGTGTGGAAGGGAAGATTGGTAAGGAAATGTAGGATATTACCGCCCAGGAGGGTAAGGGATAGGACAGTAATAGCTAGGGAAGCCGGGGTCGCATACCCGTATACTATACCACAACTACCGGACAGGTAAGTTGGGATGAGTATCCCATGACATACTGTGTTATGTGTACTATCTTCATATACCCAAGTCTTTTTTTTTGTTTCCTGAGGGGAAAATGCATTACGCATACCACCCAGGCGCAGGGGGCACCCGAGTGGTGATGTGGGACTCCCGTATAGGCTAATGAGACCCAAGTGTATACCCACTAAAAACCACCCCCCACCTTCCTCCTCGGCCGCCCTGTGGCGGGGCCACGGGAACGATAAACACATCCGCGACCCCGCCGACGGCAGCAGCCCACAAGCGGCTCCATCTAAGGCCCGAAGGCCCCAGGCGCACCAGATGGTAAGGTGCGCCTCCCTCCTTGGCCTCCACCAGTACTGTAGCAGACTCCCCCCGAGTCTGCTACTAGGAGGCCAGGGATACCAGCCTCATTAACCGGTACCCGGTGGCCGATCAGGTCTGTGGTTCTGCCACCGATCACACCTCGGTCGTAGAGGATAGGGTAAGAGGCGCACCGCAATACCGACATGCCTCTTCCTCTGCGGCCCCACCAACGCCGTTTCGGCGGAACGGCCCCGCCAGCTCGCAGGGGGTCGGAAGACTGGCGTACCGTAATACCATCACGCCTTTCCCCCTGCGATCCACGGCCGCAGAAGATAGGGAGAACGGCGCACCGTAATACCGGCACTCCTCTGCCGGCGGCAAACAGGCCGGCCCCGGTTGCCTCTTAGCTTCACTGTGGGTGACCACTGACCAGTCCACGGTTACTAAGCCCCACCGCCACGACAAGGCGTGCAACCATCGGGGGGAACTACCTAAGTACCTACCCAGACTATCTACTACCTACCTAGTCTTTTCATCATTATAATATTCAAAGAAAGTGAAGACTGAATATTGCCTGTGGAATATTAAAGCAAAATTCTCCGTTCGACATTATGTCCGTGGAAGAAGACCGAAATAATATTAGTAGATAATTAGTAAACACATATCTGTTTGTCTCGTTGGTCCGATATCGGATACCGAATCGGATAATTTGAAAACGATCCGACGCTTAAGTTAGTCTGGTCTATGCGACCGCGATCGTGACCAGCAAACCAGCGAATCAGGGCCTCTAGTCAAGATGCATTCGATAACTTCGACGGCGAACTTTGAAATAAAAAATGCATAGGATTTGACATAAATCATGTTGCTTGCGATGCGTTATGTCAAATCCCATACATTTTGTTTTAGAACTTCGCCATCGAAATTATCGAATGCATCTTGAATAGAGGCCCAGTTTATAAGGCCACGCCCACCAGTCGCGTGACACGGGTCGCGGAGATTGTTAAGTGCCCCCGCACACTTCCAATTTCAAGTCTGCCAACTAAGTTGGACAGTATACTATATTACCAGTAACTATATGGGAGCGCGCACATTATATCCAACTAAGTCGTCCAACTAAATAATTGGACACCGATCGTATCAGATCCAAGATTCCCTTCCGATCGCATCCAACTAAAAAGTCGTCCAACTGTCGGCCACCTGCCTATTAGCACTGGTATGAGTGGTACCTTATGAGAGGCCGCAGACTATCCAACTTTGTCGGCCAGTCGCACGGCAAAATGCAAGCGGACCACACGCGCGCGCGCGTTTTCCCCGCGCCGGCCGCTACCAGCCCAAACGATATATTATCTAATACATCTATACGGATAAATAAAATTGTCTGTTTGTAATTTAAAATTAACAGCTTTTCACTTAATGCATATGAAAGTATATTCGGTACTCACAATAAAATAACAATTTTTTAATATTTTTTTTTTATGAAATAAGGGGGCAAACGAGCAAACGGGTCACCTGATGGAAAGCAACTTCCGTCGCCCATGGACACCCGCAGCATCAGAAGAGCTGCAAGTGCGTTGCCGGCCTTTTAAGAGGGAATAGGGTAATAGGGGAGGGTAGGGAAGGGAATAGGGTAGGGGATTGGGCCTCCGGTAAACTCACTCACTCGGCGAAACACAGCGCAAACGCTGTTTCACGCCGGTTTTCTGTGAGCCCGTGATATTTCTCCGGTCGAGCCGGCCCATTCGTGCCGAAGCATGGCTCTACCACGTTAAAAAAATTATTGTCTGTCCGTCTGTCTGTCTGTTTGTTCCGGCTAATCTCCGAAACGACTGAACCGATTTTCATGGGACTTTCACTGGCAGATAGCTGATGTTATAAGGTCTAACATAGGCTACTTTTATTTTAGGGTTCCGTTTAAAAAAAATAGGGTTCCGTTTTCGATAGTTCTATGCAAACGAAGTTGCGGGCATCAAATAGTTTTTTTATAAAGTTGATTATATCTCGGAAACGGTGCATCCTACTGAAAAAATAATGAAAATTTCGCCCCCCTTAGGAACCCCGCAACATCATATTTTCTTCATGATGGAAGAAAAAATTTTTTGAAAATCCGGAATCTTCCAAATTTTCTATAGCTTTATACACCATTCATGTCGCAAAGTAGAGCATTGCCATATTTTTCCTATAATGGCTTCTATCTCGGAAACGGTGCATCCTATTGAAAAAATAATGAAAATTTCCTCCCCCTTAGGAACCCCGCAACATCATATTTTCTTCATGATGGAAGAAAAAAAAATTTTAAATTCCGGAATTTTCCAAATTTTCTATAGATTTATTTATACACCATTCATGTCTCAAAGTAGAGTATTGCCATATTTTTTCCTATAATGGCTTCTGTCTCAGAAACGGTGCATCCTACTGAAAAAATAATGAAAATTTCCTGCCCCTTAGGATCCCCGCAACACCATATTTTTTTCATGATGGAAGAAAAAAAATTGAGAATCCGGAATTTTCCAACATTTCTATAGATTTATATATTTCTCGTATCTCAATGTACAGCATTTACATTTTTTTTATATAATTGATTATATCTCGGAAACGGTGCATCCTATTGAAAAAATAATGAAAATTTTCTCCCCCTTAGGAATCCCGCAACATCATATTTTCTTCATGATGGAAAAAAAAAATTTTTGAAATCCGGAATTTTCCAACATCTCTATAGATTTATACATCCCTCGTATCTATTGGTACATCATTGCCATATTTATCGTTAGTGCTTAGTGTTTGGACCTAGTGCTATGTGTTGGACCTAGTGCTAGTGAATAAAGTCTTCAAAAGAGTCAGCAGGTCTTTCTCTCCAAATCCTTCGAACCCTAACACTTGACAATATGCTTGTGTTACTTCAGTAAAAGCTGTGGTAAAAGTCAAAATCACTATATATGTGTCAAGCTGAAGAGCGCCTACGCGCTAACCACTGAGCCACAGAGGTCATCTTTTTCCTCATTTCCAAGCACACGTCACTTCGTTGGCAACACCGTCGCCGACTAAATCGATACAGTCTGCGGCTGGTCACCGACACAATTTAGTTGTCAGACTAAATTGGAAGCGTACCCAATTTAGTTGTTAGACAGTCTGCAGACTTGAAATTGGAAGTGTGCGGGAGCACTAAGTCCTCCATATACCTAATAACTGCCCCACACCGATCTCGGTGACGGTGGTAGTTTTTATTGAAACCAGGCCAGTTACGCAGGAATAATTTTATAGTGCCCAAGTTTGTGCGCATTACACAAGAGCACTCTTCTCCTTTACTCTCGAAACCTAGTGGGACGGATAACCGTCGCGACTGGCGATCAGGCGCACCTTTTACCGACTTTTTACATGTCCAACCAACGCATGAATCATCTTTCTTGTCAGACAATCAAGTGATCAATCAGCCTTCAATGTCATGACCAAACTTGGATACAACATTTTTTTTGTCGTTCCAAAGCGGACCATGGAGAGCCGCTTCGCTACGTTGAATGTAAGAGGAGGAATGGATGGTAAGATTGAAAGTGAACGAAGCGAAACAAGTCGTGGCAAGTGGTCTCTGCCTACCCCTATGGGGTCGTCCATTAATCACGTGATGCCTAAAGGGGGGGGGGGGGTCCGAAAAAAAATCACCAAGTATCACAAGGGGAGGAGGGGGTTTAAGGAGACATCACGTGTATCTATTGAATCTAGTCTATACATACCGAAATTCTAATCGGTTGTAGATTCGTAATGTTGTTTAAATACTTACAAGACAAATGACTCGTATAGTTTATAATTGCTTAAATCATTCGATTAAATTGTTTTTTAAGTTAAAGTTTTATTCAAACATGACCTGCTTACTATGTACAAAAAAATACACGTGATCTTAGGTGGGGGGAAATGTAAAAACTCACCATGTATCACCAGGGGGAGGGGAGGGGTCTAAAAAGTTGTTAAAAATATCACGTGATTAATGGACGGCCCCTATGGGAAAAAGGCGTGATTATATGTATGTATGTATGTATGCATTGCGGGAATCATACCCACGACCTCGTCGAGTCGAGAGCCAAGCTCAAACCACGGGTGCTCTACATAAAGTCATACGAAGCAGTGTCTCCGCAACTCTCCCTTCAGTGTCGCGTCGCGCGTGCATCAGAAGGTTTCCTTTAGAAGCTAGAACTGGCAAAAGAAAACATCCTTGATAACTAAAATTTTTATAAAAAAAAAACCGACTACGTAAATTATAGCCTATGTTACTCGGGCTATTATTACGGATCTATTGACACCTCATTCAATAAATCGGATCAGTAGTTTAGTTGCTACGGTGGAACAAACATACATATATATGTCACCGTAAAATTGTAAAAACCGTTAGATTGTAAAATAACTAACAAGATTGTAAAAATATGTCGAAAGATTAAAAACTACATATTTAAAATCTAACGAAAAATAATGTGTGAAATTATAGGCAGCATATTCGCGTCAGAAGTCTATCAACATTTTACAATTTCACTAGTTTTATTACAATCTAACAGTTTTTTCAATTTTATGGTGACATATACATAGGTAAAGCTCGTCACACACTTGTATCTTACGGTGATCCACAAGCTGCGTCGAAAATGTTAACCATTTTAACCGACTTAAAAAAAGAGGTTCTTCAACCCCCGAGGTAAACAGGCGTATTATAAGTTTGACGTATCTATCTGTGTGTGTGTCTGTCCGTGTTATCGTAGCTCCTAACGTATGAACCGACTTTGATCTAGACATCCCAGTTGCGTCCATCCCAAAATGACATTGTGCTCAGTGCTAACAGCAAACTTTTTGTTTCAGGTAAGCCGCTGGTCCAGTAATTAATTTCCACCCCCTCTCCAACCCTCCCTTCCCCCCCGAGCCCCCTCGACCATCGGATAATGTATGCGCGGGCACGGCCGCACGACAGCGAAAAACTCGTCCACTCAGTTTGGCGAATGTACGCTCGCGTACAGTCAGGTAAGAATTTATTGCGTGTGTGTATAATATTAATGTTTTGTTTTGATCTGGGGACCTACAATTGACAGTAACGTAATCGTAACGTTATCGAATGAGAATTGTATGAAAATCATGAAAGCGCCCTATACAAATTTCATTCGATAACGGTGAGGTAAGAATTTATTATGTGTCGGGTATAATATTAGTGTTTTGTTTTGGGGACCTAGCAGCTACAATTGACAGCAACGTAATCGTAACGTTATCGAATGAGAATTGTATGAAAATCATTAAAGCGCCCTATACAAATTTCATTCGATAACGGTGAGGTAAGAATTTATTATGTGTCGGGTATAATATTAGTGTTTTGTTTTGGGGGCCTAGCAGAAACAATTTACAGCAACGTAGTCGTAAAGTTATCGAATTAGAATTGTATGAAAATCACTGAAAATCATGACAGTGCAGCGCCCTAAACAAATTTCATTCGATAACGTTACGATTATGTTGCTGTAAATTGTTCCTGCTAGGTCCCCTGCAATCGATTATATTATATTCATTTTAAAGCCTTCCTTGTTATTAATTTTTGACGGCAGTCGTTGTGAATTTAAGAGAATGCAATTCGCAAACGATATTATGTTATGACATTAAAATTGAACGTATCGATTTAATGCCATCTTGTATTTTTTTTTAATTTTGTCACGAAGTACCTACTCTAATATTTTAACAATCTGTGGCCATGGATTCTGAAAGTATAAAACCCTCGAATATTAAATACGGTCAAAAGATACAGGAGTTAATTTTTGAACCAAAAGTTGTTTTTTTTTTTAAATAAAAACAATATTCAATTCATTAACATAAGTAATAATGTAATAAATCATTATGTCAGTAGTAATGTCAGTAATAAAATTAACTAGTTAACTAGCATATTTTGTTGACGACTGTACTTCATATCGATGCAATACGTCGATATCATGAAGTTATAAGTTTGCCCGTTGGAGTTTTTGCGGGGGTTTGATGAATATGTATGACGAGTGGCGACATTCCTGTGTTATGTCGTGCTTGTGCTGGGGTCTTGTGCTCCTGTGCGTTTGTGATGGCCTCGTGTGCCCGTGAGTAAATGCCTTAAAATTAACACAATCCAAGGTTAATAACCTTGGTTGAAAAAAGTTAACGTGTAAAATCTCAGTGAATTCTTTAAAGGCGTAGTTCTAGAAACTTTTATAAATATTTTATTAATAAATATTAATAAACTAGCTGACGCCCGCGGCTCCTCCCGCGTAAGTGCAGTAACCCACGGGAACCTTATATGCCTCGCGATAAAAAGTAGCCTATATCCTTCCCGTGGTTTACTTTATATCTGTGCCAAATTTCATGATAATCGGTTTAGTAGTTTTTACGTGAAACTGTAAATAAAGTATCTCACGGGAACCGTACATTTCCCTGCGACAAAAAGTAGCCTATGTCATTTGTCAGGCTATAGACTATCTGTGTACCAAATTTCATTTCAATCGGTTCAGTAGTTTTGCCGTGAAAGACGGACAAACAGACACACACTTTCCCATTTATAATATTAGTATGGATATTTTATCAAACGTAACCTTTACCTTAATAGTCCAAGAAAATAGGCTCTGAAATACGAATGTTGAGTTAAAACTTGAATTTTTGATTGCACTTGCACTTAGCATTAGCACTTGCCGTTTTCCCAAAATAAAAAAATAAAAACTTTCTTTGTTTTTTCACCCCTTCTCGGGGGTGAATTTAAAAAAAAAACTTTCACTGTTCGTTTTTAAATTATTCAAAGTAACTTATACCAAAAATTCAAGTTTTAACTAAAATCCGTATTTCAGAGCCTATTTTCTTGGATTATAAACCTAACATTAAAGTTTAGTGAAACTTTAATGCTTAAACTGTGTCCCAAAGTCCAAACCAATGATTTCAAAGCTAAGGATGGGCTATGACAGAAAAAAATCTACATACAAGAGCTTAGACGTAGCTTTCTACGACATGTTGATTTAGAAGATATTGTTTAGTTATTTATATAATATATAATGATTGACTGATTGTACTGCGGAAAGGAAACGTCAATATGTAGACATATAAATAACTAGATGTAGCTCGCGACTTCGTGCGCGCAAAAGTTAATTTCGCAGAAACCGTACATTTTTCCGCGATAAAAAGTAGTCTATAGGTATCCTTCCCCGTGGTCTAATCTACATCTGTGCCAAATTGCATCGAAATCGGTCCAGTAGTTTCGAAGCCTCTTCGATACAAACAAACAAACAAACATTTTCCTCTTTATTATATTAGTATAGATGTAAAACCTCGACTGCCCCAAAAAACCCCGAAAGTGGGACAGTTTTAAGTCACTGGCGTTGTCTTGCCTCGCGTCTATCTATATTATATAAGTAGGTACTAGGTACTATCTATATAGTGCAATAGGGTACTATCCTATGATGGAAATATACATCCCACCAAAAACATTCTGTAAAAAACTAGCCAAGTCTCGATAGAGCTGCTCGTTTATCTCTAAAAAGTAGTGAAATCTAGACAAAGTCGTTCCAAGTCTAAGGTTCCTTACTGCGATTTCTTTATTATTATAGTTGATGTCGTGTGACTTGGCCGTTGAACATTCTTTATACGTTAGTGGGTACAAGTCAATTTTGTTTACACGTAATGTATATCTGTTGTAACTACCTATGTTTGTTAAGCGAGATAATAGCCCATACTGTAATTGGATGCTAGTGTCTCATTTTAGGCTGTTGTTGATTGTAGAACACATATATTGGAGCAGTGGTGTCATGGAGCCCCTTTTGTACCCTTGTGTACCCTTCAACGGCCAAGTCACACAACATCAACTATAATAATAAAGAAATCGCAGTAAGGAACCTTAGACTTGGAACGACTTTGTCTAGATTTCACTACTTTTTAGAGATAAACGAGCAGCTCTATCGAGACTTGGCTAGTTTTTTACAGAATGTTTTTGGTGGGATTTCACTTCTTTTTGTAGAAACGTTGATATTGATTTATTTTACTAGATTTTAGTGTAATTTGTTTATTTAATTTGTGTAATGTTCGAGTAGAATAAAGTTAATCGTTCGACTATTTCTTCTTGTAAACTTGTAAGTATAAGTATAAAAGCCAGTCTAGTCTTATCCAGAGTTTTCCTTTAATTTTATTTATATGCGTATCAAAAGCAGAAGGGGAGGCATTCGTCCAGCAGTGGGACGCTACGGGCTAGATTTAATTAGAAGATGTGTCCCACTTCGCTAGGTTTTTGCAATAACAGTCGATTTTTTTATGTTTAAATTTCTGCGTTCTGGTCTTATCCAGAGCTCCTCAAATAGGGACCTAAAAATGCGGCGAAATGGTTCCAGTAAAGAATCGTACGGCAGTGTTTGCTTCGCGTTCGACTTGGCGGGGGCACTGCCGTGCCCCCAGATCGACGTTCTGGTCTTATCCATAGGTTCTCAAATAGGGGCCTGAAAATGCGGCGAAATGGTTCCAGTAAAGAATGGTACGGCAGTGTTTGCTTCGCGCTCTACTTGGTGGGGGCACGGCAATGCCCCCAGATCGACGTTCTGGTCTTATCCAGAGGTTCTCAAATAGGGACCTGAAAATGCGGCGAAATGGTTCCACTAAAGAATAGTACGGCAGTGTTTGCTTCGCGCTCGACTTGGCGGGGGCACTGCCGTGCCCCCAGATCGACGTTCTGGTCTTATCCAGAGGTTCTCAAATAGGGGCGTGAAAATGCGGCGAAATGGTACGGCAGTGTTTGCTTCGCGCTCGACTTGGCGGGGGCACTGCCGAGCCCCCAGATCGACGTTCTGGTCTTATCTAGAGGTTCTCAAATAGGGGCCTGAAAATGCGGCAAAATGGTTCTAGTAAAGAATGGTACGGCAGTGTTTGCTTCGCACTCGACTTGGCGGGGGCACTGCCGTGCCCCCAAATCGACGTTCTGGTCTTATCTAGAGGTTCTCAAATAGGGGCCTGAAAATGCGGCGAAATGGTTCCAGTAAAGAATGGTACGGCAGTGTTTGGTTCGCGCTCGACTTGGCGGGGGCACTGCCGTGCCCCCAGATCGACGTTCTGGTCTTATCTAGAGGTTCTCAAATAGGGGCCTGTAAATGCGGCGAAATGGTTCCAGTAAAGAATGGTACGGCAGTGTTTGCTTCGCGCTCGACTTGGCAGGGGCACTGCCGTGCCCCCAGATCGATTATCCTAGTTTTTATAGTTTTCCCTTTATGTGGCCATTAAACCCCAACTCTGTACCAAATTTCAGCTCTCTAAGTTTATGGGAAGTACTAGTTCTATTTTGATGATCATGAGTGAGTGAGTGAGTGAGTGAGTGAGTGTCGAAAATGCGAAACTTTGCTTTCGCTTAACTTCGGAACTAAATGACCTACAGACTTGAAATTTTGGATTTTAAGTACGTGATTATAGCTTATTGGATGACGAAAATTTCTGCGTTCTGGTCTTATCCAGAGGTTCTCAAATAGGGGCCTGAAAATGCGGCGAAATGGTTCCAGTAAAGGATGGTACGGCAGTGTTTGCTTCGCGCTCGACTTGGCGGGAGCACTGCCGTGCCCCCAGATTAGATTGTTGATATTTTATCGCTAAACATTAATTTAAACCAATTTAACCAACTTTTTACACAAAAATATGTATGATTTTTATAAAATATCAAAAATAAAATTATGAATTTTTCACGTTTGACCACGTGACTAAAAACGCACGAGATTGGAATGTGACGTCATATTCTTGTGCTTCATCTTCTTCTTTTTTTAATGGCCTCCCGATTTCCATAAAGCATAGCCAGCATTGGAATCATTAACGTTATGAACATAAAAAAAAATTAAGTCAGTTGTTATCTAGAAGCACGAAGTAAGATACCAGAAGTCCGAACGTAATGTTAAAATAATGGTCTCAATTACGGGGACAGATTTTTGGCGCGCCACAATAAAAGAAGCACTCGTTTGAAATTACGCGGGAAGTTATATTGCTATTGACAGCTCTGAAAAAAATTATGAGAAACGTGGATTTAAATCTAATTAAAGAATTTGAATTTGAAATAAAGAATTTGAATTTGAATCTAATTAAAAGGCATTTTCAATAAGCCTTTATCATTTATTTACAAAAGTAAACAGTAGGTATTCTGGGATTTGGCATTTTCAGTATAATTTGACACTTGACAGTTACAATGTCACAAGAATATGACGTCATGACAACACATTATAGCGTTTTCGCGCCTTTAATATTAATTTAAACTTTTAGGCTAATTTGCAAGAAAAGGAAAGTACCTAATTCACAAAGAATGGTTCAAACTGCTAATGTAGGTATTTTGGTATTAGGAACATTTTGACATACTTTTCAAAAACTTGGAAAATACCCTATTCAACGAGAATAGGATCGAGTCGGCGCCATATTGTTTCGAATTTAGACTGTTATGATAGTTAAATTTATGTTTAGTTAATAGATTACTATTTAACGTTTTTATTTAAATTCGATGCAAGACTATTAATATTTATATGCACATAAGTTTTTTCTGAAAATAGCACTTTTCAAGTGATATTTGACAAATAAAGGTCATTGACGTTCCTATTCTCATTTGAAACGCATTATAGTAATATAATAAAGAGGAAAAGTTTGTTTGTTTGTTTTTTTGTTTTCATCGAAGAGGCTCCGAAACTACTGGACCGATTTTGATATAATATATAGAGTAGATCACGGAGAAGGACATAGGCTACTTTTTATTGCTGCAAAATGTACGGTTCCGCGAGATTTCCTTTTGTCGCGTACGAAGTCGCGAGCAACATCTAGTAATATTATACATATAGGTCTACGGAGTACGGACCCTACTATTAGAGGCACACGGTACTTTAAAAAAATCGATAATTCATTATCACAACAATAATGGACATGCAACCCCCGAAAACTCCCAGGGAGTGCCGAAACGTCCCGATAATGCGGAGCTCCTCGGGAGTATTCCGAACTCCCAGCTTTATGAGCAGTCCTCGACAATTTGTGGAGCTCCCTGTTTTGCGGGGAGCCCTCTGTTGCCTTGATTGTGGGGTTTGATCAAATTATTGACACACGCCACGCAATTCGACGATGTTGTTATCTTAAGTGCTGCTTTTAAATTGATCACTTTTTCAAGTGTAAGGTCTCTTGTGAAGGTACAAAATAAGGGAAGTTTTTCACCGTATCCTTTGACTAATATAATTTTTTTATATTTCAATTTATAATTTGTCAATGATAGGTCAGTAAAATACTATATAAATAACATAATACGAATAAATTATGATAACGGTCAACTGCTTATGAATTAGATTTCCTGATACCCTTTCGGGTATGATTAATTATTTAATTACAATGTATGTACACTACATAAACCAAACAATTGTCAATTAATATTTTTTAGCAAAGCCCTTTGTTAATATGAATTATGAAAATTTCCTTTATTTCAATAAAGAAATATAATGTAAAATGGGGACTTAAAACGCAAAAAAAATTAATTAAATTTAAATTAATGCATTGTACAGAACCCTCCACCATTTTAACAACTTGCGCTTCGCGTGTCTTTTTTGTACACAGACACAATTGGGAACTGACGGGTACAGAATATTACAGTTGGTACAGTCGCATGCAGCCGTATGAAATTAGGTACAGACGGGTACAGTTGTGTACTATCGCGTGCAGCGTACAGAGTTACAGACACATTTGTGTACAGTCGCGAACAGTTGCAAGGTCAGCCGGCGGTCGCGTGCATGAATGAACGGGGGGCGCCAGCCACGGGGTTGTTGTACTGCGAACCAACGCGTCTTGATACTGGATGTGATGTGTATTTACTCTTAGTTCATATTTTGGTCTGACGTATTTAATATTATATTCGCTTTAAGAATGCAGTGAGCTTATTAAATGCAGTGAGTTTAACGAATGCTGTGACTTAAGCGAATGCAGTGAGTTTAAGAATACAGAGATGCAATTGATGAATTTGAACAAGGCTTAACGTCATTGGTCTATTTTGATATTTGATTTGATGATTTACTGCTTCCTTAACGCAAATATTATGTAGTATAATTAACTTGTATTTCTAAGTACCTTAATTAAAAATATTAAATTTACGATTTATAGTTTTAGCAGTCCTTGAACTTTTCATAAAAGCTACAATTAACACTCCTTTAATTATTCCGAAACGTAATTTTACTCAAAGCTACTTTGATCATTAAAGCAGTTAATTAGTTTTTTCCCATTATCTATCAAGTCTGTTTATCATAGATCCATTTGAGCCCTCGTGTTAATTGTCTAACTCGCGATAAATTATAATAAAACCCACCGTTCACGACAATCAATAAATAATAATGAATTAACTAAAAACATTCCAAAAGATAACTATGCTAATTCGCATAAAATCACCATTAATAATATATAAATGAGGAATTATTGGCTATTTACACCGGTTTTTTTAATTAAACATTTTAGACAAGGTCAGCGGAACGAGTATCAAGACGGTTCGTGTTAGCGCGGCACGGGACACCCCATGCTTGCTGGGAGGTTAGGTTAGTTCGGTACAAGTCCGCGCAGCGGCGCCACCTATGCGCTAAACACGAATAAAAAGCGTGGTTTTATTTTTTCAATAAAATAATTAATAAAAAGTATAATGTGTGCTCAAATATGTGATTCGTGATTTTGGTGTGTGGGCAGTGATTTTGTGTTAATGTTTAATATAATTATGGTAAAATACAATGTATATTTCCGTAACCATATTACGAACACTTTATTTACATTTGTAACTTATTAACTCGGGTATTGTAACTTGTATTTTTACATGAATTCATAGAAAAATTAGGTTATTTCTCGTCTAATTCTAGTCAATTCTAGGGTTCTATGTGTATACACGTATTTGACAGATGTGTGTGGACCGAGGCGGGATGCAGCGGTGTTTACAAACACTGTTGCATCGATTTCGCATAAACGCCCTCGCCTTAGCTGGGGCGGGCGGGCGGAGCGGACATTATTATTATTTCGGTGCATAGGATAGATTAGTTTGAAGTGTGTTTGTTGTGAGTGTGTGGTACTTGAAAGTTGAAACATATAACTTAAAAATATTGACAAATTATATGGTGTCACAGACGGCTAAGCGGGCTAAGATGTTATTATATTTTATCTTATTATGCCTGGATATATATTTCATATTATAGTAGTTACGTAATATGAATATTATAGGTAGTATCGTCATCGTCTATGACGCCCTTAAATGTATACCAAATTTTAGACTGCTCATAAGAAATGCGCTAGTAACTAGAGTCTAGAAGTAGACAATCATGATGGTTGTGACTTCAATTCAGACAAAATTGTAAACACCATTTTTGTCTTTAATTAACATAAAGGAGGAAAAAATTATGGCTTTAACGTTGGGATTTAAAAACAAATAACTTATAGAAGATTATTGTACTAAAATGTCATTACTATTCAAATATTGTTATTACAACTTACCTATTATTATAGCATTTTCCCGCGTCTCCATGTGCGCACCTTTAGCAGACGGGACGGCGCGGCGCCTTTGGCCTTGCCGGTGACTCACGCTGCAGACACATTGCTATTCGGAACCAACAGGCGTCTATATTTTATTCACACGCTCTTATTAACTAAGGCGTTAGGTCGAAAATATAATTTAGGTACGACAGGGTTTTCATTGAAGATATTCTGTAGTCTTATTGTTGTGGGCGTAAGGTCGAAAATATCAAACGCTTTCAACGGGGATTCCCGAAAGAATATTGTGGGTGTTACGTGTGGGTCTTATGATGACAGACATAAGGTCGAAAATTTTATTTGTATCAGGGTTTTCCGATATGACTTTCTCTGTCAGTTTGAGTGAATTAACGTTATGAAATGTTTAACTGAAGTTGAAAAATTGAATTTCATTTGTTGTGTCTAACGTCAAAGTTATAATAATTGGCAAACATTTTCATTATTATAGCTTTTGCCCGGAGCTCATTGTAAAAAATATTTTATTGGTCATTCTGATGTGTGAGCTAATATTACCGTTGGGTAAGTTCAGCCCTTTCGGCGTCAAAGACAGTCAAACATACACACATAAATGATCATATCCCAAAGGACCGAGTACTTTTTCGAGATAAACAGTAGCCTATGTGTTAATGCAGAGCATACTCTATTACCATACCAAATTTCATCAAAATCCGTTCAGTAGTTATTGCGTGAGAGTCACAAACATCCATTCATCCATACAAACTTTCACATTTAATAATAATAATTAATAAGTATAGTACATAGTAAGATGAGCTTCAAAGCCATTTCATCATCATCATCATATATTTATGCGTATATAAAATCGCACACTATTAATCATCACAATGCAATCTTTGTAATTAATCTAATCGGTGATCGATATTCAATTTTAATGAACTCGCCTATCGGCCATCTTAATAGAATAGCAATGGTTATAGCAGATATAATTGTAAATACACAGACATAAATCAGTAGGGGGAGGGGCTATAGGGATTACATTGTAGGGTTGGGTGCAGTGATTACAATTTATATGCGTACTTGCTTCTGTCCGCTTATATACAGTATCCCAGGGGAACACTGCATTTTTTCGGGATAAAAAGTAGCCTATATGTTAATCCAGAGCTTTAACTATTACCATACCAAATTTCATCAAAATCCGTCCTGTAGTTTTTGCGTGAAAGAGTAACAAACATACAGCCATCCATTCTCACAAACTTTCACATTTATGATGGCAGTAGAACTGCATTATATGCATCAGGTAGATAGGGATAGGTATATTAAATTTGTATTAATCGGATATTACATTTTACTATAAGAGACTTATAAGAGGCCTTTGAGTTAATTCTAATTTTCATGGAACCTACTGCGTCATATTCTCTACATGTCTTTAAATTAGACCTATTTTCTAAGCCTTCGTGTAATATTCTTGGGTTTAAAAGTCGTTTAAAAAAGAATGGTGTTCCGCAAGGTACAATTATTTGCTCCTTATTATTTCTAGTGTATGACTTATTAACATAACTATCGTTTTTTTATTAACATTGTCACAAACGTCAGCTCTTCTTTGTTTTAAACAATAATCGAAAAAAACTAACGCATTCGCTATTTCAATGCTCCCTTAAACGCTAACATTTTCAGTCCCACTATCAAACAGTTCATTTACCGTAAGAGCTATTCATTTAACCCCAACTTATGATGTGTTGCTCAGACCCAGTCGGAGGGTGAAGTGTGCTCATTATATGGTTTTGTTTTGAGTATTCCTTTATTGTGAATGTGTGGTCTTTTGCGATAGTTTGTAGTATTTATTTTATTTTTTGTTTACAAGCTTTTATTTAGTTTCACCTGTGTTGTTTTAGTGATATATTATATTATTCGTCCATACCTTTGTGTAAAACTAAATCTTGCGAGTTAAATTTGACCCACTTCTCGTTTCTGATTAAGCTGAAATTTTGCACGCATATGTATATCACGTGACAATGCAACATTAAAATGACATGGATCTGATTTGATGATGGAACTGCAAGGTTGTCATAGGAACTCAGTAATAAAACGATACTACTCCATCGAATTTGGCCTTGTATGATTTAGGTAATCATGCAAGGCATGATTTAGGTAGTCTTTAATGAGTACTTTGTCTTTATATGGTATTCAGTGGTTATGATAAAGCTGGAAGGTGGTGATAGAAACTCGGTTATCTATACTAATATAATAAAGAGGAAATGATTGTTTGTTCGTTTGTTTGCATTGAATAGGCTCCGAAACTACTGGATCGATTTTGATGAAATTTGGCACAGATGTAGAGTAGATCACTGGTAAGGACACAGGCTACTTTTTATGGCGAAAAATGTACGGTTTCTGCTTTCGCATGTAAAAATTTCGCATGAAAAATGTAATTTCATTTGCGCGCACGAAGTCGCGGGCAACATAATTATAGTAACTTATAAGAAAGCTTATAATAAGAAAGCTTATAATAAAGCTTATAATAAATATAAATATTTAAAAACATTTTTTTTAATCATAATTTATTATCTATATCTAGTGCTGTGTTCAAATGTGTCAAGATCTTATTTACTTACCTGTACTAGGTACTAGACAATTTCTGTGTATTTTTTTATTTTCTCTTTAGACCAGAATATTTGTATCCTTGCCTGTATTTTTTTATATTTTGGATTTTTAGTCTGTTTAAATCATTATAATCATAATCATAATCGATCATCTCCACTGCAGAAATTCAGGCCTATCCTCAATGTTAGGAATCTATATAATCTTCTCTAAATTCCCGAAACTACTTTAGTAAATATAATTTCTAGTAACCTTAATTCGACAGCACCCTCTAGTCTTATGGGTGCAGCTCAGCAGGGACTAAGATTTATTGCCCAATACAGAATACCTTCGAACTAGCCCTTTGATTATTACACATTCTATCCCTCTCTTCAATAGAGGATAAGACAGAGACAAGAACAATGCACACAATCCTTAATCAGGAGTATAGATAGGGGACGATGCTAGGGTGCTAAGTATTATTTTGATGCTTGCAAAATTAATATTATAGTTTTTATCACCGAACAATAAGGTCTATTATAACAAAATTCCTGCTTTTATATTCGGTTTTAATAAAATATAGTTATTATTGTCAGAGCGTAAGGTATATTTTGGATTGGCAATGTGTGTGAGATCAGTCAGCTGTGCAGTTTGGAGGTGATATATTAGGTTGGGGAAAAAGTTTCTTCGCATTTTATATAAAAATTCAAAAGGTTTTTTTATAAAGTTTATTTACAAGTGACTAAAGTATATAGGTGCCATTTTGTTCGATAACTTTTTGCCATCTTGTTGGTAGGTACATGATCCCATTGCTATAAAATTTTGGGGCTTCTGATGAAAAAACTGCGACAAGTGGTTTTGGCAGTCCTCTTGTGATGTCAACCTGACACTGCCTAAGGAATTCTGCAGCGACCGAAACAGGTGGAAATCTGAAGGTGCAAGGTCAGGACTATACGGCGGATGCATTAACACCTCCCAGCCAAACTCCCGTAATTTTTTCTGAGTGGCTAAAGATGTGTGAGGTCTAGCGTTATCATGGTGAAAAACCACACCCTTCTGTTGATTAATTCCGGTCGCTTTCTCTCAACTTCTTGCTTTAATCTCATCAGTTGTTCGCAGTACAGTTCAGAATTGATGGTCCTGCCTGGCGGTAACAGCTCATAATGAATAATGCCCTTCCAATCCCACCACACACACAGCATCACCTTGTTGCGAGTTAACCCGGGTTTCGCCACAGTCTGTGAAGCCTGACCGGCCTTTGACCACGATCTTTTTCGCACGTTCTTGTCGTACGTGATCCACTTTTCATCACCAGTTATCATCTTCTTCAAAAATGGTTCGGTTTCATTACGTCGTAATAAAGAATCACAAATGAGTACACGGTTCATTAGGTTTCTTTCAGTGAGCTCATAAGGCACCCAAATATCGAGCTTTTTTGTGTACCCAGCTTTTTTCAAATGCGCCAAAACCGTTTTGTGGTCAATCCCCAGTTCTTCAGCTACATCGTAACTACTAATATGCCGATCTTGCTCCACTTTTTCAAAAATGGCAACAGTTTTGGCCGTAACAGGGCGACCAGAGCGACGTGCATCTTTGATATCAAAATTTCCGGATTGAAAACGCTTAAACCAAATTTGCGCTACTCTCACAGATACTGCATTAGGTCCATAAACATCACAAATTTTTTTCGCGGCTTGTGTTGCATTTTTACCTTTTTTGTAATAAAATTTTAAAATGTATCGAAATTCTTCATAAGAATCACTCATTTTAACAATAAGAAAAACAAATGAAAATCTCAAATTTACCTAATTTGAATTTGGAATTGTCTTCTGTAAAATTAAAACTTTTTAATGATACCAAAATCAGCCAGATACAATTGGTATAGCCCAAGATATTTTATGACAAGTTCATACATACTATAATGCGAAAAGACTTTTTCCCCAACCTATTATTAAAGTTGGTAAATTTAATAAATGTGATAAGATTTGAGAGATGAGTGCTGAAACTCGGAGGCTGAACGCCCGTGGCGTCTACGATTTGATTTATTAAAGTAGTTTATAAACTGATATGAAGTTTAGGGGTGGATTAGTAGGTATTTACTGTATAACATTTTGCAAAATCAATTACAGGAATTTCGGGCACATGAATTAGTGATAATGTAAAGACGTTGAGGCAGACAAATAATTATGAAACATGAAAAAAATATTTGCAAAAAATTTTACATTGCACTCTCTAGGTACGTCTTTATGTATGTAACATAATATTTTTAAGTACATAATATTCAATACTTTCAGATGTAACTGTTCGCATTTAATACGAGATATATAAAATTGGACCAATATGCTAAGTTGACAAAAACAAACAATTTATCAAAATCATTCAACAGTACCTATAGTGTAGTGATGACGGATATAACCCAGAACAGACACAGTGTAGTTACTACAGTAGTGTATAGTATACTACAGTAGATAGTGTAGTGTAGTGATGGCGGACCACTGGTCCTGGCTGACCGGGGGGGAGGCGGCGGAGTACACGTACAGCCCCCCCACCAGACCGAGCCGGCCCCCCCATCGACCTCTCGTCAAGCTTGCCACCAGCGCGCATCTGCATACTATGGCCAGGTAAGTGTTGGTTGTTGCCCTTGTTGCCCGATAATTGGTCGTATTTTAATGAAATGAACCAGGAAACGTGCAGACTGATCGCTTGATGGTAAGGTTTACCGCCGCCCATGGACACTCGCAACACTAGAGGAGTTATGCTTGTAACTCTAGCCCATACGTGCCGAAGCGTGGGTCTCTCACAATTATAGCGCGCTATTGTGACTTTACGTTCACATTAAATTGGATCAGAAAGAGACGACGAAATGATGACGAAATACCATAAATTGATTTAATCTGTTTTAATTCTGGTCTAGACTCTAGCTCTTTTTCAAAACATAAACTGACTGCTTATTTCTTCTGTCTTTAAATCTGCTGAGGATCGGCTAGCAGACTGACCGGTATAACCTCTTCTAAGACCTGACGCAAAAGCTCGGTTTCCTGATTAGGTTTCCTGATCAGGAATTCAGATCTGGAAAACCATTCGTTATTTTGTTGTTGTACGTATGGAATTAATTCCAAAATGAATGTCAGGTTTTTTTACCGTTCAGAATAGTAAGGCATGTCCTTCTTGTGGTTTTAAGATATCTCCCCAACAATTTTCAGCCAAATCGGTTCAGTCGATCTTGAGTTATAAATAGCGTAAGTAACACGACTTTATTTTATGTAATATATATGAATATTAGGGTCCTTAATTTAAGGCCCTCTCAACCGCGACGGCTTGTAACTGGTGTAAGGTGTTACACATTTGTCGTCTAGGAAATGTTCAATCTTCGTTTCCTTACAAGCGTTTTCGCTGTTATGTCGTTGCCTAACAGAATTAATTATGGTTATTAATAACAATTATGTCTTCCTCAAATTAAAGGATATTCAACGGATGTACATATTTAAAATGAAAAACGTTAAATAGGAAATAACAAAAATAGTTAATTGTTTCGTAAAAAAAGCAATATGTAAACTGAGCGCCTGTAACCTAAACAGTACACAATGGCCCATATTGGCCCAATGCACGCCATCACCATTGTGTACAGGGAGTAATGGTGCATATTGGCGGGTAATTGGTAATTGCCCATCGCGGTGCGCAATAGGGTATTATCCTATGATGAAAATATACTTCAGATTGTTGATATTTTATCGCTAAACATTAATTTAAACCAATTTAATCAACTTTTTACACAAAAATATCTATGATTTTTATAAAACATCAAAAATAAAATTATGAATTTTTCACGTTTGACCACGTGACTAAAAACGCACGAGATTGGAATGTGACGTCATATTCTTGTACTTCTTCTTCTTTTATTAATGGCCTCCCGATTTCCATAAAGAATAGCCAGCATCAGAATCATTATGGTCATGCGTCAGTGAGTAATAACCACTTTTTCCGCATTTCAGTGTTCTTTGGTATGGTCACAAAGATTTTCCCCTGTGTTTTAATAGACGTATTAGTGTATTTTGGCACTACGCACCATTTATAAGGCATTTTTAATAGGCTTAAAACATTTATTTAAAAACGTAAATAGTAGGTATTCTGGGATTTGGCATTGTCAGTATAATTTGACACTTGACAGTTACAATGTTACAAGATACTCTATGGTTACAAGAATGTGACGTCATGACAACTCATTATAGCGTTTTCGCGCCTATAATATTAATTTAAACTTTTAGGCTAATTTGCAAGGAAAAGAAAGAAATTCACAAAGAATGGTTCAAACTGCTAATGTATTTTGGTATTAGGAACAATTTGACATACTTTTCAAAAACTTGGAAAATACCCTATTGAAAGTTGTAGGTTTTTTGGCACACATCAAAGGAATCACGGCGTAGCTTCGCCAGTAGTGTTCACACAATGGCCCATTGTTTAGTTCGATTAGCGATAGTTTTTGCAAAAAATATTCGAAATCACTAGATGACATTCGTATGTCATGATGTCTAGAATGTCTAGATGGATTCGTATCTACCATCGCCTTATGCGCCAATTTTTTTTATAACTTTGTGGCGGTACACACTTCTGTAATACTTGTAAGCAGTATATATAAATCCCACCAAAAACATTCTGTAAAAAACTAGCCAAGTCTCGATGGAGCTGCTTGTTTATCTCTAAAAAGTAATGAAATCTAGACAAAATCGTGCCAAGTCTAAGGTTCCTTACTGCGGTTTCTTTATTATTATAGTTAATGTTGAGTGACTTGGCCGTTGAACATTCTTTATACTTTAGTGGGTACAAGTCAATTTTGTTTACATTTGTAACTACCTATGTTTGTTAAGCGAGATAATAGCCCATACTGGTATTGGTAATTGGACGCTAGAGTCTCATTTTAGGCTGTTGTTGATTGTACAACACACGTATTGGAGCAATGGTGTCATGGAGCCCCTTTTGTACCCTTGTGTACTCTTCAACGGCCAAGTCACACAACATTAACTATAATAATAAAGAAACCGCAGTAAGGAACCTTAGACTTGGCACGATTTTGTCTAGATTTCATTACTTTTTAGAGATAAACAAGCAGCTCCATCGAGACTTGGCTAGTTTTTTACATAATGTTTTTGGTGGGATTTCACTTCTTTTTGTAGAAACGTGGGCATATTGATTTATTTTCCTAGATTTTAGTGTAATTTGTTTATTTAATTTGTGTAATGTTCGAGTAGAATAAAGGGGCCTGAAAATGCTGCAAAATGGTTCTAGTAAAGAATGGTACGGCAGTGTTTGCTTCGCGCTCGACTTGGCGGGGGCACTGCCGTGCCCCCAGATCGACGTTCTGGTCTTATCTAGAGGTTTTCAAATAGGGGCCTGAAAATGCGGCGAAATGGTTTCAGTAAAGAATAGTACGGCAGTGTTTGCTTCGCGCTCGACTTGACGGGGGCACTGCCGTGCCCCCAGATCGACGTTCTGATCTTATCTAGATGTTCTCAAATAGGAGCCTGAAAATGCGGCGAAATGGTTCCAGTAAAGAATGGTACGGCAGTGTTTGCTTCGCGCTCGACTTGTTAGGGGCACTGCCGTGCCCCCAGATCGATTATCCTAGTTTTTATAGTTTTCCCTTTATGTAGCCATAAAAACCCCAACTCTGTACCAAATTTCAGCTCTCTAAGTTTATGGGAAGTACTAGTTCTATTTTGATGATCATGAGTGAGTGAGTGAGTGAGTGAGTGAGTGAGTGAGTGAGTGAGTGAGTGTCGTAAATGCGAAACTTTGCTTTCGCTTAACTTTTTTTTTTTTTTTTTATGAAATAAGGGGGCAAACGAGCAAACGGGTCACCTGATGGAAAGCAACTTCCGTCGCCCATGGACACTCGCAGCATCAGAAGAGCTGCAAGTGCGTTGCCGGCCTTTTAAGAGGGAATAGGGTAATGGGGGAGGGTAGGGAAGGGAATAGGGTAGGGGATTGGGCCTCCGGTAAACTCACTCACTCGGCGAAACACAGCGCAAACGGTGTTTTACGCCGGTTTTCTGTGAGCCCGTGGTATTTCTCCGGTCGAGCCGGAACTTCGGAACTAAATGACCTACAGACTTGAAATTTTGGATTTTAAGTGTGTGATTATAGCTTATTGGATGACGAAAATTTCTGCGTTCTGGTCTTATCCAGAGGTTCTCAAATAGGGGCCTGAAAATGCGGCGAAATGGTTCCAGTAAAGGATGGTACGGCAGTGTTTGCTTCGCGCTCGACTTGGTGGGGGCACTGCCGTGCCCCCAGATAAATGGCATTGCAAAGCATGGCCCAACATAAGCCATTATGTACTGGCTACTTAACAGTGACGATCTTCGAAATTGGAAATATATGGGATTGACAAAACGTTCGCTAAGTGACATAGCGCGTGATACAATACATTTTTGATTTCTAACTTCGTCATAGTAATTAGCTATGGCATCTTGGCTAAAGGGCCTGGGCTTTTAGACTAAGTTTAATATTGTAACGATATTGAAGTTTGCAAAAAATAAAATATATTATGTAGAGTACAGGGGGGCTGGAGGTTTAGTCAAGGTTGTGTCATCCAATCAAAAGCGCTATTGGATAGATAAACTAGCGACAATCTTAGAAACCGAGCTTTAGTCATCCATTATCTTTTTTTTTTTTTTTCTTCTTTATTTAGAAGCTTTATCAAACATGACAATGTCGCTTCATTGGACTTATCACTAAATTTAACAATATATTCTTATAATAATAAAATTATATTCTAAGAAATAAACAACAACATTACTGAGAATGTCCCCGTCGTCGTATGCCAATTTCAACCAAATTGTAAAGGGCTATAGCTTTTTCACACATAGGACGAGACAATATAGCGTTACATTTACCGGTGCATTTCAAATCATAAATTTTCCTCATTAGCTCAAATCTATAGTCCTCGTTTCGGACACACTCCAACACAATATGAATTACGTCCTCGATAACTCCACACTCTGAACAAAGTGGTGTCGGAGCTCTTCGCATCATATGGGCAAACTTATTGAGTGGAATGTGACCGGAACGAAGCCTAAACGCTGTAACAAGTGTGCTCCGACTTGAATTAAAATTATCAAACCATGGAATTTTCCATGGCTCGGCCTGCATTGTCCTGTACCAGATACCTTTTTCCACTGATCTCATGTCAAAATGCTCCTTCCACATCTTAAAACAGTGTTCTTTAACAAAGTGTATGTGATCAGTAAAAAAAGGTTTAACATCGGAAGGTACGCCATCGTAAGACGCGGATTTTGCCAATTGGTCTACAATCTCGTTCCCCACTAACCCAATATGTGAAGGAATCCATTGAAGAGTTACTTCTTTAGAATTAGCCTTCAGCTCAAATATAGTTTTAATAATATTGTAGGCAATCGGAGTTCCTCTCACACAAGAGGTACACCGAGCCAAATGCTGTAGGGAACTTTTCGAGTCCGATAGAATAACAAATTTCTTAAAATTAATTAATTTTATGTAAGATAACGCCTCATAAATTGCAATCAGTTCAAGATACATGATCGACATGTTGGAGGTTACTGAAAATTTAAAAGATTTATCTGCTTGAGGGTCATAGAAAGCAGCTCCCATACGCTGTATATTATTAGAAATTTGTTCCTTTGACCCATCTGTAAATATTTTATAATAACATGAGAATTTACTGTCAATATATAATGAACAAATAGTTTTTAGATTTAGCGTATTATATATTCTTTTAGCTTTATTTATTCCTACAATTTTATACTTAACTACTTCATTTATATCATACCAACTTGTCCAATACTCCAAATTGTACATATCGAGCCGTTCCGATACATGTAGATCAATATCTCGAAACTTTTCATGCATTTGGACTAGCAAGGGGATTCGTTTACGTCTCCAGTATCTTCGAGATATAAGCATCTGTAATTCATTTACAGCCTCTACTGTCTCATTATTATCGGCAGATACGGATTTAAGCCAAAATTTACCTGCTAGGTATAACCGTCGCACATGTAAAGGCTGTAAACAAAGTTCAGACTCCATAACATGAATGGGCGTACTTTTAATGAAACCGCCTACCACTCTCATAGCCTGATTCTGCAGTTTATCAAGTTTTATCAAATTACTATGACAACTATTGTCATATAAGAAACTCGCAAAATCGAATCGACTCCGAAGCAGTGCAATATAAAGTCTTCGTAAGTATTTGGGATGCACACCCCAACCAGATCCTGCTAACACCTTAAGAATATTAAGGAAGCTATGGGTTTTAATGTTTAATTCATTAATATGCTTATTCCATCGTAATGAGTGGTCCAGCCACATACCCAAATATTTGACATTAGTAACTACTTGCAACGGCGCGTTCTCAATGAAAATAGATCTTATATTGTTATTCCTATTAGTACCTTTTTTAAATATACATATTTTACTTTTGACAGGGGAAACAGTTAATCCTATATTATCTAATAATTTAACTACAGTATTTAATGCATCCTGGATGGAAATACAAGCGTTTTCAACATTATTATCCAACTTATACAGAACGAAATCGTCAGCATACTGCGATATTAGAACATTTTGTACATCATTGCAAATATTTTTAGTCGCTATATTAAACAAGAGTGGCGCTAAAGGATCACCCTGAGCTATTCCAAGGCCTGTGTAGCGGATAACATCATATTGATCGTCTCGAATTTTCAATATTCTTAAGTGTAAAAAGTTCCAAAGGTAATTGCATAATTGAAATCCAATTCCAGCTCTGTCTAATATTAAAAGTAACGACCTAATGTCTATATTATTATATGCGTTATCTATGTCTAGGAAACAAGCTACAGTAAATAATTTTTTAGAGAAACCTGATTGAATTCTTGTAACCAGCCTAGCCAAACCATCATGACAAGATTTAGATTTTCTAAAACCAACCATTTTACTTGAAAAAACATCATTGCTTTCAAAAAACCATTCGAGTCTTCTGGAAATAACCGTATGAAATATTTTGCAAACGCAAGATAATAAACTAATAGGACGAAAAGACGAAACTAAAGTAGGGTCTCGTCCTGGCTTAGGGATCGGAACTATGGATATATCGCGCCACTGTTTTGGAATAAAGTCCGAAGATAATATAATATTAAATATAAATAACAGAATCTTTAATCCATTTTCTGGTAAATATTTAATCATCGAAAATGAAATGTTATCAGCTCCTGGGGCGGTATCACTAGTCTTTATAGATTTATTTAATTCATGCAAGGTTATTGGGGCTTCTAATTTCCGATTCAAGGAACTAAAGTGCGGTTTTAAGGGGGTCACAAATGGTGGACACAAACTATTTAATAATAGATCACATTTATTTTTATCAAGGTAAGTATTTTGGATTTTACTACCCTTTATCCACTTCATTTTTTTCCAAACTTCGCTAGATGACGAAACGGCGTTTAATGAATCACAAAATTTATGCCAATTATCAGATGATGCCTTTCGAATTAATTTTTGTGATTCCCTAATACATGATTTTAATAGAATCAAATTGGACGGGGTGGGATTTTTACGGAAATTAGACAAAGCTAATCTACGTTTCGCAACTGAGTGAGAAAGACTGGGGCTCCAGTATGGCTTAGGGACAAACTTTTTAGTAGGATTGAGATTAAATTTAAAAAATGGAATGTGTAAATCTGCTGCTTCATTAATTTTACTAACGAAATCGTCATATACAATTTGGGGGTCTTTAGTTAAATCTAAATAAGATAATGTGGTTTCAAGAGATATTTTGTAAGCGTCCCAGTCAGCTAACTTGAAATTACGTTTTTTTAAATAGTTATTTGTATATGAAATTTCTGAAGAAATATTAATTATCATGTGGTCGCTTCCTAGGGACTCATTTGTGACTTTCCAGTTAAAGAAACATGCAATATCAGTTGTTGAGAATGAAATATCTGGCGAGCTCTGTTGAATATTTCCTGACACTAATTTTATACGTGTATGGCTGCAATCATTTAAAGAAATTAGATTAAAATCACTGATAGAATCATAAATCTGCAAGCCTCGCGTATCGGTTTTGTAAGACCACGTAAAATGATGCCCATTAAAATCTCCTAAAATTAAGCTTTTTCTGTTAAATTTACTAAATATTGAATCCCAGTCATTTTTATGAGTACGAACCCACTGTGGACAATAAACTGCAACTACATTGTCAATACGGTTACAATTAAACAATTTTAAATGTAAAACCTGAATGTCCTCGTTGGAAAAGTTTATATAGCAAGTCTGTGCTTTTATAGATTTATGAGTCAAAATACATACACCCCCATAGTTATCTCGTCGATCATTTCGAAAAACATTATAATTACTTACCTTTAGTTGGCTACTGGAATCCAACCAGGTTTCACTTATTACAGCTATATGAATTTTGTTTGAATTTAAAAGATCCTTAAATAATGACAATTTTGGCCTTAAGCTTTGTGCATTCCATTGCAAAATATTCAATACGACGACCTCAGTAATATCATTGTTATTAGCCATTAGTCGAGTTAAATGTAATATCAAATATCTTATTTAATGTTGATGCATCTGAGAAGTTTTTCAAAACTTTCGATATACACCACTCTAAAATAGAACCTATAACTTTTTGAGTTTTCTCAGTTGTACTAATTTGTTTCGAAAATATAATATTAAATATTTTACTAATTAAATCCTTAAATGTATTACACTCAGAGTTTAAATTTGAATCTGATTGTTTGTGGCTACCACAACCGGTTTCAGATGTTACATTCATAGCGTTAACTTTATCAGGTATAGGTACGTTATTAAAATCATCTTCACTGCGGTCGCGCCGGTCGCTCGCGCCTCGTTCATTAACGGCGTGCACGTCGGCGACGGCGGTCTCGATGTGCATCGTATGCGGCGAAATAGTCTCCAGTGATAAGGATGAGTTACGATCGGTACATATTTCTCTTTCCGGTATCAAAACATTAGATTGTTTACGTTTAATGCGTTCTTGCCTGTAGTATTCAATAGAATTATTTTTATTTTGTACAATATGATGGTCATTTTGTCTAACTGCCATCGCGTAAGACACAGAACTTGAAGGCTGGTATTGTCTATTCACAACAGATGGATTGTGTTGCGGAGAAAATGGTGGAACATACATGGTTAATGCTCGTCGGTATGTACAATTAAACTCAGCCATAAGTGATCTAATCTTCTTTTCTTTAATATATGCCGGTCAAGATTTTACTAAAGCCATATGGGGCCCTTTGCAATTCACACAATTATAAGTCGTAGCTTCGCAGTTGTTGTGATTATTGCCACACTTAGGACATATAACTTTTGAAGATGGACAAAGTTTAATAGTATGTCCGAACCTCCAACATCGGGAACACTGTGTCACGGGGAATACGTAAGGTTCAACAGCAACTCGTAGATTAAAAATTTTAATGAAGGCTGGCAAGTTATTTCCTTTAAAACATATACGAACAGTTTCGCTTAGTATCCAACCCGACTCCGAACATCTACGACTTAATCTTTTAACTCCTAGGATTTCATTCGAGGATTCATTACATTCTTGTATACATTTTAACAACTCTTCCTCAGACAATTCCAGGTCTATATTTTTAATAATACCGAACGATGAATTTACTTCCCAAGTTTTCTGCAATCGCCAACCTTTGTCTTTAAAGTGTTGACATGATAATAGTTTTTCAGCTCTTAAAATGTCATTAAAACTTATTGCAACCTTAAAGGGATTTATATACTTGACACGATTAATTCCCAATATATTTTCACAGTGAAGTAACTTAGCCAGCGCGAATTGTTTCGGTAATTTCTCCATACTTGATATACATATGTCTACTTTTTCCACCTTCCTGCGTTTCTCTCTCCCGACTGATGTCCAATTAGTATCATCATTCTCCTCCTCTAATTCTGAGTTTATATTGTGTAAGTTCTCATCTATATTTTGTATTAAGTCTTCACCAGTAAATTCTTCCTGCTCCACATTCCCAACCTCCATCTCATTCTCATCTTCCAACATCATCAACTCTTGCTCACTCATTTTCCAATAGTATCTACTATCCTATACAGACCGGCGCGCGGCGGCTAGCGCTCGCCGGTCGATCGAAAACAAGTTACGATAAACAGTAATCTCGATAAGCAGTACACGTCTAACGCACTCAATAGTTTATTAGACACTATTATTCAATAAATGTGTAGGAGCTTTACACGTCAAACATCAGTTCATATCGGGACGCGACGCGGCGTGCTAATTTTAAGATAGCGATTCAAAATTGAAATTTATTCACTCAAACTCAATTTTTTTATTTCCATGTAGGTTATAATATAACGCTTATAGAATTGTCCTACATGATGCCTACCACCGGTTCGGGAACTAGCCCGGCGAGAAGAACCGGCGTAAGAAACTAGCACTACTCGCACTACGCAATAAGATACATTTAATGTGGGTTTTTCAATTCGTGACATCTGATAGCTTCTTGACACGACAAGGACCGTCGGGCTACCGAGCGCCGCCTGGTGACAGTAAAAGTGTACTTATATGTAGGTGGGGAAAAAACCTTGGCTTAATTAATGATGAAATTAGAAAATAATTTGACAGTAGGTTCAAGTTTACTATTAACAATTCTTACAAATTAGTTTGTTAAGGGGCACTCTTTTCAGAAGAAGAAATGTTTCAACAACGAAATAACATTAACAGTTTTCTGCAAGAAAGAAAAGAATCCCCAGTAGTTGATTAAATAAAAAACATATTTCACTCTCGTGAATAATGGCCTCTGAAACTAAGTTTGGCCGTGGCAGATTTTATATTTTTCCATTTAAAATACTGAGAGCGACCAAAAGGGAATCTAAATCTTATAACTTAAAGTTAAGGTTTGATTTGCTTTGAAACAATTATGAATTGTCATGCGCGAATGGCTAGGAAGTGGTAGCGTGAAAGAATTCCTGAGAAAATAATATTGTTAGCTGTTATGATTAATGGAACTTGTAGAACAGGAGATGAACTATTGATGGAGTTACTGCATAATATAGCAGTAAAGAGAGAGAGAATACAAATGCTTGATACAAAAGGGGTAGGTGATAAAACTGTTGAGAAGTTTTGAGTTCAAAGATTTCAGTATTGGGAAAAGTTCCAGATGGTGTAAATGCGTTTTTAACTCATAATGTGTTCATAAGTATAAAAGTACACTAATATGCATGAAACAAAATGTACTTGTTATGTAATTTTAATTGAGCATTAATTCACTTATCTATTTGAGAAATCTCCAATCATTTTAACAATCCACTTTACGTAACATTGATGTAAAGCATTCAATGTACAATAATGCTACTTGTTAAAATGGTTTTAAAATTATTTAGGTACCAGGGCAATCTGAAGTTCCATGTGTAAGCATGAGGGGCTTGCATATAGAACTTAAAATTGCTTCGATTTAAAATACACTGGCATATGGGACTCAAAGCATATTTACAATGAGACCCACGGAGCGCATAAAAATTCCATAAAAATTGATAGCAGCCTGTGACAGTATAGAAATCTCAGTTATCATCCGGGTACAATGAGTAATCGTATGAGCCTCCGCCATTCTCGTCACGTCGCCAAGGGAGAGATATTTTCCACTGCGATCTGTTTTGTATGTAAATTTTTGTATTTCGCCGTAAGAACCTGTTTGTCGTGTGTCCCAGGTGCTATCATTTTATATTGTTTTCGTGTTATGTGTTTCTCTATTCACCTGTGCTTCTGTGATGGCGTCTACAAATTTATTTTTCTAAGCGTTTGGATTTTTTTCGTTTATTTTGGAAAATTGTTTACTTGATAAAATTTGTTTCGTTTTTTGATCCTAAAAATTTCTATTCATTTTATTTTGAAGCCTTTTTTTCTTATTTTCCTTATCAACACAACCATGCTTTTGCCAATTTTCCAGCATTTTCGGATAATTTTCCTTTTCCTGTTTATTTGTGTTTTTAAATTCAAATGGGAAACTTCAATGCATTCGCGCTTTCATTTTTCTTGGCCCCAGACGTCAGGCTGTCAGCATCAGAGCTCATTACGAATTGCTTTACCCCTATGATTGATGGTGTAACAAAATAAATAGTCGACGCAGGCAGGTCGTACATCAAACAAATTACTTCCACAACTATTACTAATTACACGAAGGTTGATCATACATAAGTGTCTGTGAAAAGCGATGTGATTTAATAACACTCATAGAATAGGCAACATGAATTTGTTTTAAATCAGTAAAAATCTTACAACATAAATATAATTATAAAAATCCGAAAAGTACAGTTATCATTTGCTAAATTAAAAATAACTAAAAAACGACTTTTTTTTGGCTATGATTGAAGAACGAAAATTACTGTTTAAATCTTTATAAATGTTATTTGTGACGTGTCTTCTTCTAACAAAGATATACACGAACGCAGTACCTATTTAAGTTCACAAAATCAATTTTGTATTTATCTTCATAAATTGGCACTCGTCCATTTATCTTTGTATAGAGCGTTTTTAATGCCCCCCTACGATCTTAGTTTTGTGATGACTGTATTTCGTCAAGGATTGATCGTAACTATGCCATTTGCAAAGATAATATTTCCTGGTTTATTATAAACTTTTAGGAAAGCCAATAAAAAATCTATGCATGTTCTTCACTGTTTACCATGATAATTTACTACTAGCAATCTTCATCTCGTCTGAAAGTTATGTATCATCTGCTTCAGACCGAAATAATTTATTTTTACTCCGAACTTTTATTAATCCTCTATTTTTGAGTTATAAGACCAACTTGCGCAGATCTGAGTTAAAGTTACTTAACCCTGGGTTAAAATATCATGCTTCCTCTTTCATAAATACCAAGAACGAGAGAGATAACATGCCATTTACCCCGGGTTTACTTTAACTTAGATGTGCGCAAGTTGGCCTAACAGCTTTTATGAGTTAGGTAATTAGAAATACTTTTCATATTCTAAACAATTTAACATTCCAACAATTTCTATTGACATAAAATATCGGATTCCTTACATCACCTAAACCATATTGGCTTGTAATAAATAGTATACACTCTTCACGTACGATATTGGGATGAAAATTAAAGTATTCCACCGTCACGTGCCAGAGCCATGCATCAGTGGCATATGGGAAAGTGATTTGGGAGCCAATGGTCCGCGGGATGGGATACGTGCGAGGAATGACAAACTTGGAGACAATAGGAGTAGGGACATCTGCTATGATAAGAAGCATTGTTTGTTTCTGTAACGATGCGTAAATAATGTTGCTTCTTTTTTATGTGAAGATGTCATGCCAGTGAGTTTTCATATTATATCAATCTTACGTGTATGTATATTTTATTCTATCAATACCCATTACCGAAAAATATTTATTAATTAATCTAGGGTTCTAGATTAATTAATCTAAATAATTTGACGCCCTCTTTGGTCCAGTGGTTGAGCGCGTCAGTGCTCAAGCCGGAGGAAAAGTTTTGTTCCTGGAGTCATGGAAGTGTATTAATATAATAAAAATCTTAAATATGCGTATAGTATAAAAGTAATAAATATATTTCCGTTATCTGAGACCCGAAAAATAAGTTCTGAGATCTGAGACTGACCACGGTACCAGATTGGCCAGGTCACAGGTGTGAAAGAGTTCATAGATATTATAAAAACATTATGTAATTAAATTTTCTTACAAGTTCAGAGTACTTATAATGATAAAAAAATATTTTCCTAAAATATAATGAAAATCCTAATAAGGATAGTAATGATTCGGTAACCCTTTGAGTTCTGAATGAAGTTACGAAGTAATATCAAAATGTGATATTGATAGAGATGTGAAGGTAAATATAGAGGCCGGTAAAGTAATAGCACGTCTAGGAGGTGACTTGCAAGTGAAGTTAATTACGCGAAACCACATTACTTACATGACAGCGGATATCAGCATTTGCCAGCTATTCCATGATAAGCAAAACTAGCACCTATTACAATGCATTAAGAAACAGCGTATGAAGTGCCTAATAACATAATATTATATTGAATATAAAAAATATTCTTGAATATATTAAACAGTTTCCAACGGAGCCAACATTAGTACAGCATAGACGTGATGATGTATAGTATTTGTGCAGTAGTTTTCGCAGTCCTGGCTCTTACTGCTGGTTCAGAAGGAACGGCTGAGGTCATGAGCCATGTCACAGCACATTTCGGCAAATCCCTAGAAGAATGCCGTGAAGAGGTAAGTATTTATTTAAAGTTATCAAAGTACCCAAGTTGTTACGTAAGTGATTAACAACCGTTATCATGACGTCATGTTAGAATCCCTTGTAACATTTGTAATTCTTTTAAAAATAAAACTAGGGGTCAAACGAGCAAACAGATTATCTGATGAAAAGCGATTACCGTCACCCATGGACACATCAGAGGTGTTGCAAGTGCGTTGCCGGCCTTTTAGGAGGGAATACGCTCCTTCTTGAAGGTTTGCAGGTCGTAATAGTCCGGAAATACTGCTGGCGACAATTCATTCCAGAATTTTACAGTGCGCGGCAGAAATCTCTCGTACTAGGGCCTTCGGTTCTTTTTTTATTTTTGAACTAATTCCTGATAACGTTCAACACGAGTTCAACATTCTAAAATATTTTAGACATGTAATTCTGTAGAATATGGTTCTTTATGCATCAGGTTTACAAACTAGCATAACATTATGGTTTGTCAAATAAGTCATGAAATTTAAGGTAGTGTTTGGTACTGGTTGACTTATGGTTCTGGTTCCTCAGTCAGGTCTCTCGAAGGACGTGATGGAGGAGTTCCAGCACTTCTGGAGCGAGGACTTCGAGGTGGTGCACCGCGAGCTCGGCTGCGCCATCATCTGCATGTCCAACAAGTTCTCCCTTATGCATGACGACGCGCGCGTACACCATGTCAACATGGCTGACTACATCAAGGGCTTCCCTAACGGTGAGTGGAGTTCCGCCACTTCTGTAGCTAGGACTTCCAAGTCATGTAGTAAGAAAATTAGGTACATCCTGTGTTTCAAGAACAACTAAAAGTCTAAAAACAACATTACAAATATTAAGTAACCTCCGAATTGTCAATTAGTAAGCGAGCTGACTTGAATTATAGCTCAGAACACACTTGATCACGTCAGCTTCCAAACAAAAAAACTAGATGAAAATCGGTTCATCCGTTTGGGAGCTACGATGTCACGGACATACACACAGACTCATACATGCAGACACTTCAAACTTTTATCACCCATCTGTTTTAAAATCCAAAAAGGCCAAAAAATTAATAATCAAAAAAATCAGAATGAAAGATATAATTCAATATTGATATTGTCTGTAAAGAGATGTTTGATTTTGGGCCAGCTATTTGTACACCACATAGGAAAATAGCAAAAAAATATGGGAATTTCATAAAAATACAAAAAAAAAAAATTAAGAAGGAAAAATGATTATTTGAAAAGGTTTTTAATGCGATAACCCCATTTTTATGTCGGCTATGGCAGTTGCTTTGACATGACTTTTGACGTAGTTGACAATTATAGATAGAGACATCTTCTTGAATGTCATACGTCTTTCTTTGCCAAAAATCATGTCATTGTCAAAATGATTAAGTCATAAAATAAAGAATAGGTAACGGTTACCATATTATGTAGCTACATTTATATATAGTGTACATAGTGCTGGCCCACGCCTCATACATTTCTAAAACATCTCTTTTGTCGTTTAAATTCAATTGTTTGAAATTAATATTACTAGTATAATTATTGAAGGCTCCATATCTTTTTTTGTCATTTTAGGAGAGGTCCTATCAGACAGGATGGTGCAAATGATCCACAATTGTGAGAAGAAATTTGAAGACATAGATGACGAGTGCAACCGAGTCGTGAAGACAGCCGCTTGCTTCAAAGAAGATTGTAAAAAGGCGGGCATAGCGCCGGAAGTGGCCATGATAGAAGCTGTTCTAGAACAGTACTAGATCGTGTTGATGATGATTATTATCTGGAACCATGCACTAGAAGTACAAAGGGCATTTGTTTTATTTTTAAATTGATCGTATTATTATTCTTCTCAAATATTTTTGTGTTGAAATAAAGTATAATATACTTAACTGATGCATGTAAATTGTTTTTGTGTTCAAACGGGCTATCGACGACTGCAACTAGTCGCAACCGCTACACAATATGCACGTATTTTTTTTTATTTTTTTATGTAGATCTATCTTGTTTGGTAAACCGTATGGTAAAATCAATTTTTTGATAGCATTAAAAATAACGAAGATATGAACGTTTAAAGTAGTCTGTTAGACAGAGAGATCGGACGTGTACCGTGACGTCACATAACACGACTTTCATAGAAAATTCATACTAAATTTCGTTTTGCTAGAAAGATATAGATTAAAATCTTTGACCGCTCATATCTTGCTCATTTATCAACAGATATTGAAATTTTTCTCGCCATTTCCTTTATTTTTCAATCTAGTATCATATTATTATGTTTTAAGTTATTTTTATATTTTATACATATTCCCTATTGTCTTTTACGAGTCTAATGGTAGCGCGCAGTCGGTGTAGCAAAATGTATGACCATTATGTAGAAGTGATATCGGTTGGCTGAGCCTAATAGTTTTCCTAAAAAAGTGTATAAAACATTTCAGAGTGTACCAACAGTCACAACACATCTATGCAGACATCATTTAAATGGTCTAGTTTAATCAATACCTTCTTTGAATATTTCTAACAGCTCAAAGCATCAGTAATGATGATAGTTAATAATTAAAAGCGAAATAATCCTATCTCTCCTGCCAATCAACGTTCTATGAAACATGACTTAACTATCGTCACCTTTTAATAAGATTACTATAATCGACTGAAGCTTTCCAACTAATAACTGGTCTTTGGAATCTGCAAATCATTAGATATCAGTCTTACGAAGATGCTGACTTGTTAGCAATTATTATTTGCCATAGAATGTTAGATCGAGATAATATCGTGTTAATAGTGAAGCTATGTTGATGTTTATCTACATAACCATTTACATACACGCACGCCAAAGACTAAAGACCTCTGCTTTGCTGACTTTTTGCTATCTACTTGCAACCGCGACAGTTACACTTTTTACCCGACTACGCCAGAAGGAGGGTTATGTTTTTCAAGTGTATGTACTATGTTATGTGTTGGTGTCCTTGGCACGCTCTAGAGCCAAAACGGTTTATCGCATTTGCGCTTGAGAGGTCTCAAAAATTTCCTTAGTCGTGACAGTGAGACTTAGTTTTTGTTTTAACTAACGCGAACAGTACTAGCTGTACTGTTCGCGTTCAATAGAGTAGCCGCACACGGCGACTCAAAAGACAAAATAATATATTATGACAGTTGTTCAGCGACTGGTCGCGGTCAATTGTGGCCGGTCTGCACCGAGCCGTACTAACTAAAAAAATTGCGAATTATTTCTGTTCCTGAAAATACTATAATGCAAAGTTTTTACTGCCATAGTCGTATATTTTACTACGCCTTAAAACTTATAGCTCTCTCGAGCAAAGCGGTGACAATTTATCACAATTTTATTAACATTTAGAACTGTTTGGAATACAAATCAAACCAATATTTATTTTGAACGTTTAGTAAACACTGTTTTCTCAAATGCTAGAAATAAGGTGCTAGAATTTTATAGAACTCAAATGATTTGCTATGCTATGCACAAAATAGGAAACGACAGTTTATAATAAAGTATCTGTATTTTGCGTTTTTTTGTTACAAACACTAAAACACCTGTAATTTATTTCTCAATACTTGCATATTATGTCTTAAAATAGATCAGGGGTTCGATTCTCTTGCATCAATCGAGTAAAGTTCAGAAAAGAAAACTTAAAATTCGAATTTCGATTTTTTGTTTACCTTCTTCGAAGGAGATTAAAAAAACCGTTTCAGAAAGCGTTTCAAATATGCTATAAAACGTTTTATTGTTTTAAATCTTTAGCTTCTATTTAGCGTCATTTTTACCGACTTTAAAAAAAAGAAATATAAAAAAAGCAAAAGTATAAATAAGTTCCATAAATCACTCAAGAGATGGCGGCACACGTCAAGGCTCCGACTTCAGAGTGAATTAAAATTAAGGAAAATTGTTTTGTATAATATTATTATTTTAAATTGATTTTTTTAGCTTTTCAGTAGGTTGGTTTTTTGGAGGCGGTTAACTTTTTTCTTAAAAAGAAAGACGTAAGGTGTCGTTTTTGTTTTATTTTTTTGCATTATTTTTCTTTGTTTACATCGTCTCATTACGATGCAACAGATGATATCGCTAAAGCTACTGATTGTCACGTACAATAAACAACAATTACTTTTCACTCTGTTATTATTTTTTAATACCCACCCACTAATGAGGTATATAAGGCTGACATGAGGCATCATGGCGAAACATGAAGCTACTGGCGTTACTGGTGGTGGTGGGTGTGAGTCTGGGGGAATTGAAAGCTTCGAGTGGCACACTCAAAAGTATAACTGCTGGCTTCTTTAAGATGCTAGATGAGTGTAAACACGAGGTAAATATATGTATTCAGGTTAAAGTTTTTAAGGAGTTAATGTTACTAAATCCATAAAAAGAAATCAGTTTTGTTATGATGCGTGATACCTATAAGGGTATTATTAAGTGGCTTGCCTGCAGGTCTATTTTTCTAATGAAATCTTGCAATAAAACAGTTATGATTCAGTCCCATTTTTATCCTAATATTATATTTAAACTTGGTTGAAAAATGGTATTAAGAATAAGCGTCAAGCCCGTTTTGATTGGTCTAAACTCTAAAAATCAGTTTATGATACTGATATAATAAATGCCCTGAGGCAATTCATTTACAATTCAATAAAATTAAAATGAAAGTGTATCTTAATTATGAGAATTGAGGTTCTGTGCAGTGATAATCCACGTAATTATTTTTATTCATTTCGCAGTCGGTTTAAATTGTTAGAGCATGCTCTTAATCTTGCTTGTGCACACTCGAATTGAGGCGTGAGCATGCGCTCACACCAGTGTCTGTGTGCTTAGTGCGAGTTTTTATCACTACTCGACATGAAAAAGTAAACTACAATTTGTATGGTATCGAAACAATGCCCCTAGTGGCAAAAATAGGAAACATAATTAGCGAGTGTGAGTTTTGTGGATTTTAACTAATCGAGCGTCGTCTCACACTCACGTTCGAATGTGGGTGTTTCAGCGCTTTGATTGGTTGTTTCAAAAGTCTTGCTAGTGCCAGTTGCACATTTTGACATTCGAATAGTAAATTTGTGTTAACGACGTCGAAAAGTTGTCACCCCGCGCTCACTTCCAATTTCTCAGTGACTAGGTAGTGAATTGCGGTGAAATCATTTATAAAAGAACATTTTAGCAATTAATTTGATATGGCAGGACGTTTTTTTCGCGTGGAGGATGTTTGTGGCTGCTCAATCTCAAGACAACCGCAATTTTAATGCAAAACGCGAAGCAAGAGTTCGTGCATCTTTCGATCGTTTATTGGACATTATTGTTTACCGATTGTCATACTTACTGTTCCATGAATGTTAATATAGTATCAAATAGAGAAAAACTTGTTTTCATCATTTTTAAGTTTAAATACAATTTATTATAAACGAAATGTAAAATTGTGTAAAATGCTTTGCAAATAAAATTCAAAATTTCGGCTAACTGTTTATGTCAGTGTCACAAACAATAACACTCGATATAACCCGTCACAATCTTGATGACAGCAGCTTCATAACAAAATAATACAGTGAAAATGACATTTCACATTTGGACGGTTAATCTCACAGTGAAGTCGTGCTACCAATATAACAAAAATAATAAAGCGTACTCTCGGTGAGGAAACGCGTTCGATTAGTTAGATTGGATAATGACTCGCACTCGTTAGCTTTTAATTTTCGATTCGATTTGCGCAAACTCGATTTACAAGGTAGTAAAGTAATCGAAAAAATTTGTGGGACTCACACTCAGCACACAATCTGAACCTCAATTCTCGTATTTAAAGTAGACGTTCATTTTACTTTGTTTGGATTGAAAGTGTAGTAATATGATACCATGAACGGATTTTATGACGTTTCGACCAATCAGAGCGCGTTTCACGTTGGTTTAACGTTCATAAAAACGCCTTTTGAGTTTTAGCGTGTCGGGACTTGATTGTAATTAAATTAATGCAGGTTTTATTTAACAGAATAATTGCCCCTCAGATCAGAACTGTATTGCGAATTTAACTAAAAATTGCGAATTTTAAAGTTGTTCGGGGCAGTAAAAGTTAGATATTTTGTCATCTTCATATATTTTTGACATTTGTTTTCTGCGTTTATTTGACAAAATCTTCTGAAATCAAGATGGCGTAACTTTTTCTTGCATGAAGAATTTAGTCAAACGAACGTCATTGCCCATCCTTAGTTTCGAAATCATTGGCCTGTGTTTTGTTTCACTGAAGCCAGAACGAAGGCTTCATAGCATACGTTTAGTTAGATTTTGGTTATTTTTAAACGGGCAATTGGCCCACCACACTTACCCACCACTGCAACTCCTGTGTAGCCAGGATCGACAGTGGTAACCAACCGCAAAAACCCTTTGATATGATCTCAGGGGTGCCCGAGGGATATGCTAAATCTGTCTTGGGACTCGCAACGAAATTAATTAAAACTAACTTCCTACTCCTCTTAATTAATTCTGATTAGTTAAGTAACTAACTAGTTAGTTAAGTAACTAACTAGGTAAGGATTACTAAAAGTCTGGTGTATGGATAAACTTATAGCTCAACCTTGGCGAGAACGTCCTAATGGAGCTGTACCACTTCTGGAAAGAGGACCACGCGCTACTCAGCCGAGACATCGGCTGCGCGGTGGTCTGCATGAGCAAGAAGCTGAACTTGCTGGACGAGACCGGGAAACTGCATCATGGGAATGCGCAGGAGTTTGCTGTTAAACATGGCGCTGGTATTAACCTTGGTTCACCCGTTTAGGCTGGGACCATATTGTCCGGAATCCGTAATATCGGGGAAAATTTAGAGCAGTTTAATTAGAACTGTACGCTCATACAATAGAGCTGAAAATTGAACACACAATTGTCGAGAAAAAATCAATGTCATATTATATGACAGCTCGGCACTCGACATTTTCAAGTCTATAGTCACAGCTCAGAGTTCTATTTCAGTGCTCTGATTTTACCCGGCCCCGCCGGATTCCGGATCATATAGTCCCAGCCTTAGGAGCTACGACGCTACAGACCAAACCTAGACACACAGAGACGGTACATAGACATGTTAAACTTACAACATCGTCAGGGGTTAAAAGGGTTAGTAATTTTAATATGCACATATTGTAGCAGAGCTATGCTTTGGTAACAGACCGGCTTGACTGGAAAGATACTATGACCTCACAGAAAACCGGCATTTTTTTAAACTACTGTAACTAGTGTTGTGCTGCCGTCCTCAAACTAAAAGGCGGCTAAATGACAAAAGAAGTTTTTGCGGTAGACCAAAAAAAAAAACACGGGATTATTTTGAAATTGAAGCTAGTTATTTTCTATAAACAATCGTTAATGTTGTCTTAAGACATTCAACACAACATTAAAAATTGTTCATACAAAATCACTAGCATCAATTTCAAAATAATCCCACGTTTTTTTTGCTCTACCTCAAAAATTATTTTTGTCATTTAGCCGCCTTTTAGTTTGAGGACGTCAGTGTGGGTGTCCATAGGCAGAGGTAGTTGCTTACCACTAACAATCCTTCTACAATGGTTGCCAGATGGTAAGCAGTTCCAAGAAGAGCATATGCTGTTCATACAATTTAATGGACACTCACCTACGTAGCTCTGCTATAGCTTATGATATTTATCTTGGCACGTAGCTCTACCTCAAAAATTATTTTTGTCATTTAGCCGCCTTTTAGTTTGAGGACGGCAGTGTGGGTGTCCATAGGCAGAGGTAGTTGCTTACCACTAACAATCCTTCTACAATGGTTGCCAGATGGTAAGCAGTTCCAAGAAGAGCATATGCTGTTCATACAATTTAATGGACACTCACCTACTTAGCTCTGCTATATGGAAAAGTCATTTGATAGACAAAGCAGCAAATCAATTGTGTAAATATTTTATTAGTTAGATCTATATTAATATAATATAGAGGAAAAGTATGTTTGTTTGCATTGAATAGGCTCCGAAACTACTGGACCGATTTTGATAAAATTTGGCACAGATGTAGAGTAGACCACGGGGAAGAACATTATTATTATCGCGGGAAAATTTACGGTTTCTGCAAAATTAACTTTTGCGCGCACGAAGTCGCGGGAAACATATGGTATATTATAACGTTGAAATCGACAAACAGGATTTGTGTATTCGATTCGTAATTTTTGTGATGCAATTAATTTTAGACCAAACCATGGCCCAGAAGCTGATCACGGTGGTCCACGAGTGTGAAGGCCAGCACCAGGGCGTGGATGACGAGTGTCTGCGGGCCCTGGAGGTGGCCAAGTGCTTCCGGAGCGGCATGCACCAGCTCAACTGGGCGCCCAAGCTGGACGTGATAGTGACGGAGATACTTACTGAAGTGTGATTGTATTGGCTGAATACAATTAATTTTCCTAAATGTCTTTGTAATTTTCTATTTTTAAGGTAATTTTATGTTCTGAATGTATTTTTATGTTTCATATTTAATTAAATATCCTTCGACTTCGCATAGATATAAAATCTCGTTCCTTAAAAGTTTAAAATAATTAAGTAGGTAATACAAATTAAAATATTTGTAATATAAATATAAATCTGAACTCCATTAATGTAATTAATTTTATGAAACAAGTGGTAATTTTCTGCAGTTTTTCTTAGCTCTAGAAAAAATTCTAAAGTTCTTTTACCTGACCCTTTATATAATTGTACCTGGATAACCGAGCTTTTCTCGGTGTTCTTTGAGAGAGAGTTTCCCAGGAATGAGACCTAACTAGATAAATTTTTCTCCTTCAGAACTCCCTGGATACTGAATTTCATTTATTTCCATGTAATTAAAAATGAATGAAGTATTTACTTCAAGACGTTCCCGAGATTCTAATTATATATACAAGAATTGCTCGTTTAAAGTATAAAACAAATGCTACATATTTTCTAGCTTTTCTAAGGTCTACATATCTGCCTTCTAACCCTCAACCACTGATTGATGTTTTAGGCTCTTACCCTTAATCTGATTATTCTACCAGGCTCCATTGTCCTCTATTGTCCCGCTGCAGACTCCAGCATTTCACAGGACCCCATACATCAGGGCGACAAAGGCTTAAGTTACGACCTCATAACATCGAACTTCAATTACAGGACTATGTAGAGTAGTAGTTTATGTCTTAATCGACCATAGACTGTTAATTTGTGATGATGATAATATCCACATTGATTTGATGCTATAAAGATGATAAGTTAATCGATTTTTAAAGGATGATTTGATATTTGTTAACATAATATTGATCTAGAATACAAATTCGAAATACTGTGGGGTTGCCAACCATCGAGTTTTCCCAGGACATGATGACGCTACAAAACTAGGAAGCTTTTGTAGTGTCCTGGGGTGTCCTGGATAGTTTTTAAGCAGCATCCTGAGTTTTTAAAGCGCCCTGATATACCGTTCGAGTTTTATAATTCGCGCGACACTATTAAGATTTTTTTTCTAATTAAATTTTATTAAAATACTAGATGGACGCTGCCCGCGACTTCGTGCGTGCAAATGTTAATTTCGCAGAAACCGTACATTTTCCTATCCCATCTACAATAAAAAGTAGTCTATGTCCTTCCCCGAGGTCTACTCTACATTTGTACCAAATTTCATCAAAATCGGTCCAGTAGTTTCGGAGCCTATTCAATGCAAACAAACAAACTTTTCCTATTTATTATATTAGTATAGCTATATGAATATAAGCATTACATGTGTTTCATTTAACCTATTTTCACTAAGTATTAATTTAACTATTGCAACTCTATACCTGCGTCCTATTTTTAAACTAAATTGTCCAGGTTATTCGAACTTCAAATCCTAGTTTTTTAAATTTGGGGTTGGCAACATGAAACTACTGCGACATTTCGAGTTTGCATGTTATGCAATGAAATTAACAAATAATTTGTTACCAAAGTTTTTAATATTATTTTTTAGTTTTAATCCCCTTATTCATAAAAGACTATTTGAGTGAGAATCACAAGACGGAAAGTGACGAGGTTACTATTAGCTAATTAATCGTTTAAAAATTCTACTAATACAAGGTGGTAAATGATTAAATAATGAATCTTTAAAAATGTGATATTTGTATTCATTCTGTAACATTTCCATTCTTTTAGGGAGCGCGTCAAGCCTTAACCTTATTCAGCAGATGTGAGAAACAATGTTATGTTCATTGAATTCGGGACAGAATGGCAGTATACTGTATATGTATCTATAAATATCAACCCCATCGCCGCCGGCAGCACACCTGAGCCCTTTCCTTGCAGAAATTTTACAAATCGTGATGTTTTTCCATTTTTGTAGGTACTTACTTCATTTAGTTTTATTAAATACTATACAGCTATACTAAGGGCCTGTCTAACAATCTAGTGATAAGTGTCAGTTAGCTTATTCGTATGTTTGGTCTCTGTCGCTCGATATAGAGTAAGCAGCGACCAAACTTCTCAATAAGCTATCCGACATAATAGAAGATAGTGAAACAAGTTATTAAGGGAATAAGGTTATATTGAACATATAGGTTAAAGTCTAGACGACTGAAGGAAGAAGAAGAACTAAATATTATTATTGCACCTGCGAGAAGCTGGGTCGGGTCGCTAGTTAAATAGAAACAAATTTAGCTGCGATATAAAGTATATTGACGTCACATTTGCACCACACCCGCGCGAGCCGTGCTGTCCGGTAGAGAGGCAGTCGTTGTCACTTGTCAGGGAAGTCCACTGTTCAATTGTTTATACCTGGGTAAGAAGAACCTTATAACTGTATGGTTAACATAAAAATCCAGTTAAAATCCATAATGATGCATGAAATTAAAAATCTTTGATCGAAAACGCAAATCATACCAGAACCCCAATTCTCGTAATTAACTTACACTTTCGTTTTACTTTTATTGAATTATAAATGAATCGTCTTCATATCATAAACTGACTTTTGATGTTTGGACCAAAAAAACGGGTTTGACGTTTGTGAGATTACCATTTTGCAGTTTTAACATATCGGGACTGGGTCGTAACTGTATTATTGCAGGCATTTATTAGCAGAAACGACCTTAAGCTGTTATTAAGGCTGCATTTGGAACAAATATCCGAGTACTACACTAAATGATTTTACATAAGAACACGTTTTATTGCAAATGATTTTATATAAGAACACGTTTTATTGCAAATGATTTTACTATAAGAACACGTTTTATTGCAAATGATTTTACATAAGAACACGTTTTATTGCAAATGATTTTATATAATAACACGTTTTATTGCAAATGATTTTATATAATAACACGTTTTATTGCAAATGATTTTATATAAGAACACGTTTTATTGTAAGAGCCGCACCGCGCTACGCAGCCCGGGGCAGCTTGTAATTCGAACTCTTGCAATGAAACGTGTATCATCTTGTGTAGTTAATAAAGTTCAATTTTGTAACGCTATATTAAAAATGCAGCGCCGCAATGTAGAATCGGTACTATTACCTCACTCATAACCTCCTCCAAAATCTCCTCCATGCTTGGCGCCCACTTCAGCTCGTGGATCTTGGTCCGGAAGCACTTGGACGTCTCCAGCGCCCTCAGGCACGTGTCACTCAGCTCCACGAAGTCTCGTTCACAATCCAGGATCATTGTAGCCACCTGCTTCGCCACGGCTTCGTCTATAGGATTTGGAATTGTTGGTTACCAGAAGTATCTCAATAGTCAATATGCTTGATCAGAGAAAAGGATACATAATTTAAAAAATCTACAGACCACATAGGAATTATTGCACTGTATAACTCGGGAGAAATTTGATTTTAAATTCGAAAGGGTCGAAAATACCATGGTCTCTCATAAAATCGACGTTAAATAACGCTTGTGTTGTATTTCGCCGAGTGAGTGAGGTTACCAGAGGCCCAAGGGGGATTGGGGATCTTATGGACCTGCAGGAACGCAAGTGGGCAACACCAATGAGTTACTAGTGTTGCAAGTGTCCACGGGGGGCGGTAATCGCTTACCACCAAGCGATCCATCTGCTCATTTCCTGGTCCGATTCATCACTTTGAATGCTTTTAGATCAATATTTTCGTGATTCTTTATCTTATACTAGCTGTTGCCCGCGATTTCGTCCGCGGCAATTTCTGTTATTATGATCGCCATAAAAAAGGTTAAAAAGGTTACAGTAAGTCAATCTTAAAAGATAGACATATATTGTCCCGGACATTTTTATCAATCATTTAAACAGGAATAATTCTTATACATATTTATTGGGTAACTTTAACCATTTACGCAGCGCACGCAACAGAAGCCTTCAAATATGAATAATTTTCCCCGTTTTTGCAACATTTTTCACTGATTATTCGCTCCTATTGGTCGCAGCGTAATGTTAATAATATTATATAGCTTAAAGCCTTCCTCTACAAATGGACTATCCAATCTCTACAATTTTTCAATTCGAACCAGTAGTTCCTGATATTAGCGCGTTCAAACAAATTCTTCAGTTTTATAATATTAGTATAGATTAAATTTATCAGAACTAGGGATTACTTATTTATTTATTTATTTACACTTCTTGCACAACAATAGGTACATAGGCGGACTTAATGTCGTATGGCATTCTCTACCAGTCAACCTTTAGGAGTACAGGAGCAAATTGTGCAGGTGCCAATTAATAGTGATCAAAATTAAAAGTAAGAGAGTACTAGGGGCGGTATTCTTACTTAAGAATTTTCGAATAAGTCCGCCTTATTTGAATGAAATAATACTTAAGACAATGCTTAAGTTACGACTGTGAATCGAAATGTCACCTTAAGCATGTCTATAAGGCGAACTTAGAAATAAGAATCGACCAAGGATATCGCCCTAGGATTACCCCGGTACTATATAGTTAAATCCTCACCAGCTCCATGTTTCCTGGCGAACTCCGCCGCGCTGTCGTGGTGTATGCCCGTGCTGCCGGAGTTGAGCATGTCGTGTCTGCCCGCCATGCACAGGACCATGCAGCCGAACTCCCGGTTGAGGAGCGCGTAGTCCTCCCTCCAGTAGTTCTCGATGTCCTTCATTATGTGGTCTCCGGCGTTCAGCTGGGTAATAACGATAGGTACTGCTGAGGCTTTGGGTCTCACCCCAATATAAGCTACAAGCTTAAAGCTAAAGGTCATCAGCAGGCTTGGCAGTATTTTAATCTATGATTATAACAATACGCGAAGCAGAAACTTTCAGTACAGTTTTATAAGAATTTTGCAACCGGAGGAGAAGGGAATTTGGCTGGTAAATTAAAGTTTATGTGGAGGAAGTTGTGCAGAAAGCAAATCAGTTTTTTGAGTAAAAACCCCTTATAAAGTTCATACTTAAAAATTATATTACGAGTTCTAAGGGGCTAATTTCGACCACAGGGCAACCTCTAGTCTATACTAATATAGCTTTTGCCCGCGGATCCACCTGCGGAAATACTACTATTAATCCCGAAAATACTAATTTTCGGGATTAATAGTAGACTATTAACGTCCAGACCTTAAAAACTACTTTTTATCGCGGGTAGGTGTACGGTTCCCGTACGGGATTAATCGCGTACGGTTCCCGTACGGGATTAATCGCGTACGGTTCCCGTACGGGATTAATCGCGTACGAAGTCGCGGGAAACATCTACCTTCAATATTTTAGGCTACGAGGGTTCAAATCACAAATTTTTGGACAAATAGGGAATATGCATATATTTTTTTATTTTTTTAAACGTTTCTACTGGTTATAACATTTCCAAAAATATATATAACACATCCAAAATATTATCCATTAAGCTGGAAAAAATGTTTAAAAATCACTATAATTTTTGCGCGGTTTAAACACGCCATTTTCGCGGGCTTGGGTTGTGACGTCATCGTACACGAAAAAAGACAGTTGACAGTTAAAAGTCAGACGAGACGAGTCAGAGCATAAAATTCAATTTAACGTCAGTCATGTCATTGTCACGAAAGACAGCGTCGTGTAGTGTGACGTCACACGCGCGTCTCCATTGGTCGCGACTCTCGACCAATGGTGACGCGTTTCGCAATTTTAAATATCCCGGGCTGATTTTGCTTTTTTTATATATATTTTTTTCGGTTTAAGTAAGAACTAAATTTAAAAAATTCCTTTTAGTTATAATGTGTCGACAATAAAGAACAGGGAAAAAAAATTTCAGGCAAATTAAATTTTCATGCATATTCCCTATTACTACTGGCCTTACCAAAGTGATTTAGTTTGAAGTCCGGAAGGAGGGTCCTATATTAGATAGATTTGACTCAATTCGGATATTTGTGGCTTGTTTTTCAGCTTTGGCGCCGGTAACATTTGTTACAAGATTACCTCCTTGCGCAAAAGTGTTTTCGAAGTTGTCGGGGTTTGGATAACAACCAAAAACCCAGCAGCGTTAAAACTAGTTCTTACCTCTTCTCTACATTCGTTTATGACTCTGGTGAAACCGATGGATAGCTTCGTCATGACATCTGAAGATGGAGTCACCAATGTGACGTAACTGATGGAGAATACGCTCACGAGCAGCCATTTTGTCGCAGCCATCTTGGTTTACACGTTATGATAGCCAAGCGGCCTTTTATATGGATGCATGATTAACAATTAATTGAAATTAATTACCTTTTTTATTATTTTTAACTTTTGGTTCTGTAGGTTTTATTTTATCCATAGAAATTAAGTAAGAGTGGCAGTTTTTTTAAGTTTCATGATAGAATGTGCACATAAGTTGTCCTTTTGCTGGCCACACACGCTACGGTCCACCGGAGAGTTCAGCCTGTGCCTTCGTGGCCTGTATGGCTTACTTTACATTACTATTACTTTCTTCTGTATGATAAAGGGTTTCACATACGGCAGCTATAAAGTAAAGATATATAGCACGACACATCTCAATACATCTTTCCATGAAAATCGTTAGGAGTCCGTAGAAATCGTCAGGAGTCAACACACGACAGCTGTACTGTATTACGGAATGTAATGTACATTAATATACATTATAGCTGCCATGTGTGGAGCCCTTAACGCTTAGGTAATAGTAGTATGCAGTTGCTTATATTTATATTTTCTATTGCTATGAACAATTTCATTACATCAATACAACTTAATTTATTCTAAATTATTCTAGATACTATATTATGTTGCTCGTGAATTCGTACGCGCAAAGGCAATCACACGGAAGCCGTTCGTCTTGCCTAAAAAGTACCCAAGTGTTAATCCAGAGTCTAAACTACTACCATACCAAATTTCATTAAAATCCGTTCAGTATTTATTGCATGAAAGAGTGACAAACATCCATCTTAATATTCTTACAAACATTCGGTTTATAAACATTAGTAAGGATTTTCATACAAAATAATAAAGCTTGTTTTTTTTTAATCGTGAGGAGGACTCCTAAATCTGTAGAAAATAACTAGGTCTTACGGCGGATACCGTTAATGACTAGCTTGTTGATCTGTCCAGAGCCTCATCATTTTTTTTACTTCACGTGTTATTATCGATTAGGTAGCAAACTGCATAATAATAACATCATGTTACAATATGTCAACGTGTTGTATAGGTCGTTAGATAAGAGTTGGCGCCTACAACATGAATACATGTTAGGGAACGTTCCCATACATCATACATGTCCTCTTCCTACCCCCCACCATGGTGTTGATCCATAGAGACCCCTTTCTTTTTCACAAAGGCCATTAAGGCCATCACGCGAGACTTTTCGACTACCTGAAAAGAACCTTAAATTCCTCCCCCACTCAGTGACCAAGCGTAGTACTTTGAAGACCCCCCCCCCCCCCTAAACAGGTCACGTAGTTTGGTATATACCCTTACGTTGTGTGCTGTCTATGAATATGAGCAATACGTGACGTGCACGTCATGATTATTCATAGACAGCACACAATGTAGTATGTGTGCATGTTGTAGGCGCCGCCAACTCTTATATATCGGCTTAAAACGTAGACTGAAAACATAAAACTACTGCCAATCAATCATATTTTGACATTATTCTTTTGAGTATACCTTGTTGGTACAGATTATTATCTTTCTTCTTCCAATAATATATAACCTGAGTTTAACAACAATATTAGAATTCAAATCTTCATGGTTCCCTAAAATATTATAAGAATGTTTCGTTTTAAGAACTTGAACACTTAAATTACTTACTTAAACATCATGTTCAAATCTTGAAAGTTTTAAACCAAATAGAATATGTTTTCTTATGAACAATTTTCCCATCTTTTTGCTAAATGATGGCCCCGTGCGAGTTTCTTACGCCGGTTCTTCTCGCCGGGCTAGTTTCCGAACCGGTGGTAGGCATCATGTAGGATAATTCTATAAGCGTTATATTATAACCTACATGGAAATAAAAAATTTGAGTTTGAGTTTGAGTTTTGAAATCAATTCTACGGACTTATCAAAAGTTGGTTTTGGGAGAAAAATAATAATAGATATAATTTTAACATTTATTATAACCACCCCCTGTAGACTGAGTTGACGAGATCTGACGACTGAAGTACGTTACTAATATATATTCTTTGACTGAAGACTTTAATCTGTCCAGGAGGCGAAGCGTTGGTCTCATTTGGTCGAGTTACTTGCGCAGATCTGGGTTAAATATCGTGCCTTCTCTTTCATAATTACGAGGAACGAGAGAGCAAACATGATATTTAACCCAGGGTTAACTTTAAGATCTGCGCATGTGGACCTTATAGTCTTGAGGTTTGATGTTCTTATGCCGGTTTCACCTGAAATTATACAATTGAGCATTGAAAAACAGGTGAATAACATTTTATTCGTATGTATTACAGCTTACTATAGGATAATTTTAAATCACCTTTATAATAACCATATCACCAACTAATTACTTGCCGAATCTTTCGGCTAACAAATTAGTTATTAGACATGACACACTACAACATTATTTTCTTAACATGATTTCACAGTCAAAGTTGACGTAGCTCAGGTATCAAAGTAATTCGAATTTATATCTACCAAATAAAAAAATATTAAAAACCCCTGTATTGTCAAGCATTGAGCGAGCTGATGATGATGTATTATAGCTCAGAACGCACTCGATCACGTCAGCTTTCAAACTAAAACAACTAAATTACAATCGGCTCATCCATTTGGGAGCTACGATACCACAGTCAGTCACGTCAAACTGACTGACACTCCTAACAAGTAAATTACAATCGGCTCATCCATTTGGGAGCTACGATACCACAGTCAGTCACGTCAAACTGACTGACACTCCTAACAACTAAATTACAATCGGCTCATCCATTTGGGAGCTACGATACCACAGTCAGTCACGTCAAACTGACTGACACTCCTCTGTTTTCATCGGGATTTTTAAACCTGACATTTTAATAATAATAATATCTATGGACGCTTCACACCACGTCAATCTGATCCCGTGGTAAGTTCTCGAAGAACTTGTGTTACGGGTACCAGACAACGGAAGTATATTTAATACTTTTATACTATACACATATTTAAGATTTTTATTATATTATACACATATTTAATACACATCCATGACCCAGGAACGCAGAAAAACTTTTTGTTCCTTCGGCGGGATTTGAACCCGCGACCCCCGGCTTGAGCACCAACACGCTCAACCAACTGAGCCACAGAGGTCGTTTTGTAAATGCTTATTAAATATTTTAAAAATTTTAAACACTCAGGCCTATTCATCCGTTTATGGATGATCTATACAGTACTCTCCGAGCGAAGTAACCACTCTTGAAATACTGTAGTGCCTGGGACAGTCGGTTTTTAAATGTCGTATGGTTGCCCAAGCACATACGGCATTCTCACAACGTAGTCAGCCTAATCCAGAGGAATGAACTGGTCAATACGTCTGAGGCCAACTATGTGCGGGTTTCCTGACGATGTTTTTCTTCACTGTTAGAGCGTCTCATTGGTATACGCCACAACCTGGGATTTGAACCTGCACTCTCTCGAATGCGAATCAAACGGTGTACCCACTAGGCCCCGGAGCTTAAACACTCACATCAGTCATAACCTCCTCGATAATCTCCTCCATGGATGGTGCCCATTTCAGCTCGTGGATCTTGGTCCTGAAGCACTTGGAGACCTCCAGGGCGCGCAGGCAGTCGTCGTCCGAGGGCGAGTTGGGGTTCTGGTCGCACTCGTGCAGCATGGAGACGAGCTGCTTCGCCGTGTCATCGTCTAGAAGAGACGAGATTATATTATGTGCTTGATGTTAGAATGCAAATGCTAAATCTGGGGGCACGGCAGTGCCCCCTCCAAGTCGAGCGCGAAGCAAACACTGCCGTACCATCCTTTACTGGAACCATTTCGCCGCATTTTCAGGCCCCTATTTGAGAACCTCTGGATAAGACCAGAACGCAGAAATTTTCGTCATCCAATAAGCTATAATCACGTACTTAAAATCCAAAATTTCACGTCTGTAGGTCATTTAGTTCCGAAGTTAAGCGAAATCAAAGTTTCGCATTTTCGACACTCACTCACTCACTCACTCACTCACTCACTCATGATCATCAAAATAGAACTAGTACTTCCCATAAATTTAGAGAGCTGAAATTTGGTACAGAGTTGGGGTTTAATGGCCACATAAAGGGAAAACTATAAAAACTAGGATAATCGATCTGGGGGCACGGCAGTGCCCCTGCCAAGTCGAGCGCGAAGCAAACACTGCCGTACCATTCTTTACTGGAACCATTTCGCCGCATTTTCAGGCCCCTATTTGAGAACCTCTAGATAAGACCAGAACGTCGATCTGGGGGCACGGCAGTGCCCCCGCTAAGTCGAGCGCGAAGTAAACACTGCCGTACCATTCTTTACTGAACCATTTCGCCGCATTTTCAGGCCCCTATTTGAGAACCTCTAGATAAGACCAGAACGTCGATCTGGGGGCACGGCAGTGCCCCCGCCAAGTCGAGCACGAAGCAAACACTGCCGTACCATTCTTTACTAGAATCATTTTGCCGCATTTTCAGGCCCCTTTATTCTACTCGAACTTTATTCTACTCGAACATTACACAAATTAAATAAACAAATTACACTAAAATCTAGGGAAATAAATCAATATGCCCACGTTTCTACAAAAAGAAGTGAAATCCCACCAAAAACATTCTGTAAAAAACTAGCCAAGTCTCGATGGAGCTGCTTGTTTATCTCTAAAAAGTAATGAAATCTAGACAAAATCGTGCCAAGTCTAAGGTTCCTTACTGCGGTTTCTTTATTATTATAGTTAATGTTGTGTGACTTGGCCGTTGAAGGGCACACAAGGGTACAAAAGGGGCTCCATGACACCATTGCTCCAATACGTGTGTTGTACAATCAACAACAGCCTAAAATGAGACACTAGCGTCCAATTACCAATACCAGTATGGGCTATTATCTCGCTTAACAAACATAGGTAGTTACAAATGTAAACAAAATTGACTTGTACCCACTAAAGTATAAAGAATGTTCAACGGCCAAGTCACTCAACATTAACAATAATAATAAAGAAACCGCAGTAAGGAACCTTAGACTTGGCACGATTTTGTCTAGATTTCATTACTTTTTAGAGATAAACAAGCAGCTCCATCGAGACTTGGCTAGTTTTTTACAGAATGTTTTTGGTGGGATACTTATTACATCTTAGTAGGTACACTACTACACGCGTCACAAATATCGAGTGTCAGTGTATATCGTATACTAATAGGTACCCATCGTCATTGTAGTTGACTACGAAAACTTCGTAAATTCTAAATAGGGGGGCAGGGGCTTATGACCAAACTAGCTTTTGCTCGTGACTTCGTCCGCGTGAAGTTCGGTTTTCATACAAAATTATAACCCCTTTTTCACCCTCTTAGGGGGCGAATTTCCAAAAATCCTTTCTTACCGGATGCCTACGTTATTACAACTATCTGTATGCCAAATTTCAGCAAAATCCGTTCAGTAGTTTCGGCTGTGCGTTTATAGACGAGTCAGTCAGGTTTGCCTTTTATATATTTAGGTTACTTGACGCCTATTTAAAGAGATTATCTACTCATCAGTAAGTAGCTAGCTATATTTATAATTAGCCTTAGGGTCAGTTAACACCGCGACGATACGCAGCGCTGCATTTTTAAGGTAGCTATTCAGAATTGAACTTTATTCACTGAAAATAAATACACGTTTCATATGTTTCATGCGCTTTGTAACGCGCCAGAAATTCGAACACTTAAAATGAAACATGACGTATCTTCTTTAATTAATAAAATTGAATTTCGAATGCTATCTTAAAAATTCAGAGCCATGTTACGTATCGTTTCGTTACGGTGTGAATTAACCCTAAGCCATGTAACTCTTACCAGCGCCATGTTTCTTGGCGAATTCATGCGCGTTATCGTGGTGTAGTCCGTCCCCCGTAAGCAGGTTGTGTTTGGACGCCATGCAGAGGACCATACACCCGAACTCGCGGTTTAGCAGCTGGTACTCCTCCTTCCAGTAGTTCGTGAAGTCCTGCATTATGTGGTCGCCCATGTTCAGCTGGAATTGAACAATGTTAGGTGCTTGTGGGTAAATCGCGTCCACAATATTCTAGCACAATCCAAACATTTTTTATAATATAAAAGAAAGTCGTGTTAGTTACACTATTTATAACTCAAGAATGGCTGAACCGATTTGGCTTAAAATTGGTAAGGAGATATCTTGAAACCGGGAGAAGGACATAGCATACGTTCCCGAAGGACTCAAAGCTCAAGAACGGCTGGACGACGAACAAGAACAAAAGCCAGTTGTAAAACCAGGGATAAGTCATAAAGTCTTATGGTCTTAACTAGTCTAGCTAGATCGATTTTTCTCCCCCAAAATAACCTGCATACTAAATTTCATTGTAAACTTGCAGCGTAGTACATTTAGGTACGGCTATACGATTTCGAGAAACCAAAAGAAAAGAAAAAAAAGATCGAATTGGAACGGAGTAGGTATACGATACTCACCTCAGACCGACATTCACTCAGAGCCCTCCCGAAGCCTATGGTCATCTTCTTTATCACCTCCTGGGTAGGCGTCACCACCACCGCCAGCGCAGCCATGCAGAGGACCAGGCACGTGAGACCCATCTTGTCAAGTCCACGTTGATGGACAACGGCTGGGTTTATATATTGACGACTTCATTCAATGTTTCATTCATAAATAGATTTATTTGGGCATGTGGTTCAGTACAATTTCTTTTTAATTTTTGGATAAAGAAGTTTTACGTTAGCGAAACACCTTGGTAATACTTTTTTTCAGTGTAGTACATATTTACTTAGTAATTCTTGGAAAGGTCAAAAAGGAATGGAACGCACTCACTATTGATCGTTATGTACGGTACCTATAAATAGACGCTTTGAAATTAATTTGACGTCTGCAATTACTTTTTGAAAGCTTTTTGGCTGGTTTTTACAGTACATCAACATCATAGTGTCATCAGCTATCGATTTCTTTTTAGTACTTATATTATGGTATTTTCGCGTTAAGAAGTCAGTGAACCATGCGTACACACACAATTTGTGTCACCACATTTTGACGACTTCTGTGACTCAGTGGTTAGCGTTTGGGCGCTCAAGCCAAAGGACGCTGGTTCGAATCTCGCTGAAGGAACAAAAAGGTTTTTGTATAGGGGATCGGACAACATCTGAAATATTTGGTTTCATTGGTATATTCAGAAATATTGAGGCATTACTAGCTGGTAAATGTAAAAGAATATATTCTTTTATGTGTAGTTTACTAATTAAATACATTTAAAAAGTAGGTACAACTTTTTTTTTGCGTAATTGGTAAACAAAACCTACATCATTAGTTTACTTACATCATAATATACAAAAACATTCATTATTATAAGTATGAACTTAAACGCACATATATCGGAGATATTTACAAATATGTTCCTGCGGCCGTATACTTTATATCTATTTAATACACTTTAATCCGATAGTGACGTCATATGTATGGCGATTTTAGTATGGAGCGTTTTCGTAAAAACGCTCCATACTAAAATCTTGCTTGCGAAATTTTATATACAAATCGCTGTAGGTACCTTTGAAAATATTGACTTTTGATATACGGTTTCTTCTGAGAAGTTACTCATATTTAAGAGTACTATTCATTCATGCAATAAAAAAAAAACAGTCCGCTTGCCTATTCCTCGGTCATGGATGTGTATTAAATATTTGTAAAATATAATAAAAATGTTTAATATATTACGTATAGTACAAAAAAGCATTAAATATAATATTTCCATTGTCTGGTACCTGTAACACAAGTTCTTTGGTTATTTTAATCACGGGGCTAGATTGGCTAGATGAAGCGTCCACAGATATTATTATTACAAATTATTATCAACCTACATGCCTGCAGATCTCTAACCCAATTAAAACTTGTGAATGGTTCTGTAATTTGGGGCGGATCGTCCGACAATTGATGGGCAGGCATCATCTGTGACTCGTGAGTGACAATTAGCTGATCGACAGTAGGCGTCAGTTCACACTGAGACGCGACACGACGCGGCTCTACATTCTTATGGTAGCCTTCTCTCGCTATGATTATGCGATTATCGCTCGTTATGATTTTAGGCTGTCCTTTCAACCATACGACATTTAAAAACCAACTGTCCCAGGCACTACAGTATTTCAAGAGTGGTTACTTCGCTCGGAGAATACTGTATAAATCATCCATTAACGGATGCAGAGGCCTTAGTACTAGGAGGCCATCCACATATTACGTCACGCAAAATTTCGACTTTTTGAACCCCCACCCCCCTATGTCACGCTTTTTAGTATTCCTGTACCTGTATTTAACATGTACTGTCACATTCCCCCATCCGCTGTGACGTAATATGTGGATGGACCCTAGTGCTATAATGAGTCAGCGTGTGGACCGAAACGGGATTATTAGCAAAAATAGTTAAGAGAATTGGGCTTCTGTTAAAATTCCGTATAAAAATCCGTATCCGCGTCTAATATGTATCGTAGATCGAAAATCCGTATACATACGGAGAAATCCGTAACGTATATATGGCAACACTAAATACGAGTGTGAGCTGGACAACCGACAACAATAGTTTCTTGATCAAAGTTGTTATTCAAATGTGTGATCACATTGATACCCACATTTCTAGCAGCACCTCCAATATTTACAATAGCGTTATCGCCGTGCAGCGAAAGACACGCACTTTTCTCTTAAATTATACTTTTCAAGCGTTGTCAGCAGACGAGTAGCAAATTAACTTGATTAAAAATCCGGTCTCGAATGAAATCCGGGCGGATGGAGTCTTATGTCCCGAAAATCCGGTCTAGACCGGATTTATCCGGTCAGATGGTAACCCTAGTCGCGGAGCCACTGTTAAGTAATATGAATTTAAGAAAATTGAATCGCTATCTTAAAAAATGCAGCGCGGATTCGCGTTAAGGTGTAAGCTGACCGTAATGAGTGACCATGATCAAGTAAATCGGGGATTGCGAGTTATAATTACAGCCTTTGTATTCTATAAGAAACTAGCTGACCTGACTAACATTTTTCTTCCGTAACTATGAACTGAAGTAAATAACTTTACCTTCAAACGATAAAGCTTCAAGAAAAGAGCGTATTAATTGTTTTTAAAAGGCAACGGCATTGCATTTGCGACTCCTCTTATGTTGCGGGTATCCATGGGCGACGGTAATCGCTTTGCATCAGGTGACCCGTGTATCAATCTACCTACCTACCGACATACACCTACACCCACTACCTACACCTACAACCTGCTAGCAGCTATCAAAACACACTGATGCCGCAGTATCCCGATACGCGACTTGACAATGTGTTTAGAGCGACATTAGCTGTAATAACTTCGCTAATTCTTCACTGAGGGGCGTGTGTGCATTGTCTTATATTCGGGTTGTAATAATAGTACTCGTAATCTAAATATACGAGTGTAAAAGGTAAACCTGACTGACTCGTCTATCAACGCACAGCCGAAACTACTGAACGGATTTTGCTGAAATTTGGCATACAGATAGTTGTAATGATGTAGGCATCCGCTAAGTAAGGATTTTTGAAAATTCGCCCCCTAAGTGGGTGAAAAAGGGGTTAAAATTTTGTATGGAAACCGAACTCCACGCAGACGAAGTCGCGGGCAGCAGTGACGAATTCTGGTTATCCTTCATAGGGAAGCTCTAGCTCGTATAATAGTTAATTAGTTATGCATAATAGGGTATAATAGGGATTTGTATGAGGGTCTTGGCAAGGTAAGTGGTAAGTGAAGCCGATAGGAAAGGAGTTATAGGAACCCCACGCCACTGCTAGCCAGTCGCCAGCCCTGCTAGAAATCGTAACTTCTTCCAACTTTCAAAATGCAGAATTGCTGTAGAATAAATAAGACAGTTAACAATCCTAGTGCTACTATAAATGTGAAAGTTTATGAGGATGGATGGATGCATGAATAGATGTTTGTTGCCCTTTCGCGTAAACACTTTGGCATGGCAAGAATAGCTCTGGATTAACACATAGGCTAATTTTTATCCCGAAAAAAGTTGTGTTCCCGTGGGATTCTGTATTTACGCGGGCGGAGCTGCGGACTGCTAGTAATCATTAATGAATCCGTATGACGTGTGACAATGGAAACGTTTCCATATCGCGAATCTGGCGTAGGGCGGATAAGTTAGGGCGGGACATTACTCACGTCACCCCGTCTACAGTCCCCGACCAGAGCCGTCTTTGAACCTTATTGCTATAGTAATAAGGTTGAAAACCAGGATTATCAGCGCCTGTACGTTGTACCCAGCTGTGGGATTACCTGATAATACTCCATCTATCTTAATTGTCGGATAATTGATAGTAATGAACTCACGCTGTATTCAAAATTCAGTCAACCAATTAAAACAATGTAGATGTCACCGTAAAATTAACCGTTAGATTGTAAAATAACTAACGAGATTTTAAAAAATATATCGAAAGATTAAAAACTATATATTTTTAATCTAACGAAAAATAATGTGTTAAATTATAGGCAGCATATTCGCGACGGAAGTATATCAACATTTTACAATTTCACTAGTTATATTACAATCTAAAGGTTTTTACAATTTTACGGTGATACATTGTATAATAAACATGGAAGACCTTAGCAGTAATATAATAGCTCCCACGCCCAGAAAGTATTTTTATAGTGCTTAAGTAAGTGTGTGCGCAATACACAAGATGTATGATGATGGTAGTAGTTTAAGCTCTGGAATAACACAGGCTACTTTTTATCCCTAAAAACTAGTGTTTTCGTGGGATACACTTTTTACGGAGCCGCGGACAAAAACTAGTTTTGTGAATTCATGAAAGGACAATGCCCACGGATGGTATCGCTTCAATTGAAATTGTGCCATTAATTTAATACATTGAAAATTCCTGTTTTTAATTTAGATTAAATTTGTAATTATTAATACAGTTTGAATTCTCCGGAATAATAATGATCAAAAATCAATATTCTTCATTGATTTTTTTTATATTATCACTGAAAATGGCTGAAATTAATACGAAAAGTGTTGCCATTTAAGGTGTAATTAGTTTCACTCAGTAATTTAAATCGATTACCAAGAGTAATCGACTATAAACATGTACGTCTAAATAATATTTTGTACGTCTAAAAATCATTTTTATTCTAAACTAGTTCCTTATTTTTAATTAAAGCCGAAAATAAACTATTGATTGCGAAATATTGTAGAAGTACATACTTCGTCGTCTCAAGTAAAACCAGAATTTAAGTAGTATAATATTTTATCTAGATGCAGTGTTAAAATAAAATATTAAAATGAAGATTATAATATAATAAATAGTCGGGTACCTACACTTATTATAGCGAGCAGCCCCGCGAGGCATTTTCTGCTATGTAGACCTACCGACTACATACCTAAGACACGGTGACCCGGCCGCTCGGTTTTTAGGCTGGGACTATATTACCGGAATCTCACCGGCCGAAAAAAAGCATAGCAATGAAAATAGAACGCTGAAGTCTGGGGCCCGATTCTCGTGCCTCGAATATCGGTGCGATTGTCAGTCTGTCCCGCTTTCCTTGCGCGGCAAATACCTCGTGAGGAGGCTCGCTATGTATGAACCCGCCTAATAAATCGTTAAATTCTGCTTGGATATGCCAAATGTTTTTAATTCATTTAATTAATATCCACCACTCGATAATATCGATTGAACAATATTACATTTTGACATCTGGTAACACCGAGACGGCGATGTCTCAAACGTCATCGCCGTTCCTTGAATGCACGAAGTAGGTATCTATACTTCGTGCTTGAATGACTCAAAACGACGACGCACGTTATTGTTTGAATTTTTGGTTTATAATTTGTACCTACCGGGACCGTGTGAATATTTCTTGTGTAGTTTGATACAATCAGTACAAATAAACAAAGTGATAGTGAGATAGAGACTCTTTTTAATTAGGTTTTATCATATATTTTAAGCTTTATAGGCTCAAATACGAGGCGCAACGTTACTTAACTCGTATTTTTAAATTGAAATTGCCGTAAACTCCGGAGAATTATAAGAATCGTAGTTGATGTATTAGAAAGAGCTAAAATCAAGCTATTATTTAAGCTAAAATAGTTAATGACACAAAAATATTTTTAGCGATACTAAGTTCCATAGACACTTGAACATTCTCCTTTTGTTGATGATGCTTAGATATTATGAATTATGATAAACTAGCTGTTCAGTACTTTTTGCGTGAAAGAGTAACAAACATCCATGCATCCATCCACACATCCTCACAAACTTTTACATATTTTATGATATTAGTGGTATAGTTTTCGATTACTGTTGAAGATGGGTTTTGATAGTTTGTTCAATTATTATCTAATTAACATTAACATGGACATTTATAAAAACCGGCCAAGTGCGAGTCGGACTCGCGCATGTAGCGTTCCGTACAAAACGGCTAAAAAACACGTTTGTCGTATGGGAGCCTCACTTAAAATTTATTTTATTATTTTTTTAAGTATTTGTAGTTATACCGTAATAGTAATACCGTCATCTGTGAAAATTTCAACTGTGTAGCTATCACGATTCATGAGATACCCTGGTGACAGACAGACGGAAGGACGGATAGTGAAGTAATAGGGTTCCGTTTTTGCCCTTCGGAAACTGAGCCCTAATAAAAAGGAATTTAAATTGCACACATCGAAACAGTGCAGTAAATATCTCAAACAAACTCCGCTGGACAGCATATTTAGTAAATGAGTGAAAAACTTGACAAATAGCAGTGAGTTACGACGCGGTACGGCCGGTAACGGGGCATGGACTACCCCACACCGACAGTCCAAACGTTGGCAGAACTCCAACAGTCTGATGTATGGCCTGTCCGGTTATTCATTACGTATCCACTACGCAGGCCCACCGAAACGATGAAAAACACTGCAGTACTGTCAAAGAATATACCTATATTGCTAACGTAGTACTATTGAAAATGTAAAGTGATTCATAGAAGGAGTGACATACGAACAGAAGGTCGATTCTGATAATTAAATTCTGATTTAATACATACAATCCAGTCCCGATATGTTAAAACTGTCAAATAATTTAAAAGCTAATTGTTTTTGTTTCTTTGTTACAGGTAAGCAAGACATACTTAATATAAAGAGGAGCTAAAATTGAAAATCTGTAAGACATATTTAAATACATATTATTATAACAGGACAAAAAGTGTATCGGCAAATTTCAAAGCGGCACCTAACATTGCATACTTATAAGCTTTAAGTTCTTCTCAACTAAGCATAATGTTAAGACGATTTCAATGTAATGTCTTTAAGTAGGGTCCGGACTCCGGTATAAAGTCTTGTCTTATCTTTGCCTCATTAGACCCCGAGCTCTGGTCCACTTACAGATGGTCCTTTGGCCACTTATAAAGGTCCTCTCGGCCACTTTGTCCACTATAATCCCCTTAGTATCATTTCATCTCAACCGCCCTTTGGGCTTTGAAGTGTATAGATAGGGCTCGAAATAGCTTGAGCTCATGCATTTTGCACAATTATTATCGACGATTTAAGTTTCAAATATACGACAGTGGCGAAGGCTGGTTCTCCTTCATAGGGAAGCCCTAGCCTGTACAATAGGAGATTTGGATGAGGGTCTTTAAAAGGTAAGATGCAGATGAAGCCGATAGGAATGGATTATAGGAATCCCACGCCCCTGATATACAATACATTTTTTGGAATATTGTATCATTTATGATGGCGCATTTCTTTTAACTGAAAGTGATTACGTACAATTGGACAAGTTGCCGCTCGACCGTATAAGATCAAAATCGCTTAACAGCGCGAATGAATCATGTGCGCACGCATACATACACGTGTAAATACGTATTTCATCTACGTCTGCAGTCGATGCGGTCACTTCCTTTCTATTAAAATGGAAATGTTTAGAAACTTGTCGAGCAGGCACAATGGCGATGTTTTACGTACATTAAGTTACTATTGAATAAAATTACTTGTGGTAGGTACTCAAACCTAGCGCTGTTAGTAAAAATTAACTGAATATATTTATAAGTCTGTAATTTTTATGTGGCACTTATTGTGAATGCTTTACTATACTTTAAATACTTAAAACAATATAGTTTAGTTACTATTATTACTAAAACCTTTAGTCCGTTTCCACACGGCACTAATTTTGCCCAAAACGCTACGATAATTTTTACAACAAAATGGTGTTTCTTTAGCGAAATAACGTTATTATTGAAAATTTCAAAAATGTCGTTTTTAGCAATTTTTGTGACTAGTGGAACAACTGACAGCTGATCACAACTGATGTTGAAAACGTCAAAAAGTGCTAATTTTAACCCAAGTAGGGAGCTGGGTAAAAATTAGCGAAATGTTCTGATCATTCAATGTTCTGATTAGCGTTTAATTAACAGTTTTTGACAGATGCCAGTTGCGTGTGGAACAGGGGTGAAAACAGTTACAACGATCATAGTGGCGCTAAAGAAACAGAATGTGAATGAAAATAATGAAAATAACGTTTTGAACGTGCTAATGGAACGAAGCACTTATCATCTAGTCATCTACGTTCTACGTAAAAAAAACTCTTAATTAATACCTAATGTTTTCATAATATTCTGTACTATAAAAAAAAAACGTTTAAACCGTATGTATCTATCTAAAATATTGCTAAGTCTACACGATTAAGCGCCAATTTGGCAATCAGTCAGAACGCGATAAGGTTTGTCCGGACGGACAGGGATAGAAATGACCCGGATGGACTGGGATGAACCGGGATATCCGGGATCGTCTTATACAACTGTCCAGCGGATTACATCTTGTCGTAAAGACAGACGTTTTGAGCGAGGGATTTTGTAAGATTAAAGATTCTCAATGTCTTATTTTCTCCAAAGGCTGGGTTTAAATGGTTTGAAATAAGAAATGTTGCTATTCTCTTTTCAGAAAGCAAAGAGACAATAGTACACTATAATGCTGCCAATTTAAAATCACTTTACATTAATTTGGTTATATTTAATATTCCATTCACAAAAAGATTAAGCCAAATTTCACCAACGTATTAAAACCACTTTTAACTTAGGTTTTCGAATTACTGAGCTTAAGTTTTCGATCTGTCTGTCTCATTCTAACACTGAATGAGAAAGATAGAGAGAGATCGAATCAGGGTTTTAAAGAAGTTTGGTGAAATCAGGGCTTAATAGGATATGGATAGAATCTAACTTAAGAAGAAACACGGATAACGGACGGACGGTACCTAATTAAGAAACGAAATCGTTAAATAACGATTATGTTCTCAACATTAGAAATTACCTCGCTTCCTTTATGTTGCTAGAATCGTAACTTAAATAAAATAGCTATCGCCCGTGGCTCCACCCGCGTAAATACCGTATCCCTCGGGTACTTTTCCGGGATAAAAAGTAACCTATTTTTAATCTAGATTCTAGAGCTAAAACTACTACCATACCAAATTTAATCAAAATCCGTTCAGTAGTTTTTGCGTGAAAGAGTAACAAACATCCATACATCCATCCATCTATACAAATTTTCACATTTATAATATTATATTAGTGGGACACAGTGGCGAAGAGTTCCTATAACTCCATTCCTATCGGCTTCTCTTGTCACTTACCTTTTGCAAACCTTCATAGAAATCCCTACCTATTATACAGGCTCCGGCTTCCCTATGAAGGAGAAGCAGCCGTCGCCACTGGTGGGACAACACAATATAATAGCATCTCATAAAAATAAAAATGGATTGCAATTCCAATGTTCCGCTAAAACTCGAGAACAGCTGGACCGATGTGGCTATCTTTGGTCTTGAGATGATTGTGGTAGTTCAGGGTTTAAACGGTAAGAGATATAGAAAAAAATGCGAGGAAAAAACTAAAAACGACGATTGAATTTTTCCATACCTTTGTTAAAATTTGCACTTGACTTTCAAAACTTTATAGGTGCCTTAAATTTATCTGTTTGGTTATTTATTTATTCCAGTTCATAGTTAAGACATAACAACGTGTACAACTAGTTCGTAATAAATACTGCTGACTATTACAATTTTACAACAGCATTCTTTTAAATCTTTATCATTAAAATATTTTAACAGGCGTTAGCCGCTACTTCGTACTTCGTACGCACAAAATAAGTAGGAACCGTGCCTTTTTTTTTAAAGTAGACTATGCCTTCCCCGCTGTCTACTCTATAATATCTGTGCCAAGATAAAGTTCCGGAGCCTTACAAGTTACAATGCAAACAAACAATCAAATATATTAAATTCTTCGTAATATGAATTTCAACCCCAATCGCAATTCACGTACTACTCGCACGATAAATTCACCCCAACAAAAACCAGTTGGTACACCCGCGGTACACCTGTTAATCGTACACTGTAAAATCTTGCTTCCCCAAGTTGTGTCAGAAACGTTAGGAGCGACAGAAAACAGACGAATGAGGGTTATTTATATTTTTTCTGCCGTTAGGGGGCAGACCCAAACCTCACAAAGCGTTATCTGAACCTCAATTATATCGTATTTAAAGTAGACTCTATTTTACTTTGATTGGATTGAAAGTGAAGCGACATGTTACCATGAACGAATTTTATGACGTTTCGACCAATCAGAGCGCGTTTCACGTTGGTTTACCTAACGTTTATAAAACATCTTTTGAGCGTATCGGGACTTGATTGTAATTGTAATAATGCAGGTTTTATTTAGCAGAATTGCCCCTCAGGTATCAGAACGGGCAATAAGAATTTTCAATTATTTTACTGTCACCAGGCGGCGTTTGGTAGAACGACGATCCTTGTCGTGCTACCAAACTTGCCTTGTGTTTAAAACACTTATTTGACAGGAGATATCTGTGGGCCTAGCAGGAATATTTGGCAGCGGGAACGGCGTAAACTTAACGTTGTGGGATGAGATGATGGAAACATGTCAGCACCCATACAGATTTCATTCAATAACGTTACGTTTACGGCGCTGTCAAATGTTCCTGCTAGACCCCCTGAAACCCGCTCCACACTTCACGCGTGAATCGCGCGACACTGGGCCGTGAAAAATGTGACAATCGGCTCTACACTCCGCGTTCACGGACTTTTTGCAGTATCGCTCGCGATTTTCCCTCGAAGTATGAAGCGGGATACGACATAGGTAGGTAGATAGTATACAATATGAGGAAGGCATACCCATTACCTAAGTTACGTTAGAAACATTATGGAGATTCCAAAAACATAAAACAGTATAAGTGGTATAAGTAAGCAGGGCCCCTAGTCAAGATGCATTCGATAATTTCGACGGCGAAGTTCGAAAACAAAATGTATGAGATTTGACATAACGCATCGCTAGCGACATGTCACTAACGATGAGTTATGTCCCATACATTAATCATAAATCCCATACATTTTGTTTTCGAACTTCGCCGTCGAAATTAACGAATGCATCTTGATTCTTGACTAGAGGCCTAGGAACGATTGACGAAAAAGTAATGACGTATTCACAACGTTATCGAGTGAAATTGGTATGGGCGCTATCATGATTTTCATGCAATTCTCATTTGATAATTATCTGCTTAGCAAAACTTGCTACAAAATCAAATCTATCTATTCAAACTACAAGTTAAACTGTTATGTCAGAAACTAAACAGACCGCCTTGAAGGCCGAAGCCAGGAGATATCTGATCGGAATTGCTTCCCCATTGCGCAAGCGCAGGACGCGCGCGCGCTCAAGCGAGGCCTCACTTCCAGCTGGTAGTCCTCGTGACCTGGGGGTCTCAGTAGCGCACGATGTGTAGATTCAGCAGGTTAGTTTCTGGGAATTTTTTAAAAAGTGATTTTGGCTTGAAAGTTGCTCTCAGAAAAGTGATTTAGGGTTGAGTTTATAAAATATTATGTTTAGTCGAAGGATTGTGCAGTGTACTTTAGAGAGTATAGGCGAATGAATTTTTAAGATAGCTATTCAAAATTAAACTTTATTTACAACACAAAAAGGTACACGTCATACATTGTGTAGCGCGATGTAATTTGCTCGAAAAACATTCGAACTCTGACAATGAAAGGAGTATCATCTTGTGTAACGAATAAAATTCAATTTTGAATAGCTATTTTACAAATGAAGCGCCGCGTCGCGTATCGATTTGTTTCGGTTTACGTTCGGTGTAACGTAAATGAAATAATTCCAGTGAATTGTTAATCAAGTCTCTATTACACGACCTGCGAATTGCGATTATTAATGTGTCATTACTCTCGCATTCAAATTGAAGATAATTTAACTTGAAATATCAGAATTAAAATAATCATTAGGTACCTCATCACTCATGTAGACAGTAGACACCATCATACTAAGAGCCCAGAACCTCAATTCTCGTATTTAAAGTAGACAATTTAAACAGTAAATTTTACTTTATTTGGATTGAAAGTGTAGCGACATGTTACCGTGAACGGATTTTATGACGTTTCGACCAATCAGAGCGCGTTTCACGTTGGTTTAACGTTCATAAAAACACCTGTTGGGAGTATAAGCGTATCGGACCTTGATTGTAATTGTATTAATGCAGGTTTTATTTAGCAGAATTGCACCTCTGGTTATGGATTCAAGTTCGGCGCAAACGGGCGTCCGAATATGTAGAGCTATTGCCGGTATACTCGTATTGTTTACGTTAAAATTATTTTAGATCTGAAAAGCCTTTATTAATAACTATAAATTGCCGCAGCATCACGCTCTCTTTACTCCTGTCCTGCGCTCTCGCGCGGGGCGACCTCTTCTCGCGCGCGACGCGGGGCAGACACGACAACCGCGACATACGAAGCAGCGTGTACGACTTCATCATAGTGGGCGGGGGGACCGCTGGCTGTGTGCTGGCGAATAGACTGTCGGCTGTTGCGGATTGGAAGGTGAATAATAATAGGTCAAACTAGTGAACGAACTGCGAAGACAGACGCTATTGATTTTGGATTAAAGTGATAGGACAGGGGTCCCAAATTCATATAGATGTCACCGTAAATTGTAAAAACCGTTAGATTGTAATATTACTAGAGATAGTATAATATGCTGACAAATTGTCAAATACAAATTTCTCCATTATTTTTCGTTATATTGTAATATTTACCCTGCCGATTGGTTAAACGGTATGTGCCCCGCGCCGCCATATTTGTATGCTTTTTCATAATAATAATTATCACGAAAAATAATGCGTACAATTGTATGGAGAATTTTGTATCAGACAATCTGTCAGCATATTATAATATATCTAGTAATACAATGTAACGTAGTAGTACAATGTAACGGTTTTTACAATTTTACGGTGACATAGATACACATGTTAATGTTTTCTTAAAGCAAACACTTTTTCATTTGTTTGAATTTAATCTGAATAATTTAATAATGCCTGATAAATTAAAATAGCAAAACTTAATAGATAAAGCTTAGGGCTACATAATAAATTTTCTTTTTTAACCTGTTTTACACGAACTTATCTACATAATATTGTAATTTTAATTTCATTATTAATGCGCATTATAGGTAATAATTATTTTTACTAAAAGAGATACTTTAATTATAAATGTTTTTTTTTTTTATTTTATTTTATTTTATTGGATCGATAACTAAATAAAATTAAATCACAGATTTTATTACTCGAAGCCGGTGAAGATGAGAGCATAGACTACGATATCCCAGCAGTACCCACTAAGGATCATCGGCCAATAGTATGGAATTACAGAACAGAGAGGAACGGTTTCTCCTGTCTATCCAGACCTGGGGGCAGCTGCGAAGTCAAAACTGGCAAGGTCTTGGGAGGTTCCAGTACCATTAATGATATGAAGTACACCAGAGGGTCCAAGAAGGACTATGACGCGTGGCATGACAACGGAGACATGAAATCATTGGATTGGAAGTTCGAGAATTTGGTTGATTATTTCAAAACTTCTGAAGATAATGGTACGTTGACATAATAAAACGTTCAACAAAATCAATTACGGATACTCCGAACACTTGATTTGTTCCTTATGTAAAGGAGTGTAGGCATAAAAAAAATCTAGTATGAATGCGTCTTCCGCACTATGGAGGCCATTGACCTCACACTGTCGCAAAGCTGATTTCAAAAAGAAAGTTTTTAAAAACATTATGAAATTAGTTCACACTTTCAATGACCTTCCATTCAGGACCAGCGCAGCATACTGCGCTCTATAAAAACTAGTATGAATGAGTAATATACTAGTTTTATTTTTTCTAATTTCTATTTCTTTCTCTACAAAAACGTCTTTATTTAAGCAGTAAATCGTGTATCCAAACTTTCTGTAATTGATTTTGTCAAACGTTATATTATTGATTAAGGGGAAATTGATTATGAAATTAATAAATAATTAATCAACTAACTCGATAAGTCGCATTGCCGAACAGAAACTACAATAGTTTCTATTATTAGGCAATTCTCCTTTAATTGCTTTGAAAATTACGTCCACGTGTGTAACTCATTAATATTAATTGAACAATAATTACAGTATACATACGTGTCTTATTTTAAGGTGACTACGATGTTCTCATGAACTCCTACTATCATTCCCGAGGAGGTGAGCTTCGCGTCCAGAGATTTAAATATGTTGACAAATATATTGAGATGTTTTTGAGTGCTTTCGGCGAGATGGGATTTAAAAATATTGACATCAACACAAATGTGCAAGAAGCTGCAGTAAATAACCAGTTCACAATTTATAATAATACCAGACTAAGTACAAATAGTGCCTTCTTGAAAATAGTAAGACATCGGAAAAATTTAACAGTCAAAACAGGTGCCACAGTTACTAAAATTGTGATAGACCCACAGGAAAAGACAGTGGAAGGAGTTATGTACGAAATTGAGAAAGGTAAAGAAATACCAGCATATGTAAAGAGAGAAATAATATTAACAGCTGGTGCCATCAACAACGTACGTTTACTGCATTTATCAGGTATCGGGCCTGCTGAGGATTTAAAGAAACATAACATCACCACCTTGGTAAACTTACCTGTAGGATCTAACTATCAAGACCAGGTAACCATTGGAGGTCTAGCGTTTTCATTGAACGATGTGGCCCCTGTTCAAGAGAATACAATTATAGAAGATTTTAAATCTTGGTTCCAATCACGAAGTGGACCTCTAGCCTCTAGAGGTATAAACCAAGTATCAGCGTTTATTCAACTTTTCGAAAATAAGAATGGTCCAGATATAGAACTGGCATTAGAAGGCAATTACATAAGAAGTGATAAATTCATGTTACATAATATTTCTGTTCATAGTTCCGAAGATACCAGTATGCCTCTTCCTTACTATAATTTAGTGTCTATTAAACCAGTTCTATTGAAACCTAAAAGCAAAGGTAAAGTTTTGTTGAATAAGAAAAACCCTAAATATGGAAGGCCCGTAATTCAAGCAAACCTTCTAAAGGAACCGGAAGATTTAGCTGCAATAGTAGATAGTGTTGATATAGCATTGCAGCTACTAAATACAAAAGAATTGAAAAAGACTGATATAAAGTTTGCTCCTTTGGATTTGTTCCCATGTGATAGAGTACAGAACAGAGATCAATGGAATTGCATAGCCAGACATTATACTAAAGCTATGAGCAATCCTATAGGTACCTGTCGTATGGGATCAAATTCTACAAACTCAGTTGTTGACTATGACTTAAAAGTTCATGGTATTGAAGGCATTAGAATAGTTGATTCTTCTGTAATGCCATCACATGTAAGAGGTGGTATTATGGCACCAACAATAATGATTGCCGAGAAAGCAGCAAAACTATTGATGAAAGACTGGAAAGATAACAAGGGACAATATTATTATAAGACATCAAAGTAAACCAAATCTTAGTCATTTTTTTTATTAATAAATAGTCAATATTGTAATTTTGTACAATTAAAATAGTTTAATTCCATGTGTTTTTTATTTTCTCGCTGGCTTTTTCTGCTATCATAATAACAGGGGCGGCAATAGAGCCTCTATTAATTTTTGGAATTACTGACGCATCAACTACTCTCAAGTTAGAAACTCCATACACTTGCAAAGTATTATCAACAACAGCTTCAGGATTTTTTTCAGGACCCATTTTACAAGTACCCACATAGTTATGTAGAGGAGATGAAAAATACCTTATTATACACAACCAAAATGCTTCTGTAACACTGCTGTGGTTGCTACATTCGTTTTCCAAAAGTAGGTATGGCTCAAAATCAAATCCAGCCCATTTGAAAGCTTCTGTATCAAATATTTTCACAATTTCTTGAATTCCTTCTAAAAGTTTTTTATCGTCAGAATAATGGTTAAGAAAATTAGGGTATATCAAAGGCATTCCAGAGACTGGGTCAGTCGCATTTAGTATTACCTGTCCTCTACTTTTTGGTGTTAATAACGAAGTGCAAATGTCCATTCTATCATAGTACATATTGGAATCGTGACCACGAAATCTAAACTCTACATCAGGGACTCCACTCATTTCAGATAAACTTGTTTCATAATAGGCAACTACTTGAAAATTTGCCGATAGCGGCCCGGTACCATTTACATAGTATCTTATTATATCCTTTAGCTTCTGTCCAAAATTAGTTGTTGTTGCTCTCTTTGTTAACTTTATAATCGGTAAACATACTGATAAATGATCATGAAAGTTACTGCCAACCGGTAGGTCACTAATGACATTAATATTCAAATATTCTAGGTACTCCCTTGGCCCTATCCCAGATTGCATTAGTAGTTTAGGAGTATTTATTGCGCCGGCACTAACAATTACTTCTTTTGTTGATTTTATTACAAAATGCGTACTATTTTTAAAACATTCAACCCCCACAGCTACCTCATAATTATTTAGCGTTTGAAATAATATTTTTGTTACAATTGCATTAGTTACAATTTTAAGATTTGGTCTAAAGTTCTTGACGGGCTCTATGAAAGCTGTATTTGAACTTACACGCTCACCAAAGTATGACATAGTCTGTACTCTTGTAAAACCTAATTGGTGTTTGCCATTAACATCTGTATACTTATATCCTAGTTCATTTAGAGCACTAAGTAGTGTATCAACGTTTTTATCTACATAATTATAACGACCAACATCTAATGGTCCTCGAGTTGAATGATAAACTGTATCTTCACTTATATCCTTATCGTAATTTCCCTCGGATTTTTTAAAGTATGGAAGCACTTGATTATAACTCCAGTCCTCGTTACCGTCTAAAGCCCATTCATCATAATCAGTAGGGCTACCTCTTGTGTACACCATGTCGTTGATTGTCGATGTACCTCCAAGAACCCTGCCTTGAACAACCTCGCAGCCTTTCCGACCGCGATTTTGACAGAACCTGTAAACATACGTGACAGATTTTAGTATAAAATAATAATTATTGATTTAAAAGTAAATATACCGTGTAAAGTTTAAACATGTATCAGAACGGCAGGAAATGCATAACGTAACCAAAGTTGCTCTTACCCCTCTTTAGGCCTCATGGAATATTTCCAGTCTAGCGCAGATCCTCTAAACTGACTAGTTATACTGGGAATGGCGGCCATTTTTGGCTCCTCCGGCCCGGCTTCTATTAGCAATACCTACAAATAGTTAAACTGCTTATTCATTTTACATAGAAAAGAAACATAGAAGTAAATCCTTACTGCACAGTACCTAAAAATAAACAATCTTTGTAAATAGTTAAATAAATATATTACTTTAATATAATCTATACTAATATTATAAATGCGATATTATCTGTCTGTCTGTTGCCTCTTCACGCTTTAACCGTAGAACCGATTTTTATGAAATTTGGTATAGACATACTTTGGGTCCCGGGAAAGGACATAGGAAATTTTTATCTCGTAAAAGTAGTGCTTCCGCGAGACAATGTATTTATGCGGGCGGAACCGCGGGAAAAAGCTAGTGAAATATAAATATTATGAAGTTCTTCTGAATGATGTTTCAAATTATGCATCTGTATGCAGTATCTTTGTCTTTAGTGTACCAACTAAAGTCTAGAAAAATACATATTAAAATCATATTTACCTTCCAATCTTTATTTTCTGATAATCTGCTGGCTACAACACAGCCTGCTGTGCCACCACCGATCACAATAAAATCATAGTCTGTATCGTCTACCACTATAACCTTTTCATGAAGACTTTCATATTCTTCTCTCTGATTAACTACTCTTTGATTTTTATCTATAGATTTTGACGGTCCTTTATGTTTTCCAAAATAATCTGGTTCGTCTCCCATATAGCCAAATAAAGAATGTATTAGGGTCACAATAAGCAAAGCAGACGGTGCACATTCAACGCTTCCATCACATATCCTACATAAATCTTCAGTTATGTTGCCTCGGTCCACCAGTTTCATGGCATTTTATTTAATTTCATGTAAACTTGGTTATTTACTATCTACATTTTCTGTTCTTAGTATTTTACTTTTAAGCACCGAATTATTTATTCTTGTGTTTATATTTTTCTCTATTTCACTTAGCTACTATTCTGTTTCTGTCTATTAGTATTATAATATTTTTTCAATCTAAAATTTTCGTACTATACTTATTTCCTGATAAAAAAATAATCACAAACTGTATTTTACTTCAAACAATGTATCCTCGCTAAGATCGTACTATACTGGTTCAGAGAATACTTTCATATCGTTGATCGTTATGTTCGTCTGTATGTATGTTAGAAATTTGCAAATGTATGTGCTTTTGTTTTTTGTTACTTAATACTCAACGGATAAGATTCTCGGGGATTATAATATATAGTAGGTACTAGGTACTCATTTACCGTAAAGTAAAATTGATAGATATCCTCTGTGAAATTGTACTGGAAATGTCAATTTTCGACTCTAGGAATCGTAGTAATAACTAAACACAGACCGACAGTTAAATATAATGAAGGTTAACAATAGTATAATTTATTGTGAAAGCGGGAGAAACCGCGCGGCAACACAGTGGCACTGACACTTGGTTTCCGCTGGCCGGCTCTTGTTTTCTGGAATTTCCTACGTACGCATTGTTTTGTGTTTTCTAGGGACCGCTTGCAGTACTTCTTTGAAGTGCAACGGCATTTGTTATACTTTAAAAGAACACTTTTGTATTATTTAAAAACTTTTATTATTTACATTGTGATGCGGATAAATAATTGAAACTGTAGGCGTAGAATGTACCTTTAATAATATGAGTCCATTTAGGTTTTATCCTTTAAGTTTTATCTTATATAAATAATTTAATTATCCAAAATGGCGGCGATGTGGTTCGCCACCCATCACGTCTCGTTCTCGCGGAGGCGAAAAGTGGCCCATGAAGAGCCGCTTCGCTACGTGGAATGTAAGAGGAGGAATGGATGGTAAGAATGAAAGTAGACGAAGTGAAACAAGTATGTAAGAATCGTAGCAAGTGAAAGGAAGTGGTCTTTGCCTACCCCTACGGGAAAGATGCGGTCTCTGCCTACCCTTACGGGAAAGAGGCGTGATTATATGTATATGTTTTCATGTTTACGAATTTAAGATATTTAATTGTAATCAATACACACGTTTTAATTTATTTTAATGTTAAAAATGTTTATAATATTTTTACAATCATATCGCAAACGTAACGCGTATGCGGTATGGCTGTAAAAATATTATAAACAGTATAATATTTATAACAGTATAGTTGATACGCAAAATTGCTATTGGATTTTCACAGGCACTCTTAATATTTACTCTTGTGTAAATGGTATGCGCTCTATATTTCATTTTATAATGTCAAAGTTTTTAACTTACTGTTTTGTTTTAATTAACTCATAAAATGGTGTGTAGATATCAAAATATTATAAGTATATAATCTGAAAAAATACAACTTTTGAATGCTATGTCAAATCTATCAGAATTTAGAATTATTTCTGATAAGATGAAACGTTTGTATATTTTAATCGTTCATAATTCCCAACTTAAACTTGAAGCAACTCGTCACAGGTCGTATAACAGTTCCCGCGTTACTCCCAACGCAGATCTGAATATTCTGAATTATTCATACGATAGTTCCTCTTGTGGTGTGAGGTGTCACAGCGGTAGTCTCGTAGCCTCCCTTTATAGCGGGATAAGGTTGTATAATTCATAGCGTCTCTGAGATTTCAAGGGGAGCATAAAATGTTGATGTATGGTTTGAAATTGTGTCATAATATAGTACAGTAAAATCTATGGTATTTTGAACCGACTACTATGAGACGGTGGCCATTGATCCATACTAATATTATAAATGTAAAAGTGTGTGTTTGTCTGTCTGTTTGTCCGCCTTTCATGCCAAAACTACCGAACCGATTTAAATGAAATTTAGTACACAGATAGTCTAGAACCTGAGAAGGGACATAGGCTACTTTTTATAGGAAATGTACGGTTACCGTGGGTGTACTTACGCGGGCGGAGCCGCGGGTATCGGCTAGTGCAATATATTTTAAAATTATAGGTAGCCCTTCAAAGATTTCATCAGTTAGTAGGTACTCTGTATACATTTTTATGATATTTAAGTCTTAGTGGGCTGTGAGTTGTGAGCATCCCAAGCAGAAACAATTGATAACTACTTATTCGTAATTTATCGAATGAAATTTTAATCCCACCAAAACATTTATATTTAAGTACCGCCAAGACGTAACCATACGACTCACACTGTCAAAAAGCTATCAGATGTCATGTAAAACCAAGATTCTGACTCTACCAAACTTCTAATTCTACACACCTTCACTCTACAAGCCTAACTTCAGAAACTCTGCACATTAGTCAATTTATGTGGTTTGGCCGTTTCGTTCCTACAAGAAGTCATATGGTTATCGTCTTGGCATCAGCATCACTACTTGAAAATGTTTTGGTGGGATTTCACTTCTTTTATAAATTGCTATGACAATAATATGAAATATAAAATATATGGTAGGATATCGGACCAATTAACTTTCAAATTACTACGTGATAGGGTCAAAAAACTGGAAGCCGAATGTTACCAAAATTACTTACAAACTACCGAATCTGCTATTGAAAAAAATCCCAAACATTTTTGGAATTACATTAAGCACAGAACTAAGTCTAATATGCTCCCTAGTAACCTCATTTATAATGGATGCACAGTTTCAACAGGTGAGTCTATTTGTGAAGCATTTTCTGATCATTTTCAATCATCCTTCCTTAACATAATATGTAATCATAGTAATAATAACATTCTATCCTCATCATGCTTCAACCTTAGTAATTCCACTTCGCACCTTAACTCAATTGAAGTCAACCTTGAATCTGTTAAATATCTTTTAAAACATCTTGATCCACACAAATCTCCTGGGCCGGATAATCTTTCTGCTACGTTTCTCATTCGATGCTACGAAACCTTAGCATTACCAGTATCTTTGTTATTCACAAAATCGCTTTCATATTGCACATTTCCTAAAGTTTGGAAATTGGCTTATATCACTCCCGTGCACAAAAAGGGAGCAAAAACGGGAATCGTAAATTATAGACCAATTTCCAAATTATGCACTTTGGCTAAGGTCTTTGAACGAATCATTTATAGACAAGTTTATGCGTCACTAAGCAAGGATTTCAGTCCATCACAACATGGTTTTTTATCAGGTAGATCTACTGTTACAAATCTTGTGCTTTTGAATGATTTCTTGACACAGAAGATGGATGAAAATAAACAAGTAGACGTAGTCTACACTGATTATAGTAAGGCGTTCGATCGTATTGATCATAATATTCTTAAAACTAAACTATATCACATTGGCATCAAGGGTGATCTCTTTAGGTGGTTCTGTTCTTACCTTGATAACCGCTCTCAAGCTGTTGTTGTCAATAACTATATGTCCAGTTGGGTTCCCGTTCCAAGCGGCGTCCCGCAAGGCTCCTTGTTAGGCCCTCTTCTGTTTATAATTTTTATCAATGACATCGATACTTGTTTCAAAAATTCTTTCTCGCTATACTTTGCTGATGACATGAAGATTTTCTACCCTATTTCCTCGATTAAGGATGCTGATGCACTTCAGGCGGATTTAATTAGTCTAGATAGATACTGCAGGGAAAATAATTTAGACCTCAACCCCAAGAAATGCCAATTAATCACCTACAGTAGAAAAACTAATATCATCCCGACTACATACTATCTAAAGGGTCTTGAAATCCAAAAAACTGACGCTGTGTGCGACTTGGGTGTTTATCATGATTCTAGGCTTATGTTTGATACTCACGTTGACCATATTATTGCAAAAGCCTCAAGAGCCTTGGGATTTATTATGAGACTAAGCTCCCCCTTCAAACATGCGAAAACCCTTAAAATACTATACTGCACGTATGTTAGAAGTCACTTAGAATACGCCTGTCAGATTTGGAATCCCTGTTATGATAAGTATATTACTCAAATCGAAAACATTCAAAAGCGTTTTATTCGTTTTCTATGCTACCGCCTAAAAATAACGTACAGTTCTAATAATTATCTGTCTCTGTGCAAGAAATTTCACATTCAACCCTTGTTTATTCGCCGACATTTTGCCGATTTTATATTTATACTAAAAATAATTAACAATGAAATAGACTGTCCAGATCTTCTTAGTAAAATAAACTTTTATGTACCTACTAGGCAACGCCGATTTAATCCGCCACTGGTTATTCCACGCTACAACTCCAACTACAGACGTAACTCCTGCCTGGTGCGAGCTAGCATTGAATTTAATGATGTATGTAAAAAATTATCTTTTGATCCACACACATTGAATAGCAAGAATGCAAGAGATAAGCTAAACCTTAACTTCTTTAAAAATAAGCTTTGTTAGATTTATATAATATTAACTTTGATTTTCAATGTTCTTTTGCTAATACCTAATTGTTTGCTTGTTTGTACTATTCTTTAGTCACTAATTGTGGAAACCTGTAATTGGCTTCGCTACTTCTACTCCTGTGCTATTTTTATAAAATTTGTAAGCTGTTGGTTTTCTAAATAATAAAATAAAATAAAATAAAAATAAAATAAAATAAAAATAATTTTATTTTCTTTTATATTTTGTTAAATATACTATTTGTAATACCCTGAATGGAACTCTACAACAATTTTCAGACTTCTAGAGTAAAAATTTGCGTAGGTAAATCTCATACAAATTGTCATCCCCTAGTTTAAGGGGTTGGGGATAAAAGTTCCAAGTTTGACAATTTTCATGTTGTTTATGTGCTGATACTAGCTTACATACCAAATTTCAGCTTTCTAGGACATCCGGAAGTACCCTATAATTTTGTTGATCATCAGTGTTTCAGTGACGAAATCAGAGGGGCAATTCTACTAAATAAAACCTGCATAAATAAGTCCCGATTAAAAACTCTCAAAAGGTGTTTTTATGAACGTTTAAACCAACGTGAAACACGCCCTGGTTGGTCGAAACGTCATAAAATCCGTTCACAGTAATATGTCGCTACAATTTCAATCCAAACGAAGTAAAATGAAGTCTACTTTAAATGAGAGAATTGAGGTTCAGGGGTTTTTCGAAATCAATAAAATCTAAAGTCCTATCTTCTAATAAGACTATGCTATCAAAATTTTACATGTTTAATTAATCTGCTGCTGGGAATATATCCTGAAAATTTTGTTTATCTGATATAATCTAAACCCAAGTTATGAGGGTTCAAAAAATCGACGAAATGCTTCGAGAAAAGGTGGTCTGGTAGTGCCTTCGCTTAGCTCGTCTTGGCGGAGATACTACCGTGCCCCCAGATGGCTGCCAGTGTCATAATTTTGACAGATTTTCATACAATTCTCATTCGATATCGTTACGTTTACGCCGCTGTCAAATCTTCCTGCTACCGCTGACAAATGTTCCTGCTAGGCCAGTAAATTAAGCAGGAACAATTACGTATTCGTAACATTAAAGAATGTGAATTGTACGAGCGCTGTCATAATTTTTTGTTTTTTGGCTTTGTAATTTGCAATAGAACATACAATAATAATAATACCACTTTATGTGTAATATCAAATGTGATGAGCACCTTGCAATTCCATTACAGTGCGTACCCTACCTAGGTACCTACCTGTAAGCTATAACATAGCTTGGAAACATAAAAGTAATCTAATAACGTTCAGTTGTTATTAAGTACAACTTTATTACTTTTATAAACAGTACAATTTAATTGCTATCAACATAAAATAACACTACAAGTGGGTACGCAAAATCGGTTTATTATAATTGAGAAATGCGCCGGCAGCCATAACCCGGTGCTCATAATACGAACAATAAGAGTAAATGGTCCATAATTGTTATTGCCCCAGACAACGTCAATGACCATAATATAACATTATAGGTACTCGTAACAGCTCCCGGCAATCGAAAAGCCTCCACAAATGAAAATATGAGCGAAACGGCGATTAGAAGGAAACATTCAAAAGCACCATCTGTTATTGCCCGCGCGAACTAAGCGCGCTTAGTTCCGATATCGGCCGGTGGGTGGCGCTATGCCATTAAAAGTTATGGCCTGCCGCCGGTCGCCGGGCTTAAAGCGATTCAAATGCGTTTTGCGGGGTTGTATTGATTTAAAATTATTGCAAAACGCTCCGATTGCGGCTATTAGTTTCCATTTGGACGTGGGCTTAGGGGATAACGATAGGGCGCAAAACTCGTAATACGCGGCGAAAGTCCGGGCATTCTATGCTAATTTCAAATCGGATCTAAAATTCTTTTTTTGTTGCAATTGGTTACTTTCAGCATCGCCGAACGCTAACGATCTAACTTCTAATAATAAGCTGCAAAAGCCTCTCCTCAATATAGAGAGGGTTAGTCAGTCACTAAGCAGTCCACCTCGTAACCCTACTGCGGATTGCCATTTGGTGTCTTTACATATCTTTTTAATAGTGTTAGTACTTACTCTGCCAGACAGGCATGTAATTTAATGTAATGTAACAGTTTTACGAAAATTTATCGAACGGAGGATTTATGGTACAGTTAAAGTGGAGGAAGATGTGTAAAAAGCGAATATTTTTTGACAATGCTTAGGACATACATACGTAAAATTAATAAAAATAGAGTTTACCTTTATGCACACTTTACCTCACACTCCCATGCGTTTGAGTTTGGACACAATTTGTTAATCTTCCTTTCATATTCCATAGATAAAATTTACATATTTTTATTGCGTATCTAAAAGGCAAAATTACCCTAAAACAATTAACCCTTAAACAATTAACTTAAAAATGTATACATAAGTACATGAAACTATGGTCAAATTAAAGGGCAACCTCTAGTAATAAAATTAATTACTACCGAATACTGATTATGAACTACCACATAACTCCCCAGGCGGTAACTAATCTAATTATGAGTCGAATTAAATTTGAAAATTCCCGTCTCACGCCACCGATTCCTCCGAGCGTGACGATCCTTGACAATGGAGAATCGATTTCCGATTCGATTCAACTCCGATCCGTCGATTTATCGATTCGATGACGTCAGTAGGTATAGCTACTGGTTTTTATAAGACCCGCTAGGTTACGACTTACGATTTTCGCACAATTTACACGCCTGTTTTAATTTCGTGTAGGAGCATTAACCTACAAATTGCTTCTGGTTGTTTATCTTCAGACGAAGTGTTTATGAGTCTATGCAAGTAAAAAATGTATTTTAATAATTAGGCCGGCACGACCGGGTAAATACCAAGGCCTCACAGTCACAGACAACCGGCGTGAAATAACGCTTGCGTTGTGTTTCGCCCAGCAAGTGAGGATGCAGAAGGCCCAGGGGGGTTGGATATTTAAAGGACTGGCAACGCAAGTCGTAACACCAGAGGAGTTACAAGTGTAAATCCTCTGGTGATGCACGTGGCCATAGGCGGCGGTAATCGCTTACCATCAGGCGATCTGTCTGCTCGTTTCCTGATTCATTTTCATAAAAAAACCCTAATCTAGTGAACATTACTAGTGTAATGTAAAGTACAATTTTCGAAAATCTCTTCTTAGTATTCCTCTACATTGTAAATTAAAACTAGGTACTGTCCAAACACAGTTCTATTATGTATTAGCAATTATTAGGTAGGTACGGCTGTGCGAGCGTCTAGGGGCCATCCACATATTACGTCACGCAAAATTTCGACTTTTTGAACCCCTCCCTCCCATGTCACGCTTTTTAGTATCCCTGTACCTGTATTTAACATGTACTGCCACACTTTGTATGCCTCCCCCCCTGCCCCATCAGGTGTGACGTAATATGTGGATGGACCCCTATAATATAAGTCAATCAAGTGACATCATAATTTATTAATTTTAATATATTCAATAAGATTTTATTGAATATATTAAAATATTCTCTATTTGTGTGTGTTTATATACCTATGCCTGGAAATCGATAATAAAAGTGAAGAAAGAAAGCCAGTAAAGATTTTATGACATTTTACAAGCGTTAAATCTAAATTTCATCGGCCGTTTGCTGCCGAGAATGCCGTCAACAATCTCATAAATATTATCGGAGGTTCATTAAGTCAATGGACAGGTCCAACTTACACCTGTATATGGGCAGTAAAACTGCGGTAGAACGTTGTATAATATAAATTAGTTGTTTTTGAATGGCAAGTAGCTACAGTCTATAAGGTGACTAAAAAGAGAAGGAACTTTTGGTTTCATTCGTTACAACTTCTGTATACACCATGTGTGAGTTGTGATAGAGTAGCGCCTCTTTGTAGTAGTCATGGTACTTGAATTATATGATCCGGTATCCGGCGGCCCGAGGAAAATTCAGAGCACTGCAAATAGAACTCTGCGCTAAGACAATAGAGTTGAAAAACGAAGTGTCGAGTGCTGAGCTGTAGAGCTGTCATATATGACATTGGAATTTGACTCAACAGTACAAAGAGACAGACATTATAACATGCATGTAATGCTAAACTTTTATGCCCCAGCCAGACTGCTCGCGAAGTAGGCCGAGGAAGTGCTCCGCGAAGTAACCCGAAGTATAAAAAGGCGAAACGAAGTTCGTGCCCACACTGTCTTATTCGGCCAACCTCCGCCTACTTCGAGAGTAGCCTGGACGAGGTGTAACTTTGAAATTACAAACAGACACTTCAATTTTATTTATTTGTATATGTATAGTATAATATTTATTAGATTGAATGTAGACAGAGTAGGTATAGTTAGAAATATTTTCGGACAAAGCTTATAATATACTGACGAAACATAATGGCCGACTTCTAAACATCAAATTAAAATAAGTTCGCCTAGAGCGGTCGCCAGTCGTTACTAACAACTTATATGTAAACATGTGAACTAGTTTAGATAAAACAGAACCGATTAACTGCTGGAGGGTTCTGTTAACTACGTATGGTATACCGTACCCAATTTCATCAAAATCCCTTCAGTGGTTTTTGCATGAAAGTTACAATCATCCAACCAGAGTCCAGACATCCAAACTTTTACATTTTATAATAGTGGTATGATTAAGCATTCAATTTCATTTATTTGCATGAATATAGAACAACCTATCTACAAGTAGAATATGACTTCTTATCTATCTATCTATATAAAAGCTGATTGACTGATGTATTAACGCACAGGCCAAACTTTGAAATTAGAAGTTTCCATATGACGTAGGTAATTAGGTATCCACTAAGGAAGGATGTTTCAAAATTCAACACCTAAAGCTGTTAAATAGAGGATAAAAGATTGTACGAAACTTACTAAAAAAGTTACGTATTTCAGCGTTTTCTAAAATTCAGCTCTTAGGTGGGTAAAATAGGAGATGAAGCCGCGGCCATTAATGCTAGTCTACTTCATACCGAAATTTTACATTTCCTGCTCGCGGTTACTTTGTGGTTTGTCTAAGAAATATTTTCGACTAGAATTAACAAATTTTCCCATCACCACGGATCTCCAAAATGCTAATCGTCGTAGAACCTCTGGTATCACTCGGCGCCGCGGGGCCGGCTCCGTAATGGGCGGTAATTTGGGGTTGCCAGAAGTTGCCCAACTCAGGTAGGAACCAGTCGCATTCCGGTAGGATGGCGTGCTGCGCGTGAGATGAGAATTTAGTTCTTGTTTTATGATATTAAGGTTACTGGATACGGATTGTCCAAGCAGCAGTGGCGAAGGCTGGTTCTCCTTCATAGGGAAGCCGTAGCCTGCACAATAGATAGGGATTTGGATGAAGGTCTTCAAAAGGTAAGCGGTAAGGGAAGCCGATAGGAATAGTGTTAAAGGAACCCCACGCCACTGCAAAGCAGTAGAATATTTGCTATAATAATTATTCTGAAAAACCTTCTCAATATTATCATAATGAACTTTAAAATGCTGCCATGATATTATGACATATTACAAAATCATGCTTAGAGGATGGGTAAAACAGTTCGTTCCAAAACTCTACATGATGAAGATTCCAATGTGTTCGAACATCGGACGCCCGCAAAAAAATGTATAGCTTGACTCAAACTAAATTACGTTGCTAATTTTAGCATACATAATAAATTAAATAAGCCGCACATGACCTGATGGGAGGGGACAGGCGTGGCTAACGCTGATGGATGCGCCTGCCACCGTTAGCGTTGATTAAATCCTGGAATTCGGGATAACGGTGATGTAATCAGCCGGCTTACACGTAATCAGCAAACTACTGCACATTTAGAGTCTTCTATGTTCAGACTCGCGGACGGATATTTCCACACAAAACCTATTTTATTATGTTTTGAGGATTTGTTTTTTGTAAGAATAAGCGTTAACAGAAATACATCACTGTGAAAATTTCAACTGTCTTTCTATCATGGTTAAGAAAATACAGCCTCGTGACAGACACACGGACGGACAGAGAAGTCTAGTTCTTACCCTTTGGGTACGGAACCCTAAATAACCTAACCAAGAGCATGTCACGACATGTCTAAGGAGGGTTCCGTAACTATCAACGTGTAATAGATTTTCTTTGATTTACTTCAAAAGTTACTGTCCGATTTCACTCAAAATAATTTTCCTATAGAGTTTTTAGCATGGTCTATCAGCATGGAAATTTATAAGTTCCTGTCTCTTATAGTTTAGAAATGTCGGGTGGGGGGAGGCAACTTTTAAACCACATAGGGGGACGATTACTCAAAAATAGTCGACTTTGTAAAAACGTCATGTATGAAACGTTGCCTTTATTTTAAAAGACCTATTAAACGATACACTACGATGGGGTAGAATGAAAATAATTTTTTCATCCCCATTTCACATATTGTATGGAGAGCCACCCCTAAAATTAAAATTATTATTATTTTATGGCGGCAACCGAGATCTATATACAGCCTTTTACCAACTTCATATATTTATATTAATTTATTACAGAAGCTAGAAGCGCGGACAGACAGACAGAGCGAAACTATAAGGGTTTCTCAAGTATTACGGAAACCTTAAAACGGCAAACATTGGTTTTCTGTGAGGCCATGATATGTTTTTATTATATATTCGTATTTCGTATCACTCTCCCATTCTATCCTAAGTAGTAAGTATTTCGTGTTTTCTGACTTCCATATTTTGAGTTTAAATTAATGTTTATCTCAATACGCAAATCTGGCATTCCCTGTTTACAGCCGCCAGCCGCGACATTAATCTAATGCTAAATATTGACTAGGATTAAATTATTTATATGCTCTTATCTCTACCTTATGATAGATATGTCATACAAGCCTCAGTGTGACTTATAACAAAAGAACACCAGAAGGTCAACTCTGCCAATAGGCAATCGGACTATTTTTTTTTTTATTGCATAAATGAATAGTACTCTTAAATATGAGTATCTTCTCAGAAGAAACCTATATCAAAAGTCAATATTTTCAAAGGTACAGCGATTTGTATAAAAAATTTTGCGAGCCTCCTAAAAACGCTCCATAATAAAGTCGACCTACAAATGATGTCACTTGTAGGTTATATTATATGAAGTAGTATATGAAGTATATGGCCGCCAGAATATATTTGTAAATATCTCCCATATTTGAGCGTTTAAGTTCATACTTACCATAATGAATGTTTTTGTATATTATTATGATGTGAGTAAACTAATGATGTAGGTTTTGTTTACCAATTTCGCAAAAAAAAAATGTTTTGGTACTTTTTAAATGTATTTAATTAGTAAACTACATATAAAATAATATATTTTTTTACATTTACCAAGTAGTAATGCCTCAATATTTCTGAATATATTAACGAAACTACATATTTCAGATGTAGTCCGGTCCCCTATTAACGAATTACGAATCAGTCCCGAAATGTTAAAACTGCAAAATGGTATTCTCATAAGTCGTAAGCGTCAAACCAATTTTAACCCCGTTTTGATTAACTTAGATCGATTATCCTCCCCCAAAGCTCCTTCCCCTGCAACTTACTACTAAATTTCATGGAAATACAGCCGTTTCCGAGAAACTTAACATATACTAGATTTGCTCGTATAAAGTAAGCGATTTTATGCTACTGACATTCAGACGGCGAAGAAAAACATCATGTGTACACTTGTGTGTCTACGAAGCCTAACACATCTTCAAATGCTCGTAGCGCAACTTGCGGGGCGAACGTAATGGAAACAGGCAAATAATTCTATTTTCATTGAGCTCTCCTCCACGAATCCTCAATCCCTGAACCTCAATTCTCGTATGTAAAGTATACTTTCATTTTACTTTGATTGGATTGAACGTGAAGCGACATGTTACCATGAACGGATTTTATGACGTTTCGACCAATCAGAGGATGTTTCACGTTGTTTTAACGTTGATAAAAATACAGTTTGAGAGTTTTAGCGTATCGGGACTGAATTTTAATTGCCCCTCAGATCCCTGCTCTGCAACAGGGATGTTAGGAGCTGATGATTGTGAGAACACTCTATATACCCCCCGGGGCGCGCTCGTAAAGATAAGCGTATCAGCACAGCCTATAGAACTATTACCTACAGTCGTCCAACGGACACGTCTAGACAGAGCAATCGTGCGGGGCGTGCGGGGTGAGAGAGGGGCGGTAGCGAGCCCAAGCTGCCATACACTCGCTTGGGACACGTCAGCCGGGGTTGACGCTTTTTAATTTGATTGTTTTAAGTGGTTTGCGACAGTGTTTCGTTTGAGTTGTATGTAGGTACTTATTTACAATGGTCAATTATATGAACAGCTAAAGAAGATTAATTTTAATACAAAACCATGCGCCTGTTTCCCGTCAGAATTTTTAATAAAATTGTATCTACGTATGAGAATTTACTAACTACATCGTCAAATTCAACAATCGCAATCTAAAAACTAGTAAATCCAAATGTCGAAAATACCTTTCAGTTTCGCATTTGTGGCTTTTGCAGGGTTCGTAAATATCCGATATTTATAACAAATATCAAAATATCAGATATCTTTGATATATATCCGATATTTTTGATTTTTTGATATTTTCAAAATTACATACAAATCTCATAGGTACTCTGATATGTTTTTTCGTAATAGTTGAATCGAAATAATTTGTACGTCTGATAATTTGAAGATAGGGAAGTAAAATTAAACTCATTTATTTATTATTGATATTAAAAGTTTTCAAATCAATTAAAAATCAACGATAGATACTTTTGAGTATCAATTTAAATAAACCATAAAACCATAAAATGACTTTTGTTTATAACCAGAAGAAAAAAAAGTATATTAATTTTATCAGTCGAATTAATTTGACACATGGTATAAATGGTATAACAATAGTATAATAACAGACAAGGAATTTTCTTCCGAAAAACAGGGGGTCACGTGGGTGTCATATGCCGTTACAAGCCGCGTCGACGGCTATGATTAGTTAATGTCGTGTCAAATAACAAGTTTTTGATGACCTAGGCTTGTGAAACTCTCGGAAAATAAGACCTGTGTTGATGTAAGATTTTTTACATTTAAAACATTCTTTTACATTTTTAAATATAAATATCAATTTTGATATAATATATCAAGCATAAATATCAATTGATATATATCATGATATATATACGATATATATCAATTGATATATATCATGCTAACCCTGAGCTTTTGTATACGCATTTGTATTTTTTATAATAAAACTCTTCATTAATACTTCTATTTTTTTTTTGTTTTATTCCTAGTACTCTACATACACATACTACGAATACCTACACAAAATGTAGAACAGATTATAATAAAACACATTATTGTGACAACCCTGCAGCAATGACGAATACCTACACAAAAGCGGCATTTCGCGCGACTTCAAACGCGTTGGACCACTGTATCTCTTTATTACACTGTGGTATCAGTATGTAGGTAGTACTACGCGCTACGCCAGAACAACAGACAGATTAAAATTTTCTGTAGACTCATCCTTCATACGCATATACTATACCTAGTATCTATTACCTCCCTATTTTTTTAAACAAAGACGAACCAGTGTCTGTGATTATATGTCTAGTTTTTGCCCGCGGCTCCGTCCGCGGAAATACAGTATCCCACGGGTGCCGTACATGTTCGCGCAATAAAATGTAGGCTATGTCCTTCCCTACGGTTTACTCTTAGCTGCAATTAAACTTTTTTATTCATTTAAATTAAAGATACCTATGTAAAATTATATTAGAAAAATTCCTATCGTGAGGCAACAATGTATGATATTTTGATTTTAATTCGGTCAACTACGCATTTCACTCTGCAACTTCCTAGTGGTAACTGTTATTAGCTGCCCAACCAGCCTCTTTAACTTATTCTCAAGCGCCTTCAAGACTACCCACAAATCCGTGCCTGCCATACAGCTTGCCGCTGAACCTTAGCGTGTGCGGGAGCTATATTTTGCCACTATAGTTACAGAAACAGCTGACTTTATCTTATCTGCTTCAAGTAGACAAGAGATTTATGGAGAGAACATCTTTGTCAATGATACCTACTACACTCTGAGTATATAAGGCTTAAATCACACTGGCGCATAGTCGAAGCGACGCGTCACGGTTTTGTACCTACAGCATAATAATTATCTCTATTTTTTCTAGTAATAAAGTACAAAGACGACCCCTGTGGCTCAGTAATGTAATCTGAGCTTCGAAAATAGTCCTTCGTGCCAGTAACTTAATTTTGAACTGTTTTGGATAGCTATCTTAAAAATGCAGCGTCACGTGTTGTCGCTATGTGATTTGACCTTAAGGGCCCTATACGGCAATCGAGGGTCGGGAATATAAGAGAATTATACAGAAAAAGATACTCCACAACCTTGAAAAAAATCACACGGCTAGTTAATGAATGTTACTAGCCGCTGAAACATTCGAATTTAAGTTAATATTTATGGATAAGTGTAAAAAAAAATCTGAATATCACTGAAAACGTGTAAATCGCACTCCCGTATTATAATAACTGAGTCGTAATTATCAAGAATTATTAAACTAATTTTATCAAATAATAAAGTTAAAACTATAAAGAAGTAGACGAAATCTTTATTTCTTAGTAAATATATTCTAATTTTGTGTTAAGAAATCATAAACTTGCCCAATTTTTTCGCTCAAATTCTTCATACAAATTACTATGAACTGGCGAGTTTCCACAAATACATGTGCGAGCGCCCGCTGCGGTCAGTACGCCACGCAACTCCGAGGAGAGAGCACGTCGCTTTACGCCGCATCCACAGATCGCGATCGAACCACAGTATAATTAATAATAGTAAACCTACATTTGTTCTGTTGAGCAAGTAAATATTTCTTTTGGAACGAAGTTACTTATGGCGCGTTGCAAAAGGGAGACGGAAAAAATTAAGACCAAAAGTTGTAACGACACTTTTTGCCATAGTTGTAAGCCGTGCGGTGTGTTTCTCTGTCTCTTTCTCTCTCTCTCTCTCATCATCAATCAACCAAACCCAACAACCCTCCACACCAAAAACCCCACCCCTATACAATGTAACCCCCCTCCCCCTCTAAAATTTTTTGACCTTACCAATAGCCTTCCCACGAAACCTCCCCCCATCCCCCCACCCCCCAAAAATTCCCCTCGAGGCATATCTCAGTCAACTGGACCCCTAGACCCCTCGAGTCAGGTATCATTGGAATCGCGAGAACGAGCCCTATAATTTGGCTTAATCAGATCCCCTAAATTCCCAACGGGACCCGGGATATACTTCAAAAACCTCAAGAACCCCCCTCCCCCTCTCAAAAAATTTTGACCCCTCCAATAGCCTTCTCACGAAACCTTCCCCCCTCCCCCTCCCCCCAAAATCCCCTCGAGGCATATCTCAGTCATCTGGACCCCTAGACCCCCCGAGTGAGGTATCATTGGAATCGGGAGAACGAGCCCTATAATTTGGCTCCATCAGATTCCCTAAATACCTCAAAAACGTCAAGACACCCCCCCCCCCTCAATTTTTTTTGACCCCTCCAATAGCCTTCTCACGAAACCTTCTGAACAGGAAAATGCGGTCAGCGTTGTGCACTAAGCATGTGTCGTTCGTTCAATTTCCGCGAACCAGTTTTGAGGTTTTTAGGGCCATTTTGAAATTTAACGTATGGTGAAAACACTATTGAGAAAAAAAGTGTCTCCAGTTAAATGGCCCCACTTTTGAGATTTTTGGGGCCATTTTGAAATATGACGTATGGTGAAAACACTTTGGAAAAAAAAAGTGTCTCCAGTTAAATGGCCCTACTTTTGAGATTTTTGGGGCCATTTTGAAATTGAAAATACTATGTAGAAAAACGTGTTTCCAGTTAAATGGCCCCACTTTTGAGATTTTTGGGGCCATTTTGAAATTTGACGTATGGTGAATGGGGCCATTTTGAAATTGAAAATACTATGGAGGTGTCTCCAGTTAAATGGCCCCACTTTTGAATTTTAGGGCCATTTTGAAATTTGACGTATGGTGAATGGGGCCATTTTGAAATTGAAAATACTATGGAGGTGTCTCCGGTTAAATGGCCCCACTTTTGAGATTTTTGGGGCCATTTTGAAATTTGACTCTCGAAGACTTTGGGGTATTGGTGACGACTATTGGTCTGGTCAAAAAATGTATGGTGTTGGGTTGGGACACTTCTTTGATGGTACCTGAAGGTTTACCGGTTCTGCTAAAAGGAGCAGCAGGCTTAGCATGCACATCGCAGAAACATCGGAGAGTCGACAAAATGAGAGATTGAAGAAACATTAATACCATTTGTAGCAAAATAGGTCTTATTGTAAGGCAGCAAGGTCGATGCATTGTCGTTTGGAAACAATCTTTCTTTTCTTCCCGAATTTTCTCTTTCTTTTCTCACAGAAGATTTCCCGACAGCCATTTTAAAACTAGATAATATGTCTGTTTAGAAATGTTGATTTCTATTGGCAACCTTGTCGCCAAGGATTAAGAACTATTTTGCAACTCACTATTTGGATAAAATATTTCTTCCTTAAATTTATTTCTTCGGATCGCCATGCTAAGCCCGCTGGCTGGTGTTCTTGAAAATTATTATACGAGGTGTGTGCATGCGTGCGGAATTGCGGATTTAAACCGAAACGCGGCACGTTTGTATGCAGATGGTTTACTGTTCTTTATACTGTGGCGCGAGGCTCGATCGTTGTGAGAGAAGCGCTAAAAACCTAAACTTCGCGCGGCGCGTCTCCGAATACGGTCCTTAAGGCTAAGAATAGCTGGTATCTGAGGTATAGCGCTTAAGAGGGTCGAGAAGAAATATCGAGAAATATATGTACGATGTTCGTAACGCAATTAACTCTAAAGATATCGCGCTGAATTTCAACTGTTCCTCTTTGTATGACTGAAATAATGCTAGACAAGAATTCACCGTAATAATGTCTCAAAAGCGATGCAACTCATTCCAACGATTAAATTATACAGATGTTTACTAATAGGTTTTGGTAGATAAACGTTGTGATTATTTTGGACTGAAAAGTTTTGTTTTGCCTGCAGCTTTACCTACTCCCATTTAAATTGTCTCTATATAAATATTTTAACCTTATTTCATAAAGCGGTTTTTAACCGAACACTCCTCTTTATGTGGATTTTACACTTACATCTAAAAATTTCTAAATAAACGCAAAAATTTGTTGTTCCTACGTAAAAGGTGACCAAACATTCGCAGTAGAAGTTACGATGACATTATTTATTTTTAAACAAAAAATTAAACCGACTTCCAAAGTAAAAATACACAAAAAAGTATGAAATAAAACCTAATTTCTAAATAATTCCCCTTTCAAATTCGGCTAAAATTTTAACTATTTCTCTACTCAGTCTTCTTAATTTTGAAATAGGTACAAAATCACTATATGTGTGGATATAAATTTCGAGGAGTTCCCTCGATTCCTCATGGATTGCATCATCAGGTTTCCACTTTAGTGACTAAAGAACCAATTTCGAATTAAACCCTTTACAATAAAATAATTTTGCAAATAGGTCCATAAACGGCAGAGTAATGTTCAAAGATCTCCGTGTTAGTGTAAAATACAATGAAAAATACCTTTTATATCATCATAATCTAATGATATATGGTGTGATAGTGGTGATGATGATGATAATTACTCTAACTGACAGGGTGCTATATGCTTGCAGTTCTTTAAACAACGCCGAAATCCCCAAATATGTATCTATAAGGAGTCAGGAGTTCTGTTCTGTACTTTTTGATCCAGGGTATACATTGAAGCAAAATCTTACTTTTTGGTAGCATATGCTTGAACTACTTCAGAAAAAGTCAAAATCACTATATGTGTCCATATAAATTTCGAGGAGTTCCCTCGATTCCTCATGGATCCCATCATCAGGTCACCACTTTGATATCAAAAGGACCAATTTGGGATTACACCCTATACATCACAGAAAATTTTTTGAAAATCGGTCCACAGGCGGCGGAGTAATCGTTGAACATACAAAATTTATATATGAGCCGAACGTATAACCGCCTCCTTTTTTGGGAAGTCGGTTAAAAATATCGTGCATGCTCGAAGCACGCAAGCTCAGGCTGATACCATCGGGATTCGGGACGCGAGTCGGCTCATCCGCTCATTAGCAACCTTTTGCACTTAACGCCTTTATTTAGGAGGCAGATCGCTACCACAGCCTATAGAACTATTACCTACAGTCGTCCAACGGACACGTCTAGACAGAGTAATCGTGCGGGGCGTGCGGGGTGAGAGAGGGGCGGTAGCGAGCCCAAGCTGCCATACACTCGCTTGGGACACGTCAGCCGGGGTTGACGCTTTTTAATTTGATTGTTTTAAGTGGTTTGCGACAGTGTTTCGTTTGAGTTGTATGTAGGTACTTATTTACAATGGTCAATTATATGAACAGCTAAAGAAGATTAATTTTAATACAAAACCATGCGCCTGTTTCCCGTCAGAATTTTTAATAAAATTGTATCTACGTATGAGAATTTACTAACTACATCGTCAAATTCAACAATCGCAATCTAAAAACTAGTAAATCCAAATGTCGAAAATACCTTTCAGTTTCGCATTTGTAGCTTTTGCAGGATTCGTAAATATCCGATATTTATAATAAATATCAAAATATCAGATATCTTTGATTATATATATCCGATATTTTTGATTTTTTGATATTTTCAAAATTACATACAAATCTCATAGGTAGGTACTCTCATATGTTTTTTCGTAATAGTTGAATCGAAATAATTTGTATGTCTGATAATTTGAAGATAGGGAAGTAAAATTAAACTCATTTATTTATTATTGATATTAAAAGTTTTCAAATCAATTAAAAATCAACGATAGATACTTTTGAGTATCAATTTAAATAAACCATAAAACCATAAAATGACTTTTGTTTATAACCAGAAGAAAAAAAAGTGTATTTATTTTATCAGTCGAATTAATTTGACACATGGTATAAAATATGGTATAACAATAGTATAATAACAAACAAGGAATTTTCTTCCGAAAAACAGGGGGTCACGTGGGTGTCATATGCCGTTACAAGCCGCGTCGACGGCTATGATTAGTTAATGTCGTGTCAAATAGCAAGTTTTTGATGACCTAAGGTTGTGAAACTCTCGGAAAATAAGACCTGTGTTGATGTAAGATTTTTTACATTTAAAACATTCTTTTACATTTTTAAATATAAATATCAATTTTGATATAATATATCAAGCATAAAATATATCAATCGATATATATCATGATATATATACGATATATATCATGATATATTTACGAGCTTTTGTATACGCATTTGTATTTTTTATAATAAAACTCTTCATTAATACTTCTATATATATATTTTTTTTGTTTTATTCGTAGTACTCTACATACACATACTACGAATACCTACACAAAATGTAGAACAGATTATAATAAAACACATTATTGTGACAACCCTGCAGCAATGACGAATACCTACAGAAAAGCGGCATTTCGCGCGACTTCAAACGCGTTGGACCACTGTATCTCTTTATTACACTGTGTCGCTACTGTGATACTTAACTGATCTCTTTTGCGATTTTTACATAGTTTTAGGTCGTTATTTTATCTGAAAAAGAAAAGATCTTTAAAATAAGATAAACTTACTTTCATCTTATTTGAAAGAATACTTGTTAAGTTCCTAGTAAGCATTCAAGCACTACCTGAGGAGTATTATGTGCGTTTCTGTTCCTCTGACGCTCGGACGCTCAACGGAGGCAGGTATATTTGCATACCTCCCGCTGGCACGCGACGCTCAAGGGGTTTAAGCTATGGTTTTACTATGATAAGTCATACAGTGATAATGTATTTATTATGATAAGTCATCAGGTACCCAAATATTTACAAAAAATAAAATACTTATTCATTTTATAAATTTATTAGAATTAACAGTAATATAAAAAATATCGATAAAATATAAAATCATACGTCTAAACTTAGAGATAACACAGTCAGGAGCCTTATAAATTATTGTGTCTTGATATATTCTTAAATATCAGAAACAATTAGACTATGCTAAGTTGTGTCTAAAACTAAAGAAATGGCTTGTATAGTAAATCTTGGTTTGTCATTCTTACATATTCGGGCTTGAAAACCACTTACCTAATCTAACCTAATAATCTAGTGTCTCAATCTTTATAAGATAACAGAACTTAGTTTCTTCAAAACAAAGTCTGGACAGTCACGAATGTAAAAATCTATCGTTTCTTTACAAGCAAAGTCTGGATTACGTCAACAGGCAATGCCTTGGTCTCAGGCAGGTAGTAGTAGCAGAAAACCACGCTGAGTATACACGAGATTGAGAAGAGGTAGAAAGCGGAGGCCATACCGAAGTTGGTCACGAACACGCTGAGGATGAAGATTACAAGGAAGTTGCAAACCCACGCCCACTCTGTGCACAGCACCACCATGAGGCTTTTCACCTAGAACGAAGGTTGGAATTAATATTTAATAAGACCATGGACTTGGAGGATGAATCGTGATGGGAGATACTGCTGAAAGTTAAAAGATGAGAAAATCAATAATGATATAGAAACAAAGAATACTAAGCAAATAAGAGTATACAAGATACTAAAGATAAAAAAAAATACAAGATATAGTTTTATAGCTATAGATACTTACCTCAGGTAAGAAGAACTCAGCCATAATGATATAGGGGACGGTGCCACCGCCGAACGTATAGACAATAGTATATACGTAGATGAAGACCACACTAAGCCAGTCCGGACCCCACTGGAGGTGGACCTGGGTTGCCACGGCCAGACAGCTAATGCCGGACGCCGCGGACGAGATGATCATCAGCATCTGGTGGACAAAGATCCATGATGAGTGGAGTCATTTTCAGGTTATAAATTATAGCAAGTCTTCAGATAATTAGATAATTGGCTGTTAATACACAAATATTTTGTAAAAAAATACAGAATTATTTATTTTGAAATCAAAAAAAAAATCTCAAAGGACGATATAAATTATTTAAAAACTACATGTCTATTGACTTTTCTAGCTTATAAAAATACACACAAGTCTAATATATAGAAATCAAAAGGTTTCAGTTCTGGACATTCAACGTATATATGTATAATAATACTAACCCGCCTTCCATAAATATCTACAAGGTAAGCAGCGATGAAGCCAGCAGTGATATTCAAAAGTCCGAAGCATATACTCATCAGGTTTCCAGAAATACTGGGCATCGCTTTCTCGAATAGTGGTTGAGCGTAGACCTGGACTGCTGCTACTCCTTGGAACATTGACAACAATGTTACAGCCAGCACGACGAAAATCCCTTGACGGGAAGACTTTGATTGACCTAAAAATTAATTGTTTTATTTAGTTTCATACAAACCAGTCTATATCATTATAATATGGAAAGTTTGGGTTAGTGATAGTTTATAGGGAATAAATTTAATGAAAATACATACGAATAAATTGTACAAGGGATAATTTCTCTGGATTTCTTGGTTTTGACTGTAGGCTCTCTTCTTCTGGAAGTTGTACAGCTGCAAAGAAAAATCGTAAGTTCGCCAAAAACATTAAAAAATATACACAAATACAAGCGAAATATTATCTCTCATAATCTGTGTGAATATTTAATCAATATTATTATTTAGACACAAAATTAAGTTTGAGAACCTAAACAAATTTTGTGATAAACACAAAATTTGCATTATACTTTTATCATAGTAGAAATTTAAATAAGTGAAAAAACAAATAAGTGGGTTTGCACTGATAATAAAAATGATGACACAGTAGTCAGTAGTGTGCCCTGCATTTTACATAAGAATTAAAATCCAAATAAATCAATTAGACACCCCGTGTTTCTTTGTACCCATAGATGTATAATACTGTTTGTACCTAATGTAGATTACATCGTTGAAGTTCCACAAACCAAGAAAACTAACTAAATCATGGGGATCTTAGCCTGTATAAATTATCTACTCTAATAACTAATTAAATCTTACTAATGTCAGGGCCCAACGTGCGTCGGATCGCCTCAATTTCTTCCACAACTACTTTAGAGTCTACCTTCACGCTTCTGTAGAAAGCGACCGATTTTGCTGCTTCCTAAAACGTGAAAAACATTAAAACAACACCTTATAGATAATATAGATAAAATAAAACTCATAATTTTATAAATGTTCTCACCTCATTCAAGCCTTTCTTCAATAGGTATAGTGGGCTTTCTCTCATATACGCCATTAAAACAATCGAAGCCACGGAGATGGATAAACATGTGTAGTTCATAGTCTGATAGCTCAAGCAGCCGCCGAAAATGTAGGACAAGGTGATTCCAATACCGTAGAAGAGGTTGACGCCAGCTAACATCGTGCCCCTGATGGTCTCATGACAGATTTCACTGATATACATGGGTGCACAGGTGAGAATAGATCCGCCTATGCCAGATATACACATGGCTGTTAGGACCAGCTCCACTGAGCTTGAAGCCGAAATAAGTACCCAGGATACCTGCAGTAAAGATATTTAAGACACATATACATGAGGATTAAGAAAGGCGGCAAATTCTGGATTGGATTTGATTTGAAAGAAAACAATGAAGATAGAAATAATATACTTGTCTTTTATCCAAAAATTAAATAATTATTTTTTTAAAGGGAAGATATTATGGTTTATTTTTTACATAGTAGAATATTAAAAGCTTTTTACTTACCACTTGAGGCAAACCGAATATGATGCACGTATTCTTCCTACCGATGCGGTCCAACAGGATTCCAGTTAGAGGAGTGGTGATGAGGGCAACCATTGCGAAGACGCTACCGAATATGGTCTGCTCGGTGGCCGTCATGGGTCGGCTGAGGGTGGTGTTAGTGGACGAGAACATGGTGATGGTGGAAGACGGCCAGGAGTAGATGAAGCCCGCGCTCGTGCTGAGTAGGCAGACTGAAACGGAAAAATGTTTTGATGTTCTACCTTTAAAAATAGAATTGCGCAACAGCATGTTTTTTTAGTTTTAATTTACAGATTATATTGTATTGGTTAATAAACATCCAGACCTAAGAGTCCTTACCTATAAATGTGCATATTGCCTGCTGAATTATTGCCATTTTTCCCGCGATTGTCCTAGTCTCAGCTCAGCTAACTGACTAATGTGATATAATACTTGTATTATTTAATAGTACAGAGATAAAGTGTCAAACAAATCTTTTGGTTAACTATGCAAATAGTGAACTATAAAGTTAAGACGAGCCATAAACTTTATGCGGGCGAGGTAGCGTCGTACGTAATGCCATCAGCTCGGCAATTTTTACAATAATCGTTTATTCCAAGAAATTGGTTACATAAATGTGGTTATTTTTATAATAATAATAATATAATAATCTATGGTCGCTTCACGTCAATCTGGTTCTGTGTTAAGTAACCGAAGAACTTGTTGTTACGGATACCAGAAAACGGGAAATATTATATTTAATACTTTTACACTGTACAAATATTAAGATTTTTATTATATAATACACAATATAATATTTAATACATTTTTTGTTCCTTCGACGGGATTCGAACCCGCGACTCCGGCTTGAACACCAACGCCACTGAGCCACAGACGTCGTCGATATTGCTATGATAAGCAAAAGTTTTCTTGCTTGCTGCGATCCCCTGTGTTTTTTTTTTTTTTTTTATAAGATAAGGGGGCAAACGAGCAAACGGGTCACCTGATGGAAAGCAACTACCGTCGCCCATGGACACTCGCAACATCAGAAGAGCTGCAGGTGCGTTGCCGGCCTTTTAAGAGGGAATACGCTCTCTTCTTGAAGGTTTGTAGGTCGTATAGGTCCGGAAATACTGCTGGTGACAGTTCGTTCCAGAGTTTTACAGTGCGCGGCAGAAAGTTACGCGAGAAACGCACGGTGGAAGACTGCCACTCATCAAGGTGATGAGGATGGAATATTTTTCGCGTGGGACGATGGCGAAAAGTTGCAGGTGGTATGATTCCGAACAATTCCTCAGAGCACTCCCCGTGATACAACCGATAGAGGATGCAGAGTGAAGCTACATCTCGGCGTAATTCCAAGGGGTCCAAGCTGTTTGAAACACAATGACAGTCAACAATTCGAGCGGCCCTTCGTTGGATACGATCCAGAGGGAGCAGTTGGTATTTTGGTGCTCCTGCCCAGAGATGAGAACAATATTCCATATGAGGCCGAACCTGCGCCTTGTAGAGTTGTAGGCGTTGGTCCGGACTGAAGTACTGTCTCGCTCTGTTGAGAACACCAAGCTTCTTCGAGGCTAACTTGGCCTTACCCTCTAGATGATATCGGAATTGGACTTCGCTCGATATGCTAACGCCAAGTATTTCAATGCTAGGGGAGATGGTTAAAGATGTGCCCTCAAAACGAGGATGTACGACCATAGGTGACTTTTTAGCGGTGAACGCGCAGACTTGTGTCTTGGCGGGGTTAAATTGGACTAAGTTACGTCTACCCCATTCAGAGACTTTCTCCAATGAATTCTCTATTTTAAACACAAGTTCGTTTCGACTCTCGATGACATTTAGCCGAGAAATATTAGGGGAGCCGGTATATACAGCATCACCTGTACTATCATCCGCATAGCAATGAATGCCGTTGGTCTGTAACATGTCATTGATATGCAGTATGAATAGGGTAGGCGATAGCACACAGCCCTGAGGGACACCAGCATCAACTGACTGAGTTTCCGAGCATTCGCCGTCAACTACGACCTTTATGCTTCTGTCTGCTAAGAAACTTGTGACCCACTTGCATAATTTCTCGGGCAGCCCGTATGATGGAAGCTTTGAAAGCAGCGCTTTATGCCAAACCCGATCAAAGGCCTTCGCAATGTCCAAACTAACAGCCAATGCTTCTCCCTTCGACTCAATTGCCTGAGCCCAACGATGAGTTAGGTACGCCAAGAGATCACCAGCCGAGCGACCCTTACGGAACCCGTATTGTTTGTCGCTTAGTAATCCCTGGCCGTCCAAGTATCGAAGAAGCTGGCCATTGATAATGGATTCCATTATCTTTGAGAAGAGAGAGGTTATGGCGATTGGTCTGTAGTTGGAAGGATTTGAGCGATCACCTTTTTTGGGGATCGGGTGAAACAAGGCTGTCTTCCAAGAAGCCGGGACGATGCCAGATGAATAGGAGAGCCGAAAAAGGCGCGTCAAGACCGGAGCCAACTCTGGAGCACACTTTCTCAGCACAATAGGAGGGATTCCGTCAGGCCCACTCGACTTTTGGATATCAAGGGAACGGAGGGCTTTTCGCACTGAGCGCTGATGAAACCGAATATCCGACATGAAGCTCGTGCATCGCGGTATGGTCGGCGGTTTCTGCCCCCCGTCATCTAGGGTCGAGTTAGACGCAAAGAGCTTGCCCAGAAGATCGGCTTTGTCTTTTGCGTCCTGGGCTAACGATCCATTTCCTACGTGTACGTGTGTTGATGCAGTGCAGTCTTGTGAGGTTTAAAGTTAACAAAAAAATACTCATATGCTTGCATTTAACAAGAACATATCTTATTATTTAGTTCAAAATATGTTCTGTTTTAGCCGGTTGATTTTATTTTATTTTTCTAAAGTTCACCGGCCCTCAGGTTTTAATGTTTGAACATATTTTAACCTGTAAAATGGGAAAAAAATTGCTCGCTCGCTCCTCTCGTCCGAATTTGACGTAAAGAACATTATATTGTAATACTAGCTTTTGCCCGCGGCTCCGCCCGCGTAAATATATTATTCCGCGGGAACACTACTTTTTCGGGAAAAAAAAATCCTATGTCCTTTCCCGGGACCCAAAGTATGTCTATACCAAATTTCATAAAAATCGGTTCAGCGGTTAAAGCGTGAAGAGGTAACAGACAGACAGACAGACAGACACACTTTCGCATTTATAATATTAAGTATATAAGTATAATATATTAGTATATTAATAGTAGTATATTAGTATAGATTTGGAATAAAAAGTAGACTACGCGTTTGTCCAAAGAATTAACCACTACCATACCAACTTTCATTCAAATCGGTTCAACGTTTTAACAGTGAAAAACAGTCAAATATCCACAAAATAATATATTATCCCTCGGGAACACTGTATCTTTTTGGGAAAAAAGTGGACTGCGCGTTTGTCCAAAGCATAAACCACTACCATAATAATAATAATAATATAATAATAAGAATAATAATAATATCTATGGACGCTTGCTATGACTACCATACCAACTTTCATTCAAATCGGATCAACCTTTTAGCAGTGAAAGACAGTCAAATATACACAGAATAATACATTATCCCTCAGAAACACCGTACTTTTTCGGCATAAAAAGTAATAGGGTACTTTTTAATGCCGAAAAATTACGGTGTCCTTTCCCAGGACTCAAAGTATGTCTATACCAAATTTCATCAAAATCAGTTCAGCGGTTAAAGCGTGAAGAGGTAACAGACATAGTCAGACACACTTTCGCATTTATAATATTATTAGTATAGGTATTGTAAAAACTTTTGCGGTTTGCTGTAGAGCAGGCATCTACAGACACACGAATTTGGTACGGAGCGTACAGCGGACCATATCCGCAGACCGAATCTGGTGTCGCTACACACGCACGGATTTGGTACGATGCAGTGGACCGAAAAGCTCGACACTCGTGTGTTCGATTTTCAGTTCTATTGCATTAGCACAGAGTTCTATTTACAGTGCTGTTTTTCGACGACGCGATGATTCCCGAAATTCATTGATAACAGGCAGTGATATCAACTCTCAAAAATATTTCTCCCCAAACTTTACCCCTGATACCATTGACAGGTCTAAGAGATAATAAGCTAGAAAGAAAGGTTATGTGTTTAACATAAAGACTTACGCGTGAATAACTAACTTGTCTTAATCTGATTTCACTCCCAATATTATATTTTCATATCCCTGACTATATACACACATTTAAATATTTTTTATTATTACATACAAATTTATTCATAAGGAGTAAACTCTAAACGTCCTGGCCCCTAATAAACCCCCGTAGATATTTTCCCTAAGTTTGGGTGGTAAATCCCTAAGTTAGCAACACTGACGCCGTTGTACGGCCTAACCGCCGGACTGCTCTACACACGCACGGATTTGGTATGGAGCGGACCAAATCCGATGCGGATAGCTGCGAACTCTTCGCCTTCTTCTTATGTTCACCGGACTGCCCTACACACGCTCTGATTTGGTACGGAGCGTACCAGATCCGCTGTACGCTCCGTACCAAATTCGTGTGTCTGTAGACACCATTATTCGTAATACGATACCTACCAAGCTTCAAGTTCAACCTAATATACAATTACTTAGTACCTATAATATGGTAGGATACTCAAAGATATAACATCAATTTAAAGTTTATTTCACTAAAATTAAAGAAGACGAATGTTATAAAAGTTGAAAATATTTTTTCACAGAATAGAATAGTATTTGATATTATAAAACAGTTATTCTTCTATTCTGCTCAGTCAATATCAATACGGTAAAAAGACTATGGCTGTGTTTCGCCGAAAATAGAGCTTGTTAGCGCTTGCTAGCGTTAAAAAAACAGATTATCCGCCAGGGCACATATTTTGCTAACTTCAATAATGCTACTAACATAATCCGCCATTTTGCTTATTTAATTAATACCAGCGGTTGCCATTTTGCCTACGTTTTATTTTCCGCGGAACACAGCCTATACATGCGGTTTAATTTTGAATTTCGAACGCAAATATTTCAAGAGCCTGAACGAAATAATATCAAGGTAGGTACATTTTACCAGCTAAAAAAATAGTAGGTAACTTATTAATGACCACCAAATAAGTTGACCTCTCGCTCAAAGCAAATACTTAGTTTAAGTAGATCTTGTACTATTGGTTTTGTCCTTCGCTATTTATTATTTGTGTTGAGTAGGATAAAAAATAGATTTATTTTTATAATTTTAATTTAATAGTTTTATTTCAAGAGAAAACATGCGAAAAATGATGATTTATTTCGGTTTGTGAAGCAAGTTCAAAAATACAGTTTTTTCATGATCCCGTGGGAACCGTTTTGGTTTCCAAGAAAAAAAAATACTGTTAGTTATTTCATATTCTAATCTACCTTTGTGCCAAGTTTTATTTAAATACGTCGAGTAGATTGCCTGAAATAACGTCAAACAGGTAGGTACAGTTTTTTGAAGATCCCATGGGAACCCTTTAATTTTGCGGGATAAAGAGTATCCTATTTTACCCTTCAGGTCCTAAGCTACCTACCTTCCAAATTTCATTTTATTCCATCCAGTGGTTTCAGCGTGATGTGATAACAAACACACAGACAGACAGACAGACAGACAGACAGACAGACATTTTTTTCAAAAACGTTATTTTTAGGTTCTGTGGCCTTTATAGACCCCCCATTTTGATTTTCACTTAGATAACTTTAATGTACAGACATGACCCCTCTACAGATTTATTATATGTATAGATTTAATACTGACGTTCAGTTTGAGGCTATTCATTTTATTGTATTTTTTTGAAGTACACAGTTTTTCACGGTTTGAGGTTAAACATTTTTTTACAGGTAAAATAGACCAAAATTTTGCTCGCTCGCGTTTAACATAAAGAACGTATCATATTACTTAGACCTTCGGTTTTAGGCTTGATGTATTTTCCGAAGTCTAGCCGATACTTAAGATGTGTAAGTTTCAACCTAAAACAAATAATGTTAATACTTAAAAGTCCGCTACCGTTTAGATAAATAAAGTAACCTAACCAAGAGCGTGTCAGGACATGTCTAAGGAGGATTCCGTAACAATAAATTTTCAAATTACTTCAAAAGTTACTGTCCGATTTGGTTCAAAATAATTTTCCTATTTAATTTTCAGCATGATCTATCAGCATAGAAAATTAACCCAGGCGCCAAATCTTTAAATACGCCTCTGAATCACAAAGAAAAATTATTTGACGTTTTGTGTCCTCATTAAAACTTTCTTTAAAAAAATTGCACATTGATACGTCAAGTCATCCCTGTTTTAGCGTAATATCGATTTTTATAACACTTATCTAGGTCGATGTGTGCTTATATTTCTAAAATTTAGATTAGTTTAGAAGATATTATGCCTCCAAACATCGGATTTTAAGAGCAACTTTGACCGTGCAACTCAAACACATACTGACACAGTTTGATTATTCAGCAATTCATTCAGACATCTTTACTCCAGACAACACGTAATTTGAGGACGCGTTATAAATGTGTGCACTGTAGCTTCTCTTATAAGTACCTATAGATTACTATTTTATGGATATGTTCTTTTTTCCCCTATGTTAGGTGAATCATCAAAAATTTTCCCCCCGCGGCGCACACTTTAGCTAGTAGACAGGAACCACGCATTTGGTTTGTTTTTCTACCGCGACGATTCATTGCGAAATTCTTTCAAATGTAAAGCAGATGATCCACATTTATATCTTCGTAAAATCCACGGTCTTGTCCACACCCGTTTTTGTAATTCATCTTCTAGTCGTCTAGCGCGAAATGGCACAGTTTTCGAAGCAACTGTTTTAATCGAATAGCCTTATAGTGTTTTTTTCGTATGCAGTTCATTTTGGACGAGTGGTCACCTCAGCACTCCAGTAAGTACTAGCTTAAAAAAATTAGCCTCATGTAAACAAAACTAGCATGCTCCAAGCTAGGTCAGTAAGCCAGGACAGTTTGGTAAAAAATTAGCTTGCTATCCTAGCTTGAAAAACTAGCCTCGTGTAGCCCGGGCATTAGTTCGAGCCGTTGACTAGCGCACACTTACTCGTAAGTGTAAAATATACTATCTTACTTAACCTATAGACAAAATTTCAATAATATGAATACTTCTCCAGGAAGTCAATAAAGGGTTTTTTTCCAGTGATAAAATTTTAGAAGTCCATATATATTTTTTCTACCCTATTCTGTACTGCAACCCGGCAACAAAACGGCATGAAAGGAAGGAACAATTGTTTTTTAAATAATTGCAGTCTAGAAATATAAAAAAAATGGAAAAAAATCCACGAGGACGACGGCAAAAATGTTATTCTTAAACAAAAAAAATATATATATGTTTTTGTAAATCCCTTTTTGCTCTGTTTCAATTATCAAAAATTATAATTAAGAAAGCTATTTAAATCGAAGTTCATTTTACGAGCGAAAGAAATGGTAACTGCAGCACCCTCTCGTATTAATATAAACCATAATTATTATTTTTAAACAAAAAATTAAACCGCCTTCCAAAGTAAAAATACACAAAAAAGTATGCAATAAAATTATTTTCTAAATAATTCCCCTTTTAAATTTGGCTATTTCTCTACTCAATCTTTCGTTTGGGCTGGTAGCGACTTCAAAATTTAGAAGACAATATTTTATAGAACTCACGTTCATATTTGCTGGTACCGACTTCAAAATTAAGAATATTGAGTAGAGAAATAGCCAAATTTAAAAGGGGAATTATTTAGAAAATAATTTTATTTCATACTTTTTTGTGTATTTTTACTTTGGAAGGCGGTTTAATTTTTTGTTTCAAAATAATAATTTGGCCCTTTTTAGTGATATATTTTGTTCAATTATTATTAATACGTCTTAAGAACGTCTAAAATAATCGATCGAATGTATAAAATTAAATACGCGCCAAGCTTCCATTAGATATTTTTATTAAGATGATGATTACTGTAAGTTACAAAGTGGCATATGCTTGCAGTTCTTTAAACAATGCCGAAATTTCCATACGCATATCTTTAAATACTGAGGAGTTCTGTTCAGTGCTTTTGGATCCAGGGTATACCTTGGTACAACATCTTATTTTTTAGTAGCTCATATACTTTTGATACTTCAGTAAAAGTCAAATTCACTATATGTGTCCATATAAATTTCGAGGAGTTCCCTCGATTCCTCATGGATCCCATCACCAGGTCACCACTTTTTTCAAAACGAGACCAACTTGGGATTATACCTTATACACCAAAAAAAGAATTATGAAAATCGGTCCACAGACGGCGGAATTGTGGTCTAACATACAAAAAAAAAATATACAGCCGTACGTATAACCGCCTCCTTTTTTGGAAGTCGGTTAAAAATAAGAACCATCGCCGATAAATGACTAATCCAACGCAGAAAACTGATTTGCTCGGTCAAGCCGTTCTGGTGATAAATGAGAACATTCGTTTGCGCACACATAAACACAATATCTCACCCTAACACAATGAAGGTGTGAGTAGGTATACTACCTACACCTTTATTCTGCGTTCCGTTGTGGGAAAAAATTTAATAAATCATTAAACTCCCCAGAAAATGAATTTAAAATTTTTATTAGAAAACTGTTAACAGTAAATAAAAAAATATATTTGAAAAACCTTATTTCTATTTTAAAATCTAAGTTATAATAACCTAATTAAAATCAGTTAACACAGAAAAAAGTTAATAAAATACTCTCTTACGATTAAAACATTGAAAGACTAGGAAAAGTTACAAATAGCTTGTAAATCTTCATCATACACATTCTTGAGTTTTACCTTATGTCTTAGAACAAACAAACGTATGAATCATTCCATTTATCTCTTATAAAACTTGGTACTTATGGGCCTAACTAATTGATTTATTTTCCTGATTTTCACAAAATGTTTACAGTAATCTAGTACAGTAAACTAGACAGCCACAAAGCTATCAAATGTCTATCGCTTCTTTACAAGTAAAGTCTGGATGACGTCAACAGGCAGCGCTTTGGTCTCAGGCAGACAGTAGAAGCAGAAGACCACGTTGAGTATGCACGAGATGGAGAAGAAATAGAAGGCGGAGGCAATGCCGAAATTAGTCACGAATACGCTGAGGATGAAGACCACGAGGAAGTTGCATACCCAAGCCCACTCCTGGGCCAGCATTAGCATGAAGCTTTTCACCTGGAATTGACGTTTATATTTGTGAAGACATAGGCTATGTAGATAATTAGTTACATAGATAATATCAAGAGTTACTTTTGTTACTGAAAGTAACAGTAATTAATAATAATAATTTGTATTAAGTTTGTGAATAAATAATGTACATGTTGACGAAACAGCATTTAATAGAAATTATAATATAATATATTGTAATAATATAGGTACTAATAATGAAAATTGCACTACATAAAATATAAATAGACCTATAGCTCAAGCTTACCTCAGGTAAGAAGAACTCCGCCATGATGATATAAGGAACAGTACCGGCGCCAAAGGTATAGACGATACAGTAGATGTAGAGAAAGACCACGGTGAGCCAGTCCGGGCCCCATTGGAAGTGGACCTGGGTGGCCACGGCAAGGCAGCTGATGCCGGATGCCATGGACGAGTAGATCATGAGGATCTGGCGAAAGATATATGGACTTGAAGCTATTTAACGGATTATAATAACATATTGAAGCTTGGTAAAAGTAAATAAAATATTTGTATCTCTGTTAAGATGAAAAATACAGCTATTTCGAATGTGGTTACTAATTAAAAGGATAAAACAATGCATGATGTAGAACCAACATATTTTTACGCCGTCCTTAGATAAAAAAATAATAATTTATACCTACATCTCTGTTTCGCACATAATTTTAAATGCAAGACTAACCTGCCTTCCATAGATATCCACAAGGTATGCAGCGATGAATCCAACAATGGTGTTCAAAAGTCCAAAGAATATGCTCATTAAGTTTCCAGAAATGCTGGGCATCGCCTTTTCAAATAGTGGCTGTGCGTAGACCTGAACTGCTGCCAGTCCTTGGAATAGTGATAACAATGTCACCATCATCACGACAAAGATACCTCGACGTGTCGACTTTGATTTACCTAAAACATTTTTAATATTGATAATAGTAATAGGTATGGCTTCGCTAGCGTGAAATTAGGTTTTAAACTTTCCTTGAATTTTAGAAAACGGTGAAATAAGTAACTCATTATATTTTCGTACTCATACGAATATCATGCAATTCATACGAAATATCATGTAAATATGTCCAAGTAATAAAAAGTTTCATACAAACTTTAATCAAATATTTTACCCCCTTGGGGGTCGAATTTTGAAAAATCCTTCCTTAGTGGATGCCTACGTGATACGAGAAATACTTGTGCAAAATATCTTGAGGGTTTGGCCTATGCGTTGATACATCAGTCGATCAGCTTTACCTTTTATAGGTCTAGAAGATTATACCATATTAAAAAATAAAAAGCTTACAATAGCGCCCTGTGCACGTAAAGTTCGGACTGCGAATCGGACTGCGCGGTTGAAACTGTGGAAAATGCGCTGTCATCGACATGCCAGATCGGACTGTCGGCCCGTGCATTTATTTCCGCTATTTACCGCGGTCAGAATTGTACGTGTGATGAGTGCTATTTTCTTAATAACAGTTGATTTGTAATTGAAATACTTACGAATGAAATGGAGTAAAGATGTTTTTTTTGGTATTTCCGGTGGCTTCAAGCTTTCTTCTTCTGGCAGTTGTTCTCCAGCTGGAAAAAGTTTAGGATCTGGATTAAAACAAAGGCTATCCAAGAAAAGTCAAAAGGCCTCAATCTTTCCGGCGGATCGAATAGTCTTGAATTTCTTAGGCGTCGGAGATGACGGCCTCTTCCAGGTCATAGATTGTTGTTTAGTTTCTGGATCTCAATTTTTTCATGCACAGGTATTTTATTACCGCGTGCACCTCAAAATTCTAAGACGAAAAGGTTTAGGTTTACGTTTGTGAGATATTTAACTTTAACAAGGATTTCCTATTGCGCGCACGAAGTCGTCTAGTCGTAACTTACTTACTTACTTATCAAAGTCACAAAAACTGTATTGTTTTAAATATATCTTCAGTTTTTATATATTTATTCTTGACTTAAAATTGTGCTACACACTGACACTTCGATTTCAGCGCTATTGTTCTAGCGCAAGTTCTACTTAGGCCAACTTGCGCCAATCCGGGTTAAAGTTAACCCTGGGTTAAAATCATGCTATCTCCCTCGTTCTTCGTATTTGTGAAAGACAAAGCATGTTATTTTAACCCAAGGTTAACTTTAACCCGTATTGGCGCAAGTGGGCCTTACAGTGCTGTTTTTTGTCGCGACCACTAAAACGCTCGTGGGAACGAGGGCTTACCTATGAATGTACATATTGCCTGCTGTATTATTGCCATTTTTTCCTCAAGGATCCCAGTCTCAGCTCAGCTGACTGCTAACTGACTAATGTTAGTCTGGTACATGTATCATTTAATACTATAGAGATAAATCTTTCGGTGAACTGAGCAAATACTCAACAGTAAAGTTAATACGTGCCATAAACTTTACCCGATAAGGCGATAATGTGTCGAAATGAAATTATAACTTGGCGTGTGAAAAGTTTGAAACGTACAGCTTGGCAAAAAAGAGTATGACGGGGTGACAGTAGAAACTAAAAAAAAAAACGATTTTATCATTTTTCATTCATGATAGATTGGAATGTATATTATATTTATTTGTACCATTAAGTCAAAAAGGGTATTGTTTGCCACTCCTAGTTTTGGGAATTGATCATCTAAAGGCTCAAAGGGTGAAAGACTTTTGACTTTCTTGAGATGATTAAGTGAGGAATCATTCGAAATTAATTAAACTGTATATAATTGCCCTAGTTTTAATATCATTTAAAATCAAAGGGTAATGATTTTTCAGTCTATGTATGCATGAGTATATTTATTCCACTGTAGTGCCTAAACTACTGACCCGATCTTAATAAATTAGTTGACAATAGATTCGTTATAATAGCCCGACTAACATATAATTGAAGTCGTCGGGTTAAAGTTTTGATAAAAAAATGTAGTTATTATTTAATCAGATAAGTAAATTACAATCAGCTGTGCTATTGCATCATAATGTATACAGCGGTAATTGGTATAATATTTTAATACGATTATACTGTTTGTTGTGTTTCATGTGACACTTCACGTGATCAACAAGACCCATGATTGTCAACGGATTAAAATTCTAAGTGTATTGTATATCTTGCTATTTTTTAACAGAAAATATTTGAGTTTTTATAAGATACAAAGCAATATATTAATCTGAGAACCCTTTATTTAACAAAATTATTTATTGTAATTTGTTACATAAAAGTAACAATGTTGCCTTTAATAAATGTCCATCATCTAACATTGTTCATTTTGAGATTTTAAATGTCACTTTTAATTTTTAATCTTACTTTTAATATACGAGTAATACTATACTTTTTTGTATTTATTAATGATAAACATTAATAAATACAAAAAAGTATAGTAATTAATTTTTGCCCTATTAATTAAAAATACACATCGAAAAATAATCGTTTTTATTTACATTATTAGATTATTTTCTTTTTAACTTCTACAACTTCTTAACTTAACAAATTTTTTATAAGGATGTTTATGATATTTATCGTATGACTAAATTTTAATTTTTTATAATACACTTAATAAATTAAGACACTTACAGTAATAAAATTGAGCACTTAGTATTTCTTTTGTAACAACAAAGTCTGAATAACGTCGACGGTCTGTGCATTAGTTTCTGGTAAATTGAAAAAGCACAAGATGGCCGTCAGAAAACAGGACACGGCGAAGACGTAGAAGATCCCACTGAGTCCCACCACTGCCACCAACGGCGGGTACACGAATAGGATCAAGAAGTTGCAGATCCACGCCCATTCGAGTGTTACCATAGTGAGGATACTTCGGATCTGAAAAAAAAATAATGGTATTTATTATACTAGTGATGGTCGATGGAGTAACTAGATTATAAAGACAGCAAGTAGTGGTGACTATATTTGTTTATGTTTTGTATGACATCTCTTCCTAGAACCTGAATTTTAATGTAGAATGTTAATATTATAATCATTCTTTAGGCTTTTTGTTACTAGTTAAATATCTGATAACTATTTACTATTTAGATCACCTCTACAATGGAGCTTTATATTTACTTCTGGCAAGAACACTTCGGCGATCACCACATATGGCACCGTTCCGCCGCCGAAGGTGTACGCGATGCTGTAGCAGAAGATGATGACTCCTGTCATCCAGCCAGGTCCCCATTGGAACTGGATCTGAGAGCCAAGAGCCAGGCAGCTGATTCCAGCCGCTATTGATGGGTAGATGATGAGAGGCTGAAAATTAATCATATTAACATATTCAATTTCAAGCTTTGCCCAGAAATTACATAGAAACATTAGATAAGTGATTTTTGTATTAGTTATTGAAAACGATTTCGTTTGTGTTAAAAGAAAATCTGTCTACCTAGCAAGGTAACGTAATGATAATATAATTTATGTGAATTGTAACTGACAGTCTATCGAATATAAAATAAGTATCTGTTCTTCTCAGATTGCTATAGAAAAACTGAAAACTAAGACTGACTGTTAAGTATAGATCTATACACCACTCACCCTTCTTCCAAACAAATCCAGGAAATACGCCGCAACAAGTCCAGCAATAGTGCTGACCAATGTAAACAATATCCCGGTAACATTTCCTGATATACCAGGCAAGGTCTCGTCGAACATAGGTTGTGCGTACACCTGCACTGCGACTACGCCTTGGAACACTGAACAGAATGTCAACGTACAGACCAGGAACAGAGCTAGACGTGAAGACTTGGATTTTTCTGTAAAAATAAGAAAATGTTTTAGTTTACTAAGTAACAAACAAACTTGTTGCTTCTTTGCTATTAAACATTAAATTATTTATTAGTTTGTTGGTAAGAATTACTTATTATACGGTGAATCAAATAAATTATGTTGTTTAAGTGACTTACTGAAAAACTCTATCCGTGACAATTTTTGCGGTGTATCAGACTCTCCTTTCAGTTTTTCTTCTTCTCCTGAAACTCCTATTATAAAACGAGTCTGATTAGCCTAGATTAGGTCAAATAATATTAAATTAATTAAGGTAATTAATTTATTTTTCTGTATTTTTAGCTCTGTATCAAAAATAGTAAATTAACTTTTGGTTCCAACTTGTAAATATTTATAACACTTATAACCCACATTATACTAGCTAAAAATAAAGCGATATAATTACAATTGACGTAATGTTAACAAAAGTATTAGAGATAATTCTTATTGCAAATACGCTAAAAACTTCCATTCATCATTACTATCAGCTTTGTTTGCACGTTTTTCATCTTGATTTATCTTTGAATTTATATTTACTTTCATTACATCAGACTCAAAACACTTAAAAGTCTAAACGCCACTATTGTTTACAATATTTCTCGCGGTTTTTCAATTATACTCACAGTAAGAATAAACTTATTTACCATCTAATTGAGGATTCAATGTTCTTATAATGACTGTCATCTGGTGTTGCACTTCTTTGGAATCCGTTGATGTGTTCCTATAGAAAGCTATTGACTGAGCAGCTTCCTGGAACAAAGTATTAATTTTAGCGTATTATCTTATATATTTATAATATAATTATTATCCCAACGTCATTTCTCGTCCTTTGAAATATACTTATACCAGTATTTGGAATATATTTTGTGCACGAGAGAAGGTAAATTCTACAGGTAAATCTTTATTTGATTGATTATTACCTTTTCTAATCCTTTGCTCATCAAAAATACCGGTGACTCCTTCACATACAGCATTAGCAATGCCCCGATTGTCGTGACCAATAGGTTCGCATAGTTCATCATCTCGTAATCCAGGCATCCGAAGATATATGAGACCATCACACCCACACTCCAAAATATATTGGCTCCAGCAGTCAAGGTCCCTCGTACTGTTTCCGCACTGATCTCGCTAATGAATAGGGGGATGATGGTGAAGAGACCAGTCGACATCCCGGATATGCAGACAGCTGCAAATACCACCTCTACCTTTGAGCTGACACAGATGATGAGCCAGGCTACCTGTAAGAATATTTAGGGTAGCTTTAATTGAATTAGGTATTAGCTTACATAATATTGACTATATTAGGATTTAAAGAACAACATTAATTGGTGACTGCCAAGGCAGTTATGTTATTTTTAATTTCTTATCAACTAAAAGCGCGAATTGGTGCAATTAAATTAAAAGGTTGCTTCTAAAAGTAAGTAGTTAATTATATCAAATTCCACAGTAACTTGTTAACAATTACTGTCTCCAACCAACGGTACACCGTACAATATTTTACATACAAGCTAGTACCACATCGATTTTTTCGTGTTCAATGTTCATCTCCTAGATTTTCAATCATCCTTGTAAAGATATTAACATAGGATTAGTATTACAATTCTTTGGGTTGAATATAGAAAAGCTGCTACTTGTTCTCCCTTAACAAGACTTACTATTTGAGGTACAGCGAACACTAAACATGACTTCTTCCTCCCAAACACCTCAAGCAGGAATCCAGATAGAGGAGTGCTGACCAGAGCTGTAGCTGTGAAGATGCTGCCGAAGAGAGCTTGTTCCATGTCAGTCATGGGTCGGTCTAGGGTGGTGGCGTTGGAACCGAACTGCTGGATGGTGGAGGAAGGCCACGCATACATCATACCCATGTTCATCGTGAGGAGACATGCTGGAATAAATGTCAATGATTAAGATGATGAATAAAAAAATAGATTAATGCACAATGAAGACTTAAGATATCAACATAATTATAGGGTTGAAAATGGCCTGAACTGCTTCGAAAAGATGGTGGTCTTTTGTGCTAGTCTTGGCGGGGGCACTGCCACGACCCCACGATGTAAATAACATAGATTTACTAACTGAAAAAACATATAACATGCCGCTAATTATTGAATGTCGTAAAATGTGATGCCAGTTGCATTGGTAATAATTGTAACAAATGTTTTGATGTACACAAAACTAAAGCTTGCATACGCTTACCTATAAGAGTCCCCACGACCTGTTTCACTATAGTCATGTTGACAGTTGACAACACTTCTGCCGGAAGATGGCTGACTGAGTACTGAGCTACTAGAACTATTGAGTGAGCTACTCAGCCTTCTTATAAGTCGTACTCAAATACAAACAGACGATAATAATTAATTTGCAAATACTGATAGTATCAAAATAGAATGGTGAAAATATCGAATCTTGTCTTCTTTGTTTTGCTGCTGTCGGTATGCCTGACGTAGCAACGAAAAGTGGAAAACAAGGATCTATTTCGTCGAAAAATTATGTCGATAAACATTAAATAAATAAATAAACTAATCAAGAGCGTGTTAGGCTTATAACATGGCTTATAGCAGAGTTCAGTATATATCAACGCACAGTAAGTTTTTTTAATAAACTTGAATTTTTAATAAAAACTTCAAAAGTTATAGTCCGAATTCGCTCATGATAATTTTTCTATTAGGAGTATTTGGCATGACATTATTACTGAAGTTAGCAAGGGAGAAAAGACAGACAGACGGACGGACAGAGCGAAACTATAAGAGTTAGTTGTAGTTATAACGAAACCCTAAAAATACATCACTTTCAAACCAATGTTATCCAAAATTTAGGATATCGATCCATGCAGAATAATTATCATATTTTTTTTTAGATTTAGTTCCTAATTCTTTTATTAATACGTGAGCCAGAGATTTGCTACTCATGTGGAAAATCTGTGGCCCACTGTACAGGTCATCCTCTGCCTATCCCCTTAGGGATAGAGGATGACCTTCACCCTTAGGTCTCTATTATGTATAACTAACGAGATTGTAAAAATATGGTGAAAGATATTGATAAAATAATATTGAAAAATACTATATATTGATAATCTAACGAAAAATAACGTGTTAAATTATAGGCAGAATATTCGCGTTGGAAGTCTATAAACATTTTAAACTTTCACTAGTTATGTTACGGTATATAATAAAACGGTTTTTACAAATTTACGGTGACATAATATATATTCATACCTTCAAACCTATTCTATTGGAACAGGCTTATGCATAATATTGTGTGCTACTGATCTAACTAAATTCGCGTAAATTAAGCTGTTAAAATTATCAACCAACCCTCAAACGTTCCGTACCCAAAGCATAAAAATGGACCTTATTAATGAGACTTTGCTGCCTGTCCGTCCGTCACCAGACTGTATCTCCTTAACCGTCATAGCTAGACAGTTGAAATTTTAACAGAAGGTGTATTTCTCTTGCCGCTATAACAACAAATACTAGAAACAGAATAAAATAAATAGTTCCTATAGAGCAAACGGAATTTTTTCGCCGTTTTGTACGAGTCCGAATCGCACTTGACCTTTTTTTTATTATTATTGTTCTACTTTGATCACTTAATTTATAACAACTACTAGTTATTTACGAGTAGTAATTAGTATGACGCCTCGGGTCAGGATTTGCATAGATAAACAGCCTCCCGCCGCGCCGCCTACGGTGCGGGCAGTATATTTTGTATAATTAATTACTTATAAAAACTCGTAAAAAATTATGTTATACAATTAAAAACTCAAGATGCTTACAATAAAAATAAAAGTTTGGATAGAAATGTTAATGCGTTCGCTTTGAGCTTTCATTTCAAAGTTTGTTAGTTTAGGGTCTTTAGTATGAAACGACGAAATAGAAAGGAGGACAACGAGGAGTAAAAGTAGGTAGTTTTTTTGTTAGACGCGTTTTATATTTCGTTCGCCTTAAAATAATGCGATTGATATTTCAATTATTTTCCCGTTTTAACATTTTATCAAGAACTACTAAATCAACTTGCCTATATGAATGACTTAAACCGTTACTTTCTATTCAAGATTGACTTTTATTGAGGAAATTTCCAAACATTTTTCTAAAATTTACATATTTAAGCGCGAAGAATATTCACCCAATAGATATTTTTGTGATTCTCGAAATTGGACATCAGTTTTTAGTTCATTTAATCACCTGTTTTTATAAAATTTAATAATAATCTTAACACACCTTTATTTCACAAGCCTTCCCAAGCTAAGAAAAAGAAAACAACGAGTTGTACTGTACTCCGGTAGTGCCGGAAGTGAAAACTTGAATATTAAATTGGAAAAACCGCCATCTAGGTCAAAAGATACGAACTAAAATAGTTCGCGTCAAAGAACTAAGCGTACGTAATAGCTCGCGTCAAAGAACTAAGAAAAACCGACATCTAGGTTAAAAGATACGAACTAAAATAGTTTCATGCTATGCTCGCGTCAGGGAACTAAGACAGCTAACAGCTGTTGCAAGTTGCATCTTAGGAATTTTCGATCAGGTCACGTGTCCTGACGCGAGTTTTTACCCATCCCAAGAAAAGTGCACAACGCCGCTAAAGGCGTTTTCACTTCAAAAAAAGCTGTACCTAATCTCAATTTGGAAAAAAATAGGTACTTTTTTTTCTAATTTTGGTATAAGGAACATCGCTAAAGCTCCATGGTTAACTAGAAATACATGAATACTTAAATGTACCAACTGTGGCGTCTGAGATTGAGCGCTACGAAAAACAGCACACCACATAAACCCTTTCGCCCAGGAACTTCTCGACTGCCACAATGTGGTCAAAAGATTGAAAAGAAACCATATAGAGACTGAAGCTCTGGCTTCCATCTCTATTAAACGCCATTAAAACAATCAACTAATAATTAGTGTCCGACCGAAAGTTCGGTTTCGGTTTCGGCCGAGTTTCGGCCAAAAATCAAGTTTCGGCAGCAGTTTCGGTTTCGGCCAAAAGTGGCCGAAACTTTTGCCGAAACCGAAACTGATTTCGGAAGTTTTCGTGCACGCTCGCCTAACTTCGTTTCTTGCGGCAACGCTTTGACAACGCAACTGAATTTGAAAACATAATTATAATATAATTAATATTTTTTTAATATTATGTTAAATAAATGATTACAACAAAATTAATATACCGTGTTTCCATTTCATGTCCTAATTAATGCATAAATTTCAGTATTTTAAGGAATTTTCTACTTGACCACGTGAGTTTCGGTTTCGATTTCGGTTTCGGCCGAAACTGAATCCACGGCCGAATATTCGGTTTCAGTTTCGGTTTCGGCCGGAAAACCAGTTTCGGTCGGACTCTACTAATAATCATAGTCTGGCGACAGATTGTAGATATGAAACGAAGAAAAAAAATGGTATAGATTGAATAGGATGTGGTAATATGTTGAATCATTTACTAATATGACGTGTAGTTATCTGAGATAAGTAGTAATGATGTATTGTATTGTTTCAGGTAAACAGTGATTAGATGCCGTCGGAGAGTATACTTTATACAGGAGGTATTTTTTGGCTCTTCCTATTAAAAAAAAAAACTTAGGCCTTTACATCCGTTAATGGACGATTTATACAGTATTCTCCGAGCGAAGTAACCATGCTCTTGAAATACTGTAGTGCCTGGGACAGTTGGTTTTTAAATGTCGTATGGTTGTCTAAGCACATACGGCATTCTCACAACATAGTCAGCCTAGTCCAGAGGAATGAACTAGTCAATACGTCTGGGGCCAACTATGTGCGCGGGTTTCCTCACGATGTTTTCCTTCACCGTTAGAGTGTCCGTATAATGTACTTGAGATCTGAAAAAGTCTCATTGGTACACGCCACAACCTGGGAATCGAACCTGCACTCACTCGAGTGCGAACCAAACGGTCTATTATTATTAAATTATTTTAGAAATGATAACCCAACCCACTCCATTTTTCGCGAATTTAAGTCATGCGACATATTATGGTTTTCATGAAAGCGAACGTTCTTTATTACAAACCATAAATTATTATTGTAATTTTTATAATTTACCTACTTCTTTCACATAATATTGTAAAATTTAAAAATGTATCATGGAGTAGGTACCTATTTTATAGTTTTTTGTCATTTATTTGTCATTTTCATTCATTCCTAAAGGGTTGAAATGGGGGTCCAACGTTTTTATAGTGAAATAAAAACTGCAGGTCGGATTGCGTTGAATTTTGGAAAGAAGATAATTATTGCGGCGCAGACATCCATTTAAAAATATATTTTTTATTTTATACCCCACGGAGCTGCAATGTTTATAATTGTAATTCGATATTCCAAAAAAAATTGAGGATTTGTACAGCGTGCGTCAAAACTCTAATGCTATCTACAGACACACGAATTTGGTACGGAGCGTACAGCGAACCATATCCGGAGACCAAATTCGGTGTCGCTACACATGCACGGATTTGGTACGGTGCAGTGGAGTGAAACGCTCGACACTCGTGTGTTCGATTTTATGCTCTATTACATTAGCACAGAGTTCTATTTACAGTGCGGTTTTTAAACGACGACGATGATTCCCGCAATTCATTTATAACGGGTAGTGATACCAACACTTACAAAATATTTCTCCCCAAATTTTACCCCTGATTACTTATACCATTGACAGGTCTAAGAGATAATAAGCTAGAAATAAAGGTTATGTGTTTAACATAAAGACTTACGCGTGAATAACATAAAACTAACTTGTCTTAATCTGATTTCACTCCCAATACATTTTCATATCCCTGGCTATATACACACATTAAAATAATTTTTAGTATTATATACAAATTGATTCATAAGGAGTAAACTCTAAACATCCTGTCCCCTAGTAAACCCCCGTAGATATTTTCCCTAATTTTGGGGGTTCATCCCTAAGTTGGCAACACTGATAACGTTGTACGCCCTAACCGCCGGACTGCTCTACACACGCACGAATTTGGTACGGAGCGGACCAGATCCGATGCGGACAGCGGCGAACTCTTCGCCTTCTTCTGGCGTACTCTTCGCCTTCTTCATATGTTCGCCGGACTGCCCTACACACGCTCGGATCTGGTACGGAGCGTACCAGATCCGCTGTACGCTCCGTACCAAATTCGTGTGTCTGTAGACACCATAAATCATCACTCTCTCAAATCGCTCGGCGTTCTAAAAATAAACTGCCATAAAATTTGGGAAAGTAAAGATCAATTAAGTGTAATTGATCTACTTACTTCACCCGTTGATATTTATGATACCTAACCTGTATGAGATGACGTAACCAGTAGCATGTCCTGAGATGTCTAAGGAGGGTTCCGTAACTATCAACGCACAATAGCTTTTCTTAAATTTCTTCAAAAGTAACTGTCCGATTTCGCTCAAAATCATTTGTATCAGCATGAAGCAGATATTTAATATTCTTTCTTATTGTTCGTCACTGTACCTAATCTAAATTATATTGGGATACAATATTTTTTCCTCCGCAATAATCACCGACATTAAAATTCTATTTTCTTTGTTGTGGACCTTTACGAATCGTAAATTATCAATTTCTATTCCAGTGTGAAGTAATGTTCCGAAATCTTTAGACCATCATTATGGTCAATTTGGATACAAAGAGTGTCGTGATGTATTAAAAGTTCATCTGTTGTGTTGGATCACGAACACATCAGTTGTCCATCAACCACAGATGAAGCTTGCGTCCTTTGCTATTAGAATACGGTACGACCATGACGTTAATGATTTTCGGCAATCATTGTTTTTCATACGTCATCATTTCTATAGAAAAACGATTATACAGTGCCTACCTTATAGAGGCGAACAGTACAGTAAAAGTTATAACCAATTTGCTAATAGTTCTTGGCAATTGTACTGGTACTATATACACAGGTACCTGTGTATACAGTACCTACCTTACAGTGGAGATGGCTGTTTTTCCCTGACCCTAGCCTGTATAATAGGTAGGGACTTGGATGATGTTTGTTCTAAATGACTTCTAAAGGTAAGTGGTAAGTGAAGCCGATAGGAATGTAGTTATAGGAACCCCACGCCCCGGAACACTAATCAATTTGATATTACTTTTATCAATCGTAAATGAACTAATGCCAATAATAATTTGCTGTATTTACTGGACAAAATTAGGCAAAACCTCGGGAACATTTTACGAAACAAATTTTGTATTCGACCACACACATATTTTGTACGAGAAAACATTAAATTCAAGACAGCTACGCTACATACTATAATGTGGAATAGCTTCCAATTCGAAATGAAATAAATGAAATGAAATGAAATGAAATGAAATGAAATGAAATGAAATAATGAAATGAAATGAAATATATTTATTGCAAGAATGTAGTACATTACAGAGATCTTAAAATTAGAGATAAAGTTTCTATACATTCTGCCATTTTAGTGGCGTGCAAAAGTACAAGAATAAATTAACAATTATTTATTAAATCTATTATTTATGTTTAATAGTAGTTGTAAAGTCTTAAGTAAGTAGATGTAAATACTTGAATAAAATAAAACAAAGTCTATACCTACTATTTATACTATGGTTACTATGGTTTATAAATTATACATCTATCAAATCATTGAGAGTCAAAATAATTAATGATAATAATGTCAAAGTGTAAATTCTAAGTTGTCAATAATAATAATAATACAAAATTTAAATAAATTTCATAATTAGGTGCATAATTACATAAATTAAATTAAATTATTTAAAATTCATGTATTCCTCTACACTATAAAAATTTTTATCTGCCAACCATTTTGTAATTTCTCTTTTGAAGGTCAGGTAATTTAGATCCTTAAAATGGTTTGGCAACTTATTGTGTATTTTAATTGCATTGATGTATACATTACGTTTATAAATATCGAGTCTACACTGGGGCATGAATAATTTAAATTTATTTCTTGGTAGGGCAGTTCTTCTGCTTGCATTTGCACTCAAAGTAAAGTATTCTGGATTTTGTTTCACAAAAACATTAATATCCCTTAAGTACATACATGGCAATGGTAAAATGTGAAATTTTTTAAACAAGGGTTTGCAGCTATCTAATGACCACGCACCGCATATCGCTCTAACGCATTTTTTTTGTGCTCTAAAAGCTTTGCCAATTTCAACCGAATTGCCCCATAACAGAAGACCGTATGAGAGTACAGAGGATACGTAAGCATTGTAAGCATATAAGGCTGCTTCGACAGATACTAATAATCGTAATTTTTTTATCGCGTAGACGAATTTTTCCAGTTTGTTACATACGTGTTCTATGTGTAATTTCCAATCGCAACGTTTGTCAATTATTAATCCTAAAAATTTGGTGGAATCTACCATTTCAATTTTTGTATTATCACAATTTATGTCCAGGTCTGTTGTTTGTGTCTTAGAGTGTCCAAATTGTATCATTTTTGTCTTGTTTAGGTTTACTTTTAAATTATTATTTTCGAGCCATTTTAAAATTTTGTCCAGATTTATTTTTATTTCACTTTCAAATAATTGTTTAGTTTTACTCTTAATTACTAATGTTGTATCATCTGCAAATAATACAGTTTTATTATCAATGGCATTGGGAAGATCATTGATATAAAGTAAGAATAGAAATGGCCCTAAGATACTTCCCTGTGGAACACCAAATGCATTGATCAGGAATTGTGATCTAGTAATTCTTTTGAAACCGTTTGTAATTCTAGATATCTCTACACATTGTAAACGATTTGATAAATAGCTTTCAAGCCAACTATTCGCCTTGCCTCGTATACCATAACTATCAAGCTTATAAAGTAGAAGTTTGTGGTCTACAAAGTCGAATGCTTTTGTCATGTCGAGAAAGATCGCTGTTACAAGACTCCTGTCATTTATAGATTCAGTAATATATTTAATAAGATCGAAACATGCTAATGTGGTATTACTATTCTTTTTAAATCCAAACTGTTCGCATTTAAGTATTCCATTGTAGATAACAAAATCGTACAGACGTTTTAAGATTGTCTTTTCAAAAACTTTAGATAATACCGGTATCAAAGAGACAGGACGATAATTATTCATGTCAGAGTTATCTCCTTTCTTAAAAAGAGGTTTTATTATAGATTTCTTTAAAATTACCGGAAACGTGCCTTCTTCGAATGATAAATTTACTAAAAAACTTAAAGGTTGACTTATATGTTTGGCACATGCTTTTATTATTTTAGTTTTGAGGTTGTCAAATCCTACTGCGTTTGTATTATTTAGGTTTTTAATAACCTTGTTTATTTCATATTTATCTGTTGGTTTTAAAAATATTGTATTCTGAATATTATTTGTCAAAGTGTAATTTATATAGCTCCTTTTATAGTCAAATTTACTCATATTTGTCAATTTTATATAGAAATTATTAAATGATTCACAAATGTCATTGGGATCTGATAAAACTTGGTCATTATTTAAAATTACTTCAATGTCAGCCTGTATATTAGTGTCACCTATATTTTTATTTATAACGTCCCATATTGCTTTGCATTTATTTTTATGATTGCTTATATAGTAATTGTTCTGTAATTGTATTGAGTTAAAGATGCATTTCTTCAGTATTTTGCTGTATTGTATATATGTTTTGTAGTTAATCTTCTTATTTGCCCGTGTACCTTTATATTTTAAGTACAGTTTTCTTTTGACAACGCAACATTTTTATTATGCTAATATTGTGTCGAAGTTAACAAATAACTGCTGGTTAAATCGACAGCTAATGATAATAGAACTGATTACAGAATATATTGATAGGAATAGGTATATCTATTGGTTTATTTAAATTGAAACATTTTATTGCTCATTAATAAGTTTTAAAATTACTTTTGTATATTCTGTCCCGATTAAAAATGTGGGCGGCTATAATGCCACCAATTTAAATGTCACTTGTTCACCGCGCTACAATGACGCATTAATTTCGTAGAATTTCATTATTTTTTGTTTACACTTATACACACGATGAGCAGAACGAAGTTGAGTGAAGAATGATATCAAAAATTTGGGAAATACTTCTTTGGATAATTTAGTCAGCTACAATTTGAGCATAAAACAGACGATCGGGTTGAGGGTTTGTCCTGTGGCCTAACCTTTTTGGGACAATATTTTTTCGCTTTCCGTAGATTCATTTCCAATGTGCTCGATAGTTGTGTGAGGCACAAAATCTGTTAATTTTTCATAAAAAAAGATGTAAAAATGTAAACATGATTTTTAGTCAGAATATTATACCATACGCAAATAGTTTTATTATTTTGCAATTAAATAAATTACAACTGAAGCCAATTTCTCACTCGACTACAAACGATATTTCTTGGTCAAGAAATGGAAATAGCTGCACACATTATAAGCGCAAAGAATACCGCGCGAATCTATCTTACTACGTCTGTTCGGATCGGCGCAGACCGGCGACCTACAGCTGTCGCGCGTACTTGCGACACAACTATTAACACATTTGTAGCGACTCACGATTGGCCGCGCGAGTATTCAGGGGCCTTATAAAGTATCGAAGTTTAAAGTTGAAACGTATAGGACACACGTAATTTATCAGATTAGATGTTGCTCGGGACATCGTGCGCACAAAAGTTTATTTCGCAGAAACCGTACATTTTTCCGCGAAAAAAAGTAGCGTATCTCCTTCCCCGTGGTCTACTCTACATCTGTGCCAAATTTCATCAAAATCGGTCCAGTAGTTTCGGAGCCTATTCAATGCAAACAAACAAACTAAATTTTCCTCTTTATTATATTAGTCAACGATATAATATTGACATATTATGATATATGTATGGGATACATACATTTTATACGTTTTTGTATTGGTATTATGGCTAAGTTCCCAGTTGTGGCTGCTTAAATTGTAGCCCTAAGAGTGACTGTAGTGTGCGTCACACAAGTTTTATAGATTTCGTGGTGCTAGTAACCTCTAACGCAACGGCAATAAAATTAAAATAAAATAAAAAATATTAATTGAAATAAAATTTTAAGTTCTTTTTTAAGTCTACAAAATAGGAAAAAAAGTAAAAAAAAACTGCGTGACGACCGGTCGCGATTGCTTGTGGTCCGTCTGCGCCGTGTCTTATACCCTAGAGAGATATCCTCTTTCTGACAAATACCTCGTGTCTAGACTTAGGTTTTATGTGCACAATATTAATCATACTGTATCTGTCTGTATATTTAATTCAATATTATCTTAAAACTTACGTTTCGTTGATAAGTGTAGGTTCACCTAGTGGTAGTCGTTATTTGTAAGGAAAAAGTGTAGTTATGTATCTTTATTAAATAATTAAATTAGTAATAAGTTTAAATGTATATTTTTTTTATGAATAATTTTATTAGTATATAGCACGAATAGGTAGGCGTCGGTAAGATGCCACGGCCTCACAGAAAACCGTCGTTAAATAACGCTAGTGTTGTGTTCTGCCGAGCGTGTGAGAGTTACCGTAGATCTGATGGAAGATGAGGGTTCATAAAACCATCAACGCTTGTGTAACTCCTCTGGTATTGCGGATGTTCAATGTCTGCTTTTTTTCTCTTTCAATGCAGGAGTATCTAAACCTATAATATTTTATATGACAACCTTTGTGGCTCAGTGGTTAGGGTGTTGACGCTCAAATCGGAGGTCTCGGGTTTAAATTCCGTCGACGAACAAAGAGTTTTCTGTTTTCATGGATTGTAATTAATAATTATGTATGTTATACCTGTAATAAAATTCTTAAATATTATGTGTATTGTGTATAATATAAAAGATTAAAGATAAGATATATTTCCGTTGTCTGGTAACACAAGTTCTCCGAGAACTTAGCACTGGACCAGATTGACGTGGTGTGAAAACGTCTATTGTAGATATCCTACTAAGTGCTATTTATAAATGTGAAAGTTTGTAGGGATGTATGGATGTTTGTTGCTCTTATGCTCTTACACGCAATAACTACTGAACGGATTTTTATGAAATTTGTTATGGTACCTAGTAGTAGATTAACACAGGCTATCCCGTAATAATACGGTGTTCTCATGGAATACCTACTGTATTTATGCAGGCGGAGCCGCGGGCAAAAACTAGTTATTATTCTTATTATTTATATTTTTTGTTTAAGTTATTACAACTAATCAATTAAAATACAAATAATAACTGTAGGTATCGTAAGCGCCTCTACACATGCGCTGCAGCTCTGCGCGGTGGTACCGCCGAATTTTGTATGGATTTTCGCTGCGGCAGAAAATGCCATAACAATAATTATAGACTAGATGACTACATTTTTAATTGCATATATGAACAGTACTCTTAAATATGAGTAACTTCTCAGAAGAAACAGTATATCAAAAGACAATATTTTTTTAGGTTTTCAAAAATCAATATTTTCAAAGCGATTCGTATTTCGCAAGTCTCGTGAAAACGCTCCATACTAAAGTCATACCTAGTTGTGACGTCACGCCTAGGTGTGAAGTTAAGGGTGTGAAGTAGGTATACGGCTGCAGGAACATATTTTTAAGTATCTCCGATATTTGTGCGTTTAAGTTCATACTTACCATAATTAATGTTTTTGTATATATAATTAAAGTAAACTAATGATGTAGGTTTTGTTTGATAATTTAGTGAAAAAACAAAACTTTTTGTACATTTTAGATGTATGTAATTACCAAATTACATATAAATATTATATTTTAATACATTTACCAAGTATTAAGGCCTCAATATTTCTGAGTATATTAATGAAACTAAACATTTTAGATGTAATTATCATCTCTATTCCAGTATTTCCAGTGCACTCTGGTGCCGCGCCGCGGCTGCTGCGGCGCGTGTGTAAGCGTCCTAACTAAACAATAATATTAGTTATTATGAACTATCTATTACGAATACATCATACGATGACAGGAATGATTGATTACTAAAGTTTATAATTAACTAAAATAATCAGTATGTTATGGTAGGTACACGCTAGGTAGAAGGCAGGGTACCAAGTGCCTTGGTACCTGGTACCAAGCCAAGCCAAAACCCATACCGAATTTTTTTGATTTTGTATAATGATGAAATCTTGTCACAAATTTTAAGATTTCCACGCCCTACGGGCAGAAATTGTGTCCAAATTGTGTAATTCGACATATTGTAACAACCCTGTAACCAATTTCTGGAAATAAATTGATTGATTGATAGTCACGTTAAAACTACAAGATAGTATTCTCATAAACGTCAAACCCGCTTTGATTGGTCCAAACTCAAAAAATCACTTTTACACCTTATAAGTGAAAATTTAAACGTCTATCTATCACGGACCACGGTTCATGAGATACAGCCTGGTGACCGACAGACAGACAGACGGACGGACGCACGCGCAGTCAGAGAAATCTCAGTAATAGGATCCTGTTTTTTGCCTTTGGTAACGGAACCTTCATAAAAATCTTACACACATACAATCACGCCTCTTTCCCATAGGGATAGGTAGAGACCACTTCTTTCCACTTGCTACGATCCTTATGTACTTCGTCCACTTTCATTCTCACCATCCATTTCTGCTCTTACATTCAACGTGCGAAGCGGCTCTCCGCGTCCGCGAGAACGAGACGTGATAGGTGGCGAACCACATCGCCGCCATTTTGGGTAATTAAATTATTTTTATGCGTTCCCACGGATTGGCGGAGAGGGTAGGAATAGGGAAAGGAAAGGATAGGTGGTGTGGAAAAGAAGATTGGTAAGTTAGAGTGGGAAATAGGAAATGTAGGATATTACCGCCCAGGGAGGCAAGGGATAGGACAGTAATAGCTAGGGAAGCCGGGGTCGCGTACCCGTATACTATACCACAACTACCGGACAGGTAAGTTGGAATGAGTATCCCATGACGTAAAAAGTATCTTGAACAACTTAAATTAAGAAGATTATATTTTTTTATGAAATAAGTGTCTTCTTTAAATACAGATTACAGGTACTTACATATATCTAAGAAAAGAATATTTGAGGTTTGTTCTCACTTGAAATATCGTATTCCTAGAACACGTGTGCGAAGTCGCGGTTAGGAACCAGTTAAACAATAGAACGTTTCCGGGCTACTCCAATTACAATCGTATTGTATTACAATAGGGCCCACTTTCTATTGTGTTGACCCGGGGTCAGGCAGGTGAGCCCGACCCAACCTGTTACGGTTAGTATGACGGATCGAGTTTTTTTTTTCTTTGAACCAAAGTGTTGATTACACCTTTCTACAGACTATAGACCATGAGCTGGTAACAAATAACAATAGAACTAAAACCTCAAAGCTTAAATTTAGTGTCCGACCGAAAGTTCGGTTTCGGTTTCGGTTTCGGTTTCGGCCGAGTTTCGGCCAAAAATCAAGTTTCGGCGGCAGTTTCGGTTTCGGCCAAAAGTGGCCGAAACTTTTGCCGAAACCGAAACTGATTTCGGAAGTTTTCGTGCACGCTCGCCTAACTTCGTTTCTTGCGGCAACGCTTTGACAACCCAACTGAATTTGAAAACTTAATAAAATAGGCATGTATTTAAACTTGCGACAAAACAATTAAATTTTGTATGTGAAAATACCCAATATTGAATACTAAATTACCAAGTTGGCGAAAGAATGTAAGGAACAAAAAAATTACTAATCTGGTGACTAAATAATTTTCCAAACTGGCAGACAGATTATGTTTTAGCGACTAAATAACCATCTTGGCGTCAATTTGTGAGTACACATTTAATTTAAGAATAGGCACATATATTTTCCCTGATGTAGGTAACTCAAAAACCATAGAAGCAGCGAAACGAGCGCACACAAAAAAACCATAAAGGAGCGTACAAAATTCCCAATATTTTATTTTTCTCGGTTTTAGGGAGGTGTAGATTATTGTGTAGATTAATTTTGAAATTTAAAAATGGCGGATATTTATTTTTCGTAAAATTGATATGGTTTACCAGGTTTTTGGGAGTGCTGGATACGAAAATGACATTCGTTTTGAAATTCCAATATGGCGGACATACTTAATTTCATAAAAATAATATGGGTGTCCTTTTATTGGTTTCTGGGGGTGCTGATTACAAAAAAGTCATCCATTTTAAATTTCCTTAGTAACCCAACAACCTCATATTTTCTTCATGATGGGAGGAAAAGAAATTTGAAAATCCTGAATTTTCCAACATTTCTATAGCTTTATACATCTAGGAATGTATCTCAATGTAGAGCATTTACTATGTTTTTATAAAGTTGATTCTATATCGGAAACGGTGCATCCTATTGAAAAAATAATGAAAATTTCGCCCCCCTTTGAAACCCCGCAACATCATATTTTCTTCATGATGGGAGAAAAAATTTTTCGAAAATCCTGAATTTTCCAACATTTCTATAGCTATAAACATCCGTCGTATCTCAATGTACAGCATTTACTTCTTTTTTTATAAAATTGATTCTATCTCGGAAACGGTGCATCCTATTGAAAAAATAATGAAAATTTCGTCCCCCTTAGAAACTTCGCAACATCATATTTTCTTCATGATGGGTGAATTTTTTTTTCGAAAATCTTGAATTTTCCAACATTTCTATAGATTTATACATCCGTCGTATCTCAATGTATACTTCTTTTTTTATAAAATTGATTCTATCTCGGAAACAGTGCATCCTATTGAAAAAGTAAGGAAAATTTCGTCCTCCTTAGGAATCCCGCAACATCATATTTTCTTCATGATGGGAGAAAAAAAAAAACGAAAATCTTGAATTTTCCAACATTTCTATAGATTGATACACCCCTCGTATCTCAGTACAGCATTATCATATTTTTATCTATAGTCGCTTCTATCTCAGAAACGGTGCATCCTACTGCAAAAATAATGAAAATTTGCTTCCCCTTATTAATCTAGAAATCGCATATTTTTTTCACGAATGGCAGAAAAATTCATGAATCCTGATTTTTTTAAGATTCCTATACCTACATAGCTGGTACTTTGAACTACATAACATACTGTAATAATAATCATCAATCCTAATTAGCATCCCCAAGATCTTTTAATTTAGTATTCATATTCATTTTCCGAAGATTGAATATTCTCCATTTTGGAAAATGAAATTGGAAGACAATTTTGTAATAAGAACCCCCAGAAACCGGGAAAAGGACAACCTTGTTAATTTTAATAACAAAAATTTACGCCATTGTGGAATTACGAAACAGATTTTATTTTCATATTATTCTGCTCCCCCAGAAACCTAGAAAATGACACCCATGACAAAGAAAAACATACTCCAACAGTATCCAAAAATAGGATTTTCCGTAGCCTGCAAATTGAATTTTTAGCAGCCATTAATTTGTCAACCAAATCTGGTTTTATAGCTTATATGGTATAATGGTCACCAACTCGGAAATTAAGTCACCAACTTATAAATGTCGGTGCTAATTTGGATTAAATTTCGCCTCTTTTTATCTGCCGATTTTAGAATTTTTTGTCACCCGAGTGTTTTCGCCAGTTTAGTAATTTAGTCGCAAACATATTAATTCGCTGCCAAATTCAGTAATACAGTATGCTCACGTGCAGCCGCCAACTTATTTTTTGTTCGCTCGATTAATTATATCCCATTAAAATATAATTAATATTTTTTTAATATTATATTTAATAAATGATTACAACAAAATTAATATACCGTGTTTCCATTTCATGTCCTAATTAATGCAGAATAATAGATAAAATGCACCAAATTTCAGTATTTTAAGGAATTTTCTACTTGACCACGTGAGTTTCGGTTTCGGTTTCGGCCGAAACTGAGGCCACGGCCGAACATTCGGTTTCAGTTTCGGTTTCGGCCGGAAAACCAGTTTCGGTCGGACTCTACTTAAATTACAAAAAAAAGAAACGCCCTGAATCGTCAAGCAGTGAGCAAGCTGATGATGCTAAGCTAAGCAAGCACACTCTCAATCATGCCAGCATTCAGACAAAAAAACCGCATCGTAATCAGACATTTTGTTTAGGAGCTACGATGCTTCGGACATACAGACACTAACATTAAACTTATAACACCCCTCTTTTTACGTCGGGCTCGGGGATTAAAAATTACAATAATAATAATATCTTTGGAGGCTTTCACAGTTCACACAATGTCAATCTGGTTCGTTACGGAATACGGATACCAAATGACGGAAGTATACATAATACTTTTATACTATACATATACTTATAAGTTATATACACAATATATTTAATACACATCCATTACCCAGGAACACAAAACTTTTTTGTTCCCTCATCCGTGTTGGGATTCCCGCGACCTTCGGCTTGGACGCCAACACGCTTACCCCTGATCCACAGAGAGGGCATTGCAGAACAGATTTCAAATACGAATAAGAGATATGGGACACAGATTGTTTACAAACTATATTTTGTGTTCCACCTTCAATTTCATCAATTCCAACAAATTTATATTTCGTAAAAATGTACAGTTCACGCAGGAGCAACCGATTTGCTATTGCGCAAGTCGCAACCGAAGTCACAGGCAACTACTTGAAAATTGAAACAGCCAATGTAATGTTGCATTCTTTTGGAATCACTTTGCCATCAGAAAATTATTTCAAGTTATGACTTGAACGTAAAATAAATCTAAGATAAGTCTGTAGTATTTTCTAATAACGCTAATAATACATTCAAGCATTCCTCAAACCTGGATCAGGATGCAATATATAAGATTCTCTGGATAACGCTTTGCGCAATTCAAAGGAAGGATGGGCCCCTGGAAAGATGCATAAAAATATGTCCCTCATGCAGTCACTCATACATTACTTATTGTCGCTCGTGCATCTTTTATTTATCGAGACTTGTTTCCATATCTTCAGCCTCAGTGGGGCAGACGCGTTAGAGACGATAACCCACGCAAATCAGGACAAGGCGTTATCGAAAGTCCAGTAGTATATAAGATTCCCTGAATACCGAGTTAAAGCCTCGCTACGAAAGTTTTTGTTTCCATATCGACTTCGGCCCTAATGCAGCAGCGTTGGAGACGTTTTAAACCATTGCCCTGTCCTTACGCCGGTAATACATAAGATTCCCTGGATAGCGAGTCTCGCCACGCCGATTACGCTCGCGGAAGTCACTGGAATGTCGCACATTGTCGCCGTGATTTACGAGACCATAACGTCTACCCGGTGTGATTACTAATGCCTGCTTTTTTGTCCGATGTCTTAGGACCTAGAATGATCTCATCTGTCATATGAAGACGTTGAAGTTTGAATCTAACGACGTTTCTGCTGATAAAAAGACATTTGATATTTGAAAAGACTGAATTCCATTTTTTTGTAGTATTTCCTTATTCACAACCTTCTTTTCTGAAATACCTATCTACGTGAAGAACTTAAGATTCCATTATTCATCTCTTTTAAGTTAGCAAGTGGATCTCATCATCGTCATCAATCCCATTGGCAATTAATGCTAGTGATGGAACATTTTCCATCACTAGCATTAATTGCCTGCGGCTTTTGTTAATAAATTAGGTTTTTAAACTTGCATCCTTATTTTAACCCTTTGGGGGTTGAATTCCGAAAAATCCTTCCTTAGTGGAGTCATATGAGAAATACGTGTGTAAAATTTCAAATTTCTAGCCTTAGGGGTTTGGCCTGTGCGTTTTGACTGATCTGACTGTGCGTTTTGATTGACTGACGTATCAACAATCAACACACATCAGCAATCAGCTTTGCCTTTTATATATATAGAAGATTGAATTACAGTCCAATAATAAAGTGTACTGTGTAGTCATTTTTACAAACTATTGTAAATACTGTAAGAACAGTAAAAAACTGTAAGCTTATAAATTGATAACTGATTTAAATTAGAATCACAAAGTAGCAATATAATTTGAGCTTTAAATCCATAAAACAAAGTAGATATTACAGCAGCGAAGAATTTTGCATAAGATGGAATCACGGATCGTTCATAAGAAAACATTGAACCAATTGAAATTAAATTTTCACTTCATGACATAGAGTTGAAATTTGGTTAAAGTTAATTTTGCAAAATATAAAATCGCTACTTCAGATATCAATGGAACAGTTAAAAATGAACTTTCACTACAGGAGTTAAGAGTGGAAATCGGAGAATCACACTTAGCAAAGCGTGGAAGCGCCGACGCATCATCAGACAATCACGTCGGAGATCGGATCACGATCGAAGCCAATTACAGCCAAACGAAAATTACAGCCAATATGTGGCCGGATTGGATCTGGACTAGGGTTACCAGATTAATAAATCAAAAGTCCGGAGAAAAGGCCTGATTTCCATGGAAAAGTCCTGAGATTATCTACAGCTTGAGAATTTTCTTTTAAAAACGTACTTATTATTATCTTGCGCACGCGTTTTATGCGACTTTTTTGATTTTAACTGCAATTGTTACCAAAAGAAAATTATTTTTAGTTTGTTTCACTTTGATAAATAAGTATTGATTTTAACTGCAATTGTTACTAAAAGAAAATTATTTTTAGTAGTTTAATAAGAGAGATCTTTAAAATGTTACCTGTGTTTTATTGAAAATCCTGAGCTATCACTAGATTTGCTAAATCCGGCCGGAATCCTGAGAAGAGTCGAAAAATCCTGAAATCTCAGGACAAATCCTGAGATATGGTAACCCTAGTCTGGACACTGGACACTTTATCATTGCAATTGCAGAATCAATTTCAGATGAACAACCTTTGAATTAGGTACGTGGCGGTTTTCCTAATATTCTCCTTAGAGTTCGCTACATTCAGGCAATTCTACTAATATTATAAAAATGTGAAAGCTTGTGAGGATGGATGTTTGTTACTCTTTCACATAAAACTACTGAACGGATTTTGATGAAATTTGGTAGTAGGTAGTTTAGGCTCTGGATTAAAACATAGGCTTTTTATTCCGGAAAAGGACAGTGTTCCCGAGGGATACTGTATTTACGCGGGTGGAGCCGCGGGCAACAGCTAGTAAACTACAATCATGAAGTGTAGTTTCATGGCCAGCAAAGAGTTTTATCTGAAAGTATTCGGAGCCTTGTCATAATGACAAGTTAAAAGTTCCAAGCATCATGCGATTTGTTAAAACCCCATCCCAGATTTTATGTCTATTTTTACTGCATTACAGTATACCTAATATAAAGAAAATATTTTAAAAAAGTTGTCATAGCGGCAACAGAAATATGTGTTCTGTAAATCTGTGAAAATTTCAACTGTGCAGGTATCACGGTTAAAGAGATATAGCCTGGTGACAGACAGACAGACAGACAGTGAAGTCTCAGCAATAGGGTCCCGTTTTAAAAATATTCTTCCAATACATATTTTTACATACATACATACATATAATCACGCCTTTTTCCCGTAAAGGGGTAGGCAGAGACCACTTTTTGCCACTTGCTACGATCCTTACATACTCGTTTCGCTTCGTTCACTTTCATTCTTACCATCCATTCCTCCTCTTACATTCAACGTAGCGAAGCCGCTTTCCATGGTCCGCTTTTCACCTCCGCGAGAAACGAGACGTGATGGGTGGTGACTGGTGAACCTCATCGCCGCCATTTTGGATAATTAAATTATTTTTATTATTATCCATTGCGTTTCCACGGATTGGTAGAGAGGGTAGGAATAAGGAAAGGGAAGGATAGGTGGTGTGGAAAGGAAGATTGGTAGGTTAGAGTGGGAAATAGGAAATGTAGGATATTACCGCCCAGGAGGGCAAGGGATAGGACAGTAATAGCTAGGGAAGCCGGGGTCGCGTACCCGTATACTATACCACAACTACCGGACAGGTAAGTTGGGATGAGTACCCCATGACATATTATGAAAATAAATATGTAATGAGTACCCCATTACATATTTTTAAACATTTAATAAACTTCGAATTACCTCATCGATCCGATCTTCTCCAAAACGGAATGCGCACGTTCAGATGACTTCCTCAGTCCTGGCTATTACGCCGATAGCTGTGGGAGCGAATAGCCCGGGCACGCGATTACAGTTCCCCGATACCTGGCCGCCCGTCTGTTCCTGGCAGGTTATGTCTGGTTATTTCGATAGATTTATAACAATGGCGTCTATTGGACGATTAATAATTGTCCAATCATCCCATAAATAATCTACAGTCTAAACCATGAAGCTAGAACAACTTGTACTAGCTCCATGGTCTTGTACTACTCTCCACTTGTACTACCATACCAAATTTTATCAAAATCCGTTCCGTAGTTTTTGCGTGAAAGAGTAACAAACATCCTTACATCCATTACACACAAAACTTTCGCGCTTAACATATTAGTAAAAAGATAATTAACCCTTTAATATTTTTATCCTTCGATAAACGTTTCGGTTAAGTATTGGTACCAGTTTTGATTCATTTTAACTAAAATTTGATTCCTAAATAGTCGCAGTAGCTTAGAAGCGAGACACTCCCGATATTATATCAACACATAAATTCTGATTTGCAAGTTTTTGTTCGTCAAAGGCGTATTGTGTTGAGCTTATCTGAGATTGCGAATTCAATCTGCGATTAATTTGCATACCTTAATAGAGTCGCAGGGCAGAGGGCACCTGACTTATGCCGTGATAATGTTATTAAAGTGTTTTATGGGGAGATTAACAAAGAGGCTGGTAATTCGCAATACTCGTCTTAATACTTAATAGACATTAGAAAGCTATTACAGTGAATAATAATTAGCTATAAACATATATTTTGTATGTTAATTTTGATATTATACAGTGAAATAATTTATGAAAACTCAAGATGAAATATTTGTTTGTTTGCATTGAATAGGCTTTGAAACTATTGGTCCGGTTTTGATGAAATTTGGCACAAAAATAGAGTATTTTATCGCGGGAAAATGTACGGTTCCCATGAGATTTTCTTTTTCGCTTACGGTGTCGCGGGAAACATCTAGTTTATAATAATTAATGATATGACAATTTACAAAAAAAGGATCCTCAACGAAAAAAAAATGATCCTCAACTTAATCCACAAAAAAAAATGAGCTCTACGCACAATTAATATAAGACGTGATCAATACTGTTTTCAATTAAATGACAATTCGCCTAGTAGTCAAAATTCGAACATGATTCATATTTTATGTTTAAACTTTATTGGGGTTCTTTTGCTTCTTAGATTCGCAATAAAAATATGTAAATGTTGCCAATGGAATGTGAAAGAAATATTGACAAATGTGTCAAACCCACACCTACTGATGACTACTGTTACTATACAAACGTATGGTAGTGTGAGTTAATAGTCGTAGGTAGTGTGTGTAACTTTATTTTTATTAATTTTATGTATTTCTAAGCATTATTGAAAAAAAAAATCTTTCTGCACCAGTGGCGAAGTCTGGTTCTCCTTCAAAAGGAAGCCCTAGACTATACAATAGATAGGGATTTGGATGAGGGTAAACAAAAGGTAAGTGGCAAGTGAAGCCGATAGGAATGGAGTTATAGGAACCCCACGGCCCACACCACTGTTCTGCACACATTCCTCCACATACATTTTAACCGTGCGATTTAGAAGACAATGTTTATTGATGATGATACTTTGGACGTGAATATAATAGCGTGACTAAATCGTATTGTTTTGGAGTTGAATGGGACGATGGGACTGTCGAAACTGTTGACAATGGACGTAAAATCACAAGAGGTGCTCTCAGTTTACTTTCTATTCGCTCTTCATTAATCTCTGGAATTAGAACGGTGATACTTGAGGCCGTTAACGGAGATTAAAACATATCGAACTAATCAATCTTATTTTCCGATATTGATTCTTACTAATAAATACTTCCTACTAGATATGAGCGCCGCGCCGGCGCGCCGCCGCCGCCGACGATTTTGCCGCGCCGCCGCCGCCGCGAAAATACATCGGCGCGCCGAGTGAGCGAGAGGGATAGTCAAAATGTGTAATTTCAGTCAGTGACTATGAGCATTATACACATTACCCAAGTCATATATACCCATATAAGCCATAATTGATTCATGCTTTAAACGAGGAGACGAATGAGGACATCCACATAAGTGATACCTATCTCATCCAAAGAGTTCTGCATAGATTGATCGAGTAGATCGAGCCAGTAGATCGCAATGATAAAGTCATTTATCATAAGAAGTTTGCGCTATGCGCCTTGCTAGATATTGAAGGCGCGTTCAGAAAAAACTCCACCTGATCTATTACCATGATAGCCTGGCTTCAAGAATTACTATAGAGGATCAAAGCTACGCTGAACAACAGAGTAGCGTCATCAACTATCACGGGCTTGACGCTCAGGAGCAGGTTGACCCAAGGATGCCCACAGGGAGGGGTGTGGTACTGTCGCCGCTGGAGCGGTCCCTGGTAGTGAATGGGCTGCTAAAAGATCTGAACAATAGGTTCTACGTTTGAAGATACGCTGATGACCTAATAATAATAATAGCTCCCCATACTGATTTCGGCATCGGTGGCCGGTTTCATTGAAACCAGGCCAGCAGTTATTCTAATAGTACCCTAGTGTTTGCGCAGTACACAAGAGCACTCTCTCTTCCTTTTCTCTCGTAATCCAGTGGGACGGATAACCGACACGACTGGCGAGAGATCAGGCGCAGGTCTGACTTTTTACATGCCCATCCGACGCATGGATCATCTTTCTTGTCAAACAATCAGGTGTTCAGCCTGCATTGTCCTAACCAAACTTGGAAACAACATTTTTATTGTTCCAATGCGGGAATCGAACCCACGGCCTCCGAGTCGAGAGTCAATGCTCGAACCTCTAGACCACGAAGGCGATGAGGTGTGTTTCAGACAATTAGGTGATCAGCATGCAATGTCCTAACCAAACTTGAAACCATTTTTTTTTTGTTGTTCTAATGCTGGAATCAAACCCACGACTTCCGAGTCGAGAGCCAAGCTCTAATCCGACCTAGCGATACTAGTGGTGGGCAAATGCGCATCATTAGTCGCTGGGCTAATGCGATTAGGTACAAAATTGGTGCAAAAGAGACAAGGGTCAAGCTAACCGTCAACGCTAATAAGACATTCTTGATACCTAACACCAATAAGAGGAAGTTGTAGGAACTAAAACTCCCAACACTCTTCGGTAAAACAAGCGAGGTCGAATATCTTAGAGTGATCCTAGATATTATGGGACTTACAGGAAAAAAGCTGTACAGGTCAACTGCATCAAAACATTAAATAGTGTACAGAGGCTGGCCTGTTTGATTATTATGAGTGCGCTCTCTTCGGCACCCACCGCTTCACTTGAAACCCTGATTCACCTGACTCTACTTCCTGTGTTCCTTGTTCATATTATGGAGGCTAAGAAGGTTGTTCTCAGGGCCATGACGGCAGGTAGGATAAAAAGGGCCTCCACCCTGCTTGGACAACTGCAACAGTCTCTTCTTGAGAGACCTGTCATGGTCATGCCATCCGACGCCATGATTAAGGTGCATAGCTTCTAGAAGCTATACCCAGTTTTCATAACTTCTAGGGAGGACTGGGTCCCAATTAATGTTAACCTTAAGGACATAATTTGGTTTACGGACAGATCTAGGAAAGACAACCGAGATTGCGCTGGACTACGGGGGCGTGCCACCTACCGGCAGATATGCTTGTTTGGAAGATTTTGCACCGTGTTTCAGGCTGAAATCTCCGCTATTATTGGTTGATCACTAGAGAGCCTACGCAGTCAGTTATATAAATGGCTTCGACGTCAGTTCTTGAAATTGTGGACGTTTATAAAACTAATATAGAAAAATATTACAGTGATTACGCTCTTTGGAATCAAAGCACTGTTAACTGCCAATTCCAAAGAAGTTCCTACTTTGAAATTGTATTATTACGTTGTCTTTTTCATCACTACAAATAGTTCCATAAATTGTGTTGCATTGTAATTGTGTGTGTTACCTAATAAACAAACTAATTTACTACACTTTTTTTTACTACCAAGTACAAACTTCAACCCTTTCAAGGTCACGCCGCCGACGCCGCCGCCGCCGACCCAAAATAGTCGGCGCGCCGCCGCCGACCTATTACCCATCGGCGCTCATATCTACTTCCTACTACATACCTACTAATAAATATGTGAAAGTTAGTGAGGATGGATGGATAGATGGATGGATGGATGTTTGTTACTCTTTCACGCAAAAACTGCCGAACGGATTTCGATGAAATTTGGCATGGTAGTAGTTTAGGGTCTGGATTAAATATAGGCTACTTTTTATCTCGAAAAATACAGTGTTCTCGTGGGACACCCGATACTATATTTACACGGGCGATGCCGCAGGGAAAAGCTAGTATGTATTATAAATGTGATAGCTTGTGAGTATTTTTGTTACGCTTTCGCGCAAAAACTACTGAACGGATTTTGATAAAATTTGGTATGGTAGTAGTTTATGCTCTGAATCAACACGTAAGCTACCTTTTATGCCGAAAAGTTGTGTTCCCGTGTTTACGCAGGCGCATTTAAGTTACAAATAAAGCAGTAGTTTTAAAGTTTTTGCGTTCAACAGTTACAAAAATCCATCCATCCATCCTCACGAACTTTCACTTTTCTAATAGTGGAAGGATTTTGAACAGTACATGATTACACTACGGGCCGGGCCACACGGCGCGGCGCCGCACCGCACCGCAATACTCCGCACCGCACTGGCGGCCACACGATCAATGCGGCGTCGCCCTGTGTGCACCCCTCCCCGCCTCATCTGTCTCGCCCCGCCTCGCGCCGCTGTCCGGTGCGCCTGCGGTGCGGCGCCGGAGCGGCGCCGGACGCGTCGTGTGGCATACCATACATTTTTATATGTAAAAGACCCGTTGCGATACCGCTCAGGCGCCGCGCCGCAGCCGTACCGCACCGTGTGGCCTGGCCCTACGGCCGCTGTATCTTGACGGGTCTGAACATAGGCTCTGCGAACTTTAGCGCATGTACAACTCGTGAAGAAAACTGTTATTGTATTATTTTTATATACCTATGTACTAATAAAATTTCCCTAATACAGTTGACCAATTAGTACAAATAAAATAAATACGAAAACACTTAGAAACAGCTAATGCGCAACCTTCTGCGCGAAGTTCAGACTCGCCAAGATACATCGGCCGTATTGTAACTGAGTGGGCAGCACCGGCTTCAACTGTCCGACAATTTACTCCTGGCGGTTCTGCAGGACCATAATTTATGTGCCATCGACGCCGTGACATGCGGGAAACCCGGCTGCCATAAATAAAACGAGTAAAATTTGAATGGCTACTGTCAGAGGGTTGTTGTTCTGTACTGCTTCCTCGCTATGGACGGAGAATCTTCCGTTCCATCGCAACGAAACGCGTCGTGGTTGGTCAGCTCGCCGTCAGTTGCGCGCGCGCAGCCGCTACTCGCGTTTGTGTTTCGCGCGTTTCAATTTTCTCGCGATCGCGTGCTAGAAAGTGTACAAACAAAGGATTACAGTGTTTTTTGGATACACGTGGGAAACGGTAATTAGTGATCCGGTGTCGATTTTAATTGCTGTGTTTTTGTGTTTTTTTGCGAAGATGAATCTTTCAACTTTCGCAAATTTTATGGGGTTTACCGTGAAATTGGTTTGCTGTCAACCGTGAATTTTTCAACTTTGTTTTGATACATAAGTTTCGAATTGCCAATAATTTCTTTATTGGTATAATTCTTTAACAAGTTATAACTTGAACTCAATGTTCTTCAGCCAGAACATCGACTTTTTTTTATGAGAGTTTTATCATTATTTACTTAAATTACCTTCAAACCAAGAGCGTACTCATTTTTAAAAGACTGGCAACGCACTTGCGACATCTCCCGTGTTACGGATATCCATAGGCACCGTCTGCTTGATACCATAAAAAGAACTTCGTTGACTTCCAAAACAATTTTCTAAAACATCTTTGTAGTTAAATTTGCTGATCAAACACTAGAATGATAGGCAAATGCAGAGTTCTGCACTTACAATAATACATAATAATCATATATACATTAAACATACATATTACATACATACATACACACAAGGAAATAAAAGTGACTGTATTTTTAAATGAACAGATTTTCACTTAATGCATTATGAAGTTCATAAAATGCTTCTTTAAAATCTATATTTAAAATTATGTCTGTCTGCCTGTCTGTTTGCCTATCGACTTTCTCAAAATCATACAAAGAAGCATAAAAATTATACATTAAATAACTATAAATACTAGGTAGTCAGATAACGTTTTTCTGTGGTAAATATAGTTTAAAATATTCAACCCACAATTTTGTAAAAATCATGTTATATTTTCCCGTCTCTTGACTCTTTACTTGACTCTTATCGTATTTCATACAATAATAGAATACACATATTATGTACTATGCAAACCAGTATTTAACGTAATATTCGTATGTACAGGTTCCGAGAATTCCTGTTTCAAGCTTGGCGTTGAAAGCCTCTGTTCACAATTCACATACAAATTATATGTAACCGTACTATGTGAGTCAAACTATATACTACGTTGAAGGTATGAGAACTTTCTACATCGTATGTAGGACTAGGAGCAAATACAATATTCCAAAGTTTGAACCGATATAATGTTACAAATGGGACAGTTTTAATCGGAGTAATTACACCACAGTCTCACCGGAAACCGACAATGTAATTAACCCTTCGGGTGTCTGGGTGTTCATAAACAATGGTAATCGCTTACCATATAATACGCTTTGCCGATGATAAAATAGGATGTCTAGAATATTTGCCACGATTTACAGAGTATTTAAACTGAATTAAAAGAGTTTATTAAATAAAAATGTTATTAAATATAGGCACTAACAATAACCTAATGACGTTGAAATTAATTTACTATGTATAATAAGTTACGGACGTAATAAGCAAGTGATAAAATTGGATCATTAGAGTTCGTGGGCGTTGAAATATGTCTCCCAGAGAAAACGATAGCTCGTGATTGCACTAGTTTAGCGGACAATTAATAGCTTATAACTTATCAGAGATAAAACAGACAGGAATTAATAGCTCAAAAGTGTATAAAATATAGAGAAGTAAGCATAAGTTGAATCTACGTTGCCTACCGAAAAATTAATTAACTTTCAAACTCTACATCAAAGGTAAGGTGAACAATAGCTGATTCTTTTGTAAAAATATATAAAACTATCGAGCAGTTATGACTTCTCTACGTCACCTATTGAAAATTAAATGAATAATAGGAACTTTACATTAAACTAATAGAGCAGGCTCGAATGTTCGGAAGTGCGGGCCGAAAATCGAAAATATTACGAATACGTTGTTCTCAATTGTTCGTGCTTACTCCATTGATCCCCTTTACCAAGCGTTACCAAAATATTGAATTCAACTAAATTAATTCCTCTATTGCGCGGTAAATAAGTTGGTACCATTATCATAACATAAATTGTTCTCTTTGTTTACGGTTAGACTGTGTCTGGATAGCTAGATTTTCGATTCGCAGTTCCCAATATTATTTGATGTAAATTTCAAGTTATTGATTAAATTCAGTAGGTAACATAGAGAAGTCCTAGCTGCTCTATATTTTATACTAGATGTTGCTCGCGACTTCGTGCGCGCAAAAGTTAATTTCGCAGAAACCGTACATTTTTCCGCGATAAAAAGTAGCCTATGTCCTTCCACGTGGTCTTCTATTCATCTGTGTCAAATTTCATCAAAATTGGTCCAGTAGTTTCAGAGCTACTACCTGATATTATATCTTTAATGTAGCGTTTGAAAATTAATTAAATTTTATCGAAAATTAACGTAGGGAGGGAAAGACGTAGAGTTAACACTTACTAATCACAGTATACGTTGCTCATATTATTTAAATCTAATGATACCTTAAAACTCTACATCAGACATAGAGCGACTAGAACTCCGCCGCCCACAAGTCAAGGTCGCAGGGCGGAGACGAGGCCATCTCCGCCCACGAGGAAGGTCGAAAATGTAGAGCTAACACAATAGTTGGCTCAGTGGTTGAGCGCGTTGGTGCTTAAGCTGGGGTCGCAGGTTCGAATCCCGCCGAAGGAACAAATTTTCTGTGTTCCTGGGTCATGGATGTGTAAATATGTGTATTCTACTGCTATTATAAATGTGAAAGTTTGTGAGAATGGATGGATGGATGTTTGTTACCCTTACAAGCGAAAATGACTGAACCGATTTTGATAAAAATAATTTTATGTTCAAGAGGATTTGATAATGGTTTAGTTATTTTACAATTTGGTTTAGATGATAAAACAACGTCTGATGGGTCAGCCAGTAGAACTAAATATTTATTCTGCTTGACTGCGGGGGTTACCTACTTTAAAAAATATTTTCTTTATTTATTATCACAAAATTAATTTATGAAAGTTTTAAAACTTTTGATAAAAAACGTATTAGAAAATCTACTGTCATTTATTTCTTGCGTTAGATTGCATTTTAATTACGTATCTCTCATTTAATCATTTTCTCATTAAAATCACTTTTACCTAATACGAACCTTGATTATCTCGTAGACTGGTAGATACCCAGCAGGAGAAAGTAGCTAATAGATTTCCATATTTATTGAAAATTATCAATTAGCTGAAGAAAATTCAATTAAGTACACAATCAATCTTTCAGATATTGAGACACTTTAATTACAGCCAAGTTTCACAGTCATGTTTTCCTAGTCATTTGCCTTTGAGCATAGAATAGGCTATAACTATTTGCATAGGCTTATAGGCTATCTAATATCTATTATGGCTGGCGCTTATTCGAGCGATCTTAGTGCGAGAATATCACCTTGTCTAGTTATTAATTATTATAACAGCCTTCGTGGTCCAGTGGTTAAGAGCTTTAGCTCTCGACTCGGAGGATTTCTCACCGTGGAAGGAAGTTCAGGGAAGATTTAATCGGTGAAAAATATTGGAGGTACAGGTGTAGTTATTTATTTATTCCAGTTGATAGTTGAGACAACAACGTATGCTGGGATAACTAGTCTATAATATAAAATACTAGTTTAAAAAGCACTGCTACATTTTATCGCGGCAAAATATAAGTTTCGCCTCCGATAGGCGATATTACATAATGATACACAAGCTAACGACACCGCTTACACCTGTGCTCCAGGTGCTGGAACTAGTGTAATAATATGTTGACATTTAACATTAGACTGGAAGGAAATTCCTGTCCGTCCGTTAGTCTTCCGTTATTGCGTCTAGCAGTGGCGCAGTTCTTCGTAGGGAAGTCCTATCCTATGTAATAGGTAGGAATTTGGATGAGGGTCTTCAAAAGGTAAGCGGTAAGAGAAGTCGATAGAAAAAGAATTGAAAAATCTTTTTTGACCATTTTTGATACCACTTACGCCACCAGATGACGCTTTGTGTGCTTTGGGTCTGCCACATAACGACGAAAAAATATTAAATGCCCTCATTAGATTACCTGATTCTGACATAGTACATTCTATGTCAGAAATGAATGCAGTGGTTAAAGCTTGAATAACATAAGGACTAAGGACACAAAACAAACAGAAATTCATCGGATATGCTTTAAGAATTTCGTTCAAACAATGCAGACGGGACACAATGCAAATAAAAGTAAATATTTGTAAAGACAAACCAAATACTGAACATACTTGCTAAAGTGAACCGTGAACTGAATTCTGCTTCTGTTCTTTAAATACAGCTTCCTTTGTGTTTGTTAAAATTTAGCTTTGAAATCCTTTACATTTATAATTTGGAATTTTATCGCGTTTCTTAAAATATTGCTAGTATTAACTAGAGGTTGCCCTGTGTTCAATAAAATACGAAACGCGTATTCTGTTCATTCTAATATGTTTATACAAAATTCGACATACTTGAACCAAGGAATCACGTTGTCCCATAAGTTTGCTCCCCTATTCTACCCATTTTAGGGTACAATCTCGGGAAATCCTATTTTGTCGGAAGCCTACGTTACACAAAGAACACCCCCTTCAATATTCAGGTCTCTACAATCAGCCTAAACCCTGTGCTCTGTCAGTCGCTCAATAGTCACACATGACAATGCATTACTAGATTGCCCACGACTTCGTGCACCCAAGAAATAGTTCGGGTACCGTACATTTTTCCGCGAAAAAACCCTATGTCCTTCCCCGTGGTCTACAGCTCTATATCTGTGCCATATTTCTAAATCGGTCCAATTGAACGCAAACAAGCAATCAAATGGTTGGTAGTTGGTAGGTACTTTGTTTTAATGTATGTAATGCGTTTAAGTATAATGTGTGCGTTGTATAAATGTTTTATTTATTTATTTACTAAAATCACCAAAAATATTCGTAATAAACTTTCTCTACGAGAAAACAAATAGTTTGAAGAGAAAGTTTGTATAGAATCCCAAATAATCAGTTATAAGACTACCAGCTGCGAGGATCACTTTGGTCTACATTTTATTATTTATATTATTAATTATTATATTACATTATAAATAGCTCCATACACCGATTTCGGTGACGGTAGTTTTATTCAAAGTAGACCAGCTATGCAGGTGTTATGTTACAGTGTCCAAGTGTGTGCGTAATACACAGGAGCACTCTCTCTTACTTTACTCTCGTAACCCAGTGGCGAGAGAGGGCCGACTTTTTACATGCCCATCCGACGCGTGGATCATCTTTCTTGTCTGACTATCAGGTGATCAGCCTGTGTTGTCTGTCAACCAGACTTGAAAACAACATTTTTGTTGGTCCAACGCTGGGATCGAACCCACGACTTCCTATTGAAAGAGATAGAAGATCTTGGGGAAGATTTAGTAGCGGCATGACAGAGGGAAATAAAAAAAAGGTAACCAATAAACTTATTTTGCATAAAATATGCAATACCGTTAATTCTCAACAGACCTTGGAACGATATTAATATGCAAAACAAAGTGATAATTTTACTAAGTTATGGTTTTATAATGAACAAGAATTGTTATCACAAAAATTTAAAGTACTATTAACATTGAAAAAACATTAAAGTGGCCTGAGTGGAAATCATTAAGGATATTATTTAGATAAGTTGTTCCTAAAACTTTATCCAAACCTGAATATAAGTATACAACTATCTAAATAGTAAGTTAATGATGTCTAGAATGGTCTGGAACCGTTTTAAGAAATAGAAGAGGCACGTTTTTGCACTTAATAAATTTCTAGGGTATTTTGTGTAGTAGATAAATATATAATTTTTTTGGCGCGCGTAAAAATGTTTGCGTGGAAATAGTAAATGGAAACAGAACCCTTTAATACATACAAAATTTTAACCCCTTTTTTACCCCATTAGGGGGCGAATTTTCAAAAATCCTTTCTTAGCGGATTTCTACATCATTACAACTATCTGTATGCCAAATTTCAGCGAAACTCGTTCAGTAGTTTCGGCTGTGGGTTGATAGATGAGTCAGTCAGGTTTGCCTTTTATATATTTAGATATTATTCCGTTTACAGGCCCCTGTTTCACAATCTACTAATACGTGTCGGATAGCTTATTCGGAGATAGAGACAAAACATGAAAATAAGTTATCAGTGACACTTGTCAATACTCAGTAGATTGCGAAACAGTGCTTGAGAACTTTACCTACATCAGAACCTCAATTCTCGTATTTAAAGTAACAATTTAAACAGTCAATTTTACTTTGTTTGGATTGAAAGTGTAGCGTCATGTTACCGTGAACGGATTTTATGACGTTTCGACCAATCAGAGCGCGTTTCACGTTGGTTTAACGTTCATAAAAACACCTATTGGGAGTATAAGCGTACCGGGACTTGATTGTAATTGTATTAATGCTGGCTTTATTTAGCAGAATTGCCCCTCTGTTTAACACGACTCGGCCAGCAAGTGTCGAATACAAAACCGGCCAAGTGCGAGTCGGGCTCGCGCACATAGAGTTCCGTACAAAACGGGAAAGCATCCAAATTTGTTGTATGGGATACCCACTTAAATATTTATTTTATTCTGTTTGTTTATTGCATATTCTTGTTTGTTGCAAGTAGTTGTTATAACGGCAACGTAAATACATCAACTGTGTGTAGCTTTCACGGTTCATGAGATACAGTTCATGAGGTGACAGACAGATGGACAGACAGCGGTGTCTTAGTAGTAGGGTACGGAAGCCTAAAACATTCCTCCTTTCGTGAGTAACCACTCACTAACGCTCATGAATACAAACTTTTGCATTTAATATTAGATAACTCGCTTAAACGGAGACGGATTGTAAGAAATATCGTTCCGATACTAACTTCGAGTATTTGTCAACGTATTTAGTATTTACATACATATAAAATATGTCATATGTTTTAGTCCCTTTCTTTATTTAAACGAGTTATACCACGTCCGCGACCTACGAGTAAAAAAAATCAACAAAATCAAAATATTTAAAATGTACTTAGTTTAGTAGGAATTTGATCTGTGGGTCTAGCAGAAACTTCGGCGTGAGCGAATGAAAATCTCAAAATCATGACAGCGTGGCACCCATACAAACATGATAACGTTACGTTTACGCCGTTGTCAAATGTTCGTGCTAGGCCCCCAGAACGGAGTTTAGTATACTGCTTAGTATAACTACATTATGACCTGCGTGGTGATGGTATGCGCATGAGCCTCGTTACTATGCGTGTCACGTCCGACGAACAATACATGGTAATTCCACTAACGGATTACAAACTGCACATTATTTCGAGTTAAATCGTGAAGGACGTTTTATAAACACATTTTATTTAAATAAAAGCCCATTAACTTCTTCAAAAATTCATTAGAACACTATATTAAATACAGTCTCGATATATTAGAACAGCAAAATGGTATTCTCGTAAGCGTCAAACCTCAGACGCGTTTCAATTGGTCCAAACTTCAAAATCGGTTCATGATATTAGGGCGATTCATTTATAATTCATTGAAAGGATATTAAATACGGGAATTGGAGTTCTGTTGTCGTGTCTCAGAAGTTTTTTGAGCTCAGAAGACTTACAGTCTTCAAATCTACTATAAGTCCAGTCACTTAGTACAGAAAAACCTGGGAAGTTTGGCGGCCATTATGAAAATTGGTATTATTGATGTCTTCTATTCGAATTTCGACTTTGCCACCTCGCAACTTCGCCGCTTGTGCTGCTATCTTCTACCTTTTAGGTAGAAGGTAGCAGCACAAACTACGCACGCGAAATTGTCTAGATAAATCTACCCAATGGCTACTAAAACTACTTAGGGTAGGTATATCTTGCAGTAGGCTAACGCGTCCCTTTATCTTCCTCGCATCGAGGAGAGACCTGAGCCTTAAAAGGGGAGAAGATGATGGTGACTGCTCGTTTAAAAAAATATTTGATTAAGCCATTTCCTGTAATACAACAAAACAATCCAAAACGTCGCAAAATTCGAGTTACATCATTTTGACTTCGTTTAATTTCGCCCTACATACTCTCAAGTTTGCAACATATAAACTAGATGACATTACTTGAATATTCGGTTAAAGTTATTTAATTAAAAAGCAGTGAAAGAATTCGATCAGACTATAACTGTCAACACTCGTCATTTCCTAAGAGTTTCCCAGTAGCTCCTAAGCCCAAAGCGATCGTAAATTTGTGAAATTCCAACGGAAACATACGACATTTCTGCCCTCGATTCGATTATTTATGAGACGAGGAAGTTGTATTTTACTATACTATTAAGTTTAATGAAAAAATGTTAATTTTGTGAGAACTCAACAGGCTTTAACCGTGTAATTAACTTTAGCGGCGCATACGCGTGACTCGCAACCGCGACTGGTGGCTGGCGACTGTTCATACATTTTGTAGAGACTCGCCAGTCGTCGGACACATGTAGTTACCTCGGAGATTCTGTAAAACAGCATCCGCCATCGCCGTCGCTACCAGCGACTCACATAACGCGCCTTCAATCAACAATAGGTAGACTTAGATTACAGTGGCGTGGGGTTCCTATAACTCCATTCCTATCGGCTTCACTTACCCTTTAACTTTTGAAGACCCTCATTCAAATCCCTACCTCTAGTACAGGCTAGGTCTTCCCTATGATGGAGAACTGGCCTTAGCCACTGTTAGATAATATAAGTATTTTGTGGCACAGACATAATATGTATGTGACATAATATAGTACGTATTTCAGTCGATAACGTTTCGAATACTTCGTTGTCAATTGTTGCTGCTTGCGCTACAGTAGTAGTCGCCTGCGTAAGTTACTAAAGTTACGATCGCCTGCTACAGCGACCTTTCAGGGTCGCCGGTTTGCGCCGAGCTTTACACCGATTGTTTTATCGTTTACTGAACTCCAGTTTTCGTGTTAATTTTGTTATAATTAACTTAAATATATTAATTAACCTTAACATTTAATTACAGTTGTAATAAACATACCTAAGTAGGTTTTTTTATTTATTAAAACTGATAAAAATAATCTATAAAGTCTCATTAATATAATATAATATAATAATATTTATGGACGCTTCACACCACGTCAGTCTGATCCCGTGGTAAGTTCTCGAAGAACTTGTGTTACGGGTACCAGACAACGGAAATATATTTAATACTTTTATACTATACACATATTTAAGATTTTTATTATATTATACACATATTTAATACACATCCATGACCCAGGAACATAGAAAAACTTTTTGTTCCTTCGGCGGGATTTGAACCCGCAACCCCCGGCTTGAGCGCCAACACGCTCAACCAACTGAGCCACAGAGGTCGTAAATACTTATTATTATCATTATGAACACCGTCCAATAGAGTATAATATAGGATAGGTGATATTTCTCCTACGTTTCTGTACTCTTGAGGGATAACTCCTTTATTCTAGATGGGTACACCATGCAGAATAAAAAGTACCATCTCTCTGGAGCAGGAAAGCTAAAAATAATTATTTTCTTTTTGTTTACGAAAAGCTTAAATCGGATCGGAGTACAGTGCAAGATTATTCAGGAACTATCATCCATCCAGTAAATAATCCATTCATAACAATTATACCGTCATGTTATCGTTATTCTCGAGATAACTAGCTGAACAGTTACTCGCGGTTTAACTTGTACGTGTCATTGTCGGTTATATAACACAAAAAGTAGAGTTACGACTGATATGGTCACAGGTCCCACGTGAACTAAACGATACGTATCTTGAACTATTATGTCTGTTTATGCTAGTTTTATGGAATAAGTGCGGCAAATAATCTGACAATTTACCTGATGGTAATAAAAAAAAATTAATATTATTGTCAACGTGATATGGATCTTTTTGTGAAATAGACCGGGAAACGAGCGGATTGGCTGATGGCAAGCAAAGCGACATCTTCAGGCTACAACACTAGAAGAGATAAAATTACGTTCCCAGTCAACATCTTGGGCCTTTTTAATTTTATTTATTTTATCTGTGGACGCTTTCACACCACGTCAATCTGGTCCCGTGGTAATTACTCGAAGAACTTGTGTTACGGGTACCAGACAACGGAAATATATTTATTTTATACTTTAGGTAGATATAGGTAGGTATTTCGGATTTTTATTATATTATAATACACATATCACAGAAAACTTTGTTCCTACGGCGGGATTCAAACCCAACCTCTGAAGTCACCACTCGCCAATCAGAGATTTAAAATCAATAAATGTTTCAATATAACTTTTCAAGTAATAATATTTTGTGTCTACCCTAGAATTCGCGCGTACATGGGAAAGTAAACTTTGATTTATAGCAAGAAGCCGCGCAAAAACTGGCAGCCATAAATACAGACGTCAGTTTACTGCGAACATGTGGATTGTGGATTGTGGAACTGGTCTGCTTTGCTAGCGAGCAACATTTTATACTATTTTGCAAGTTAAATAAAATCTATTTTACCATATAAGAAAGAAACAAATGTATAGAAGCCAAAATTTATGTTTAGGAAGTATTACCGCGCTGTATAACAGTAGTCTACTACAACTATAAGCTCCAGTCTTATCTTGCTCTAATTACTTTTTAGTTTTTATATTCAAAATTTCCTCCTGTTCAAGACACAGACAGTTATTTTTTTTTTATGAAATAAGGGGGCAAACGAGCAAACGGGTCACCTGATGGAAAGCAACTTCCGTCGCCCATGGACACTCGCAGCATCAGAAGAGCTGCAAGTGCGTTGCCGGCCTTTTAAGAGGGAATAGGTAATGGAGGAGGGTAGGGAAGGGAATAGGGTAGGGGATTGGGCCTCCGGTAAACTCACTCACTCGGCGAAACACAGCGCAAACGCTGTTTCACGCCGGTTTTCTGTGAGCCCGTGGTATTTCTCCGGTTGAGCCGGCCCAATTCGTGCCGAAGCATGGCTCTACCACGTAGTTTCGTCTTCGTCGAACCAAATTAAGATAATACCGGATAATACCTTCTCTTTCTGTGATTGCTGCATTTGCTATTTTGATTATTCTGATTTATCGGCACATTTAGCGTCCCGATCACCTGATGAATGATGAAATGAACTGATGAAAAAGTTTGATTGTTTGTTTGTTTGCATCGAATAGGCTCCGTAAGTACTGGGCCGATTCACCACGGGGAAGGACATAGGCTACTTTTTATCGCGGAAAAATGTACGGTTTCTGCGAAATTAACTAATGAGTGCACGAAGTCGCGGGCAACATCTTGTTGGTACCTATAAGAGGTTTGCTAAAAGCTATTCGGTTCAAAACATTGCATTTATTATATTGCATTGTAAACCTGCTACTGTAAGTTTTTCTTCTCCTTTTACAAAGATCTTCGAGATCGAGCATATTCTAGGATTAATAGGCGCTAATAACAATAATACAATCCGCCGCGGGCCTCGCTAAACACCGCTTGTGAGTCCAGAACATCCAGCCCCCAGGTACGCTTCGGTAATTACAAATACCAACATACATATTCATAACTATCTAGGACATAAATATCTAGGACCTGAGCCTCATGCGAGGCATGTAAACTATCGATAATTATGCAAGTCATTAGTGTTGGGAACGCTCTGGGAATTTTATCGATATTAAGAAGTTATTTTTATCGATACTATTAAGTTTTATGGGAGGTACGTAATAGGCATGGTATTAGCTCGGCGGGGGCTCTGCTACAGATACTATTATAGAATTATAACTAAATGTTAATTAAATTGAGTCAGGTATTTGAAGTACAATTTTACTACATAAATATAATACGAGAGCGTTTTTTTTTTTTTAATTAAAGGAGAAAAGTAATGGATTAAAAATGCATAATAATAGTATAACTATTCATATTATTTTTGATTAGTACTAAATTATTATCTACAAGATGTTGCCCACGACTTCGAACTCAAGGAAATCGCTCTGGAATCGTAAAATTAGCAGCACTAAAAAGTAGCCTATGTCCTTCCCCGTGGTCTACGTTATATCTGTGTCAAAATAAGTTCTGTAGTTTCGGAGCCTATTCAATGCAAGGCAAACAAACAAACAATTGTTTCCCCTTTTTTATCTTGGTATAGAATACTCAATTACTCAGCTTTGTAGGTCATATAAGTTTTATATAAATTACTACTTACGATTAATTTATTATTTTATTTCTTGCAGCTTTATTAGAAATGTTTATTACAAGTAAACCCTCTTTTTAATATAATTACATCTATGCAGTAAACGCATCAAGTAATAACAGTAAAAAGTTTATATCTTTTAAACTTAGATCAAAGACAGGAGGTTTTTAGTACCTAATGTCTATAAATATAAGAAGCTATAAAACATCAGTGTCTAAAAAATTTTATTGACTTTTATCATTGTTCTTAATGTTATACAGATGTACAAGACAATATTAAATTATAGTTTATTCGAGCTTAGAATGCATCATGCAGTGCTAATTTAAGCCATATCAATTGGTGAATGTGATCACGGCTTAGGGTTAGTTCATACAGAAACGCGACGAGACGCGTCACGCAACGCTACGATGCTTGAAGATGTTTAATAATAATATACCACAGAATACAGAACATCCAGAATGAGTGTTGGATCACATTTGTACGCAGCGCACTGTAATCAAAACCATGGCGAAACACAGCCCGCCCGCTCTTTACTTTACTCTTTACACTCACAAAACAAATCGCGTTATTATGTTACGACAATTAGGTATTCAATAAAAAATAATTGAAAAAAATTTGGGTAAAATATTCCGTAATTCTGTGGCAACATATTATGTGTGGATAGCCACTCCAATTTGGAGTAGTCGTGACGGCTTCACTTTCAAACGCGTTGACGGTTTCTGGATGATTTATGTATTCTGTGTAATATACATATTGCACAATATGCAGCTCTGCGTCGTGTCACATCGTGAATTGACCCTTAAGCGTCATTGGTCAATTTTGAAATACGAATATACTGTAGTAGCGTAGAAAAGATTTATCTTTTTTTTTTCTTTATTATCAAAGAGTCGATATTATCGATGCACACAGCACAACACTGGCTCTCATAACCTCATTATTACGTTCGTAACTCTGTACGGTTCTCAGCAGTTTGCGAGCAGTTCCGCGGTATGCGACTAGCTTTTTGCTAGGGAAAGTAACCAGATTCATTCAAACTTCATATCAAAGTATTACTAAACGACGAGATGGATTGCCTGTTAGTAAGTTAGTAATACCAGAGGAGGTAAAAGTTCCATTACCAAGATTTAAAGCCCTCCTTTAAAGAAATAACGCAATCGATATTGCACGCATTAAAAAGCAACAGGCATTAAAAATTCAATTTAGTGCAATTATTTGATCTTCTCTCAAGTATTATTGTCAAACTGTAAAAACCATATCTAGTGCGATCGACCGGTTCTGAAGTTATTTTATTCGATAATTGATTTTTAATTTACAACCGCGCGCCGGGAACCTCGTGAGCAAACCCGCTCGCTGAGTATATAGCTGCGGGATATAAAAACCTCTCTTTTATTGTATCTATTATTTTTTTCTATATCTGTTAATGTCATCGCCATTTTGAATCTATAAAATCGCATTTGGAATGCAACGAGATTAAATTTAGAACACGCTCAGTTTTTTCTTTTTTACATAAGGTTTAATAGGCTTATGGCATTTAATGCGTTTACTAAATAACTTGACTTACCTAGAAATGTTATGGTAGGTTTGAGTTTACATAATTCGAGCAATTAATAAGCAACATATCTTAGTCTATTGATATCAATGAATAAAGGCGCGGGTACTTGCAAGCTTAGTAGAATGAAGTCTATCCCATGAGAATCATAATATTATATTTACAAAACAATATCCATAGAATAACGAACATTAAACACAATATTATACATCCTCACAAACTTACTCGTTTGCGACATCAAGACTAGTATCATTTATTTCCATGAAATTGAATCATTTATTTCCATGAAATTGGTACAAAGATGTTGTACATTAGGTACAATAATTATTGGTCACAATTTCTCCCCATTGGGCGTGGAAATGTTCTAAATTTTTACATTAAATTATTTAAAAATATATTAAGTAGACTAATATAACTATATAGTAAAAGTAATAGGTAGTTAAAATAAATAAAGGAGTAACAATTTCTGGTCCATAACATTTTAAATCAGGCACAATAATGTGTGATTAGTTTAGAATAAAAAGTGAAAATATCTACAACTAAACAATAGTTACTCAACCACCAGAAGTAAAATCAATAAAGTATTTACAAAACTTTTAATATAAACTATTCGGTAAATCATCAGTTTATCCACAATAAAACGGCAGAGTCACATTAAAATCGTTAAGCCCGATCATAAACGATATGGGAGCTGTTCCCTGCGTGAAATATAGTCGCAGACGAAGTAATGGGGAAATAACAATCAGCATTTAAATTGATATTGGGAATGTAATACTATTAAAACCCGATGATGTTACAAGTCTGTTCTCTATTGCATGTCATTGCATAAAACGCAATAATCAAATGTAACAGAAATACCATATAGGTTATTAAATAACCTACCACCGGTTTAGGAACTAACCCGGCGCGGGCGAGAAGAAACTCGCACGGTGCCATATTTTAGCAAAAATATGGAAAATCGTTCTTTAAAAAATATAAATATTTTTACAATCTATATTTAATAGAACAGAAGTTAGACTTAATCTATATTTAATAGAACAGAAGTTAGGATACAATATATTGTAGTACATAGTAGCCTTACAAGTGGCTATCTTTTCACAAGGTAGGCAATCTTATATATAAAAATGCTATGTTGGTTTGTGGACGCTTCAAAAACTCAAAAAGTTCTGCACCGTTCGAGCTGAAATTTTACCATGATATATAATCCGCATCAAGGATTGTTTTTATCTATTTTTTATCCGCGACTGCGAAAGAACTATATTTACCGTACCGGAGCCGCGGGCAACAGCTAGTTATCAATAAAATTATTGACCCCTTTTGCACACAAACGATCTTTAACTACTTTTTTAAATTTATTAACGGAAAGATTTTGAACGTTTTCTGGGATTCTATTGTATAGGCGTATACATTGACCTTTAAATGATTTGCTTACTTTACTTAGTCTGATCACCGGTATACCTATCTAGCTTGTGCTTATTTCTAGTGTTTCTACAATGTTTGTCGCTTTTCGTTTTAAATTAGATTATTTCTAACATACAATAAATTATCCAAAATAGTAAAACTGTACCTTACTAGATGATTTGTCTTTCGTAGTTTCTGTTGTTTAGTAGGATAGCAGCAGTGACTGAAAATGATTGTGTAAATTCGAAAAGCTCAGATCAATATTGTACATGGAACAAAGTATATGTTTGTCCGTCTTTCACACCAAAACTACTGAATCGATTTAAATGAAATTTCGTACACAGATAGTTTAGAGCCTGAGAAAGGACATAGGCTACTTTATATCGCGGGGAAATGTACGGTTCCCGTGGGATACTTTATTTAAAGTTTCACGTAAAACCTACTAAACCGATTATCATGAAATTTGGCACAGATATTAAGTAGACCACGGGGAAGGACATAGGCTACTTTTTATCACGAGACGCGAGCGCAGCCATCAGCTTGTCTTACTAATATTATTTAAAATGTGAAAGTTTGTGAGGATGTATGGATGTATGGAAGGATGGATGTATGGATGTTTGTTATTCTTTCACGGAAAAACTACTAACCGAATTTTGATGAAATTTGGTGTCTTAGTAGGCTCTGAGCTAGTTAGTCTCTGTATTAAAACATAGGCTACTTTTTGTCCTGAAAAATACAGTGTTCCCGAGGTATACTGTATTTACGCGAGCGGAGCCGCGGGCATCAGCTAGTAACTTCATAAAAACGCATCGTAGTAGCGCGGGCGCACGTAGCTCGGTGGACGAGACATAAAGGAAGCCCGCGGGCGCAGCGGAATCATGCTCGATGCCTGTTCCACTACACTAGCTCTCAGGGAAATGTATACCCTATTGCAAGGGCACAAGGTCCACAAAAATAATATCTCTACATCCCGTCTCTATATGTTCTAGCAACTATAGGTCCTGTTACAGGGGCACAAGGTTCAAGATTTGATACGATTGATGTCAAAACTGAGCTCGCAAATGTAGACCTTACTACAAGTATATAAGAGTCAAACGAAAGTACTAATGAGCCAAACCCTTCATTGTTTTATTTTACTTTCCATGTTCAAATTATAGTTCCAACAGATTGTTTCGAGAAATTTGCATGATTTTTATGATATTTTTATGTGGGTTATTTAATGCATCATTAGGTTCTTGAAATATTTGAAATAATACGAATAAATATGCCCGCATGTGATTTATTATACTCTATAAATTAATTTACTACTTGAGATAAAATATAATGTATTGAATTTAATGAATAATTAATTGAATCAAGTAAATCTAGATAGTATGGGGTCAAGAGAAGCGTGATTGACTCCAAACATCTTGTAATTTATTGCCAATAATGTTTTATTGCGAATGTTAATTGAACTAGTTGACCTGAATACATAAACTGATACGCATATAATACTGACAGACGCTATACATCTTGTATTAGGAAAAACACAATTACACAGCAATTACCAACGGTCGGAGTTAATAGTGTGTATATTCTCAAACAGTGCAGTGAGAACCATCACAATGTCGACGACAGCGACGAGACATGTGAAATCGTCCAATTCCGCCAACATTCTGATGTGCAAACAATGGTGGAAGGTATGCTGGATGTACGGCGACCAGGAGAAGTACTACAGACAATTGTACGGAAGGAGGAAACTGAACAATCTGAATACCGACTCGTACTTCGACGACGCCGACACGAAGCGCCCTGGAGCGCAAATAACAGAACTCACAGACGATTTCTTCGAGGACAATTTCGACAACAAAATCGAACCGGCACCCGACGAAGGTAAAGAATGGTTCGGAGCCGAGTCGGAGCCCATATATGGTTTCAACAAAAACTGGCAAAAAGACCAAAGAAGACAACCAATACAGAATTACGATAATATAAACGAACTACTGAATTCGGGTTTAGATTGTGACAATTTAAGAAGCATATTCACCAATGGTCGACCTCCAGTGCCCAAAAAAGAGATAATAGAATCTAACGAAGAGATTTACAAGAACGGCAATACTTTTGGTAAAACTTCCAAAACTGTATGCAAAACGAAAAGGGGAGCAGTCGTTACTGAAGGAACTGAGGTATCCACTGATGGGAAGACAACTGCGAACCTCAAATTTCATAGATCTACTGTGAAGACGGGGCCGAACAAAGTGAAGGAAATCTTACAACCCGTGAGAGAAGATGCTGTGTTGAAGGACTGTGCTCGGAGGAAGTGTGTTGGTGACAAGTTGACGACCACAACGACAACGCTGGTGACTGTCAGCCAAAAGAAGGTCACCTGCTGCAATGAGTGAGTCTTTTTTTAATTTTATCGCACTTTTTATTGCTCAACCTGAATATTTTTCGAAGGAAACTTTTAATTTTTTGACCCTAATCGATAAATTATTACCCAAAGTTTATTTTTATACAACTTTTGCCATTACCTTAAATTGCGTTGTTAAATTCATTTTACTGTTCAATAACTTAAACTGGTATAAACTTTAATAGACGTTGAATATTAAAACACTGATATGGCAAAGCGCAGTAAACACACTAGCTTGACAACGTTTTTACTAACTTTACGACCACTTAAATTAATTATCTAACACTGGAATGCTTGAATTTAAAGTTTACAATTCTAGCAACAACCATAAAGTAGTGTCGATCGGCCATTGAGAAAATATCCCATGGAGGAGAATAAATATGGTCAGAAAATAACGAAACACGGGTTCGTATAACTCTCAGATATGCAATATTTATAATGACAACCTTAATACGGGTATGATTACCCCAGATATCAAATAAAAATTTGGCGAATACAAAATTAACGACATTACGAAACGGGTGTGTCCTCGATGATGATTTTTTTGAGATTCAATTGAAAATTGTCTATACTAATATAATAAAGAGGAAAAGTTCGTTTGTTTGTTTGTTTGCATTGAATACACTCCGAAACTACTGGACCGATTTTGATGAAATTTGGTACAGATGTAGAGTAGACTACGGGGAAGGACAAAGGCTACTTTATATCGCGGAAAAATGTACGGTTTCCACGAAATTAACTTTTGCGCGCACGAAGTTGCGGGCAACATCTATTGTTAATAGAAATGTTAAATTTGATCCAATTAATTTGTCACCGTATTTATTTGATGCACTGTACATCAGTGAAAAAACTGGTAGCATTATATTGCTGCCATTTTGTTAACAAAAAGATTAATTTAGATATAAAGAAAGTAAAATGCCAGCCTTTATAAACACCCTATAAAGATATAAAACTTCCATTTTAATGTATCGTTGATAAGTTTTCTATTGATGTGGGCGATTTCGATACCAGGCAGCCATTAGATAGCCATCTTACTATCGACGAAAGATTATAGTAATACTCTACTCGCTTTAGATAAATGTGATGCTAAAAGGTTTCATTCGTTTATTGATTACAGCGATAGTGATATTTTTTAAAGCGTTACTAGTCCATAATAACATCGTACAGTGTAATGTATTAATATTATTGAAATATATTATATATAAAGTTAGTTATTTAAAAAGACGGACAAGTCTGAAGACGTCAATGAAGTGCGTTTTCTAATTAAACTATTCTTCTATACAGATAAACAAAAGTGTCTGTTTATAATTTCAAATTAACAGCTTTTCACTTAATGCATGTGAAAGTATATTTGGTACTAACACAATAAAATATCATTTTTTAAATTTTTTGTCTGTCTGTCTGTTTGTTCCGGCTGTGGAACCTAGTTATAAGACAGACAGGTATTGTCATTCATACAATAAATAGTGTGAAGAGCTGTAGAGCTATGTATTTGAGGTGAATTATTATACAGATGTTTACAAGACCACCTGGTGTTTTCTTTACCAGCTAATCTCTGAAACGGCTGGACCGATATTCACGGGACTTTCACTGGCAGATAACTGATGATATTAGGTCTAACATAGGCTACTTTTATTTTAGGGTTCCGTTTAAGAAAATAGGGCTACATGTCCGTTAGCTCTATGCAAACGAAGTTGCGGGCATCAGCTAGTTTTCAATAGAAATAGGTCTAAACTACGAATTGTGCATTTCAAAGAAAGGACTAAACATTTATGTAGATGTTACATGTTAATTATATTACAATCTCGAATCTACATAGGTATTGCCCTAGTGCTTTTTAAGGAAAACCATAAAAACAATTTAACGCCTAATATCACAATGTATATGTGGTGTCGTCGCCCAAACCACTCCTATTGATTAATTCTGTATGTAAATGTAATACACAACGTCCGATACAGGTTGTCGTTGTAAAACAACTGGGCGTGGTACGTCGGAACGTCGGTACGTCACGCCTGGCATCGTCTAAATATTCCTCCTAGCTAGCTGCAGATTGAAGAAAGAGGAACAGATAAACAGCTACATAGTTATTAGTGAGCTATCGATTTGATTACAATACTAGTTACTACAAGCATACGGTATGTCCACAATAGGCAAGCGGACTGATTTTTTTTTATTGCATAAATGAATAGTACTCTTAAATATGAGTAACTTCTCAGAAGAAACCGTATATCAAAAGTCAATATTTTCAAAGGTACAGCGATTTGTATACAAAATTTCGCGAGTCTTTATACCAAAAAAAATTTTTTTTTTGCGAAATTGGTAAACAAAACCTACATCATAAGTTTACTCACATCATATACAAAAACATTCAGTATGGTAAGTATGAACTTAAACGCACAAATATCGGAGATATTTACAAATATATTCCTGCGGCCATATACTTCATATACTACTTCATACTACTTCATATACAAGTGACGTCATTTTTAGGTCGACTTTAGTATGGAGCGTTTTTAGGAGGCTCGCGAAATTTTTTATACAAATCGCTGTACCTTTGAAAATATTGACTTTTGATATACGGTTTCTTCTGAGAATTTACTCATATTTAAGAGTACTATTCATTTATGCAATAAAAAAAAAATTGTCCGATTGCCTATTGTGTGGAAAAGTTGTGGGCCGTTGAAAGGGGCGTCAAAATTTTCAAATTTGGATCGTTCTAGGAAAGCTGTTTCTCTGTACGTAAAGTAGGTATATATTATGTCACCGTAAAATTGTAAAAACCGTTAGATTGTAAAATAACTAACGAGATGGTAAAAAATATGTCGAAAGATTAATAACTATATATTTATAATCTAACGAAAAATAATGTGTTAAATTATGGGCAGCATATTTGCATCCGAAGTCTATCAATATTTTACAATTACAATCTAACGGTTTTTTACAATTTTACGGTGACATAATATATATTTTCTACTCTGTGTAGCTACATGAGTAATGACTTTTCAAATAATGAAATAATACCCCAAAGCTCAGAGCAATCAGGGCTTGCTTCGTTATTTCTGAAGTGTCGGAAAGCAGTGACAAATGTATGAGTAAGGTTTGCCATTTTCTTACTTTATGTTAATTAAAAGAGACAAAGCTCATGAGTAACACTTATTGGAAGACTAGCCTTTGCCCGCGGCATGCCTAAATACAGTATCCCATGGGAATACTGTAACTTTTCGGGATAACAAATCCAATCCTTTCATCAAAATCCATTTAGTAGTTTTTGCGTGAAAGAGTAACAAACATGCATCCATACATCCATCCATCCATCCTTACAAACTTTGACTAAATGAATAGTAGTAGAATTGTAAAACGTCAAATGTTTCTTAAAACTTCATATCGTCTGCAATCTCTAGTAACGTAACAGTAACTGTTGAGCCATTATGATCATTAGTAATTACGCTTTCATCGACGTAACCGTACCTGATGACCACAAAAAGTCACTATTATAAAGGCATCAGGAATAAATTAATTGTCAGAGCTTGGACAAGGGACAAGCGGACTCGAAGACAGAACAAAACGAAGTAAAAACGCAATCATTTCGAATCTAAGGATGAGTCCCTAGAGCTTAGAACATTTTGCATAAATATTCTTTAAGTTTGCTGTGAAGTAACTGAAATGTTGGAATAAACTAAAATGAAAATAAACCATGATAAAATCAGTATTGCAGTTTATTTGCAAAGTATATTATATTCGCGTAAACATAAAAATTAAAAACTGCTTTTAAACATCTAAACTTGCGAATTGTAATTTATGAATTGTTTATTTTAATGTTAATTCTTTGTAATGTTTTTATTCATTACGCAGGTTGTGTTTGTCTTTAAGAAATTGATATACGTTTCTTTGTGATTTAAATTGTATTTTTTTAATGTATTACGTGTAATCAATTGTTGACAAACCTATTTTTTTTTTTGAAAACTGACATGACGTCTACTAATTAATATCTAGCTGACCGTAGATGATTCGCAAGAATTCTCTAGCGCCCTTGAGCACGTTGAGGCCTAACATTGAAGACATTTCAACGCGTGGACAGGGCCTGTCCTTACGACTGTAAAATGTATAAAAACGAGATGCTATCGCTCCTGTTTACAAGCCCCATTTAATGTGGATTCGGTTTCATTCCTGTTTGATGTTAAATTACCTGTGTCTTGTGTTTATCTGCGATCTTTAAGCTATTGTCCGTGTTCGTCTTAATGAATTCATAAATAGAACTCGATATAATAAGATTATGGGAACGGAGGAGTATGAAATATGGCACAGTTACAGTTTATATGGAGGAGGAGTGCTGCACATTTTTTTAATATTATTGCTTAAAATTATATTAAATCAATAAAAATAACGTTACACACACTACCCCAGATTAATACTCACAATGCCATGCGTTTGATTTTAATATTTATATTTTAATTTACTACTAGCTTTTGACCGCGTGGAGTTTATTTACCATACAAAATTTTAACCTCTTTTTCACCCCCTTAGGGGGTAAATTTTCAAAAATCCTTTCTTAGCGGATGCCTACGTCATTACAACTATCTGTATGCCAAATTTCAGCAATAGTTTCGGCTGTGCGTTGATAGAAGAGTCAGTCAGGTTTGCCTTTTGTATATTTAAAAAAAGATGTAAGAGGCAAAAGAACAAGATTATATTATGAATGCTGGGTGAATTTCCACCACTGGGCGACCCCTAGTTTTTAAAAAATTGGACTTAATTGCATATATCTTAATGTTTTCTAATCATCATTTCCAACAGGCCCTTTACTGTATCTACTTTAATATTCTTAAAAATTATGAGATCATTAAATTTTGTATCGTGATGTAATTATTCATAGTTCTTTATTTAATTACTTGCAATACTCCAGAAATGTAAGCATTTTAAGTGACTTTGCGGGCATCTGACCCCTTATTCCGTTAAAAAAAACCGACCACTCCGGATTTGTGCGGCTTCCCCAGCGTCCGGGAACCGGGTTAATGTGGTTTTAATAGATGTAGTATTGTCTTAAATGGGTCTCATAGCGTTCGTTGGATTTGTGTCCATAAAGGTTCGACCAATTTTATCCAATTTATTTGAGTACCTAGATGACCGAGCTCGGAGTTCTGCTCGTAGTACTTAGTACGGAAAAAATTAACGGATTGCAATATACCAAAAGAAGTAAAGTAGCCCGAAACCTGAGACACCAATTTGCAAACCACGCAAAAATCACATACGCCTACCAATCTGCCATTGGATCTGACATTAATACAGTCGAAATAAATGATATATTGTTGCACTATAAAAGGAAAAAAAGTTTCGCAAAGATAAGACCTAGCTAGATTTTTCTCTACCAAAACCCCATGCATATTAATTTTCTTGGAAACACTTGCAGTCATTTTCGATATTCTGATTATATACTCGACGACCTCTGTGGCTCAGTTGGTTGAGCTTGTTGGTGCTCAAGCCGGGGGTCACGGGTTCGAATCCCGCCGAAGGAACAAAATTTTTTTCTGTGTTCCTGGGTCATGGATGTGTATTAAATATGTGTATAATATAATAAAAATCTTAAATATGTGTATAGTATAAGTATTAGGTTTAATTTAAAATTGATCTCAATATTTACGAGTTTTTAAACAACAAGTGTGGTTATTATCATTGCACGTGTTCCTGAATAACAACACCTGCATTGCAGGTGTCGATAAGCACAGCATAAACAACAACAGGTATTTGAACAGGGAACGACAAGTTCCCCCACTCTCGGTTCATAGAGGAGGGAGGTCTCTTCGATTTCAACACAGCCGATTTCTACACAGTCAATATCGAACGGTCTAAGCGAGAGGACCTAACCAGTGAATCGTATTAATTTTAAAGTGATAATTGTGAAGTGTTTTGTGAAGTGATAATTTGATGCAATAGCGTCTAATTTGTTATAAATCGTAAAGTTTCTAATTTCATAACTTTTAGCCATATTTAGTTTCGAGTTTAATAAAATTGTTGTCAGGAGTTGTGACTATTATTAATTATTTTTATAAAGTTTTTACACTTTTTGCTATTATCAGAAGTGCGATCGGCTCCAGCCTATCACGTTCTGAAAAATAAATATGGCCAAAAGGAATAAAAGAAGTCACAAAAAAAAGGGAGTTTATGAGTTCCTAAATACCACCAGGTCAGTGGTAAAAGTAGCTACTCTGAGTGTGCGTGCTACCGAGTGTGTGAGCTACCCTGTGCCTCATCGGCGAGTTCTTACGACTTTACGGGTCACCTCATCGGTGCTTTGAACAGTAAGGTGTAAAGTAAGGTAAGATCGAACCATGATTATTATATTTCACGTTTTGTTCCTAGTTTACACTCATGTCTATTTTTGAGTGAACTGGGTGCGGGAACAAGGAATATTTATAAATGGGATACATGTCTATCTAAAAACGAAAATTTTAAGTTTTGTTTACGGAGATTCCATTTTGCGGGAATTTAGTGTAACGTTATGACTACTTACTTAAAATTTACATACGCAAATGATGTTGCGTGTTTCTTTGAATTTAAAAATCGTATTTGCAATATTTGATTATTGCAATTATAAAATTGAGCATAATTGTTGAGGACGCAAAGTTTTGCTCCTATGGGATTCATCAATGAAAAGCGGACTGTAATTAGACGTTTATTCTTGCGTTACAAATATTAGTGTACTCGTTCAGCTGCCGAGGAGTCTGTATGTGTAGTGGCTAGTGGCTGCCGTCGACCGCATGCCGGTCGGCACCGTTGCAGTTGGGCCCCCGCACGCCCCTCGAGTACCGCGGAGGTACACGGAGTGGCGAAACGCGCGCTAAAGGCGCGTACAATAATCGATACTAGTAATTACGAGATGCAACTGTTAGTTACCCGTCTCTCATAAAATAACTTTGCTGTTTCCTATTTTATTAAAAACTAAAGGGGTATATAATCCATTGCAGTTTAGATACAGAAGGTAACGCACAGTACGCCGTTTGATCGTAGCATACGCGAGAGACTATCAAGTGGTAGTATCAACACCTACTTTGGGTGTGGCATTAGTCATGATTTAAAATATTAAATGTTGTTTCCAAGTTTGGTTAGGACAAAGCAGGCTCATAACCTGATTTTCTGACAAGAAAGACGATCCATGCGTCGGATGGGCATGTAAAAGGTTGGTCCTACGCCTGATCTCTTGCCAGTCGTGTCGGTCGTCCGTCGTAATGGGTTACGAGAATAAAGAAAGAGTGCTCTCACGTACTGCGCACTCACTTGAGTGCTATAAAATTACTCCTGCGTAACTGGCCTGGTTTCAATGATACCGACCACCATCACCAAAATCGGTGTGGGGAGGTATTATTAGTCATGATCATATTGTGCAGTGTTCTCGCCCAAAGCTGGTCGGACGGGACAGATCATGTTTCTTTCGCGAGATGTGCGAGACAAAGATGTTAACGTTTTGAGTTTCAAGACACGAGTAATGTTATAGGAGGAATATATTATGTAGATGTATCAATCCATGCACTGTTGTGCGTCTCTTTAGTAACTGAATCTGTGTTATTTGGTCTATGACGACATAATATTAAATTTTGTATTTGGTCTAGGGCAACTGGATATTAAGTTCATTTCAAGTCGAATCAGACGTGTTGAATCGCGTATAGTGTGGCGTGGTGCATTCCTACGCCTAAATTATTAACCTAAAGTTAATTGCAGCAGATTTGTTACAATTTTACACATATCATACATGTACCTATTCTCGTATACAAAATAAAACTCAAACTAATACACACACAACTCACGTTCCCAACAAAGAAACAAACAAACAAACACATACACAACTCGACGAGACAATCATATCGTATTGCCTTATGTAAGAACCAATAAGGGTAAAAATAACATTACGCAGCGAAGATACTCACTTCTATAAGTTTTTAAATGTACCCGCAATCGACGACTGATAATGCACTGTAAACTTTCTTTTAAGTTTATTTTTCTCATGTAAGTGGCTATTGTCTCTTAATGGGAAATAAAGATCTTTACACCGAAAATAATATTGTGTCATAAACTGGTAAGCGGTTTTCTGTAAAGACAGAACTTGTAGGTTCTGATCGCGATTAATTAATGTTTGTTGTAAATAAGTTTAAAGATTTCTTAACTAACGGTACGAACATCAACTATAGTTTAGTGTCGAGTTTGTGAGACTCTTAATTCGAAAGGCAGCAATAAAGAGGGTCGCAATATTTTTATATACAAAGAAAACAAACAAGTTTCGTAATTTTGATAACTACCTACTGTTGACAATTCATGTATCCAATTGTAATTGCATAAAACTTTCGAATGACACATATTATGCTATTTTGGGATAAAAGTTTTTAGAATTACTTTCGTTTTACAACACTTTGACAGCATATGAGAATGGTTTACCAAAATTGTTCTCTTGTAGTTTTGGGTTTGGTAAAAACCTACTGACAACATACCGAGTACTAATATTAGCGTCCACTGTCATTTGTGCTTCATAGCTGTTATCAATTTACATGAAGTTTTGGTAATTCCAGCAACTGATGGTTTTTCAATCAAATTATGAAAAAAATATGTTTGTAGCCACAGGATGAATATTGAGGGAGAACTATTTTAAAGGGTCAGGTTAGGCCGAGCAGCATAAATAAATAAGAAATTTTAATATGACTTTCAGGTAACCTACCTATTATGTATCAAAGGAGTCTGACATTTGTGAGTTTCGGTCGGATATTTCCGTCGTTATACATTTATGACTATGCATCAAAAATAGCATCTGTTGCTATCCCATTACGAAATACGGTTAAATTACAAGGGGAAGTAACAGGAAAAGTTATGACATTGTTTAATTGAGTGGCTTAAAGCGAAATAGTGTATTTGGCAATAATTGGCCCACAATGATATAAACTGAATTGCATATGACACAAGCTTTATTGATTTGGCGGTATACTTTTCCGTGTAGAATAATGAACTGCGTGTTGTCATATTTAAGCAAGACTACACTACGAGATGAACCTGAAGAATGGTAACGTACCATTCTTATGAATTAGAGACACTGACAATAGTTAAATTTCATGCATTGAGTGTCGGCTCTACTTTTCAGTATCGAGCGATGGCTCTGCTGTTTAGTATCAAGTATTTGCACTGCTCTTTAACATTGTTGTCTCGTGTTCTTTAGTATTGTACGTTGGCTCTGCTGTTTAGCATTGAGCGTTGGATTTGTTATTTAGCATTGTTGGCTCTGCTCTAAAGCATTGTTGGCTCTGCTCCTTAGCATTGTGCGTTAACTCTACTGTTAAGCATCGAGCTTTGGCTCTGCTGTTTAGCATTGAGCTTTGGCTCTGCTGTTTATCGTCAAACTTTGGCTCTGCTTTTAGCATTGAGCGTTGGCTATGCTCTTAAGCATTGAGCGTTGGCTCTGCTCATTTGCATTTAGCATGGCTCTGCTTTTTAGCATTGAGTACTGGCTCTGCTATTTAGTATTGAGCGTTGATTTTCTGCGACATATTTACGACTGTTATTCGAGCATTAAATGTTAGCTCTGGTGTGATTATTTGCTTACAGGCAATCTCATCAGATCATGAAGTATAGATCAAATGAAAGAACATCACTTTTATATTGCGCTTATATTTAGTTAAGCGCAGTCAAAAGCTTTACTTTAAAGAGGAAAGTAGGCAAGCAACAACAAAATAATCTGTAAACTATAAAGTCTAGTAAAAATAAAAACCGTTTAAAATTCTAGTATGTAACTTGAAGACTTCCAATTTACTTTCAGTGAATTATGGACGAATCGTCTTGATATGATAAACTGATTTTTGGAGTTTGGACCAATCAAGGCGCGTTTGACGTCGGGTTGACGTTTACAAGAATACCATTTTGATGTTTTAGCATATCAAGACTGCATTGAAACTGTTTTACTGTCAGATGTAATTAGCAGAATCGACCTACTGATCATTCAAATTGAAAGGGAGTCGTAGTAGCTTATAGTTTTGAGTAACTTAACTTATGAGTTTTCTTGTTCTAACATTACAAAAGATAATTTTTGGTATCAAATTTTTGTGAACATTCTTTTTGTTTTCAGAAGATTAAAATGTATTAAAAATACACAACCGAATAAGAGTCTAGAAGTCAATTACATCGATAAGTAAATGCAATCTTGTAGTCCATTTACCAAGATAGAGGCAACATGACAACCGTTTAAACAAGAGAGTGTCTGAGGACAGCCACGCGTCAGGAGAGGCCGTATTAGGTTTAATTTAAAATTGATCTCAATATTTACGAGTTTTTAAACAACAAGTGTGGTTATTATCATTGCACGTGTTCCTGAATAACAACACCTGCATTGCAGGTGTCGATAAGCACAGCATAAACAACAACAGGTATCTGAACAGGGAACGACAAGTTCCCCCACTCTCGGTTCTTAGAGGAGGGAGGTCTCTTCGATTTCAACACAGCCGATTTCTACACAGTCAATATCGAACGGTCTAAGCGAGAGGACCTAACCAGTGAATCGTATTAATTTTAAAGTGATAATTGTGAAGTGTTTTGTGAAGTGATAATTTGATGCAATAGCGTCTAATTTGTTATAAATCGTAAAGTTTCTAATTTCATAACTTTTAGCCATATTTAGTTTCGAGTTTAATAAAATTGTTGTCAGGAGTTGTGACTATTATTAATTATTTTTATAAAGTTTTTACACTTTTTGCTATTATAAGAGTATTAAATATATTTCCTTTGTCTGGTACCTGTAACACAAGTTCTTCGGATACTTAGTACGGGGCCAGATTGACGTGGTGTGAAGCGTCCATAGATAGATAAAAAAAAATAGGTAGGTTTTTAAATACACTAATTACTCGTTTAAATAATAATATTTAATACGTTTTCTGTCCCCCCTAGTATTTTATTATGGTCAATTTATTTGTTAAGATTTACTACTTCAGGTTCCATCCTATCATAATTTTTCATTGACATTAACTATGAGTCATGACACAGCTAATTTGCAGTTTGCAATTATCACAATATGCTGTATGGGCTTCATATCTGTTGGATTTACTGCGTAGCGGTGGTCATCAACTGTTTATGGTCCAGAGTTAAATGGAAGTATAGAAATATTGTGCATTAACGATGCCGTTTCGTCGCCCATTTATGAGGGTTCCTTATAATTTCGATGTGTTCTTCCGTCTGTCTGTCTGTCTGCCTTTTTATTAAATATCAATGGATCTAATTTAGTAAAGTTATAGACTATGTTATGTGTAGAGAGTGCAGGTTCGAATCCCAGGTTGTGGCGTGTACCAATGAGACTTTTTCAGATCTCAAGTACATTATACGGACGCTATAACGGTGAAGAAAAACATCGTGAGGAAACCCGCACATGGTTGGCCCCAGATGTATTGACCAATTCATTCCTCTGGACTAGGCTGACTATGTTGTGAGAATGCCGTATGTGCTATATACGACATTTAAAAACCAACAGTCCCAGGCACTACAGTATTTCAAGAGTGGTTACTTCGCTCGGAGAATACTGTACAAATCATCCATTAACGGATGCTAAGGCCTAAGTTTTATATGTGTATAGGCTTGGTATACCTATCTGTTATCTACACTAATATTATAAAGACGAAAACTTTGTTTGTATGTTGTTTGTTTGTTTGGTTGTAATGAATAGGCTCAAAAAGTACAGGACCGATTTCAAAAATTCTTTCACCATTCGAAAGCTACATTATCCACGAGTAACATAGGCTAAATTTTATTTTGGAAAAAAATAGGGTTTCGTAAGATATTTGGGGTTTTCGGACACAAGGTGTAAAAAATCAACCAGAAAAGTTACTTATTTTTCATACGCTGCCTAAACTAAAAAAGATAGAACCATAAAATGTTCTAATTTATTGTAGATCTTATTATCTACAAAAAAGTCCGCGACACACTATACCTATCTGTCGAGTGAGGCACAACAACAATTTTTGTATTTAGAAATATTGATTTTTTTTGGACTACATTTAAACGCGTTTATTTTACTCATGCTATTAATCCTTATCAAAATAAATTATTTTATCACTATGTACAGTTTATGTAGATAATATTTGGTCTTTGAATGATTAAAATTGGACGTTTGGTTTTGAAGTTATGGCGAAATTAAAATATTACGATTTCTGCTCCACGGCCCTTTGTGAAGTAGGCGTCACCAAGGCGGGGGTGTGCGTGCGGGAGGGGAGTTTAGATCTATGAGGTAGCTGCAGTATTAGTATCAGTATTGTACCCATAGATTATACAGATATATACATTGTACCCGTGCGGAGCCGGGGCGGGTCGCTAGTGGCATTATAAAATAATTTTATATTTTAAGGGTATACCGTACATGTGGAGTGGGAATATTTTTTGTTAAATTCCATCCCATTATGGAATCGTTGATTTAGTATTTTTAAAGGCAAGGCAACGTTTCATACATGACTTTTCTACAATGTTAAACCTCGACCTCCAAAGTGGCTTATAATTTGAACTTAGAAACTTGTAGTTTTCAATGCTGAATGATGTTAGATCATGCTAATACTCATCATCATCAGCCTATCACCGTCCACTGCTGAACGTAGGCCTCCCCCAATGAGCATCCCGATGGTTGGCCCATCCCGATCTTGTGCAGCCCTCATCCATCCGCTGCCAGCCACCTTCATCTAATACTCTTTAGGAAAATTATTTTGAAATGAATTGGACGGTAACTTTTGAAGTAATTTGAAGAAAACCTATTGCGCGTTGATAGTTACGGAACCCGTCTTAGACATGTTCTGACTTCTGACATGCTCTCGGTTAGGTTATTTATTTTAACCTCGCCTTTTGTGTCGACGGACATTTCCAAGCAATTGAAATGAAAACCTGAACACTTTTAATATTTCTTGTCTGATGTGTTCGTACTTCATTTGCTGGGATTACAATTTTCTTTATAGCCATGTAAAACTAGGTTCGAAATTACTCGTTCAATTCATTTTAACACTAACAAGTTTTCTGTGTTTTCTAGAGTTTGCTTGATTTTAAGTAGTAGCTTTTTCTGTTGACTTTCCGAAAAAAGTTAAGTTCATTTGGAAAATGGAAATAAAAAAAAATCATTTTCTTTTTTCATTGTTTTAATTTGAAGTACCTACTTATAATACAACATGCTACTCATATTATAAATGTTTGGTACTCTTTCACGCAAAATCTACTGAACGGATGTCGATGAAATTTTGTATGGTAGTAGGTACTTTAGGCTCTGGATTAAAACATAGGCTTTTTATCCTGAAAAAATACAGCGTTCCCGAGGGATACTGTATTTACGTGGGCGGAGCCGCGGGCAATTGCTAGTAAATAAATAAAATAAAAAATAAGTATCCCTAATGGTCAAGCAGTGAGTTAGCTGATGAAGATGAATGATAGCTAAGAACCACAGACTTCTACTAAGAACACCCATCTCACCAAAAACTAGATCTATATCGATTCGTTCGTTTGGGAGCTACAATATACTAACAGACACAGAAACACAGACAGGCAAACTTATATCACCCCTCAGTTGTTGTCGGGGTTTATAAATAATGCGCCTATTACAAGCAGGCATGCTAGTGAAGAATAGCTTGTAAGTTTTTAAATTCTTTATCATTCCTTCAACGAATTGTCAACACAAATTAACGAAATATCTTCAGTTGATATTCCAAGAATCTTCGAATACTCGTTGTAGACATTGTAGCTGATACTAAGCGTCAGGTCACACCGAGGCGGACGCAGCGCGGCGTTTTTAAGATAGCAATTCAAAATTGAACTTTATTCACTACACAAGAAAACGCGGCGCTATGTCGCGATTGGTTCCATTTTAGTGTTAATTGACCCTTAGTGTCAACTGTCAACTACAATTTGTATTGAATCGCTTAAAAAATCTTAAAAAAAGAATTTCGAAAATCGGTCTACAGACGACGGAGTAATCGTTGAATAAACAAAAATAATAAAAAAAAAGATGTGTGGCACTCGGGGATTGCCGCGGTAAAGCTATTGCATAAAATATAAATACAATAGAGCCCTTACTAATAAACGCTGTATAAGCTTTGAATAGTTACACTGTGTTTTGTCTCCTTCTATCGAATTAAAAATGTCACATGTGCGATGTGAACAAAACACTGTATAACTATTCAAAGCTTATACAGAGTTTATTAGTAAGGGGGTAATAGTATAGCATTTTTTCCATTCCGTTGTACTTAAAATAAAATACATATTATTTAAAAGTACAACGCCATCTACCAATCAAGTACTTCATTATCTTCAGCAATGTGTAGGGAACATACACACGTCAAACTTTAAGCTTGAACACATAGATGGCGAAACCATTGTAATAATTCAATATTCCTGCTACTAATTTAAATAACACATAGCTCACGTTACACTAGACGGAAAGCGATTCAGTACCAGCGGCTCGAACGTAACCAAATTAATCAGACCACCAACCCAGCTCAGCGGTGTTAGGTTTTTACGTTACGGAATTTCTTGATTCGGTCGCCGCGCTCAAAGCCCGCGATAAAAGCTATGCAATAGCTTAAAAAATTATGTAAACACTTAACACCAAGCGAACGTATAACGCCTCCTTTTCCGGTTAAAAAACACCACGCCGCGTAACGTCTCGGTGTGAACTGACGCTAAAGTAAACACTAGTTATTGATTACTTCAGAATCGGTCACAATGTTTGTTCACACTTTCTACCTATCGTCTATCTTTGTCTCTCCTATCCGGTACCTCGTGTGTGAGACGGGGACGGGCGTTTGTTGAATTTGACAGTAGCCCGCGAGGTGTTTGACAAGCTCTTCATCGTTAGCTTGACCCGTCTGTTAGACCCTCGCCTGTTAAAAGTACAGCCAGCTCAGTATATTTTTTAACAACCTTTTAACCGACTACTGCAAAGCCAAAAGGTATTGATTTTGGCAGTCTATGTATGTATGTATGTTTGTCCCACCGTAGCGGCTAAGCTACTAGTCCGATTTTAATGAATAAAGTGTCAATAGATTCGTAATAATAGCCCGGGTAACATACATATAATCACGCCTCTTTCCCGTAGGGGTAGGCAGAGACCACTTCTTTCCACTTGCTACGATCCCTACATACATACTTGTTTCGCTTCGTCCACTTTCATAATTCCCTTCAGGCTATATAATTTACATAGTCGGGTTATATTAGTTTTTATGGCAATTCTAGTAGCGTGTAACCATTTCAATTGAACTAAAAACGTACAAGAATATACTTTTTCGTCGATTTTCATATTATCTACTTTAAGAATCGGCCATGTTACTATTTTCCTATACACATTAACACATAGGATATACTTTTTATTCCGAAAAAGTTTAGTTCCCCTTTGGAATATGTAGGTACTGTATTTACGCGGGCAGAGCCGCGGACAAAAGCTAGTACTACAATATGTCCACACCTCGCCGTTGTAAGTCTGTAATTGGCATCGAACCCAACTAATGAGCACAATGTGCGTGTAGCAGATAATTAGATTTAAGACGCATGCGCAGGCGCAGGATCGTAGCCTTATTTACTAGCACGTAAAGATGTTGAGCCTCATTATAGCGCGAGGAACACAAATAGTTTATCACTTAAAAATAAAATACACTTATTTTGTATGAATATAGTGTACTGTCAATACATCAACTGTGACGTATTGACCAGTCATTCCTCTGGACCACGCTGACTGTATTGTGAGAATGCCGTATGTGCTTGGGCAACCGTACGACATTTAAAACCGACTGTCCCAGGCACTACAGTATTTCAAGAGTGGTTACTTCGCTCGGACAATACTGTAACATGAAACATCCAATAACTGATGAAAAGGCCTAAGTTTTATATACTGTATTATGTATGCAGTCAAAACTAATGTAGGCCAATTTACAAAGGAAATTAAAATGTAATAGCGTTACATTAATCCTTACTACTTTTTACATTTTTATAAATGTATAAAGCCTCATTTACACAAGGAGAGTTTCTCGAACGGGCGCAGGCGACAATGTCAGGCGAGAATATTCTTGCATAGTGTAAACAACCTTTGAAGGCGAAAATTGTATGGCGAGTCTCGTATACGAGAATATGATACGATATTCTCGCCCAAATCGTACGATAAACTCTCCTTGTGTAAATCAGGACTAAGTTTGTGAGGATGGATGCATGGATTGATATTTGTTACTCTTTCATGCAAACCTACTGAACGGATTTTCATGAAATTCGGTATGGTAGTAGTCTAAGCCCTGCAATAATAACATAGGCTACTTTTTATTCCGAAATAGTACAGTGTTCCCGTGGGATACTGAAACTGATACGGGAAAGCGCGTGGATCCGCGGGCATAAGCTAGTAATTTAATAAATAAATCGTGATATACCTGTCATTTAAAACATATACCCCCTTACTAATTAACGCTGTATAAGCTTTGAATAGTTACACAGTGTTTTGTCTCCTTCTATCGAATTAAACATGTCACTTGTGTGACGTGAACAAAACACTGTATATAACTATTCAAAGCTTATACGGCGTTTATTAGAAGGGTCTGTTTCAAAATCTACTGATAAGACGTGTCAGATAGCTTATTCGCATGTTTTATCTCTGTCGCTAGATATAGACTGTGGGAGAGCCACGCTTTGGCACGAATGGGTCGGCTCGACCGGGTTAATACCACGACCTCATAGAAAGCCGACGTGAAATAACGCTTGCGTTGTATTTCGCCGAGTGAGTGTGGTTACCGAAGGCCCAAGGAGGGGATTGGGGATTTTAAGGACCAGGAACGCAAGTCGAAACACCAGAGGAATTACAAAATGTGTTGCGAGTGTACATGGGCGGCGGTAATCGCTTACCAACAGGCAATCCGTCTGCTCGTTTCCTGGTTCATTACATTAAAAAAATAGAGTAAGCAGCGTTAAAACGTCCGAATAAGCTATTCGACACTTGTTAGCAAATTCTGAAACAGGTTCTAAAAGTTTTAAATGACACGTCGCAATTATAATCACCACTTTCAAGTTTCAACAGCGTTTTCCGGTTAGAGTGATCCCTTCATTGGCTATCACCGCTTATGCAAAACACATGTCAGATAGATCTAGATCTATAGATCGGGCCGTAAATCAGTCAGGCGGTGAGCAGGGATTGCGGGCGACACCCTGTCACTACTCGCTACTCACTACTGTTACTTACACTGACTGAATTATTTAAATTCAAGGAATTGCCGTTGAATTCAAAGAATTACCCACCTGTCTGAACCAACTGGATGTATAGCTGTTCGTCAGTGGTCTAGGTCTTGTGGCTAAAATATTTGACTGTATTATTTGACGTCCTCTGTGGCACGGTGGTTAGCCCATCGCCGCTTACTCCGGAGGTCGCGAGTTCGAAATCCGAAATGTATTCCTGGGTCATGAATATAATATATGTATTAAATAAAAAATCTTAAATATATATCTATAGTAAAGTTACGTATAAGTTGGCTGGTCCCCGTAACACAAGTTTATCGGATACTTAGCACGGGGCAGTGTCACGTGTTGTGAAGCGTCCAGTGTCCACTATACGTGTTAATATTATTTTTGAAGTGGAAACTTCTTTAGCGGCGTTGTGCACTTTTCTTTTCACTTTTGCCGGCACTCCTGGAGTGCAACCTGTTGTTTTATTTATTTTTTATTTTAGGACAAACTGCCTTTTAGTAGGTACTAAAAGGGCGATCTTATAGTATGTCTATTAATAATATTTTTTTTTAAGTTAAGAAGGATTAATACATACCCCTGAGACTCAGTAACGTTATTTGGCTGACCTGCGATAATAATGGAGTTATAGGAACCCTATGCCACTGATGGTTACTAACCTAGTTGTGCTTCCCCTTTAATTCTGACTTTTTTGTCATCACAAAATTTTGCTGTCTTCCGCTTTGCTTGGGAAGGGAAACTGGAATACTTCTTACTCCTCCTACAATCTTCTGATTAATTTCGTTGCGGGTTCCGAGACAGATTTAGTATGTCCCCCGGGCACCCCTGAGATCATATCAAAGGGTTTTTGCGGTTGGTTACCACTGTCGATCCTGGCTACACAGGAGTTGCAGTGGTGGGAAAGTGTGGTGGGCCAATAACCTAGTTAAAACAAATATCTACCAACATGATGTTGCCCGTGAGATCATGTTGGTAGATATTTTGTTCATCGCGCAAAAGAAAATCCAGCTGGAACCGTATAGTTTTTTGCGGTATAAAGTAGCCTCAGCCCCCGTGGTCTACTCTATATCTGTTCTAAATTTCATCAAAATCTGTCCAGCTTCGGAGCCTGTTCAATGCAAACAAACAAATCCTCTTTATGATATACCTACTAGCGACCCACCCCGGCTTCGCACGGGTACAATACTGATATTATTGTACCCGTGCGATAATTTAGTCAAAACAAACAGAAACAAATTAATATAGGTACCTACTAAAACTCAATGAAATAAGTAGGTGGGTATAACTTTATTGTATGAAATACCTACCTATACTCTTCAGGACTAACAATACAACAAACACTAAATAAATAGGTATTCAAGTATCTATACATCATAGTTACAACGAACACAAAACAAAACAAAAAACTCATAGATCTAAACTCCCCTCCCGCACGCGCACCCCCGCCTTGGTGTGCCCACTTCGCAACGGGCCGTGCAGCAGAAATCGTAATATTTTAATTTCGCCATAACTTCAAAACCAAACGTCCAATTTTAATCATTCAAAGACCAAATATTATCTACATAAACTGTACTTAGTGATGAAATAATTTATTTTGATGAAGATTAATAGCATGAGTAAAATAAACGCGTTTAAATGTAGTCCAAAAAAAATTCAAGATTACTAAATAAAAAAATGATTGTTGTGCATCACTCGACATAGATAGGTATAGTGTGTCGCAGACTTTTTTGTAGATATTTATAAGATCTACAATTAATTCGAACATTTTACGGTTCTATATTTTATAGTTTAGGCAGCGTACGCAAAATAAGTAACTTTTCTGGTTGATTTTTTACACCTTGTGTCAGAAAAACCCAAATATCTTACGGAACCCTATTTTTTTTCCAAAATAAAATTTAGCCTATGTTACTCGTGGATAATATAGCTTTCGAATGGTGAAAGAATTTTTGAAATCGGTTCAGTACTTTTTGAGCCTATTCATTACAAACAAACATACAAACAAAGTTTTCCTCTTTATAATATTAGTGTAGAAGTATAGAAGTACATAATTAAGGAAACATTTACGAATATTTCTTGACATAGGTATTCTTGCTCCAGATCTGCCTTATTCCTGCTAACACCACACTTTGGCCTTACTATAATAGCTGAGCATGCACCACGATTTGTGAGATTGATAACAATTTGCAACAAGCACCTTATTTCAAGTCCACCAACAATTGCTAACAACTGTAGCACTTAATCCCGCTATCAGAACGGGATTTTTTTACTGTTTGGTGTTGTTTAGAAATAAAAATATCTCCGTGGTGTGGTGGTTTAGAGCTTGGAGGTAGTGGGCTCGATCCCCGCGTTGGAGCGTTTTCAAGACTGCTTAGGACTATGCAGGCTGATCACCCGATTGTCCGACAAGATGATCCATGCGTCGGATGGGCATGTAAAAAGTCGGACCTGCGCCTGATCTTTCGCCAGTCGTGTCGGTCATCCGTCCCACTGGGCTATGAGAGTCAAGGTAGAGAGACACAAACTTAGGCACTATAAAATAACTCCTGCGTAGCCGGACTGGTTTTAACGAAACCAGCCACCACCACCAAAATCGGTGTGGGAGCTATTATCAGGGAATCTAATTTAAAAACAAGTTGACCGTTTTTATTTCATAATATAAGTTAATATTATGATATCAAACTGACACGTCATTGACAATGATTGTATTGCGACTTAGAGTTTCAGACTTAGAGTTTCATTCAGACGTAGAGTTTCACAACAAGTGGGACTTAGTATGAACATGGATAAGACGAAAATTATGTTTAATGCCCATGTTGTACCCACCCAAGTGACCGTTGGAAATTCTACGCTCGAAGTTGTTGACGACTATATATACCTAGGGCACAAAGTCCAGTTAGGTAGGTCCAACTTCGAAAAAGAGGTCAACCGTCGAATCCAGCTCGGCTGGGCAGCGTTCGGGAAACTCAGAAACATCTTCTCGTCAAAAATTCCTCAGTGCCTGAAGACAAAAGTTTTCGAGCAGTGTGTGTTACCGGTGATGACATATGGAGCCGAAACGTGGTAATTCACAACGGGACTTATTCAAAAGCTTCGTGTCGCTCAAAGAGCTATGGAGAGGGCTATGCTTGGAGTCTCTCTACGTGATAGAATCAGAAATGAGGAAATCCGTAGCAGAACTAAAGTTACCGACATAGCCCAGCGCATTAGCAAGTTAAAGTGGCAATGGGCTGGACATATAGCCCGTAGAACCGATGCCCGCTGGGGCCGAAAGGTTCTTGAGTGGAGACCACGAACTGGACGCCGAAGCGTAGGACGGCCTTCCACCAGGTGGACAGATGACCTGAGAAAAGTCGCAGGAAGTCGGTGGATACAGGCCGCGAGCGACCGGTCGCACTGGAAATCTATGGGGGAGGCCTATGTCCTGCAGTGGACGTCACCAGGCTGAAACGGTATTGCGACTAAATGACGTCATCAAAATACATACAAATACTGCTCATGAACAAGATTCCCCGATAGGTGATGGTACATGTTCTTCTATTTTTGCCAAAGTATTAACCTATCTATGATGTTAATAACTTATTTTTAAATTCGCCTATAGTAAGTTCTCTTATTGTTTTTAAATATATTTCTTCGTAGGAACATTAATTTAAACATAACGGCACTGTATCATAAGCTATTTGTAAGTGATTTACATTTTAATCAAGTCGGTCAGGCGATCGCCGCAGTCGGTCTCCCGCGCCGCGTTCAATCTACAATATTTTATATCCAAGATTTAGTACAATGTAATATACTTGTACAAGGACTAGAAAGTTCTAGTGAGTTTTGAATAATATAACGTTGTGTAAAATCAATTACAGAAATTGGTCAGATCTTTAAACTATAACTCTATGATAGAGCTGATCTACTGTTTCTGTATTTGAAATGAAATGTTTATTTGTCAAAACTTTATAAGTGCAACTCAGTGGAAAGGAAAAAATACGTATTTTGCTGTAATATTAATATTCATCACTAAATAGGTTACTTCTTTATTTACCAATTTAGTCAGCAAATCTATACTAATATAATAAATAGTAAAAGTTTATTTCTTTATTTGTTTGTTTGCATTGAATAGGCTCCGAAACTACGGACCGATTTTGATGAAATTTGGTACAGGTATAGATTAGACCACGGGGAATCACGTAGGCTACTTTTTATCGCGGCAAAATGTACGCGGGATTTCCTTTTCCGCGCACGAAGCGCGTGCAACATCTAGTTATACAATAAATATATTATGAAAAGGAAATTTTATGAGAAGGTTGATTATTCCGCACCAGGCACCATTCTGGCTACAACACCTTGTGGAATACACATACAGACTTGTGTAACACGAATACGGCGAACTAAATTAATTATTTTTAATTATATAATTAAAAGACAAGTAGCAAACTTGATTAGTAATGTATTCGGAGTAAACGCCTCATGCTGTGAGGACCGACAGGTTTTTGGCAAGTGTTAATTGGACCAGTAACGGTTGAGTTGTCAGTCATGCTAATCCTTATTAATATTGTAAATGTAAAAGTTAGTTTGTTTGGTTGTTTCTCTTTCACGTAAAAACTACTTAACCTATCATCGTGAAATTTGGCACAGACATAGAGTAGACCACGAAGACGGACATAGGCTATACTTTATCGCGGCAAATCGTACGGTTCCCGCGAGATTTCTTTTTGCGCGCTCCAAGTCGAGGGCAACATCTAGTTAATAACTATCAAGTAGCGATTATTACTTACTGTTCCTAACAGCGGCGCAGGGTTGGAACAACTCGATTCTTATCGGCTTCCCTCTTATTGTATTCCTATTATTGTTTTTGTATCTTATTGTATTTAATACTTCTCTCAGACACGACAAAACGCTAAACTTGTAACGACCTTGACCGTCATACCTAATAGGGTGCTAAATCTCTTAAGATATAATAAGAGATCAATGTTTCAAATTCACTTGCACATCTCTCGCTTAGCGACTACGGCTTCCCTCCGAAGTAAAACCGGCCTTCGCTACTGGTTCCTAATTCCTCTTCTCGTCGCAGTCCCCGTCATTATGCGCGTTATAGCAGACGTCGATATACTTTTAGGGCAGTACCCGCAGTGGTCTTCGCTGGTGGCCAGCGGGCGTGACGGTCATGCTCGAGTTGTGGACCATTGACGTTTTTGTGGAGATTTATCTCACCTAATTAGGTACTGCACAGGAAACACGAGTAGCTGGATTTGTTAAAACGTTGTTTGTCTGTGAAGGTACTTCAACAACCCAAATGCCTTATCACATACATACATATAATCATGCCTCTTTCCCGCAAGGGTAGGCAGATACCACTTCTTTCCACTTGCTACGATCCTTACATACTTGTTTCGCTTCGTCCACTTTCGTTCTTACCATCCACTCCTCCTCTTACATTCAATGTAGCGAAGCGGCTCTTCGTGGGCCACTTTTCGCCGCCATTTTGGTCAATTAAATTATTTTTATGATTATCCATTGCGTTCCCGCAGATTGAAATGTCTTATTTAGCTAATATAAAGAGGCGAGGCGAGAGACTTTGAAAGATTTGTCTCACACAGCACAAGCCTGTCTTATGGGCTAAGATCCCACAGCCAGACTCCTCTTCACATTCGGCATTGTAAATACCACATATACGCCGATGACATTCAACTTTACATTACTTTTAAGCCGTGTTACGTCATAGATGCTATAAATAAGTTGAACGAGGACTTAGCACATATCAATGAGTGGTCTGAAAATAATGCCTTGGTACTGAACCCCATAAAGACGAAATACATGATCTTGGGCACTAAAAATCACCTACAGAAAACAGTTGTTAATATGCCTACCGTTTATATTAGGGACGTACACATCGAAAGGGTGAAGGAAAATCGGAATCTGGGAGTGCTCATGGATGAAGGACTTAGGTTTGAGAAGCACGTAGTTAAAACAGTAAGTCGATGCTTCTATCGCCTAAAACTCTTATATAAAATTAGGAACTTTACCTCGGAAAATTTACGTGCTACTCTCTGCGAATCCCTTGTCCTCTCCAATTTAAATTACGCGGACGCGGTCATTGGTCCCTGTCTGCTAGCACGTTCTAAACATTATATACAGAAGGTGCAAAACGCGTGTGCAAGATTCTGTTGTGATGTGCCTCCACGCGCCCACGTAACGCCCTACATAAATGACTTGGGGTGGCTCAAGATGGACAGTCGCCGACAATTGCACTTCGCTACCTTGCTGTTTGGTGTGGTGAATTTTAAAACCCCCTCCTACCTCTATAGTAAATTACAGTGGGCCGGCGATAAACAGCTGACTATAACAACCAGAGGATCTGCTTATCTTCTTATCACTCCGCTCCATCACTCATCAGCTTTCAGGGGTAGTTTCAGGTATCTGGCAAGCAAAATCTGGAATAACCTTTTGCCACCACCTCTTTGTGCTCTAAAAACAGTAAATTATTTTAAGTCCAAACTTAAGGATTACCTTTTGCGTCAACAGCTTGCAACGTAATCTCTCTAGTTCACCTATTTGTATCTTATTTACAAAATAATATTTTCTTGTATCTATCTATCTGTTACCATTATACATATTTATCACCCTTATCAAGTAACTAGTTGTCCCGATACACGTTGCTCTGTCTTAAATATGAACTAAATTAATAAATGACTTCAACTACTCCTACAACCTACACCTTCAATATTTCTCACTGTTTAAACCTTATTTGAACTTCCACAATTACTTTAAACCCAAAATTAGCCAAATCGGTCCAGCCGTTCTTGAGTTTTGAGTCCCCCGGGAATGGGATAAAACAGTATTCAATTGTCCTTCTCCTGGTTTTAAGATACCTCCCCACCAATTTTAAGCCAAATCGGTTTAGCCGTTCCTGAGTTATAAATAGTGTGACTAACACGACTTTCCTTTATATGTCTAGATGGAGTTCTAAATTCAATATTAATATTAGTGGTTATTTTAATTTATATTTTAATTGTTGATTGTTATATCGACAACTCAATTTACCTTTTGGGTTTGGAGCCGAAGCATGGTGGTGCTCGGGTGCTTCACTGACGCTTGCCAAAAGCCAGGGCATCGATAATAGGTACATCCCTTGCTCACAACATGATAAAATTCTCCAACTCTAACAGTAGGTACGTTCTTCGAGTAGCATTATACTGTAGTGTTATTGAGTTATCTAGAACATTATGAATAATAAAACTGTATATATTTATAATGTAACGGTATTGGATCTATGAACACTTATATAAATAAATTGTCACTTCATCTACTTATCCATTGCCTATCACATTATAATTTATAATCACTGATATTGGATAATATACATACCTATTGCTGTTACTCGTCTGGTTACATTTTTCATTATTTTATTAATTATTATTTATGTATATTGCGCGCCATTCGTGGTGACACTTGCGCTTCGCGGGGTCGCACGCGGAGTATGGCGCATTGCGTGAGTACTCTGCCCCCTGCTCCCTGCCCTCTTCAGCTGTCTTATCTCAGTGCAGTAGGTGCCTGCGCCCGATGCCTACGGTAGGCCTCAGCCACTTAGGGATGGGCGTATGAGTCGGCGGACGTATGTCGCGGCCGTCTTCAGCGGTGTTGTACGACGTGGTTAAATAATTTTATATGTTACTTGATGGATTTTTTTTTATATATTATAATTTATTTTACTTGTGTATAGCTATACTAACATTATCACTATTTTACGCAAATGTGCCTGGAGTAGTCTGTCTCACGCCTGACGATATGGGTCCACAGAATACCAGGGACTGTGGAGTATCCACGGTCACTATCCTGAGTGGATTCCATTTCGACGGTTTGTGCGTTACACTACCTACCTAACCTTGACCTTGTTTTCGTTTGTTTTCTTTTTATTGTATTTGCTGTGTTTTTGTTGTTATTTTTGTTTATTTTAATTCTCTTTGATTTTTTGTCTAGTTACTTATTTTTGATGTTTAATTTTTTTTTATCTCTGTTTTCTTTATGTATGTGCAATTTGGTTTTCTCCTTATGTAGTGTGATGTCAAACATGTCGAATAAATGTTTATTTATTTATTTATCTTATATTCTTACTGGTGCTATGATAAATAATAATTGACATTATGCTAATGAGTATACCTAATAATTGACATTATGTTTGTAACAGGCGGGACCCGTTTGCAAATTATAAATTGTACAAAATTAAATGGGTCCCGCCTACTACCAAACAAAATGTCAATTATTACACTTAGGCACAGTGGCGAAGGCCGGTTCTCTTCATAGGGAAGCCCTATCCTGTAGGTATAATAGGTAGGTATATGGATGAGGGTCTTCAAAAGGTGAGTGGTAAGTGAAGCCGATAGAAATGGATCTTGTAGGGACTGCTATCACAGCATATGACTTGAGCATCACTTAGTTTAACTATCGTTCCAGTATAGGTAGTATTAGCTAAGTAGAACGCGGCCGTGTCCATCGCAAAAGTGTTTATCGTTTATCTACAAAAGCAATTTATCAACACAGTAGTAAAAGTGAAAATATACTTAACTCCGCATTCCCACTACGGGATATGGAGCCTCACATTAGAAATTATAATGATTTGCATGCCAAAACCGGTTATATAGAAAACTAGCTGTTTCCCGCAGCTCCCCGCATACATATAATATATATCTATCAATCAATCAATCTCTTTATTCGCATAAAACATGTTATTAAAGGTGTTACAATTTAAAATTTATAATATAGTACATGTTTTGCCATTTTTTTGGCATGCAAATATTTCAAGTTATTAGTATAGTTACATTACATTTTATTTTACATTTAATTGATTTAATTACATAACACATACTTAACATTTATTATTTTATATCTACTATCGTTTATCCCGCGGGAATACAGTAGGTACTTTTCCGGGATAAAAAGTAACTTTTGTTCATTAGTTTGTGCGTCAAAGAGTAACAAACATCCACCCATCCATACATCGCTCCGTCCTCACAAACTTTCACATTTATAATATTAGTAGGATATGAATAGGGTGTTTATTTGTGTTTTCTAAAAAGTGGATCTACATTTTAAGTCTAGACGCATTTGTCATTTAGTGCTTATGATAATTTATGCAGAAATGCAGCTTATTAGTAATTATAATGAACTCTTCGATTTTTCGAAAGTTTATTTTAGGCTTCCGTACCCAAAGGGTAAAACTCTCTATTACTTATACATACTTAGATGTCGTTGAGTTGAGTGAAAAGATTGTGTTCTTTATCCCATTTTTTTTTTCACTCTGACTAGGTAGACTAGTTGACGGGAAATGACAAAGTAGGCTAGGTAGTACCTCGCCTTAAGCGGGGCTCCGTACAACAAATTATTATTTTTTTCGTTTTGAACGGAATCCTTCATGTACGAGTCCGACTCGTACTTGGCTGGTTTTTATAGTAATTGAGAATTGGACCTAGATTTGTGTCTAGAGTCTAGACGCATCTAATAGAATATTATGCAGAAATGTCACTAATTAGTAATTATAATGAACTGTTTAAATTTGTGTTAGTTTTTGAGAATTAATTAGGACCTAGATTCTAGTGTCTAGACATTTTTAGTTTCCGAGAATTGGACCTAGATTCTAAAATTAGACGCGTCACGAGCCAGTAACCTAGGTTATAAAGAAATGCAACTTAAGAAATTATATTATTGATTTCTTAGAAAGTTTGTTAATGCTTGTCTTTGGGAAATAATTAAGACCAATATTCTAATGTCTGGATGTTTAGTGCTGTAAGCTGTAATTTACGTAGAAATGCATCTAATTACTAGCATTTTCTTACCAGCGTTAAATTGGATTTTACACGATATTTTAATGTAGGTATAGCCCAATTATTCATGATGTATCTATACTAATATTATCAAGAGGAAAAGTTTGTTTGTATGTTTTTTTATTTGTATTGAATAGGCTTCGAATCTACTGGACCTATTTTGATGGAATTTGGCTGAGATAGAGTAGACCACGGGGAAGGACATAGGATGCTTTTGTAAAAATGTACAGTTACCGCAAGATTTTTGCTCACGAAGTCGCGGGTAATATCTAGTAAGCTATTACTGTAAAGTTTCATCAAAATCCGTTCGGCAATTTTTGCATAAATGAATCACAAACATCCTCATAAACTTTCACGTTTATAATATTAGTAGGTCTACGTATTGACGATAACTTAAAAAAGAAAAAACTTTTTTAAGTTTTTATAGTTTTCGAGAATTCGACTAAAAAACTAGACGTGTAGAGTGTGATTATAATATAAATATTGGTAATTAAGAAGTAGTTTGCGATAGTGTTATAAATTAACATTTTTATTCACCTGCCAGCCAACGATATGTATCTTTTGATGAAGTATTCAAATTAGCACATTAGCTTTCTTCTACGACAGGTTTTCATGGAATAAAATTATTATAATTAACATCTTTTGCTAAAAAGTTTCTTGGTTTTCTTCTTAGATAGCTGTATCCTATATTGATATTTTAAGGGAAATAATAGAACTTTTGGCTTTCAAGATATTTTTTTTACATAAGATAGATAAATAAATAGATAGCAGAAGGACTATTCACAATAGTTTAGGAAAATATAGTAAACAATCGGATTCGGTTACTTTCCGCTCAGAAGCCAAACTTAACAAAGTATACATCGTTAACTATGTATGTAGCCTGGTGACGTCCACTGTAGGACATAGGCCTCCCCCATAAATATACTTCCTATAGCATAATAATCTATTGAGCATAAGTAGGAAGTAGTCTGTGGTTCCTACAGTGTTTACGTATGTTCAATGTCTTGTTATTATATTAATACGTATACCAAAAACATTGTCAGAGAATTGTACGAACGGAGGAGTTTGGTACAATTAAAGGTTTTGTGGAGGAAGGTGTGCAGAAAGTTATAATTTAAAAAAATGCTTAGAAAAACATAGCATTAATAAAAATAACAACGACGCACACTATCTCAGTTTATTAACGTGATTACCGTACGTTTGATAGAAGTTATTCTGTTACAAGAACAATTAAAATACGAGTAGTTCAAACATAATGTTTATAGAACAAACTATTAATAAATATATCTCGACCATAGAGCTACTTTTATTAATAATAATTTATTTGTTTCAGGTACGTATTCAGTAACAACTAACTGCTACTAACTACACATCAGCTTCAAGAACTTCGGAGATTCTTAAGTATGTACACTCCTGGGCCTCTAGTCAAGATGCATTCGATAATTTTGATGGTGAACTTCGAAAACAAAATGTATGATGGGATTTGACGTATTTCATCGCAAGCGACATGTCACTTAACGATGACTTACGTCAAATCCCATACATTTTTTATTTCAAAGTTCGCCGTCGAAATTATCGAATGCATCTTGAGTAGTGGCCCAGATATCGTTTTAAGCGAAACAATATTTCTATACTGTTTCGCTTAAAACTTAATATCTCATTGCGAGTATATCTTCAAATATTAACATAAGTAATATTAAATGACGAATTATAGCCGAAAGTTTATTTTCGCTTGTACAATAATAAATTATTTCCGTGTTTATTTTCTTGCCGTTCATTTCTATGAAGACTGGATTTTCATTGAATATTATGCATCACTAAGCTATCGGCATTTTGTTATACAAACTTTCACAATTTAACATAAAATTCTTGTAACGTAATTAAAAATCCGATCCGAATGCTTTTAGCATATTGTCAAACATTGTAGAGCTTGTTCTCGATCGTGTAGCGGTCGTCAGAATATCACCATTAGTGATAATGTGTCCGATAATATTGTAATGAGCGGTGAGCCTTATCGATGACAAAAGTTTACGCTTGTAAAGTACTGGTTTCGTGATAAATGCGGTCAGTAATCAGAATGTTTTTGTGGAGATTGAGATGCACGTCAATGTACCCAATTTGTTAAGGTTTTGAAAGTAAAACTACGACTTTGTTTTTTTTTTTTTTGTTATAGGTTTTATAACTCACTAACTTTAGCGACTTCGTCCGCGTGGAGTTCGGTTTCCATACAAAATTTTAACCCTTGTAAACCCACTTAGGAGTCAAATTTTTCGAAAATCCTTTCTTAGTGGATACCTACATCGTTACAACTATCTGTATGCCAAATTTCAGCGAAATCCGTTCAGTAGTTTCGGCTGTGCGTTGATAGATGAGTCAGTCAGGTTTGCCTTTTAGATTATAAAACCTGAAAAATAATCATCAATAAAATTAACAATAGGGCTAACGAATGTGACCAGCGACCTCGAATTTAGTGTACCAAAACCGTGACGGACTTCGTAAACAAGTTTGTGAGGATGGATGAATGAATGTTTGCTACTCTTTCACACAAAAACTACTGAACGGATTTTCATGAAATTTGGTATGGTAGTAAGCTCTGGAATAACACAAAGGCTAGTTCTTATCCCGAAAGAGTACAGTGTGTGAACACTGTAATATAAGGCATAAGCTAGTATTGAAATATAAGGTTAGAAATACAAATTTATATACCGACAACTCAAACAAGATACTCAGAAAATATATTATAGGAAAGAAAATATATTCTAGAGAAGCTATCGCCTGTCCCACAGATCTCAATTAACTGATCATATAGTTTCTTCAGCTGCAAACACTTTTCCTGTGGGTTTTTATCAGCTCACACCACGAAGATCTATTCATCCATTCCCAGCACATACTGCACATACTGGGTGAAGAGATCCATATTTATAAGGAGTGCGCGTTTACATTGTCACCTTGTCTACGTCATAATTACCCGATTACGGCGAAGCCAAAAGGAAGGGTAATGGTGGCAGTATGTATGTATGTTTGTTTATCTTTCGCGCCTTAATTACTGATTAAATTCTAATTAATGGGGTGTCAATAGATTCCTAATAATAGCCTAAATAACATAAGCTATATTATTTACGTAGTAATACGTACGTACGTACGTTCTAGTTTTTATAAACTACTACTATCCCATAAACGTTGCTTTGCCGTTGTATGTACCTAGTCTTACCATAAATACTGAAACAAAGAAAAAAAGATGGGTTGCACTCTGGGAGTGCCGGCAGAAATAAAAACTTGAATATTAACGTTGTGCATTTTTGATATTTTGGAATGGTTAGGGAATAACTTTGCACGAATTGATTTAATTATCAGTGTAAAAGTACTATCATTTATTTGGTAAAATACAATATTCATTTATTGCGCTATCCTACACAAACAGAATGTCATGACAATTTATATTACAAAAATATAACACTTCAGATTTTTGGGGTATATAAAGAGTGTGTAATTTGTATGGAGCCAAAATGTAGAGCTCGTTTTCTCGATTCCAATAATACCCCACTCGAGGAGTCTAGGGGTCAGGAAGGCTTAGTTATGGCTTGAGGGGAATATTTTCTTGCAGGGGAGGGAGCTTGGGAGGGGGGGAGGCTTCGTGTGGGGGGAATCATGTTGTGAGCTAGCATCAAAGTGTTACCTACTATGTATTTGTAGTATATTCCTACTCCGCCCTACCCCTACTAATCAATATTTACATTTATATTAACCGCATTACTAATTAAAATATTTACACAATGGATAAGCTATATAATGTTTTGTCCTTGTCTTGATACGTTGGAAAATTCGTTTGACAGAAAAGGAAAAAACAAACAGCTTATCTCTTGTGTACATATTTTTATTACTAAGGCCAGGTAGTGTAAAACAGTCAGGTCGATTTAACTTATCTATCGAGTATCTTGTCAACATTGGCGTTTAACTTAGGAGGGAATCGGTCGTGTGACGTGTCGTGCTACAGTGGACACATGTCCCGTCATCAATCTCCAGTAGGGCTGATGGCTTGTGTTTTTGTAGCACAGGTTCGATTCCGTGTATCATTACTACGAGCTGATGTATCGTGTGGTGCTAATGAATTCCTCATTATGTTTATGAGACTTGATTAATATAATCTCTGTAATTATTGTTAACATCCAATTTAACCTTCAAAACAGATCATATTCGTAACTCTAATCAATAGCTGTGTTCCGCGGATAAAGGCACATGTAAGCGCTTGTAAGCAAAATGGCGATTGCTAAGCGGTCAGCGATTTCAATGCTAAATACTATTTTCCTCTTGGACACGTTATCCTCTAAAAAACACTACTGATTTCAAAATAAATAAGCAAAATGGAGGATTATGTCAGCGCTACTGAAATTAGTAAACGTGTCCTAACCGACAACCGTCATTTTCTTTTTAGCGCTAGAAAGCGCTAACAAGCGCCATTTTCCGCGGAATACGGCCTAGAATAATTTTTTGTGATATTATATTATTTTAAATCAATTTGTGACATTTAAAGTGACATAAGCATTGCTTTGTCACATACGGCCGAAATCCCAATACTGGAATGATAGTTAAATTACTTGTACTGTTATCTATTCTGTGGTTAAATTAAGTGACGCTAGTTTTGTTTTCGTACTTCGTCGTCGTAGCGATGGCAACTTGAATAAAGGATCTTTGCCTTTAGTTAAGATGCATTTGACAATTTCGACGGCGATGTTCGAAAACAAAATGTATGGGATTTGACATAAGGCATCGCAAGTTAAAACCCATACATTTTTGATCTCGAAGTTCGCCGTCGAAGTTATCGAATGCATCTTGAATTCTTGACTAAAGGGGCTAGCCATGCATCAAATAGCATGCGATGGCTGATCCGCCCACTACGGCTGCCGATTACTGCCGAATAGCCACTTAGGAGGACACCGAGATAACGTTGGAGCAATAAATATCTAACACTACATCAAACTGGTCCCGTGATAAAGGCCAGAACTTGTATGAGTAGTGGACAATGCAAATAACTAAGAGTTTTGTTTATACACTAAAGTTTAATTTGTTCCCTGGCGGGATTCGAAACCGCAGGCAACCATACGACTTTTAATGTCGTATGGTTGCCCAAGCACATACGGCATTTTCACAACGTAGTCAGCCTAGTTCAGAGGAATGACTGGTCAATACGTCTGGGGTCAACCACGTGCGGCTTTCTTCACGATGTTTATAATATACTTGAGATCTGAAAAGTCTCATTAGTACACGCCACAACCTGGGATTCGAACCTGCACTCTCTCGAGTGCGAACCAAACGGTCTACCCACTAGGCTACGGAGCTCACTAACACACTGTATAATTAGTTATAAGGCATTCTATAACTGAACCAATAAACAACTGATAAGCATCACGTTAGGATGTTAGCCACTATAGCTACAGCTACTATGCGTGTGCGCATTTCAACGCGTGAGTGAATCGGCTAATCAGCTGAAATTAGTCACACCAGCGTAGAGGAATATATTAATACTTGATAATGACATCTTATTAAAGTAAGCTTGTTAATCTCCGAAACCTGTTTCATTGAAAGAACTTGGTATAATATTCATAATGATCTGTTGAGTAATTCTTATATATTAGTGTCATAAAGTAAGTGTAACAACTAGCAGTAGATTATGTTAAATATTTTAATATGAAAGTTAGATTGGTATTTACAACTTTAAGTTTAGAATTCCTGACAGTAAGGTTTTTATTTTCTGTGTATTTTTACTTATATAATCTATACTTCTATACTAATATAATAAAGAGGAAAGGCTTGTTTGCATTGAATAGGCTCCGAAACCATTACACTGATTTCGATGAAATTTGGCACAGATATAGAGTAGACCACGGGGAGACACATAAGCTACTTTTTATTGCGGAAAAATGTACGTTTTCCTCAAGATTTCCTTTTGCACGCACGCAGTCACGAGCAACATCTAGTAACAATAAAAAAGCCAGTACTATTATTACAAAATCAAATCAGTTACTATTATCCTACTAGTATTATTAATCTGAATAGGTTTAATCGAGATCTTTATACACTATAACTATAGCAAATTTCATACATTTATCTATACTAATATTATAAAGCTGAAGAATTTGTTTGTTTGTTTGAACGCGTACGCTGCGGAAACGGTTAAAGTTTGACAACAGTTTGTCATAAGTTAAATTATTTATGACAGACTAATGTTTTCCCTTTGAAAGTTCTAAAAAAAGTCCGTGAACAGTATATGTCTATCTTTTGAGGTTGGCTCACAATAACCTTTTTATGTTAACCAAATTTCTTCTAAAATTAAGCATTATTTGTGAGGGTGTTTTCATAAAATGATATTAATCCTTTTCCAAGTAAAGTGAGTATTTTAGAAGATAATATCTCAGTAAGAAAATAATCAAGCGCACAATAATAATGTACGGCGCGCGGCGGGCAGTAGTGAGGGGGAAGCGCTTCTCCTACGTAAATGAAGTCGCGGGTAAATTTTAGCGATATCCCAAAGTAACTGTTCCAAGCGGACGAAGTCGCGGGCAAAAGCTAGTGATTTATATGCATAAACCCTAATAGGGTTCCTTGAGTGCTACGGAACCCTATATGCTAATTGAGTATGTATCAAAGTAATCGACCGTATATCATGTTCATGGTGTTAATCACTAGAGATGTCCGTTCATCGAAACGCGAATATGCCCATCCCTAGGTATTTATCGACTTGTATTCGTATGGTAATCGCGCGCCGCACTTTAGAATGCTAATTCTGGCAAGTGGCAGGCGGCAGGTGTTGGCTGCAGCGCCTTATGCGGCAGGTCATGCCTCTGACTATATACTATCTACTTTGTTGCGGGTTCCAAGACAGATTTAGCATATCCCTCGGGAACCCCTGAGATCATATCGAAGGGTTTTGTGGTTAGTTACCGCTGTCGATCCTGGCTACACAGGAGTTGCAGTGATGGGTAAGTGTGGTGCGCCAATTGCCCGTTAAAGTACATACTATCTATAGTCATCATCAGCCCTGCGCCATCTAAACATACTGTCCCGATATATCAAAACAGCAAAACGGTATTCTCCATAAATGTCAAACCAACGTTAACCCGTTTTGATTTATTCAAACTCCGACAATCAGTTTATGATATCAAGACGATTCATTTATAAAAGTAAAATAAAAGTGTATTAATTACGAGACGGGGCTCAGGTCCATCTTGACACGAACGTAAACAAAGGAACATCACCTCTTCTCTGCCAATGTAAATGTCACTTAGCTACCTTAGGAATTTTTTGGTAGATTTTTCTTTTCTTTACAATTACATTTAATTTGATCAAAACAGAGAATTCATCCGGGCAAAATGTACAGTTCCCGACCTTATATTATAGTCAGTCGGCTTTGCCTTTTATATATATATAGAAGATTATTTTACATAATATTATGAGTACCTATAATAGTCGTTCACTTGGGCTGGGAACGAGTTTTATTGCGCTAATAGCGGTGCCCCTTTAATGCGCAATATGTATTGCGCATTAAAGGGGCACCGTATGTAAAGTACAGTAAGTACGGGTGGACTGTCAGCCTCGGAAAAAGGTTTAAGGTTACGATTGTTGATATCTGCATTGATAAAGGAAATTTTTAAATTACCTAAAATACGAGAAATACTTTGTGATTTTGTTTTCTATTTGGAGATTTTCGTGGGACAGATGGGTATTCTTCGCGAAGAAAGGGAAAAATCGGGTGGAAAAACTAATTTAAATTACATGTTATTCTAAATATATCACTGCGTTCAAAACTTTTTCACAAAATGTTCCCTGTGTTAAACATAAAACATAATTTTCATTAGTCTTTTTCCCTTAGGAAATCCTACATTCCGAAGAACCCCATTACGGGAAAAGGATTACATTGAATAGGCACAGAAACTACATTATTGATTTTGACGAAATTTGGCACACATATTGATTACACCACGGGGAAGGACATAGTCTACTTTTGATCGCGGCAAAATGTACAATTCCCGCGGTATTTTGTTTTAGGCGTACGAAGATTCCCTACGTCATTATGTCAGTACGGCTACACTGATCGTGGTCATCTGGGAGGTAACTAGAAAGTGAACTCTCTCTGTAGGGCAGAGGTCGATACTTGGTGCGTATGCGCAGAAGCATTTCATTTCAATAATAATAACTCCCCACACCGATATCGGTGACGGTGGCCGGTTTCATTGAAACCAGGCCAGTTGCAGGAGTAATTTTATAGTGCCCAAGTGTGTGCGCAGTACACAAGAGCACTCTCTCTTCCTTTACTCTCATAATTTAGTGGGACGGATATCCGACACGACTGACGAGAGATCAGGCGCAGGTCCGACTTTTACATGCCCATCCGACGCATGGATCATCTTTCTTGTCAGACAATCAGGTGATCAGCCTGCATCGTCCTAACCAAACTTGGAAACAACATTTTTTTGTTGTTCCAATGCGGGAATCGAACACACGACCTCCGAGTCGAGAGCCAATGCTCTAACCACTGGACCACGGAGGCTGTTCATTTCAATATTCATAAGCTTGCTAGTATGTTTTTAACTCCCATTCCACATTTTCGCAACTTAGTACTTGAAAAAAAGACGATGGCCCTTTCGTTTAATTAATAAGTAAAAAATACTTTATTTGCAACAGTAATCAAATATTAGCAGAAACATTTACATAATATAGTAGCCGTAAGTTTTCCAAATGTAATAAAATAATAAATCATAATTGCGACATTACCGCTCTTAAGACATGACATTACATTAACTCCTTAGGGTCAATTCACACCGAAACGAAACAATACGTGACGCAGCGTTGCATATTAAATGTGTATGATATAATAAAAAATCTTAAATATGTGTATAGTATAAAAGTATTAAATATATCTCCGTTGTCCGGTACCCGTAACACACTTAACGTTTAACTGTGGGAGAGCCACGCTTCGGCATGAATGGGCCGGCTCGACCGGGTAAATACCACGACCTCACAGAAAACCGGCGTGAAATAACGCTTGCGTTGTGTTTCGCCGAGTGAGTGAGGTTACCGGAGGCCCATGGGGGGGATTGGGGATTTTAAGGATCAGGAACGCAAGTCGCAGCACCAGAGGAGATACAAGTGTAACTCCTCTGGTGTTGCGAGTGTCCATGGGCGGCGGTAATCGCTTACCATCAGGCGATGCGTCTGCTCGTTTCCTGGTTCATTACATAAAAAAAAAAAAAAAAAAAACAAGTTCTTCGAGAACTTACCACGGGATCAGATTGACGTGGTGTGAAGCGTCCATAGATAGGTATTATTATTATTATTTTTTTTTTTTTTAAGATAGCTTTTAAAAATTGAACTTTATTCAGTTCACAAGAAGATATACGTTTCAATGTAAGAGTTCGAATGTCAAGTTGCACCGCGCTGAACAGCGCTGATGATGTGTTGTTTCTATTTGTGTATATTGTATAATTGACGATATGCCTGCGACATATGTATGTCACTGTAAAATTGTAAAAACCGTTGGATTGTAATAGCGAGATCGTAAAATGTCGGAAGATTGCGACAACCCCAACATTCTGCCTATAATTCAACGCATTACTTTTCGTAAATAAAAATATATATCACGAGGAATATTTCGACATATTTTTACAATCCCGATAGTTATATTACAAGCTAACGGTTTTTACAATTTTACGTTGATATAATATCTATACTAATATAATAAAGAGGAAAAGTTTGTTTTTTTGCACTAAATAGGCTCCGAAACTACTGGACCGATTTTGATGTAATTTGGCACAGATTTAGAGTAGACCACGGGGAAGGACATATGCTACTTTTTATCGAGGAAAATGTACAGTTTCTGCGAAATTAACCTTTGCGCGCACGGAGTCGCGGGTAACATCTGTATATGTATTATATAAGTTCAATTTTGAATATCTATGTTAAAAAAGCTATATTACCGCTATACATATTACCTACGACGTAGATACCTAACCTTATCCACGACGCGGTGTGAACTGGCACTAACGTCATTAATAAATGTCTTTATAAATGACACACATTCACATTATAAAATATGTTTTGCATCTGATATATTAATGCCACATATTTGCCCGACTGTACACTATTATCTCTGGCGGCGGTTTTTGCGAACAATCATTAAAATGGGACCGTCGAAAAAGAATCTTATTTTCGTATTCATAAGGACACATAATATGAAATTGTATCGAAGGATAACATTTGGGCCAGCGCACACTGCGGAATTTCTTTAAAACTATTACTGTTGTAGCAGATGTATTTTTATGCTCTAGTAAAACAGAGACAATGTTTTAATAACAATATTTATTCTTTATAAAGGTTTGAAATACAAGAAGTATTTAAAGAAATTATAGTAATTAAGTGTTCAGGATTTATTTCTTTACAATTTTAACATTTTCCAATAAAACTTGCATCAATGATACGCAAGAAGAAATTGCAAATGGGCCGACTGATCATCTGACAGTAAATATATATTTAGACAAAATAAGTCTGCATGAGGTGTTAAAAATGTGTTACTAGTATTTTACACATTTCGCGCGCGTTATCTCACACCGGTTTTCCGTGAGGCTGTACAAACCCCATCACTTACATCTAGCAGTGCTGGAATGTAGTAAGTAACAGTAAGCGAAAAGTAAAAGTCTAATAAGTGGGATCACCGTTACTGGTCACTGGTCAGTGGCCAAACAAACAATGGAAGATAAATCCGTGATACGATATAACGCTACTGCTTAGTCATTTCATCTTTATGAACAAAAATATGTATGAAACAAAAAAATATAAACGGATTTTGATGAAATTTAGTATGGCAGTAGTTTTAGGCTGTTAAAACATAGGCTACATTTTGTCCCCAAAAAGTACGTTCTCGTGGGCGATCTGCAATTGCCGGAGCCGCGAGTATAAGTACTTAAATAAATAAAGACCTGACGACTGTAGTAGAAAGATAAGTAATTCGATATTAATAATAATAATAATAATATCTATGGACGCTTCATCAATAGAAGAAATTAAATTGTACTACACGATTGGTGATGCGTTACCTCACCTCGTCACCATAGCAACAACAGGTCTGACCTGCCACATCAGCTACTAGTACCCAACTATAATATGCAATAAATAATATAACCAATAACCATTATCATGGTAAACACATGCAGTTGGTCGGTAGTTTGCGCTGCACTTGACAAAGCGAAATTTAATACCAGAGGAATCAGGTTTTTGCATCAAGATGGGGACTTTAACACGCGGAGACGCAGGCTTTAGTTAAACATTACTTCTTAATTATATTCATTTTGTGTTTTTATTTTTTGAATGCAGTCAGAACTTTTAAGGTTTCTTTCATCTTATGAAAAATCGTGTTGTCCTTTTGGAACCAAATTTTGCGTTGAAGTTTTGTTTATAATCTCTCGACAAAAGCGAGGGATATTATAAGTTTGACATGTCTGTCTGTCCGTGCGTGCGTTTGTCTGTCCGTGGAATCGTAACTCCCAAACGGATGAATCGATTTTGATGTAATTTTTTGGTTTGAAAGCTGATGTGATCGAGAGTGTTCTGAACTATAATTCATCATCATCAGCTCGATCCCTGCTCGACAATTCGGTGGTTACTTAAAGTTTTTAATGTAGTGATCTACGCTATCAATCGTATATTATTATTTTAGGTTATTTGGGGTAAGGGGGGGACATACACTTTGTAACAAACCGGATAACCTAACCCATCGGCCATTTTGCTACATATGACAGTTTCTTAGGCCTTTTCATCCAATAATAATATGGACGATTTATACAGTATTCTCCAAGCGAAGTAACCACTCTTGAAATACTAGTGCTTGGGACAGTCGGTTTGTAAATGTCGTATGGTTGCCCAAGCAGATACGGCATTCTCACAACACAGTCAACCTAGTCCAGAGGAATGACTGGTCAATACGTCTGGACTCTGGGGCCTACCACGTGCGGGTTTCCTCACGATGTTTTCCTTCATCGTTAGAGCGTCCGTATAATGTACTTGGGATCTGAAAAAGTCTCATCGGTACACGCCACAACCTGGGATTCGAACCTGCACTCTCTCGAGTGCGAACCAAACGGTCTACACACTAGGCCACGGAGCTCTTTTTTTGACAGTTTACGAATAGATAAATAGTTATGACGAAGTTTACGCAAAACTCAAGATAAATATATATAGAAAAATGTTATTTTATTTATTTACTATATTTATATTTCATTCAGATCCAATTTAATCTAAACGTAAACAAAGATACAACCGCGCATTATAACGCTACCAATTTCTATTTCAATCATTCACCGTGCAATAAGAAATTGGACCTGAATAAAGTATGGCCACATTGCCCAGGGAATGCTTTAGTCACACGCGTAATTACTAATTAGTATGCGAGTCAGCACGACTGTACTTACTACACGCCTAGGGCTATGCCATTAATTAGTAAGTACATACTACAACGAAGGTTGAGACTATCTCTGTTGCTCAGTAGTTATTGGCGCTCAAGCCGGAGGCTGCGGGATCGAATCCCGAAATGTTTTCTGTATTCCTGGGTCATGGATGTGTATTAAATATTTGTATTATAAGACAATAATCTTACATATGTATAATATTAAAGTATCAAATATATTTCCGTTGTCTAGTACCCGCAACTCAAGTTCTTCGAGAACTTACCACGGGGCCAGATTGATGTGGTGTGAAAGTGTCCCTAGTTATCCATCTAAGATATAGAGTAACTAGACGTTTCCCGCGACTTCGTGCGCGCAAAAATTAATTTCGCCGAAACCGTACATTTTCCGCGATAAAAATGTCCTTCCTCGTGGTCTACTCCATATCTGTGCCAAATTTCATCAAACTCGGTCCAGTAGTTTCGAAGACTATTCAATGCAAACAAACAAACTTTTCCTCTTTATTATAATTATTATAGTATAGATAAGTATACATACTACAGTAAGTAGTAGCAAGTATGTAGTCACTAGAAGCATTGAATTTTAATACCTACTAATAATAAAGGGTAAAATAGCCCATTTATTGAAACTAAAAGACGTACACTTTAGTGAATGGTAAATCCTCTGGTATTGACTGTGGGTACGACGGTTGTCGTTTACCATGAGGCGAATAAGGGCTGCGGTATTCCTCAGTTATTTACCGAAATGGACTCCTTTTCAATGGTTTGAGCATTACACCACCTACCTAATACCTATCCCTTAGCGACTGTATTTAACGCGTCGCCATGAAATTCAATGTTTCTCATCTGCCGAGCGTCCCGCGGGGGCTTTTTATTTTACTTTACCTTACAGTCGTACCGCGTACTTCGAATGATATAACCTGTCACTGATACCCCACGTAATGGAGTTGAACATCGCTAATGAGCTGCGCCGCCTGATGACAAGTGCTCGCGGATTACTGTCGGCATGTGGCGGTTACATACATACATACATACATACACACATACACCTGTCGCAGTCGGTCGGACATCGCGGTCAATTGACTGCGGTTGGCCATTTGCTTTAAGTTTTGTTGAGAGAAACTTTTTGTAATTTCTTTATTATGTTATATATATATTATATTGTTATATAATATATAAATAATCTCTCACGACCGACTCATTAGCACGAAGAATTTGTCTAAACTCGAACCCACGATCTCCGGAGTCGAGGGACAAGCTCTAAACCACTGGACCACGGAGGCGTCAAATACCTATATTACCAGATTAATATAATATATAAAATTTAATATATAACTAGCTTTAGCTCGCGGCTCCGCCTATGTAAATATTACCCCATGGGAACACTGTACTTTTTATACATACATACATATAATCACGCCTTTTTCCCGTAGGGGTAGGCAGGACCGCCTCTTTCCCGTAGGGGTAGGCAGAGACCACTTCTTTACACTTGCTACGATCCTTACATACTTCTTTCGCTTCGTCCACTTTCATTCTTACCATCCATTCCTCCTCTTACATTCAACGTAGCCAAGCGTCTCTCCATGGTCCGCTTTTCGCCTCCGCGAGAAACGAGACGTGATGGGTGGCGAACCACATCGCCGCCATTTTGGATAATTTAATCATTTTTGATTATCCATTGCATTTCCACGGATTGGTGGAGAGGGTAGGAATAGGGAAACGGAAGGATAGGTGGTGAGGAAAGGAAGATTGGTAAGTTAGAGTGGGAAATAGGGAATGTAGGATATTACCGCCCAGGAGGGCAAGGGATAGGACAGTAATAGCTAGGGAAGCCGGAGTCGCGTACCCGTATACTATACCACAACTACCGGACAGGTAAGTTGGGAAGAGTACCCCATGACATTTAGGGTTCCGTAATACTTAAGGAACCCTTATAGTTTCGCTCTGTCCGTCTGTCTGTCGGTCTGTCTGTCTGTCCGCGCCTCTAGCTCCTGTAATTATGAATATAAATTGATGAAATTTGGTGCAGTTATAGATATATATTTTAGGGGTGGCTCTCCATACATGTGAAGTGGGGATGAAAAATATTTTTTCACTCTACCCCATCGTGTGGGATCTCCTAGAATAGGTCTTTTAAAATAAAGGCAAGGTTTCATACGTTACTTTTTTATAAAGTTGACCATTTTCGAGTAATCGGCTTCCAAAGTTGTTTGTAAGTTGGTCCCCCCCTAGCATTTTTAAACTATAAGAGATATAAACTTGCATATTTCCATGCTGATAGATCATGCTAAAAACTCTTTAAAAAAATTATTGTGAACCAAATCGGACAGTAACTTTTGGAGTAATTTAAAAAAAGCATATTACGCGTTTATAGTTACGGAACCCTCCTTAGACATGTACTGACATGCTCTTGGTTAGGTTTATTCGATAAAAATGCCTGTCCTTCCACGTAATTTCGGCTCAGCAATTTCGAAACATATTCAATGCAAGCACACAAACATACAAATCTTTTCGCTTTATAATATTAAATAGGTAGGTAGGTATAGGTAGATAAGCCAATAACAGTAAATTGATCTTTTTGACAAATAAATGTAAAGATAGTCACAGACGGATATTGTGTTTCTTATCTAAATATCATTTGATATAGTTTTATATCCTTTACAAAGTGCACCCATTATGGGAATAATTGTATTCAATAAAACACGTCTAATCGGCACACACTGTAATGGTGTACTTCTGTACGGAGAGTACATAATGTATAGAACTTTTACAAATGAACCACAGATTAAATTAATAACAGAGCAGAGCGAGATGCGTGTAGATAGGCCATGATACATCGCGCGTGTAGCAGGTGTGCAGATAGGCCACAATACACGGGGACAGCTCGATAGCTCAGACCGATAAACATCTAGAGCAGGACATAGGTTATTATATACTGATCGGTAGTTACAGTCTATAAAAACTTAGGCCTTTGCATCCGTTAATGGATGATTTATACAGTATTCTCCGAGTGAAGTAACCACTCTTGAAATACTGTAGTGCCTGGGACAGTTGGTTTTTAAATATCGTATGGTTGCCCAAGCACATACGGCATTCTCACAACATAGTCAGCCTAGTCCAGAGGAATGAACTAGTCAATACGTCTGGGGCCGACTATATGCGGGTTTCCTCACGATGTTTTCCTTCACCGTTAGAGCGTCCGTATAATGTACTTGAGATCTGAAAAAGTCTCATTGGTACACGCCACAACCTGGGATTCGAACCTGCACTCTCTCGAGTGCGAACCAAACGGTCTACCCACTAGGCTACGGAGCTCACCACTTTCGCTCACTTTATTTCACACAGAAGTCACATTTTTATTGAATTTTCGACAAAAAGTGACATAAGTTACAAATGTCACTTTTTGTCGAAAATTCAATAAAAATGTGACTTCTGTGTGAAATAAAGTATTTTAAATATATTTTGCGACAATTGTATTGCAAAATAAATAGATGTGCATATAAATTTATGTAGTAATAGTATGAAATTACCTTATAAATGTCCATTGTTTTTTTGTATAGGAAACGAACCACCTTAAGCATCTATCGATGCTTTGTTGCCAACTCGTTGCCGCCCGCGCCCGGCCGATCGCTTACCCCACCCCGCCGCCCCCTACCTCGTACCGCACCCGTTGACGCCTTGTATGTAGTTAGTGCGCCCATGCGGTTTTAGATTGGTTATAGGATAAATTAATTGAAATAAAAAATATATATATATTTGTTAAATGTACTCTATTATCGATACCAATGACGTGGTAAAATTTATTGTACCGATCAAAAAGTATTCCTGTATATTATAGACGAGGCATGTTGAGGCAAAAAGTGTCTATAGTTAAATGGTCACACTTTTGAGATTTTTGGGGCCATTTTGACATTTGAAGCATACTTCAATAGAGTAGACCACAGGAAAGGACATAGGCTACTTTTTATTGCGGCAAAATGTTCGGTTTCTGTGGAATCCCCTTTTGTGCGCACGAAGTCGCGGACAACATCTAGTAAGAAATAAAAAAAATTATAAGTGTCTAATTTTCTGTTTCGTTTTTTCGAATTTCAACATGCGAGGTGTCATTATAGTTAATACCGGGATAAATTACCCTCCGAAATTGTCATGGGAACGAACCCAGGGACCTGGAATTGGGTACAATTTATATACGACACGAACATCGGGAGTAAGTCATCAAAATAATTTGGATTCATCTGTCTACAAATTAATTTTTCTTTAAATAAAATGTAAAGCGCTTTAATATTCATGAAACAGCTGATTTTCACAAAAAGGAAAGTTTCTTTTGAGTATTCAAGAGTACCTAAGTGTAATGTGCTTAGGTTAGAGCATTAACTAACAATCACACTATGATCATTACTTCAAAATTAATAAGATTAAGTAGAGAAATACTTTAAATTTTAGCCGAATTTAAAATGGAATTATTTACAAAATAAGATTTATTTAATACTTTTTTGTGTATTTTTAATTTGAAATTCGGTTTAATTTTTTGATTAAAAATTTGTTTAAAAATAATTTTAAAGCGGGTCAAAGACGCCCATTATATTTTTCAAAGAATTGTAATACAATTAGGTACTGTAATTGTGCTGCAATGCTAGGTATTATTTATATATATTTAACAGTCTCGTCGTAGATTATAATATCTCGTCTATCTCTATATTGTAACAATGAAACAATCGGCTAATTTGGCCGGGTGAGTGTGGGACTCCGTGGCGCAACGGTAGCGCGTCTGACTCCAGATCAGAAGGTTGCGTGTTCAAATCACGTCGGGGTCAAATCTCTTTTTAATTATTTTTTCTTTTTGCAACCTTTAATATTTTGTGCAAAATATGGTATACATTGTCGTCAAGCGGTGGTAATGTTGACAATTCTCTTACGCCGGTTCTTCTCGCCGGGTTAGGGTTAGGGTTCCGAACTGATGGTAATTGTAATCATTTTTTTTTTCTTTGTTTAACGTTCAGAATAAAATACCTTGTTTATTATTCTGAATATTTATTTTGTTTTTAATATTGTATTGTAAATATTATTAGTTAGTTAGTGTGTCTGTCCAGACTCTAGTGTCCATTTTCTTATTTTCAATATTTATGTAGGAAGGTACCTATATTTGTCAAAGTAAGAATAAATATGTATCTACCTATTTTATGTCAAACATTCTTCATCTTATCTTACTATTTATTCTACATGACAACAGTTAAGCTTCTTCTAAGTTCTTTTTTAACCACACACGATTATAATATTTTATTATTTCACAGAATTTCTTTAAGGAAATCGAAGTTATAAATAAGATATTTATTTCTCACTAAGTATATAGATAATATTATAACATTATTAATGGTCTGGCAGTGAGCGAGCTGATGATGATGAATTACAGCTGAGATCACTCTCGCTTACGGCAGCTTTTTAACAAAAACTGCATCTAAATAATAAATAATAATAATAATAAATAATATATGGACGCTTCACACCACGTCAATCTAATCCCGTGGTAAGTTCTCGAAGAACTTGTGTTACGGGTACCAGATAACGGAAATATATTTAATACTTTTATACTATATACATATTTAAGATTTTTATTATATAATACACATATTTAATACACATCCATGACCCAGGAACACAGAAAAACTTTTTGTTCCTTCGGCGGGATTTGAACCCGCGACCCCCGGCTTGAGCACCAACATGCTCAACCAACTGAGCCACAGAGGTAAATAGCACCGACCTTTCGTTTAGAAGCTATGATACCACGGAAAGACGCACAGACGGACTGACACGTCAAGCTTATAATACCCCTATTTTTGTGTCAGGGATTAAAAAATATTAATTATGGATAGACTATTGTGAATGTATGTATGTTCGGACGCATTCCAACCATTACGTTACGATATTCAACTCAATAGGGGATCGGACAACATCTGAAATATTTAGTTTCATATATATTTAGAAATATTGAGGCATTACTAGCTGGTAAATGTAAAAAAATATATTATTTTACGTGTAGTTTACTAATTAAATACATTTAAAAAGTACAAAATTTTTTTTTTTTGCGTAATTGGTAAACAAAACCTACATCATTAGTTTACTTATATTATATACAAAAACGCTGCTGAGCCATGTCTATAAGCTGTTTTCAAGAGTCATAACGAATCGTCTCGAACGGAAGCTTGATGACTTCCAGCCTCCCGAACAAGCCGGTTTCCGAAGAGGCTTTAGTACCATAGACCACATACATACGCTACGGCAGGTTATACAGAAAACCGAGGAGTATAATCTTCCACTATGCTTGGCGTTTGTGGACTATGAGAAAGCCTTTGATTCGATTGAGACCTGGGCGGTGTTACAGTCTCTTCAGAGATGCCGGATAGACTACCGGTACATCGAAGTGTTGAAGTGTTTATATAGTAAAGCCACCATGTCCGTGCGAGTACAGGAGCATAGCACAAAGGCGATTCCATTGCAGCGCGGCGTCAGACAGGGAGACGTCATCTCTCCGAAACTGTTTTCCGCTGCATTGGAGGATGCGTTCAAACTCCTGGACTGGCAAGGACTTGGGATCAATATAAATGGTGACTACATCACTCACCTTCGATTTGCCGATGACATCGTGGTTATGGCAGAAACTCTGGAAGATCTTAACACTATGCTAGAAGACCTCCGTAGAGTTTCACAACAGGTGGGACTTAGTATGAACATGGATAAGACGAAAATTATGTTTAATGCCCATGTTGTACCCACCCAAGTGACCGTTGGAAATTCTACGCTCGAAGTTGTTGACGACTATATATACCTAGGGCACAAAGTCCAGTTAGGTAGGTCCAACTTCGAAAAAGAGGTCAACCGTCGAATCCAGCTCGGCTGGGCAGCGTTCGGGAAACTCAGAAACATCTTCTCGTCAAAAATTCCTCAGTGCCTGAAGACAAAAGTTTTCGAGCAGTGTGTGTTACCGGTGATGACATATGGAGCCGAAACGTGGTCATTCACAACGGGACTTATTCAAAAGCTTCGTGTCGCTCAAAGAGCTATGGAGAGGGCTATGCTTGGAGTCTCTCTACGTGATAGAATCAGAAATGAGGAAATCCGTAGCAGAACTAAAGTTACCGACATAGCCCAGCGCATTAGCAAGTTAAAGTGGCAATGGGCTGGACATATAGCCCGTAGAACCGATGCCCGCTGGGGCCGAAAGGTTCTTGAGTGGAGACCACGAACTGGACGCCGAAGCGTAGGACGGCCTTCCACCAGGTGGACAGATGACCTGAGAAAAGTCGCAGGAAGTCGGTGGATACAGGCCGCGAGCGACCGGTCGCACTGGAAATCTATGGGGGAGGCCTATGTCCTGCAGTGGACGTCACCAGGCTGAAACGGAGATATACAAAAACATTCATTATTATAAGTATGAACTTAAACGCACAAATATCGGAGATATTTACAAATATGTTCCTGCGGCCGTATACTTTATACCTACTTCATACACCTTAACCTACAAGTGACGTCATTTGTATGTCGATTTTAGTATGGAGCGTTTTTACGAGACTTGCGAAATTTTATATACAAATCGCTGTACCTTTGAAAATATTGACTTTTGATACACGGTTTCTTCTGAGAAGTTACTCATATTTAAGAGTACTATTCATTCATGCAGTTAAAAATGCCTATTGATAATACTACAACTCATTGATATGAATCATCTTTCTTATTCTCATACAAAAATTTTCTTATTAATTTGAGTAAAACATAAAAAATCTATCAAATATCACATACCTACATATATTTAGGGTTTCGTACCTCGAAAGGAAAAAATTGAACCCTTATACGATCACTTTGTTGTCCGTCCGCCTGTCTGTCAAGACCCTTTTTCTCAGGAACTCGTGGAGGTATCAAGCTGGAATTCATATCGAATACTCAGCTCTACGGTCCATTGGAGCTTTGAAAAAAATCAAACTTCTAAGCCATCGCAATCACAAGATACATTACATATTTATGCCGCAAATTTTCGACACTCGCAAAGGAATCAAACCTACAGGGCACTTTAATTTTAAGCTTACTACCCCTACTATGACTCGATTGTCATGATTTTTACTTATATACCTACAGGTTTGTATGGAACCCTCGGTGCGCGAGTACGACTGGTGCTTGGCCGATTTTTCATAATAAAAAAATGCTAGGTTTAAACACGCATCGCGCGCGTTGAACTCTTTTGTACAACGGAAGCGAGTTGCCTTTCAACGCGTCGCGTTCAGACGAAACTTAATTAAAGTATAATTTCTCAACCTACTAATATAATAATAAATAAGTAAAAATTTATGAGGATGATATACCATACCAAATTTCATCGAAATTCGTTTAGTAGTTTATGCGTGAAAGAGTAACATCCATCCATCCAACCGTCCTCACAAATTTTCACATTCACAGAATAAAAAAAACTTAGGTCTATCCATCCGTTATTGGATGATACAGTATTCTCCGAGAGAAGTAGGTAACCACTCTTGAAATACTGTAGTGCCTAGGACAGACGGTTTTTAAATGTCGTATGGTTACATTTATAGGTACTAGTAGTTGGATTAGTCGTAGCTACCTACTAGACACTAGTACTACCTAATCAATGTAACATGAGTCATGACGTGACTGACTGCGGACTGTCGTTAAGGTCTGTATCTCAATCAGGACCCGTCGAGAGTTTTTGCCGCTCAAATCTGTGAGACGAACCGAGCGATGTTAACGAGAGCTCGCTAGCGGCAGGGCTGCTACCTGTGTCTAATATTACTATTAAAGTTTTATTGAAAGAAAAAAAAAACAATACATTTTCTGTATAAATTTAATATACAATACATTTAATTATTATTTACTTAACCGATTTAAACTTAATGTTTAATGCTTTAATGTTAATTGCTAGTAAAATAACTTACGAGTTATCATTGCATTTATAAGATAACTAGACGTTGCTCGCGACTTCGTGCGCGCTAAAGGAAATCTCGCGGGAACCGTACATTTTGTCGCAATAAAAAGTAGCCTATATCCTTTTCCTTAGTCTACTCTATATCTGTGTCAAATTTCATCAAAATCGGTCTAGTAGTTTCGGAGCCTATTCGATGAAACAAACAAACCTTTTCTCTTTATTATATTATAGTATAGATACAATAAAAATAAGAAGAATATATCAAAGTAATAATATCTGTGTTATAGGGACCAAACAACGGAAAGTATATTTAATACTTTTATACTACACATAATTAAGATTTTTATTGTATTATAGATATACATTTAATACATTATACACAGGAATATTAAAAACTTTTTGTTTTCTGGGGGGAGGGGGGTTCGAATCGTGATCTGCGGCTTGAGCGCCGACGCGCTAACCACTGAGCCACAGCGGCCGAATATATACCTTATATAAATATCTCAGCCACTCCCGCTAATTATACACTCCATAATATATTATAACGATTTGTCAAATCAATTGAACAGGAAAGAGCACATGATTTACTGTTTATGTAAAGACGTTTAGAATGAAAAAAAATGTACAGCTAGTAGGTAAACGAATATTTGCCGCTGAGGCCATTGACCTCTTCCCATCCACTGATACACCTCACGGCTGAAATCAAAGAGTTCTAATGTCAAACTGCACCCGTTGATGCTGTTGCAATGAAACGTGTATCTTACTGTGTACTAAATAAAGTTTAATTTTGAATCGCTATTCTAAAAATGCAGCACCGCGATTGTCTCGTCTCGTCTCGTCTCGATGTGCCTTACAGTGCTAAACTGCAGTTGGACTATAATAGTACGGGAGGTAGCGCTACATTTTTTTTAGTAATTTTATACCGAATGAATTTTACTTCAAACAGTTGTTTAATGTTCGGAAATTACTAAAGTGAGCGTCAGTTGTCGCACCAGCGGTGGAGCTAAAGGAGACAGCATGACAAAGTCATTGGAAAAAAATCTGCTCCGAGGAATTTTATACCAAGCGAAAGTTGTATTAAATCATTGTTTCAATCATATTATTTACAAAAATTATCGTCAGCTGTAAAGACGAGGGGGGGTTCAATGTCAGTCACGTGCATAAACCTCATTTAAAATTTAAAAAATAAAGTTATTTTATACCTTATGAAATTTATATATCTCAATTTTCATACTTTTAAAATAATAAAAAAAATAGTCAGCTGTACGTTTGACGGGGGAAACACCGTTAGTCAGCGTGTTAAACATGTCGCGCGCTCAATAGAGGTGGGACGTATAAATTTAACGTAACAATTAAAAAATAACAGGTATTTGGAAATAACACATAACAGTCGATATCCAGTTATTAAAATAACAGTTATTAAATAACATAACAGAATACGTCACTATAGGCGTATTGCGTTACAAGTAAAAAATAACTACCTGCGTACAGCGTACGTGCACTTCGAGTGGCCGAGGACAGGGAAAAGTGGAGAAATATCGTAAGGATAAAGACCATGGAAGGTGGTGGTCACGACCCTCAGACATGAGGAGCACGACTGATGGAGGAGGACAGCGTACGTGTTACCGATATACTATAGTCCGATCTTGTCTCTCTGTTATACAATACACATACAACGACTCCAAAAGCAAAAACGAAATGCACTTAGTATTTAAATACTCTGTATGTCTTTCTTATACTTATAAGCATCTATTATTTGCTGGAATGAAAAGGACGTTTGGTGAAGCCTTAAAAATTTTGCATGAGAGGGAGCGTCTCTCGGGGTCCTTGTGGTATATACCAGATCCCGACAGGAATTTGGGGAATCTATTAGAGTCAAAATGTAGGGCTCGTCCTCTCGATTCCAATGAACTGTGGATAAAAACACGTGTAACTTGTTATCCACCGCGCGCGAACCACTGCATCACGGAGGCTATTACCTCCATATTAACCATACTAACTACTAACATTGGACTGTTATTTTTTAACAGGAATCCCAAACAGGTAGTTATGTATAACAGTAACAGGTATAACTGGTATCGTATTTAACTCACCTCTAGCGCTCAACGCATTCGAACGTTGCATAGTCTTATTGGAACATAAACTGACGATCTTTACACCCACAAACAATCAGCTGACGACGATTTTTTGTTTCTTTAACATTTAAATTATCTTATACTTAAAATTCAATAAGTATAACATCAATTTCATATAAATAACACCACAGTATATTTATTTATTTCGTGTAGGTTCCAAATTACATACAAACATATTTATTTATTAGAAACAAAAAGCTAATTACTTGAAAAAACTTTTTTTAACCAACATAAATAAGACAAAAAATTAGATTTCTATTAATACGTAAAATATTATTCTACTTATTATTATTTTTTTTTTTATTATGCATCTTCTGCTGTGTCTGTGTCGTTTCGTAATTTTTTTAAATATGTATAATGTATAGAAGTTTTATTCTAGTTTCTAGAAACATATAACATACTAAGGTTTTACTTACGATTTATCATTGAAAATCGAAAAAACAAACGCCGTATACTGGCGCGCGACAGTTTTTTGTGTACACATCAAGTTTGTTCGTATTCATTTATTATTTTTAAAATTCCAGTTACGTAGTCATATAAGGAATTTATTCTTGTTTTTAAATATATGTCACATGCATAAGTTATATTAACAATTTATCAATAAAACCTTGAAAAATAAAAGGGCGGGAAATGCGGCCGAGTTAGCTCGCGATGGCTCGACACGATAGTTTTATAGTTAACGCGAGTTTACGCGCGACACCCCGGAGGATAGGGTATACTTACTACCAAAGGTTATTCTAGTGGAGGCCAGAATAATATTTTTTAGGAAAGGTACGTTGAAGTAGTGAGACTTTTACAGCTTGAAATTCCTTGATGCTATTACAGTACATATTAATATAAATTGGAACCGACACAAAATTAATAAATGTACCTACTGTGGTGTTATTTAAATTAAATTGATGTTATATTTATTAACTTTTAAGTATAAGATAATTTAAATGTTAAAGAAACTAAAAATCGTCGCCAGCTGATTTTTGTGGGTGTAAAGGTTGTCAGTTTATGTTCCAAAAAAGCAAGAATGCGTTGAGCGCGCGACATGTTTAACACGCTGACTGACGGTGTTACCCCCGTCAAACGTACAGCTGACTATTTTTTTTTATTATTTTAAAAGTATGAAAATTGAGATATATAAATTTCTTAAGGTATAAAATAACTTTATTTTTTAAATTTTAAATGAGGTTTATGCACGTGACTGACATTGAACCCCCCCTCGTCTTTACAGCTGACGATATTTTTTGTAAAAAATATGATTGAAACAATAATTTAATACAACTTTCGCTCGGTATAAAATTCCTCGGAGCAGATTTTTTTCCAATGACTTTGTCATGCTGTCTCCTTTAGCTCCACCGCTATCGGAGCAGCTGACGTTCAGAGCTGTTATGTGTTAGGGGAAAACTATTATTCTTATGATTTTCAGCCGGTATAAAATGACTTTGTCAACTATAGCGCTACCTCCCGTAGTATAATAGAGAAAGTAACAATTTGTTGACAATTAAATAGGTATGTTGATAAGTACAGTCATAAAGGGTTATTACGCTAGTTACATAACGTTACATAACTGCAATGTGCCTTCAGATAAACGGTGTAACTAACTAACTAACAAGATAGAGTTTTATATTGCTGGTGTATAATACTTAGTTAAATTATTTTCCTTACAACATGCTACATAGTACATTATACGGGAATAACAGATCGGATCATCTCAATTTATGACGTATGAGGCTTATAACATTATCTAAGTCGGGGTTTACAACATGTTACAGCCACAGATTACTATAGTTGGGGCCACAAGAAAAAAATAATTTTGTGAACTATGTAGTTGGAACCACAAAATAATTGTGAACGAGGGTTCGAAGTTTTTGGATCAAAGTAAAAAATGACATTTCGTCGTTAATTTGAATATCATGGACAGATTTGTCAAATTTATTACAAACGTGTTGGCCACGGCGTACTAACATGTTTTTTTAATGAATCGATATTTTTTTTATTTCGAAAGACACAATAATATACTAAATGGTTGTGTGACGCAAAGGGATAAGGTAATGTGTTTATTCAGCCTATGTATGTATATGGGTAAACCTTATTCCTTCTCGTGGTTTCAACTATATTAGTTAGGTACTTGTTATAACCGCTTGTGGTTAACAATAATTAATATATTGTCAGTTACAACTTACAACTTAAATATGGTTGGTTGTACAAAGTTGTAGACTGTTCTAGTATAGTTCGCACCTCCGGTGCAACAAAGTCACAACTGCTTACTATTAAATATTACAGGAGAGAACTTTTAAGATTTTTTTCACATTTATTTCATGATTTCTGGATCCCTTTTTATAGTAGGCTAAGTTTTTAGCCTACTATAAAGGTTTAAGCCTACTATAAAAAGTGAACCAGAAATCATGAAATAAATGTGAAAAAAATCTTAAAAGTTCTCTCCTGTAAAGTTTAATAATAAGCAGTTGTGACTTTGTTGCACCGAAGGTGCGAGTTGTAAAAGAACGGATGTTGTAGACTTCCGCAACTTTAAAGTCCAATAGTTTATTCCCACGGCTCCGCCCGCGTTAGTACATTATCTCACGGCAACACTACTTTTTCGGGATAAATATACCCATTGTATTAATCCAGATCTTAAACTACTACCATACCAAATTTCATCAACATCCATTTTGAATTGCTATATTAAAAATGCAACGCCGCGTTGCGTCGCTTGCGTATCGTTTCCTTTCTGTGTGAGTTGAGCCTAAAGATACAGAAAAAGATTTTTGTTACTTCAAGATTTTGATGGAAATATATAACTAGTTACTTTAAAGCATAGTTTAAACTAAATACGAAATTGGATAATGGATAATATAACCTGGTCACATTAGGATAAATTCACACCGAAACAAAACGATACGATACACAGCGCTGTTTTTATAAGATACACGTTTGATTGTAAGAGTTCGAAAGTCAAGTGGCATCGCGCATGTCATAAACAAAATCTTTTTATAATAATAATAATAATAACCTTTATTTCAGGCTGCATAGGCCCATACTATAAATACCTTACAGACTAACATACATATTATTTATATACTTAAAAACTACACTTTGTAACGTATAGACAGCGACGTGATGCGCGCTTCGTTCCGGAGCCTGCCCCGGAACCTCCGGTAAACCACACCCGTCGGCCAGAAATCCTCCACCTCGAAGGTCGATATTAGATGCGTCGGTACTCTCACCACAAAGGAACTGAAGTTGACCTTGTGGCGAGACTCCAGACGCTCGACCCTTAAGGCGAGGGACGTCTTCTTACGGATGTAGTGTACGACGTCCTCGACCTCCATCGACCACAGACGTACAGCGGCGTCGCGGGTACTTCACACCGCAGGCGCAGCTCGGTTACGTAGGGTGCGGTGCCGCGGTGGTTGCGGACGGCGGGCTTCTTCTTCTTTTTTCTCTCCACCAGTGTGAAGTCCTCCTCATCGCACCTCCTGCTCTCGTCCTTGCCAGATCGAGGAGGCTCAGCCTTGCGGCTTTCCGTAGCCTTGCGGCTCTCTGTGGCCTTGCGGCTCTCTTCCTCCCCCTTTGTCTTAGCCCGCAGGGGAGGTGCGGGGCAAGCGGCTACACTCGCAAAATTTCGCTGTAAAAAATTTTGTGTAGCGAATATTAGAATAGCGAATATTTTCAATAGCTATCTTAAAAATGCAGCGCCGCGGAGCGTCGCGTATCGTCTCGGTTTGAAACGACTCTTTGTTTACGTACTCGAACAAGTGCCTTCTGTTTGAAGAAGAAGAAGATTCAAATTGTAACGTTAAGAAATAATTTTCGAATAAAACGAAGATTCAATTCGTATTAAGATTCAAATTTCAATACTGGCCATAAAGAGTTAAGATACTGGCTGAAAAAATAAATCTTTAATACTGGCCGCAGAAAAAAAAGATTTGTTTAAATTCAAAACGTTCTTTATCGTGCATCGACAATTCACGCGAGCTCCCTGCATGCGGGTCACATACGAGTACATACACGTGGGAATGTCCGCCACTGTACGTCTGCAGTTGACTGTACCTACGACTGTACACGAACAGAACTGTGCTTGACTGTACTGCGGTGCACGTACGGTCGTAACCGTATGTCATTTAGGTCATAAACGCTGTAGAAAATAAACGCAAACAAAATTATATGCGAGAATCCGTTGAGCATAATATTATGACTGTTCATTTTGACAGATATATTGCATATTATTGTAACGGTTTTTAACATAGTTCTTATGAACTTATAGTAAGCCAGACGTTGTCCGCGACTTCGTTCGCTCAAATAGATTTCCAGCGGAAACCAATCTGCGCGATAAAAAGTGATCTATGTCCTACAATCTACATGGTTCCACGCTATGTTTGTGCCAAATTTTATCAAAATCGATCCAGTAGCGAATTCTATTCAATGCAAATAAACAAACAAACACACAAACAAACGTTAAAATTATTACTCATGCCTTGCCTTAAGCATTATAAATGACGGTGTATCTTAGCTAACCTGCCAGTAGGTACTATATTGAAAATGAAAATTTTTATTTCCAAATAAAACTTAATTATTCTAAAAAAATTAAAAATTGAGAAAATAAAATACTACGAGGTGTTCAACCTCAGAAACCTGCAGTTTCTCTGGATTTTTACCCAACTGCGCCAGAAGGAGGGTTATGTTTTTGAAGTGTACGTATATGTGTATATTTCTTTTGCACGCTCTAGAGCAAAGGTTCCTAAAACTATTTCGTCTAACGCCCACTTTGAAAATCAGTTATTTTGTAGGCCCCTCCCCCCTATTTTTTTACCTTGAAAATCTCAATAACATATTATTCTCGCCTGGAGAGTATCTTTTTTCTATTCAAACGTAACCAATATACAACTCAACGGCTTGTCGCATTTTAGCTTGATAGGTGTCGTTAGGTGTCGTTAGATTGGTATTTACTGTGAGAGTGGCACTGGGTACATTTAAATTATTTGACGCAGTCGGGTTTCTTTTTTATTTATCGGCGTAATTTATTTACTTTCTTATATCAAACTTTTCATTTTTACGTACCCTCAAATTACTAAGTGAAGCTAGTACCGTATGAGCTATTACCTCTTAGATGGTACAATTTACGCGAGGTACGCCTGATGCTGAGGCCAATTACCGTAAACACAGGATGCCGTGCCTAACGTAATAAGATGAACGTGCGGTTATGTACCTAAACGAGCACACGGCTCCTGATACGAGCTATAGCACACAATGATTTCAAAACTAACTATGGCGTTGACATACATTTGACAGAAATCTTCGTACTAGAAAAAGTTACGCCATCTCGATTTTACCTACAGAAGATAATAAATGTGCACTGATTATACTGCGAAAAGCAAATGTCAAGATGACATAATGACAAATGTCAAACCTCCAAAACAACCTCCAAAAGTAAGGCAGACCACACTCTGACACTGGCGAATCACTATGGAGCCATTATAAAAAAGAAGAAGAATAAGTGAGGCAGTTTAATTGTGGTCACTTTCTGCCTCTACATGCCGTCTATAATATAATATAGGTGGCACAGAAAGTATCTACGTGAGATCTCCAGGTCTAAAATGGCCACACTAAGAGAATATTACAATGAAACACCAACTCTTGAAGAAGTTGCTCTTACAGTAAATTATAATAGTTCTAATAATTATTCTCTTAATTGACAACTAAGCAATTCTTATTATGTGTAGCATTTACGCATATTATATATTGAGAACTGTAAAAATAGAGTTCTTAGAAGTTACTGTAAGAAAACTTCTTCTTCTTTGGTGTTTTATAGTACGACAAACACTCAGACATACGCATACAGACAGACAGATACGCCAACTTACAACATCCCTCTGATTTTGTCGTGGATTTAAAAGACGTACCTAGCTATAAAGCTACGTTAAGCGTGAAGGTCTGTTCCGTCTACTGCATTAAATCTATCGACTATCACATAACTCAAACCTCTGAGTAGATTGTGCAGAAACTTGGTAAAAAAAATCAGAGCCGTAATGAAAGGCAAGTCCGACGTTTTTTAGGCAAGCCCGATGGTTTTTTAGGCATGCCCAACGTTTTTTTTTTTTTATTAAAGCAAACGCTAAGGATACGTCTCAGGATAATTTCTTGTTTATTAATAGATCTCCATACATTATCCTGGGCTCGATCGATCAATGCAATTACAGCTGATAATTATATTGACACAGCTCGCCGGGTAATGCGGATAGACAGTCACGCTGCGGGCGCCCGCCGTGCAGATGTTATCGGACGTTCGATGGGCGATGACTGATACAGATCCTCACGAGGAATGTACAGTCGTACAAAGATCTTTTGGCACTTGGATGGGGGCGTGAGTGTCGCAAATAAGAACAATACTTATTACTAAAAGTGAAATTTTACAAGACGACGATATTAGTACTGATTTTGTCCACGTGCCAAAAGGTAAGTGTCGCAACTACAAAACAATACATAGGTAATACTAAAAGTGATATAATTATTACAAGACGGCGATGTTAGTACTGATTTTGTCCACGTGCCAAAAGATCCTTGTATGACTGTATACGATATACGAAGTATGCTGAAGACGGTCTGTAGAATACCATCGGACAGTATCTTTTGGACGTAAGGCTAGAATATATGTTCTGGAATCTAGTAGGCTGGAGAGAATTTGAAGCATCAAAAATAGAATTCTGCGCTAATACAATAGAGGTGAAAATCGAGTCACACGAGTTTCGAGGCAAATGTCAATGTCAATCGACACTCGACAATTCGATTTAAAAAAAATCAAAAATAAAACCATATTTGTTATCAAATAACACTCACGGAATTGTGATGCCTACCACCATAGGGACTAACCCGTAACACTTTCAACTCTATTGTATTAGCGCAGAGTTCTATTTTCAGTGCTCCGAATTTGACCGGGCCCGCCGGATTCCGGACCATATAGTCCCAGCCTAAGAAACAAGATAAAGCAGTTGAATGTAATATGTGTTTTAATGTTTTCTAAGTTAGGTTTAAAGCATTAAACCACGCAAGGCCGCCGGCAAGGCAGTGGATTTTAGGAAAAGTAGGTACTAAAAGGACAAGCGAATGCGAGATGAGAAGTCGCGTCTGCACAATTATTTGCCGTGTGCAGGCGTGTGGTATTCTTTGCCTGCACCACAGAGTAGAATATATATACTTCTGTAATTAAGTATATATATTCCACTCTGCAGCTTTCATATATCGATTCAAATCGATCCAAATTTGTAAATTTTACCGTCCCCTTCTACGGCCCACAATTTTTCCACACAATCGTGTACACACTAGTATGCTTGTATTAGTGCAATCAAATTCAAAAATCACTATGTAGCTGTTTATATGTTCCTCTTTCTTTAAACTGTGCCTGCATCGCGCAGAGGCGCGTTTAAAGTGTATCGTGCTTTTACAAAGCTAACCAAAATCCATATACATAATATGTTGTTTTAAACCAGCCATTAAAGTAAAAAAATGTTTGATTATAATTTTTAGAGGAACAGCTTTTACAAAAATTAAAAGGATTTTGCTCTCGATGCGTTATATTTTAAGATGGAAATGCCTCGAGGACCATTATAATTTTTTACTGCATTTTTAAGTGTCCTTCATATTACAACGGTATTTTTCAAACTGCAACTCGCATAATATTTGCATAAAATACCTGGGGGGCAATTCTGCTAAATAAAACCTGCATTAATACAATTACAATCAAGTCTCGACACGCTTGCACTCTCAAAAGTTATTTTTATGAACGTTAAACCAACGTGAAACGCGCTCTGATTGGTCGAAACGGCATAAAATCCGTTCACGGTAACATGACGCTACACTTTCAATCCAAACAAAGTGAAGTTGACTGTTTAAATTGTTTACTTTAAATACGAGAATTGAGGTTCTGTACTGAACAGGCTTCCATCTAAAAGTTTACTTAGAATTAACTTTATTTTGTTACTACGGCCTCGCTTTCTGGAAAAATAGGAAGAATTATCAGAATTCCGAATTATATAAGCAGTATACAATATGTATTTGAATATGAATAAAATACATTAACTAGCGTGCGTGGCGTGTAAAATGTAAATGATTTGGCAAACTTCTTGCATCGTGTAAATTATACCTAAATGAATTGCCAAACTTCTTGTACACCGAGTAAAATGTAAATAATTTGGCAAACTTCTTGCCTATCGTGTAAATTGTACCTAAATAATTAAGCAATCTTCTTGCCTAGCATATCAATTGTACCTTAAGGCGTGACTCCTGTTCGAAACATTACACAGAAAACATGAAACAAAAACATTTGTTTCCATACACAAGCTGTCTCCAGCTACAGAAAATGTTTTTGGTCGAAACAAAACATTTTGTCCAGACACGATCTAAGTTCCGACGAGGAAGACGTATTAGCGCTCACAGTTTTAGTGATTGTAGGTGTAGAATCTAGGAGAAAAGAGGGGTTCTGAAAAGGCCACTTTAAGTGTTTCATAAAAGTATTTTTTTCAACTCATAAATATGTGCGCCATTTTACGCATTTCTATTGAAAACTGACAAAATTTGTGTTTTTTAATTAAGTCAGGCCGTATATTATGAGCGATCACAAAAACAAACTCAAAAATCACAACAAGCAAAACTATAACCCTTAAAACCTGTACCTAGGTGTCATGTGAACGATGTGAACACTAGTTAAGAAATGAAACATTTCTTCCCCTCTCTACCCGCGCGGGAATGTTTTTCGTCCGTCTCCGAAAACAAAAACATTGTCTATTCCTAGACAAATGTGTATAGCCACGCCCCAATGTTTCATGTTTTCTGTGTAATGTTTCGAACAGGAGTCACGCCTTTAATGGTTTAGCTAACTTCTTGTCTAGCGTGTAAATTGTACTTAAATGATTTGTTTAACTTCTTGCCTAGCGTGTAAATTGTAAATGATTTAAATTAATTTATAAAAAGGTGTTGACGTTTTACATCGGGTATCGCAGACTCGACGTACAGGCACAGATAATCTAGATTCTACGACTTATTAGGTCTCTAATTACGAGGCAAATTGCCGTGACCACTTTCTAAACGATTATCGATACATTATAAGCACGGTGCAAGTTGCAACTATGTTTAGACTAGTTTGTGAAAAAAGAAGATTAAGGTTCCGCAGGTAGGTAGGTAATAAGTGCTTGACATAGAATTAAATCCTTACCGTTTTGAGTTATTGGCCATACACGATGGATAAATAATTTAAATATTATTAGTTTTATTTTGTGTGTGTCATGGGATACTCATCCTAACTTACCTGTCAGGTAGTTGTGTATAGTATACGGGTATGCGACCCCGGCTTCTCTAGCTATTACCTATCCCTTGCTCTTCTGGGCGGTAATATCCTACATTTCCTATTTCCCACTCTAACTTACCAATGTTCCTTTCCAAACCATCTATCCTTCCCTTTCCCTATCGTACCCTCTCCGCCAATCCGTGGGAACGAAATGAATAATCATAAAAATAATTTAATTATCCAAAATGGCGGCGATGTGGTTCGCCATCCATCACGTCTCGTTTCTCGCGGAGGTGAAAAGCGGCCCATGGAGATCCGCTTCGCTACGTTGAATGTAAGAGGTGGAATGGATGGTAAGAATGAAAGTGGACGAAGCGAAACAAGTATGTAAGGAAATAAGCGTAGCAAGTGGAAAGAAGTGGTCTCTGCCTACCCCTACGGGAAAGAGGCGTGATTATACGAATGAATGATTAATGAATTTATTTTATATACGTTGAAACACACCTTTTTGTTTACTAGGTGCATAGCGAATTCGCCCACATTTACACATGAATATAAATGTGATTACTTAATTATACTTCTCGATACCGAAAGCCAAATTGTTCCGGTATGTTATCTCTATTTAATGCTGATTATGTTTATGTGATCTATCATATATAACGTTCGTGACTTGATCTATTATGGCACAAAACACCGCTTTCACATAGCTAAACCCACACGTCATTGACGTACAATACTATGAACGTCGCGTTGATACTAAAAATATAAAAATATTTAGTAGAGATTGTCTAAACTAAAATGACGCGCCCCACTACTTAATTACTTTATTTATAAGTGTGAGTGCGAATATTAATAACGGCACTGCATCTGTGTGGGAGTGTCATTATTCGGTGAAGTATGATTTGTATGTGCACATGACGGCCGACTAGTCGGGTGATAAATCCGACAACGCTCGCTCTATGGAGCAGCGCCGTCACATTGTATAGAACAAGACGTCCTCTCCTGTCGCAAGTTCACGATCTACTAAACTAGTTGGACAACAAATCCGAGAACGATGCGTGCTCCTAAAGGTGGGTTTAGACCAAGCGAGCGAATGCTCATTCTAGTAAAGGTCTTTTGATGTAAACAAACAACGAGCATTCTTTCGTTGTTCTAGTGTATTCGCCGCGTGTTCGCCGGTAATTTGGTAGAATGCTCTAAGAACACTCGCTCGTTTGGTATAACCGACGCAAGAGCGCATAAACAATTGCTTAGAGCGTTCTTTCGTGTTCGGACGTGCTCGCTACTTGAGGCGGTCTCTTCAAAGGGATTCTAGTGTTCTTGAATTCTTGTACATTTTGGCGGCTAGTTTTAGGTTTATTCGTAAATATGGATTGGAGCAACGAAAAATGTATGATAGAAATGTACCACAATATAAGGTGTTTATGGGATCCAACTTATGTTTTATGAACATTATAAAAATAAACTGTACACGGAAGATGCCTGGAGGCAAATTGCAACAGCAATCGTCACCCACCAACGTCTCTTCCTTCTTTTCTTTTTCATTAATTACGTATTATCAATGAATTAAGCACTTGAAATCACAATATAGTCGCTATCACACTCAGACATAGTGTAGTGTGAACAGTACTACTTATCGTTGGCAAATGAGCAATGAGCATTCGCTCATTTGGTCTAAGCGATTCTCATATAAAGAGCAAACATTCTTGTTCTTATTGTTCTTGTTCGGAATGTTTAGTGTAAATGATGTAAACTATGTCTTAACGAATTATCGTTTACATTAATCGAATACAAAAGAATGTTCTTGTGTAGTTCTTGCTCTATGTTCTTTTGGTCTAAACCCACCTTAACGTTTGATAACTGGCAACTGAACGAACAATAATAATTGCATGTTTATGTGTATTTGAAATTTGCTTGTGTGAGTAAATGTGGAGGTGGGGCGCGTTATTTCAGCTTAGACGATCTCTACCTGGCGCAAGACAGCCTAAAAAGTTTAATGCTCGCCACAACGATAAAACTGCACAATTCGGTCCCAGTAGACATATTTAGTATGTGTGCGCACTGTTTCAAGTATGAAGATGTAATATACATTTACTGTGACCGAACTGTGCAGTTTTATCATTGTGTAGCGGGGCATTACAAGGCCAATTATCATTATTAAAACCGTGCCCCTTCTGTGCAATGCGAACTTTGGCACACACTAAAGTAAAAAAAAATGAATTCTGCTTGTCAAATTTTATTTTGAAGATTTAGTCTCGCATTAAATCCGAACTGTGCAGTTTTATCATTGTTTAACGGGGCATTAAAAGGCCAATTATCATTATTAAAACCGTGCACCTTCTGTGCAATACGAACTTTGGCACACACTAAAGTAACAAAAAAATAATTCTGCTTGTCAAATTTTATTTTAACAATTTAGTCTCGCACTAAATCCGAACTGTGCAGTTTTATCATTGTGTAGCGGGGCATTAGAAGGCCAATTATCATTATTAAAACCGTCCACCTTCTGTGCAATACGAACTTTGGCACACACTAAAGTAACAAAAAATGAATTCTTGTCAAATTTTATTTTGACGATTTAGCCTCGCTATACATTAACCGTAATCTTTAAGGATCAGAGAAGGAATCAGAAAAATAAAACAGCGCTGAAAATATGAATCTGGGCTCATACAATAGAGCTGAAAATCTAACTTGCAATTTTCAAGTTTCAATTCTATTTTATCAGTACAGAATTCTATTTACAGCGCCATTTTTTCCGGTCATCGATATTCCGGATGCGTCGTATCCCAGCCTTAGGTTTTATTTTGATCAATAATAATCCAACCTCGATTCAGTCTTCATATTTGCTAAATGTAGCATGCGACTGCGCGAGCGAAAGGAAATTATAATAAAAACCGTACATTTTGCCATAATAAAATGTCTTTCCGTCCGCTTATGTACTTCCTCGTAGGCTACTATATCAGTGCCAAAATTCATCACAATGTTCCAGTAGTTTCGGAGCTTATTCAATGCAAACAAACTTACAAACAAATCTTTCCTTTTAATAATCTTAGTGTATAGTTAATAGTTAAAGCGTTATTTGAACCTACAATAGTTTTAAGATTATTTGTGAGGAGAAATAAATAAATTATTATTATTAATAGTAAAAGCTCTTGGTCTTTGGCAACTCTGAAAGTCGATTCTGCTAATTAAATCCGGCAATACTGCAAAATACTATTCTCCAAACCGTAGAAACCATTTTGATTGGTTCAAATTCCAAAAATAATTAATTTAATGTTAATTACGAGAATTGGTATTCAGAAGTCACAAGTCGAAGTGCAACTTCCCTGTACAGGACGTCAATGGCAATGGATAACTGAGCTTGTAGCCGCGGATGTATCACATAAATCAATGGTCGCAGAGGACGAGTTAATCATCATCGAACACTCCAAAGACGCCGCCGATCTGATTACATTTTTGTGCGTCATGCGAACTGACTTACTTCTCGATGTGTGTATTGTGAACCTTACTACCATAGCAATAAGGTCGTGTGTCACGCCGGGCTAGTCGGCGCCTGTACTGTGCCAGTATAGAATGTAGCGGTTCATTTGATCTAAACTGGAGCTGTGCGATATGAGTAACGAACGTGACTGACAGAAATTGTGACATCAGCTGAGGCCGGGAGAGCAAGAACGGCCTAAGTAACATTTTATAAAAACATTTTTAAAGAAGCAAAATGGCCTAACACCGATTTCTCGAGCCAACAAGAGATGGCGTTAGTATACACATTCATTACAGTAAAAACTTTTTAAAAAACTGAAAGCCCTATAAGGCAAAAAAAAAAATAATATAAAATAGAAAAATTACAAAATGATTTTCTTTATCTCTATAGGACAAATTAGTAGGTACATAGGCCGTTCGTTCGTTCGTATCAAGTAGATATATTTCTTGGGCTTCTTAAAAACCCGCCCATATGGATTTTTGGCCAATGTTTGTTCCCTGGGTGTGGTTGTAGGCATCCGGGAAAAAATAAGTAGTCAACATAATATAGCCGTCTTAGTACTTTTATCTAACTACACTTACTACAATGTTACTACAATGCTAATTGGCACTCGTAAAATAATATTATGTTGTATAAATTAAAAAAAAAAACAAAAAAAAAAAAAAAACAAAAAAATAAACCGACATTGCTAAGAAGCAATGTCGGGGTTAGGATAATAGCTATTATAGCCAAGAACAGTCTCAATCATGTCAGCTTTCTAACCAAAAAATACCTTGATCAAAATCGGTAAATCCGTTTGGAAGCTATACTAGGGCCGATGTATCTTGGCGAGTCTGAACTTCGCGCAGAAGGTTGCGCAATAACTGTTTTTAGGTGTTGTCGTATTTATGTTATTTGTACTAATTGGTCATTGTTTTAGGGAAATTTTATTAGTATATAGGTATATAAAAAAATACAACAACAGTTTTCTTCACGAGTTGTAAATGCGCTAAAGTTCCCAGAGCCTATGTTCAGACTGGCCAAGATACATCGGTCATATTGTACACTGTTCAATGAGTACGACGCCACGGACAGACAAACACACACTCACAGACAGGCTGACAGACACGTCGAACCTCTAACACCCCTCTGTTTTCGACGGGGATTAAAAAACCGCATCATAATCGGGTTATTAGCTACAATGACACCGACAGACACAAACACACGGACACGTCAAACTCATAAGGGGCCGTCCATTAATCACGTGATGTTTTTAACAACTTTTTAGACCCCGAGAATAATTTCGATATGCATAGACTAGATTCGAAAATTAATACACGTGATGTCTCCTTATACCCCCTCCTCCCCTTAGTGATACTTGGTGATTTTTTTTCGGACCCACCTCCCCCTTTAGGCATCACGTGATTAATGGACGATCCCTAACACTTTTTTCTTGTCTTCTAACTGTGACTTCAGACAAGTCTTAACATCTACCCCTTTTTTTTTCAGACCGGTGTGCCGCAACTGCGTGGTGTCCCCCACGGGCTCGCCGCCGCCGCTGCCCGCGTCCCCCCCGCCGCCCGCTCCCCCCACTCCGCCGCAGCCGTCCCCCAGCCCCGGGGGGTCCAGGGGGTCCGGGGGGTCCAGCGTCCAGTCCCCCCAGTCCGGCATGTCGTCGCCCGCGCCGGGCCGGTTCCGGGGGCTGCTGGAGCAGGCCGAGCGGCTGATGAAGGACCCGAGGCACTCCCAGAGTGACGACGACAGCGGGTGCGCGCTGGAGGAGTACACATGGATACCGCCGGGACTCAGGCCGGAGCAGGTCAGTAGCATTTTCAGATGTAACTCGAACGCCCTAAGGCTCAAATCACACTGGCGCAGAGTCGACCCGACGCGTCATGTTTTTTAGTTTTTACCTATAGCGTAATATTCATCTCTATATTTCTATTAATAAGGTACACTGGTCTAATCTTTATCTGTACCAAACTTCATCAGAATCAGCCTGTCTATTCTCTAAGAACATTTTCAAATCTCGACAGCTGAATCCGCGGTGAGTGTCAAATTTGTATACTGAATTTGACACTCACCGCGGATTCAGCTGTCGAGATATATGAAAATGTTCTTAGAGAATAGCACTGCTGTTATAGGATATTTTCAAAATCACTTTTTAAAAAATAACTTTTTATTTCATTGGAAAGTTAATTTCACACAAATTAGAATAATACTGGCAATAAGGCAAATGTCGCGCGCGGATCTCAAAAACTGAGGAATTGTCTGGATGAGGACTGGAGATTAACTGACTGACAGGGCCGATTACAGGGATTATATATCAATAGGAAAGGCTGACTCTAGGCACTATTATATACAGGACTAGTATATAACAGAACGAACATATAAACCTTTCCTCTTTATAATATCAGTATAGATATTTTGACGTAAAGTCTAGAACTCTAGACCATAGAGATAAGACTATAGGATAATAAATTATATTTTATGTAGTTTCTACACGTATAGATGACTTCGTCAGAACACAATCATTGGTCTGCACTCCATACTGCAGTTGGCGATACATCCGACTTCAACCGCACACTTCCACGGCTAGCTCGAGTTACTAGCGCGTGTAACTGGTATCAGTCCGGGTTCTGTAGTGCTCCTGTGAATAACTATGTGTAACATGTCCACTGGAGCTCCGAAACACCAGAACCCTAAGGGTCAATTTGCACCGAAACGAAACAACGCGACGCGGCGCTGCATTTTTAGGATGGCAATATGATATATTATACTTATGACGCTTATTTAAAAATAAGTTTTAAGTAACATACACACACTACAATGTAACTAGACTGAATGTGGAATAGCTTCCCTATATTTTCCAGCCTTTTGCGCTTTTCCACAATTGTCCTTTGTTTTTCAAAAGCTATTGTAAGAAGTCCTTTTGTTTTTTGCTACAAGCAATGGTCTACTTGTTCATTCTTTGCGGCTATTAAAAATATAAAAAGGTGTTCTTCTGAAAGTAATGAAACTTAAAGTTTCGTACTCATAATGAAAACTAGTGACAAATCTATAGTATAAAAATGAATTACTGAATAGGCACGCTAAGCGCAAATCTCGAGAACAGATGAACCGATTTCGCTAATTGTTTTTTGAGAATATTTCTTGAAGTACGAGGGTGGTTCTTACGGAGAGAAAAATTTAAAAAATTGCCTGAAAAATTCTAATAACAACACTTTTCTATACTACCATACAAACGATATGTAATAATACTTAAAAGTCAATTTGAACTTTAATACCATGCCATAAATTTCAAGTGTCAGTGGGGAGGTTCCGTTATTTGATATTTATACGACACTAACGTCAAACAATGTCGATATTTGTTAATATTTATTTATCTTCTATCATATAAAAATAAATGTCTGTCTGTCCATATGTCCTTTATAAAATCGTAAACTATGCATTTGATCATGTGATGATGTTTAGCAAAGGGGTTGTGCATGAGCCAGAGAAGGTTTTTGGACCTTTTTTTTAATGAGTACGTGTAGAAGTAGGTGAAGGAGTAAGTGTAGGAGGTGTAGGCGTAGGTCTAGGAGTACGTGTAGGAGTAGGTGTAGTCATTTATTCATTCCAATTCATATTTCACATATGTCACAGAACAACGTCTGTCGGGGTAGTAATAATTCCCCACACCGATATCGGTGACGGTGGTCGGTTTCATTGAAACCAAGCCAGTTACGCAGGAGTTACTTTATAGTGCCCAAGTGTGTGCGCAGTACCCAAGAGCACTCTCTCTTCCTTTACTCTCATAAACCAGTGGGACGGATAACCGACACGACTGACGAGAGGCGCAGGTCCGACTTTTTACATGCCCATCCGACGCATGGATCACCTTTCTTGTCAGACAATCAGGAGATCAGCCTGCATTGTCCTAACCAAACTTGGAAACAACATTTTTGTTGTTCCAATGCGGTAATCGAACCCACGACCTCCGAGTCGAGATTCAATGCTCTAACCACTAGACCACGGAAGCTGTTATATAAACGATGGTTTGAAGATTATTATATGAGACAAGCAGTCCCGTAAACTTCGTACCGCCTTAGAATTAAATTTGTTGACGTACAGACAGCAGCGCCATCTACCGGGTCCAATTGCAAATCTAAACCATTCACGAATCCACTTGAATACAAACAAAAAAAATCATTCAAAATATCTGTCCAGCCGTTTAGGAGGAGTTCTGTGACATACACACGCACAAAGTAACATAAATTATATTATTAGCTGTCTCGTCGAACTCCGTACCACCTTAGAATTAAATTTATTGTACTGACAGCAGCGCCACCTAATTGTCCAATTGATAATCTAAACCAGTCTCGAATCCACCTGAAGACAGACAAAAAAAACATTAAAATCGATCCAGTCGTTTGGGAGGAGTTCTGTGACATACACACAGAAGAAATGTGTAAAATATTAAGATAAAGATGATTTATAAAATAAATAAAACTAGCTTTTGCCCGCGACTTCGTCCGCGTGGAACATTTACTTTGGGATATCGCTAAAATTTACCCGCGACTTCATTTACGTAAAAGGAGAAGCGCTTCACGACTGCCCGCAGCGCGCCGCACATCATTATTGCGCGCTGATTATTTTATTACTGCGATATCTTCTAAAATACTCATTGAAATCAAATTATATAAACGGCAAATTTCATCTAAATTAAATGCTTGTAATGAATAAGGTATTTATTTGGATAAGGATTAATAATCATCCTTATGAAAACACCCTCCAACGCCAACCTTAAAAGATAGACATATACAGTCGCGGACTTTTTTTTAGAACTTTTAAAGGGGAACAATTCTCTCATACATCATTTTATCGAAACTTTAACCGTTTCCGCAGCGTACGCAGCGAAAGCTCTCAAAAGGAAAAAAAACCCGATTTTGAAACATTCTTGATTGGTGCTCCGCTCGTATTGAGCTTACCATGATGGCCTAAAGCCTTCCTCGATAAATGGACTATCCAACACAAAAATATTTTTTCAATTCGAACCAGTAGTTCCTGAGATTAGCGCGTTCAAACAAACAAACAAACAAACTCTTCAGCTTTATAATATTAGTATAGATAAAATATATATAATGCAATTTAATACCGCGAATCGAACCCGTGCCTTTGAGCAAGAACCCGGTATCCTAGCCACTAGAGACTAGACCATATCGAATTTTAAAAAGATAATTTTGCTTACTAATGGGTCTTTCGAACTGTCAGAATATTTAAATTTTACCGTTTTATTTAACGTTACGGACGCTTTTTGCCGACTAAGGTACCCCTCCGCAACGCACCATAAGGAACTTTCGTTCCAAAAATAAAATTATCCGAATGCAGTCACAAAATTTTAATCAATAACTAATATTTAGGGACTAACCTAAATTAGACTTGGTTTCTACGATATCTCAAAACTTTTTACGTGAAAAAGACTTGGCTCTTTTCCATTTAGATAATGGTTTTTGTGGGATTGTTTTTTCACTACACGTTTAACTTGTTACATACTGCTTACTTTGTTGTAATAACTGATATATAGTCCGGGAGGACGGGAGCCTGGTGATCTGTAACACAGGTACATCCTAGCACAGACACCAGTCTCTCATCACAATAATACATTCTTTCATAAGAAACTGATTGTTATATAAAATATACTGTGTGTGTAGAGAGTAATAAATGTGGGACGATGAATGCTGATAGTGATGATAGCTGATAAGCGTGAAAAACATAGAAATGGTATGTGATGTATGTGTGTGAAAGAGAGAGATGAGGGCTATATGGCGAATAGTACATAATGACGAACGCGTGTGTTTTTCTAAAGAAGTAAAATAAAAGTGTTAATCCGATTAAAATGTATTATTTCTTGCACCAACAATAGGCAATCGGACTATTTTTTTTTTATTGCATAAATGAATAGTACTCTTAAATATGAGTAACTTCTCAGAAGAAACCGTATATCAAAAGTCAATATTTTCAAAGGTACAGCGATTTTCATAAAAAAATTCGCGAGCCTCCTAAAAACGCTCCATACTAAAGTCGACCTAGAAATGACGTCACTTGTAGGTTATAGTATATGAAGTAGTATATGAAGTAGTATATGAAGTATATGGCCGCAGGAATATATTTGTAAATATCTCCGATATTTGTGCGTTTAAGTTCATACTTACCATAATAAATGTGTTTGTATATGATGAATGATGAATGATGTAGGTTTTGTTTACCAATTTCGCAAAAAAAAAAAAAACAAAAATTTGGTATAAAGACTCGCGAAATTTTGTATACAAATCACTGTACCTTTGAAAATATTGACTTTTGATATACGGTTTCTTCTGAGAAGTTACTCATATTTAAGAGTACTATTCATTTATGCAATAAAAAAAAATCAGTCCGCTTGCCTATTCCCACAAATTTTGGGGGCTCTTTTGGGATAACAGGTGCAAGTAAAATCAGACAATTTCAAGACAATGAAAATTGGACATCGTCGTGCACGTGGTGGCGTGTGTCGTGTTCGCTAAAATTTCGAAGAGTACTTATAACGCCGGAGAAGACCGGGTATTATCCACTATTCAGCCCTGAAACGTCGAGAAAATCAAATCAAAAGACGCGATGGAACGGCGAAAAAGCAGACAGAAAAACTTAGAGGAATCTAAATCGGATCGATAGAACAATGGCGGCCTGTTGCATATGACCTCAGATTAAATTTCCACTTTCACGGGTGCATATCTAACATACATAGCTACGTGATGGATTCAGGAGATCGAATCGATCAGAAATAATCGGATGACCTCCGCTGCAACAATATTGGTGGCCAGAAGGTCTAATTTCAGCCTCCAGAAAATAAATTCACTCTTATGTCATTCTTGATTAATAACTAATTATAAATAATAAAAACTAATTATAAGACTAGATAGGTATGATGCATTGAATTATGTGTATAAAGTTTTGTGAAGTTTGGTGGTTGTACCGTTTTAAAATTTAAGCAAAACTACGTTTGTATGGGATTTCGACGCTCCGTGGGGATTATCCCAAGGATTATATTATCTTAAGGATGATATTCCCGTAGCACAACGGCCTAGAAGGCTGTCACTCAAAAAGCAAAGAATTGTTGAACAACAAGTAAAGGAATGATTGTAAAAGAAGATAATTCGGATAAGTTTCTATGAAAATTGCAGTCCTGTAGTGCTGGTGGGAAAACGTGATGGGTCTACACGGGTGAGTATAGATTACCGTGCATTAAAACAGAAAATTACAAAGGATGGGTTTCTCCTGCCTATTATTGAAGACCTTATAGAAAAACTTAAAGACGCCGGCATATTTAATGTACTGAATTTGAAAAATGGGTTCCTTCATTTGAAAATAAGCGAATAGTCTATACCCTATACATCTTTCGTCACTCATCATGGACCGTTTTGAAAGCACCTTTTGGACTATCAATTTCTCCAAAAACTTTCATGAGATTTATGTCAGTAATCTTCAGAGATCTTATGAGTCAAGGCATTGTGTTAATATTTATCGACGATATTCTGATTCCAGCAAAAAAACGAAGAAGAAGCGTCCTATCGGTTAGAGTTAGTACTTAATATTGCTTCTGATTATGGACTCGAAATAAATGGGAAGAAGGCTAGACTTATGCAGCGCGAAATTGAATGTTTAGGACATTTAATAATACATACATACATACATACAATCACGCCTTTTTCCCGTAAAGGGGTAGGCAGAGACCACTTTTTGCCCCTTGCTACGATCCTTACATACTCGTTTCGCTTCGTTCCCTTTCATTCTTACCATCCATTCCTCCTCTTACATTTAACGTAGCGCAGCGGCTCTCCATGGTCCGCTTTTCACCTCCGCGAGAAACGAGACGTGATGGGTGGTGAACCACATCGCCGCCATTTTGGATAATTAAATTATTTTTATGGTTATCCATTGCGTTTCCACGGATTGGTGGAGAGGGTAGGAATAGAGAAAGGGAAGGATAGGTGGTGTGGAAAGGAAGATTGGTAAGTTAGAGTGGAAAATAGGAAATGTAGGATATTACCGCCCAGGAGGGCAAGGGATAGGACAGTAATAGCTAGGGAAGCCGGGGTCGCATACCCGTATACTATACCACAACTACCGGACAGGTAAGTTGGGATGAGTATCCCATGACATAATTAACTGATTTATTGAAAAAGAGTAACACTTTTAACTTTGATACTAACAAATGTGCAGCGTTTAACGTTTTGATAAGTAAACTGTCTTCGAAGCCTGTTTTAAATATTTTAAATCCAAATTTACCCACAGATGTGCATACGGATGCGTCACGTGTTGCATATGTAGCTGTGCTGCTGCAGTTACATAAAGATGGGTAGCATCCAGCTTATTACATGAGTAAGAGAACTTGTGAAGCAAAGCAAAAATATTCCGGTTACGAGTTGGAAGCCCTTGCAATTATATAAAGTATTAAAAAATTTAAACATTATTTGCATGGTATTAATTCCAAAATTGTTACAGACTGTCAAGCTTCTGAACAAACTTTGAAGAAAAAAGACTTATCATCCAAAGTCGCTAGATGGGTACCTACTTATCTTGGATCAATTTGATTTTAAGATTGACCATCGTGTCAGCTCTAAAATGAGACATGTGGATGCACTTAGCAGAGAGAACTGTGAAGTATTAGCTATCAAAAGTCTTCATGAACAAATAAAAAGAGCTCAAGATGATGATGATAGAATTAAAGCTGCTACAGAATGGTTCATACTTTAATTATTGGTTGGATAATGATATTTTATATAAAGGCAATCAATAGCAGTAGTAGTACCCAAGAATTTAAAAAAAGAAATTATAAAACAAGTACATAACGTGGGCCATTTTCCTATTAAAAAAATTAAAGAGTCGATTGGTTAAAATTACTTTTTTAAAAACTTGGATAAAAAGTTGCAGGAATTTGTTCTGAGTTGTATACCTTGTCTACTAGCTACTAGAAAGTCAGGAAAATAAGAATGCTATTTAAATCCCATAGAGCAGGAGAGTATACCTCTGCATACTTTACATTTGGATCAAAATGGACCACTCACCGAGACTAAAAAATAATATAATTATGTATTTACGATTATTGATGCCTTTACTAAATTTACATGGATATTTCCGACCAAGAATACATACATACATATAATCACGCCTTTTTCCCGTAGGGGTAGGCAGAGACCACTTCTTTCCAGTTGCTACGATCCTTGCCATAAAGCGGACCCAATATGGATTTGGTTGAAAATTGAAGCTCAAGTATCTTACATGCATACACATAATCACGCCTCTTTCCCGTAGGGATAGGCAGAGACCATTTCTTTCCACTTGCTACGATCCTTACCTAGTATCTTGGACTGTATAAAATAATTAAATTTCAACTCAATTTTCTCTACATCATAACGATCATTTGATGTAGAGAAAATTGATAGAAATTAGGAAGGACCTATTGTAACATCTAGCTGCGCAGACCAAATGAAAGAGTGGCCTGATTCTAACGATGATAATTTTGAAAGTATAGATGAAAGAAAGGTTAGGTATGCTGTAACTATTTACTGTTTTTTTTTTTTGAGTTGTAACCGTGTTGTATTCACTTTAGTGTTTTATTTTAACTATTGTAAGTATATAATTGTATCTTGATAATATTGGGAGAAATTATAAAGGAAAAGGTTTTTTATTTAAAATTGGTTAAAACTATTTAAGATTTAAAACTGTTTAAGACTATTAATATTTAAAACTATTTACTACTATTTGTATTTATTGTAGTAAGCTGTAAGACTAAAATGTAACCTTAAAACTGAAGTTAAATCTTTACTGTTGCAATATGGTGGCAAAATTGTAAGATTTTAGATAAGACTTCTGTAATAAGTAATAACATGTTAAATTGTGTTCTAAGTTGTGTGAATGATGCATGACTGGGGACAGTCATGATTGCAGGATGACCGAATATGAAATAATAAATGCTGATAGTGATGATAGCTGATGTACGTGACAGAGATAGAAATTGTATGTGATGCATGTGTGTGAAAGATCTCTCAAACACGACATACAATAATGCCCTTCTCAACTTTCGGTGAAAGAGCAATATGGCGAATAGTAGATAATAACGAACGCGTATGTTTTTCTAAAGAAGTAAAATAAAAGTGTTAACTGTTAATCTGATTAAAATTTATTTTTTTCACGAACAATTCCCACATACATAAATTTCGAATTTGAATTAAAATTACAGTAAACTTTGTGTGGTCTTTTCACACACAAATGGTGCCAGTTTACTACAGAAGTAGCTATCCAGTAGACCGTCTTTGGACATAGCGCCACAGTTCTGGCCGCTCTCCCTTCCGTCTGGTTGGTCCTTCTCCCATACGGCATAGTTGTCTTCCAACCGTGATCCTAGACATCAAATATAATAAATTATAATATTTTACTCAAAATAAAGAAGATAAAGATGTGAAGAGGGGATTAGGAATCCTAGTAGTAAGAGACTCTGGTGAATTTTTATGGGATAGGACGCAAACGAGTTATTACGTATAAACTAAGGTAGGCAAGTTCTTTTTAGAACGATATCGACACAAATTGAATTTTCGTAATTGGAGTTTCGTTGATAAAAATAATAGTGAGTTCCTACCGTGTACAGTAGTCCAAACTCCATTCTTTTCAATGTCTGAATATCCCAGGAACATAGCTCCCTTGAAGAAAGTGGTGATAGCGGTTCGGTTGAGGTTCTCGTTGAACAGGTCCTTCAAGTGCATGGCCTCCTCCTTGTCGTTGGGGATAGCCAAGTATCCACCTTCAGCGGAGCACGCCATGAAAGCGCTGGACCAGTTACGGGCCTGGGTATGGAACTTGTAGCAATTGCCAGTCTTTGGGAACAATTTGTAATCTGGAAACATTCACTCGCATATATAACTGCATAACAAGTGAGTTTTTCTGGTTTGTAGTAATTCAATAATTTATCTTTATTAAAGCACTAGCCTATTCGCTAGCTATTTGATACTTCTCGGCCAATCTGTACTCTTAAGATATTCCAGCATCTGATAAACAATAGTGAGGATGATGAGTAAAAATTACCGTGATCTGATGTGCCGCATTCCGTCACGGGTATAATTCTGCCCGCTTTCTTGTAGCAGATATAGGGCAGGACCTGCGAGCAGTTAACATCGGCAATGTAACCGCTCGGGTCCAGCGCTATACAGCTCTCGCCGTTGTTGTAGTTGTCGGGCTCCAACGGCATCCACTCCACTGGCATCCGCGACAACGGCACTCCTAAAATATATTACTAAAATTGATTTCTAGTTAGGCATTTGAAGGATGTTTAAGAATGAAGTATTTCTTAGAAAAAATGTATGACTAATAAAGCAACACCCTATCAAAAGCAAAATTTTTCAACTGCCTTAATAGACCAATCTCGATTTACAAAGAAAGTTAATCAGTTCTGGAATGTGTATCCTAAAATAGAACATCTAAAAGATTGCAAATGTGATAGAATAATAATTATTATAAAATACATTGAAGATAACAATATGAGACCTTCTATAGAGTAGTAGTCGCCCTTCGAGTACAGTGCGTTTGTGCCGGTGAACACGCCGCAGTCCAGGTCCGCCTGACTCATGAAGTCTGACAGTGCTGAAGTCACGTTCTTATTTATCGGTGAGGCGAGCACAGCTCCTGAAAATATGTAGGTACATGCAAGAATTAATATTTTTATAAACAAAATTTAAAAATTTAAGAAACCCCCGAATTGCCAAGCAGTCAGCGAGCTGATGATGAAGAATTATAGCAAAGAACATTATAGCTTTCAAACGAAAAAACCGCATCTAATTCGAATCTTAGATGCCACGATTAGGAGCTTAGATGCCACGGACTGACAGACAGACATATCAAACTTATAAGACCCCTCATTTTGCGTCGGGGGTCAAAAATGGTAAAGAAAAGTCGACGAAATATAAAAAATAATACGCATTACACTTATTTTTCTCATTTTAGTTCGTATTGACTTTTGACCCCAACCTTCTTTTGACTTAATATCGATAAATTGACCCTAATTTTCAATCGAAAATTCTCTCATCTAAATATCAGCTTTTTAAAAAGGTCGGTGGGCTTTTTGTTCGTTGAAATCTCTCTTTACTAATAATATAAAAAAAAATAACATTACTGTAGTAAATATTCTCAGAAAATGCAAAGAAAAGAACAGATAGTAAGGCCTAGCCCTGCTTAGCTCGTTCCCCACTTCTCTATGAATTTGATGGACTAAAATTATCCGTAGGTCACTTAGGTATATAAGTTATCTTAAAATAGCAATAAATAGGCATCTATGTATGCATATAATTTAAAGAATATTCGACAACTTACTCAAAATATTGTAGATGTCTTATTGGGGCTAGGCGGGTATGGGCCTTGCTACTTGTTCTTTTCTTTGCATTTTCTGAGAATTTGTTAATGTATATATTTTTTACATTGTCAGAGGGGAAAATTTCAACAAACAAAAACCCCACCGACTTTTTTAAAAAAAATTACAGTATATTTGGAACATAAAAAGTTAGGTTTTCACCAAATTTCGTGAAAACTATTTTTGTTTGTATAAGATAAAAATAAAAAAAAACAATAATTTGTTTTTTCGAATTTTTCACATAAATCTTGAAGTTATGTGAAAAAAATGTAAATACAAAATTTGTAGATCTTTCTATTATCTACCATTTAGTTTGCCATTTTACTTTTATCCATAGCACTTAAACCGTTTTCTACCCTTAAAAACTCACCCCCTTACACTTCCCTCCCCCCTCAAATCGCCCGTAAATTATTTTTCCTTTTATTTTTGTTATATTCTCTTTCTTTTCCAATGGGTTTCATCCTACTATAAATTTTGTTCATTTTTGACCATTTTTAAAGGTAAAAGCACGGGGTGACAATTATTTATTGTAATTTTAATACTTTTACTTTTTTTCTGAAATTCTTTTTTAATTGTATAAATTAGTAATAATAATTATTATGAAATAAATTATGAAATATTAAAAAAAAAAATGTGATATGTTGTTGTTAAACAAATTTTCACCAATTAGTTTAAAAAATAAATAATGGAAATTAAGTATCTTATAGTACTCTATCTCATCTATATTTATGAAATGACAATATTTGTTAAAAGTCACATGTACCTTTTCGAAAAAAAGAAGACAATACAAATAGGCCTTTGAGACATAAAAATAAATTATGTATACCTCTACAAAAACTAGACGTCTTCAAAAGAAATGCTTATTGTATGGGAATAAAGTTATATAATCATTTACCTGACGACATGAAAAATACAAATATGAGAATATTCAAAAAAATATTATTTAATTTAGATACTATTAAAAAAATGTTATTATTCTATTGATGATTATGTAAAAGATAACGACTTAAGGTTATCTTCATAAAACTAGCAAAATACAATTAAAATTAAATGTAATAAAGTTGACATAAAGTAAGTGACGCTACAATTAATGTTCAGTTAATTTTATTTAAATAATATTTTATATTCATTACAATTATTATTATATTTTTTAACAATTGACATATATAACATTATAACCAATAAAATTTTAATATTGTAATCTTAAAAAATAATAATTATGAAATCACTAATATATACATACTTAGACATAAAATAAACTGAAGAATAAATATATTTTTTTAAGTTAATTTAATTTTTTAGGTAAATTTAAAAATGACTATTAATTGTTTTCATACTGTGACTTAAATACCTTAAAATGTTATATCTTTTTGTTTCAACTAATTATTATTCAAGTTGTAAAATAATAAGATTATGAACATTTGCACGCCTAATCAAAGGCAGAATAAGCAAGAACAGAATTTATCATTGTAACACCTTGACATTGTACCTTATTTTAAGCAAATAAACATTATCTATCTATCTATCATGTACCTATTATACAGTGTTTTTTCTGAGACGGAATAAAGTCACCCAGTATAAAGCGATCTCGTTACCTTCCAAGTCACAGCGTACCCTGGCCTCATCCCACGTAGCGGGTATTTTGTGTACTTTGAACCATCCTCCCGCACTTTCGCTGTAGCTATAGTCGAACCGGTACTGACTGCCATCTAAAGATGAAATAAAAATCTTCAAAATTTTAGCAAGTAGTAAATAATTAAATTAAAAATTATATTTAAGCTACGCTTACAGCGTGTTTCAAGCCGGCACTCAGCTAAAGAAGGGCATAAATGGAACACCTTTTATATTGGCACCTCATATAAAATTATTTGCAACAGCCTCCGTGGTCTAGTGGTGAGCTTGGCTCTCGACTCGTGAGTTTGATTCCTGCATTGGAACAACAAAAAACGGTTGTTTCCAAGTTTGGTTAGGACAATGCAGGCTGATCACCTAATTGTCTGACAAGAAAGATGATCTATGCGTTGGATGGGCATGTAAAAAGTCGGACCTGAATATTATAAAATTAATATTATTTTAGGTGCCAATAATAAAATATAAACGCAAAATAAATCATCCAAATATAATCATAATTTTAGAAATTACAAGGGTTTATACATATTTGTTTAGGAGTAACGATGCCACACTTGAAAGTAATATTTTTTTAAATCCACACACGCAAAAAGCGTGTTTTTTTGCATGTGGGTTTAAAAAACCTAATAGAGAGTCTCTGTAAATTAAAATAATAAAATTAAATTAAAAAATGAAAATGACTTACCCACAGTAACGCACACAGCGCATATTAACAGGAACACAATCATAGCTGCTCTTTGTTAAACGAACTAAGTGACAGAACTGATACACCCGTAAGTTTGGGTCCGTACTTATATTGCGTGCGAATGCGCCCTGTGATAACAGTATTAGAGCTGTAGCAAACCGGATGTATTCGGTACTGAGTAACGGGTGCGCCGTCTAGTAAAATGCGAGTAACGAAATACATCTTTCGTTACTCGCATTTTTCGCAGTATCGTGTTATAATTCAAAAAGCGGCTCAAAATACGGAAAAGTGAAAACATGTACCGTACGTAGCTTGGTATGTACATTTATTTTGAAATTCACAGTTTTCAGTGTTATAGTTTAAACTTTAAATAGATTTTGACCTGTAAAATGGGAAATAAATTTGCTCCATCGCTACGCTCACTCGTGTTTGTAATATTGGTGTATAAGAACATATTATTATAATATTATGCATTTAGTACTGACGGTCAGTTGTAAACTACTGATATAATTGTTTTTTTCCGAAGTACACAGTATTTTAGGGCTTAAATTTTAAATAGATAAAACAGAAAAATGTTTTGCTCGCTCGCTCCGCTCGCTCCCGCTAGCATATTTAATTAGTATTGATTTATTAAATTAATTAGTTTCGCGACGTTCAGTTTTAGCCCATCGACTTTTACGTATTTTATTGAAGTCTTTTAGGATTTAAAGTTTAAACAGAAAAAGCAAATAAAAATTCAGTTTTGGCCTATTGATTTTTATACAATGTGTCCCGACTCCCGACAGTATATCGGAGAGTGGTATAAAATATGGAATTTTTTATGGACAAATTGGCCCTCAAATTTTATTTTTCTCTCACGTTTGTAGAATGGCAGCCATTTTGTTTTTTGGTAACCAAGACCCGAGCTCTTATACTAATTCGACCACCACTACTCATGTTAATGTCCTAGGAACATCAAAAACATCTCATTTGATAGCTAAATATGTGGATAATAATTCACAACTACTATGTTTTAATTTTTTTTTTTGAACAGAAAAAACAAAAAAGGTAATTTTAAAAAAATATAGTTTTTTTGGTGTATTTTTTTAATAATTAGCTTTTTGTGAAAAATCTAGGCCATTAACCTGCTTGTTTTTTGTTCTAAAACGATAGAAAAGGACATTTGCTAAAATAAATACAATACCCCTTTACTCTCAGTGCAATAGTTTAGAAGTTATAACAATTTGTTGGTATCATCTCAGGCAAGGGGCTAGCCAGTCGTCTTTTTCAAATTGTTATAACTATGTACTAAACTATTGCACCGAGAATAGAGGAGTTTAGTATTTTATTGTAGCAAACGTCCTCGTCTATCGTTGTAGAACAAATAATAAGTAGTTATAACAATTTGAAAAAGACGACTGGCTGGCCCCCTGCCTGAGATGATACCAACAAATTGTTATAACTTCTAAACTATTGCACTGAGAGTTAAGGAATCTTCTATTTTATTTTAGTAAACGTCCTCTTCTATCGTTTTGGAACAAAAAAACAAGCAGGTTAATGGCCTAGATTTTTTACAAAAAACAAATAATAAAAAAATACAGCATTTTTTTTTTAAATAACCTTTTTTTGTTTTTCTGTTCAAAGAAAATTAAAACATAGTGGTTGTGAATTATTGTCCATATGTTTAGGTATCAAATGAGGAGAGAATTATTTTTTTATGTTCCTAGGACATTTACATGAGTAGTGGTGGTCGAAGTAGTACGAGAGCCCGGGTCTTGATTACCAAAAAACAAAATGGCTGCCATTTTAAAACGTGAGAGAAAAATAAAATTTGAGGGGCAATTTGTCGATAAAAAACTACCATATTTTTTATCACTAAAGGCTCCGATACAGCTGTCGGGACACACTGTATATTTTCCTGAAGCATACAGTCGTTCAGATAGGATTTAAAGAGTAATGAGATTCAACCCGTAATAAAATGTTTGATCGTTGTTAATGGAGAGTGTGACGTCACTGCACAATGCGGCCGAGTTTTTTTATTGATATTTGCAAAATTATTAAAACATTATACGATAGCTTTAAATAAACGATCGATGTATAATAATACTGAAAATGCGCCATTAGCTTCTATTAGGTATTGTAAATAAGATGATGATGATGAAGATTACTGTAAGTTACATAGTGGCATATGCTTGCAGGCTTTTAAACAATGCCGAAATTTCCAAACGCGTATCTTTAAAGACTGAGAAGTTCTGTTCAGTGCTTTTGGATTCAGGGTATACCTTGGAGCAAAATAAACTTTTTGGTAGCGTAAAGTTGTCCAAGCATATGCTTGGACAACTTTACAAAAGTTTCAATCACCACACCACACATATTACCTAATGTGTATTGTGTACATATAAATTTCGAGGAGTTCCCTCGATTCCTCATGGATTCCACCATCAGGTCACCACTATGATGTCAAAAGGATCAATTTGGGTTTATACCCTATACATAAAAAAACAATTTTGAAAATCGGTCCACAGACGGCGGAGTACCTAATCGTTGAACGTATAAAAAAATAAAACATTATAGGCAATATACAGCCGAATCCTTTTTTTGGAAGTCGGTTAAAAAGGGCAATCGTATAACCTACCTAAAACACATTATTTTCTAGCATGTAGATTAGACATTTTTAACTTTAATAGTAAGTTAAAGGTACGGACGACGCGGTGTTACGGAGCGAGTATTGCGATGTATTGTGCAATGACGTCATCACCCCGAGCGCCGGCCTGGTGGAATCCCGAGTCGCGCACCTACTTTGGAATTAAATATCTCGGGAACTACACGGCGTATCGAAATAATTTTTTCACTCATATTTTTTATTTTCAACTGAGTTTACGGAGAGCTAAAAAACAAAATTTGTGAACATTCTTCATTGTTAATAAGTGTCGCGGACTTTTTTGTAGATATTTATAAGATCTACAATTAATTATAACATTTTATGGTTCTATCTTTTATAGTTTAGGCAGCGTACGCAAAATAAGTAACTTTTCTGGTTGATTTTTTACACCTTGTGTCCGAAAAACCCAAATATCTTACGGAATCCTATTTTTTTCCAAAATAAAATTTAGCCTAATTTACTCGTGGATAATGTAGCTTTCGAGTGGTGAAAGAATTTTTGAAATCGGTCCAATACTTTTTGAGCCTATTCATTACAAACAAACAAACATACAAAGTTTTTCTCTTTATAATATTAGTGTAGATAACTAGCATCAATTTCAAAATAATCCCACGTTTTTTAGCTCTACCTCAAAAACTCTTTTTGTCATTTAGCCGCCTTTTAGTATAGGACGGCAGAATGGGCGGCAAATTATTTAATTGGCCCGTTGGGCCAAATTTTTACATACGCTTCTAAATCACAAAGAAAAATGAAAATTTGATGGCACGACTATGACCTCGTTAAACATTTCGTTACAAAAATGACACGTTAATACTTAAAGTTAATTCCGTGTGGTGCCGGAGTAAGAATTGTCCTCCCCATATACCATCTCTTACCGTGGGTGTCGTAAGAGGCGACTAAGGGAAATGCATACGGGAAAAGGGCAGCAGCGTTTCCGCGAACTTTATCTTTTTTTATATAATTCTGCGCTCGCCAATGTTTGCTAAGCGCGGTGAGTATGGCATTTTCCCCTTTGAGGTTTGAACACCAACACTCAAAATTCTCCAGAGACTTAATTCCGCCTTGTTCGAGGGCAAAAGGCATGGAGCAGAGGCGTGGCAGTCTTGTTCTTCAAAAAAGGAGATAGACTTCGATGAAAAATTACAGACCCATTACGCTGCTGAGCCATGTCTATAAGCTATTTTCAAGAGTCATAACGAATCGACTCGAACAGAAGCTTGATGACTTCCAGCCGGTTTCTGAAGAGGCTTTAGTACCATAGACCACATACATACGCTACGGCAGGTTATACAGAAAACCGAGGAGTATAATCTGCCACTGCGCTTGCCGTTTGTGGACTATGAGAAAGCATTTGATTCGATTGAGTCCTGGGTGGTGTTACAGTCTCTTCAGAGATGCCGGATCGGCTACCGGTACATCGAAGTGTTGAAGTATTTATGTAATAAAGCCACCATGTCGGTGCGAGTAGGTACAGGAGCATAGCACAAAGGAGATCCCACTGCAGTGCGGCGTCAGACAGGGAGACGTCATCTCTCCGAAGCTTTTTTCCGCTGCATTGGAGGTTGCGTTCAAACTCCTGGACTGGCAAGGACTTGGGATCAATATAAATGGTGACTACATCACTCACCTTCGATTTTCCGATGACATCGTGGTTATGACAGAAACTGGAAGACCTTAACACTATGCTAGAAGACCTCTGTAGAGTTTTACAACAGGTGGGACTTAGAATGAACATGGATAAGACAAAAATTATGTTTAATGCCCATGTTGTACCCACTCAAGTGACCGTTGGAAATTCTACGCATGAAGTTGTTGACGACTATATTATATACCTGGGGCACAAAGTCCAGTTAGATAGGTCCAACTTCGAAAAAGAGGTCAACCGTCGTATCCAGCTCGGCTGGGCAGCGTTCGGGAAACTCAGAAATATCTTCTCGTCAGAAATCCCTCAGTGCCTGAAGACAAAAGTTTTCGAGCAGTGTGTGTTACCAGTGATGACATATGGAGCCGAAACGTGGTCATTCACAACGGGACTTATTCAAAAGCTTCGTGTAGCTCAAAGAGCTATGGAGAGGGCTATGCTCGGAGTCTCTCTACGTGATAGGATCAGAAATGAGGAAAACCGTAGCAGAACTAAAGTTGCCGACATAGCCCAGCGCCTTATCAAGTTAAAGTGGCAATGGGCTGGACATATAGCCCGTAGAACCGATGCCCATTGGGGCCGAAAGGTTGTTGAGTGGAGACCACGAACTGGACGTCGAAGCGTAGGACCGCCACCAGTCCACCAGGTGGACAGATGACCTGAGAAAAGTCGCAGGGAAACGGTGGATACAGGCTGCGAGCGACCGGTCGCACTGGAAATCTATGGGGGAGGCTTATGTCCTGCAGTGGACGTTACCAGGCTGAAACGAAAAATACTTAAAGGTTCGCCATCCCTGTTATACACTAACATACATTGATAATAATAAACTAACACTAAACACGTAGGGAACCTGCTAAAAAGTATGTTAAGAAGTAGTAGGGTTGCCATTATAATCTAATAAAAAAATTACTTATCAGTGACTACAATGCTAGTGTCCGACCTCACTACTGTTATTTTAACCCCTCGATCGAGAGGACGCTTGTGGTAAAAACCCACGTTATCGTGAAATGTTGATGTATATTTGACTGCCGACCCGGGTTATCCAGACGATAAAAAAAATTAGTTGCACAAATATTAATTTATTTTAAGCACACTATACCTATTATATAGAGGTAATTCACTTATTATTTAAATTATAACAAGCTGTCTACGGTCTTCTCGCACACAAACGGCGCGAGTTCTTTACACCAGAAGTCATCCAGTTCGCCGTCTTGGAACATGGCGCCACAGACCTGGCCGTCCTTCCTTCCATCTGGCTGGTTTTGTTTCCAAACGGCATAATTATCCTCCAAACGTGATCCTAATAGACAAATGCAAACATGAAGCTAGATGATATTATTGAAAACTATAATAATATCGTCTACTGCACTCTGCAGTATTGAAATATATAATCTCCTAACTTTGTCACACCTAGACTGATGACCGACAAGAGAGGATTTTCGAGCGTTAGACATTTGCGTTCCCCGCCTGTCTCAGTTACGTTTGAGGTGGGTACCGAATAACAAAAATTTCTTAGCTCTTACCGTGAATAGTAGTCCAAACTCCATCCCTATTTATGTCCAGAAAACCCAGGAACATGACATTCTTGAATTTGGTGGTGATAGCGGCTCGGTTCCGGTTCTGGTTGAACCTTCAGATGCATGGCCTCCTCCTTGCTGTTGGGTATAGCTAAGTATCCACCTTCAGTGGAACACGCCATGAAAGCGCTGAACCAGTTACGGGCCTGGGTATGGAACTTGTAGCAATTGCCTGTCTTGTATAATAATTTGTATCCTGTGAAGATTCATAATAATTAATAATATACAAATGGTAACGTTATTAATATTATGACGTCATCTATAAATTAAAAAAAGAAATTGTAAAAACACTAATACAATAAGTCAAAGGGTTCAATACTGTAAAGTTTTGCTCAACATTTTAATCAGGTTATAATAATACATAATATATTGTTTAATGACGAAAAATTTCATCAATACCTTGATCTGATGTACCGCATATCGTCGAGATTACATATCTGTCCGCTTTCTTGTAGCAGATATAAGGCAGGACCTGCGAGCAGTTGACGTCAGCGATGGTACCGTTGGAGACCAGCGCTATACAGCTCTCGTCGTTGTTGTAGTTGTCGGGCTCCGACGGCATCCACTCCACTGGCATCCGCGACAACGGCACTCCTAAATAAAATAAATCGATCCAAAGAGCCATGCCATGTCGTGACTCATGGTATTTATTACGAATAATATTGTATAGCTCCAAAAGTGCAAATGATACGTTTTACTAAGAAAATTGGTCAGAATTAGCATATTTTTAATAAAGTTGATCAGGAAACAAGCAGATGGGTTCCCTGATGGTGAGTGATAACGCTGCCCATGGATACACACCAGACCAACACCAGAGTAGTTACAAGTGTAACTCCTGAGTTAGTGTACAAGTGAGGTATGCCAAATGAAATTATGACAAATAAAATTATGCGAAAAAAGGGAATCCCATCGGCCTCTCGTCTGTGGGGGCCTTAATATACATACATAATAAACTAACACTAAACACGTAGAGAACCTACTAAAAACTTATGTTGAGAAGTAGTATGGTTGCTATTATATTCAGGTCATTATAATATTCTAATAATAAAAATTACTTATCAGTGACTATAGACTATAGTTTATAGCAGTTGCGTCCTTGAGCGCTGGCGTGCGGACGTACACGGCGCGTACGCATATTCGTATTTCATAATGTCATCGACATTGAAGTGTTCAACGTGCAATGTAGTAATTTGTGAACTGCTTGCTTTTGTTCAAAACAAACAGGATATTATGGACGAAAAATCTCTAGTGACTTTGTGCTTATCTAGTTTTTCTAATGAAGATATTGACAATGCTAAGTCCTTATTGTTTAGTGCTGTTTCACAGCGGAAAATATCTAGAAAAAGGCAATGAAGTCGTATAAAGATCTTCATGACGTCATCACTATCTTTAAGAAGTCTAATCCGGAGGATTTACCAGTATTTGTAGCCAAAGATTTACAAAAACTTTCACCGCTGACGTTCGATCACATAGATGCGTCCAGATTGCTAAAAGATGTGATTGATTGAAAAGTGAATTGCAAACGATAAAAGATAATTACGCTACATATCAACAACTGCAGGAGATGAAGGCTGAAATAATGAGTAAAAACCATGAAGCATCAATAATCACCGAAACAGATTTATTTATCAATGAGAAAAGAGGAGGTGGTTTCCAAAATAGTTTTTGTCTGGATAGTGGACCGGTAAGCCTACCCCATATTATCACAGAATCGCAAGAAAGCGAAACAGCTGACATAGTTGACGAACATTCAACGAACAACATTCTGCATCTCTTTCGCAACCATGTGCATTGCAGCGTTCGTCGCAGTTAACTGACAAGGAAAGCGCAGTGGGCGCATTACGAGATAGCAAGTGTGTATCTATAGGGGATACAAATAAAGTACAATTATGTACACCGATAAATAATAAGTCAAAAACCCTATCTGAAATTGTGGCATGTGAAGGTCAAGGGCAATCAAATGAGAAGCGAATGACAGATGGCTGGATTCATGTACAGCGTAAACGCGTGAAAAATAAGTTTATTAGCAATCAAGGCGGCAAGGCAAACAATGAACCAACTGCAAAATTCAAGGCGGCTAATATAATAATCCCTTTGTTTATAAACAATGTCGATAAGAACAAGATATAATTGAATATATTAGCGATAAAACACAAGTGAAAGTGAATTTAACGTAACTGCACCAAAAAGAGTCTAAGCCCTTTAATGCTTTTATTGTTTATGTACCTAAAAATAAGTTATCTTTGTTCTTAAATGATAACCTGTGGTCTGAAGGTATAACCTTGCGCCGCTTTGTTAATTTTAAGAAATATTCTAAACACACAAGTGATGGAACTTCAGTTATTACACCAAAATTATGGATATTAATAGTGTTACAAAATTTATTACATTTAATTTTAGATCACTCATAAGATCAACTGATTGTATTCGGTCCTTGTGCAAGACGGCAGACATTATTGCACTGCAGGAGACATGTCTGCTCCCGCATGATATCCCTTTGCTGGGTACAGTGGACTTGAATTTTGATTTTGTTGGAAAATTGGCTATAGATACGTCGAAGGATGTGCTTCGTGGGCGTCCATATGGAGGTGTAGCAATTTTGTGGCGAAAAAACTTATTTGTTTCCGTGACACCTGTTAAATGTTAGTGATCGTATTATTGCTATTAAGGTAACACTGGTGGACTGCTCCTTCTTGGTATTTTCGGTGTATATGCCTACAGTTCAACCAATGCACTTAGTGGAATTTACTTATTGCTTGGGTGAGTTGCATGCCATTATTGACAGTTATAATGTGGAATATGCATATATATTGGGTGATTTTAATACCCACTAGGGTAGACGATTCGGGGATGAATTGTCTGACTTTTGTGAAATGTAGGACTGGATTTGTGTTAATGTAAAAATACTAGGCTTAAACTCGAGTTCGTACATCTATATTAGTGACAGTCATGAAACAAATAGTTGTATTGACCATTGTATTGTAACACAGGGTTACTATACATACTATTGTTGATGTAAATATAAATTATAATGTATTTTGGTCGGACCATTTTCCACTGGAAAAACAGTGTAACCTAAATGTGTTAAGAGCACAAATTATGTATCCCACTAAAAATATAAATTCAATCGTATGGGGTGAAAGGGATGAATCTCAAATATTTTTAAGTATACAAAGAATTTTGTAATGAGAAATTAAAAGAAATTGATTTCCCCGATATTTCTTGTCATAAAAATGTGTTGCTAGATATGTATAATAGACTCATAACCATCTTAAGTGAAGCTTCTATATATAGTGCTAAACAGAAACCTAGTAAATATAAAAATAAGTATGTATGTGGCTGGAATAAATATGTAAAGGCTGCACATACTGAGGCTCGTTTTTGGTTTAAATATTGGATACTGTATAATAAACCTAGAACTGGATATGTATATAACAAGATGTGTGAGACTAGAAAAAATTTCAAAACAAAATTGAAGTGGTGTCAAACAAATAAACAGCAGATTAAAATGGACATTTTGGCTAAGCATCACTCGAATAAAATAAAATTCTAGCTTTTGGAAACAAACAAAGCACTTAAATCCTAAACTTTCTTTTCCAGCGAGTGTAGAAGGATTGAGTGAATCTTCCCTGATAGCTGAAATGTTCAAAGAGCATTTTAAAATGTCGTCACCTACAAACACAGCCTCAAATATTAGTTATAATAATAATAATAAACATTTTAATGTGCACTATGCTAACATGCAGTCAGTGTTGATTAAAGCAGAGAATACCTATATGTTTTAAAGAAAATAACTCGGGGTAAATCACCGGGGCACGACCATTTAAGTATTGAACACCTACAATATGCCGGGGCTCACTTACCTCGAATTTTAGCCATGTTCTTTTCCCTCTGCTTGAATCATGGATATTTACCTAACAGCATGCTACAACCTGTAGTAGTTCCAGGAGTCAAAAATAAGACAGGTGATTCTGGCAATAAAACTAATTATAGACATCCCTGGCAACTATTGTAGCGAAGGTATTGGACAGACTGCTTGACGAGCACTTGAGAGACCATATCAAGCTTCACGATGCTCAATTTAGTTTCAGGCCTGGTCTATCTACTGAGGTTGCTATCCTGTGCCTTAAGCAGACCGTTCAGTATTATACGGCTAGGGACACTCCAGTTTATGCTCTATTTCTCGACTTGTCTAAAGCCTTTGATTTGATCCAATATGACATGCTCTGGAAAAAACTCCGTGAGTCCGATTGGAGTATTGGTATTCAAATCAAAGGAACTACGTGAAATGGGCAGGGGCGCACTCTGACATGTTTAGGCTGGAATGCGGGGTGGGGCGGGGGGGGGGGGGTTAGCTCGCCACTGCTTTACAATCTGTACGTCAACGAGTTGGTTGATGTGCTCAGCAGTGCTGGTGTTGGATGCTCCATTGACGGTACCTTTGTCAACAATATTAGCTACGCGGATGACATGGTGCTGCTTTCAGTAAGTTTCAATAAGTGCTCTCAAGAAGCTTGTTGGCATTTGTGAGCGATTTGCTGCGGCCCATGGCCTTAGGTATAACACTACCAAAAGTGAGTTGCTGACTTTTAAAGCTGGTAACAAGAGCTATAAGGTTCCTCCTGTGATGCTAAATGGTGCTGCGGTTGCGCAAGTAAAATGTTTTAAATACCTAGGGCACTGGGTCGGTGAAACGCTCAAAGATGACAAGGACATGGAACGGGAGCGAAGGGCTCTGTGTGTTAGAGCTAATATGCTATCCGGTAGGTTTGCACGTTGTTCCAGAGCAGTGAAGAGAATACTTTTCAAAGCGTATTGTCACACTCTCTCTGGGTGAATAACACTCAAACAGCTTACAAGGCCCTGCGAACCCAATATAATAATGCCTTCAGGGCATTGCTGGGGCTGCCTCGTCACTGTAGTGCTTCAGGGATGCTAGCTTCAGCTGAAGCTGATAGCTTCTCAGCTATCATTAGGAAATGTGTAGCATCTCTGATACAGCGGGCGCGTGGCAGCGCCAACAGTCTCCTCAAGACAGTAGCGGGAAAGCTGGACGTGGACAGTGCTATCATGCAGCACTGGACTCGCTTCCACCTTACCAAGGATACTAATATCATGTATAATACTTATATTGTACGTGATATTGGTGTCACTCATACAACTAGATTTTAAAAATCAAGATAAAAATGTTTACTAACACTAATTATGGCTTGTTGACCGAAATAAAAACATTTTATTTTATTTATTTATAGTGCTAAATGTCCGAACTCACTACTAGAGATGGCCGTTTAAACGAAAAACGTTTAAAAAAGCGTGCTTTTATAAATAAATTGAAAAGTCGTTTATAAACGTAAGCGCTTTACACTTATACTTATCGTTTATAGTCATTAAGCCATAAGTGTGGTATGAGCAAAGAAAAATAGTTCTTATGTCAGCTCATTTAGAGTGAAAATTCTTTAATGTAGCTCATAACTTATTTAAAGTTTTAATAATCGGCTTATTTTTTGTACTTATAACTTATATGCTGTTTCATGATTATTCACTTTTTGTTAGTTGCGCTTTGCGGCTTGACGAAAACACATTATATAACGTTACGCAATAATTCGTATTTTAATCGTAATAGTGGTGTGTTAGTGGTTTACCGTGAACTTTTATTGTAAATAATATATATAATAATAGTCCATATGGACGTAATATAAACTTTTCGTGCAGTGTTTTAATATTAGGTTTATTAAGTTTTTGTTGTAAGTACTGTTTAATATAAAAATTAATTATTCAGATTTCAGACAGTCCTAAGCCTGCAAAGTACGAAGGAAAGTTCATTGAAATCGGTTTTAGCGATCGAAGAACGTTACGTTTTTCGATCGCAAATAAGTGCAAAAAACATTATAAGTGGCAATAAGTAGATAAGCAGATAAGCAGCTAAGCAGTTAAAAAAAGTTGCTTTTGTATATTCAATAACGGTTAAGTTAACTTTTGATTTTAAGCCGTATATCACATCTCTACTCACTACTGTTATTTTAACCCTTCGATCGAGAGGATGAATGTGGTAAAAGACCCACGTTATCGTGAAATATTAATATATATTTGACCGCCGACCCTGATTAGAATAGAATAGAATTATTTATAGAATTATTTATTTTCCAAGAAATTGGTAATACTTACAAGGATGTTGTTATACAATATAGGTCACAATTTCTGCCTCTAGGGCGTGGAAATATTTACAATATAAATAAAGATCATGCAAATTAAAAACAATAATTATAATAATAATATCATATCACCAAAACTTTTCATAAGTCGAAAGTTAAAATCTGTCATAATTACCATAAAATCAAAATAATATTTATAATATTTCGAAATCATCATATTTAATAAGTTATATTAATTGATTTTCCAGACGATAAAACAAGAGAGGCGAAAACAAGTTTCTTGCACGAATATAATTCGTTTTAAGCACACTATACCTATTATATAGAGTATGATTCAAATTATAACAAGCTATCTACGGTCTTCTCGCACACAAACGGCGCCAATACGTAACACTCTAAGTCATCCAATTCACCGTTTCGTTTCATGGCGCCACAGAACTTGATGGTATTCCCTCCATTTGGCTCGTACTCGCCCCAAACAGCATAATTATCCTCCAAACGTGATCCTAATAGACAAATGCAAACATGAAGCTAGATGATAATATTTGAAAAGTATAATAATATCGTCTACTGCAGTATTGAAATATATAATCCCATAACTTTGTCACACCTAGACTGATGATCGACAAGAGAGGATTTTTGAGCGTTAGACATTGCGTTCCCCGCCTGTCTCAGTTTACTTAAACTGTTACGTTTGAGGTGGATACCGAATTTTAAAAAATTCTTATCTCTCACCGTGAATAGTAGTCCAAACTCCATCACTATTTATGTCCAGAAAACCCAGGAACTGACATAAATTGTATTTGGTGGTGATAGCGGCTCGGTCCAGGTTCTGGTTGAATAGGTCCTTCAGATACATGGCCTCCTCCTTGTCGTTGGCGATAGCCAAGTATCCACCTTCAGCGGAGCACGCCATGAAAGCGCTGGACCAGTTACGGGCCTGGGTATGGAACTTGTAGCAATTGCCTGTCTTTGGGAATAATTTGTATCCTGTAAACATTCATTTACTAAACATTAAAACATTCCTTTGATTCGTCCGCTATCTTAGCCGAGCTGTTATATGTAATGGGTTAATATAGAATTGTCAATAAATAATAATACTCGTATATAAATTGTAACGTTATTAATATTATGATGTTATCTAATAATTAAAAAAAATAGGAAAACAGTTGACCTAAAGGCCATCCGTACAACTTCCCACTAAGCGCTTATTTTATCTAATGCGTTATTTTTGAGCTTATCGAGCTCAAAACTAAAAATGCTTCTAAAAAATTTCACCGATCATTTTCTTTGAGAGATCAAAAGTCTGATGAAAGTTTACAAAACATTTTTTTTTGAAATTTCAAACTATCATAACATTGGAATGAATCAACCGATTTTCACGCAATTATTGGCAATCGATAGTTTTTGAGATTAGCGCACACAAACGTACAGATAAACAAAAATAAGTCTTAAAGTCATTGTTTTGGGATAAAAAGTAAAACCTATGATAAATCAAGCACAAATAAATTAAATATTACATAATTATAACAACAAAAAAGAAAGAAATTTTAACTAAATTTACGCGTATATAATTTTCATATAAACTCATATGAGTTTCATATAAAAAGTGAAGTAAGGCGGGTTTAGGATCTCATTGTATATTCAACATTCAATTGTATATTCTTGCAACTACGAATCCAGTACCTAAATGTTTAAATTGTAAAGACTAAATCGATTAATCGCTTGTGAGTGAGAGGTTTAAATCAAAAGCACTAAGGAGTATTAATATCAACTTTAAAGCAAATCGCTCCCGAACAACTTTCTTTCCCCTTTTTAACCCCGTTAGGGGACGAATTTCAATAAATTATGATACACGAATGCCATCAATTCTGTTAAATAATGTTTGTGCAAAATATGAAGTAGATTGGACCAAGTAATCACGTTGCTTCATACAAACTTTTTCCTCCCTTTTCACCCCCTTAGGAGTCGAATTTTGAAAAATTCCGTCTTATGCCTACGCATTACAAAGAGCACGCTCTGCAAGTTTCAGGTCTCTACGATCAGCGGTTTAAGCTGTGCGTTGATCCGTCGGTCATTCAGGACAAAGTATTTTATATGTATAATAAAAGAAAAATTTCATCAATACCTTGATCTGATGTGCCGCATTTCGTCACGGGTACATTTCTGTCCGCTTTCTTGTAGCAGATATAGGGGAGGACCTGCGAGCAGTTGACGTCAGCGATGGTACCGTTGGAGACCAGCGCTATACAGCTCTCGTCGTTGTTATAGTTGTCGGGCTCCGACGGCATCCACTCCACTGGCATCCGCGACAATGGCACTCCTGAATTAAAATAAATGCGATCCAAAGAGTCATGCCAGATACTCATGGTATTTATTACGAATGATAATGTATAGCTCCAAAAGTGCAAACGACACGTTTTACTAAGAAAATTGGTCAAAATTAACATTTTTTTAATAAAATTGATCAGGAAACAAGCAGATGGGTTCCCTGATGGTAATTGATAACGGTGCCCATGGATACACCAGAGGAGTTACACTTGTAACTAATCTGGTGTTGCACGCATTTGTCTTCCAGTTCCTTATAATCCCAAACCCCCTTGTGCCCGCGGTAACACTGATTCGGCGAACAACACGCCGGTTTTCTATGATGTCTTGTATTTATCCAGTCGAGCCGACCCACTCGTTCCGAAGCATGGCTCTGCCACGTTACGTAAACGAACAAAGCGTATTATTAACAATATGAGACCTTCTATAGAGTAGTAGTCGCCCTTCGAGAACCGCGCGTTGGTGCCGGTGAACACGCCGCGCTCCAGGCCCGCCTGTCTTATGAAGTCAGTCAGTGCTGAAGTCACATTCTCGTTTATTGGTGAAGCGAGTACAGCTCCTGAAAACAGTTTTGAAAGCTATGGATACCTTACAACACTATTGTAAACACATGTTATTACTAGGTGATTTTTATGCCGTCTTTAAATATTTTTAGATGTATGTAGGATTTTTTTTTTAAAAATCACGCATTTAGTTTCTCCCTACCTGCGCGAGTGATGCGACGCCGACCCACGCCACGCGCCGTGTGCCAGGGATGTCAGACCGCCACTTGGCAATCCTTGTACCGAGCTGGCTGAAAACTGGTATTGGAGATGGAAAACTGGTACGCCTGCGGTCCGCTCTGGCGCTGCAAACACTGATAGATAATCTGTGTCGGAAGTCGCATCCCAGTGAATAAAAATAATATTTTAATTTCGTATACTCTTAATAGAGAGCAGTAATTGTCGAACGCACGGGAGAAATATCATTTTAAACATATATTTCTGATATTATATTGCATTTCGGGTATAAAATGTAAAATATAAGTATTGAAAAAAATAGATATAGGTATTTTTTTTTTAATTTAAAAAAAAATAAAAAAAAAATATTCGAGGGATTTGAACCCGGGACCTCTAGATTGAGAGCGGAGCACCTTACCATTACGCCATCAAGCATATTTCAAATTAACTCATGGAAAATGGTAAGTGTTTATCGAGACTGCTTGCTATAAAAAAGTTTTATAATATGAGGGAAATCTGATTGGAATTTTTTTTACATGCATCTTTGAAATTTGCCGGTTATTTTATATGGTCAGTGTATTTGTGTCGGTCAAGGGCCAATCTTGGTATTTTTGTGTACAAGGACTGAGTAGTCTTGGTACATGGTACGTGGAACCAAAACCTAGTATGTATACCAAGAAGTTGGTACGTCTGACATCCCTGCCGTGTGCCATTGTCTGTTTCTAATTTCACGCAACGCGTCAGGGTCAAAGAATATATTATATTACTAAACTGGTCGATAACTACTTGTAAATAGTTAATAGAATCAGATGTTACTTTGCGTTAATCCAAAGCATATAATTTAATTGATGTTTTTTTTTGCAATTTCCCACGAATTTGTAAAAAATTAATTGTAATTTTAATACTCTTACCTTTTTTTATGAAATTCTGTTTTGATTGTATAAATTAGTAATAATGATTTCAAATATTGTGATACGTTGTTGTAAAATAATGTTTTACCAATAAGTTTTAAAAAAGAAAAAAAATCAGGAAATTAAGTATCTTATAGTAGGTACTCTATCTCATGTACCTATTTATACCCTGTTTTTACTGAGACGGAATAAAGTCCCCCAGTATAAAGTGATCTCGTTACCTTCCAAGTCACAGCGTACCCTGGCCTCGTCCCACGTGGCAGGTATTTTGTGCACTTTGAACCATCCTCCCGCACTTTCGCTGTAGCTATAGTCGAACCGGTACGGACTGCCATCTAAAAATGAAATAAAAATCATATTCAATTTAAACCATAACATTTCTTAAAAATTTTAGCAAGTAGTAAATAATTAAATAAAAAAAAACTGTTATCTAAGTTTACAGCGTGTTTAAAGTTAGGCACCTAGCTAAAGAAGGGCATAAATGGAGCACCTTTTATATTGGCACCTCATATAAAATTGCTTGCAACAGCCTCCGTGGTCTAGTGGTGAGCTTGGCTCTCGACTCGTGAGTTTGATTCCTGCATTGGAACAACAAAAAGCGGTTGTTTCCAAGTTTGGTTAGGATAATGCAGGCTGATCACCTGACTGTCTGACAAGAAAGATGATCCATGCGTCGGATGGGCATGTAAAAAGTCGGACCTGAATATTATGAAATTAATATTATTTTAGGTGCCAATATTAAAATATAAACGCAAAAAATATTCATCCAAATATAATCATAATTTTAGGAATTACAAGGGTTTTATACATATTTGTTTAGGAGTAAAGATGCCACACTTCAAAGTAATATTTTTTTTAATCCATACATGCAAAAAACGTGCTCTTTTTGCGTGTGGGTGGGGTAAAAAATCTAATAGAGAGCCTCTGTAAATTAAAATAATAAAATAAAATTAATAAACTGAAAATGACTTACCCACAGTAACGCACACAGCGCATATGAACAGGAACACAATCATAGCTGCTCTTTGTTAAACGAACTAAGTGACAGAACTGATACATCCGTAAGTTTGGGTCTGTACTTATATTCTGCCAGTGCGAACGTGGTAACGGTATTACAGCCGTAGCAAACCGGATGTATTCGGTACTGAGTAGCGGCTGCGCCTTCTAATACCGAGTAACGAAATTGTTATACACGAATATATTTCGTTACTCGAATTTTTCGTAGTATCGTGTTATAATTCAAAAAGTGGTTCAAAATACGGGAAAGTGAAAAATGCACCTTACGCAGATTGGTATGTAACGTAATATGTTTTCTAAAAATTACGAATGCTGCGACACCGCGACATCATCATCATTACATAATAAAAACCAAAGTCCCTTTTTGTCTGTCTCTATTTATGCTTAAAGGTAAATATCTTAAAATAAGTACCCCCCCTAGGGGGGCGGGGAGGGGGGGGGGGGGGGAGGGGGAGGGGGGGAGGAGGGGGAGGGGTAGACCCCACCCCCAAGGTTGTTTTTTTAGGAAACCCCCCCTTTAGTCACAGTAAGGGGTCAAAGTTTTTAGACTATGGTCAGTGTTTTTCTAATAATTTTGACGGTAAAAGGCATAAAATCGAGAGATTTCGTGGTAGGCGGGAGGGGGGAGGGGGTTAATCTTTAGGAAACCCTCTCTTAGCCACATTAAGAGGTCAAATTTCAGAGTTTTTGGACTATTTCAGTGTATCCATTTAAATTTCGACTGTAGAATTCTTAAAATCGGGATTTTAAGAATTCTAGGGTCCACCCTATCTCCTTTTCCCCATAGATAGATTCTGCAGGTAACCACGCCTTTGTCCTCAATAAGAGGTTAAATGAAGACGATTTTAACGTGATAAAAAAGATAACTCAATAACAACTGGCTTCAATTATGAGTCGACGGAGCCCCGCTACGCGGGGCTCCTACTTCTGGGTGGTTTACAAAAAAATAACCTCGATGGCTAAGGCGGTAGCTTCGCTGCGCTACGCTCCCGCCTTAGCCATCTAACCTAACCCAATGAAGTCGTATTGGGCCAACTCGGAGTAATACATTGCTATTAATTACCTAAGAATTATATACTGTTCTCATACATTTCCTATATCACATTATATATAAAATATAATTACATTCTGAATTGATTGACACAAGATTTTTTTTTTTAATTTTAATTTTTTTTTTACAAAAACGGTCATGCGCCATCATAACAATACTAGTTCTGATGTTTACAGATTATAACGCGACTGTAAAAAAAATCGGCCTCAAAATCGGTGGCGCGATACGGAATATTTACCATTTGTACTAAGAAACCAGCATCATTATACACATTTTAGTAATGAAAACAGTTTAGGTACGTAAGTAACTTTTGTGAAAAACGTGAAAAAAATATTAAAATTTTAATCACAAAAATGGGTATAAAAAGTAAAACACTTATTTCCTCGCCTTAAAATTGGTAGCAAAATGATGGGGTAAATACCTTCCACAAAACCCAACCATCAAAATATATAAATTCAGGCTACCACGTTCCATTTCACTACTACATGTATTTTATTTTAAATGTAATTATCTAAATTTAGAAGCATTTCCTAAAAAAAATAATCATTGGGGGGGTCTAATTTAAGACTCACGAAGCCCCCTGCATCATTATTTTATTCAAATTAAAGGTACTTGTATTGAGACCCAACCCAAACACATTTTTAGCGCTCAAATTGCAAACGCTGGCTGAACCCTACGAGATAGATCAAAATAATGTACTACAGTTTTGTTCATTAAAAAAAAACCTACAAAATAGTCCGCGATGGCGTATGTCTATCTCTTAGTGATAACTCACAATAACTATTTTTTTAGTCTTTACTTTAATTTAAATTTAATAGCTTATTTACGAAGCTATTTTAAGCAATAGACATTAATGCTTATCCAATTAAGTACCTCAAATACATTGTGCATTTAATATAGATTAATACGGCCCTGTACAGCATGTAATTCAAATGCATATTGTTGAAGATATTACAGATTTAAAATGCAGGGACATAGTGAGTTGTCTACGGAGGTAGTTGATAAGTATTGATCCTAATCTATATCATCAAAATCAGTCCAGTAGTTTCGGAGCCTATTCAGTGCAAAGAAACAAACCTTTCCTCTTTATAATATTAGTTTAATATACTCATCCTTTTAATAAATAATAGGTTGGGGAAAAAGTCTTTTCGCATTATAGTATGTATGAACTTGTCATAAAATATCTTGGGCTATACCAATTGTATCTGGCTGATTTTGGTATCATTAAAAAGTTTTAATTTTACAGAAGACAATTCCAAATTCAAATTAGGTAAATTTGAGATTTTCATTTGTTTTTCTTATTGTTAAAATGAGTGATTCTTATGAAGAATTTCGATACATTTTAAAATTTTATTACAAAAAAGGTAAAAATGCAACACAAGCCGCGAAAAAAATTTGTGATGTTTATGGACCTAATGCAGTATCTGTGAGAGTAGCGCAAATTTGGTTTAAGCGTTTTCAATCCGGAAATTTTGATATCAAAGATGCACGTCGCTCTGGTCGCCCTGTTACGGACAAAACTGTTGCCATTTTTGAAAAAGTGGAGCAAGATCGGCATATAAGTAGTTACGATGTAGCTGAAGAACTGGGGATTGACCACAAAATGGTTTTGGCGCATTTGAAAAAAGCTGGGTACACAAAAAAGCTCGATATTTGGGTGCCTCATGAGCTCACTGAAAGAAACCTAATGAACCGTGTACTCATTTGTGATTCTTTATTACGACGTAATGAAACCGAACCATTTTTGAAGAAGCTGATAACTGGTGATGAAAAGTGGATCACGTACGACAAGAACGTGCGAAAAAGATCGTGGTCAAAGGCCGGTCAGGCTTCACAGACTGTGGCGAAACCCGGGTTAACTCGCAACAAGGTGATGCTGTGTGTGTGGTGGGATTGGAAGGGCATTATTCATTATGAGCTGTTACCGCCAGGCAGGACCATCAATTCTGAACTGTACTGCGAACAACTGATGAGATTAAAGCAAGAAGTTGAGAGAAAGCGGCCGGAATTAATCAACAGAAGGGGTGTGGTTTTTCACCATGATAACGCTAGACCTCACACATCTTTAGCCACTCAGAAAAAAATACGGGAGTTTGGCTGGGAGGTGTTAATGCATCCGCCGTATAGTCCTGACCTTGCACCTTCAGATTTCCACCTGTTTCGGTCGCTGCAGAATTCCTTAGGCAGTGTCAGGTTGACATCACAAGAGCCAAAACCACTCGTCGCAGTTTTTTCATCAGAAGCCCCAAAAATTTTATAGCAATGGGATCATGTACCTACCAACAAGATGGCAAAAAGTTATCGAACAAAATGGCACCTATATACTTTAGTCACTTGTAAATAAACTTTATAAAAAAACCTTTTGAATTTTTATATAAAATGCGAAGAAACTTTTTCCCCAACCTAATATAATAATAATATATAAAGCTATCTCGCACGTTGCGTGACGTGTCGATATGTTAGAGTCCTGTTTTTACCCATTGGGTACGAAACCCTATAAATGTTTTCAATATTACATACAGAAGTATATAGCAGTGAGTAGAGTTATTTGATGATGATTTTTTTTTTCTCCAAGAACACTATTTCGATGGTCCCAGCCGTGGGCAAAAGCTAGTATTATAACAGCATGTTATGGGGTATCAGAAGTAACGTAACGATACTATAATAACGAGTACTAATGTTATCCGTTTAATTTTATGGTATTTTTCCAATATTCACAGTTGTCAGTGTTATAGTTTAAACTTTTAATAGATTTTGACCTGTAAAATGGGAAATAAATTTTGCTCCATCACTACGCTCACTTGTGTTTGGCTTTAATAATATATTATACTAGCTGCTGCCCGCAACTTCGTTTGCGTAAACTTAGTTGCCCGCATCTAAAGGAAACAGAACCCTATTTTTATACGGAACCCTAAAATAAAAGTAGCCTATGTTAGACCTTATAACATCAGCTATCTGCCAGTGAAAGTCCCGCGAAAATCGGTCTAGCCGTTTCAGAGATTAGCCGGAACAAACAGACAGACAGACAGACAGACGGACAGACAAAAATTTTAAAAATTGGTATTTTATTGTTAGTATCGAATATACTTTCATATGCATTAAGTGAAAATCTGCTAATTTGAAGATACAAACAGACACTTCAATTTTATTTATCTGTATAGATAATAAAAAAAATCTGTTTTGTACTATTGATTTTTATATATTTTCCCGAAACATACATTCGTTCATATAGGATTTAAAGAGTATGAGATTTAACCCATAAAATTATTTTTAAACAAAAAATTAAACCGACTTCCAAAGTAAAAATACACAAAAAAGTATGAAATAAAACTTAATCTCTAAATAATTCCCCTTTCAAATTCGGCTAAAATTTTTACTATTTCTCTACTCAATCTTATTAATTTTGAAATCGGTACCAGCCCAAACAATATTCTACAATATTTTATAGAACTTACGTTACCGTGAAATGTTGAGTACATTTGACCGACGACCCGGATATTCCAAACAATAAAACAAAACAGGCGAAAAAAATTTGTTGCACGAATATAATTTATTTTAAGCACACTATGTGGTTACATAATAGGTTTATTATATAGAGGTTATTCACGTATTATTCAACTTATAACAAGCTGTCTACGGTCTTCTCGCACACAAACGGCGCGAGTTCTTTACACCAGAAGTCATCCAGTTCACCGTCTTGGAACATGGCGCCACAGACCTGGCCGTCCTTCCTTCCATCTGGCTGGTTTTGTTTCCAAACAGCATAATTATCCTCCAAACGTGATCCTAATAGACAAATGCAAACATGAAGCTAGATGATATTATTGAAAACTATAATAATATCGTCTACTGCACTCTGCAGTATTGAAATATATAATCTCCTAACTTTGTCACACCTAGACTAATGACCGACAAGAGAGGATTTTCGAGCGTTAGACATTGCGTTCCCCGCCTGTCTCAGTTAACTTAAACTGTTACGTTTAAGGTGGATACCGGACATCAAAAATTTCTTAGCTCTTACCGTGAATAGTAGTCCAAACTCCATCCCTATTTATGTCCAGGAAACCCAGGAACATGACAGTCTTGAATTTGGTGGTGATAGCGGCTCGGTTCAGGTTCTGCTTGAACAGGTCCTTCAGATACATGGCCTCCTCCTTGCTGTTTGGGATAGCCAAGTATCCACCCTCAGCGGAACACGCCATGAAAGCGCTGGACCAGTTACGGGCCTGGGTATGGAACTTGTAGCAATGGCCAGTCTTGTGTAATAATTTGTATCCTGTGAAGATTCATAATAATATACAAATGGTAACGTTATTATTATGATGTCATCTATAAATTAAAAAAAAAATGTAAAAATACTAATACAATAAGTCAAAGGGATCAATACTGTAAAGTTTTGCTCAACATTTTAATCAGGTTATACATACTATACCGTTGTTTAATAACGAATAATTTGATCATTACCTTGATCTGATGTACCGCATATCGTCATGACTACATAACTGTCCGCTTTCTTGTAGCAGATATAGGGCAGGACCTCCGAGCAGTTGACGTCAGCGATGGTACCGTTGGAGACCAGCGCTATACAGCTCTCGTCGTTGTTGTAGTTGTCGGGCTCCGACGGCATCCACTCTACTGGCATCCGCAACAACGGCACTCCTAAATTAAAATAAATGCGATCCAAAGAGCCATGCCATGTCATGACTCATGGTATTTATGACGAATGATATTGTATAGCTCCAAAAGTGCAAACGACACATTAAACTAAGAACATAAATTAGACTTAATTTTTTTTTTATTAAATTGACCAGGAAACAAGCAGATGGGTACCCTGATAGTAAGTGATAACGGTGCCCATGGATACACCAGAGGAGTTACACTTGTAACTACTCTGGTTTTGCGCACTTGTCTTCCAGCTCCTTATAATCTCAAACCCCCCTTGAGCCTCCGGTAACACTGATTCGGCAAAACACAACGCATCGTTATTTCACTGTGAGGCCTTGTATTTATCCAGACGAGCCGGCCCACTCGTGCCGAAGCATGGCTCTATCACGTTACGTATACGAACAAAGCGTATTATTAACAATATGAGACCTTCTATAGAGTAGTAGTCGCCCTTCGAGAACCGCGCGTTGGTGCCGGTGAACACGCCGCACTCCAGGCCCGCCTCCCTCATGAAGTCGGTCAGTGCTGAAGTCACATTCTTGTTTATTGGTGAAGCGAGTACAGCTCCTGAAAACAGTTTTGCAAGCTAGCTACCTTTCAACACCATTGTCAAGTGAGCTTACTTTGTCATTTTCCGTCCGTTCCGAAGTGGAAAAAAATATGGGATAAAGTACACAATCGAACGAATCGTACACGGTCTGAACCATACAGATTTTGAAAAAAAATATTTCCACATGTAGGTAGTGTTAAGTAAAATATTCTATACAATTATGAATTAGTGTTCAGCCTACAATGTGCGTTAATAAAGATATTGAATAATTGGCCGAGCGATCGCAGATCAGTAATGTACGCTCTGCAATCGCATCGCCAATTCATTAAAAAAATACTTGAGAAATAGGGCAAATATGTATAATAATAATTTTTGATTTTAATATTCGTTTGAAATCATTATTTTAAATTGGTAGTGCGATGTTGTAATAAAAAAAATCATTATACTTCTTAGGAAAAGGAACAAGATAAAGTAATATAATATGCCACGATAGTACTCGTTTCATTTGCGTGTTTTTTCTTAGACGAACTAAAAAATCGTCCAATATTATTCTATAAGTTTGTTTTTTCTTAGACATTATACCAAACAATTTGGCTACCTTCCAAATCACAGCGTACCCTGGCCTCGTCCCACGTGGCAGGTATCTTGTGTACTTTAAACCATCCTCCTGCACTTTCCCTGTAGCTGTAGTCGGCCCGATACTGACTGCCATCTTAAAATTTCCAGCGGTAAAAAGTGAAAATTATAATTTTCTCTGCCATGACTCAATATTCTACATAGAAAATTAAAAAGGTTTCCTTTTGAACAGAATGAGCAATGATGATATTAACTAGAATATTACCAGTAAATTTGTAATATGAAAAGCTATCAATAATAAATTACAATAAGGGCTTGTATCGTAATGTTCTAATAATTAAGCTTAACTGCATGTTTTGTCTCTATCGCTCGATATAAAGTAAGCAGCGACAGAACTGCTGCATAAGCTATTAGACACCTACTACTAGGCGATTGTGAAATAGGCCCTAAAACACCAGAACATAGTATAAAATAATAGTTACCGGTGACGTCGCATAAGGCCCAAAGGAGTAAAAACACAATCATGGCTACTTTTCCAAGCGCGGCGCTGAACGCAACTGCACTTCAGACGGGATTTGTTTTTGCACAGTATCAGCACAGGAAGCTACTATCTGCCGCATCCGGATATCCCGATATAGAACTGTGGTATGTGTCCGAAAATATGGTACCAAGTTCTTAAGTGCAGTACATAATATACCTTTTCTTGTAGCAAATATAGGGCAGGACCTCCGAGCAGCTGACGTCAGCGATGGTACCGTTGGAGACCAGCGCTATACAACTCTCGTAGTTGTTGTAGTTGTCGAGCTCCGACGGCATCCAGCCCACTGGCATCCGCAACAACGGCACGCCCAAATTAAAAAAAAAGAATGAAGGCGAACTACAGAGCCGTATACCAATAGCGTGTTCCATACGGCACTAATTTTGCCCAGAACGCTACGATAATTTTTACCACAAAATGGTGTTTCTTTAGCGAAATAACGTTATTATTGAAAATTTTCGTTTTTAGCAATTTTTGTGACTAGTGGAACAACTGACAGCTGACGTTGAAAACGTCAAAAAGTGCTAATTTTAACCCAAGTAGGGAGCTGGGTAAAAATATGCAAAATGGCGTGATCATTTTTAGGGTTCCGTAATACTTAAGGAACCCTTATAGTTTCGCTCTGTCCGTCTGTCTGTCTGTCTGTCTGTCTGTCTGTCTGTCTGTCTGTCTGTCCGCGCCTCTAGCTCCTGTAATTATGAATATAAATTGATGAAATTTGGTGCAGTTATAGATTGTGTATAGATCACGGTTTCGGGATCATAAAAAAATAATAATTTTATATTTTAGGGGTGGCTCTCCATACATATGAAGTGGGGATGAAATATATTTTTTCACTCTACCCCATCGTGTGGGGTATCGTAGAATAGGTCTTTTAAAATAAAGGTAAGGTTTCATACGTTACTTTTTTTATAAAGTTGACCATTTTCGAGTAATCGGCCTCCAAAGTAGTTTGTAAGTTGGTCCCCCCCCCCTAGCATTTTTAAACTATAGGAGATAGAAACTTGCAAATTTTCATGCTGATAGATCATGCTAAAAACTCTTTAGGAAAACTATTGTGAAACAAATCGGACAGTAACTTTTGGAGTATAATTAAAAAAAAGAATATTACGCGTTTATAGTTACGGAACCCTCCTTAGACATGTCCTGACATGCTCTTGGTTAGGTTATTAGCGTTTATAACAGTTTTTGACAGATGACAGTTGCGTGTGGAACAGGGGTGAAAACAGTTACGAACGATCATAGTGGCGCTAAAGAAACAGAATGTGAATGAAAATAATGAAAATAACGTTTTGAACGTTCTAATGGAACGAAGCATATGTCATTTCTGACAAATTTATGATAAAAATTACGTGAATTTTTAAACGTAAAGCGTTTAAAAAAGCGTGCTTTTATAAATAAGTTGAAAAGTCGTTTATAAATGTAAGCATTTACCACTTATACTTATCGTTTATATCGTTTATAGTCATAAAGCCATAAGTGTGGTATGAGCAAAGAAAAATAGTTCTTATGACAGCGCAATAAGAGTGAAAATTCTTTAATGTAGCTCAATACTTATTTAAACAGCTTATTTTTTGTATACTTATAACTAATATGCTTTTTCATGTTTATTCACTTTTTGTTAGTTGCGCTTTACGGGTTGACGAAAACACGTTATATTACGTTACGCAATAATTTGTATTAATATTATTCAGATTTCAGACATTCCTAAGCCTGCAAAGTACGAAGGAAAGTTCATTGAAATCAGTTTTAGCGATCGAAAAACGTAAACATAAGCGCAAAAAATATTATAAGTGGCAATAAGTAGATAAACAAATAACCTACTAAGCAACTAAGCAGTTAACAAAATTTCCTTTGGAATATTTAATAACGGATAAGTTTACTTTTAATTTTAAGCCGTTTATCACATCTCTATTCGTGACCCTATGGATCCAGCTGATCTTCAACATCCTCCGATAGCACCACATCTCGGAGGCAGTCTTTTGCGTGGGTTCTCCAAAATGGTCCATGATTCGCATCCGTAAAAGATGCGAATCATGGATCTCTTTAAAAATGTTAGTATAATTTAAATAATAATATCTATAATATAATATATAAGGTTTGGTAAAATCAATTACGAATACTTCGGGCGCATGATCTCCTGCTTATGTAAAGACGTTTGGGCAGAAAAATAATTGTCATAGTCGAAAAAATTTCGTCATATGGGCGAGTTTGCGTTTTGCGGAGAGTCACTCATACATGAGATGATTTTTTAGTTTGAATATGACGATTATTTTTCTGCCCATGCGTCTTCACATAAGCAGTGGATCATTGTACTTGAGTAGTACTTTCTATAGAGTAGTAGTCGCCCTTCGAGAACCGCGCGTTGGTGCCGGTGAACACACCGCACTCCAGGCCCGCCTGCCTCATGAAGTCTGTCAGTGCTGAAGTCACATTCTCGTTTATCGGTGAGGCGAGCACAGCTGAAAATATGTACATGCAAGAATTATTATTATTTTAATAATCAATTTTAAGAAATTTAAGAAACCCCTGAATTGCCAAGCAGTGAGCGAGCTGATGATGAAGAATTATAGCTAAGAACACTCTCGTTTACGTCAGCTTTCAAACGAAAAAACCGCATCTAAATCGAACCTTTCCTTTAGGAGCTAAGATGCCAGACAGGCATCAAACTTATAAGATATCTTTTTGCGTCGGGGATTAAAAATGGTAAAGAAAAGTCGGCAAAATATAAAAAATAATACTCATTACGCTTATTTTTCTCGCACCTTTCTAAAAGTGAAACAGAAAAGTTAACCGTTTATCTACCGGCCGGCGGTGGGTTTTCTGTTTCATTTTTAATGAAATTTAGAAAATGGAGATACAAAAAATCATTATAATTTATTTTTAACGTGACAGAAGAAAAACGTTAAACTAAAAAATATTATACATACTACACGTAATTAGTAGCTATGATTATGGAATTATTCAAAACGTTATGCTTATATCCAGTGAAAAGTGTAAACCGTCAGATAATTGTAGAGATGGCCGTTATAACGTAAAGCGTTTAAAATAGCGTGCTTTTATAAATAAGTTGTAAAGTCGTTTAAAAATTTAAGCGTTTATCACTTATAATTATCGTTCATATCGTTTAGTCATAAAGCCATAAGTGTGGTATGAGCAAAGAAAAATAGTTCTTATGACAGCGCAATAAGAGTGAAAATTCTTTAATGTAGCTCATCACTTATTTAAACGGGTTATTTTTTGTACTTATAACTATTAAGCTTTTTCGTGTTTATTCACTTTTTGTTAGTTGCGCTTTGCGGGTTGACGAAAACACGTTATATTACGTTACGCAATAATTCGTATTTTAATCGTAATAGTGGTGCTTTGGTGGCTTACCGTGAAGTTTTAATGTAAATAATAAATATAATAATGGTCCATATGGACGTAATATAAACTTTTCGTGTAGTGTTTTAGTATTAAGTTTATTTAGTTTTTGTCGTAAGATGACGAATAAACGACGTGAATTGGAACAGTAATTTATGGAACTACTTTGAAAGAAATGAGGTGGAAAAAGTGGCGATGTTTGTTATCCTATAAATCAACTATTACTAATGATAAGCAACATTTAAGATTAATGCATATTATCAACATGTAAAAACATTTTTATGAGTTCATATTATTATATTAATAATTATTCAGATTTCAGACAGTCCTAAGCCTGCAAAGTACGAAGGAAAGTTAATTTAAATCAGTTTAAGCGATCGAAAAACGTAACATAAGCGCAAAAAATATTATAACTTATAAGTGGCAATAAGTAGATAATCAAATAAGCAACTAAGCAACTAAGCAGTTAAAAATAGCTGCTATTGAATATTTAATAACGGATAAGTTAACTTTTAATTTTAAGCCGTTTATCACATCTCTAGATAATTGTAATCCACTCTCGGATTTGATGAACGTAGCTTTCGATCATTTGATGCCATGCAACAAGATTGGGTGTGCTCTATGGCAATATTATTATTGTTATAATGGGTGATTTTTTATTCCGCTTCGAGTGAAACAGGTCCACATTTTGCATCATACATAATAATACAAATAGATTTAAAATATTATACTCGTATACATAAGCATTTGTATAAAAAGCTCAAGTATTTGAAAGTTGGTAAATCTTTAAAAAATCATGAATTTAGGTTCTCCCTAGTCCCTACCCACCCGCCGACCCACGCGCCGCGCGCCGCTGTCTGTCTCCAATTACGTGCAACTAACTAATTTTAAAATTCTTACCTTTTTTTTCTCAAATTCTTTTTTTAAATGTATAAATTAGTTAATAATGATTTTAAATATTGCGGTACGTTGTTGTAAAACAAATTTTCACCAACAAAAAAATGAAATTAAGTCCAAACTTCCAAGTCGCAGCGTACCTCTCTGCCGGCCTCGACTCGGCCTCTTCCCGCGTGGCGGGTACCTGTGTATACTTTGAATTTGAACCATCCTTTCGCGCGTTCGCTGAAGCTATAGTCAAACTTTTATTTCTTTTTTTTTTTCAAAATTTTAACAAGTAGTACTTAAATAATTAAATAAAAAAATATATTGACTACGTTTACAGCGTGTTTCAAATTAGTCTATACAATACAACCTGACACCTAGCTATAGAAGGCCATAAATGAAGCAACTTTTATATTGGCAAATAATATAAAATTACTTACCATTACGCGACAAATCACGATTATATTTTTTTATAAATCTAGAGGGCAAACGAGCAAACGGATCACCTGATGGAAAGCGATTACCGTCGCCCATGGATACCCGCAACATCAGAGGAGTTGCAAGTGCGTTGCCGGCCTTTTAGGACGGAATACGCTCCCTTCTTGAAGGTTTGCAGGTCGTAATGGTCCGGAAAACTGCTGGCGACAGTTCATTCCAGAGTCTTACAGTGCGCGGCAAAGAAGAAAGCTTCGGGTAAAGCGCACGGTGGAGGACTGCCACTCATCAAGGTGATGAGGATAATATATATTTTGTCGCTTGGAACGGTGGTGAAAAGTTGCAGCAGGTATAAGTACGAACAATTCCTCGGAGCACTCCCCGTAATATAACTGATAGATGATGCGGAGCGATGCGATCTCTACGTAGCTCTAAGAAATCAAGCCTGTTTGAAATACAATGTCAGTCGACAATTTGATACCCTTCGTTGGATACGATCCAGAGGGAGAAGCTGGTACTTTGGCGCCCCTGCCCAGAGATGAGAACAGTATTCCATGTGAGGTCGAACCTGCGCCTTATAGAGTTGTAGGCGTTGGACCGGACTGAAATACTGCTTTGACCTGTTTAGAACACCAAGCTTCTTGGAAGCTAACTTAGCCTTGCCCTCCAGATGATATCGGAACTGGACCTCGCTCGATATGTTAACACCAAGTATTCTAATGTTGGAGTAGACAGTTATGGGTATGCTTTCAAAACGAGAACATACTGTTACGAACACTAAGAATAGCGCCATCTAGCGTCAACCAATGAAACCACTTGGTGTGAACAGGGACAGCGTGGGGCCCCCTACTCAGTACTAGATGGCGCTACTGTGCAAACGTTCCAGAATAAATCCAACACGGTCACGCAACTCGGGAACCTTCTGGAGACGTCTGGGACTCGTATCGACCGGTATAAATACGTCGGAAGAATGCGAGCGAGTCGAGTTCACTTTGAGCTTCCAACGAAGCGATGCGGGAGATACCAGCGAAAACTAGTGATCGGGAGTTCGAGTTGAAGCGAAACAAGCGATATCGATGTAAATACAAGTGATGTGACGATACCGTGAGTGAAACCAACGACTTGGCTACGACTAAGGACACCGTTAGTGCTTAGTGTTTGGACTTAGTGTTTAGTGTTTGGACCTAGTGCTTAATGTTGGACTATGTGCTAGTTAATAAAGTCTTCAAAAGAGTCAGCAGGTCTTTTTCTCCAAATCCTCGAATGCTAGCACGTAACAACTGGTGTCGGAAGTGAGATTTGGAGATGCCGTTGACTCCGAGAGAAGATTTCAAGAAGTGCGGCGGGAGGAGCAGCCCTGGTGGAGGAGCGACCCCTGGTGGAGGAGCGACCAATGGCGGAGGAGCGACCACTGGTGGAGGAGCGACCCCTGGCGGAGAGGTGCGACCCCTGGCGGAGAGGTGCGACCCCTGGCGGAGAGGTGCGACCCCTGGCGGAGAGGTGCGACCCCTGGCGGAGAGGTGCGACCCCTGGAGGAGAGGTGCGACCCCTGGCGGAGAGGTGCGACCCCTGGCGGAGAGGAGCGACCCCTGGCGGAGAGGTGCGACCCCTGGCGGAGAGGAGCGACCCCCGGCGGAGGCCACACCCACTGGGGACCAACCTCCGCCTACTATGCCCCGCCCACTGACCACGCCCCTCAGGCTCCGGGCGCTGTGGGCCGAGCCCCGCCCACTGGTCCCGCCCACCGGGCACCGCCTGCTCAAGTCCTTTGGGTCTCTGGGAGGATGATGCTATGAGGGAGGCTCAAGAAAGAGATGACGACCTTCGACACATCGTCACGTGCAAGAAACGGGGTGACGTAAAACTAATCTGGAGTGAGGTTGCACCCACTGGCGCTATCACTACGGCGTACTGGGCGCAATGGAACAGTCTGATACTTCAAAACGGAATACCCTACCGGAAATAACGGCAGAGAGTTCCGTCTTCAGATAATTGTCCCAAAAACGAGAGTGCCAGATGTTCTCCGTGAAATGCATGATGGCGTATCAGAAGGTCATCTGGGTGTCAAGAGGGTCATTCAAAGTGGTGCACATAGATCGTCTAGTGCGGTACCATGGCAGTGGCAGCGGTGGCAGCTCTCTAAGAGGGGAGTAGTGTTACGAACACAAAGAATAGCGCCATCTAGCGTCATCCAATGAAACCACTTGGTGTGAACAGGGACAGCGTGGGGCCCCCTACTCAGTACTAGATGGCGCTACTGTGCAAACGTTCCAGAATAAATCCAACACGGTCACGCAACTCGGGAACCTTCTGGAGACGTCTGGGACTCGTATCGACCGGTATAAATACGTCGGAAGAATGCGAGCGAGTCGAGTTCATTTTGAGCTTACAACGAAGCGATACGGGCAATATCGATGTAAATACTAGTGATGTGACGATACCGTGAGTGAAACCAACGACTTGGCTACGACTAAGGACACCGTTAGTGCTTAGTGTTTGGACTTAGTGTTTAGTGTTTGGACCTAGTGCTTAATGTTGGACTAAGTGCTAGTTAATAAAGTCTTCAAAAGAGTCAGCAGGTCTTTGTCGCCAAATCCGTCGAACCCAACACGTAACAATACGACCATTGGCAACTTTTTAGCGGTGAACTGAATTGAACTCACTCGCCTCCCTGCGGCTATTTATATAGGCCGGGATGAGTCCCAGACCATTCCAGAAAGTTCCCGACTCGCGCGAACGTGATTGACCGGGTAACGGGTTGGATGATTCTGGAAAGTTCGCGCATGCACCGCCATCTAGTATTGAGTAGGGAGTTTCATATTGTCTTTGTTCCTTGAGTGGTTTCACTGGCGCTAGTTTCTTTGTGCTTTATGTGTTCGTAACACTATCATTGATATTATGCAGTATGAACAGGGGAGGCGATAGCACACTGCCTTGTGGGACACCAGCATCAACAGAGTATCAGAGCATTCACCGTTCGACTATGAGCCTTATGCTTCTGTCTGCTAAGGAACTCGAGACCCACTTGCATAATTTCTCGGGGAGCCCATTTTTTTTTTTTTTAATGAAATATGGGGGCAAACGAGCAAACGGGTCACCTGATGGAAAGCAACTTCCGTCGCCCATGGACACTCGCAGCATCAGAAGAGCTGCAAGTGCGTTGCCGGCCTTTTAAGAGGTAATAGGGTAATAGGGGAGGGTAGGGAAGGGAATAGGGTAGGGGATTGGGCCTCCGGTAAACTCACTCACTCGGCGAAACACAGCGCAAACGCTGTTTCACGCCGGTTTTCTGTGTGGTATTTCTCCGGTCGAGTCGGCCCATTCGTGCCGAAGCATGGCTCTACCACGTACCATAGGAAGGAAGCTTCGAAATAAGCGCTTTGTGCCAAACCCGATCAAAGGCTTTCGCTTTGTCCAAACTTACAGCCAATGCTCTCACTTAGACTCGATCGCCTGTGCCCAACGATGAGTTAAGTACGTCAGAAGATCACCAGCGGAGTGACCTTTACGGAACCCGTACTGTTTGTCACTTAGCGACTACTGAACGTCGAAGTATCGAAGGAGCTATTAATACTGGATTCCATTATATTCGAGAAGAGGGAGGTTATAGCTATTGGTCTGTAGTTGGAAGGATTGGAGCGATCACCTTTTTTAGGGATCTTAAATATCTTTCATATTTATACGGACTATATCGACTACATATATCCGTATAAAATACGGATTATTTATTTATACGGACGAACAGCGAAACTATAAAAATTTGTTTAGGAGTTAGGATGCCACACTCACCCTTCTTTTTAAGTGTGGGCTTAAAAATCTGATAGAGTGCCTCTCCGAATTAAATTTTGTAAAAAAATAATAATTAAGAAATGAAAATGACTTACCCACAGCAACGCACACAGCGCACAGCTCAGAGGAATGGGCATACGATCATAGCTGCTCTTTCTTATAATAAGTGACTTAACTGATACACCCGTTTTGGATCTGTAGTTATATTCTGTCAGTGTGAATGCGCACTGTTATAACAATATTAGGTTATCACATCTAAACCAATGTCGATAATTTTTTAAACAATAAAAATATAATAAAACATCTGAAAAAGTCCAATAACATAATTATAACATAATCACGTATCTTTCCCGTAGGGGTAGGCAGATACCACTTCTTTCCACTTGCTACGATCCTTACATACTCGTTTCGCTTCGTCCACTTTTATTAAAATATAAAATATAAAGAATTTATTTACAAACAAGATAAACATTGACCGTTTTGTCCTAGAACAAAAATTACTCGGGAATAAGCAAACGTCTTTCCCGAGCACATATTGTGAATCGAGAAGTAATAGGGCTGCCAAAACATTTAATTCATTCCATGTACATAGCCTTTATAATATTCTCATAATAATAATTACTATCAGTGACTACAGTTATAGGTGTATAAAGAATGTATGTACCGAACAAGATGAACATTGTCCGTTTGGTCCCAGAAAAAAAATTATTCGGGAACGTATTCGAGGTCGTCTTTCCGGACACATTTTGTGAATTGAGAAGAAGTAGGGCTGCCATTATATTCAGGTCATTGTAATATTCTAATAATAAAAATTGCTTATCAATGACCACAGTGCTAGTGACCGTTCTCACTGCTGTTATTTTTAACCCCTAGATCGAGAGGATGCATGAGTTAAAAAACCCACTAACTAAACACTAACTTTTTCAGATGACAAAACAAAACAGGCGAAAACAAATTTGTTGCATGAATATAATTTCCTTTAAGCACACTATATTATACATATAGAGGTAATTCGTGTATTATTCAAATTATAATAAGCTGCCTACGGTCTTTTCGCAAACAAACGGCGCGAGTTCTTTACACCAGAAGTCATCCAGTTGACCGTCTTGGAACATGGCGCCGCAGAGCTGGCCGTCCTTTCTTCCATTTGGCTCGTTCTGTTTCCAACCAGCATAATTGTCCTCCAACCGTGATCCTAATAGACAAATGCAAACATGAGCTAGATGATAATATTGCAAAGTAAAATAATATCATCTACTGCAGTATTCAAATATAATATAATCCCATAGCTTTGTCAGACAAAGGCTAGACTGATCACATAGCGTGCCCCGCCTGTCTCAGTTAACCTAAACTGTTACGTTTGAAGTGATTACCGGATTTCAAAAAATTCTTAGCTCTCACCGTGAATAGTAGTCCAAACTCCATCCCTATTTATATCCAGGATACCCAGGAACATGACATTCTTGAATTTGGTGGTAATGGCGGCTCGGTTGTGGTTCTCGTTAAACAGGTCCTTTAGATGCATGGCCTCCTCCTTGTCATTTGGGATAGCCAAGTATCCACCTTCAGCGGAGCACGCCATGAAAGCGCTGGACCAGTTACGGGCCTGGGTATGGAACTTGTAGCAATTGCCAGTCTTCGGGAATAATTTGTATTCTGTGAAGATTCATTTACTAAACATTAAAATATCCGTTTTATTAATCTGCTATTATTGTCAGCCGAGCTGTCGTAGAGTTGTGTGAATAGGTTGATATAGATCTGACAATAAACAATATTTAAAATTGTGACGTTATTAATGTGATGTTATCTATAAATAAAAAAATAAAAACCCTCGAAGTTAAATACTGCAAAATTTTGCGTAACATTTGAACCAGGTTATACATAATAATTATATTGTTTATCGATGAAAATTTTCATCAATACCGTGATCTGATGTGCCGCATTCCGTCACTGGCACAACTCTGCTCTCTTTCTTGTAGCAGATATAGGGCAGGACCTCCGAGCAGTTGACGTCAGCGATGGTGCCGTTGGAGACCAGCGCTATACAGCTCTCGTCGTTGTTGTAGTTGTCGGGCTCCGACGGCATCCACTCCACTGGCATCCGCAACAATGACACTCCTAAATGAATTTAAAAAATATAATTAATGCGATCCAAAGAGCCATGCCATGTCATGGTATTTATGACGAATGATATTGTAAAGCTCCAAAATTGCAAATTACACGGTTACTAAGAAAATTCATTTAAGTTATCATTTTTTATGAAATTGACCAGGAAACGAGAAGGTGGATCGCCTGAATCCTGGTGGTAAGCGATTATCACCACTCACTCTAGTGTTGCACACTTGCGTACCAGATCCATAATATCCTTGGGCCATCGGTAACATTGACTCGGAGAAACACAACGCAAGTGTTATTTCATGTCGGTTTTCTGTGAGGCCGTTGTATCTACTCGTGCCGAAGCTCTGCTATGTTAGGTATACGAACAGAGCGTATTATTAACAATTTGAGACCTTCTATAGAGTAGTAGTCGCCCTTCGAGAACCGCGCGTTGGTGCCGGTGAACACGCCGCACTCCGAGTCCAAACCGACCCGATTCATGAACACTATCATCGCTGTAGTCACATTCTTGTTTATTGGTGAAGCGAGTACAGCTCCTAAAAACATTTTTGCAAGCTAAGGATATCTTTCAACACCATTGTAAACACCCATAATGCTATTACTTGATGATTTTACTTAATTAGCTAAACAATTAGTGCGTAAATAAGGATGCTGAAGAATTAGCCGAGCGGGTTACAGAGTGCACAACACGTCGCCAATTTATTGGAAAATACTGTAGAAATAGGACAAGTATGTAATAATAATTTTTAATTTTAATATTCGTTCGAAGGCATCCTTTTAAATTAGTAGTGCGATGTTGTAAAACAATTTTATTATGTTAGGAAAAGGAAAATAAGGTGAAGTAATATATGCCATGATAGAACTCTATTTCATTTACCTTATTTTTCTCAGATGGAATAAAAAATCGTCCAGTCATCCAAACAAGTTTAATTATTCTCAGGCATTATACCAAACAATTTAGTTACCTTCCAAGTCACAGCGTACCCTGGCATCGTCCCACGTGGCAGGTATCTTGTGCACTTTGAACCATCCTCCCGCACTTTCGCTGTAGCTGTAGTCGACCCGATACTGACTGCCATCTTAAAATTTCCAGTGAAGAAAAGTGGAAATTTGAAAAATATACAATTTTCACTGCTATGACTTAATATTCTATATATAATTAAAAAGGAAACAAAGCATGAGAATTTCATATAGTATAAAAAATTATAGTTTTCGATGATATTTTCAGAAATGATGAAACTATTTGAAAGTTACTAATAAACAAGTAATAAGAAAAGCTTTCAATAATAAATTACATTTAGGGCCTGTTTCACAATATTCTAATAATTCAGATAGATTAACTGCATGTTTTGTCTCGGTCGCTCAATATAAAGAAAGCAGCGACAAAACTGCCAAATAAGTTATTAGTCACCTACTAGGCGATTGTGAAATAGGCCCTAAAATACCAGAACATAGTATAAAATGAAAGTTACCGGCGACGACGCATAAGGCCCAAAGCAGTAGAAACACAATCATGGCTACTTTTCCAAGCGCGGCGCTGAACACAACTGCACTTCAGACGGGGTTTGTTTTTGCACAGTATCAGCACAGGAAGCTTCTATCTACCGCATCCGGATATCCCGATATAGAACTGTGGTGAATTTTCGAAAGTGTGGTACATATGCCTTTGGAGGAGGTTAAAAAGTGTGTGCTTCATCAGGAATTTCCGTAACAGAACTTCGGCATGATACTACGCCAGCTATACTATATCAACATAATATTGGAACGGAACGGAAATTTTGTCGCGATCGAATTCTGTACAGAAAAATAGAAACGGAAATTCCGCCTCTGAAGTTCCGTCGCGGAATTCCCCTCGTGTGGATGTTCACGAGGTACAGGTGAGCGGTTCAGTGGGACAGACCCGGTGTTTAGTGTTTACGGACCGACCCAGAAAGACGAGACGTTTGGGGTAATTCCATATTCCTCTAGACGAAAAAAAACTGAAATAAAAAATGTTGCACAAATGTAGTTTATTTAATGCAAATTATTAAATTCGTGTATTTAAAAGGTGAGCCGTTTTCAGTTGGTATTCTGTCAATACAAGTTTTTCTACAAATCCATTATTCGAATCATAATAAGCTGTTCACAGTTTTCTCGCACACAAACGGCGCAGGCTTGTGACAGACGAAGTCATCCAGCAGACCGTCTTGGTACATGGCGCCACAAGGACTCTTTCCATCCTGTCCTTCCGGTTGGCCTTTTTTCCAAACAGCGTAATTGTCTTCCAACCGCGATCCTAGAAGACAAATACAGACTTAAAGTTAAGTTATAATTTATTAAACAACGCATAAGTAGTTATTTGCCTCGAACCCTGTAAATTCTCATACTCATATTATCGTTAAATTTACACTGAACATTGTGTGGTCTTTTTACACACAAATGTAGTCAATATAGTCAGACCATCTTGGAACATAGTTCTCCTCTCCATACTTAGGCATAGTTTTCTTTCAACCTTGATCCTAAACGTTAAATATTAAAGTAAATTTAATGTTGCGCATAATTTAGCTTGCGAACTGTACCTTCGATGTCGCATTTGTAGTTAGGAAGGTATCTTAAATAAAGAATGGTTACGGAATGAATTTCTTTGTTGAATGAAGTGATTTCCTACCGTGTACAGTAGACCAAACTCCATTCTTCTCAATATCTGAAAATCCTAGTAACATGACCTCCTTGAATTTGGTGGTAATGGCGGCTCGGTCGAGGTTTTGCTTGAACAGATCCTTTAGATGCATGGCCTCGTCCTTGTCATTGGGGATAGCCAAGTATCCACCTTCAGCGGAGCACGCCATGAAAGCGCTGGACCAGTTACGGGCCTGGGTATGGAACTTGTAGCAATTCCCAGTCTTCGGGAACAGTTTGTACTCTGAAAACATTGACTCACATATAAAACTGCACAACAAATGAGCCGTATCCTTAACTCAACGTTACGGGTTCTAAACTCCACGATAGCTTGGTCTTAGCCAACCTATCGTGGAGTTTAGCAAAAATTAAAACATTTGACGAACAAAAGCGATAAGAAGATGAAAATATACCCCGGTCAGAAGTACCACATTCGGTAAGGGGCACATATCTGCCCGCTTTCTTGTAGCAGATATAGGGCAGGACCTGCGAACAGTTAACATCGGCAATGTAACCGCTCGGGTCCAGCACTATACAGCTCTCGCCGTTGTTGTAGTTGTCAGGCTCATACGGCATCCAGCCCACTGGCATCCGCGACAACGGCACTCCTATAAATAAAAAAATAGAATATCATACACAAATGGCATGATTTGCGAACCGCATGTCATGTCATTTCTGACTAGGGATGTTTGACAAGCATCAAAATTGCAAATCGAGAATGCAATTTTGGAGCTTTGCAATATTCCTTTTGAATTAGGAACTGAATCCTAGATTGAATTGTTAGTACTTATAATAAGCGTAGAATAACATAGATAGCTCCAATGCCAATATTTATGACAAATAGTCCGCCCATCGATATTATATTAAAGATATTATTATTTAAATACTTACCTTCTATGGAATAGTAGTCGCCCTTCGAGTACCGTGCGTTGGTGCCGGTGAACACGCCGCACTCCGAGTCCAGGCCGGCCCGATTCATGAAGATTATCATTGCTGTAGTCATATTCTTGTCTATCGGTGAAGCGAGAACAGCTCCTGAAAACATTTTTTTAATCCACCATAGTTTATATCATAATGTCATGTATATTATTTGATTAATTCGAATTTCCTTACATGTGCCAAATATTAAATTAGTTACCTTCCAAGTTGCAGCGTACCCTGGCCTCTTCCCACGTGGCAGGTATCTTGTGTACTTTGAACCATCCTCCTGCTTTGTCGCTGTACCTGTAGTCGAAACGATACTTGCTGCCATCTAGAAATTCCAATTAAGTAGTTTGGTGTGATTTTTTTTTCAATTCGCGACCAGAAGCAAATACCTACTTGGTATGGAAGTTTGAAAAAAGCAGAGATTGAAAAAAAAAAACAGATTTATAATAAAAACAGATTTTAAGTTAGTAAATTATCTATCAATATTATTACATTATTTTAAAAACCACTTATAAACTTAATATGAAATAAGAAAACTTACCAACAACGACGCATAAAGCACAAATGAAAAGAAGCACAATCATTGTTTTCCCAAGAGTGGCGGCGTGGAGTAGAATGCGGCGTGATTCTGCCTGCAAAGGTATTTCGATTAGAAGCAAGTAACAACACATCAGAACACGGAAATTCCGCGACGCCATATCCAAGTTTTTCTTCCTAGTAAGAGGATTAGAATTACCTGGGCATACATTTTCCAGAATTCATCTTAGGGTGGGTTCTTTGGGGTACCAGATCGGAATAACCCGCGGAATTATACTTACTAGAATAATATTAAATCCGCGATCGGAATAATATTATATTTGCGATCGGAATTGTGAAGCAGAATTGTGGAACCGGTGAAAACACGAGTTTTAGATAAAGTATAATAATCAAAACATCAAAGTTAGAAAAGTTAGAATAAAATCTATGAGAATAACCACGTTAAATAGAAATGAAATGTGACAATCCCTACATTTCTTGTTAGGGTTCCGTAGTTTTTTCATTTCGTAACGTTTTATATTGTCACTTTGTCTAAGCCCCTAGGCTCTAAGAAACTGTTGCAGAGACCTGGGGGATTCTCCTCACGTATGATGTTCATTACTCGGCTCCTACCAGCCCTGATCCCCCCCTGCCGCGGTGTACACTGACCGAGCCAGAAATATATTTTATGTGCGAGCAGGCCGGTCCGGTTGGATGCCGATTATGAAAATAATATGTAGTAAGTAGGCACGTCTGTATAGTGTATTGACAAAAAAAATAACCATTCAATTGCTTGAGCTAACGTTTTAAACGCTTCGTTGATTTTTGGGCATACTTTTGTATTATACGAACAAAATTGAATTAATCAAAATGACGATTGACGATACTTATTGTTCTAGGCTAAATTATTTGCAGAGTGGCAAGTGGCAACCCTAATGAAATTCGTAGTACAGTACATCCTAACGAAACAGATAAAAAACGTCGGCGATTAAATTATTTTATGGTTTACGAGTTACAACAGATAACACGAAAATATTTAATTAACTCTGAACAATTAAAAGTCAGACGCATTAAAAGAATTTATGGCTTTATTAATGTTTCTTTAATTTGAAAATCGGCTTATTTTTAATTATTTTTTTTTACTAAAAATAGAAAAACATGAATTCCTAACGCCACGTTCTACAAAACAAGCATAAATTTTGAAATCTGACACCTAATTAATATTTAAAATAGTGCTAAGTTTGAATGAGAAAATTTACTCAAACGTTCTATTGAGTTTATTTTAAAATTTGACATTTTTATTTTTATTTTATTTTATTTTATTACATTTGGAAAACTTACGGCTACATACAAGAACAATTAAAAATTACTCAAACACGAAGGCCAATTACAAGTTTTCACAGATAAATAGAAGGACTAAAAACAAAGATGAAATCGGTGGGTAACTTAAATGTAGAAATAAAAGGAGTACACACACAAACACATAGTCCAAACATCATCTAGATCGTTATCACACGAAATTTCATTGAAATTTCTGCTGGCACGTATGAGGAAACTATTCTGCCTATATGAACTGCTAACAGTGGCGGCCTTAGGGGGTGGCGAACGGGGCAATCGCCCGGGGCCTCGCGCTTGCAGGGGCCTCGCGCAAGAACCCAAGCAAATTTTAAAAAATACCTATAGATTTTCAAAAAAAAAAAAAACATATAGATAAAAATCTATATGTATTATTTGATTTTGGTTCTTAATTATTTATTAAGGTTTATAACATAATGACAAATTAAAATAAAGTTAGTTAACTAATTCATTAATTCAAAACATAATTGAAAAATTATGTTTTGAATAAATGATACATTATATAGTCATTGAATATCGCGCCTCCAAACACTTGAAGATCGGTTTTTTAATCCATAGCACTCGGGCCAGTACGGGAGTCGGGACATAAGGTTTTGCTCCTTTAGGTATCAGTTATCACTCAGATAATCCCCGTGCTTGGGATGATTTTGTAATTTAAATTAAAGTAAAATTTGCGTAATTTCTGATGTTGCAAAATAGATGACAAAATTAAGTTCTGGTTTATCATATAACACTTATTTCACACCTTCTTCGTCGTACATAATTACAAAATTTTGTGATCAGTATTCAGTTTGAATATTGTGTCGCATGCTATAGGTTCGAAGATTCGATGGCACGCGTGCCATAAGTTCGCGATTCCTGTTTTAGGCTATTGATTTTTTTTCTAAAGTACAACAGTATTTCAGGGTTTAAAGGTTAAAAAGATTTTAACAGGCAAAGGAGAAAAAATACATTTGCTTGCTTTCTCAGACTCAGTTCAAACGCATACATATAGTACAAATTAGTATCAAAGTTCTATTTTACGCTGTTGATTTTTTTTTCTAAAATAACTTCAAAAAATCATCTTTCAGATAGGGTAAATGCGGCGGCAAAATATGTTAATTGGCCTGGGGCGCAAAATTTCTAAATACGCCTCTGTATATGGGTCATCCACATTGACCAGCCGGCCCATTTTGGAAGGGGGTTTGAACCCCCAAAACCTCCCCCTGGCTACGTCCATGTAATTAATCGTGCGAACAAGAAATAAGTTGGCGATTGCACGTGAGCATACTGAATAACTGAATTTGGCAGAGAATTAATATGTTGGCGACTAAATTACTAGCGAAAGCACTCAGGTGGCAAAAATACAAAAATTGGCAGATAAAAAGTAGCGAAATTTAATCCAAATTGGCACCGAAATATTTAAGTTGGCGACTTTATTTCCCTAAAATTTAATTTGCAAGCTACGGAAAATCACATTTTTAGATACCGTTGAAGATCGTTTTCAAGGTTTTTGGGGGTGCAGAATAATATGAAAATTAAATCCATTTTGAAATTCCAAAGAGCGTAAATTTTTTTTTATTAAAATTAATATGGGTGTACTTTTCTAGGTTTCTGGGGGTGCTGGTTACAAAATTGTTTTCCGATTAATATTTCCAAAATGGATATTTTCATTTTTCGTAAAAATGATACGAGTACTAATTTAAAACTTGTTGGGGATGCTGATTACGATTGATAATCATCAACTCGAACTTCATAATATACTGTGTTAATATTATAATCATATTAACACAGTATGTTACGTAAGCTATAAAATTTTTTGGAAATTCAGGATTTTCAAGAAAAATATGTTATCATAAATAAAATACGTAGTCCACTTACGGGGTTGATTGGGGAAGGAATTTTCATTATTTTTAGGGTTCCGTACCTCGAAAGGAAAAATCGGAACTCTTACCGTCTGTCTGTCAAGACCCTTTTCTCAGGAACGCGTAATCAAGCTGGAATTTATATAAAATACTCAGGTCCCTTGGAGCTGTGAAAAAATCAAACTTCTAAGCCAACGCAAAAGATACAGCCGTTTATGCCGCAAATTTTCGACACTCGCAAGGGAATCAAAACCTACAGGGTACTTCCCGTAAACTCAGAATCTTGAAATTTGGTACGAAGCAACGTCTTCAAGCACAGATAAAGGAAAAATTGTGAAAACCGTGAATTTTTAGTTACATCATATTACAATAAAAATATTTTTAATAATTTTAAACTTACTGCCCCTCTTCTCTTGAACGCGTAGAGGTATTAAATTGAAACTCATATCAAAAACTCAGGTCTATAATACCTTTAAGCTGTAACAAAATCACTACAGGTTTGTACGGAAAAAAACCGGCCAAGTGCGAGTCCGACTCGCACTTTGCCGGTTTTTTTCAGTAGGATTACCAGCTGTTCTCGAGATAGAAGCGATTATAGAAAAAATATGGCGATGCTCTTCTTCGAGATACGAGTGAAGATGCATAAAGCTATAAATGTTGAAAAATGTTGGAAAATTCTGGATTTTCAAATTTCTTTTTCCCCATCATCAAGAAAATATGGGATTGCAAAAAATATTATAAATTTCTTTCTTCTAAGTAACAACTAAGGAGAAAGATATTTATATTATTTTTTGTAGGATGCATCATGCACCATTTCTGAGATACAAGCGATTATAGAAAAAAAGATGGATAATGACTTGCGATACGAGCGATGTCATAATGTTATAGAAATGTTGGAAAATTCAAGATTTTTAATTCCTTTTTCTCCTATCATGAAGAAAATATGTGCTTGCGGGTTTACTAAGGGGGAAGAAATTTTCATTACCTTTTCAATAGAATGCACCGCTTCCGAGATAAAAGCGATTTTATAAAAAAAATGTAAATACTCTACGTTGAGACGCGAGGGATGTATAAAGCTGTAGAAATGTTGGAAAATTTATGATTTTCAAATTTATTTTTCTCCCATTATGAAGAAAATATGTGGTTGCGGCGTCACTAAGGAGGAGGAAATATTCGTTACTATTTTCACTATAGAAAAAAAAATTGAGCAATGCTGTACTTTAAGATACGTGCCATCGCTCGTATATAGCTACTAGCTGTTGCCCGCGGCTCACCCGCGTAAATTCAATATCCTTCGGGAATACTGTATTTTTTCGGGATCAAAGTAGCCTGTGTTTTAATTAAGAGCCTATAGCCTACAGAGCCATATCAAACTGAACAAAATCCGCTCAATAGTTTTTACGTGAAAGATTAATCTCACAAACTTGCATAATAAGGGGAAGCAAATTTTCATTATTTTTTCAGTAGGATGCACCGTTTTCGAGAACGAAGAATTTTTCAGAAATTAAAATACATCTGCTATTTTGAAATTTCAAAATAAATTAATTTTTGTCAATTACTTCCCCATAAGCCTAAAAAGGGACACCTAGGTTATTTTATTAAAAATTTTGTATTCAGCACCCCTAAAAACCTCGAAGATGATACCCTCAATAATACAGAAAAATAAATATGCTTACGCCATTTTTAAATTTTAACAAAACCGAGAAAAATTTAAAAAATCGTTTACGTTTTTTTATGTGTGCTCGTTTTGCTGCTTGTTATGTTTTCTGAATTACATACATCAGGGAAAACATATTATGTGCATATTTTTGAATTAAATGTGTACTCACAAACTGTCACCAAGATGGTTATTTGTTAGCTAAAATATTATCAGTCTGCCAGTTTAGAATATTCAGTTAACAAAACTGGTATTATTTAGTCACCAGATTTGTAAATTTTTGTTCCTAACATTCTTCGCCAACAATTATTAAATTAAATTAATTAGGTTTTTTTTTTATTATTAAGTATTAAATATTAATAAGGTTTTTTTTACCCAAAAATTGATTGTTTTGTCGCAAGTTTAAATACATGCCATTTTGTACATCCTTCAAAAAACCCTTCTTTCACATCACATAATTTTCACGAAGGACAAAGGGCCTCGCAAATACCTGCCGCCCGGAGCCTCGCAATGGGTAAGGCCGCCTCTGACTGCTAACACAGGGGATGTGCAGCAACTTGGGCCTACGGATTAGTACAGAGCGTGTCACCAAACCTATCTCGCCGAGTAGTTCTGGGCAGTTGACTGTGCCGTTTGCTATTTTAAAGAGATATGCTAAATCCGTGATGCGTCGCCGGTGACTTAATGGTAAAATGTGGAATTTTTTGCAGCGATTAACGTAATTAGACACGTAGTTACGCGTTTTAAACTGTAGAAAATGAAGGAAGCGCCTTTGGATTGATTCAATTCTATTGATATAACAATTATAATTTGGGTTCCACACTTGAGAGGCATATTCCAAGTGGCTACGGACAAAAGCGCAGTAAAGAATTTTGAATGTTTTTATATTGTTAAACTCTTTAGAAAATCTTAATATAAAACCAAGTGCCTTACTGGCTTTGTTAATAATACTATCGATGTGGGCATCAAATAGCAGCTTTGAGTCGAAGATGACACCCAAGTCTCTAACTTTGTCAGTCCTATTAATTTCGATGTCATGCAGTTTGTAAAGGAATTTTAGGGGGTTGCGCTTACGGGTGAATGTACAGACAAAACACTTCGAAACGTTAAGTTCTAGCTTATTAATTGTGCAATAATTTTGAAGATTATTGAGATCTTGCTGTAAGTTAATACAAGAGTTGAAATCAGAAATGGGACATAGTATTTTCATGTCATCTGCATAGAGTATTAACTTAGCGTATGAGAAACATAAGTGAATATCATTAATGAAAATAACGAACAGTAACGGGCCCAGGAGTGAGCCTTGCGGGACGCCAGAAGGTATACATATCAGTGATGATTTGTAACCATTTAAAACAACCTATTGGTTACGATTCTTAATATATGAAACAAACCATCTAAACAAGTTGCCCCTGATACCGGCTTTAAGGAGCTTACGTAAAAGGATGATGTGGTCAATTCTGTCAAAAGCCTTGGTGTAATCGGTGTAGATTACATCGACTTGAGAAGGTTCTGACATGATGCGGCTCAAATATTCAGAGCACGTAAGAAGATTCGAGATGGTCGACCTATTTTTGAGAAAGCCGTGCTGGTTATCATTAAGTGTATGAGCAAGGCCATGATACACTTGGGAGTATACGATTTTCTCTAAAATTTTAGCAAACAAGCAAAGCTTGGAAATGGGCCTATAATTTTCTATCTGATCTTTGAAACCCTTTTTGTGAACAGGGGTTGTAAAAGCTGTTTTCCAAATACGCGGAACTACGCCTTCACTAATGGACCGCTGGTATAAAATAGTAAGAGGGACAGTTAGGCTCTTAGCACATCGCACTACCAATAGGGGAGGAATACCATCTGGTCCCTCAGATTTATTCAGGTCAAGAGACTGTAGAAGTTTAAATATCTCCGTACTGCAGATTTCCACTGAACTTACATCTGCGGCTGTGTCACTCTCAATCTCAGTGATATTATGTACTTCCAAGTCACTCATAGGGGAAGAGCTATGGAGGAAGTTACTGTAAAAAAAGTCATTAAACATAGAACATATGACTTCACCTTGACCTGATGAATGCTGCCCAAACCTCATCACAGCTGGATAAGAGTTAGACTTCTGTTTATTTTTTACAAATGACCAAAATGCTTTTGGGGAATTGTTTATGTTATTTTCTATTAGTTCAATGTACCTATTAAACATTTCTCTTTCAAGTGACTTAGCACGGTCGCGTAAACTAATAAAACATTCATAGTCTAAAAGATTCTGATATTTTTTATATTTAGAGTGGTATTTAAATTTTTGTTTTAACATTTTTATTAAAGGAGGTTTATACCAGGGGGGGTATTTAGAAAAAGAATTTATAGTTTTAGTCGGTACATAGGTATCGCGTAGGGTATACAATCTAGAGTATAGTAACGATAGGGCATCATCAACAGTACCTTTAGTAATATCATTTTGCCAGTCAAATCTGTCTAGTTGATTAGAAATTGCACTAAAATCAGCCAAATGATACATGTACTTAGTTCTTGCCTGGTCGTGTAATGTGTGATACTCAACAAAATTTAAAGAAATAATAAGAGAGACGTGATGTGAGTCTTCGGGTACTAACGGGTCGAGACATTTGTCTACTGTCACAGGGTTATTGCAAAAAACAAGGTCTAGTAATCTTTGATTGGTGTTTGTATGAATATTATATTGAAATAAATTACAGGTATTTAAAGTGTCCTTTACATGCTGTCCTTTATATTCTGCCAAGCAGAGACAATGACATCATATATACAAGTTACATGCCTTCAACTGTAAAAAGCTTTTCCGATATTATAGTTAAAACTTTGCCGTTAGATTTTTGACGTTGTTGGAAGTTATAGGCAAAATCCACGAAAAAAACATAAGACTACAAAACAATTTGACGAAGGAAAAGTAGCTTCCACCACGAGAATCCTAAGAAAGTGTCGAAGAAAAAATGTAAACATTGCATTGTTGCAACAAGGACACAGGAAGCCCGAATGTCATTAGGAATAACCTCATGACATTGTCTGCAAATTGACCTTAAACACAACACCGGTGGAAGGAGCTCCACCGACAGTCAGCAGTTGAAAGTATAATAATACTCAAATTTCATACAAAACAACCCTTGCAAATGGAGGGTGTTTTGCCGACATAATTAAACCTATCATCTGATAGTAAACATAGACATAAGACATATTTGACATATAAACTTAATTACTTACGCCTTTTCATCCTTATTGGACGATTTATACAGTATTCTCCGAGCGAAGTAACCACTCGTGAAATACTGTAGTGCCTGGGACAGTTGATTTTTAAATGTCGTATGGTTGCCCAAGCACATACAGCGTTCTCACAACATAGTCAGCCTAGTCCAGAGGAATGACTGGTCAATACGTCTGGGCCAACCATGTGCGGGTTTCCTCACGATGTTTTCCTTAACCGTTAGAGCGTCCGTATAGTGTACTTGAGATAGACTTGATTACTTATAAGCTATAATATTATCTCCTACAATAGATTCCAATGTTATAATGATTCTGGACCCAACCGATATTGTCCCGTAGCTATCTACCCTCGCAGACCAACAGGAAAAATCAGTGTTCGTTATGGACATTAATTTTGTCATAATAGGGGGGAAACGGTACCATAACTTACAGATTATGTGGGATTAGTCACTAAGCTGGATGGGGGTTAGATAGTGTATTTAATTAACTGCATCTAATGCCCTCAAACAATTGTGCAATTTACCAAAAATATAAGTCATAACTACATTCCTTACGTGGTAGAGCCATGCTTCGGCACGAATGGGCCGGCTCGACCGGAGAAATACCACGGGCTCACAGAAAACCGGCGTGAAACAGCGTTTGCGCTGTGTTTCGCCGAGTGAGTGAGTTTACCCGAGGCCCAATCCCCTACCCTATTCCCTTCCCTACCCTCCCCTATTACCCTATTCCCTCTTAAAAGGCCGGCAACGCACTTGCAGCTCTTCTGATGCTGCGAGTGTCCATGGGCGACGGAAGTTGCTTTCCATCAGGTGACCCGTTTGCTCGTTTGCCCCCATATTTCATAAAAAAAAACAATAATTTGTAAAAAAAATAACTAAATTTTGTACTACAGTCTACAACCCGATTACGTAAATTAAATAGCCTTTGTTACCCGGGCTATTAATATGAATCTATTGACACCTCATTAATTAAAATAGAATCGAATATGGTGGAACAAACATAATATAATAATAATATATTACTAGATGTTGTCCGAAACATCGTGCGCGCTAAAGGAAAACCCGTACAACCGTACATTTGCTGCAATCAAAAGTAGCCCATGTTCTTCCCCGTGGTCTATTCTAGATCTGTGCAAAAAATCATCAAATCGCCCAAATACCTTCGGAGTCTATTCAATGCAAACAAACAAACTTTTACTGTTTATTATATTAGTATAGAATAGTATAACAATAGATCACTAGACACTGCCAAAATCATTACCCTTCATTTCGGCTTCGGCGTAGTCGGGTAAAACAACATAGGGTTAGTTGGTATACCTATAGTTAGGAAGGTATAAGGTATACTAGAAAGGTAGAATACGATACCCGTTAACTTCCGAAGTGCACCCGTCAGGTCTCGCACTTCTACGAATGGTGGACGATGAATGATCTTCGTTGCAAAAAATAGTATATTTTATAAGTTCTTAATATAATTTAACGGCTATTTGGAAGCAATATTTATGACATGTATCGTTATTGTACTTTCACAAATAACTTGTCTATAACATAATATATTATAATGTCAACTCATGCGCACACAGTACAGACATTCGGGGAAAATTGATCAACCTTAGATCAAATGCTTCATGCAGATTGTTTAACTATGGACTAATTATTATTATCAAGATTTCCTTACTCCTAAGGCACACTAAATAGGAGAAAACTCTACATATCCGTAAAAAAGAACTATGCACACTCACAGTCACATTTTCACTAATGAGAAGATAAATATTGGATATATACAGATTTCTTTCCAGACTTTTTGACTTTTCTTCCTGTTCTCATACCAGTGTGAGAGTAGGGAAATTATACTACTTAATAGAATTTATATAAGGTTCGGTAAAATCAATTACGGATATTTTGGGAATTTGATCTACTGCGTATGTATAGACGTTTAGGCAGGAAAATAATTGTCATACTTGAAAAAAAATTTTTCATTTTCTATGGGCGAGTTTGCGTTTTGCGGAGAGTCACCCATACATTAGGTGATTTTTTACTTTGAGTAAGACAACTATTTTTTTGCCTAAACATCTTTACATAAGCAGTGGATCATGTCCCCGAAGTATTCGTAATTGATTTTCAGAGACCTTATATAGTAATGTAATTATGTTCCTGACTTTGACACTAGTATTTATAAGTCTAGCTTATACTCTATATTATTATTTTTCTTACCTTAACCATAGTTAAAACTTAAAACGTCTAAGGTAACCAAAAAAATTTTTTTTGGTTACCTTAGACTTATTTAAAACTAACAAAAAGTAAAAATTATACAAGTACACATTGAGGTATAACAATAATAATAATTGCGAAACTATTTATAAAACCAAAGTATTTTATGAAGTTTGTTTTTAAAACGGGGGGCGGGAACAAGTATCTCTACTCTCCCTTATATTGAGAACAAATCGCAAAATATCTAATCGGTTCTAACTCGTTGCGCTTATCAACAAAACAACGATCGAACAACAACATTTAGTTCATAGCATGTAATGACAATACTTATTAGTTAATAGGTTTAGATCCAATTTCATATAAACGTTGTTTACGAGATTGAATTAGCTCACATTAATATGTCGTATTTATTAATTGCGCTGTAAATATGTGACATTTGAAATAAGTACTATTATAGCTATTGGCTCTTTGTTTACGTTTTGATTAAATTATAGACTTCATAATGCATAATTCGACTCGGCGGGCTTATTACGTATCTTGCAATAGCCAAGCAATAGCAAAAATTGCGCAATTTTTGAGCAAAAATCGCAAATTCGTATTACGTATCTGCAAAAACCTAGCAGAAGCAACCTAGCGACAATACTGCCTCTACCGAACAATCGAGGAACTATAAATTGCAATCAATCGTTCGATCTCTTCACTGCTGTCTAATTTTTCGTATTACGTAAGACTTTTACAGCAAAGCGAAAGCAATCAGCGAGCGATTTGAACTGTCAGTTAGCAATAATAAGCGAAAATGAAGCAAAGTGCATTCAAACACAACAGCGAGCGATTAGCAATCGATCGCATAGGTAATACGATTTTATTTGACGTTCAGCAATCGACTGCGCGTTTATCGCGCGATGACTGCAAGATTTTTGCTAATCGCTATTTTACATAATACGGCGGCCGATTCGATAACTTCCCTGCGCGGCAACCAATAATAATCGCTTGTCGCGCTAAGCGTTGACCAATGAACGCGCGGCGAGTTTTCCTATCAGAATCGAATGGAAATTGTGAATAGTCCCTCCAAAACAGCCAATACTCCCTGTATTGGCTGTTTTTCCATTTACCGGCCTGAAAACTGCCCGACTGTCGGGGGAGCAAAAATGTATGAATATACTAACTTTTTCCCATGGCTCTGTCCGTGTAAATACAGTATCCCACGGAAACATTGTACTTTTTCGAGATAAATGTGTCTCATATGTTAATCCAGAGCTTAAACTACTATCATAAATTCATCAATATGCGTTCAGTAGTTTTTCTGTGAAAGAGTAACAAACATCCATCCATCCATCCTCACAATCTTTCATATTTACAAATAGTAGAAGATATAGGTACCTAACTACCTAGCTATGGCATGTTTTTCGCTTGCCAGCCCAGCAATGGCACGGCGCCATTAAGTGGAGGCAGCCATTTAGGTACAAGGTAACACTGAACTAACAGGTGTATATGTGTTTCCAGGTGCACCTGTACTTCTCCGCGCTGCCGGAGGAGAAGGTGCCGTACGTGAACAGCGTGGGCGAGCGGTACCGGCTCAAGCAGTTGCTGCAGCAGCTGCCACCGCAGGATAATGAGGTATCACCTTAATAGGGTTTTAATGGACCAGTGCCTCAGTAGGCAATCGGACTAATTTTTTTTATTGCATAAATGAATAGTACTCTTAAATATGAGTAACTTCTCAGAAGAAACCGTATATCAAAAGTCAATAGTTTCAAAGGTACAGCGATTTGTATAAAAAATTTCGCGAGCCTCCTAAAAACGCTCCATACTAAAGTCGACCTACAAATGACGTCACTTGTAGGTTATAGTATATGAAGTATATGGCCGCCGGAATATATTTGTAAATATCTCCGATACTTGTGCGTTTAAGTTCATACTTACCATAATGAATGTTTTTGTATATGATGTGAGTAAACTAATGATGTAGGTTTTGTTTACCAATTTTGCAAAAAAAAAATTTTTTTGGTATAAAGACTCGCGAAATTTTGTATACAAATCGCTGTACCTTTGAAAATATTGACTTGTGATATACGGTTTCTTCTGAGAAGTTACTCATATTTAAGAGTACTATTCATTTATGCAATAAAAAAATTAGACCGATTGCCTATTCTCGTATTTAGAGTAGATTTTCATTTTACTTTGATTGTATTGTAAGTGAAGCTATTTGTTATCATACACTGATTTTGGGAATTTGGACCAATCAGAGCGCGTTTCACGTTTGTTTAACAAACTAATATTTATTCTGTGGTTTAACGTTTACGAGAATACCGTTTGGCAGTTTTAGCGTATCGGGACTTGATTGTAATTATATTAGTGCAGGTTTTATTTAGCAGAACTGACCCTCAGAGCACCAAACACGAACAATTAGAGCTATCTTTTATTATAATTCGCCTCTAAAGGCGCTCGCTCGTGTAGCGTGACTGTGAGGTCTCCGAAATTTCAAATGTCACTGTTTGCGGGTTAGGCTAATTAGATTATGGCAAATATAAGTTACGGATCAATGAATATGAGTGCTTTAAAGAGCTAAGAAAATAATTCCGCCATGTTTTCCGAGCAAAACGGGAACTGAGCAACATTGTACGCTCAGGTACTCTACGGTTCTGTTGTATTAAATGTGACTTAAATGTCAATTTGTTTTGGCGCCCGTAGTAACAAACTTTGACAGCCGTAGTTTAAGACCTCACTCTGCAGTGGCGCCTCCTGGTGATACAGAAACGATAATCCTTGACAACATACTTAGTATTCGTAACGTTATCGAAAGTGTTGGCGCTCACTCCATATATTAACAATTAAACGCACTCAACTTCTAAACTAACAAGCCCAGATCTAAATAATTTAGATCTGGGTTTTTGTTGAAGAAAATTTTCCTTCCATATTCGCAATGCGTAATTCTATTTGGGAATTCGATGGCTTCCCTGCGCGTTACGTTGGCTAATATCCGTGCGAAGTTTTCGAATCCGATTCGAACGGGAGTTGTGAATAGCCCCACTGGGCGGAATGTAAAAAGCTCCATACACGGCAGCTATAATATATTATATTATGTGTCACCGTAAAATTGTAAAAACCGTTAGATTGTAATAAAACTAGTGAAATTGTAAAATGTTGATAGACTTCCGACGCGAATATTCTGCCTATAATTTAACACATTATTTTTCGTTAGATTATAAATATATAGTTTTTAATCTTTCGACGTTTTTACAATCTAGTTATCTGGGGGCACGGCAGTGCCCCCGCCAAGTCGAGCGCGAAGCAAACACTGCCGTACCATCCTTTACTGGAACCATTTCGCCGCATTTTCAGGCCCCTATTTGAGAACCCCTGGATAAGACCAGAACGCAGAAATTTTCGTCATCCAATAAGCTATAATAACATACTTAAAATCCAAAATTTCAAGTCTGTAGGTCATTTAGTTCCGAAGTTAAGCGAAAGCAAAGTTTCGCATTTACGACACTCACTCACTCACTCACTCACTCATGATCATCAAAATAGAACTAGTACTTCCCATAAACTTAGAGAGCTGAAATTTGGTACAGAGTTGGGGTTTAATGGCCACATAAAGGGAAAACTATAAAAACTAGGATAATCGATCTGGGGGCACGGCAGTGCCCCTACCAAGTCGAGCGCGAAGTAAACACTGCCGTACCATTCTTTACTGGAACCATTTCGCCGCATTTTCAGGCCCCTATTTGAGAACCTCTAGATAAGACCAGAACGTCGTTCTGGGGGCACGGCAGTGCCCCCGCTAAGTCGAGCGCGAAGCAAACACTGCCGTACCATTCTTTACTGGAACCATTTCGCCGCATTTTAAGGCCCCTATTTGAGAACCTCTACATAAGACCAGAACGTCGATCTGGGGGCACGGCAGTGCCCCCGCCAAGTCGAGCGCGAAGCAAACACTGCCGGTACGGCAGTGTTTGCTTTGCTTCTTTACTAGAACCATTTTGCCGCATTTTCAGGCCGCTTTATTCTACTCGAACTTTATTCTACTCCAACATTACACAAATTAAATAAACAAATTACGCTAAAATCTAGGAAAAGAAATCAATATGCCCACGTTTCTACAAAAAGAAGTGAAATCCCACCAAAAACATTCTGTAAAAAACTAGCCAAGTCTCGATGGAGCTGCTTGCTTATCTCTAAAAAGTAATGAAATCTAGACAAAATCGTGCCAAGTCTAAGGTTCCTTACTGCGGTTTCTTTATTATTATAGTTAATGTTGTGTGACTTGGCCGTTGAAGGGTACACTAAGGTACAAAAGGGGCTCCATGACACTATTGTTCCAATACGTGTGTTGTACAATCAACAATAGCCTAAAATGAGACACTAGCGTCCAATTACCAATACCAGAATGGGCTATTATCTCGCTTAACAAACATAGGTAGTTACAAATATAAACAAAATTGACTTGTACCCACTAAAGTATAAAGAATGTTCAACGGCCAAGTCACCTTAGACTTGGCACGATTTTGTCTAGATTTCATTACTTTTTAGAGATAAGCAAGCAGCTCCATCGAGACTTGGCTAGTTTTTTACAGAATGTTTTTGGTGGGATATTATTTTACAGTGACATATGTATTAATGTACATTACATTCCGTAATACATTACAGCTGTCGTGTGTGGGATCCTGACGATTTCTATGGAAAAATGTAAGATGTATCGTGCTATATATCTTTACATTATAGCTGCCGTGTGTGAAGCTCTTAAGGCTGAGTCTATATGATCCGGAATCCAGTGGACCAGGGAAAATACAGACCACTAAAAATCTCTGCGCTAGTACAACATACTTGAAAATCGAAGTGTCTAGCTATCATATATTATGACACTGACATTTGACCCGACACTTGTGTATTCGATTTTCAGCTCTATTGCATTAGCGCAGAGTTATTTTTTCAGTGCTCTAAATTTTCCCCGGTCTTACGGATTCCGGATGATATAGTCCCGTGTTGACCCCCCCGCCCGTGTATCTTCAGGTCCGGTACTGCCACTCGCTGTCGGACGAGGAGCGCAAGGAGCTCCGGCTGTTCAGCGCGCAGAGGAAGCGCGAGGCGCTGGGCCGCGGGCAGGCGAGACAGTTGCACGCGCCGCAGCCCTGCGATAGGGTGAGTAGTTGAGTACCTACACGTTTTATACCGAAAGCTTTAAACGAGACAATCTTGTATATATAATCGGTTTCTCGATAACGACTGCAAGTATTACCATGAAATTTAATGTGCAGGGAGTTTTGGGGGGGAGACATCGATCTAAGTTTTTTCTCTCGTCGTGCAACAATAGGTATATAAATTATTTCGACTCTAATAATATGTCAGTGCGATGGCCAGTTTGGTATGACGTATGCTATAATTTTTGCCGCAGCCCTGCGATAGGGTGAGTTTTATACCGAAAGTATTTCTACGACTGCAAATATTTTACTTTAAACGAGACAATCTTGTATATATAATCGGTTTCTCGAAAACTATTGCAAGTATTACCATGAAATTTAATGTGCAGGGAGTTTTTGGGAAAAAAATCGGTCTAGATTTTTTTCTCGTTGTCGTGAAACAATATATCAATAATTTCGACTCTAATATGTCAGTGCGATGATCAGTTTTGTACGACGTATACTGTTTGCTTTGCTCGCAAAATTTGGAATGGGTTTAAATCCCGATCAGAAAAATATTTTTGTGATTTTTTTATTTACTTATCAGAACTCCGAACAAAGTTCGGTACCCCAGGTACTATATATCTTATCTGTCAAAATAGTATGAGTCCTTCCCCTTGGTCTAATCTACATCTGTACCAAATTTCATCAAAATCGGTCCAATAGTTTCGGAGCCAGTTCAAAACAAACAAAGAAACTTTTCCTCATTATTATATTAGTATAGATTTATGCACAATCCCTCTTCTCTCCTATATTAAGTCCTGTCACAGGTCTCATGTTTTATAGGTAATGTATGTCCCAAAAGGAATAAACATGTACAATATTTCGCATTGCCGTGTTACAAATGTGTTTTATAATTGAACGATTATTCAGTGTCTGACGCGGTGTATGTTTTTAACATTTTTCACATGTTTACCTTCAAGAACGGAATATTTTTAATCGCAGTAACTAAAGTTTTACATACAATAGGGAATATGCATAAAAATAGCTTAAAACATAATAATATGATACTAGACTGAACAATAAAGGAAATGGCGAAAAAAAATTCATAATATCTGTTGATAAATGAGTAAGATATGAGCGGTCAAAGTTTGTAATCTATCTCTTTCTAGCAAAACGAAATTTAGTATGAACTTTCTATGCATGTCGTGTTATGTGACGTAACGGTACACGTCCGATCTCTCTGTCTAATATGTTACACACACATTTATAATATCTTCCCGTTTTATTCTTTTAATGTTATTATTAATCATAAATCACGACAAGTTGTAACGTCTGTCAAATGTTTTAGACATTTGACAGATCTTATGTCAAAGTCAGCAGCTAAGGTGATTTCATGATAACAGCAATCACTTCTGAACGAGCCACCTTCAAGGAAAGACAGGTTAGTAAGACTTGTTGATTATTGTAATTATGCAGTTTAGGTTTAGTAACTTGGTGATGATATTGAATTCGAATTATGTATTTGTTAAAATATTTTATATGTGGAAAGTTGTCGATAGAATCTGGGGGCACGGCAGTGCACCCGCCAAGTCGAGCGCGAAGCAAACACTGCCGTACCATCCTTTACTGGAACCATTTCGCCGCATTTTCAGGCCCCTATTTGAGAACCTGTGGATAAGACCAGAACGCAGAAATTTTCGTCATCCAGTAAGCTATAATCACATACTTAAAATCCAAAATTTCAAATCTGTAGGTCATTTAGTTCCGAAGTTAAGCGAAAGCAAAGTTTCGCATTTACGACACTCACTCACTCACTCACTCACTCATGATCATCAAAATAGAACTAGTACTTCCCATAAACTCAGAGAGCTGAAATTTGGTACAGAGTTAGGGTTTAATGGCCACATAAAGGGAAAACTATAAAAACTAGGATAATCGAAGAGCTGGAGTACCTGGTGACCCTTATTAGAAAACACAAGAGCCCAACCAAACTATTAGAGATCGACATACTGCCTTTACAAAAAATATTCAACTTGGTGGGCCACTTCATTTAATGTCAAAAATCGAAGGTCTGAAGTATCTGATGAAGAACCCTCAGCTGGTCTCAGCTGATTAGAGATATGGTAATGCCCCCTTCTACTATTGGTACATAAAAAATCGACTGTCATTGCAAAAATCCAGTGAAGTGGGACACATCTTCTAATTTAATCTAGCCCGTAGCGTCCCACTGCTGGGCGAATGCCTCCCCTTCTGCTTTTAATACGCATATAAATAAAATTAAAGGAAAACTCTGGATAAGACTGGACTGGCTTTTATACTTATACTTACAAGTTTACAAGAAGAAATAGTCGAACAATTAACTTTATTTTACTCTAACATTACACAAATTAAATAAACAAATTACACTAAAATCTAGTAAAATAAATAAATATTCCTACGTTTCTACAAAAAGAAATGAAATCCCACCAAAAACATTCTGTAAAAAACTAGCCAAGTCTCGATGGAGCTGCTTGTTTATCTCTAAAAAGTAATGAAATCTAGACAAAGTCGTGCCAAGTCTAAGGATCCTTACTGCGATTTATTTATTATTATAGTTAATGTTGTATGACTTGGCCGTTGAAGAGTACACAAGGGTACAAAAGGGGCTCCATGACACCATTGCTCCAATACATGTGTTATACAATCAACAACAGCCTAAAATAAGACACTAGCGTCCAATTACCAATACCAGTATGGGCTATTATCTCGCTTAACAAACATAGGTAGTTACAACAGAATCTGATATAACATTACGTGTAAACAAAATTGACTTGTAACGTATAAAGAATTTTCAACGGCCAAGTCACACAACATTAACTATAATAATAAATAAATCGCAGTAAGGATCCTTAGACTTAGCACTACTTTGTCTAGATTTCATTACTTTTTAGAGATAAACAAGCAGCTCCATCGAGACTTGGCTAGTTTACAGAATGTTTTTGGTGGGTGTACTTGATTATTAGCTATGTATATTAAAATCATTAATATCAAATAAATGGCATAGTGATACGTGATCTTTTGATTTTACTCCCTTCTGAGTCTTTCGTAACAAATATACTACTTTAAACGTTCATATTTTCGTTATCTATACAGATAAATAAAATTGAAGTGTCTGTTTGTAACTTCAAACTAACAGCTTCTCACTTAATGCATCTGAAAGTATATTCGGTACTTACAATAAAATACAATTTTTAAAATTTTTTGTCTGTCCGTCTGTCTGTCTGTCGGTCTGTCTGTCTGTCGGTCTGTCTATCTGTTTGTTCCGGCTAATCTCTGAAACGGCTGGACCGATTTTCACGGGACTTTCACTAGCAGATAGCTGATGTTATAAGGTCTAACATAGGCTACTTTTATTTTAGGGTTCCGTTTAAAAATAGGGTTCCGCTTACGTTAGTTCTGCGCAAACGAAGTTGCGGGCATCAGCTAGTTTTTAATAATATCAAAAAACTGATTTTACCATACGGTTTACCAAACAAGATAGATAGATATATAAAAAAAAATAAAAAATACGTGCATATTCCCTATTCTCATTTATAATATTATGGAATACCGCAAACGAACAAAGGTATCGCCTGATGGAAAGCGATTACCGTCGCCCATGGACACTCGCAACACCAGAGGAGTTACACTTGTAACTCCTCTGGTGTTGCTACTTGCGTTCCTGGTCTTTAAAATTCCCCATCCCCCCTTGGGCCGCCGGTAACCTCACTCATTTGGCGAAACACAACGCAATCGTTATTTCACATCGGTTTTCTATGAGGCCGTGGTATTTACCCGGTCGAGCCGGCCCATTCATGCCGGAGCATGACTCTCCCACAGTTTTTGTATGATTTGGTTCCATTTAGTCGCAAAATCGACCGACATTCAGCCATTTTATATTGAACTAGCCATTTCTCGCGGCTCCGCCCGCGTAACTACATTATCCCGCGGTGTTGCCGCTTTACTTTTTCAGAATAAAAAATATGGTATGGCCTTTCCCGGGACCCAAAGTATGTCTATACCAAATTTCATAAAAATGTGAAGAGATAACAGACAGACAGACACACTTTCGCATTTATAATACATAGATTTGTAAAAGCAAAGTAAAAAAATTGCATTTTATTACTGTACTACTTTTTACATTTTACATACATACATAAATACATATAATCACGCCTTTTTCCCGTAAAGGGGTAGGCAGAGACCACTTTTGCCACTTGCTACGATCCTCACATACTCGTTTCGCTTCGTTCACTTTCATTCTTACCATCCATTCCTCTTACATTCAACATAGCGAAGCGGCTCTCCATGGTCCACTTTTCACCTCCGCGAGAAACGAGACGTGATGGGTGGTGAACCACATCGCCGCCATTTTGGATAATTAAATTATTTTTATTATTATCCATTGCGTTTCCACGGATTGGTAGAGAGGGTAGGAATAGGGAAAGGGAAGGATAGGTGGTGTGGAAAGGAAGATTGGTAAGTTGGAGTGGGAAATAGGAAATGTAGGATATTACCGCCCAGGAGGGCAAGGGATAGGACAGTAATAGCTAGGGAAGCCGGGGTCGCGTACCCGTATACTATACCACAACTACCGGACAGGTAAGTTGGGATGAGTACCCCATGACATATTACATTTTTCGGTCCATAATTATGTTGTTAGGAAAATATAAGATTTTTTCAGATTTAAACATTCCTGTGGTACCTATTAGAAAAAAATTATATAGTTTCATAGTTTTAATTTAATTTGTGGTCTTACCTAGTGGGTGAAATCCCACAAAACCGATTTGCCCAATGCCTAGACTATGGGCATTGTTCCGAAGATTTTCCTGAAAAATTAAGAAATTAAAAAGCCGAGGGTTTTTTTGACACCTTCTTTTTACCCGCCTAAACGAAGGGTATATTGTATATTTATTCCACCGTAGCGCCTAAACTACTGATATACCTAATAATAATAATAATATTTATCGACGCTTCACACCGCGACCCATACCATTACCCATTAATACACATCCATGACCCAGGAACACACAAAAACTTTTGTTCCGTCGGCGGGATTTGAACCCGCGACCCCCGGCTTGAGCAACGACACGCTCAACCAACTGAGCCACAGAGGTCGTCAAACTGATCCAATCGTAATAAATTAGTTGACAGTAGATTCGTAGTAACAGCCCAGGTAACATATTATAGGGTATATATCTTAATTTACGTAGTCCGCTTAAATTTTTTATAAAAAAATTAAGTTATTGAAATCAGCTCGAGCAAAACCGCCATATTTAATATTCCTGTTTGAGTTTAATATATGTCTGATTAATTCATATAATTAAGTTGTTAACGAACCCCGTTTATATGGCCACAAATGATACAGGGCCATTACTTACAAACAGCAAACTTTAGAGCCGTTTTTAGGGTTCCGTACCTAAGCCGTAGAGTAAAAACACGAACCGATATGTCTGTCACCAGGCCGTATCTCGTGAACCGTGCTAGCTGCACAGTCAACTGTCTATTACAGAATATAGCCGCTATAATAACAAATACCTACTACAGACAGAATAAATTAAATATTATTATCGACTATACCACTATACTAATATAATAAAGAAGAAAAGATTGTTTGTTTGTTTGTATTGAATACGCTCTGAAACTACTGGTCTTATTTTGATGAAATTTGGCACATATATAGAATAGAACACGGGGCAGGACATTATTAGGCTACTTTTTATTGCGGCAAAATGTACAGTTCCAGTGTATGTTTGATTTCCTTTTACGCGCACGAAGTAGCGGGCAACATCTGGTATCGTAATATATTATAATAACTAGGGCGAATTATTCACAGAATTTCAGTTGTATATGTCACCGTAAAATTGTAAAATAACTAGTTAGATTGTAATATAACTAGCGAGATTGTAGAATGTTGGAAATTGCGAACCCGAACATTCTGCTTACAATTTAACTGAATATTATTCGTTAGATTATAATAATTTATATCGCAAAGAATCTTTCGACATATTTTTACAATATCGCTAGTTACATATATTACAATCTAACGGTTTTTACATGTGTGACATATACGAGTACATTCACTTGTTTAATAATTAGATTATGGATAATCGTACGGAACCTTTAGTGCGCTAGTCCGGCTCACACTTGGCCGGTTTTTTTTAATAAAAATATCTCATAATTAAGTATTGATAATTTATATATCTGAATAATGGTGATGATTCTAATGAAAGCGATTAGGGTTAAGAGACTTGAAGAATTTTATCATTATTATTAATTGCTCAGCTTTTTTTATGAAGTGGACCAGAAAATGAGCATACTGATAGCCTGATAGGAAACTACAACCACCATCCATTTATACCCGCAATACCAGAGAAGTGCGTCCTTGTCCTTGAAATCCCCAACCACTGATTCATATTAATTTAACTGCATTGCAAACTTGCATCTCTATTACCGCTGTTTTTAAACTGAATTGTCCTGGCTTTTCAAACTTCAAATTATAGTTTTTTAAATTTGAAGTTGGCAACCATAGCTTTACCCAAAGGTTAAACAGAAAATCGTTAAAGCTCCCTCATTAAGAGATTCATTACTTTAAGCGGATTGGAGGTTTCTTTTTTAAACTTTAACAATTAAAGAAAATTGAGAGTTTTAAGGGCGACTGTCTTAATTGTTACGAATTTTATTGTTCCTTTTCTACCCCCGAGGGTGTTGCTCACCCCCCTTTTGACCTCTGGGGGGCGAAATTAAAAGTCCTTAACAAATTGCAATTGGAAAAGTTGGAACGTTTTTGTTACTGCGGACTTTTGAAAGTCTATTAGTTAATGAGCTGGGGCGAGACTGATTGTGTGCGGGTTTGTAAAAGTAAACAAATGATGGATTTCAAGTTTTTTCATTCGATCGTGTAGAATGACATTATGTGTATCTTATGGCTGGCCGCACACGTGCAATATTATTGTCAATAATGCTCATATTGACAATAATATTCCTTGTGTGCGGGCCATATTGCCGTTTTTTTTTGTATGTATTGATTAGTATTGACAATTTTATTCTGTCAATAATATTGCACGTGTGCGGCTAGCCTATGGTGTGTGTACTAAAAGTACACACAAGTTTGTAGGTAGATAACGTCGAAGTAAAATTGAAAAACATGTTTAATATTTTCGGAATGAGATTCGAATATTGATTACGCTCCTCGAATATCTATTTATGTTTTGAAAACATTATCTAGTCTGTATAGTAAAATCTGCATCCATAAGCTGCAAGAAATTTTAAAAAGAAAATGTTTATTGAGACATAGTGAAGACAAGCGGGACGCGGTATGTTCAGCAAAACGCCGGCCTTAGTGGTGAGACACACGCCCCACACCATAGGTCTATAGTTGTATTGTATAGTACTTACGATAAATTATATTTATTAATTTTATTTTAACAAATACCATGTCACCATGTCAAAGGGTGGCTTTAACGATTCGAAACTTTTTTGAAACAATCTTTGAAAAGCCACAATTTAAATAATAATATAAATTTAATATAAATTGCCCTGATTTCACCGAACTTCTTTAACCGCTCTTTACGCTAAACCCAGTAAATTTTTCTCTCTCTCTCTCTCTTTCATTCAATGTTAAAACGGGACAGACAGATCCGAAACCATATCTCAGTGTTAAACGTCGTTTAATGCGTTGGTGAAATTGGGGCTGAATAATATAAAATAATTGAAATGTAATTGTTTGTAATATTTTTTTATTTATTTGCACACAAATTAAAGATGAATGTCGTAGTAAGTAATTGCTTACGTAGAAAATGTGTCGTTTCTTGTAACATAATACAATGAGAGCGTAGCAATTCCTAAAAGCCCAGAAACAATAAAAAAAACTATGTCGACAAATTCGCATCTCTACAAATTTGCAAGCCAAAGCAGACGTCGGCGAAAATCGGCGATTGTGTGCAAACTCTCGCCGACATTGCCGAGTGCCGACAGTGTCGACTTGCTGACACCACACATATTGCATTAAATCTAGGATTCATCCAGCGTGCCTCGTGACATTTAACGAGCGTTTTCCTTAAAATGAACCATCCCCTCATCTCATAGTCTTATAACCACAAATCGTGAAAACATAAATTAGACGACAGGCGCGAATAAGACCGAAAGACCAATCTCTGACGTCGCGGGTCATTAACCTCTAATGGGGGAGGGGGGAGTCCTCTCGACTGTAAAATTGAAGTTCTGCGGGACACTTGCAGAATTATTGTGGTTTTTACAGTGTCTTTGTTGGTATCTTTTCTAATGTTTAGTTAGGAAGTAGGTACTTTTAAGGGTTAAGAATAGAAAATACGTTTATTTTTTTCATCAGTGATCATCACACAACACACAGATGGAATACAAGGGAATAAACTAAAATTAGGCACAATATAAAATACCACGTATGCAGTTGTGTGATATCAAAAATTGACCCCAGCTAGGGTTGCCAGGTCGCCAAACCTAATAGCCGGACAGACCAGCCAGATAAAAATTATATATGTATAAATAAATCGAATGTCTGTTCATTGGCATCGTTTGCGAAATATAAAAAGGCTTATAAAATCAGGACAAGCCAGACACTGTTTATTTTGGCCGGACACGGAAACAAAAAGCCTAACTACGTCCGGCTTTATCCGGATGCCTGGCAACCCTAACCCCAGCTCAGCTATACGCAGCAAGCAACCAGCAAGCCTGCCGCACTGGTATTCTGCAAGGGACAATGAGTGACACCACTTATAAACAATACAACAATAATTACACAAGACATAGATAAGAAAATTACAGCGCAATCGTATGTCTTTGCACCTTACATAAGCAATAGAAATAAATAACCTAACCAAGAGCATGTCAGGACATGTCTAAGGAGGGTTCCGTAACTATAAACGCCTAATATGCTTTTTTTTCAATTACTTCAAAAGTTACTGTCCGATTTGGTTCAAAATAATTTTCCTAAAGAGTTTTTAGCATGATCTATCAGCATGGAAATTTGCAAGTTTCTATCTCCTATAGTTTAAAAATGCTAGGGGGGGACCAACTTACAAACTACTTTGGAGGCCGATTACTCGAAAATGGTCAACTTTATAAAAAAGTAATGTATGAAGCCTTGCCTTTATTTTAAAAGACCTATTCTACGATACTCCACACGATGGGGTAGAGTGAAAAAATATTTTTCATCCCCACTTCACATGTATGGAGAGCCACCCCTAATATATGAATATTTTTTTTTTTATTATCCCGAAACCGTGGTCTATACACAATCTATAACTGCACCAAATTTCATCAATTTATATTCATAATTACAGGAGCTAGAGGCGCGGACAGACAGACAGACGGACAGAGCGAAACTATAAGGGTTCCTTAAGTATTACGGAACCCTAAAAAGAGGAATGCATGGGCACAACACTTAACAACAGTTACACTTGTGTTGCTAGTGTCCACGGGCGGCGGTAATTGCTTACGATCCGCCAACACGTCTGCTCGTCTTCTGGTCAATTTCATAAAAATAAAAATAAACTTTATATAGCTTCAGATTTTATTAGGCAACCTTGTTACATGGAGCTGACCCTCGCAGGAGCGTCGCCTGTCCTCGATGATACACATAGATACACATAATATCGGATATACATTGTTGTGACAAAGTAAGCTGGATTACACTTATTATTACACTTGGATATTCAGAAATATATATCCCACCAAAAACATTCTGTAAAAAACTAGCCAAGTCTCGATGGAGCTGCTTGTTTATCTCTAAAAAGTAATGAAATCTAGACAAAGTCGTGCCAAGTCTAAGGATCCTTACTGCGATTTATTTATTATTATAGTTAATGTTGTGTGACTTGGCCGTTGAAAATTCTTTATACGTTAGTGGGTACAAGTCAATTTTGTTTACACGTTATGTTATATCAGATTCTGTTGTAACTACCTATGTTTGTTAAGCGAGATAATAGCCTATACTGGTATTGGTAATTGGACGCTAGTGTCTTATTTTAGGCGTTGTTGATTGTATAACACATGTATTGGAGCAATGGTGTCATGGAGCCCCTTTTGTACCCTTGTGTACTCTTCAACGGCCAAGTCACACAACATTAACTATAATAATAAATAAATCGCAGTAAGGATCCTTAGACTTGGCACGACTTTGTCTAGATTTCATTACTTTTTAGAGATAAACAAGCAGCTCCATCGAGACTTGGCTAGTTTTTTACAGAATGTTTTTGGTGGGATTTCACTTCTTTTTGTAGAAACGTAGGAATATTGATTTATTTTACTAGATTTTAGTGTAATTTGTTTATTTAATTTGTGTAATGTTCGAGTAGAATAAAGTTAATTGTTCGACTATTTCTTCTTGTAAACTTGTAAGTATAAGTATAAAAGCCAGTCCAGTCTTAACCAGAGTTTTTCTTTAATTTCATTTATATGCGTATTAAAAGCAGAAGGGGAGGCATTCGCCCAGCAGTGGGACGCTAGGGCTAGATTAAATTAGAAGATTTGTCCTACTTCACTGGATTTTTGCAATGACAGTCGATTTTTTTATGTACCAATAGTAGAAGGGGGCATTACCATATCTCTAATCAGCTGAGACCAGCTGAGGGTTCTTCATCAGATACTTCAGACCTTCGATTTTTGACATCAAATGAAGTGGCCCACCAAGTTGAATATTTTTTGTAAAGGCAGTATGTCGATCTCTAATAGTTTGGTTGGGCTCTTGTGTTTTCTAATAAGGGTCACCAGGTACTCCAGATCTTCGATTATCCTAGTTTTTACAGTTTTCCCTTTATGTGGCCATTAAACCTTACCTCTGTACCAAATTTCAGCTCTCTGAGTTTATGGGAAGTACTAGTTCTATTCTGATGATCATGAGTGAGTGACTGGGTGAGTGTCATAAATGCGAAACTTTGCTGTCGTTTAACTTCGGAACTAAATGACCTACAGACTTAAAATTTTGGATTTTAAGTATGTGATTATACTTTACTGGATGACGAAAATTTCTGCGTTCTGGTCTTATCCAGAGGTTCTCAAATAAGGGCCTGAAAATGCGGCGAAATGGTTCCAGTAAATAATGGTACGGCAGTGTTTGCTTCGCGCTCGACTTGGCGGGGGCACTGCCGTGCCCCCAGATCGACGTTCTGGTCTTATCCAGAGGTTCTCAAATAGAGGCCTGAAAATGCGGCGAAATGGTTCCCGTAAATAATGGTACGGCAGTGTTTGCTTCGCGCTTGACTTGGCGGGGGCACTGCCGTGCCCCCAGATCGATTATCCTAGTTTTTATAGTTTTCCCTTTATCTGGCCATTAAACCCTAACTCTGTACCAAATTTCAGCTCTCTAAGTTTATGGGAAGTACTAGTTCTATTTTGATGATCATGAGTGAGTGAGTGAGTGAGTGAGTGAGTGAGTGAGTGTCGTAAATGCGAAACTTTGCTTTCGCTTAACTTCGGAACTAAATGACCTACAGACTTGAAATTTTGGATTTTAAGTATGTGATTATAGCTTACTGGATGACGAAAATTTCTGCGTTCTGGTCTTATCCAGAGGTTCTTAAATAGGGGCCTGAAAATGCGGCGAAATGGTTCCAGTAAAGGATGGTACGGCAGTGTTTGCTTCGCGCTCGACTTTGGCGGGTGCACTGCCGTGCCCCCAGATACTATACATAGTGAAATACAAAAAAATGAATTTATTTCTCCCATAACAAAGTACACTTTGTTATGGGAGAAATAAATTCATTTTTTATCGACTTACCTATAACCCGGTATATAAAAAGTCTGAAGATGTTTATGTCCGTCTGTCATTACCCAACTACGGCGAAGCCGTATATATGTACATATTATGTATGTGTATGTAAGTATGTTTGTTTGTTCCACCGTAGTCCAAGTTGTTGCCTAAACTACCGATCTGATTTTAACAAATAAGATGTCAATAGGTTCGTAATAACAGCCCGGGTAACATCGGCTATATAATTTAAGTATAATGCGATTCAATCATGAGAATCGGATCGAGTCGGCGCCATATTGTTTCGAATTTAGACTATTATGATAGTTAAATTTATGTTTAGATAATTAATTGCTATTTAACGTTTTTATTTAAATTCGATGCAAGACTATTAATGTATTTATGTACCTACACGTGATATTTGACAGAAAATGGTCATTGACGTTCCTATTCTACTCGTACATATAGTCGGGTTACAGTTTTTATATTCCTGATTTATTATTCTAATATTAATATATTACCACTACAATAGCATCTAAATATTTTTACTACAGCATAGTCTTGATTCTTGAAGCCTGCCTCCGCCACTGACGAGTAACGGTCAGTAGGCATTAGTTTGGGTAACGCTTGCACAACGCGAACGGTGAGTCAGCGGTTTGGGGCTCTCACGGCAGCCGGCACACGGCAGGCCTCCCGTGTGCCTCCCGCCTCCGAGATCAGCTGATAACCCCAGACAATACCAGCATTACTATGTTCAGTTACACGAAATGTTTTACCACTAATAGCAGAGGTGAACTGGATTTGTCAGAAAATGATTGACGGATTTATGCAATGTTTCTAGTTTCTACCTACTGAATTCTAAGTAGGTAGCAAAGCGACGACAGCGACGTGTGTATATAAGCTCTGCGTCTGTTGTGGACCGACCTTTAGTAAACCCGAATTGGTTACTATGTAATAAATGATTTATGTTAAAGTGGGCTAGCAATTGATTTGGACACCACTGTATTTCTAGGAATAACACTAGATTGTAAATTACAGTGGGGTCCCCATATTGCAAATCTGGCAGATAAGCTCAGTTCTGCAGCATATGCAGTCAAAAAAATTAGAGAAATTACCGATGAGGATACAGCGCGGCTAGTTTATTTTAGTTATTTTCATAGTATAATGTCATATGGCATTCTTCTTTGGGGAAACGCTGCGGACATTAATACAATATTTGTGCTACAGAAGCGAGCTACACGTTCTATTTATAAGATGTCATGTTTTGAATCTCTGAGAGAAAAATTTAAAGAAATAGGTATTCTGACCGTTGCTTCTCAATACATTTTGGACAATGTGTTGTATGTCAGAAAGAATTTAACGAATTTTAAAAAGAAAAGTGACACACATTGTAGGAATACTAGAAATAGGAACAAGTTAGAAATACCAGTGATCAGACTTAGTAAAGTAAGTAAATCTTTTAAAGGTCAATGTATACGCCTTTATAATAGAATCCCAGAAAACGTTCAAAATCTTTCCATTAATAAATTTAAAAAAGCTGTTAAAGAACGTTTGTGTGCTAAAGCTTATTATAAAGTCAGTGATTTCACTAACGATTGCACACCTTGGGAATAAGATGGCCCCATGCAAGGCTGCTTTTATGTACTTAAGTATGTTCTATGTACTTATGACTAATGTTATATAGATTAAGTTACAACATTGTAAAATATTTTTTGAAAAGAACAATTTTCCCATCTTTTTGCTAAAAGGTGGCCCCGTGCGAGTTTCTTACGCCGGTTCTTCTCGCCGGGCTAGTTTCCAAACCGGTGGTAGGCATCATGTAGGACAATTCTATAAGTGTTATATTATAACCTACATGGAAATAAAAAATTTGAGTTTGAGTTTAATTATATCATCCATGGCAGATATGTGTGCAGTAATTTTTTTTTGTGCTAATTCATATTTTCTTTTTATCTGTGTTAAGGAGCTGTGTAATTCTGAAATTTCAGACTGAAGGCTACATACATCCGCCTCATAGTCAAACCTAGTATTTTTCAACTCCTCGCAGCAGCAAATAATTGATTTTTTAATAATATTTTATTTTTAGACATATTTTTAAGCTGCTTTACAAATTTCTGGTTTTTTAGTAATAAATTTTGTGTTTTTCTAATACATTTCTTAACTTTTACATATTTTTTCAACTTATTTTTACTGTTCATAATATGACAGGCCGTTATTGTGTCGTCCTCTGTCAAGTCTATGGTAGTTATGTTATTTTTATTAGATGAGTCATTTACACTCCCTAACAGTTCATCGTACAAACTTTGTGTTTCCTCAGATTTTTTACTATTTATTTGACATTCTAATCTAAGGTTTGGTAAAATCAATTACGGATACTTCGGGCATATGATCTGCTGCTTATGTTAAGACATTTAAGAAGAAAAATAATTGTCATACTCGAAAAAAAAATTGTCTTTATAAGGACGAGTTTGCGTTTTGCGGTGAGTCGCCCATACATTAGATGATTATTTTAGTTTGAGTATGACAATTATTTCTCTGCCTAAACGTCTTTACTTAAGCAGTGGATCACGTGCCTGAAGTATCCGTAATTGATTTTTGGAGACCTTATATACTCACTCACACACACATACACACACCTATTTACATTCATATACATTTTTTTTGTCCGAGGTACTATTTCTTAAGATAGATGCTTCTTAGGGCTCCCTTTGTTATAGAACCTTCGCTACATTGTACCTACCGTACATCGTCGGTCGTCCTCATAAAACAATGTCTTAACCACATTATAATAGTCATGGACGTAGCCAGCCCCTCTGAAATGGGCCGGTTGGTATATACAGAGATCTGACCTATATACAGAGGCGTATTTGGAAATTTTGCGCCCCAGGCCATTTAACATATTTTGCCGCCCATTAACCCTATCTGAAAGATGATTTTTTTGAAGTTATTTTAGAAAAAAAGTGAACAGCGTAATTCAGAACTTTGATACTAATTTGTACTAGGTATATGTATGTTTATGTTAACTCAAACCTGGCTACGCCCGTGATAATATTACATTGGAATTTAATATTTATTTACTCTCTATTCTTGCAATGTTCGTAAGCGCCACTCGCTAGTTAACGTTTTCATCCGGAAATCCCGTCTACTCTATTCGCACCTTTATTATTCCAAACGTAACAAATAGAAAATGCTATAGATTAATTCTTCCAAATACTAAAAACTTTCAAAGTACCTACTGACATCTATAATTCTGAAATAAGTAGATATATATTATGTACATAAATATAATAACAAAAAAATAATAAACATTTATTAACCCGTGAAACATTTTACCCCCTTACTAATAAAATACACAGCGATCACGCTATTCAATGTTGCCACAGGGGCGACACTCTCCACAAATGACAGTTCGAGCACCGACAAATGTCAGTTATGTCGACTTAAGCCTAGGGTTGACATCGAATTAATTTAAAATATTTTTTACGCCCGCGTAAATATAATACTTTTTACGCGGGCGAAGCCGCAGGCAAGAGCTAGATACTTAATATGAAAAGAGAAATCATACCTACCTACCTAGCTACTTTAATCCACGTCTCAGTTATTTATTGTACTGCGTGTGATAAAAGCAAGGGTTAGGTTAGAAAAAATAAGTAATAATTATCGAGGTAGGTAGATACTTACCTTTCTGGATTATTAGGCAAGCGGAAGAAGCTTTTGTCATAATTTTTTTCTTGGTTATTACGGCGACCATATACATACAATCACAATAATTATGCCCACTCATTTTAAGGCCGATCAGGAAATTCCTAATATGTTAGGTACACGGTACGTGCGATTTGAACTTTTAAAGGATACTGATTTTTACAATCCCGATTTCCAAATGTCTAACGTCTAATAGCCATATTTTTTTAATCAAAAATGTACTCAGACCATTGGCCCTTATATTGGAAAAATATACCTTGTGTCCTTAGCAATTGGGTTTAATTTGTACTTAATTTTTAAGTAGTACAAAGACTATTTTAATAATATCAATGCAATTTTAAATTTTTATTACCACTCAATAAGTGTTGTAAGTTGTAACACAACCAAGATCGTCGCACAATATCGATAGGTATCGACAGATCTAAATGAGATTAAGTACTACATGTAATATTCAATCTAAAATATTATGCGGAAATCCTTACTAATATTTTACTACTATTATAAATATGAAAGTTTGTGAGGATGTATGGATGGATGAATGGATGGACGGATGAATCTTAAACGGGCAAATAGCATACCACACGTTTGTTACTCTTTAACGCAATAACTATTGAACGGGTTTTAATAAAAAATTGATATACGTTCGAGGTTAACGTCCTACAACCTTTACCCAACCCAAGCATATTTCGTTAAAAATATCGATAAAATCAAATTATTGCATGACATCACTAGTGAAACAAAAAACAAATATTTTTTATTTTATTATTTTATTACGTCGCGTCAGACGATGACGCGACGTTTACTTTCTTATGAAATTACACTGTCGCGTCGCTGCGTCGGCGAAACTGCCAGCCCCGTGAACCATAGTCCAGGCTGGGAAAAAGTTACACCCCACCCGCCCCCGCATTCGCCCAGACACGCACACACAGCTGCGAGCGGCGAGTCGTGTAAATCGGTGGAGTGACGGTTCTTTACGTTAGTAATATATATTCTTTGATGTTGCTGTCTCCGTCTGTCAAGTGACTTTACCAAAGTATCGGACAAACACCGCAACATTGAGGTTATCCGCCGTGTACCTTAATATTTTTATTAGTAAGGGGGTAAAATATAATTGTACAAGTTTATGACAACCATTCCTCATCCACCTGTGCCGGAGGGTGCGAACTGCTAAAGTGCTAAGTGCTAACTCATAAATACAATCTTCAGAATATATTGCCAAAGTTCCAGCGCCATCTGTCGTCGGATCTGTGATTTATGTAGTAATGAGTGTCGTCCACAGATGGCGCTTGTTTATTGCGATCCCGAGATTTATGAGGGGTGATTGCTGAAGCTCTGAAAAAGTGTTTCGATTAATTGTATGTGTCTGAAGCGTTTTAGTGTTTTGTTATTCCATAAAGAAATTGAAACTCGTATTGATTTATTTCAATTGTAAAATGATGCGTTTATGATTAAAATTAAAGTTTTTGTCTATTGGTTGGCTACATATTTTATTTTAGAATCTACGATATAACTTTGAAATTATAAAACTTTTAGTTCCTCTATTTTTAGGCCTTTACAGTTTATACTTATAATAATGTGTATATCGTAGAGAAAATTGTGCCATATGAATCATATTATACAGTATAATTTTATTATTTTTATGTTAAAACTTAAAACCGTATAATTATATTGTCACCGTAAAATTGTAAAAACCGTTAGATTGTTATAAAGCTAGTGAAATCGTAAAATGTTGATAGACTTCCGACGCGAATATGCTGCCATTAATATAGTTAGATTGTAAAATATCCAACGAGATTGTAAAAATATGTCGAAAGATTAAAAACTATATGTTTATACTTAATCTAACGAAAAAATATAATGTGTTAAATTATAGGCAGCATATTCGCGTCGGAAGTCTATCAACATTTTACGATTTCACTAGTTTTATTACAATCTAAAGGTTTTTACAATTTTACGGTGACATTTTCTGGGGGCACGGCAGTGCCCACGCCAAGTCGAGCGCGAAGCAAACACTGCCGTACCATCCTTTACTGGAACCATTTAGCCGCATTTTCAGGCCCCTATTTGAGCACCTCTGGATAAGACCAGAACACAGAAATTTTCGTCATCCAGTAAGCTATAATCACATACTTAAAATCCAAAATTTCAAGTCTATAGGTCATTTAGTTCCGACTTCCGAAGTTAAGCGAAAGCAAAGTTTCGCATTTATGACACTCACTCACTCACTCACTCACTCATGGTCATCAGAATAGAACTAGTACTTCCCATAAACTCAGGGAGCTGAAATTTGGTACAGAGTTAGGGTTTTATGGCCACATAAAGGGAAAAGTATAAAAACTAGGATAATCGATCTGGGGGTAGTGCCCCAGCCAAGTCGAGCGCAAAGCAAACACTGCCGTACCATTCTTTACTGGAACCATTTCGCCGCATTTTCAGGCCCCTATTTGAGAACCTCTGGATAAGACCAGAACGTCGATCTGGGGGCACGGTAGTGCCCCCGCCAAGTCAAGCGCGAAGCAAACACTGTCGTACCATTATTTACTGGAACCATTTCGCCCCATTTTCAGGCCCCTATTTGAGAACCTCTGGATAAGACCAGAACGTCGATCTGGGGGCACGGCAGTGCCCCCGCCAAGTCGAGCGCGAAGCAAACACGTCATCCAGTAAGCTATAATCACATACTTAAAATCCAAAATTTCAAGTCTGTAGGTCATTTAGTTCCGACTTCCGAAGTTAAGCGAAAGCAAAGTTTCGCATTTATGACACTCACTCACTCACTCACTCATGATCATCAGAATAGAACTAGTACTTCCCATAAACTCAGGGAGCTGAAATTTAGTACAGAGTTAGGGTTTAATGGCCACATAAAGGGAAAACTATAAAAACTAGGATAATCGATCTGGGGGTAGTGCCCCAGCCAAGTCGAGCGCGAAGCAAACACTGCCGTACCATTCTTTACTGGAACCATTTCGCCGCATTTTCAGGCCCCTATTTGAGAACCTCTGGATAAGACCAGAACGTCGATCTGGGGGCACGGCAGTGCCCCCGCCAAGTCGAGCGCGAAGCAAACACGTCATCCAGTAAGCTATAATCACATACTTAAAATCCAAAATTTCAAGTCTGTAGGTCATTTAGTTCCGAAGTTAAGCGAAAGCAAAGTTTCGCATTTATGACACTCACTCAGTCACTCGCTCATGATCATCAGAATAGAACTAGTACTTCCCATGAACTCAGAGAGCTGAAATTTGGTACAGAGTTAGGGTTTAATGGCCACATAAAGGGAAAACTATAAAAACTAGGATAATCGACATCTGGAGTACCTGGTGACCCTGATTAGAAAACACAAGAGCCCAACCAAACTATTAGAGATCGACATACCGCCTTTACAAAAAATATTCAACTTGATGGGTCGCTTCATTTGATGTCAAAAATTGAAGGTCTGAAGTATCTGGTGAAGAATCCTCAGCTGGTCTCAGCTGATTAGAGATATGTTAATGCCCCCCTTCTACTATTGGTACATAAAAAAATCGACTGTCATTGCAAAAACCTAGCGAAGTGGGACACATCTTCTAATTTAATCTAGTCCGTAGCGTTCCACTGCTGGGCGAATGCCTCCCCTTCTGCTTTTGATACGCATATAAATAAAATTAAAGGAAAACTCTGGATAAGACTAGACTGGCTTTTATACTTATATATTTTACAAGTTTACAAGAAGAAATAGTCGAACGATTAACTTTATTCTACTTGATCATTACACAAATTAAATAAACAAATGACACTAAAATTTAGTAAAATAAATCAATATGCCCACGTTTCTACAAAAAGAAGTGAAATCCCACCAAAAACTTTCTGTAAAAAACTAGCCAAGTCTCGATAGAGCTGCTTGTTTATCTCTAAAAAGTAGTGAAATGTAGACAAAGTCGTGCCAAGTCTAAGGTTCCTTACTGCGATTTCTTTATTATTGTATAACTATAATAATAAAGAAATCGCAGTAAGGAACCTTAGACTTGGCACGACTTTGTCACACAACATTAACATGTTGTGTGACTTGGCCGTTGAACATTCTTTAAACGTTAGTGGGTACAAGTCAATTTTGTTTACACGTAATGTATATCTGTTGTAACTACCTATGTTTGTTAAGCAAGATAATAGCCCATACTGGTATTGGTAATTGGACGCTAATGTCTCATTTTAGGCTGTTGTTGAATGTAGAACACATGTATTGGAGCAATGGTGTCATGGAGCCCCTTTTGTACCCTTGAGGGTACACAACTGTGTCACACAACATTAACTATAATAATAAAGAAATCGCAGTAAGGAACCTTAGACTTGGCACGACTTTGTCTAGATTTCACTACTTTTTAAAGATAAACAAGCAGCTCTATCGAGACTTGGCTAGTTTTTTACAGAATGTTTTGGTGGGATTTATGTATACTTACTGGGTGCAATTGGAGACCGTGTGGCAACTTTCAAAAGTGAATAATATACCTACTCATGAATATAAGTAACATAAATTTATAAAAGTGCTAAGGTGCCTTCGCACTTTTATATTAAACAGCTGATTTTTAGCTTCTCGCTAAGAAAATCTAAGATTTTCAAAAATCGGGAAGTTATTGGGTTAACCCCGTTTTGTAAAAATCGAATTCTTATCAGATCTCGACGTTCTGAGGTCACAGGAAGCTTCCCTGACTACCCCCGCGAGGGTGTCACTATGTCTGTCTGTATGTAATATGTATCATGTGTGTGTGTGATTATGTAAACCTCTTAGGTACCTCCATTTGAACGGTTAACTTCTCTTTTGAACGGTTTAACCGATTTTATTGCGGCTGGCGCCGTTCGAAAGGGCTTGACCGAACTTAGATTTTTAATACAACTTGGACCGATCCGGGCAGAGAGATTTCAATAAAATAAAGTTTTTTTTTTTTGGAATAAATTTAAACGGCTTTATCGATTAACTCCAAAAACTAACCAGCTCTTAATCATGAAAAAACCACGTTGATCGCCGCTAATCCGGTTCACGTTGATCTTTAAAATCGGTTGATTCGTTCGAAAGATATCGTGAAGGAAAGAAAAGCGAAAAGTGTTTTTGCGGAATTAGGTACTCCGAAATTTTTTATCTAAAAAATTTTTGTTGTCGATTGTTTCAAAGGACATGAAAAACTGCATCGATTGCCGCCAATCGCGTGAAAATTGGAAAAAATAGTGAAAATTTTAAAAAATAGTGTTTTATTAAACTTTTTTTTTTCATCTTCTTTCATCAGACTTTTGACCGAATGATGCATAAGATAAAATTTAAGCACTTAGCGGGAAGTTCCGTGCGATGGCCTTTAGGTCAACTGTTTTCCTATTTTTTTTAAGTAGGAAAGTTGACTTCATAATAATAATAATAATATAATAATATCTATGGACGCTTCACACCACGTCAATCTGATCCCGTGGTAAGTTCTCGAAGAACTTGTGTTACGGGTATCAGACAACGGAAATATATTTAATACTTTTATACTATACACATATTTAAGATTTTTATTATATTATACACATATTTAATACACATCCATGACCCAGGAACACAGAAAAACTTTTTGTCCCTTCGGCGGGATTTGAACCCGCGACCCCCGGCTTGAGCACCAACACGCTCAACCAACTGAGCCACAGAGGGCGTTATTTATATAAACGTTATTCATATTCATGAGTATACTCACTTCTGAAAGTTTCCAGACGGTCGCCAATTGCACCCAGAATATTTATTTTATAATAAAATTAACACGGTCATAATAAAATGAGACTGATAAAACTGCTGAATATAAAATTTATAATTCTGTGACTGATTAAACTGTGTCTGTACCTAGTACCTACATTATTTAGCCACAGAATTTAAAATAATTTAAAAATACTTAAGAAGTAACAAAATAATCATAAACGACAACGACCTCAGTGACTCAATGGTTGAGCGTGTTGTTTTTAAAACTAATTTTATGATTTTACTCTTGTTGATAGAGCTATACAGTCGCCATCTATAGAGTAAATTATAAAATCAACTATCATATTAGTTACACTTGTTATTTATAGATGGCGCTAAACAAGAGGAAAAGCGCCATCTAGTGTTACTTGGTTAACTTGTTCAATTAGTGAATGAGTTCTCTAATGTATTCATAGATGTCGCTACAGGGACGTAAAAGGGAAATCTTGTATTATTTATATACTTCACGTTCATTGAACGTTAAACTTCTTGAATCTCTCGATAGATGTCGCTACAAGTCTCGAATACGAAAGTTTGTGCATCCATTATTATTTTACACTCGTTATAAAAGCGTTCTAACTCCTCAAACCTTTCCGCGAAGGTGTGAAAATGATTTTTGTTTCGTTTTTTGTTGTCCATCTCTGGTTGTTTTATGTTTGGGCGTGAGAACCTGTACGGGCCACGGGCTATTGTGTGCAGGCTGCAGTCTGCAGCACGTACGGGCAACTACGTGAACTACGTGGCATTTTTTACGAGCGAGCGCCGTGAATTGTACTTGCCGTGCTACACAAAGGGACTGCGCCGTTGACAAATAGTTACAAACGCTCAATCACAGTAGACATTTTAGCAAACAACATTTACGCACCGATCTATCGAATTGTGTTACATACCTACCTACTTAGTAGCTTCTAAGTTCTAACGTCTCTCAAGGCACTCAAGGTCTCACTCCGTAGGTTTGACAAACTTAACGTTAATGGACTATAAATAATAATGCTAGGCGCTGGTCTAGGTCTACCCAAGGATCTGTGTTTTCAACGTAATCGCACCAGTTTTATTTAGACGGCCGTATTAATTTATACTGTCATGGTCCGGTCCGGTAGTTGTGGTATAGTATACGGGCATGCGACCCCGGCTTCCCTAGCTATTACTGTCGTATCCCTTGCCCTCCTGGGCGGTAATATCCTACATTCCCTATTTCCCACTCTAACTTACCAATCTTCCTTTCCACCTCACCTATCCTTCCCTTTCCCTATTCCTACCCTCTCCACCAATCCGTGGAAACGCAATGGATAATCAAAAATAATTTAATTTTCCAAAATGGCGGCGATGTGGTACGCCACCCATCACGTCTCGTTTCTCGCGGAGGCGAAAAGCGGACCATGGAGAGACGCTTGGCTACGTTGAATGTAAGAGGAGGAATGGATGGTAAGAATGAAAGTGGACGAAGCGAAAGAAGTATGTAAGGATCGTAGCAAGTGGAAATAAGTGGTCTCTGCCTACCCCTACGGGAAAGAGGCGGTCCTGCCTACCCCGATGGGAAAAAGGCGTGATTATATGTATGTATGTATGTATTAATTTATTTTTGTCAAACCTACGTAGTAGGGAGCTGAAACGTTAGAACTTAGAAGCTACTGTGAGAGCAACCTCTTTTATTATAGTATAGTACCTACTTAGGTACCTAATTGATGTTTCATAGTTCGAATCACTTAGTGTTGCCATTTTAGACCGTAATGGTGCTCGTCCATTTCTATCTTTTCTATTGATAAATTCTTTTAGTGAGTTGGAGTAGAGAGAGTAGAAAAGTTTTAGTGACCCTTCACGAACTCCAACGTTTGAAATTATAGATCTATTTTTATCGCATTTTCTACCCAATACATGTCACCCAACCTACAATATGAAGAATTATTAGAAATTATGATGTTTTAGTTTTTACTTTTGTTAACAATTAACGAAAGTTTTCATTTGCTTATTAGGTACTATTAGACATGCAAGTTTGACGAAAACTTGTCAAAATGTCGAAATTATTTTTTACCCCCGACGAACACCTACCCACTGGGTCCGAGGTGTAATAAGTTGCGGTTTTGTCTTTATGTCTGTATATCTGTCCATGTGGCGTCGCGTCGTAGCTCCAAAACACAATTCGTTTACAGAATTTCACAAGTCTCGTGAAAACACTCCTTATAAATGTCGCGGAACCAAAATGATTACATATTCAATTAAATATTATTATGAGTAGTAACAGCTCGTGGTCCGGTGGTTTAGAGCTTGGCTCTCGACTCGGAGGTCGTGGGTTCGATTCCCGCGTTGGAACAACAAAAAATGTTGTTTCCAAGTTTTGTTAGGACAATTCAAGCTGATTACCTGATTGTCTGACAAGAAAGATGACCCATGAGTCGAATGGGCATGTAAAAAGTCGGACCTGCGCCTCTCTTGCCAGACGTGTCGGTTATTCGTCTCATTGGGTATCGATAGTAAAGGAAGAAAGAGTGCTCTTGTGTACTGCGCACACACCTGAGCACTACTTAATAACTCCTGCGTAGCTGACCTGGTTTCAATGAAACTGGCCACCGTCACGGAAAACAATGTGGGATTTTTATTATGAGTAGGAAGAAAAGTAGGTAATGAAATATAATCAGATATTAAAAAAAACAATTAATCATTATCCACTTTCTAAGATCCTTAAAATTGCTAATCACCCATAATTAAAAATAAACTTTCTTCTGTACTTATAAAGCTGTGTGTCTGTAATTATTAAGTATCTTTTAATTTTAATTAATTTACCATGATGTTTAATTAACTCAGATCAATCTTAGTTGAAGTTATTGTTCGTCTTCAAATAGCTCTTCTTTCTTTCTTTCCTTATAAATTACAATGCACATATTATAAAAAAAAGTTTTATCATTATACTAGCATTAATTGCCCGCTTCGAACGCGTGAAATTAGGTTTCAAACATTCATCCCTTGTTTTTGGGGGTTGAATTTTGGGAAATTCTTCCTTAGTGGATGCCTACATCATATGAGGAATACGTGTGCAAAATTGCAAATTTCTAGCCTTTCTAGGGTTTGGCCTGTGCGTTGATTAAAGTGTTGCCAGATAGAATATCTTATCAAATCCGCGACAATTCTAGAACAAACGGTGTCGGCCTGTCGGGTCGTGGCCATGGGAAAAGTATATTTTTTGGTTCCGTACCCAAAGGTACCCTATTACTAAGACTTCGCTCTCTGTCCGTCCGTCTGTCTGTCACCAGGTTGTATCTCAAGAACCGTGATAGCTAGCCAGTTGAAATGATGTATTTCTGTTGCCGCTATAACAACAAATACTAAAACAAAATAAAATTAATACCTATATAACGAGGGCTCCGATACAACAAACGTGATTTTTTTGCCGTTTTGTACGGAATCTATGCGCAAGTCTGACTCGCACTTGGCCAGTTTTTATTATTTAGGTATATTAGTATCCGAAGAGGAAAATGACACTTATTTTTAAATACTTTTACCATATAGGTATCTACGTACTTAGTGGACAGTGCCGGATTAAGCCAGCACGGGGCCTAAAGCAAATTTTTTTTTCTATTTTACTACCTGAACTAAACTTTACACCCTGAAGGACATGTGTACTTTAGAAAATACAATTAAATCGATAGCCTAAAACCGACCGTCGGTACTAAATAATATAACATGTTCTTTATGTTAGACCAAATTGAATGAAATTTTAAAAAATATGTGAAATTAAAAAATCCTACTTTCTAGATTAAAATCTGTTCAACTTTATAACCTGAAAGACTGTGAACTTCGGAAAAATACAATAAAATCAACATATTATAGCGGAATATCGGACAAAATAATATAATATGTTGGATATGTTAAAAGTGAGCGAGCGGAGCGAGCGAGCTAAATTTCTACTTGACCAATTAAAATCTATTTAAATTTTAAACCCTGAAAGACTGCACTTGTAAAAACGCAATCAAATTAATAGCCTAAAACAGAACGTCAGTTTAAAATAATATAATGTGTTGAAATTATGTAAAAAAGCGAGCGATCCAAGCGAGCGAGAAAAATATTTTTTTTATATATTTGACCAATTATAATCTTAACTTTGAACTCTGAAAGACTGCACTTGGAAAAATACAATCAAATCAATAGCTTCAAATAGAACGTCAGTACAAAATAAAGTAAAAGAACGCCGCGCCGCGCCGCGCCGTAAAGAACGTAATGTAATTTCTATTTTTACTATTTTTTTCGAAATTTTAAATGTTTCTGCGTAAAAGACTTATGCAGTAGATCAAATCATAACTGGTTTTACCAAACTTTATTTGTACACAGATTATGGAAAGTTTTAATTTTCTAGATCGATCGATCGATATTCGAGAAATATCTTTATTCATGTCGAAGCTTGGCTTTTCAGTGCAGTAGTAAAGTCTTGCAGTAGTAGGTACAATCAAATCGAAATTTGTTCCTTCTTTCATTTGTGGTTTTATGCTATAATTATTATTATCAAACATTTTCAGCGACTTGAAATTATCCTGAAATTGCCGCATACCATATTGTAGAGCGCAGAGCCGACGTCAGTGATCATACAAACGGACAGACAGACCTGTCATAATTTCATTCCCTGTCCATCCGCTTCATTGTGTCATGTGTAGCCCCATTGACAGACAAACGGACAGACAACTATACATACGTTTCCGAGAACCGGCAGAAATGACGTTTTGCATTGTTCCAATCCCGTTCTAAATTTAAACTTCATTCATAATTTTTTAAAGACATTTTCGTCTACGGATCCCGTCTGACAATGCCAAGATTTTGGCAAACGTTCAAGTGAGAATAATTATCTGAGATTAAATCAAACGCGTTACATGTAGGGCTTCAGGCCCACAAAGCCTGCAATGAAGTTTTTTGGAAATTTCAGCCCAATCCTACCTACCCAACTACCCAATCCCATAAACGTGAAGGTTTATGACGATAAATGGATGTTTAATCTTTCACGCAAAAACTACTAACCGGATTTTGAAGAGATTTCGTATGGTAGTAGACTACTTTTGATCTCGGAAAAGTTCAGTGTCCCTGGGGAATAATGTATTTACGCGCGCGTAGCTAGTTTTTATGTAATTACGAGTAAACAAAACATTAAACTCGACCAAATTAACGTGTGCTTGAATAGCCTTCTATTTGTTTACGTTTATATTAAATGGGACCTGAAAGGAGTCGGTAATAGTGTGACATGTTTGACAGCATGAGCATGTTCGCGAGCCCCGCCGAGCCCAGGCACGAGCGCAGTGACGAACTGACGAACCACCGAGACCGCGACAGATGTCCTGCGCTCGCGCTAGCGCTCATTAGGGCTGACACAAATGAGTTATTGAAAATCATAATCAATTAGCTTTTATTACTGAAGCGATGCGAATGCGATCTAGGTATCTTATTTGTGTTCTCCTGAATATAAAGTTCTTATTGTAGAATAAAGCACGAATACCGCATGAGAAATCTACTAAAATCTAATTACAGTGCGACCATGTTTCTTATGGTTGTCATTTACATCGTCTGTCAGTTTCTATAGAAAAAGGAAGATTGTCAAAACCATTAGCAAGTGGGTTTTACTGTTATTGTCCGTTATGTGGCATCTAAAGGGGTGAATTAAACACGACCATCTAAATGGTCATTCGGTTAAGTCGTTAGGCAATTTTGCCAACAAAAATGCCAAGGCGGTTTGTCAAGGGACTTGCATGGCGAATATCTACCCATGTTACATGTACCAAGAGCTGTGACGGCGAAGATAATATCATATTTTAAGTTATGATAAAAATATAATCGCTTGCTATTCAGTTTATAATATGAAGTATATCAGACGGCTTAGGAACTATATATTTTCATATTACGTGCTGTAATATGAAATATATCCAGGCATCTTAAGATAAAATAGTATAGCATCTTCGCCATGTGTAACACCCTTAAATCTCGTATTATTGGTTTGGACGACTCTTTTTTAGCCCTGTGATGGGTCATTGTCATTTTATTATTATTTATCATCGGCATGTGAGTTGTCCATAACCTCCCTTCTAAAAATCGCTAAAGCCAGTTCTCTGGATTCATCTTTGCATCATTTTCTACCAGATCTACTGCAGTTTTCTGTTTCGCCAGCCCTAGCCCTAAGCGCCTTCGAAGCATCTATTTAACCTCGAAATGAGCTGTTTTTATGTGAGGTTTTTATTGAAGCTGCCGTCTACTAATATTATGCTTATGTTACCATTTTTTCAGTTCTTATCTCGCATGGGAAAAAAATATTTTTTATCCGCCGTTTGCATATGTCGGAAAAAATATTTTTTATCTGTCGGCGCGGGCACATGGCGTCGCGCGTGCTACCAGCACATTGCGCTCGATTTTTTTCGCATCCGATTCGAAATTTAAACACGCGCATATGCGCGGGCGCAGATATTGTTTTTTTTTTTAAGATGCCGACTTCGCTCCCCTCGCGGCTTTGTTTATGGGCTATGAAAAACGTATTGGAATAAAGTTGCGTTTAATGCGAGTTCTGTGGGCCCCGCGGCGTTCTATAAGGTTATTGGATAGCATAATTTTATGGGAATATTAACGTTTCTGGGAAAGTTGGACGCGGTTTTATGGTGGAACATCCAATACTCTGATAGTTAATGTGAAACAACTCGTATTTTGTAGGTTTTACGGTCGAACACTGGATCGATAGTTAAATTAAGTGATGCTCAAGTCGCATGCTGTCCTTGTCGTTTCGGCTGGCAGAGACAGCGACAGCCTGATAGGAGGGCGCTTAATTTTGATTAGCATTTAGTACTCGGCCAGTCTTTAGGTAATATCCGAACATTGTAGCAAGTAGCAACACAGCCCACAGGTAGAACTGAGGAGAAGCTCTATGAAGGTACAGGAATTAATATGCTACTAACTTTTCACAATATTACAGCTACTTATTAAGTACTCTGTACACTGTACGAGCTGCATAGTAGTGGTCCACGATGTTCAGGACCTGTGTCACAATAATAGATGTCGGATAGCTTATTCGAAAAATTTCGGAGGTTTCTGCTTACTTTGTATCGAGCGAGAGAGACAAAACTTGCAAATAAGCAATTTGCTTATCGATACATTGTGAAATTTAAGTATTTGCTTGCCTTCTCTACCTTTTTGTATTTTGTATCAGTTTGTATCTAATTAATTGTTTTTTTTTTTTCGTTTTTGGTAAATACAGTAAAACCCTTTTGCTAATGGCCCTCGGCAATCTTCGTTTTTCTGTGGAAATGACCACCGCTGTATAAAAATGACGATTGCCGAAAGACATTGAGGTGGTGTCATACTGTTATAGGAGTATGACATTGATATAGTGATGATGATGATTGATGTCCAGAAAGTTGCGTGTTCTGTCGAGGGTCACCAATTATAGGAGTATTCTCACTATAAGTTTTAATAAATAAAACGGTTTCTATATCACAACAAGATCACAACCATTTATTACCAAGAAAACGAAACGGAGTAGAAAGAGTGACGTTGTCCTTTTTTGTCATAATCTTTTTATTTTTATTTCTAGGAGCTGCCAGCCACACTGTAATACGTTTATTAATACTTAATTTTTGAGGAATAAATTAATTTTAATTGATATTAATTTTTTTTTTGTTTAATTCGACCCGGTCGGGACAGGCAAAGGGAGCGTTGCCCATACAGCCAAGATATTAATCCGATTGTATCCAAATTCTAATGTATTTTTCACATATTTTATGAAGTAAAACTACTTAAGGCTTTTTTTTTTTCTCAAAGCAAAGAACACCTCGCATACAGCCATAACTAACCCGGTGTCGATCCTAACGATGTTATTAATTGTTTTGAGGGTTAAGTCAATTATAACCCGTTGCTGTCGACGGTTTTTTGTTTTTGGTAAAGGGTTCGAATGTGGGAACTTTTTACCAATAGCAGGATTGTGAAAGAATGTTAGTGATGAACTCTTAATGTGACTTTTCAAAAAAATTATATTATTAATAACTCTCCACACCGATCTCGGTGACGGTGGCCGGTTTCCCAACCAGGTTTGAAACCAGGCCAGTTACGCAGGAGTAATTTTATAGTGCTCAAGTGTGTACGCAGTACACAAGAGCACTCTCTCTTCCTTTACTCTCATAACCCAGTGGGAAGGATAACCGACACGACTGACGAGAGATCAGGTCCGCCTTTTTACATGCCCATCCGACGCATGAAGCATCTTTCTTGTCAGACAATCAGGTGATCAGCCTGCATTGTCCTAACCAAACTTGGAAACAACATTTTTTCGTTGTTCTAACGCGGGAATCGAACCCACTCGAATGCTCTAACCACTAGACCACGGAGGCTGTTTGTTTGATATTATTAGTATGCTAATCAATCGCTAGATGCTTAGCTTTTGAAGGAATGGGATGAAACGCGGCCTCATACAAAACCGGAGATAAAGCCAACTCTTGCCATGTAAATGAGAATATCGGAGGTCCAAGTGGGAGTCTTAGGCTGGGACTGAAAACAAAACTCTGCGATAGTAGAATAGAGTTGAAAATCGAAGTGTCGAGTGTCGAGCTGTCATATTTGACATTGACATTTGACTCGATACTCGAGTGTTCGATTTTCAACTCTATTGAAGCTCTTAAGAACAGAGTTCTATATTCAGTACTCTGAATTTTCCCCGGCCCGCCGGTTTCCGGATAATATAGTCCGAGCCTTAAAAGATATCCTCTAACTCCTAGGGTGTCCACTGTCGGTGTACATACTACCTAAAATACCAATCTATTTAGCTCTGAAACCTAAACTATTTTGGTTTTAACTAACGTTTAAATCCAAACTTTGCCATTAATCAAAACGCATCTGAAGTCACATGCTGACATTGTCAATCGAGTAATGCCAGTACGATTAAGGGGTCCCCTAGCTTTGAGCAGCGATTGAGTGTTACCGTCCATTGATGTCGTAATGTCCATTCTGTTTCTCACGGCTCCGGCCGACCAAACCGTCGGTAACGACCGGCCCAAACATGGCGACCCGTTGACAATTAAGAGTTTTATTAACTCCTAATATAATTAATATCGTCGTATTAATATTGTCCGAGTGCGTGGCGGCGCGTAGGTGCGGGCCGAGATCACCGATGCCGAATATACAGACGAGAAATACGTTATTTTATAATACCTTTCCCGGTAGATAGGTATGTCCTTTTTCACACATTAAACACATTTCGAAATACTTTTCTATCTAGCTTTATTATTAAAAAAGTTTGTAACTAGCTGTTGCCCACGGCTCCGCCCGCGTAAATACAGTATCCCAAGGGAACACTATATTTTTCGGGATAAAAAGAAGTATGTCATGGGATACTCATCCCAACTTACCTGTCCGGCAGTGGCGAAGGCTGCTTCTCCTTCATAGGGAAGCCGGAGCCTGTATAATAGGTAGGGATTTCTATGAAGGTTGGCAAAAGTTAAGTGACAAGGGAAGCCGATAGGAATGGAGTTATAGGAACCCTTCGCCAATGCTGTCCGGTAATTGTGGTATAGTATACGGGTACGCGACCCCGGCTTCCCTAGCTATTACTGTCCTATCCCTTCCCCTCCTGGGCGGTAATATCCTACATTTCCTATTTCCCACTCTAACTTACCAATGTTCCTTTCCACACCACCTATCCTTCCCTTTCCCTATTCCCACCCTCTCCGCCAATCCGTGGGAACGCAATGGATAATAATCATAAAAATAATTCATTATCCAAAATGGCGGCGATGTGGTTCGCCACCCATCACGTCTCGTTCTCGCGGAGAGGAAAAGTGGCCCATGGAGAGCCGCTTCGCTACGTTGAATGTAAGAGGAGGAATGGATGGTAAGAATGAAAGTGGACGAAGCGAAACAAGTGTGTAAGGATCGTAGCAAGTGGAAAGAAGTGGTCTCTGCCTACCCCTATGGGAAAGAGGCGGTATCTGCCTACCCCTACGGGAAAGAGGCGTGATTATATGTATGTAAAAGAAGTATATGTGTTCAAATAGCATACCAAATTTCATCAAAATCCGTTCAGTATTTTTCGCGTGAAATAGTAACAAACATCCATCCGCCCACCCATACGTCCATCCTCACAAACTTTCACTGAAAAAATTACAATTATATTTGAAAACCGTCCAATTGCGAGTCGGACTTGGTCGGTACAAGAGGTTCCGAACAAAATGGCAAAAAAAAATTGTATGGGAAATGTACCTACTCTCATTTAAATATTTATTATATTATTATTATTGTAGTGACAACAGAAATAAATAATCAGTGAAAATTTCAACTGTGTAGCTGTGCCGGTTCATGAGATACAGCCTGGTGACAGACAGACGGACAGTGGAGTCTTAAGTAATAGGGTCCCGTATTTACTCTTGGGTACGGGACCCTAAACTTGACCCAGGTACTGTCATGTACCATCAATCTGTGCGAGTTGTGGTCGGCCACACGCCGCCCACCGCCGGCCGTTCATCTGCACGCCCGCACGCCCGCGCTCCAGCTACCCAGCTACCAGCATCTGCAACACCAGGCGCCACTCGTCGGTGGTCGGTCGGTGTGACCACAGGCGGGGGGGAGTTACCACAGGCAGGGGGGCGTCATCCCGGAGCTGCACCACGGTCGACACCCGGCGCCAGTGGCGTAGGGTTCTTTTAACACCATTCCTATAAGCTTCACTTGCCACTTACCTTTAGAAGACCCTCATCCAAATCCCCACCTATTATCCATGCAAGATCCCCTATGAAGGAGATTAGGCCTTCGCCCCTACTTGGCGCCACGTATAAGCGAAAAGCGACACAGAGTGATTGTTAAATAAATGTTTTTTATTATTATTGACTATTCATGCAATCGGTATGTAAAGTGCGGTCGCGGAGCACGTATTATTTCGTACATTAGCTCATCGCTGCTCGTCTCTTTCACTCGCGTACGAATGTATTGCTATCGCGTTTACACGGGTACGCGATTCGTGCGCGAGAGACAAGTAGCGATGTGCTCCGCGACCGCACTTAAAAACCGCCGTGCCTATAGATGGGCACGTACCCGGGTATTTACCCACCTACCGGGTAAATACCCATACGTACCCGGTAAATACCCATATCTACCCAAAATGCTGGGTAGATAAAATTCAACATTTTGTAACAATTTTCGAGCATATACTATATCAGATTAACGTTGTATTAGATATTAATCACTAATATTCCACTTCTATAGCTTTTAATCATATATTTATAGAGGAAAAAGGCTTTTTTTTTTATTTTTTTCTTTTTTATTCTTCGTACATTAGTTTGGAATTTTATCTTTAAACCAAATTTTACTAAACATAATAATGTAATGGTAAGTCAAAATCGTACTGAACTTTGGTTTTTACAACCAAGTGCATTTGTTACTTTGGTACCCCTTTGACTCAAATATACTGCCATTTACGACATAATCTTATAAAATATGACATTACACCAAATAGTCAAAACAATATCTATTTTGATTCTTACATCAAACATTAAAAAAAACTATGTTGAGAAGTTGAAATCATCTGGATTCTGGACCGTAAAAACCATTTTTTGCGAATTTAAAGTGTTATATGCACCAATCCGTGGGTGCCGGAGTAAGAATAGCACCTCCCCATATACTATCTCTTCCCGTGGGTGTCGTAAGATGCGACTGAGGGAAATACATACCGGAAATGGGCAGCAGCGTTTCCGCGAACTATCTTTCTTCTTATATCTTTATCTTATTCTTCTATCGGGAAGACGACCAACAGTCTCAAGGTGGAATCGAGTTTTCGTCTACAAGTCTCTTGTCAACAACATCGTGGCCATCGAAAGTTTGTCGAGTAGGGTTACGTACCTTATACTCAGAATATCTCAAAGATATTCGTAGAAGGTCATAGAAGTTTACGCACCTACCTCGTCTCACCCAGATGAAGAAGTCTGGTTATGTATGAGGACATAATTATCTAAAGCCATACATAACTCGAAAACTCACTTCAATGTTGTTATGGGAGATTTCAACGCAGTTAGACAAGCGAGGTGAAAACGAGCTGAAAGTGGGAAAATTTGGTTTTAGTCAGAGGAATCCCAGGGGCCAAAGGCTGGCCGATTTACTGGAAAAGGAATAACTCTTTATGTTGAATTCCTTCTTCCAGAAGCCACCTCACAGGAAATGGACCTGGATGAGCCCTGACGGGGAGACAAAAAATGAAATAAACTTCATCATGAGCACCCAGAGATAGATATTTAAGGATGTCTCCGTGATACACCAAGTGAAAACCGGCAGCGATCACCGAATGGTGCGAGGCACATTAAACCTAAATATCAAACTCGAAAGAGCTCGCTTGGTAAAGTCTACGCTCCGACTATCTCAAACCGGAATTAGGAACCCCGAAAGCTTTCAACTCGAGCTACAAAACCGCTTTGCTAGCCTAGAAAACTATTCGCAGAGACTATCCATGCGATTGGGTCAAAGTACTGTGAGAACCGCCGTATAGGTAAGCCACAGAAAATCTCCGACCACACGTTTACACTAATGGCTAGGCGACGCACCCTTACTCTTCAAATCTCTGACGATGCTGTCTTATGGGCAGCTTAACAGACAGATATCAAAGTCTTTGCGGCACGATATTCGTCTCTTTAATACTAGAAGTATTAAGAACATGATGCAGCGAAACAAGGGCTCAAAAGTATTTGCAAGAGACATGTCTGTTGGGCAGAGCCAGTTCACGAAGCTGAAGACAGATGATGGGAAAGTTGTGTCAGCCAGGCCTGAGTTTTTCGCAGAGGTCGAGATATTCTATGAGCATCTTTACACCTCAGTTGCCAAGCCTGTCGTTAATCTGGCTGAAGATCCTAGAGCTAGGCTAACCCGACATCACACGGAAGATATCCCGGACATCAGCATATACGAGATTAGTATGGCTCTTAAACAGTTTAAAAACAACAAGGCGCCATGCGAGGACGGGATCACCTCGGAGCTGCTGAGGTCTGGTGGAACACCAACACTCAAAATGCTCCAGAGACTTTTTAATTCCGCCTTGTTCGAGGGCAAAACGCCAGAGGCATGAAGTAAGGGCGTGGCAGTATTGTTCTTCAAAAAAAAGAGATAAGACTTTGCTGAAGAATTACAGACCTATAACGCTGCTGATCCATGTCTATAAGCTGTTTTCAAGAGTCATAACGAATATTTTCGCACGGAAGCTTGATGAATTCAAGCCTCCCGAACAAGCCAGTTTCCGAATAGGCTTTAGTACCATAGACCACATACATACGTTACGGCAGGTTATACAGAAAACCGAGGAGTATAATCTTCCACAGTGCTTGGCGTTTGTGGACTATGAGAAAGCCTTTGATTTGATTGAGACCTGGGCGGTGTTACAGTCTCTCCAGAGATGCCGGATTGACTACCGGTACATCGAAGTGTTGAAGTGTTTATAAAGTAAATCCACCATGTCGGTGCGAGTACAGAAGCATAGCACAAAGGCGATCCCATTGCAGCGCGGCGTCAGACAGGGAGACGTCATCTCTCCGAAACTGTTTTGAAACGGATGATTTCAAACTCCTGGACTGGCAAAGACTTGGAATCAATATAAATGGCGACTACATCACTCACCTTCAAATTGCCGATGACATCGTGATTATGGCAGAAACTGTGGAAGACCTTAACACTATGCTAGAAGACCTCTGTAGAGTTTTACAACAGGTAGGACTTAGTATGAACATGGATAAGACAAAATTATGTTTAATGCCCATGTTGTACCCACCCAAGTGACCGTTGGAAATTCTACGCCCGAAGTTGTTGACGACTATATTAACATGGGGCACAAAGTCCAGTTAGGTAGGTTCAACTTCGAAAAAGAGGCCAACCGTCGAATCCAGCTAGGCTGGGCAGCGTTCGGGAGACTCAGAAGTATATTCTCTACAAAAATCCCTCAGTGCCTGAAGACAAAAGTTCAAGCAGTGTGTGTTACCGGTGATGACATATATTGGAGCCAAAACGTGGTCACTCACAACGGGACTTATTCAAAAGATTCGTGTCGCTCAAAGAGCTATGAAGAGGGCTATGCTCAGAATCTCTCGACGTGATAGAATCAGAAATGAGGAAATCCGTAGCAGAACTAAAGTTACCGACACAGCCCAGCGCATTAGCAAGTTAAAGTGGCAATAGGCTGCCCGTAAAACCGATGCCCGCTGAGGCCGAAAGGTTCTTGAGTGGAGACCACGAACTGGACGTCGAAGCGTAGGACGGCCTTCCACCAGGGGGGCAGATAACCTGAGAAAAGTTGCAGGGAGTCGGTTCATACAGTCCGTGAGCGACCGGTCGCACTGGAAATTTATGGGGGAGACCTATGTCCCGCAGTGGACGTCACCAGGCTGAAACGAACGAACGCATCAATCGATAGAGAAAATTTTAAATAAGACTGCATTCATAACTCATTTTAGGTAAAATGGTTTATACGACCTTTATACCCCAAGGTACCGATATTATACTCTTACGTACTTAGAAACAGCTTTCATAGAACGTTCTAAAATCGAAAATTTTGACGTCCCCTTTAACGGCTTACGACTTTTTCACATAATCGTGGTTATGCTTGTAGTTGTTCAATCAAATCGATAACTACATATGTAGCTGTTTATATCTGTTCCTCTATAATCTGTGCATAGAAGTTATACGCCGTAGGTCCAACCCAATTATTACGACTATCGTTTGCTTCATTAGTGTCAATAATCTTTTTAAACTATATTTACCAATTAATAACAGCTTACTATTGACGGGCTACCGGACCTGCGACGCTGGACCATGAGAAAGTATTGAGTATCGTCCTGAACAATAATATATATTTATTTTGTAACATGTATTACCATAGAGAAACATATTCTATTTTTCAAAACTTGATTGGTTTTTGATTTTACGATGCGTATTCTAACTCATATGAATTCGTTAATAAATCTGCATTATATTAGGAAGGTTTTTAAAAAAACCAGGAGTTGAATCAAATGCTAAATTTTATCTACCCACCACTTTTGGGTATTTACCCAATATACCCGGTATTTACCCAATCTACCCGGTATATACCCAAATGGGTAGATTGGGTATTTACCCACCGCCCATCTCTAGGCCCGTGCCGTCATCAAGCCAATGTAACAGTCCGTAGGAATTGCTGATGGGTAATTGTTAACCCAGGTCCCAGACGGCGCCAGTCGCCACAGCCGGCGTCTGTTACGTTACGTAAGGTTATCACCGAATTTCCGAGGTCGGTCGGTGACCCCGCGTAATGGATGTGTTTTGCCAAATACCCATCCTAGACTGTTGCTAGGGGTGTACTATATCTAGCGCCCGATAATCTTATTTCTAAGAATTATGTTGAAAAATATTAGTTTTTTTGCTTTCTGCACACCTGAGGAATAAACTTTAACTGTGCCAAATTTCTTCCTCAAATGTCTTAAAAATGCAGCGCCATGTCGCGTATCGTTTCGTTTTGGTGTGAATTGAACCTTACATTAAAAGATCGACAAGTTAGTACATCCCTAGGAAAGTCTTTGGAGTATGCTCAAATTAAAAAGATCGACAAGTTAGTACATCCCTAGGAGAGTCCTTGGAGTAGGCCCAAATTAAAAAGATCGACAAGTTAGTACATCCCTAGGAGAGTCCTTGGAGTAGGCCCAAATTAAAAAGATCGACAAGTTAGTACATCCCTAGGCAAGTCCTTGGAGTAGGCCCAAACGCCTACGTCTATAACTTCTCCCATCTCTACGGCTCTAATCCTTTCCTCCCTCCGAGGATGTTCCGCTCAATACAAACGGAAAAACTTGGCAATAGTCATTTGGCGGCGCGCCCGGAAACTATAAAATTAATTGATATCGTTCCGACTCTGTCGCGAAATTGTCTTCGTCTAGACTAAAGTCATTTGGTTATCCCTGGTAGTAAGTTTGATCCTGATTACTTTTCATGAATAAATCAATTTTCGTATTTAACTTGGGACTTTCAATTTACTTTCAATTAATTATAAATGAGTCGTCTTGATATCATAAACTGATTTTGGAGTTTGTACCAATCGAAATGCGTTTGAGGTTGGTTTAATGTTCATGAGATGCTATTTTAGCATATCCAGACTGCATCAAAACTATAATATTGTAAGATTTAATTAGCAGAATCGACCTGTAGGTCACAAGTATTAAGTTGGCACTTTATGATAGAATGTTAACGTAATCGTGTATACGCTCTGAGGTCTACTGAAAACTGAAACCAGACATAAGATGAAAATCGCTCGACAGCACCGTTGAGTCGAGCCCACGCACACGTCATGTTCACGTGTAAATGCGTAGCTCAACCGCGTCTGCAGTCGTTGCGGTCACTTCCTTTGTGCTTAAATATTGATGCGTCATAGTGCAAAGGAAAATGTTTAGAGATTGTCGAGGAGGGACTTTGCCGACATTGCTATCAGCACGCAGCTCAGGTAAGATATATTATCAGACTTTAGACTAATAGTAGCCAAGGCCGCCGCTCTAGGGCCCTATTGGTCCACTTACGGCTGCGACCTCACGAGATTGCGCCTAGTTCGTATTATAAAATACACGAATTCTCTACGCATATATAATGGTCAGGCCTTTTCATCCGTTAATGGATGATTTATACAGTATTCTCCGAGCGAAGTAACCACTCTTGAAATACTGTAGTGCCTGGGACAGTTGGTTTTTAAATGTCGTACGGTTGCTTAAGCACATACGGCATTCTCACAACACAGTCAGCCTAGTCCAGAGGAATGACAAAAGTCTCATTGGTACACGCTGCAACCTGGGATTCGAACCTGCACTCTCTCGAGTGCGAACCAAACGGTCTACCCATAGGCCACGGAGCTCGTTATATGGTCAACTCACACCGAAAGGAAACTATAGTCTATATGAGACGCGGCATTAAGATACAACAAAGTTGAACTTTATTAGTTACACAGGAAGAAACACGTTTCGTTGTAACAGTTCAAATGTCAAGTTGCACTGCATTGTGCGATGTCATATGAAACATGTATATTTTTGTACAAGTACATGTACGAAGTCGCGGTCAACACACATACATATAATCACGCCTCTTTCCCTTAGGGGTAGGCAGAGACCACTTCTTTCCACTTGCTACGATCCTTACATACTTGTTTCGCTTCATCTACTTTCATTCGTACCATTCATTCCTCCTCTTACATTCCACGTAGCGAAGCGGCTCTCCATGGGCCATTTTTCGCCTCCGCGAGAACGAGACGTGATGGATGGCGAAACACATCGCCGCCATTTGGGATAATTAAATTATTTTTATGATTATCCATTGCTTTCCCACGGATTGGTGGAGAGGGTAGGGATAGGGAAAGGGTAGGATAGGTGATGTGGAAATAAATATTTCTAAGTTTGAGTGGGAAATAGGAAATGTAGGATATTACCGCCCAGGAGGGCAAGGGATAGGACAGTAATAGCTAGGGAAGCCGGGGTCGCATAACCGTATACTATACCACAACTACCAGTTGGAATGAGTATCCCGTAGTGGTCAACATCTAGTTAATAACTTGAGGCGTATAACAATATAACACATTAACGCGTCAAGATTATCCGTTTGAACATAAATCTGTTGTGTTGTTTTATTTGTCGCTCGCTGGCGCTTAGCAACGCCCGGATTTGTAGACGGCCGCCGGACGGATATAGCTAATACATTGTCATTTGTCACAGACTGTGAAGGGTTCCGCAGGCGAAATGTGCCAAATTTCATACAAATGTACTATCAGGGAATCTAATTCATTAGCAAGTTGACCGTTCTCATAATGTGTGGTCGAATTTCGCCCTTATAGCATAACATAAATGGGGTATTTTGCAAATTTTTGAAAAAAACGTAAAAATACGTATTTATCAAACGCACGATAGTCTGTGTTAATAATTTGAGGTAGTGTGTGTTATTGTTATTTTTATTAATTTTATGTATTTATTTTATTTCATATTTTTACAGTTTTATATGGTAAGTATGTACTTGAAATATTTAATTAATTCATTGTTGCTGTATTAAATATATAAGGTTTGGTAAAATCAATTACGAATACTTCGGGCACGTGATCTACTGCTTGTGTAAAGACGTTTAGGCAAAAAAAAATTAAACCCGTGTAAAAAAAATACAAACTAAAATTATTAAATTAAAATATTGCAAGAAATTAAATATTTTGCATAAAGCATCCGCGCGCGACAAGGACAGCAGATGTAGCACGACAGAGACAGCGATACATATTGCATACACCAGGAAAGGTCATTCGAGTTCATATCTGAACAGCTGTTCGCGCGTGGTCGATATAATGCAACAAGGTGTAATTTCCTGCAACATAATTTAATTTTGTATAAAAAAAATCCACGAGTTTCAAATTTTTTTTTACCTAAACGTCTTTACACAAGCAGTATAATATGACGTACCCAAAGTTTCCGTAATTGATTTTACCAAACCTTATAATATATTAATTATCAGTTCATCTTTTATTTAAACATAAAAACAATATAAAAATTAATGTAAATGTGACACGAAAATGATTTAAAAACAATTATACATGCAAGTGAAGTAATGCAGAGCCGCGAAGTTCGCAATTCGCACGGCGGGAAACGACAAACGATTACATATTTTTGCGAAACAAATTGTCCCTCAGATAGCGATCGCTCGCGCTATTAAAGCGACATTTGAAAATTGAATACGTGAAGACTGTCGGGCCGTAGGACTGGCGCACACATTACAACATGACATAACCAATAACTCTGAGAAAGCTTTTACACCAAACGTTTGAAGCGGCTTTCAGACTATATACATAATCACGTCTCTATCAAGTAGGGGTAGGCAGAGACCACTTCTTTCCACTTGCTACGATCCTTACACACTTGTTTCGCTTCGTCCACTTTTATTCTTACCATCCATTCCTCCTCTTACATTCAAGATTGCGAAGCGGCTCTCCATGGTCCGCTCGGACTACGCTATAATATAATAGCATATAGCATACAGGTCATAGCACAACAATATCGCGCACCATACATTGTGAATTGTGATGGACACATCCACACTGTACTGTACTATATATTATTGGCTTACTAAGTATAAGCTATAAAATTGTGCGATACGCTGAGTTCATGCTATGCTATATCGCGCGCCGCCCTCTTCCTCCTCCCTCACCCCCGAGTCAACTGAGCTTGCTATATAATATAAATGCTTGCGATAATATCGCGTAATGTGAACGCCATAGTATAGCATTAGGTCCTTCCTTGCTATACTTATATAGCACAATAGTATAGCGTAGTCTAAAATGAGTCTGAAATAGAATAAAATGTGATTCTAATTATATTCCATAGTCCAATCAAGTCCAATAGTAAAACCTCCGTGGTCTAGTGGTTCAGAGCTTGGCTGTCGACTTCTGAGGTCGTGGGTTCGATTTCCGAGTTGCGGCAACAATTAATGTCGTTTTAAATTTCAGTTAGGACAATGCAGGCTGATCACATGATTGTCTGAGAAGATGATCCATGCGTCGGATGGGCATGTAAAAAGTCGGTCCTGCGCCTGATCTCTCGCCTGTTGTGTCGGTTATCCGTCCCTCTTGGTTTCGAAAGTAGAGAAAGAGAGATAGCTCTTGTATTGCGCATACTCTTGGGCACTATAAAATAACTCCTACGTAGTTCGTCTGTTTTCAACGAAACCGGCCACCGTCACTGAAATCCGTGTGGGAAGCTACTCTTTATAGCCCAAAATTATTATGTGTGTAATAAGGTTAATAAGGTGCTACATTAGAACTATATTATGCATTTTCGTTTTTTTTTTTTTTTACCCGAGAACTTAAGCTATTATTAGCCAAAAGAGTAATTTAGCTTATTTTCGTGTTAAAAATACTATCCCAGATTGTCAAAACATTGCCATAAAGTTGTCTTGCCATAAAATATCTAATTTTCACAAAGTGTATACCCAGCCTTAATGAGTGTCGCAGGGCGGGCGCACACTATCTAGATGGGATCTGTGAACTGTCATTTGTACATTTGTTGCTGCCCAGATGTACGATTGTCGCCCTGTTTAATGATTGTTTCAATAAAAACATCATTAAGGGCGCATTCGAATAAACATTACTTTAATTCTGTCAAATAACAAGTGATAGGAAACCAGAAAGTCCATTCTGCTAATTAAATCCAGCAATGATATAGTTCAAATCCAGTCACGATATGTTATAACTGTAAAATGGTATTCTGTAAACGTCAAACCAACGTCGAATCAGTTTTGGTCCAAACTAATCTTAAATATTTAAAATTCTCGTGTCACAGTGTTCATTGCGGAGCTCCTCCGAAAGGGCTTGAGCGATTTTAATGAAATTTTGCTGGTGTATTTGGTAAGCATGAGACTAGTTTATCAGCAATTTTTATACCCCTAAGTGATAAGAGTGGCCCACCCCAATTTATTATATATATGATGATATTAGTAATAGATTATTATCAACCCTCAGCGGTTGAAAACTCTTATGTGTGTACTCCTTCACACATCAACTGCAGGCTGTAGGGGTAGGTTACTACCTACTGGTGTAGGAGTAGGTAGCTATTTATTCCAGTTCATCGTAAAAACTGACGGGACCAGCTAGTAATTATAGAATATTAAAAACGAAATGAGACAATGTCCGACCTGTCAATATTCACACGAGCCCCAGTGTACGTCCTCACTCCTAACACAGGAATAGACGCGGCCTGCCCCCTACAGACTCTACCGTAGAGTAACACCTCGGGTAGACATGGCGATGGGTACAAAGTCCAATAATACAAGAGATATACGTAGAAAGGTACACATGGTGTAAAGCGTCCATAGATATTATTTCCATTTCCTAAACCAAACTAATAAGTTCAAGTAAATGTTAATTCGCTCAAAAAATGCCCAATATTGCAGGTACAACACCACACATTGCATAGCATACTTCTTGTAACCTTACTCCTTAGAGGCCCATGGTGGCAGGCTGGTATTTAAGTAGCACTTGAGTTTAAGAAGCTTTTAAGTATCCGAATATTTATTGGCCTTACAGAGTAACACAAGTAATGAGCTCTTTAAACGCATGTTCGGATGTTCTACATTTTTGCGCGCAATTAAAAATAACACAGCGTTTAGCGCGCCGCCATTGAGCGCGCACATCAAACGGCGTGCGCAGACGACGTGCAGACACCACCCCCCTCCCCTCCCCCCGCGTCCGCCCTCTACGTCTGCCCCCTGCGTCTGCACTGTCTGTCATCGAGCAGACAGATCGCCACATGGTAAGCGATCGCCGCCGCCAATGTATACCAGCACCGTTAAAAAGATTGCTTAGGTCTCCTACGCTCTTCATATTTGCTCCTCTTGACTCGTATAGCGTGACAAGCGAGTAGACAGATCGACTGATGGGAAGCGATCGCTACTGTCTTCGGATACTTTCAACATCACGATCGATTTCACACTTTGTGAATGCTTTACATTTTGAACTTCAGTAGCTATCAGCTACATAAAATTCACTTTGAGTTTTCATTCCGGTTACAGTGCTCAAGTGTCTCTCTTCCTTTCGTAACCCAGTGGGATGAATGACCGACACGACTGTGGAGAGATCAGGCGCAGGGCCCAACTTTCTGAATCGTAGGTACGCAGCGGCACACTGCACAATCCTGAATCGCGCTATCGAATATTCTGTAGTTCGGCGCTATATAAACAATAGCTGCAATGCAACAAGTAGGTTTCGGTCTGACCGGGCATAGCACCTCACTCGGTCGGAGATCTTCTGTTGGAGCTTCCACTATTCCCACAAGATAATCGGGTAATCAGCTTGCATCGTCCTAACTAAACTTGAAAACAATATTTTTAAAACCCCCGGACCCCGAGGAAAACAGAAGTGTCTTATAAGCTTGTCGTGTCTGTCTGTCTGTGTGTATCTGTTCCTGGCATCGGAACTCCCAAACGGATGAACCGATTTTTAAAGCTGACACAATCTATTTTTGAGTGTTCTTAGCTATAATAGGCAATCGGACAATTTTTTTTTATTGCATAAATGAATAGTACTCTTAAATATGAGTAACTTCTCAGAAGAAACCGTATATCAAAAGTCAATATTTTCAAAGGTACAGCGATTTGTATAAAAAATTTCGCGAGCCTCCTAAAAATGCTCCATACTAAAGTCGACCTAAAAATGACGTCACTTGTATATGAAGTAGTATGAAGTAGTATATGAAGTATATGGCCGCAGGAATATATTTGTAAATATCTCCGATATTTGTGCGTTTAAGTTCATACTTACCATAATGAATGTTTTTGTATATGATGTGAGTAAACTAATGATGTAGGTTTTGTTTACCAATTTCGCAAAAAAAAAAATTTTTTTTTGGTATAAAGACTCGCGAAATTTTGTATACAAATCGCTGTACCTTTGAAAATATTGACTTTTGATATACGGTTTCTTCTGAGAAGTTACTCATATTTAAGAGTACTAAGTATTCATTAATGCAATAAAAAAAATCAGTCCGCTTGCCTATTCATCATCATTATCTCGCTCACCGCTTAACAATTCAGGGGCTACTTACCTCCGGACTCCGGAGTAAAGAGCCAAGTTTTAAGAGCGCACTAATCAACGGCTCGAACTCAAAGCGGCGCGCGGGGAAAATGCTTGTTATTTCACCTTACATCAGGGAGAAAAGGATATACCCATAAAATAGTAATCTATTATATAGGAGACTATTGTCTTTACTAATTTAAATTTAAGAAATATAAGCACATACCGATCTAGATGAGTGTAATAAAAATTGATATTATGCTAAAATTTGGGTCTACAATGCGTTTGTAGAAAAAACCGACTAGCGCAGTCTTAAACCACTAGACCACGGAGGCGACAACAGATTTTCTATTAATCTATCACCATTCTCGGGCTATCTGATATCTCTGTCGGTGACTCGTTTAATTGCATCAGTCACGTCTCACGAGCAATCATTCCCGTGTATATTGACTAGGTCTCAATACAGGTCGTTAGGACTGACGCGATGATGACCGAAGCGACTTTCTCACAGTATGTGATAGCCGATAGGGCTATCGTATTTTGTAAACGTGTAAAGTTAGTGTTATCATTTTTGCTACATTAGAAAAACTATATGTGCATACTGTTAAAAATACTTGAAATATTCCACCATCTTTGATCGCTAAAAGCATATTTTGCTATAGATATGCCTATTGTAATGTATTGTAAAACATCACCATTCACGATTGTTTGTAGAAATATTAGAACTATAAATAAGTATGCAATATGCATCTTTGACAACTATAGTATCTAATACGTTTAAACAGTATGTGTACGTGTGTCGTCTCGAGGATAAAAGATTTTAACATTACACACACAAATTATTTTTTTGTGAGACGCAACCCCTATTGCGTAGAGCCTCTTTATAACACAAGGCTTAGCTTAAATCTTTAATATAGCTAACTGTGGGCTAACTTCAGTCTCCACGTTCCTTATTGATATGAATATTAATACAGTTACAATTACAGTCGTGGTCAGCGCTCGTGGTCAGTGGTCGTGATATTTGTATGGTAATTCAGTGATATGATCACGGCTTTGAGGAGCCGACCGGAGAAAAGTTCGGGTTAATTTTCACATTAATATTCTGGTAATAGAGGGACGGTACATTCATAAAATAAGTGTCTGTAACGCTGTACTGCCAAGACTTCTCTACAGTTTCTTCGGGTCAAATATCATCGAAAAGAAAAGTTGCTAGGATGAGAAACTCTCCATGAAAAAGTGTTAGGAATACAAGTATCACTTTCTTTCCTAGTTAATTATCAAAATATCTAGAAGTTATTTCAATTATCGGTCAGTTCGCACGAGACGGGACGCGGCGGACTGCGCAACGCGATGCAGTTCGCAATTCAAACTTTTACAATGAAAGGCGTATCTTTCTGTGTAATGAATAAAGTTAAATTTTTAATCGCTACCTTAAAAAGTGCGCGCCGCATCGCCTCTCGGTGTATTCTAATCCTAAAACGGCTATTATTTGATACATGGAACAACTCATACCTATGGTTAGAAGATTTGACCAGTCTAATGTTAGCCAAAAGCCTTTTACGTAACGGTATACTTGACAGGTTTGCCTGCACAGGTGCACCTTACAGGTAAACCGGAGCGTGTATGTTGCAAAATTGTGCACGTACAGTTACGTGTAAGGCTAGCTTTAAGGGCACGTTTGAAATTAAGTCCTAAGCATAAATAATTCGCCCTCAATTGTCCAGAACTCTAGGAAACTACTGCGCCCTCGTATTTAAAGTAGACTTTCATTTTACTTTGATTATATTGAAGTGTAGCAACATGTTACCATGAACAGATTTTATGACGTTTCGACCGATCAGAGATCAGACGTTTCACGTTGGTTTAAGAGCATTGATCGGCGCGCGACTCCGATTTCACGAAAAACGCTACTTTTCAAATGCGTCTATATCTAACACTAGCGACCCGCCCCGGCTTCGCACGGGTACAATACTGATACTAATACTACAGAATGTCTTTAAACCTCTGACAAAACGGGCGAAATTCAGTCGAAAGTTCAAAACAAACAGAAACAAATTAATATAGGTACCTACTAAAACTCAATGAAATAAGTAGGTGGGTATACTTTTATCGTACGAAATACCTATACACTTCAGGACTAACAATACAACAAACACTAAATAAATAGGTATTCAAGTAACTATCCATCATAGTTACAACGAACGCAAAACAAAAAAAAATTACCCAATAATCTAAACTCCGCACGCGCACTCCCGCCTTGGTGACACCCACTTCGCAACGGGCTGTGCAGCAGAAATCGTAATATTTTAATTTCGCCATAACTTCAAAACCAAACATCCAATTTTAATCAAAAAGACCAAATATTATCTACATAAACTGTACTTAGTGATGAAATAATTTATTTTGATAAGGATTAATAGCATGAGTAAAATAAACGCGTTTAAATATAGTCCAAAAAAATTCAAGATTTCTAAATAAAAAAATGGTTGTTGTGCCTCACTCGACATAGATAGGTATAGTGTGTCGCGGACTTTTTTGTAGATATTTATAAGATCTACAATTAATTAGAACATTTTATGGTTCTATCTTTTATAGTTTAGGCAGCGTACGCAAAATAAGTAACTTTTCTGGTTGATTTTTTACACCTTGTGTCCGAAAAACCCAATTATCTTACGGAACCCTATTTTTTTCCAAAATAAAATTTAGCCTATGTTACTCGTACATAATGTAGCTTTCGAATGGTGAAAGAATTTTTGAAATCGGTCCAATACTTTTTGAGCCTATTCATTACAAACAAACAAACAAACAAACAAACATACAAACAAAGTTTTCCTCTTTATAATATTAGTGTAGAAAAACTGGATATTCTGATTTTTACATGTAGAAAAACACTAGAAAATATTGTATTCTAATTTTTCACTTATCATTTATTTTAAAATCATTTCAAACTTTTGAATAAAACTGACAAAACTAACCAGAAGTTTTTACAACTTTAGGTTCAGGGGCAATTTCAAAACATATATAATAGCTAAAACCGCTTACATTTTTTGAAAACAAAAAATCTGTCTCATAAAAATAAAATGTAAAGAATACGAAATTATCAGGAATTATAGTTATTTAAAATGATGATTATAATTTCGCATTTTTTAAATTTTATTTTTATGAGATAGAAACGTATATAAAAATAATCTGACAAATAGATAATCTAGACGAGGATCCAACAAGTTTGTAAAGATTTTTTGTTTTTAAAAAATGTAAGCGGTTTTAGCTATTATATGTTTTGAAATTGCCCCTGAACCTAAAGTTGTAAAAACTTCTGGTTAGTTTTGTCAGTTTTATTCAAAAGTTTGAAATTATTTTAAAATAAATGATAAGGGAAAAATTAGAATACAATATTTTCTAGTGTTTTTTTACATGTAAAAATCAGAATAACCAGTTTTTGTTAGATATAGACGCATTTGAAAAGTAGCGTTTTTCGTGAAATCTGAGTCTCGCGCCGATCAATGCTCTTAACATTTATAAAAACACCGTTTGAGAGTTTTAGCGTATCGGGACTTGTTTGTTATTTCATGTTTTATTTAGCAGAATTGTCCCTCTGAAGTGAAAGCGAATGTCCATACAGTCCATATGTCAGAACTGATCCAAAAGTGATCAGAACGTGTAACTTGCTTCCGAGGAATTCCATCAAGTGAGCACCACATAGAGATGAAAATTCCCCGGAAAGTTTCCTTTTCTAAGGAATACTTCCTGAAAACTTCCTGAAAATTTCCAAATTTGGAAGTTTTCAAAATATATGACTTTTAGAATATTTATGAATAATATTATATAATATAACTTACCAGGGATGATTGTACCTAAAATCTAAACAATTTACCTAAGGAAAAATTAAATAAAAATGTGTCTCTCCATACAAGAGTTACCCCCGACTCGTCACTCCTTCGATTCGTCACCAAAAATTTTGTCTTTACGTCGACCCCCGACTCGTCACGACTAATAATGATAATAAATTACTATTCAGATTAGATCAGATCACTTGATTGACTTTAGTATGAAAAGTTGTAACTAGGTATATTTTGTTTTACGTCCTTTTTACATCTGACAGTTTCATTGTCTGAACACAGCTTTTGTCGAATGACTTCAATTTCACCCTTAGAATATAGCTTTATATTATAATTTCAGTAAATAATTATTTATGTATATCATTTTAGTAAAAAAATAATTTCATTATGAAGACAAATTTAACCAGATATACGAGTGAGTTCATGTAGTCAATAATTTTATTATAAACTGTTTTATTAACTACTAGCTGGTGCCCGCAACTTCGTTTGCATAGAATTAGTAAATGGAAACGAAACCCTTTTTACCCGACTACGGCGAAGGCAAAGGAAGGATAATGATTTTGGCTGTCTATGTATATTATTTCCTGACTGCAGAAGGTGTTTGGTATTAAAATAAAGAGCTTAAAGAGACCATTCCAAAAATCTAGAACACATAGGTATACTAAAATGGTCAAGTATGAGTCTGACTCAAAAAAAAAACATTCATACCCCCGTTCATCCCATTAGGGGTTGAATATCGAAAAATTATGAAACGTGTGCTAATTATTTTCTTTAAGGACTACATTGACAAAGTTCCAAGCCTCATTCCAAAAACTTACCCACACAGAGTTTAGTACCCCTTTTTACCCCTAAAAACATTGAATTTTAGAAAATTTTGAATTAGTCTTAGTAAATCATGCCAAAGAGCAATATCACTAAATCCCAAACAGATCAGACCACAAACAAAAAAGTTACATACAAATGTTGAGAAGGGGTCTCAGGGGTCTTTTACCCCTTTTGTGGTCCAAATATTACGTTTCTATCTTCAGTAGTTTTGCCTCGACGTTGATGAAAAAAATTTCATTCATACCCTTTGGGGATTGAATATCGAAAAATCATGAAACACATGTTTATTTATTTTCTTTAAGACTACGATTACAAAGTTTCAAGCTGAAACGCTTATTTAATATGTTTTCCCCATACTGACTCAAAAAAAAAACATTCATACCCCCTTTCATCCCATTAGGGGTTGAATATCGAAAAATTATGAAACGTGTGCTAATTATTTTCTTTAAGGACTACATTGACAAAGTTCCAAGCCTCATTCCAAAAACTTACCCATACAGAGTATAGTACCCCTTTTTAGCCCTTAAAAAATCGAACTTTAGAAAATATTGAATTATAGTTTTAGGTAATCATGTCAAAGAACAATCTTACGAAATTTCAAAGAGATCTGACCACAAACAAAAAAGTTACATATAAACGTTTATATACCTTTAGGGAATGAATTTCGCAAAATCCCTTCTTAGGGGATCTATACGTCACAAAAGGAAGCCACGGTCCAAATTTTACGTTTCTAGCTTCAATAGTTTTACCTCGGCGTTGATGAATCAGTCAGGCGTTGTTACTTTATATAATACTAGCTGGTACCCGCAACTTTGTTTGCGTGGAAATAGTAAATGGAAACGAAAACCTTTATACCCGACTACGGCGAAGTCAAAAGAAAGGATAATGATTTTGGCTGTCTGTGCATATTATTACCTGACTGCAGAAGGTGTTTGTTATAAAAATAAAGAGCTTGAAAGGACCATTCCAAAAACATACAACAGATGTATATGGAAAATCATTCAAGTCAAGCATTGTTTGACTCTGAAAAAAAGACATTCATATCCCCGTTCATCTTTTTAGGGGTTGAATATCGAAAAACCATGAAACATGCGCTTATTTTTTATGTTAGTTACTTCCAACCCGAAATGCTCATTTAATAAAAAATTTCCATACAAAGTTTAGTACCCCTTTTTACCCCTTAAGAGATCAAATTTTAGAAAATATTGAATTAGAGTTTTAGCAAATTATGCCAAAGGGCAACATCACGAAATTTCAAACAGATCTGACCATAAAAAAGTTACATACAATTGTTGATAAACAATTGTATGTAACTTTTTTTAATTTATACATTTTTAATTGTTTATCAACAATTGTATGTAACTTTTTTATGGTATCCCAGTTTTTACCCCTTTAGGGGGTGAATTTCGCAAAATCCCTTCTTAATGGACCTATGCGTCTCAAAAGGAAGCTACGGTCCGATTACTACGTTTCTAGCTTCAGTAGTTTTGCCTCGGCGTTGATGAAAATAAAAGATATTCATACCTCCTTTCATCCTTTTAGGGGTTAAATATCGAAAAATAATTAAACACATGTTTATTAATTTCTTTCAGGACTCCATTTACAAAGTTCCAAGCCTAAACGCTCATTTAATATTTTTTCCCCATACAAAGTTTAGTACCCCTTTTTACCCCTTAAAAGATCGAATTTTCGAAAATATTTAATTAGAGTTTTAGTAAATCATGCCAAAGAACAACATCACGAAATTCCAAACAGATCTGATTACAAACAAAAAAGTTACATACAAACGTTGATACCCCTTTTTACCCCTTTAAGGGATGAATTCGCAAAATTCCTTCTGAGTGGACCTACACGTCACAAAAGGAAGCCACGGTCAAAAATTTACGTTTCTAGCTTCAGTAGTTTTGCTTCGGCGTTGATGAATCAGTCAGGCGTTGTTACTTTATACTCGTATAATAGAAGATAATAAGAAGATAAAGCGATAGTGTAGGTATTTAAAAATTGAAATCGCGTACTGAATCGCTGCGAGACATAGGCACGGTAGGTACACTGAACTATACGATCAATAAGTTAAATTTTAAATAAAAAGGAAACATAGACTTAATACGACCTTATAAAACATAACCAAATACCTACATGTTGGTGTCAATAGATGGCGTTGAGTCAAGGTTCGTGCTTATTGTGTTCAATTGAATCTAAACTATAAAAACTATCTAATATTAGTGTAATTTACATTTAAAACAACTATTTTTAATAGATAAATGATCAGTTTTGAAAACTTCCTCATGGGGAAATATTCAGGAAGTTTTCAAGTAAACTTCCTGAAACTTTCCCGAAAATTTCCAAAATTTCGGAAACTTTCCGGAATTTTCACCTCTACTGACCATAGTCCACATCTGCGCGGAGACCGTGGTACAGGCGGTACAGGCGGTACAGCTGCGCGCGCATATGCCGCACGTGTCTCAAGTTGGCATGCATATTGTGTTCGCATATGCATAATAATATATAGGTCACAGGTAATACATATGACGTGTAGGTCAGGGGTGATGTGCAATACGGTATTGACCTTTCGTGCATAACATTATCCACATACAACCTCCGTGGTGTAGTGGTTAGAGTATTGGCTCTCTACTCGGAGGTCGGGGGTACGATTCCCGCATTGGAACAACAAAAATGTTGTTTCCAAGTTTGGTTAGAACAATGCAATAAAGAGGATCCATGCGTCGGATGGACATGTAAAAAGTTGGACCTGCGCCTGATCTCTCGTCAGTCGTGTCGGTTATGAGTTATTAAGAGAGAGTGTCCATGGTTATGTTACGCGAGATACATCTCTTCCGTAGACATAGATCTCGCGGTGCGCTTACAGCATTTGTGCCAGGGAAGCTTAATCATGATAAGTAGTCATCCGTAATAATTATTAGTAATTCTCTGTCAAAAGTAAATCAGCACGGCCCGGTTTTTGAGATTTTTGGCGGCAGTTTATCTATTCAGTAGCGCGTTTGATTGGTAAAAATATTTGCGTCATCCAATTAAAAGCGCTATTGAATAGATAAACTACCCACAAAGTACCACAGAAACGATCGAATAGTCGATTAGTTCACGACGGATCACGATTTACGCTAAACCTAATATGCACAAAATATTTCGATACAACCTTTTCAGTTAGAAACCTTACGAGTTAGAGCGGTCCTTACGGCGCAGACTGCAGAGGCTACCCCACCGTAAGCAACTGTACGTAATCAGAAAAAACAGCATAAGGACCACAATGTAAAGGCATTAGCGAACTGTACAGAAACCGCTAGACAACATCTGGTGACGACTGAGGCACATGTCATGCCCCGCTCGGTTGGCCTGATTTGATTCTCGACTCTATACCCCAATCTCTCGAGTTATTATCCCCAAACCCCATTATGGGGTTTCGTATGCCATATTGAGTTGATATTAATAAGTTTGTTTTCGGCTGCGCGGGTTTTTTCCTTTTTTTTTTTCTTGCGGTGTCAGGTTTCGACAGATGCCGGCACGCGACTCGGAGACACATTTCGAGCTCCAGTTAGGTTTTTTTTTAATTAAAAGCAGTACGAGACGTTGGATATGAATCATTCGGTTTTGTTTGTTTTCTACAAGCCTTTTGTGCGTTCCAGACTATTATAAATGGATTTTCAATTTGATTGAAAGCTTTTAAATGGTTTTCAGGCTTGTCGATTCACTTGCAATTTTTTATTATGTAAAAATACTAACCTTAATATAATAGGGGTTAAAATTGTTGGCTAAGAACGTCTATACTAAATACTTCAACAAATATGATACTTTTAGTTGGCTGGCAATTATATAAAAGAAAGGCTCCTTATTTCGAAAGATAACATTACGACGATGAAAAGTTTTTTGTGAAAACAAAAGGCTGATTTGAATATGCAGATTGTATAAGTTATTGTTTTATTATACAGGGCTTACTCCAGTCAGCAGTTCTGTAACAATCGAACGGCGAACTTATTTACTGTTGGTACTAAGTATATTGTATATATACAGAGTATATAGTCAGTTATATATAGATCATACACCCAAAATATCCGTAGTTGATTTTACCGAACCATATATATTGTATGGACATTGTATACATTGAGTATATTTTGAGCAAACTTAACTCACTGCTCTCACTTATTTCCGAACAAAAGCCAAGCTGGTTTTGATAATTTTCTTTTGAGTGACAACTGACAAACCCCATTAGACCTTTATCTAGATGAGACGCGGTGATCCACGACTAATTTCTTCAACATCTTTAGTAATAGATGAAAAATTTGTTTGTTTGCGTTAAATAGGCTTCGAAGTTCAAAACTACTGGTCAAATTTTGGTGAAATTGGACACAGATGTAGAAGTAGGCCACGGGAATGTACGATTTCCGCGGGATCGGGAGTCGCTGGCAACAGTAAGTTCATAGTAAGCAGAGTATGTTGATTATTTATTACCGCACTACTTTTTAAACTACCTTACCGAGTTAAATTACTTTTGGTAGTTTTTCGACGTTTTTTCTTGTATTCAACTAGCACCTACTTAATTTAACCTACCTTTTTATCTTCTCAAGTGATTCTGGTTTTCGAGAGGTATTTCTGTATCCATCCACCTCCGCCTGGCACGCAGGTGCTCCAGCCTACAATTACGCTGTACGTCTGCGGCCAGCACGCGATACCAAATTGCCGACAATTTCATACCCGATTGAATTTTACTTATTGTTTCATGCTAATGTACCGATAACCCCCACTTTAACATTTCGAAGAAATTAGGGATAATCAGTGTGCGGAATTCCATTTAAAATATACCCTGTATGTATTTGCACATTTTTAACTCTACTGTTTTAAGACAAAACTTTTTGTCTAGTTTTGTTTGCATACCGTTTGAAACCGCATTTGTTAGTGAATTTTTCTTAGAGAATTATGTAGATTTTTACTTTGCCTTTACCATTTTTGTGGCCTCATCTCTCTCACCTTAGTGAAGGCTCTACTGTGGCCCCAGATTGTATGTTCCCTGTTTATTTTAGCACATTTTTGCTGATATCATATTGCGACTTTATGATATAAAACTATTTCGATCGGGGCATTGCCACAAATTGTCGATCGGTCTTGAACTCGCACCAAACTCGACCGCAAATTGCTCCTTTATGTCAAATTAAAAGCTGCCATTTAATAAACCGCACTTTAAGGGTCGCAGAAAAAATATTTGAGGAGTCAATGCCCCACTGCCATCTGGTGAACGAGACTCCAAGTAAAACTGCCTTTTTTGTAAACCCCATAGCAACACCATGAGCAAGCAAAATTAAACCGTACACCATTAAGATAACGTCTGGAATCAATCAGTAAACATTGAAGGAATATTATTAGGGGGTTGCTCAAAAACTGACGATGCTAAAAAACCGACTTCTTATGCTAATTAGTTTAAAGTTTAAAATTGTCTAAACTTGTGGACAGTTCATGATAATTCAATGTTCATTTACGGTAGATTAAATTTAGATAAGTGTTTGGGAGAGGTGTAAGTGGCAGAATAGTTAAATGTGTAATATATAGGGGGTTCGATAACTAATTATATTCGTATCCTAGAATAGCATGTTGCATCTGAAGTATATTTCATAATTATTTCACACTAACCATTAAAATACAGCGATTCAAATTGATTTCTAAATAAGCTTTGCATTAGGTCCAGAGTTTTGTGACAAAATGTAGGGGAAGATGACCTATTGTTGGCACCCCACTACTGGCCCCAAAGATTTAAAGTACATGCTCTGACTTGGTAACCATTCATTTATACACAAAAAATAAGAACAAACATGATTAAGTAACTAGGTGTATAAAAAGATAAACAAAACAAATACGCAACCCGTATTTTATATGAGAAGGGGGTAGCCAATAATGAGAATTGGGGTAGGGGCCAACAATTGGTTTACCTTATTTAAGGATAATTTTTGCTGTGTTGAAAGTAGAACATGCGAATTCATTGACTTTAGTTTATTAAAACTTCCACAGTAATTAAGTGTATCTTGCTATACTTCTCCTACATTTTTTACGTAAGTAGAGTAATATTTAGATGAATCCCATTTCATTCGTTGGTGTTACATTCTTACGTACCTATCGAAATAGTACCTACTAGAGGCCGCGCAGTGTTCGAAATTCAACCATAATTCAATTTAATTTTTTAAGTTTCAGTGTTTAGGGCTCTTTTTAGATACGCAATAAGTAATATGTTAATGTTGTCTATGGAACGTGTAAGCACGATTAATAATAATTGTGTCAAACCTACTGTTACTGTGCAAACGTATGGTAGTGAGGTGAGGTAATGTGTGCAACTTTACTTTACAATTTTATTTATTTACACCTTACATTCCACATAAACTGTGCCAGATTTAATACTCCTCCGTTAGCTAAATTCTCGTAAAACTGTAACCAGTCTTTGCTTCACTTCATCTTGATGCCATAAATAATTTTAGATTTATCAGAGATTATTCAAAGCTTATAATTATCTATCTTGATAGATAGATTCCTGATGGAAGGCATATTAAGCTTGTCAGCTTATCAATATCATGGTCACTTAATATTCCATAAACAAAGATAATCTTGTAATTAAATGGAATCCTCGAAAGCCATACTTGGAGCGTGCCACCACCTTGTGCGTCTGGGCCCACGACTAAATATAATTCAATAGACACCCTCTTCCTGCCAAATATGCGTTCACAGCTCACAAATTTACTTATACATCCCTATGATCCTTATAACAGAGTCAATAGGGATCATTATAGATAGGTTGGTTTATGATAAAGTGGTATTTCAAGCAGGTGTTCCGCAAGGGTCCGCACTCGGGCCGCATTTATTTTAGATTCACAATCTTGAGACACGTGGCTCGGGGGTGCAGAAAAACTATCGCAGCTTTCGACTTCCGTATGTACAAATATAAACAGAATTAGATTGCCATAATGTTTTTCCGGTTCGTGAGTTTGTATTGTCGATAGGTCCTCGAGTGGTCTTAGGGCAATTACGTTTTGGGGCGTGGGTCATTCTATTATAGGTTTGCGAGACAATATTGACATGTAGGAGGAAATGTTATTCGCCAAACAGCGTCTTGACATTTCAAGGGGGGTAATAATACTTGACGAATGTTGGAGTCTTTTTGGGAACATTTATTACTCGTTGCCTGCAACTTCTATTGCTCAAATATCCGTATATTGAAGGAACCGTATATTTTAACGAGTTTAAAGTAGGTTATTTCCTTCCCTTAGGTCTAATCTATCTCTGTACCATATTTTAAACCCGATAAGTGGTTTAGGCGTTGTAGTAACTTTCCCATTAATAAAATTAATTTTGTATATATTTATAATTTCATCATCACCATTGTCATTTAAAAAAAAAATGTAAAGATTTATAAGCTAAGAAAGCAATATCCTATCTTAACCCTCAATACTGTTTCGTTATACTCTGTTTATATCAATTTAATCTACACTAATATTATAAAGAGGAAAACTTTGTTTGTATGTTTGTTTGTTTGTTTGTTTGTTTGTTTGTTTGTTTGTAATGAATAGGCTCAAAAAGTACTGGACCGATTTCAAAAATTCTTTCACTATTCGAAAGCTACATTATCCACGAGTAACATAGGCTAAATTTTATTTTGGAAAAAAATAGGGTTCCGTAAGATATTTGGGTTTTTCGGACACAAGGTGTAAAAAATCAACCAGAAAAGTTACTTATTTTGCGTACGCTGCCTAAACTATAAAAGATAGAACCATAATATGTTGTAATTAATTGTAGATCTTATAAATATCTACAAAAAAGTCCGCGACACACTATATCTATCTATGTCGAGTGAGGCACAACAACCATTTTTTTATTTAGAAATCTTGAATTTTTTTTGGACTACATTTAAACGCGTTTATTTTACTCATGTTATTAATCCTTATCAAAATAAATTATTTCATCACTAAGTACAGTTTATGTAGATAATATTTGGTCTTTGAATGATTAAAATTGGACGTTTGGTTTTGAAGTTATGGCGAAATTAAAATATTACGATTTCTGCTGCACGGCCCGTTGCGAAGTGGGCGTCACCAAGGCGGGGTGCGCGTGCGGGTTAATGTTTAGTTTAGTTTAGTTTAGTTAAATAGTTTAGTTATTTTATAAACATCAAATTGATAATATCTTAAAATATAATACATTATAATATCTATACATCTATACAGTTAAATACAATTTAAGTGTCTGTTTGTAATTTCAAATTAACAGCTTTTTACATAATGAATCTGAAAGTATATTCGGTACTTACAATAAAATACATTTTTTTTTTAATTTTTGTCTGTCCGTCTGTCTGTCTGTCAGTCGGTCTGTCTGTCTGTTTGTTCCGACTAATCTCTAAAACGGCTGGACCGATTTTCACGGGACTTTCACTAGCAGATAGCTGATGTTATAGGGTCTAACATAGGCTACTTTTATTTTGGGGTTCCGTTTAAAAAAATTGGATTCCGCTTTCGTTAGTCATAAATAAAGTCGCGGGTAAATTTCAACGATATCCCAAAGTATTGTTCCACGCGGACGAAGTCGCGGGCAAAAGCTATGTTATTGTAAACCAAAAGCACACTTTAATGCTACAATTAAATGTCACTTATTAACCGTGAAATATAGAGCGATACATTAATTTGGTCGAAGTTAATATTTTTGTTTTAAAAAACACTAAGTTGGACCTGAACCGAGCATACCATATTAACCCGCAATGTAGTTTTGGTATCAATTTTACCGTGTTATAAATATTAACCTTCTTAAGATAGCGATCAGACGATTAACCTGTAAACGGGCACGAGTCCTCGTGCGGTCACCGCAGTAATGAGGGTTCGCCATTGATTTAGTATAATTTAAGTATTTATGAACGCATTTAGCTGATAAGAGAAACTTAATCTTTCGTTAATAATTTGATTTACATAAAAAAAGAAAATCGAGATTTCTCGAGAACTACGATATTATGATTTTGATTATATTTCATAATTCTTATAAATAACAAAAAATAGATGAATTTTATATTTTTGAAAATTGCTACTATTTTTATAGCTAAATATTATTATCCTATCTAGTTGATGTGGATTTATACAAACTAAGTACTGAAAGAAACAAGAAAGTCAGAAAATTTTATCCAAATCTAACATTGTTTCGTCGTTTTTTCTTAAAAATATATTGTTTTTGAAAAATGCTCGGTTATGTTTAATGCAGAAAGAAAACCTAAAAAAATTATCTTTGATTTATTCTAGTTTCATCGATTCAGTCCTCTTAATTTTACTCGCTTAACCCCATAAAACGAAGAAAACGTTTAAAGTACAATGACTTACAGATTAAGATCGTCGCTTGTACGAGTATATCGGCGCGGTCACGCTGTGACCCGGTCGGGTACGGTCGACCCTCATGGCTGTGGAGGGTTAGCTGTGGCGGTAGGGTTACTACTGTTAACCCCCCTCTGCTGCTAAACATTACAGTCACTGCTAACCCTACATTGTCCGAAAGTACAGAGCACAAAAAATAGAACTTAGCGGTAATACAATAGAGTTCAAAATCTCGACACTTCGATTTTCAACTCTATTGTACTATCGCAGAGTTTTATTTTCAATGCTCTGAATTTCCCGGACATATAGTCACATGTAACCTGTAGCCGCTGTTAGTCCTACAGCACTCCTACAGCCACTGGTCATCCTACCCTTGCTGTCGACGCTCCCGCTGCTGTTAACCCGCATCATCTCACACCGAGACGCAAAGCGCCACGAACTTATGTAAATAGCTTTTCAAAATTGAGTTTTATATACTACACAAAAGGTACACGTTTCATTGCAAGAGTTCGAATTCGCTCTTGCATGACTAGAATGACCCTTAGTTGCTGCTACTTCTACCCCCACGGCTGCGACTAAAGACCTATTAACAAATGAAACATATCGTGATTACTCATTACCATATTAATGAGTTCACAATTGTTATTCAGTAAAACTTTTTACGAGTTTTTTATAGTTTCCCTAATTGTTCCTATGTATTAAATACCTTTGTTATTTCATGTTTATTATATCCAACATATTATGCTTTAAGCTCTAACTAAGTGTATTGATGTAAAATATTTAATTCTTGAAGATTCATTAAGAAAAGTGTCCAGTATTGAAGGCTCGCTACAATCTCAAAAAACCCTGTCCGTACCTACACATAATTGTGGCGCGTGACTTACATGATACATAAACCGATCCATTGTATACAGTTACATTCCATGAAAAACGGTACACATCGCAAAAACGCTACCTCGGAACAGATGGCATTTATCGGAGGCTTTTTGTTCGGCAATTTTACACCTTGTAGATTCCCTTCGATTAGATAATCGACTTTATCTTTGTTATCACAAGATACAAAATTGTTCGTTTCCGCGGTTGACCTTGCACCTTTACTTGGGGTAGTGCAGAACCATATGGGGTCATTTTGTTTTGTGATAACTTCTAATGCGTTTTTTTTTCTTTGCAGGTAAGTTTATCCCGGTTTACCTTAACACGTGCGGTAAGCTTGGAATATGATTCAGCTAACAGTAAGTAGTAAGCATGGTTCGGGAATTGGGGTATGATTCAACAATAACTTTATAACATGCACATTTTATTCAGTTACTGTTTAATCCACACTTTCTTTTGATCAAGAATTGTCTATTGACAAAAATTACTGCTAGTTGCAAATCTTAGCACAAATTACTATCTACATAAAGACTTCCTCAGTATTTTTTTATTTTTGTTTATTTAATCCGTAGGTACTTAACTTTAATCGCAATCATTAAATTAACAATATTAATTGTTAATTTAATGATTGCGATTTTGTCTTACTACAAAAGATGCTGTATTTATATATCCAAGAGCAAACAAGTATCTGCTTGTAAAGAATTTAATTCATTACTTATGTATATAGATCCAATAGGATTATTATGTAAACTCGGAGGATCGTTAGGAATGTCAGTTGCGCAAGAGTGACCGGCGTGACAGACAGGTGTCAGGTTGCGCAACCTCAGTCGCCGCTGGACTGTGAAATGGGGATGGTACGTGCCCACCACCAGACCGCAACCACCTGGCAACCACTTAGCTGGTTAGTGTTATGATAGTATCAGAAATGTGTTAAATACTTTACCAAGAGTCCAGCAAGAAATCTGTGCAAATTTTCAAGTCCTTTTGCAATAGTTGTCATTATACAACATACAAAATTAAGGGACTTATTGAGTGTGTATACTAGGAGATTAAAATCAGTCCTTAGCATACGTAAAAATATACCAGGGAAAGAATCTGTGCTTAAAAATGAAATACCTACAACAGTTTAAAATTAAAACCAAATAATTTCCTATGCCCTCGTCAAAAGATGGACGTTATTGGCATGTAACATTACAAGCTATTTCACAAGATTATACCTACTGTGCATTACGTGCTCAGCGAAAATATTCCGATGGAAATTAGTTTAAAATAAACAGTTCCTGATGTAGACCCATAAATGCCTCACATCGAAAAAATGGGTAAAAATGAGTATACGTGTTGGCACGCACCGGCTCTGGGCCTCCTAATTGGGCGCCAGGCACGCGAGCCTCATTTGGGCTTTTTTTATTTAACCCCTAATATTGCCTAAGTGCTAAGTCTAGAATTCCTGGTAATATTTTGGGTATGCTAACATTTATCGGCTACTTCAATCAAAACGAATTCTACAATAATAGCTTTGTATTTGCAATTTCCGAATTGGATTTTTCACTGCCGTTTTTACTACAAACATGTCGAAACTTAGATTATACCATCATAGGACGGCTGAAATACAATTGAAATAGCTTGAAATGAATACTTGACCCCGAAACTAATTTACTATTTAGATTTTAATGTAGAGAAAGTCTTATTTTATGAAATAGTATTGTGGGACATTTTTTGGTTACAATGAAAATAAATAAATACTATTTTTTAAATTATTTATAAAAGGGGAAAATTATTGGCATTACTGGTCGTTTTTGCACCAATATAATATTTATGTAGCCCGCGGCTCCGCCCGCGTAAATACAGTATCCCGCAGAAATTTCGGGATGAAAAGTATTCTATGTTTTAATTCAGAACTTAAACTTCTACCATACCAAATTTCATCGAAAACCGTTCAGTAGTTTTTGCGTGAAAGAGTTATAAACATCCATCCTCACAAACTTTCACATTTATAATACATACTATGCACCTAGCATAGTCGGATATAGTAATTCTGGTAACATTGCAAGGCTGTTGCTTAAATTACATTAGCATTCAACTATCAAAAGCTACAATTTGGTGTAGCCACTAGCCACGATATCAGAAAACTTTGATTGTAGTTACTAAGAAGTCAAACTTTTGATATAGACATTTCTGTAACCAATGCTCCTAATTACAAGGAAAAGCAATCGAAATATTCGAGAAAAATCTATCGTATTGCGAAAATGATTACCCAATCATTAGGAGTTCCGTGACTGGGCGAATTACCAGAACATTCGATGGAGACAGGATAATCGTTCTGTTTACATCCTGACGGCCTTGGACCCGCAGATTATGCGGAAGGTTATACCTACAGGTGAAGCAGTAAACATATTGTTCCGAACTAAAAAACATTACTGATCTGATTTGGCAGATCAAAGACTAGAATAATAAGAGCAGGACAAAACTAAATAAATCTTTATGTAAGAAGGTCAAAAGGCAATTGGATAAAATGCATCAGGAATGCGTAACAAACATAATGGAAAGCGGGTTAAGGGCTTAAACTAAGTAAAAATCATAAAGCCTTATTAACTATGCCATATGTTATCTCTTTACTGTAAAGCTTTTAAATTATTTCATGATGTTCCTTGTCGCTGCTTGGACTATCGGTAGACAACATAGACCCAATAGAAATTAAGAACTTCTGTACCTATTTTAATTATTTTGATGAGTATACTTTTATCCTACAGGCTTCTTAGGAACTAAATTAATACTTACGAAAGAATGTTAATGTATCGATACATTCAGGATATATATGTTGCGAAGTGTGTTGTTTCGGGGAAGGTCGCAGGTTCGAGTCCGCACTCAGGACTTGGGCCGGGAAGATAAGGCTGTATTTATAACGATCTGTCCACACTTTATCGACCGATCTGATAAGGCTCGGATTGATATTTTATTTTCGTTTTCATCGGCTCGACGACATTCCTGGCCACGGAGCCGAGAAACTTGTCTGGATTGTGAAGGAGATATATCTAAAAGCTGCAACGTACGGGACAAGATTAGTTGAAAGAAAATAATAGTCAATGAATATTATTTCACATAGTTATAATAACTTTTTATGGACTTGATATTTTAAGTTCTTATTGTACATACAGAAAGGGCAAATAGGCAGATCAACTATTACATTCTCTTAATCTTATCTGAGCTTAAAAATGTTATAATACTTTAGTGTAAAAGACGCAATAAAGTTATAATCTTTAAACCACACGTTTAAGATAACAAATTAAATCTTGCACGACGCAAGAATCAAACAATACTAATCAAAGCAATAACACAAAAATCGGGAATAAACAACTTAACACTAAATTTATCTGAAGCGCGATATGAACTAGTACTTAGATAAAGCCCAGCTACTACACATAAAGGACCATAAAATTCAAGGCATATCTTATCTGAGTACTGCCACATCCACTCTCAATCGATCCTGGCGGTTCTCGGAACACAATACAGTGATTGTCGCTTAGCGTCCACCCGCAGTAAAAAAACCGTCAAATGATCGCGCCCGAAAATGGAGACGCGACGAACGACGATGTAGATAGACTGGAACTGACACTTTATGGTATTTAAATGTACATACACACAACAAGCAAGATATTAAGAGAGACCGATAATCCTAAACAAAAAGCACAATATAGCTTAGGCATGACTGAACTTCAAAAAAAATGACCATTAGGGTTAATTCACACCGAAACGAAACTATACGCGACATATGACTCTACATTTTTAGTGTCGTGGTGGGAACTGACCCTAAGTGTGTCAAAGTTATGTAAACGACCATCTCGAAATGGATTGGGACCAGTCAAAAATTATTTTTTCGGTGTAAATCTGAATTCTAGTGAAATAAACATTTTAAGTTGTGGTGTATTTTAAATTTAACACATTCTAGTCTAATGTCCAAGTATTTTATCGTAGAATTCCTGGCATGCTGTAACCTGGCAGATCAGCATCATATTATTTTCTACTTACACCTGTAACATAATTATAATGGTGTGCGTCATCAACGAATACATAACATGATGAATATCATAAATGAAGCCAGTTCCATTGGCCACAGTTCTGTGTGCTGCGACAGGGCGCCAGCGCCGGCGGTGGTCAGTTTTATTGTACGTTTAATTCCCGATAGAGTGACCCGATAACAACCCCGCCCCCTCCCTCCACATCTCACCTCGCCTCATAAATCTCACGAATACCTCCCTTATCGAAGGTGTTCTTGTCGAAAGCCTTCGACGGGTCAAGTCCCGAATGGCCATTTGAATGTTTAGTCGAAGATGCGATTTAGATTTTGATTGCATTCGAGGGTTACTTAGTTGATACTAATACGGATAACATATATGATTGATCACGATTAGCGCTAGCCTCAGAATTGAAAAATGGTTTATCTGAGACATGAAGCTAAACATTTTCTTTAAATCGCGCGCAACGTTAAGTTGAAATACAATTTAAAACTGTTGTATTAAATTAGCAACCTCAAAACAGAGGTCATTTTGGGGAAAACTTGAACCTCGGTGGGTTTAATCGATAACGATAACGCTTGCTCGTTTGACTACAATGCAATGTCCGGAGTCATCAAAATTTATACAAATATCCGTAACAACTGAATGAAAATATAATAGCCAGCCCAATAAAATATTATCATCTTTATTATAAAGGCAGCTCACGGATGAAGCTAAGTTTAAATCGTCGTACAATGGAGCTCGTTAACACTTCGATGTTAATCTCGCATTGTTCTCATCGGGACAGACGCTGGACTGATACATACAGATGATGGAATTGTGTTTTGTACTCAAATCGATGTTCTGAAATCGCGTGAGTAACCTATAAACTGCTTTTTTAAACAATGATGTCCGATGATGATCCGTAATACCAACCTGGATTTATTGGTATTGAGCTTGATTTTAAATGTGTAGTAATATATTGTATTTGCTTTTACCAGCGTTTACATATAATATAGCATTTATTTTTTAACTTTTCGAAGCAGCTTAATATAAGCTTTGGATGTTTTAATTCCCTCTATCAGTTTCTTGTTATAGTTCATTCTTCATTAACCACATAACACTCTAACTGCTTCAACTTTATATCAGTAAGCACCTATTCTCCTAAATGTCATGGCGTTACGGCGTCGAGAAGTACTTGGATTGGATCAATCTTCAAGAATCTGTATTTATACCGACTAATCATAATCACGTTTGGAGTTAGCATTACACGGAATGTTATTATCCGGCAGCCAATTTTTTTATTATTATGCCTTATGTATTAAGTAATATGGGCATTATAAGTAAAATAATAATACTTGTATTTCCTAATTACTGTTTTGTTATCTTTTTAGTATTGTGACTAGTTTTAGGTTTATCTACGTCTTCATTTTCACCCTCGGTACTGTTTCGTATCGACTAGTGTTAGGACTTTCTTCGATATCAACTTACCTGTACTACGTGATTGAAATTTTTATATTATGGTTAAGTGTCAATTCACAACGTGATGATACGCAACGTGGCGCAACATCATTAAGATAGCTATTGAAATTTTAACTTTATTCACTACACAGGAAGATACATCATACATGTTTCATACAAGATTTCGAATGACAAGTCAATTAGTCGATGTCGAAGGCGCGACTCTTGCAATGAAACGTGTATCTTTTGGTTTAGTGAATAAAGTTCAATTTTTCATAGCTTAGGAGCCGTCCATTAATCATGTGATGCTTAAAGGGGGAGGGGGGTCCGAAAAAAAATCACCAAGTATCACCAAGGGGGGGAGGGGGTATAAGGAGACATCACGTGTATTAATTTTCGAATCTAGTCTACGCGTACCGAAATCATTATTGGTTGTAGATTCGCAGTGTTATTTAAATACTTACAAGACAAATGACTCGTATAGTTTTTAATTACTTAAATTATTCGATTAAATTGTTTTTTAGTTAAAGTTTTTCTTCAAACATGACCTGCTTACTACGTAAAAAAATACACGTGATCTTAGGTGGGGGAGGGGGGGGGGTAGTATAAAACCTCACCACGTATCACCAGAGGGAGGGGAGGGGTCTAAAAAGTTGTTAAAAACATCACGTGATTAATGGACGGTCCCTTATATGTTGGTGGCCCATGGAGAGCCGCTTCGCTACGTTGAATGTAAGAGGAGGAATAAGTGGTAAGAATGAAAGTGGACGAAGTGAAACAAGTATGTAAGGATCGTAGCAAGTGGAAAGAAGTGGTCTCTGCCTACCCCTACGGGAAAGAGGCGTTATTTGCCTACCCTTACGAGAAAGAGGCGTGATTATATGTATATGTTGGTATGAATAGACTGTCTATTTTACCTTTTCTTCAACTTCATCAGTACATTATCCTATGTCGTCCCGGGCACGAGCGGCAGTGTATTTGCATCAGTTTCCGTTATGTGAGGATATGGTCGCATCAGCGGAGATATGACTAAACCGGCGGCGCCCGCGCGTGACCGCCATACTGAGCACGGCGCCGCGGAACTCCGGATAGTCGTCAGCTGGCCTTCCTTCATAAGACAATTAAGTTTTTCGTCAACTACATTGAGCTCCGTTCAAATCGTTTATGTTATGATTCAATTGGACGGGAGTATAAATCCCAACTAGTTTATACTCCATTCAGATGGTCGATTCTGCTAATTAAATCCTGCCGTCAAACCAGCGTCAAACGCGTTTCTAGTGGTCCGAACTCTAAAAATTAGTATAAGATTAGTATAAGGTCGATTCTGCTAATTAAATCCTGCAATAATACAGTTACGATCTAATTCCGATTTATTAAAACTGTTCAAAACGTCAAACCAGCGTCAAACGCGTTTCTAGTGGTCCGAACTCTAAAAATTAGTATAAGATGTAAAAAACGATTAATTTATAATTCAGTAAAAGTAAAATGAAAGTAGTTCTATCTAAATCTAAGTTAATTATTATTGGGTTGTATGTGTCCTTAAAATATTGATCCTGCATTACGTTTTTTTCCGAGTGGTGAACATAATTATGACTCACAATAAATGAAGATACATCATCTTCATTTATTGGGAGTCTCTACCGTGTGCTTATTTAAGATCCCTTGACTTTTCTCAAAGATCTCCTGATACTTAATAACAAACCTATGTAAGCCGAAAATATATAAAACTGATAAGACTTATTTACAGCTTCTCTTTTTCCAAACATGTTAAGATTGAGCTTAAGCCATATCTAATCTTAGTATATTGAGCTTTTTATAATAATCTAATCAGGCTTATCTGTTTACACGAGGGTGTCACGCGTACCAATGTTGATACTGGCGGCGCGCAGGTGCGTGAACAAGTGACATTGTGGCTTATCAGCTCCACCTGCTATTTTATAATTTGTCATTGGGCGCGTGCGTGATAGTGAGATCTCTGTTTGGGTTTACTGGCACACTTCCTACCCCTCCAATTTTTTTTTCTGATTGATTTTGTTGCGGGTCCCAATACAATTTCAGCATGTCCCTCGGCAACCCTTAGATTCTATCAAAGAGTTTTTGTGGTTGTTTACCGCTGTCGATCCTGGGCTTCTAGTCAAGATGCATTCGATAATTTCGACGGCAAACTACAAAATCATTAAATTATGGGATTTTATATAAGTCATCGATAAGTGACATGCCGCTTACGATGCGTTATGTCAAATCCCATACATTTTGTTTTCGAACTTTGCCGTCGAAATTATCGAATGCATCTTGAATAGAGGCTCAGGTTTAAGGGAGTTGCAGTAGTCGGAATATGTGGCGGGCCAATTGTCCGTTTAAAAAGAAACTGTGTTTGGGTAGGCATTTTTTTGGTTGGGTCGTTAATATTAGTAGGTAGTATTAGGTCCATACAAATGAAATTGGCTTTTTGTCGTACTGGCCACTTTGATGTCCAAAACGCTTTCAAAGATTTATTGATTCCTGTCCGAATGGTTTTTTTCAGTAAAGAAATCAATGAACTACCTATGAGATGGCAAAAGTGCATAAATAGAAATGGTTTAAACTGTGATTAAATGAATATATTATTATGTTTTAAAAAAAACGACTTTATGTTCCTCCTTTACAAAACACCAATCTCGTATTTATATACGAGATTGGTGTTTTGTAAAGGAGGAACATAAAGTCGTTTTTTTTAAAAATGACCTACTATTAGCTTACCAACTAATAACTATCGCTTTAATTAGATATTCGCTCTTAAATATTATAGTTTTGATCTACTGTTAAAGACAGTCTTCGACTTTCTGCCGATGTCTCTATGCACGAAATCGTATCTGTAAATAACAGCAACGAAAAATAATGCCTGCAGAATATTTCACACCAAACTCACATATTCTCAAAAATCTATGCTAATATTCTAAAACAGTAACTTAAGACGATATTAGAAAATCAAAAGCCACTGTTAATGCCAAATCTAATATTAATATTAATCTAAACTTTGTCTATTGTTACTGGAAATATTTAGGCTAGGCACTTATAATTGTGTCGGTATAATTAAATAAACTTAGGCTACATTATGTCCTCATCAAGCAATTCGCACAGGTTGACCTGCAGGCTGTCTGTATTTCCATAAAGCAATTTCACGCGAATTCCGAAGTTCGCAACACTCCAGATTATATTGCACATTGGTCATAGTTTGCGAAAAACTTTACTGTTAACTTCATTATAACCAGACGGCCGTGGTATAGGTACGCCTAATAGGTTTTTTGCTTAATTTTCATAGATCTTAATACTATCAGTTCAGTCATTTTATCTCGGAGTCTCTACGAGAGTGATACTTACGTCGTCGGCATAAAGGTCCCGTCAGAGGTAAAATAACACTGAATGGACGAAATATACCTAATGTTTTTTATCGGCTGCTAAAACCTCTAAGCCTACATATAAATCTGATGTTTTCACAGAAGGCAAATCCAAAGATAAATCAGTAGGATCTTAATGGATTACTTGATTTAGGACATTTAACTGTTTTGGGTCCTGCAACCCACGACCACATTGATAAATATCAGGTCATAAGTAAACGAAATGGTGATAGTGCGAACATGATAATTAACGAATTGTCAATTAATTCGCAACATGACAAGCAATAAAAGAGAAAACGTATTGAGAAATCAATCGCGCTCCCACGACGACTCACTCACAGTTTCACCTAAACAAACAGACAGACAGACTGCAGTATACATAGATTACATAGAGTGAACTGTCCGCTGATTCTAAAAACTTTTTTTATAATCTACATTTTTGGGGGTAATGAGCAAACGGATCGCCAAATAAAAGTGCTTACCGTCGCCCATGGTCAATATCAGAGGAGTTTCAAGTGCATTGCCTTCTCAGGTGAATCATATCTGACGTTTCTAAATATTAATATTTGTGATCGTCGGCTATAAATAGAAGGGGAAAGTATTTTGTCAAATGATTACTTATAAGAATAAGTTTAAATAAGTTGTGGTAATTTCTATCATTCCTTGATTTAATCCGAACTATCTAAATAATATTCAAAGCATTTATCCTTAGAATCATAACCGCTAAGAAGACCACCTCTAATTTTCTTTTATACATTAAATACTTTGAAGTCTTCAAACAAATTCGGCATACAAAAATCATATAAAACACTTTATATTTCAGAATAATGCATTTCGCACCAAATGTCAAATAACTGTCAACAAAATGGCGGTAAATATAAAGAAACCATAGATAATAGAAGGAAATCTGTAATGTCATTTGTAAAAGTTCCTTTTCGTTCAATAGCGCGAATTACAAAGAAATAGCTACACTCGGAAGCGATGTAGCTATTCAAAGGAGTTTAAGGATATGAAGAAAAAGAGGCTACTAAACATTTACTCTTGTTGTTATTACCACCCAGAAAATTTCCGTGAACACAAGTCGCAGTAAACTCATTTAGGTAAACTGCATCATCCTATTATTATAAAGTTTTAATCAATTTTATATATAACAGTATAGCTGAAAATATTGCAATTAAAAAATCTAAAGTTTAACACAACTATTTATTTAAATTCAGTGAACCTGTGCAGTACAAATATTTTTTTTAATTTATAATTATTATAACTGAACTAGAAATAATTCAACATAAATCTACCAAAGATGTAATTTACTTTAAATGTTTGCCTAAGCCCTTCAACGTATTTGTACATAAAAAATTGTCCCAATTAATCCTGCCTAAGCCATTATCTGCTTGACATTCAACTCTGCACGGCCTCTCACAGATGTTACATTGTGTTTACGTTCATCATATTAGACAACAATAGACGTGACAGTGAAACTGAAATTATCCCCACAGATTTGCAGCCGTAATTTGGATTCGGATACATTGAGATATCCGAAATTACACGCCCATTTGCCCACAAAGGGCGCTCTAGGGTCTGACAAATGACCATGATGGATAGACGGCGGCTCGTATGAAGCCATTGACAAGTCCGCCCAATTATCCCTACGACCTGGTTCGGTGCCGCACGCACGTTTCACCGAAAAAAAAAGGGACCGAGTTGTTTTGATTCAATAAGGATTTATTTTTGTGTAAACGAGAGCAAATATGCGAAGAATTTATCCATACAAATATTACGATTCTCTTTGTTGCAATCATAAAAGTTTGAATTCCCTTGCGATGTTACAAAATGAGCTAATAAGAATAATAATTACACTAACAGCATACACGAAACAATACATAATTATTATTTACTTTTCGTTTGTCGTCTTAAGGAATCTTCTCAAACTTCTTGCACAGGAAAACTCATGTAGCTCCCAGGAACAAACTTTGTCGAAGATTTCATCACAATACTGGCACTTGTAGGGACCGACAGGAGCTAAAGTACTCAAGTAAGACTCCGTACTGAAAAACCTGAAAATAGTGAATTAGGATCAAAAACTCGATAGAAATATTTACATTATGTATTGTAGTTACTAAGTAATGAAATTAACAACCACTAAAACATGAAACTAATAATCACATAATAAGTTTTAATTTAAAGCTATAAATTATAATAAATTATATAAATTTACCGTACGAGTAAATTACTCAAAGCATTAGGTACCTATTTGTAATTTTTTGTATATTGACACTGTTGGCACATAAGCAGGGACGTAGTTCTCCCCACTGCAGTCTAGGAAATTGCAGATAGGAGAGATAATAGTGGAAGTCAAATGAGAAGAAACCTCTAAGAGCCTCTGAGGATAACTTCAACAGAGCCACCAAACTTACGGGATCAGTATTTAAAGCTGCTGTAGCCTTCTCTATATGTGTATCAAGTTTTATTTGAATGCAATTTGGGATTTGACGAGAAAATGAATTGCTTATTTCAGTGCAATCATCTCGAGTTGGGATTTCAAACTTTATTGATATCGACTTTTCATTTATTTTATTGAAATCAGCTTGATATGTTTTCACAAATATATCACTTGAATCGATATTGTCTATTTTATGGTCAGTTTGTACCTTATTGCTTGGTGGCTGAGTGTAGTTCCCATTTCTAAAACTTTCAAAGTTAAAATCCATGGATTTTTCTGTAGATATTTGAGGCTTATCACAATGACCTATATTTCTTTCCAGTTCTGTAAATTTATTAATATCCCGCTCAATTCTTTGCAATCTCATTTCATTTATGAAATCATTCATAGACTGTAATAAGGTCTCTATTTTATTTTCTATAGTTGCAACATATTTAATAATTGTGTTTTCTTTCTGTTCCAGGTCATTTTTTATTACAATATTATTTTTTTTAACATTTATCACAGATGATTTATCGCGTCGAGTATTTTTCGGGTGAAAAATATTGGGAATGCAAGTTTGAACGCTATTAACTTGAGTAACGCAGTTTTTAAATGTTCGCTTATTTTTTTTATCAACTTGCTTTGTAAACGTAACATTTCTATCGTTACTTACTTGAGTAGAACAACTTTTATGGACGCTTTCATCAAGAAAATAAGGTTTCCATCTACATCTTGGTACATGTAAGATTTTACATGGAGAACGTGTTACAGGGTCAGGTTTATATATTTTTAAATCCTGAATAGAATAAAAATTGACCCGCGATTGTAGCTGAAATAACTTTATTAATGTCTTATGAGGTATGTACTGATCATTCAAATCGTCTAACATAAGGTCACTTTTCTTTAAATAATTTTTAATTCTTTCTTTAGAGCCAATCATAGAAGAAAAACTTTGGCGCCCTTCAGGCCTATATAAATGTTTCTTCTTTAAATAACTTATGAATTTATTCCACAAATATTCTTCTACTGTTTTTTGTCTCCAAAACGATATATTATTTTGGCCTACGCCCCTTAACCTGTAGTTTTTCTCGACTACCTTGGGAAATTGTGGTTTATAATATGTTACTGGCCGGCAGTTGGTGGTTTTATCTGAACGTCCTATTGATTTTTCATATTCTAACTGGGGCTTTTTGTTTTTAGACTTATTGTTGCACGAAGTAAATGAATCATAAACTAAATAATTTTGTCTTCCAGATGATGCCTGACTTTTAATTTTTAAAAGATTTGCTTCTTCTGTGGATTTCTTACTTTCAATTACAATATTTTTGTTATTTTCACGAGAATTTTTATTGGAAGCAAACGTCTTATACTTATTTATTATTTTACTAATATTTTTATCCAAGATTAATCTATCCTGTTTCTTTAAAGAATCTTCGTCTTCAGAATTACGTTTGCTGCATTGGTTACGAGTGTTTTTGTTCATAATGAGATTATATTGTCATTAATATTATATTCAAGCATTAAAATATAAAAATAATAAGTATTGTATAAAATATTGTTTCAAAAGTTACATTTTAATTGCGGATTTAAGATAAATATTGATAAATAAAACGTCTTTAAACGAAACTCAATAATTTTCTCGGTAATCTCAAACGTTTGACAGAGGATAATTTATAAACATTTAAATTTGTCATTTTGACGCGGTCCACCGCGGCCATAAAGGATCTTTATAAGAAAAAAACTTAAATATGCAATGATTTTAAGTGTGAACAGTCAAAGGGGGTTCGGGGAACGATAAATTATCGAGTTTAAGGTCGTAGCAAAATGTAAATAAAGACATTCAGGTCCAAGCAACAAAACAATGAGAAGGTAAGGACCTCTGAGATATTATGGGCGAAGATGTGTGTGGTCGAAGAATCGAGATATGGATAAGTGTGACTTATATATTGTAGAGATATGGGTTCCGTATTATGCATATAATAATAGCTCCCCACACCAATTTCGGTGACGGTGGCCAGTTTCATTAAAACCAGACCAGCAACCCATTACAGGGTCCAAGTGTGTGCGCAGTACGCAAGAGCACTAGCACTTCCTTTACTCTCGAAACCCGGATAAACGACGCGATTGTTGAGAGATCAATCGCAGGGCCGACTTTTTACATACCCATTATTCTTCGCAGATAATCAGGTGATAAGCCTGCATTGTCCTAACCGAACTTGAAAACAACATTTTTGTTGTTCCAAAACCACTGGACCATGGAGACTGACGATATGAAGTTAGTAATAAGCTAATTACCAACATTTGATAAATCACGCTCGAAAGCAGATAATAATATATTTACGAGCGCTTCGTAATAATTTCCTTCCCAAGTAAAGCATTTACATTCTTAAGTATAAAGTACTATACTTGTTTAACTTGTTGTCTATATCGCGTAATATCATACAAAGTGTCGTTTAAAGAATATGTTTTCTCGTTTTAATTTTCATTTCAGTTTTAATATAAAATACAGAACTCTAAAACCAAATACGGAGCAAAAGGTTCGCAATTCGCATACAAATAAATTAATGAGTCAATTATAAAATCTACCAGTCAGGAGCTGCGATATCATCAATAATGCCTGGTTACCTAAAAGGACGAAATTAATCGAATTCTCACACCTCGAGTATCCTTCAATCGTCTTCTATACCTTCAGAATCCGTATTAGTATTAAACAATGCTTCTATGTGTATGTGTGTGCTTGAAGCTTTTGAACTACGCAACAGTTTTTAACATGGTTTTCAAAAAAAAAAAGAGGGAATTTCAGGCAAAAGCTGGATATGTTATACGCAAAGAAGGAAAGCTGATTTCAATTTTTTGTTATTATGTAATAAAGATCCTTGTTATTATATAATAGATATTTAAAAAAATAATAACAAAGAGTCTTCACAAGTTCAAAAACACCCTCTTCAAATTGTTGATGTTTTATGTTGATGAGACTCGTTCGCGGGTTGTCCTACAATCTACATTATGTTAATGCGCCAATAGAATATTCATTGGCTGGACGAGAATTAGTTCATGGGACAGCCTATTATGTTCATCATCATCAACATATCATCCACTACTAGGTACACATGACTGTGAATTAGTATAGCTTGCCTAACGCAAGCTATACTAATTCACAGTCGTTGTAAGTAAAGGTGAAATAAAATCTAATGTGTTTTCCTCTCACTCATCTCGAGTTTCATTTTTTTTTGTTGATTTGTGTTTGCTTATGTATACAACTTTAATCGTTTAGCAAATTGCACAGTGTAAAAACCTATAACCACAACATATCGAACAAAAAACTATTTTCACTCGCGTTATGTTTACTAGCACTTTCGTTTTTGTCGGTGACGCGCTGCATTACTTTATAATGATCATTAAAAGTTGTTTCATTCTAGAGTTTTTGTTTGTTTTAAAAGAGAAAACAAATAATGTATTTGTAACACTAATTTTCAAGGTACGAACTATTTTGCATCTATATTTTATTAGCTCGGTAATTTGTGATTTATGTAACTTCAATTTAGTTTTTTTTCATGTGCTTTCGTTGTTAGCACTTTTATAATTTCCAGTCACAATATTTATTACATTTACGACTTGGATAGCACTGGCTTATAACCCTATCTATAGATAGGGTTATAACCAGGGATTATTATTGTAGATATTGCTAATGTATTCTATCGCGTACAAACATCATGTGTTTGAAAACAATTTCCCCTCGGGGCTCAGCGACATTTCAATCCTGATTCAATTATCCCATTCTCTGAACAAAAAGGCAGTAAACAACTCCAAATGAGAATAAGAGACGCCCTTCAAGGGGTCACCTTATAAAGTAGATGCCCTAGTAACTTACCCTGAGGTACCGCGTGCCGTACGCGATTATTCAAATACTACTTACTACGCATGGGTTCTTTCTTTAACGCGTAATACGTTTCCGATTTTCTTTGAAGAAACAAAGTGGTATGAAATCAAAAGTCACCGATACAAGGATAATAGTATACTATGGTAGATGTTGTCGAACGCCTTGGTACGTGCAAAATTATTGTCCCTACCAGACGAAGCCGTTAGGATGAAGGTCGCCGCTCGCGTTACTATGGCACCAACCCCTTACTGATTGCCAATCATCGGAGTATTCATTTAAAAATTGGAGCGATAATGTTTAACAATATGTCGTAATATTATTTTACAATTTGCTCTGTACCGGTGAAGGACAACATTTGTATTTTGTGCTCATTTTTTCTACACTACTAGTAACGCATGGTTTTGTTTCTTTGGATTATTTCTAGTTTTAACTGTTTTAAATGTGTAATGAAATAAATATATCTTTATATTTTAACCACATTTTTCATTACGATAGTGCCATGTCCTCCTAACCTCGTCGATGGGAGTGAACTCGAGTCAACCACTTAATTCCCTAAGAAACCTTTTGAATTGGATTAAATAGTAAATAGGGAGACAAAATGAATGTCATCGTAGTCGTAGTGAGTGAGGCTCTATTGTGTCAACATAATAGTGACTGAGACGAACAGTTTTTTCATCAATCTTATTATTCATTGAGCATTATTGTAGCGTTTTAGAGATCTCCAGGTGAACAAATGGAACAATATTTGTTTATTAACCGTAAGATATTGTCGATAACTTTGCTGAAGGCAGATGACGACACAAGAATCGAGATTCAAGTTGGGTAATTATTAAAGCTTACACGCTTACGAAAGTATAATTAGATATAGAAGCTTATATATGAATCCCTCTTGAATATTGTATCACAAAGAGGCGTCACCATAGCTTTTACATATATTTTTTTATAATACCATAAAAATTACATGCTTTCTTTCGGGTATGTGTATTCTTATTCTTTGTACGTTGTTACCCATGACAAATATACGGAACCCAACAATGGTGGAACTATGAACAGTTTTTTCTGTGGTCTTGTGTGAGGAATGCGAAGTCGACGAGATTAGTCGGCGGCACAAAGTCGGCACCGTTGCCATGGTTACCATTGTGGCTCAGCATTCTTCGCTTCCGAGAAATCACAGCCTCGTACCGGCTAGCGCATTAACATACGATCGTATTCGGAATTATTGTCGAGTAAGCATTATTAACATCCATTGACTAAATTTATAGTAAGAAAGGAGATAATGATGATGATGATGTACTGATTATGTTGTTGTTGAGTTAGCATAAGTACCTTTTTAATAAGATAAGCTAACGAGCTAGAGGATCGCCAGATTTAGACACAATTGTGAGACTATCGCATCTCTCCGATTAATCCGGGGACTAGGTACTAAATTATAGGAGGGATGCAGTTGGGTATTGATCATACGTAATAATGATGATCATGATGATGGTGTTACAATAGTATGGCATGCGTCAGTCGAACAAATAATTGATTTTCAAATAGATATGTGTCAACAAAGGCGCACGGCAAACAGAAATTATCAGCAGATAAAGCGCGCTCCCACGGCCTCGGGGAAAACTCGGAAAACTCAAAGCTCTATGCAGATATATTTTTTTAACAAAAATAAATGATGACAACAGCGGAAAAGATTGAAATGTTCTAATCCAACATAATTATTATAGGAGTACATCTCTTTTTTATGAATTATGAATCTCTATAATAAACTACAGTATACCTGGGTAACCAAGGTTTGCTCGGAACTCTAATTGATTAAAAAAACCGAGGCTCGATCCCACCATATTCAGAATTTCCGAACAATCACAATCGGACTGGCATTATACCTATATAGTAGAAATTATTGATATTTTGTTGACGACGCGGACGTAAGAAAAAACATATTATATAACTTAAAAATACGCAATTTCCTAGACCGATTTTTCTCCCTCAAAATTCCCTTCATACTACATTTCATGTAGATACTTGCAGCTGTTGCCGAGAAATGGTTATACAAGTATTTATGCTACGAGACAATCATTTAAAGTACTTATATGATAATTTTTTTTATTATTAAATGATAGAAAATCTTTTTATCTAGAAACACAAGGGGAGTTATACAGATATGTAGTCATATATGATGTAATATTATGGATCATGTCTAACTAATTTCCATATCAATCTATCCAGGCGCCATTGTAGGCGAACCTTTGTATTCGTCTTTTCCTGTGTCAGTACTTAGTCTACTTTACGGGAATAATTAATCATACTTCAGTAAGTAATGGGTTTTTTTATATGCATATCTTAGTGTCCATAGCTCAGTATAATGCCCCCAAAATGCCCTACATAATGTGTACTTAAAGGCATCAATCAACCGAAAATAAGGGCGCGACTTGTACATTTTAATATTCCGTGTTTCAGCATAAATGGCTGAAGGAAATTCGAATTCTACTTTTATTTTAGTACAAACAACTTTGCATAGAAAAAATGTTTCTAAATATTTCCCAGATAGACACAGAGTGAAATTTCAAAATATCGTATTCCCGAGACTCGATTTCAATCGAGCTATCTTCCGCTTTACAATGTTAGTGTTTTCAGAACAGTATCATCATCAGCTCATGATTAAGAAAGCGTTAAAACCTTTTAAGGAGTTATTGTTAACTGTATACGCGTACGGTTTACACGCATTGACGTGTTAGCATTACTTAATCATTGCCTTTTTAAAGATTATGTGGTGTCTTGCGAGAGAGAGTTCTTGCTAGTATTACAATTGCTCTATGCAGTCGATCTATTAGACGATTTGGAATCAAATATAGTAGCAATTTAGATACCAGACATTATTATTTACATTAATATGATAACAATAAATTCAAGAAGGACCCAATGTTTTAGAGTTTACCTTAATATTATTACAATCATTTGTAGATGACAATAATACTCAGTCCCCAAAAGACACTTGACATATTATGTTATCTCTTTGTACTTGAAACATTCCCACAGTACAGCCACACTTGTTCCTTTTACAATTCACAATAGCCCGCTGGGTTCCAATTTCATTCCGAATTATTGCATCCAATGCTGGTTTACTATCCCCCAACTTTCGAACACTTAAACGATGTCAGCGATGGATGATGCACGGTCTGGAATCTGACCAGATCGTGCGTGTCGGATCGCAGGCACGTATTCTGGGACAGATCGACAAACAATTGACAAACGAGTACAATCGGAACTCCCAGGTGAGCAGCTAATAAGAGATAGCGAGCGGGAGTCACGCGTACGACTGTCACTGATTCCTCTGGACACTATGACTGTGGATCTAATGAAAGAAAATACCTCATACCAAGTTAAGAATGTAGTTCAGAATATTTAAGGTCTTAGTACATATTTGCCATCTGCAAAGCTGGCATGTGGGTAGCTTGCAAATAAATAATAATAAAAATTTATTTGTAACAATTAGAGAATTGTTGTACAGTAATTATGTTTCTAAACAATTGATACAGTGATTTATGTTTAACATTCTAGCGAGGTGAAGTGTCTGCTACCCTAAATAGGTTAATACAACCTGTGGTCATAGATAGAGATAGATAGAGCAAATGGATGATCAATATCACCCATCATTATTTTTTCTTTCTTAAAATATCTTATTAAAGAGGAATAATTTTTTCATACATATTTTTTGGGTAACTTGGACCGTTTACGCAGCGCACGCAACGGAAGCCCTCAAATATGAATAATTTTCCGCGTTTTTGCAACATTTTTCACCAATGCTTCGCGTCTATTGATCGCAGCGTATTGTTATATAGCTTAAAGCCTTCCTCGACAAATGGACGATCCAACACAGAAATATTTTTTCTATTCGAACTAGTAGTTCCTAAGATTAGCGTGTTCAAACAAACAAACAAACCCATCAGCTTTATAATATTAGTGTAGTTAATGTGTTAGGGAGAATAGAATCCAATGCTGCATACTAACAATTTAATTATGTGAGCTATGCATTCGTTGAGAGCCACAGATAATACATAACCTTTAGACAACACTGAAAAAAATTATCGAAATAAAATCAAATGAATCAATTAGCATTCTCACAGCATCACATTAAAATAAGAAAGAAAAGGTCGGAGGCAAAAACAGATAAGAACAGTCCTTTATCCGTCATACCTGCGCCCAGAAATACGTCTAATGGATAAGGGGTATAAATAGAGTTGTTTTAATTAAACTATTTAGATAAAAGATAAAGAAAGATATGATCGCAGGGATGGACATAGGAATGTTATCCACCCACGGAGTAGCATTTGACATTGTCAATGCCCGAGGGTCGAAACAGGAATTTCGGTTAAAAGTCTTAGTTAAGTCTCTTGAGGTAAAAGTTAAAACACAATATTTTGTTGTTCAAAACTTAAAAATTTCAAAAGATTTGGGATTTTTTGTGAAGTAAATTTTGTCAACTTTCTCACGAGAGCTTATTTTATATAAGGAATTTTATTTGCCATTAAGACTATATTAGATTTCCAGCTTGTCTAATTAGTATTTGGTCCATAAAATCGTCTGACTCCACCGTCTGAATCGGTTTGAACATAATGGTTTTGTGATATGGTCATAAGTCATTGAATTATGGGCTTCAAAACTGGAAATCTTTGTTTAACCTGCTCAGTTATGTATAGCTGTATAAAATTACGTTACTGCTGGGCTTAAAACTTAAATCGATGAAATTTATTGACAAACTGTGCAATTACTAGCGTACACCTAATAATATCTACCTCAATTATTACCCGACTACGGCGAAGCCAAAAGGAAGGATAATGATTTATGTATGTTTGTTCCACTGCCTAAACTACTGATTTGATTTTAATAAATTATGTGTCAATAAATTCGTTATAACTATAATATAATTTATGTAGTCGGCCTATAGTTTTTTTATAGTTATTTCAAATTTCATTTATATGTCACCGTAAAATTGTAAAAACCGTTAGATTGTAAAATAGTATAACGAGATTGTAAAAATATGTCGAAAGATTAAAAACTATATATTTATAATCTAACGAAAAATAATGTGTGAAATTATAGGCAGCATATTCGCGTCGGAAGTCTATCAACATTTTACAATTTCACTAGTTTTATTACAATCTAACAGTTTTTACAATTTTACGGTGACATACACGACACCGTTACAAATACTCCTTTGAATATCGTACCGATCTTAGTTCTATTATCACATTCCATTAAACAATTTTATATTTTGCCTTTTGTTTAAGAACAATTACAATTATATTATATTGGTTACATTTTACTAAAAATGTGTCTACTATATTAGTAATCGTGTCTGTACCTCTGTCTATGAATGAAATGATCTCAATAAGTTCTCAACTACAATACCCTACAACTTGTATTGTCCACAAGTCCACATCTCGTATTGTCCAAGTCTCGTACGTGAGGGTTCGTTTTTTGTGCAGTACCGGTTCCCACAGGACCGCCAGGCGAGAGGCGCGTTACATTATTGGGGTTTTTCCAAACATTTGTTTGTAGGTTGGACAGTGATCGAGCTTCCACATTATAATTGAGTAGTTAATTAACTGTGTTTATTTAACTTTATATACTCTTTTCAGTGTAGCTTAATATTTTTGTATACGAATCCTTGTCACATATTTATAGTACAATAAAGAAATCTTTAATTTGATCGAATTAAAGATTTTGTTTTAAATTAGATCTTAATTCTGTACAGAGATTTTCAGTACGCATACTTGACTATCTACTCGCTTGATTACTTTTAAATGCGTCCCGATTCAGCTCAACACCTTGTAGTACTAGGTCTTCAAGTAACTCGTCAAATTAGTTCTGAGTTTGTAGTTGTTCTAATGTCTTCATTTCTTATATATTTTTTACAACCTGCTTCAATTTAACAGGACGTCCAAGACTAATATTTGTGTATTTTTTCCCTCATCAACTTTTGAACAAATACCTGAAATCTATTATGATCCTAATGATACGCCGACTCAGATCAAACGGCTATAAGTGGCGAATATCTCGGCTAGAGCGAGACGGAGCGGTCGTCGGGGTGGTCTCAACTCTCAACACTCGTCGTCCGCGCCGCCCTGTTATTATCGCCCGGCGAAGAGATTGACTTTTTGTCAGCCGCCTCGTTTAAATGTTTGAGTAGACGAGCCTCTAGATATTATTAACCGATTAACGTTATATTTAAGTTATTCAATATTTACTTAATCGCAGAAGCCGCAGAACCACCTCGTTGCTGCAACCTTTGTTACTGTAGACGTAGAGTGTACGAGTTGGTGAACGCGGCTTATAAGCGTCATTGGTCAATTTCGACATTTGCAGCGATGATCCACTGCAAACTTAACGCAAATAGACAGATTCACCTGCTATGACAAAGCCAGGACAGTTAACTATTTTCTGGAACTTGAAACTTGCGCAGAGTGATATTGTATCTATTATTCAAGCACATAGACTTAAGTTTGACCTCCTAAAGGGAGAAATATACACGCGACCACAACAAGGTCTTCAAGTTTGATTAATTAAGTTAATAAGTTACATAACACCTGCAATGTTATATGCAAATAAAGAATTGAATTTAATAAATAGCTAATTGTTTGTAACTCTACTTTGGAAGTAAACGATTTAGTTATTCACATACGCGGTGTGTAGTACACAGTACACCGTGTACGTGAATTATTCAAATACAACATATTGACCTCATGTGAAGACCATGGCCTCCATAGCTCATGGTAACTGCACCACGGTACGGTCAGTAACACGTCTTCACCACACACAGATTACGTCTTTGTAACTTGTAACTTTTGTAACTTACTTTGTAAACCATACTAACAGTGGCATGGAGTTCCTATAACTCCATTCCTATCGGCTTCACTTACCGCTTACCTTTTGAAGTACCATCACCCAAAGTACGCCAATGCGCGCTTAGGCTAAAAGCTTATCTCCCGCCTCGCTTTGGATAAAACAATCAGTATTTATAGCAGGTTACAACATGGGAGAGCCATGCTTGAGTACGAAAGGGCCGGCTACACCGGATAAATACACGGCCTTACTGAAAACCGGCGTGAAATACCGCTTGTGTTGTGTTCCGCCGAGTGAGTGAGGTTACAAGTGTAATTCCTAATGCTAGTGTGATCGCTTATCATCAGGCGATCCGTCTGCTCATTGTTCCTGGTCCATTTCATTTTTTTTTTTGTCGAGCGTACGCTGTCTGTGCCAAATCTGCTAAACACCATGCGGCATTCTAATTGCAGGGCGGCGGCAGGGTTTACCCCGTGGCGTCTCCAGCGCTAATGGATGTTTTTACATCATCACCTGTGTGGTCCGGGTCTTCAAATATTTGCTATAGCGTCAAAGAATTCGCCAATTATTTCTGGGTCAATCTAAACTGTGTTAATGTGGTTTTTGTTGACCATCCACGTCCTAACAAGTATTTAATTTAGATGGCGTAACTTATGTATAAAGACGGAGCAACGAACAGGCTCCGAAACTACTGGACCGATTTCGATGAAATTTTGCACAGATGTAGAGTAGACCACGGGGAAGGACATAGGCTACTTTTTATCACGGAATAATTTACAGTTTCTGCGAAATTATTTTTTGCGCGCACGAAGTGGCGGGCAACATCTAGTTAATTATAGACTGAGAAAAACATTGGCTTGTTTCTTAAACTATTAAGTGTTGGTCTATGTGGATAACTAGAACAAAGAGTTATGACTAAGGGTCTGTTTCGCAATCTACAGGTAAGTGTGAGATAGCTTACTTGTATGTTTTGTATCTGTAGCTCGATGTAGTTAGATAGATAGATAGATGTAGATAGATAGATATTGTAATGTATTTGTAATTGTGCACGTTCAATCTGCTGTCTCTATTCGTATTCCGTAGGGCTGCTCTAAGAAATTATATTTTTGTTGCCTCTATAACAACAAGTACTAAAAACAAAATAAAATAATTATTTAAGCGGGGTTCCCATACGACATACCTACCTTGATAATTTCGCCGTTTTAGGTATACGGAAATTTCGCGTGTCAGTCCTACTCGCTTTTGCCCGTTTTTTTATGTATTTAATGTACTTTTGATCTACGATTAGATTAATAATAATATCTATGGACGCTTCACATCACGTCAATCTGGCCCCGTGCTAAGTATCCGAAGAACTTGTTACGGGTACCAGACAACGTGAAATATATTTAATACTTTTATACTATACATATATTTAAGATTTTTATTATATTATACACATATTTAATACACATCCATGGAACCCAGGAACATAGAAAAACTTTTTGTTCCTTCGGCAGGATTCGAACCTGCGACCTCCGGCTTGAGCACCAAAGCGCTGAACCACTGAGCCACAGGTAGATTAAATTTGATCTGAACAGAGTGTACAATATAATAATCAGCACGACTATGACGATCTACCCAAATGGTGAGTCACCTGGGCCCCAATCCCGAGGCGAGTCACGTCTCCCGGGGCAACCCACTGCGGGCGTCACGTCCGCTTCCGCCCAGCTGAGCGGAGCAGTGAAAGTCCAGCTCGAGCGGGCTGGCGGCCGGACAGTTCCGTTTGATTCCGAAAATGGAGGGAACAACACCTGCAGGCTGCAACTGTGTATAACTCCCGTAACCTGCCAAGTACCAACCATAATGGCGGATCTACACGGGTCGATTTTCGGCTATAGTCACTTTACAAATTGCCTCACCGAGCCGCATCAGCCCATTTTCGCCGTGCGGCCAAAGTCGAACGCTGCCCAACCTTGGATCTTTCGGATTTAGTCATCCGCGAAAATCCTACTAATATTATAAATGTTAAAGTTTGTGAGGATGTATGGATAGATAGATAGAAGTTTGTTCCTCTTTCACGCAAAAACTACTGAACGGATTTTGATGAAAATTGGTATGGTAGAAGTTTGGGCTCTGGATTAAATCATAGGCTACTTTTTATCCAAAAAAGTACAGTGTTCCCGAGGGATACTGTTTTTACGCGGGCGGAGCCGCGGGCAACAGCTAGTCCCACATAAGTGTCTTGAGAGGTTAACAAGTTCATTCCTATCTTCGGAATGGTTGACTCAATGTGCCAAACCCTCAAAAGTCAAGACGCAGGCGCAGGCATTAAAGAACATAATAATGAATTCTCCGAGAGGGCGCGGAGGAACTGATTATCAATCTGTATTATGTAGCCTCCGACAGTGTAAGGAGTACCCCGTGTGGTGCAGAGAGTAGGAGACCGCGATTTGCGTGGAAAGTTGAGCTTCATTCACTACACAAAAAGACACACGTTTCGTATGACGTCAGTTACACACTGCTTCAGTTTTGAAAAAAAAAATGCAGCGCTGCATCGCGTATCATTTCGTTTCGGTGTGAAGTTGTAAACTGACCTTAAGAAACAAAGTAGTGGGGTCAAAAAACTGTGTGATCAAACTCATACTCCATTTCGATTCAATAACAAAGCACATTTCGGTAAAATCAATTACGGATATTTTGGGCATATGATCTACTGCTTATGTAAACACGTTTAGGAAGAAAAATAATTATCATACTCGAAAAAAAGTTTTTTTTTTTTTTCATTATATTAGCGAGTTTGCGTTGAGCAGAGAGTCACCCATACATGAGACGATTTTTTTAGTTTGAGTATGGCAATTATTTTTCTGCCTAAATGTCTTTACATAAGTAGTAGATTATGTGCCTGAAGTATCCGTAATTGATTTTTGGAGACCTTATATATATAGGCTATAATGCTACCAATTCGAACGTCACTTATTCACCGCGCAATACAGAAATACAATACATATACAGTGACACATTAATTTGGTCGAATTTTATTTTTTTGTTTACATTTAGATTACAGAAACGGATTACGGAGTACATGTACTGTCTGTGCAGTGTGCTCCCATCATTATCAGGCGTACCGGCCTTTTGCTTTCACTAATCTGTACCTAATACTCTAAGTAGCATACTTGGGTACTCCCTACTCGCTATATCTTCTGCCCCAGGCCGCAGACGATGAGTCACGAGGCCCGTCTGCGCGCCCAGACCGCCGCCCGTGCTGTCGACAGCCGGCTGCTGAGCTGAACTAAATCGAATAACTATACTGCATATCTATTATATCCGATAGCAGAAGAATATAATGTTAATTAAATCCTGCGATAGTACAGATACACACGTTACAGATTACGAACGAGTCCCGATATGATTAAACTGCAAACTCTCTGGTATTCTCAAAAACGTCAAACCAACGTCAAATGCGCTTTGATTGGTCTAAACTCCAAAAGTCAGTTGATATAATCTGGCTTTTGTAATTAGCAGAATCGACCTTCACTCTTCAGAGCTGTCCAGTAATTAGTAACGTTGTGTTAAATAGACTTTTAATGTCCATTTTAATTTGACTGTTTATTACAATGTCGGCAACGTTTTCTACGAAATCTTTTCAAACTGCACGTTTTTAAGTTTTGTATTTAACATTATCTACACTAATATTATAAAGATGAAAGACTTGTATGTTTGTTTGTTTGCATTGAATAGGCTCCGAAAGTACCTACTGGACTGATTTTTAAGAAATTTGACACAGATATATTAGACCACGGGGAAAGGCATAGGATACTCATCGCGGGAATATATACGGTTCTCCCAGGATTTCCTTTTGCGCGTAAGATCACAGGAAACATTCAGTAGATTATTATAAAACTTTAACTCACGATAGCCACACTACGTGAAACTGAATGACAATCTTGTGCGGGTACCGGGAACTTCAGTATTTGTGGAATCCGTCCAGCGCCGCGGGCGACTGCAGGGCGCTGGGCCCGGAAACAATCGATTTGGAGCGAGGCCAAGGCGACAAGTGCAGGCCTGCGAGCTGCCACAGACGAGGGGTCTAGACTCTACTAGATATACCGAAGAGCTTAAATACATAATAATAAAATTCAAAAATTTAAGCAACCCCCGAACTGTCAAGCTGTGAGCCAGCTGATGATGATGAATTATAGCTCAGAACACTCTCGATCATGTAGCTATCTCTCTCAGCTCAAACAAAAAAAAAACTTGATCAAAAACGGTTTATTCGTTTGAGAGATACGACGCGCGACGTAACAACGAACATTTTACTGTCCGATATAATTAATATAATTTTCATAAGATAGGTCTTAAAACAAGTTCTGCAACTGATCTTACATCTACAGGCTAGGGTTTGTCTTTGATTGGAGAACTGAATATCTTACTTTTATTTACGAATTGATAACCTTTTTTGCTGTATATTGGCGCTCGTCTAGTCACATAGTCACATCTCTCCATTTCGCAGCTCTATGTTGGCGCCAACATCGATCGTGTCCCACAGCCCACTGCCAAAACTCAATTGCCTCCAGTACCGATGTCTACTCTCTTGTTACAACGAAATAGTCTTCAACGTTACTCTACAATTTAGAGTTGGCAGACCTTTTTTTTTTATAAAACAAGGGGACAAACGAGCAAACGGATCACCTGATGGAAAGCGATTACCGTCGCCCATGGACACCCGCAACATCAGAGAAGTTGCAAGTGCGTTGCCGGCCTTTTAGGAGGGAATACGCTCCCTTCTTGAAGGTTTGCAGGTCGTAGTGGTCCGGAAATAGGTACTGCTGGCGACAGTTCAGTCCAGAGTTTTACAGTGCGCGGCAGAAAGCTTCGGGTAAAGCGCACGGTGGAGGACTGCCAATCAAGGTGATGAGGATGATAAATATTTTGTCGCATGGAGCGGTGGCGAAAAGTTGCAGCAGGTATAAGTCCGAACAATTCCTCGGAGCACTCCCCGTAATATAACCGATAGAGGATGCAGAGCGATGCTACATCTCTACGTAGCTCTAAGGAGTCAAGCCTGTTTGAAATACTATGGCAGTCGACAATTCGAGCGGCCCTACGTTGGATACGATCCAGAGGGAGAAGCTGGTACTTTGGCGCCCCTGCCCAGAGATGAGAACAGTATTCCATGTGAGGCCGAACCTGCGCCTTATAGAGTTGTAGGCGTTGGACCGGACTGAAATACTGCTTTGACCTGTTCAGAACACCAAGCTTCTTGGAGGCTAACTTGGCCTTGCCCTCTAGATGATATCGAAACTGGACCTAGAGTACTATTGGAATCTAACTCCAATTCTACGTTTAAGTCAGCTATAGACCGTAGAGCAGGAGAGAAGACAGGAGACTTTAGAGGGCGTACCTCCCCAGGGGGACGTAGAGATTATTTTTATCACAAATAATAATCGACACCTCCTCAGTAGCTATTGGACAAGTTTCGGTTAGTTACATTTATTTCTTTCCATACAAACGGAAGTATAGTACGAATAGAAATATCGATAAAAATGCATTTTTTTACAAAAAAATATCACAGAGGGGGCATGAAAGTATTATTTGAAATCCGCGGGTTACTCCAAACCTGGGAAACCCTGCTTTAGGGTCTGGAGCTAATGTTGTTACGAACATATTCATTGACATAGCTTAGGAATTAAGAACTAGAACCAGTTTTCAATTCATGTAAGCTATTTAACTACACTATAACTGCATAGAGTCTGCATATTTTGAAAACAATTCTAGTCAATTTATCACTACTCACTTATATGTTAGCATACAAGGTTTTTATAACACATTAAGAATGCTGACGACACTCAACTGGACATAGAGTTAGACTCCAGTAAATAAATCCAGTTCTACTCAAAACATCTCAATAGCTAGTCTACCAAATCTACCAAACTCTTAATATAGCATTTACCTTTATCCTCGGTAAATGCATGCTGACGACATTATATAGGACATAGAGTTAGATTTAAATAGATCTTGGATCTACTAAAAACGCAGCTAGTCTCCCAAATCTTTTATAGGTAGCATTTACCTTTGTCCTCGGTAATACAGGACAATAAAACCTTCCGGGAACCGTACGTGCTGGTGCTCGCGAAACCCGCACGTGTTTGTACCCATGCCGCCTTGGCACGAGAAATTCTCGAAAATTAAAAAAAAAACCTTTGCTACGGTGTGTAATAAACGTGTGCAGAATGTGTCTCTGAATTGATAAGGTATAAACGTATCTTTTGATTATGGCGAACTAGATCACTCCTTAGTTCAGTCGTTCAGTTAGTCCAGTTTGTAGCTGCATACGAGTTACTACGTCGCGTTGCAAACATTCGCCTTTAACTAGTACATAAAAAAGCAAGTTCTGTACAAATCTATTTTACATGATTTTTCTACTGAAATTTAAGTTTATTTACGCCCAGTTAACAATTTTATAACAACTAAAGATATACTTGGATTTAAACTGGACGAGTTAATGAAGGGCATTATGCTAGTGAGTAGTGATCTAGTTCTATTAAATAATAATGTATGCCCGAACTACACACGCCTAGTGTGTAAGACAAGTCTAAAAGTTTTTGCAATACACACAGTGCCAAGAGGGACAATTCTGCTAAATGAATGTATACCTACAATAATACAAAATTACAATCAAGTCCCGATACGCTAAAACTGTCAAACGGTACCTACTCTCGTAAACGTTAAACCAACGTGAAACGCGATCTGATTGGTCGAAACTTCACAAAATCAGTTTATGATAACATGTCGCTTCACTTAAATAATACAATCAAAGTAAAATGAAAGTCTACTTTAAATACGAGAATAGGGATGCTGGGTAACAAGAAAACGTACTAAAATACAGAGAATAGTTTCGAATTACGAATAAGTATGTGCTTATAAGGTTTTGCATTTTTCTGCTTTTTAATTCTTTGCATTCTTTTTTGCCGAGTACTTTAAAAAGTGAAAAAACTATAAAAAAGTTATAATATTATCAAGAAAAACTAACTTCAAGATATTTCCATAGTGCTATGGCATGCTCGTTATTTTTATACTGGCAGACAAATCTGTAATGACCGAAGTCCTAAATTAAAATAATATGTAAAACAAAACCACCGACAATTTGACAATTAGGTATTTGAATTTGGAAAAGTGGCCGCTACACAATGGCGCCGAAATTGGCGCGAGGTTGTCGCATTCGGCACAACATTTGCACGCATTTCCATATGATAATAACCACTGGCACAAGGTCGTACCGTAGTAGGCATGCCAGGTGGACCACTGATGGGGGAATTTACATGGACCACGTAAATGACAATGCGGCTAGGTCGCAAACCTTTGCCAACAAAAATGACAAGGCGATTTATCAAGTGACTCGCCGCACGGCGAAAATCGATCCATGTTAATCCCGCATAAAGAGGCAAATATTCGTTTTGCTACTTTCAAGGTTGATGCACAGTTATTCAAAATTATTATGGTTAATTATAGCAGAAAATTTTCACTAGTTTTACTGAACTAGTACCAGCGTAGTCTCCTCATGTTACTGTAGAAAGGTCTATGTTCTAGGAAAAAAATCGTTATAATTACATTGTTAACATATTTAAATGAGGACACGAATTTAATAACATAGTAACTCAGCCTGACATCTTTCAACAGCCTTACACCTCCCCTCGTGGTTCGAACAATTGCCGAATACACACTACATATTATAATTAAGTGGGTTAATTAAAAACGTAAAGAAAGGTTTTTTTTCTTGAGCCAAAACGACCATTAAAATAATTTCGTGTGATTTTTACTTCATTATTTTATATTTGAATTTCGAACGTTTTTTTTTTATTCGTCGCTATGTCTAAGTTCAGTGGCTAGTGGCATCCGTTACTATGCCGTAAATTTTTATTTTTGACATAATATTTTACTTAAATAGCTATAAAATTATGTGGTAGGTATAATAATATTGAATTTGATTATAATAAACATTGTTTATGGTCCTTGGTTAGGTTAGAGATATTCAATTTCAGCAGAAAGATAACATTATGTTCTGTGCCCTGTTGTTGTATTTGAACAGCAGGTCTAAAATGGCTATTTAAAACCTGTAGAGCTCGCAAATGTATGGGATACCCTAGAATATTTGCGACAAATATGTCGACTGTCGTAGACGTCACAAATCTACTGACGCGAGATAGTTATACAATAAGTTGACGCGTAAATTAATCCCTCAGTTCCGTCTTCTAATCTAAATCGTAACCGTATGCATCAAGTTGCATTAACCAGATCTCGTCTTCATCACTCTAACGCGTCTCTTCTTTCCAGTGCGAGGAGATGATGGCATCAGGCGACATGTGCGTGTCGGCGGCGCGCGCGGGGCCCGCGACGCGCTGGCACCCCGCGTGCTTCGTGTGCAGCGCGTGCCAGGAGCTGCTGGTGGACCTGGTGTACTTCTGGCGCGAGGGCCGCCTCTACTGCGGCCGCCACCACGCCGAGAGCCTTAAGCCGCGCTGCTCCGCCTGCGACGAGGTCAGTATGCACCTGCGTGTGGTCGCTTAGCCGGTCTAGACCTGCAAGTTGCAACCCTGATTGTGGTGGCGTCAATAGTACTTCTCCTGGAGAAGTACTATTGAAGTATCAAAAGAGTGTTACCACTTTAAACACCGACAAAAGAAAAGTGCACCGCGACAAAATCCGATTTTGACGAGGTGCATTTTCCTTTTTTCCCGATGTCTCGGCTACTTTCCAGCAGCCGTGGTCTGTAAAAATCCGTAATTGCTTAAAACAATAAACAATATTCGCGTAAACATAAGAAATCAATGTGTTACCACTTAGCTAGCTTGTCGGGCACCTCGTATTGTAGGTACATCAGATTTTAAGTTAAATTTAGTCCTGATTAAAAGGTATTAAAATCCTAGGTATCCAGAAAGACTGTTTTCTCAAGATTTGTTCAATAGCACTTTTAAATCGATACCGCGTTTGCGTCTAAATAAACTACCGACAAAAAGCCTCAGAAACCATGTATTTAGTCAGTATTTGATTAAGAGCCGCATAGTTTATTCGGAAGTTTTGTCTCTGCTTGCTCTATATCGAGCAACAGAGACAAAACCTGCCAGTAAGCTATCTGCCACTTATCACTAGATCGTGAGACATGTCTGTACGGCACCGGGCGCAGGCTGCAGCATACACCATACAGTCGCTAGCAACTAGCAGGTCGAGCGTTAAAGTCATTTAAATTATAATTGCGAGCTGAGATAATGTAACGTGTCGTTGGCACACGCGTTTGGCAACACTTATATAATGACTTACGTTGTATTGTGTGGTCTAGAATAATATAGACTTTTAAATCAGCTCGTTAGGTATAGCAAAATGTTTGCTATATCGCTCCCCTAGAACAATTCTTAAGTTTTTCAGAGTAGTCAGATATTTGCATGTTTTGTCTCTGTCAAAGTCAAAGCTAAGCTACAAAACTTGCGAATAAGCTATGCGACACTTAGGCCCCTTTTCACAATACAATAACACTTTATTGCACACCAAAACTGCAAAAATGAACAAATTTTACAATAAATTTCACATAAAATGATGTACAAAAGGCACAATCTTCAAATAAATGTCTAATAGCTTATTCGGAAGTTTTGTTACTGATGCTTACTCTGACACTTGACTATAGATTGTAAAACAGGCCGTTAATAGAAGACTTCTCAGTGGCGTGGGTTTCCTATAACTCCATTCCTATCGGCTTCACTACCACTTGCCTTACCAAGACCCTCATCCAAATCTCTGCCTATTATACAGGACAGGGCTTACTTATGAAGGAGATCCAGCCGCTAGGTCTATTTAATTCTACTAGGTACTTAAACATCTTCAAATTATTATTATTATTATCATTATTTTAATCTACCTCTAGGTAATGAGTTTTACATTATGCGGGTGTTGGCAGCACTGTTGTCGTATTGCAGACATCTGCACTCTGCACTCTGCAGCAACACAAAGGTTACTGCTGCAGTTGTATTAGGTATACCGCAACGTTTTCCACGTGAAGGTGAACGTTTATCTTGACCGGTGACCACTGCTAGTGAGCAATTGTAAATGAAACAATTTTGACGTTTTTCATATTTTTACCCGACCACGGCGAATCTTAAGGAAGGGTAATGATTTTGGCAGTAAATGTATATTGTATATTTGTTCCTCCGTAGCGCCTAAACTACTGATCCGATTTTAATAAATGAGGTGTCAATAGATTCGTTATAACAGCTCGGGTAACATAGGCTGTATAATTTACGTAGTCTTAAAAAGACTTTAGTTAATAATTTTTATCTGGGAAAACAAAATATCTTAAAGTCCTTGCAATAGTCTATTAAAAGAACATTGTACTAATCATCCGACGAATCAAATACGATACAGTGTTTGCTTGCATTACCTATAAAATGTACGGAAAAAATAACCAAAAATTATTCAGTTGAACTGTTTACCCTATCGGAAGTAATTTGCTGAGCTAAGGGTCGGAGCACACTCGCGAGTAACTGTGCGGGTAGCGATGATATCGCAGTTCCGCTGCGGATATTGCTGTATATCGCTCGATCTTCGACACTCGACATACTCGTATCGCTTTAATATCAGTATTATATTGATAAACTCAACTACACGCTTACATAATTGATTAACAAAAATATTAATTTGAGCCCAAAAAAACTCTCCTTTTTCTGTATACTATGCAATGTTATTACTTAATTAATTAATACATATCAATAATAAATATTAATGAATTTGTTGAAATTATTCGAATACTCAAATAGTATAGAACGTTAACGAGCAGATTACTGATAACAGATTACAATCACCTGGCACCTGTAGATTTACAAGATGTATTTTTAGGCGTCCAGCCTGTCATCACCATTTGGGCATTATGCATGCAAAACTGCATTAACATACAGACATCTTGTGGGCCAGTTGGGCAATAAATTGGCCCACCAGAGGCCGTAACGGAAATCAGCCCTCGCGGAAACATATTTAGGTCGTGGGGCGAATTGCAATCGTTTACTTTTAGGTGCATTTGCTACATAAACGGCCCAAAAGGGTTATTCAGATGGTACCTAGATATGAAACGACATTTGGCCGTATAAAACATTTTTTTAATGTGTTGCGCTAAAAAGATAATCTGCACCTTTCGCGGGAACCACATTTTTTTCTTTTCAGAAACGAAAATAGCCTAAGTAGTAATTTAAACTATTTGTGCCAAATTTTATCGGATAACAAACGCATGTATCATAATTATATACCTACAAGTAAAATAGGGCAAAATATCGAAAGTGTTCGTAGAGTCCAATCATTGGGATTACATAATATCCGGATCGCTTTTAGTGAGGACTACGAGTTATGAGCTATGACATGACATGACATTTGCGAGTTAATATAGTCGCGTGACAAAAATATATAATGTCATGACATGCGTGATGCGATGAATCGGGAAGGGAAATTTTTCTCATTGCAGAAATTACCATAAATATCACTATCGTATCTATAGTGTGCGTATGTCCTAATTATATTATCTTGTTATTTTGTTATAATCATAGACGTATATATTATAGACAAGGCATGTTGATGCAAAAAGTGTATTCAGTTAAATGGCACCTTGGCACTTTTGAGATATTGGGGCCATTTTGACATTTGAAGTACCTATGGTGAAAACAAGACGGCTGACATTGGAAGTATGGTGAAAACCAAGATGGCGTAACTTTTTGTATGAAGATTTGTTCTGTCAAATGTACATACGTCATAGCCTATCTTAAGTTTTGAAATCTTTGGTTATAATATTATGTGCTAATGCTAACAAAATAATATTTGCTACTGTAGTCTGTAAGCTTAACACCGAGACGCGACACGATGCGGCTTTGTATGAAAGTGATTCGAAATTAAACTTTATTAATTAGACACGAAGATTTCAGACATGTTTATATATTTTTTTATTTTCTTGATTTATTTTAGTAATATTCGATGATCTTAGATTAACTATTCATTGTTTTAGATAATTATATTTCGTGAGTTAGGTACTGTACTATTACCTACAATATTAATGCAATAAAAGGAGTATATCTGGGGATGACTTAGTGAATCTGCTTGAGGCTGCTGCTTGTGGAGCTAATTAAATGAAGAAATTTTTCGTAGAAAATAATTCCGATGAGTACATCAAAATTCATATTATAGTAATACTAGATGTTTCGCGCGACTTCGTGCGCGACAAAAGTGACTCGTGGAACCGTACATTTTACCGCAATAAAAAGTAGCATATGTCCTTCCCCGTGGTCTATTCTATATTTGTGCCAAATTTCATCAAATTCGGCCCAGTAGTTTCGGAGCCTATTCGAGCAAACAAACAAACAAACACACTTTTCCTCTTTATTATATTAATATGTATATTGTATAGATTTATGTACAAAAATAATGAAACATTTCTACATAATAAATAAATAAATCGTTTCCACTTGTGATAATATAATTAGATAAATTGGAATCAGTTCAAGCGGTTACCGGTAGCGGGTAGGCTTATATACAGATATACGATAAGAGACTTATTTTACCAAATGTCAAGGGGACTGCGCACTGCGCAAAACCAATCTCATTAATATAATCGTAGTTGTTTTATTCAAGTGTGTACAATAGGCTAGACGACTGAATTTTTTTTATTGCATAAATGAATAGTACTCTTAAATATGAGTAACTTCTCAGAAGAAACCGTATATCCAAAGTCAATATTTTCAAAGGTACAGCGATTTGTATACAAAATTTCGCGAGTCTCGTGAAAACGCTCCATACTAAAGTCGTACCTAGCTGTGACGTCACGTCCATGTTAAAGTGTATGAAGTATACAGGAACATAATATTTGTAAATATCTCCGATTTTTGTGCGTTTAAGTTCATACATACCAAAATAAAAGTTTTTGTATAATATGATGTAAGTAAACTAATGATGTAGGTTTACTAATTTAGCAAAAAAAATGTTTTTTATACTTTTGAGATGTATCTAATTACTAAACTATAAATAAAATATTATAATTTTTACATTTACGAAGAAGTAATGCCTCAAAATTTCTGAGTACATTAATGAAACTAAATATTTTAGATGTAGTCGTGTACCCAATTAACTTGGAAAGCTGTGGCGGACCAACAGCGCACAGTCCAATCGCGCTATCGAAATTTCCACAGCTCAGCACTATATATACGACATCTGAAATGCATACAAGTGGGCTTCGACCTGACCGAGCATACCACCTCGCTCGGTCGGAGATCTCCCTTTGGGGCTGCCACTTTTCCCACATTGGTGACCCCGACGTGATTTGAACACGCAACCTTCTGATAGCGTTCAAATAGCTTCATACATGTACTACTATAGAAATAAAGAAATTTCTAATTATATTTAAATCTTTTTTCTTGATTATTGCAAAGATGTAGGACACACAAAGTCAACGTACTCTGTTAGATTAAAGTGTATGTGACATTAAATAATACATTGATCGAACCCACATACAAGTTGAACATTCAATTGTAATTTGTAACATATTGGTTGCAATTAGGTGATAATTTTATCAGAAAAATGCTCATGAAAGTGTAGATCGAATTCTACAAAAAATATACATACATACATACATATTACATATAATCACGCCTCTTTCCCGTAGGGGTAGGCAGAAACCGCCTCTTTCCCGTAGGGGTAGGCATAGACCACTTCTTTCCACTTGCTACGATCCTTACATACTTGTTTCGCTTCATCCACTTTCATTCTTACCATCCATTCCTCCTCTTACATTCAACGTAGCGAAGCGGCTCTCCATGGGCCACTTTTCGCCTCCGCGAGAACGAGACGTGATGGGTGGCGAACCACATCGCCGCCATTTTGGATAATTAAATTATTTTTATAATTATTCATTGCGTTTCGACGGATTTGCGGAGAGGATAGGAATAGGAAAAGGGAAGGATAGGTGGTGTGGAAAGGAAGATTGGTAAGTTAGAGTGGGAAATGTAGGATATTACCGCCCAGGGGGCTTACTATCAACGCTTAATACGATTTAATTTAGGACCTAAACTGAATGGCATTTGATATTTCGTACCATCAACTTCGTTTTACGAACCAATTTAGGTCGACACCTAAACTAAACCGCATTCCAATATCATTCACTCTTTTTAAAGGTAAATTCGTACCATCACCTTACTTTAACTAACGTTTGAGCCTAAACAAAATCGCTCAACTGTCAAAACTTGCGATTCAAAACAAGTTAGTAAATTTGATGCTGATTTTGATTCTTTTGTTGTTAGTTTTTAATTTTTACTTGTTTAAAGTCAGAAAAAAGCACTGAATTTAAGTGTCGCGAGGTAAAAACATAAATTGGTATCAAATAGCATTGATTTCGATAGTTCTACAAAAAGTTTAAAGTGCAGTTTTATTCGTAGGATGTGTGACGACGAATTGATGCTTTTTGAGTTCTTAGAAGCCGATAGTGAGGAAAATTCCTTGAGGAGAAGGAGACTAGATGCTCGAGCACAATTCGACCCTGGATTCGATTTGGAAGATAATGAATTTATAAAACGTTATCGTCTTTCCAAAGAATTGGTAGTCGGATGTGCGACGAGATAAGACCGGCGATGAAAGCGCCAAGGAGGTCCACAGATAAAACTGTAGAAACAAAGGTAAGACTAAAATATTATGCAATATGTATGTCACACAATTTTTAAAATTTTTAAAATAATAACAACTGGATACAGTATTATGAAGACGATATAAAGTTTTAGAACGCGGCATTCGAATCAAGAGAAACAGCCTATTCATTATTCGTATAGCGTTGTCTCTTTCCCACTTCGACCGGGATTGCGGTTCAGAGACAAATGTGTTTTTTTTTACGACTTCATTCGTTCTTTTCGGCCCCGTAACGTTTCAATTGAGGCGCGGTTTTAATAAGGTGATGGTACGAATGTTAGCGATTTTGTTTAGGAACCCAAATTAAACTGCTCTGAATTTTAGTCGTCTTTTAAAAGTTGATAGTAGGCCTACAGGAGGGCAAGGGATAGGATAGTAATAGCTAGGGAAGCCGGGGTCGCGTACCCGTATACTATACCACAACTACTGGACAGGTAAGTTGGGATGAGTATCCCATGACTAAAAAAAGTATAAAACTCCATAAAAGATCTAACGACAAAGTTTCGCAAATGCGCCATACTTAGACCGAGATATGCCCTTAGTACCTAGACCATAACTAGTGTACCTAGCGGTGACTCACGAATTCCACAGCCAGTGCTCACTAGTGTTTAGTAAACTAGAACTACGCGCTATCTTGTACTCATAACATCATAGTCTTGAGATCAAACAAAAAGCCGGCCAAGCGCGAGTTGGACTCGCACACGAAGGGCTCCGTACAAATCGGCTAAAAATCACATTTATCGTATTCAAGTGGAGCACTTTAATTTTTTTTTCTTCTATTTTTGCCTTTTTAGGGTTCCGTAATACTTAAGGAACCCTTATAGTTTCGCTCTGTCCGTCTGTCTGTCTGTCTGTCTGTCTGTCTGTCTGTCTGTCTGTCTGTCTGTCTGTCTGTCTGTCTGTCTGTCTGTCTGTCTGTCTGTCTGTCTGTCTGTCTGTCTGTCTGTCTGTCTGTCTGTCTGTCTGTCTGTCTGTCTGTCTGTCTGTCCGCGCCTCTAGCTCCTGTAATTATGAATATAAATTGATGAAACTTGGTGCAGTTATAGATTGTGTATAGATCACGGTTTCGGGATCATAAAAAAATAATTATTTTATATTTTAGGGATGGCTCTCCATACATGTGAAGTGGGGATGAAAAATATTTTTTCACTCTACCCCATCGTGTGGGGTATCGTAGAATAGGTCTTTTAAAATAAAGGCAAGGTTTCATACGTTACTTTTTTATAAAGTTGACCATTTTCGAGTAATCGGCCTCCAAAGTAGTTTGTAAGTTGGTCCCCCCCCTAGCATTTTTAAACTATAGGAGATAGAAACTTGAAAATTTTTATGCTGATAGATCATGCTAAAAACTCTTTAGGAAAACTATTGTGAACCAAATCGGACAGTAACTTTTGGAGTAATTAAAAAAAAAGCATATTGCGCGTTTATAGTTACGGAACCCTCCTTAGATATGTCCTGGCATGCTCTTGGTTAGGTTTTTTTTGTAATATCGGCAACAGAAATAATCATCTGTGAAAATTTCAACTGTCTAGCTATCACGGCTCACGATGTACAGCGGTGACAGACAGACAGACTGACAGACAGCGGAATCTTGGTAATTGGGTCTCGTTTTGCCCTTTGGGTACAGAACTCTAAAATCTATTTCATTAACTATAATATATTTTGACTAATGTGTACAGTTTGTGTAGTTAGGTCTTGTAGAGTTAGGGCGTGTGGAGCCAGAAGCTTGGCTCTTGATGAGATCTGATAACTTTTTGACGGTGCGAGTCATTCGGTCTCGTCTTGGCATTATTTTTCATGAAAATATCTTTGTGGGTCTCCATAATCCATTAAGTAATATGTAATAATGATTCCAATTGAGGCTTTTAATTTGGTATAAATTATAATTAATGTGTTTACTGTTTATTATTAAGTATTTATAGAGAGTGAGTATATAATATTATGATCAATTAAGCTCACGAATCACGATATAATTACCGGGTTCACGTTAGATTAGCTTATTCAGATCGGCCAGATCGACCAGATAGCTAGACTCCCATGGCCCATGGCCAGACAGTCTGTGACCTGCTGGCTGCAACACCTGGGAAGTTGCGTGATTGTTACGTAGAGTTCCTTCCTTGATATACTCACAGTGGGAGAGCCACGCTTCGGCATGAATGGGCCGGCTCGACCGGGTAAATACCACGACCTCACAGAAAACCGGCGTGAAATAACGCTTGCGTTGTGTTTCGCCGAGTGAGTGAGGTTACCGGAGGTCCATGGGGGGATTGGGGATTTTAAGGATCAGGAACGCAAGTCGCAGCACCAGAGGAGTTACATGTGTAACTCCTCTGGTGAGCTGAGTGTCCATGGGCGGCGGTAATCGCTTACCATCAGGCGATCCGTCTGCTCGTTTCCTGGTTCATTACATTAAAAAAAAAAAAGTGGCGGGTGGCGACATGTAAAATATTTGAATTTTGATTTCATTGATATATTCAGAAATATTGAGGTATCTTATACCTCAATATTTTTTGATAAATCTAAAATTATTGTAATTTATGTGTAGTTTTGTAAAAAGATACATGTTAAATTTTCAAAAAAAGTTTTATGAATAGGACGATGTTCCGCGAGCCCTCTACTCGCTCCTGCACGCCGCCCGGTAGTGCAGATGTCGGGCCCGTCAATAGGGCGATGTTCCGCGAGCCCCGTACTACTCGCTCCTGCACGCCGCCCGGTACTGCAGATGTCCGGCCCGTCAATAGGGCGATGTTCCGCGCTAATAAGACGCGGGTCCCGTTTTACATATTAATAACCGACACTAATGAACGGCGCTCGTGGGAACCCGTCTCTGTTGTACCCAGCTTTGTTAAGGCGCGCTACACACGACGCGGTTGGAGAGCGACGAAAGCTCAGACGCTAGTAAAGTTTAAAATTACCTTTTTTATAGTAAAGAAGCTTGGTAGTCTAGTAGACATTCGTACAAGGTTAATAGATATAAAACCCGCCGGTGGACACCCAAAATATACGAGTAATCAAGATACGATGCAACGATGCAACGTTGCCCAACCTCACACGGTGAAACGCAACGCAAGCGATACATTTCGCCAGTTTTCTGTTTGTCCTGCGATGTTTAGGTGAGCTTCTCACGACTCGGATTAGGAAAATCGATCGTTTGGTCTAAACCCTTTATACCGATAACCTCTTGTTACGCTAACGAATGAACGTGATGCGTTGACATAACTTGCAAATTCCCGTCGCCGTAAAAAGGCAAGGATCGCCATGCCTCCGATACACTCTTTACCATTCTGCGATGCCGTACCGTGAACTAGTACGATGCGGCAACGTTTTACGTTGATGACGACATGCCGTATGTCTATGCTCTCAGTAGAGCCGACCGTTCCGTGTGCTAAGACCCGCCAGACCGGCGCGCGGCGGGTCGGCCGCTCCGTGTGTTGCCTGCGAGGTCGGCGCAGTGACCCGTGGCGCTGATAACACGGCCCAATTACACGCGCTTATCCGCACCATTATACCTTAGAGCGAGCTTTTGAGGCGTCTAGACGTTTATGTACACATAGAACCAGCATGCTAGAGAAGGTCAAATTTCAATATATGACTTTTTTGAACTCTTATTTATTATGTCAGAGCGTTCAGCATAGAATATCGTTTGAGTTCGCGAGAACACCTACCAGTAACTTCGTTGTATTGTCGAGAACAATTTGCGAGGCCGTTACTGACTCCACTGTCTCGTGCCCAAACGAGTACAGTGTACCACGTCTGGGTTTCGCCAGCTTTGTCCGTTTCTCACGCTCGCGCTGGGTTTACGAGCAAAAAGCATGTTCCGAAAGTTCACATACGCTAATGATCACAATTAGCACTAACGACTGGTGCTGACCGTCGCCCCCGGCTCGTCTAGTGATAACAGACACGACAACACCGATTAATTAATATAATAATCGTGTACTTAAATACCTCAACGTATTCTTCTATGTAGCCACCTGGATAATTTAGTGAATATCATAATTATCTAGAATCTGCATTATTAACTGATGGATGTCTTTTGTGTGCAGATAATCCTGGCGGACGAGTGCACGGAGGCGGAGGGGCGCGCGTGGCACATGCGGCACTTCGCGTGCGCCGAGTGCGCGCGCGTGCTGGGCGGCCAGCGGTACATCATGCGCGACGCGCGCCCCTACTGCCTGCCCTGCTTCGACGGCTGCTTCGCCGAGTACTGCGACGCGTGCGGCGAGCCCATCGGCGTCGACCAGGGCCAGATGTCGCACGAGGGCCAGCACTGGCACGCCACCGAGCGCTGCTTCGCCTGCCACACGTGCCGCGCCAGCCTGCTCGGCCGCCCCTTCCTGCCGCGCAAGGGCGCCATCTTCTGCTCCATCGCGTGCTCCAAGGGCGAGCCGCCCACGCCGTCCGACTCGTCCGGCCCGGGCCCGCGCCCGCCCCGCGCGCCCCGGCCCCGCCGCCTGCACTCGCTCGAGTCCCCGGGCGAGTCGCCGCAGCCGCGGGCCGCGTCCCCGACGATAGACGCCGACTCGGAGCCGAGCGGGTCGCTGGCGCCGCCGGATTCGCCGCCACCGCAGCCGCCGCCGCCGCCGCCGCACGCCTGCCTCAGCCTGGACCGGGCGCTGGCGGACCTGCGGCTGGAGCGCGCGGCCGAGCCGGCGCCGCAGCCCACGCCCGTGTCGGAGGAGGCGGGCGAGGCGGAGTGGCGGCCGCCGCCGCCGGTGGAGGCGCAGGCCGTGGTGACGGGCCACTCGGCGTCCATGCCGGAGCTGGCGGGCGCCGGGCGGCGGCGTGGCGGGCGCACGGTGCGTTTCAGCGGCGACGACAACGCGGCGTTCGAGCCGGACGAGCCGCGCGCGGGGGGTGCGGGGGGTGCGCGGGCGGCGCGGGACGAGGACGCGGCCAGCTACTGCAGCACGTGCTCGTCGTCGTCGTCGTCGGTGGAGTCGTACTCGCTGCCGGCGCGGCGCGCGTACGGCGGCGTGCGCATCTCCTACGTGCCCAACGACGCGGTCGCGTGCGCCAAGCGCGAGCGCCAGCGGAGGAACCCGCACGGTGACAAGAACTGCATAATCTCGTGATCCTGGGAGCTCCTCCTGCCCGAGCCCCCGGCGACGACGAACCTCCAACGCCAAGACTGAGCTAGCCCCTAACCCGCCATAGTAGTAGTATTTAAGCGTGTAATTGAATGTCTTCCTTGGGACCTCTTGCTGGTGTTCGCTCACGGCGGCCCTCGTGTAATGTCCAGGAACCTACTCGGTGTCGCCGTGTCGTGGACGACTGTCCCCCTTCAGTGTCTCCCGCGGTAACCCGACGCGATAAGGTATCGCTAACGGTAGCAGATGCCGTTTAACGTTATCTGCAGGTTCTCACGATTAAATTGTCCCATAAACGTATTTTTTTAAATTTCAATAAAGACTCTGACGCGGGCGTCCGCCGAGCGTTTCACAGACTTTCTTGATAAAGTTTTAATATAATTGACCTCGTAAGACGAGAGACCGAAAGTTTGCGGAAAATACAATAATTGTTATGTTCGGTGTTCCTATGGCAATAAAACTTGTGTTCTAAATGTGTCATTACACGGTAAATATTTTGACCCAATAGTTAATAAAACAAAGAGAATTTGTGTGTATTTTAATACGTATTTCATAAGTTGTTGATGCCTAATTAAAAAAATATTGGGTCAGAAAGTTTCCCCATTTTGTTGTTTATACTATAAATAATGGATGAAAACACAGCAATATTTTGGCACTTAAACCGATTATAGACATTCCATCAGATACGTGTCTAAACCCTTTTGTGGCGCACCCGCGTTTGGAAGGATTAAGCTTTTTGCCGAACAATGTAACGGGTGCCACACCGCCCGGCGCGGCGGTGGTCGCAGCTTCCATGGAATCGAGCTATTAAAACACATTAAGCTTTCAAAATGTGTTTCAAATAATTGTGAATATTCAAACGTATTTTGAACAATTGTATTTTGGGAATTCGACTTAATATTATGTTTCATTACAACAATGATTGCTTATTCAAAATTAAATTTTCACTTTTAGCAATGATTGGCGCTAAAATGCGAATATGCGCCATACACCGCGTAATAGTAAGTCCGACAGGTTTGCCTGTACAGTTGAAACTTGACTTGTACCTACAGGTAAACCGGATCGTGATGCAGGTCTCTATATAAGTTCGAGCTTACCTCACAGATAAAACTGTACAGGTATACCGTTACGTGTGTGGCTAGCTTAAAAGCTATGATAAGCATAAATCGGCTCTTAAAGGAAAATACAAAATGGCTGCCAGGTACATATCGCTGAAGCTGTCTCAGACATATCTTTGCCACTTAGACGTAAGGTATATTGTAATAATAGTACAAACGATGTATTTTTACAATTTGTAACTAACTTGTGTTCAAAGTGTATAATGTATATAACTTGCGTGAAAGATAAATTATGTTAATTAAATAAGAGAGTAAAAATGCCTCTAGTAATTTAAGGAAAAATTGTAACATTAATAAATATTTGATTTATATTTTCGTTGTTTTTCTTATACCGCTGTTTTATTTTTAATGAGGTTTTGTTTAAGTTAAAGCCGTCGACCTCGGCGCTATGTAGGTACCCAACATAAATGGTAATTATTCTAAAAATAAACGATCATAAAAAATGGCGCCTATTTCACACCATGTTCTCGACGAAAGCTTGTTAATAGTGAAGTCTACATGTGTAATGTGTATACATATTGCCCTGTAGGCCTGTAGACTTAAAAACAAACTAGCTTTTGCCCGCGGCTCCAATAGGTACAGTATCCTACGGGAACACTCTATTTTTTCGGGATAAAGTAGCAGGTATAATCCAGAGCATAAACTAGTAGTATATAGGTCGCGCAGCGAATTAAGATCTTTCGACAAAAGTAGAGGGGGTATGCGCAGAAGTCAGTTTTTGGGTGTTTTGGCGGTAGCGGGCTCGGGCGGGGAGGTGTGGATGCGCCGAACGCATGCCGAACGTGGCTGCCGACACGCTATTGGTACGTTAGTAATATATATTCTTTGCTATTGGTCACATGCGCGAACGATCCCCTCCACTTTCACTGAGCGCTCAAAAACCGTTGCGCGACCTGTACCAAATTTCATCAAAATCCGTTCAGTAGTTATTGCGTGAAAGAATAACGAACATCCATACATCTTTACGACATTTCCCGGGCCTGTGTAGGGACACAGGCCCGGGAATCGATAATGATTACACAGGGGTATCGATAATGATTTTACCCGATTACGGCGAAGGAAAAAGAAAAGGTATAGATTTTGGTAGTCTATGTTTGTATGTACTAGCTGTTGCCCGCAGCTCCGCTCGCGTGAATACAGTATCCCAAAGGAACACTGTACTTTTACGGGATAAAAAGTAGCCTATGTGTTATTAATCCAGAGCCTATTAAATACTACCCTACCTAATTTCATCGAAATCCGTTGAGTATTTTTTGCGTGAAAGAGTAACAAACATCCATCCATTCATACATTCTTGCATCCTCACAAACTCTAGTAGTAATATTAGTATTAGTACCAAAACGACTCGGTAGATATTATGAATGGATGAATGAATTAATAAACACCTATTTATTCTGTTGTGACAAATAACAATAGGTTTGTGATTGTGTGCTTAGCATACCAGTATATTGGGCTATGACATAATATGCCAATTAGCTCGATACAGATTAACGACCTCTAAGGTCATCCATCATCATCATCATCACTGAACGTTAGTCTCGGGATCTAAACCCCAATGCTCGTAGTTTACTTACACTTTCATTTTACTTTTATTGATATTGTTGGTATCCGCGGATGGTAACCGTACATTTTGCCACAATAAAATTACCTTATGTCCTTTCTCGTGGCCTAATCTATATCTGTACCAAATTTCATCAAATCGGTCCAGTAGTTTCGGAGCCTATTCAATGCAAACAAACAAACAACTGTTCCTCTTATTATTATAGTCCGGTCAATTTAGACATTCGAAGTTACCTAAATTCCCACCAAGCTGAAAATCGGTAAGATTGTTTAAAATATCATTAAAAACAAAATTTGAAAGTTCCCCATCTTTCCCCTGTAAGGAAAAAATTTTATTCAAGGTCAAAGGTAAAAAAATGAGTTTTTCGCGATTTTCAGCAAAACGGTAAGTTTTATCATAAAAATATCTCAGACAAAAATTGTAGATCATAAAATTATCTACAAAAAATTAATTAATACTTTTTTTTCTACGAGCCACCGTTTTTGAGATATAACGATTCAAAAAGTTGTAAAAGTTGTAATCGTCATAATATGCACACATCCTCGCCACCTATGAGGTAGTGTACTTAGCGCGTTTTTTTTTTTTGTGGTTTCCCCAGTAGGCCTATTCCACGGGTCAGTTTTGATCCTGTTTAATTTGAAAGTATTGAAAAATAATGGATATTAGCAGATATTGAAAAGATAAAAGCAATTTAAGTTTAAAAAAAGTAGTGAAATTTAATCGTCCGAGTCGTAACTTTCAAAATCTTCTTCTTGTACTTCTTCTTGTACTTCTTCTTGATCTTCTTGTTCTTGTTCGTCTTGTTCTTGTTCTTCTTGTTCTTGTTCTTCTTCATCTTCATCCTGAGCGCATGTAAACTGCGTTAATAGCGATGTATCGCATGTTGCCTCGTTGGAATCAAACGGATCCTCTACTGTTGATGATTCAATATTAGAGCACAACCGGCCTTGACAATGTGTACATGCCGGAGAACAGAACAGTCCGACTTTTTTGCAACCACATTTAGCACTGCATCTCTTTTTGCAGTTGCAAAAAATCGAGTTCAGCAGTTTTTCCGGCGCAGGTGGAAGTAAAGTGTGCACTGGTTCTAATAAATTGTTGACCAACTTCCAACCCCAGTCTGTAGGGTCTAGCTGATAACCAAGCCACACTTGAACTTGGTAATATACCCTAAAAAGATGTTGATGAGCAGCAACTGAGGTTGGAGGAAGACAAGCTAATTGTACTTGTTTTTTTTTTACTTTTGGTGTTTTTAACGAAACATGCATATCTATACTTATCTAAGCAGGTAGTTTTTTTAGGAGCTCCGATCATAGAAAGAAGAAAGCGAATGCCGTTAGTGATAATTTCTTGTCGAGTAGATTACTATTTTTAAAAACTTCAGTACATTCAATTAAATTTTGTTTCTCAAATAGTTTGAAGACTGTTATTTTACCCCTCCTGTAAAATGCAGATGTCGTATCACAGCCAGTTATTGCGTGTAAAAATAGTACATGATTTTGACACTTTGCAAAAGTAGATAAACTTTTTGATGAATACATTTCTGATTGATGTTGAGCTTTTCCTGGTTTTAAGAAGAAAACAGTTTTTTCAGTTGGAGTTCGTGCAGTCAGTAATACGAGTAAGTCTATATCTTCACCAACAACAATAGTTGTATTTGTCAAATTGAATTGCTCAATTGATGTTTCAATTATCAATACATAAGCATCATTATTAGCTTGTCTTACCGATATATTTTCCGTAGTAAATCTTTCTTTTAACATTGAAATGAACCGAGACTTGTTGTGAGTATTAGAAAGAAGTTTTTGTTAGCTGGTTGGAACTGTCATATTGTCATCAAATAAAATATCAATTGATGAAGATGTTGCTAAAGTTCGACGACGCTGTTCTGCAGCTTTGGTATTTCTCGTGCAATCATTATAGCCATCAAATACGATAGTAACTCGGGAACCAAAATGTCATGCATATTATGACGATTACAACTTTTACAACTTTTTGAATCGTTATATCTCAAAAACGGTAGCTCGTAGAAAAAAAGTATTAATTAATTTTTTGTAGATAATTTTACGATCTACAATTTTTGTCTGCGATATTTTTATGATAAAACTTACCGTTTTGCTGAAAATCGTGAAAAACTCATTTTTTTTACCTTTCGACCTTGAATAAATTTTTTTCCTTACAGGGGAAAGATGGGGAACTTTCAAATTTTGTTTTTAATGATATTTCAAACAATCTTACCGATTTTCAGCTTGGTGGGAATTTAGGTAACTTTACTCTTATTTTTTGGTCTAATTTGACCGGACTTAATAGTCCGGTCAAAGTATTAGGATAAATGAATCGTTTCGATATCATAAACTGATTTTTGGAGTTTGCACTTGATTAGTGCGTTTGACGTTGGATGACGTTTATGAGAATACTATTTTGCAGTTTTAACACATCGGGACTGAATCGTAACTGTATTATTGCAAGATTTAATTAGCAGAAAAATACTCTACTCATAATTCATATCCAATTGAGTCTTTTTGTATTTTGTATGCAAAAAAGACTGTATAATGAAATTTAAATGTCACTCGTATTTACTGCGCAATAAAGAAATGTAAGTTGTAATACATTAATTTGGCCGAGTATATTTCTGTTTACAAATCTATTTAAATTGGATCTGTAGCTCAAGCAGGAACAATTGACGAGAAAGTGTTCGTAACGTTATCGAAAAAATTGTATGAAAAGCACGACAGCGCTTATATAATTTTCATTTTCTAAAGTTGCGAATACCTTTGGTTGCAATTGGTTGCTGCTTGGGCTACAGAGTATGGTCCCGTCTAAACTTAGGCCTTTTCATCCGATAATATGGACGATTTATACAGTATTCTCCGAGCGAAGTAACCACTCTTGAAATACTGTCGTGCCTGGGACAGTCGGTTTTTAAATGTCGTACGGTTGCCCAAGCGCATACGGCATTCTCACAACATAGTCAGCCTAGTCCAGAGGAATGACTCTGAGAAGAGAGAATACGTCTGCGGCCAACCATGTTCGGGTTTCCTCACGATGTTTTCCTTTACCGTTAGAGCGTCCATATAATGTACTTGAGATCTGAAAAAGTCTCATTGGTACACGCCACAACCTGGGATTGGAACCTGCACTCTCTCGAGTGCGAACTAAACGGTCTACCCACTAGGCAACGGAGCTCCCGTTTAAGGTTGTAATATGTATTAGCAGTCCTCAAACTAAGAGGCGGTTAAATGACAAAAAGAGTGTTTGAGGTAGAGCTAAAAAACACGGGATTATTTTGAAATGGATGCTAGTGATTTTGTATAAACAATTGTTAATGTTGTCATGAATGTCTTCTAACAACATTAAAAATTGTTTATAGAAAATCACTAGCATCAATTTCAAAATAATTCCGTGTTTTTAGCTCTACCTCAATAACTCTTTTTGTCATTAAAGAGCCTTTTAGTTTGAGAACGGCAGAATGTTAGTGCCAAAAGTCACGAAAATGATTACTGATATTGCATTACGAATTACGATTGAGGTCAATAGAATTTGAACTGAATTGGCACCTTGGTTCAATTCGGTTCGAATCAGTTGTCACAAGAGAGACGTTTGTTTTCAATCACGTTATTCCCTGAGCCTGTAAGGGTCAGTTCACACCGAAACGAGACGATACACGACGCAGCGCTGCATATTCAAAATAGTATTTCAAAATTAAACTACATAATATATTCAGTATGTACACAAGAAGGTACTGATTCGCCGCGATATTCAGAGCCGTGACATTCGAACGCTTGCAATAAAACGTGTTTCTTCTTACGTAGTAAATAGAGTTCAATTTTGAATAGCTATCTTATAAATGTACCGCCGCGTCTCGTCTCTAACGCCTGTCCTGACTTGAAACTTGAAATCAACCTATACTCTATCCGCGTTGATGAATCATGCGTAAATATGTCAAAATGGCTTACTTTAATTAGGTACTTAACGTGAACGCAGCTTATGCGCCATTGGTCTAAGTTGACATATGTACGTGTGACTCACTACCCTCTTAAGGCGATTAAGACTATATTTTCAAGCACTAAAATCATCTAACGATCTACAACCATCCACTGCAGAACCAGCAAGGCGCCAGTAAGGCTGGACTCTGGGGACGGCGGTATTCTGGTATTCTACGAGTACACCGACAACCTTCTAGAATAAGATGACAAATTTTTTATAGTAATGAAATTGCCGTAGATTTGATTCAATGGGTACGTACGACGCGGCGTACGAATTACGACTTTATCGCAATGGAAACAAGTGAGCTCTTAAATAAGAAATTATTACAAAATAAATGTAATTTGTGTACGGAAAGCTTCAGCAAAAGCCGGATGTAGATGGATTAACTAATTCTAGTTTAGACAATATACTGTAAACTTACATTTTACATACCTACCTAACTTAACCTTCATCGAGCCAACAGCTTATTATTATGGTATTTTGGAAAGCTTGTTACTAAATTTGTATAAAATAACGCCTGTTGCATTCGGAACATAGTATTGAGGTTAATATTTAATTGTTAGTATACGAAAGTTGACAGAACATACCTGCCATAACTTATTGTTACTAAACGCGCCCTGAGAAAATATAACAATTACCTACTTTGATAATTTAGACGCGCGATTTTTTCATTAATTTCCAGTCAAGTTTCCGAAGTCGAAATTTTCGATTTCGGAAACTTGACTTTCGAAGCCGTCATTGTAAGAACATATATTCGTATCAATTAAATGAGGTTAAATTTACTTAATTTTTATTTTAGTAGTTTGTTCACAGTGAAACCAAGTTTTGCTGCAGTCAAAACACAAATTGCTATAGAAATTAAACTTCGGTATTTTTTCCACAAAAATAGTAGTGTTTTTTACAGGAAAAGAAAATTTACTCGGAGAAAAAATGCTTATTTTATTTTAGTGTGGATCTTCTGGTTTCACGCCAAGAACTCTTATATTTAACATTTCGTTGGCCGCGCTATGAGCGCGGTGCCGTCTTTTTCACATTTGATTTTTTTAACTTCCCTCTAAGAAAGTCGAAGATTTTCAAAAATCGGGAAGTTATTGGTTTTACCCCGTTTTGCAAAAATCGACTTCTCATCAGATCTCGACGTTCTGAGGTCACAGAAAACTTCCCTGACTACCCCTGGGAGGGTGTCACTATATCTGTATGTATGTATGTATGTGTGTGTAAGTATGTAAACCTCTTATAACTTTTGAACGGTTTGACCGATTCTATCGCGGTTGGCGCCATTGGAAAGGGCTTGGCTAAACTTAGATTTTGACTACAATTGTGACCGATTCGGACCGATCAATAAACAGCTTCATCGATCAACTCCAAAAACTAATCAGCTCTTAACCTTCGCCGCTAATCCGGTCAAAATCGTTTAATTCGTTCGAGAGATATCGTGCAGGAAAGAAAACCGAAAAAAGTGTTTTTTGGAATTACTCCGAAATTTTTTCGATAAAAATTTTTTGTTTTGATTTTCTTAAAGGACATAAAAAAACTGCATCGATTGCCGCTAACCGCGTAAAAATCAGTTGATTCATTGAAAAGTTATTGCAGTTTGAAAGATCAAAACTTCGTGTTTTATGAAACTTCTATCAGACTTTTGAGCTCAAAAAGCATAGAAAAGCTCGAAGAGCTCAAAAACATCATAAGTGTAATTTTAAGCACCTCAGTATGGAATTAGCGGGAAGTTGCAGGGATGGCCTTTAGGGTGAACCGTTTTCCTAATTTTTTTTTAACAATAGTTCAAAGAAAAGTTTTGAAAAAAAATTAAATCCTTTCTTAAACTATTTTGAAAATTTTCGTGTGAGAAATATGTCTCAAAATATTATAAAAAAATACAAGAAATTGAATTTTCAACGAGGAAAAAAAAGCGGCGCCGCACTACCCGGTGCGAGTAAGCGGTAGAGACTTGTTTTAATTCCGCTACGACTATGGGTCGCTGTTGTCCCATTTAAATGATACGGCGATGCGACGCCTACCGCGCGACCTAATTCAGCTAGAAAATGCACGCGAACGAAGAGTTGTTAAACTATCCGAGACGTTGTCAGTGACTTCTTTTCAATCACCTCGTAACTTTTGAATTCTGTTTGTTACAGACATTAAGCCATGATCTACGATATTCTGCTCCTCCTTATAACGGCCCTTGGGATAGCTGCTCTAGTCTACATGACAACGGCAAAAAATTCAATTCATGTACTTGATATTTGGGTAATTATTATGCATTTGGGATTTTGAAAATAAAAGAACTTTTTTAGATAAACGCAGTTTTATTAGTTTCATTTCTTATAAAAATTACGATATTCATATTTTGCTGAGTTTCATTTTATTGCTGCTATTCACAGAATATAAAGATCGACTAATAGTTAAATTTATATACAGTCTTAGTCTTTTTGTGTTTTTAAGTCAAGTTATAACATTTATTAATGTCATTCAATATTCAGTTTATTAGCTTTAGCGAGAAAGCTCTTGGGATAGCTGCTCTAGGGTGTCCGAACTCTTTTTTCTGTTACCTAAAAATTCCCACTAAGTGGTTAATTAATTAGGTAATTAAAATAATCTCTGTTAGGCTCTGAGCATCATTGATTCGACGAAACCAAAATTGATTTTTATAATTAGCTATCATGGTTTTTACACCTTTTATTGTAAATATTATGCCACCCAACCTATTATAACATCTCCAACATTCATTCATGTTCTCGTAAATAATATCTTCCAACTGGTCATACAGATAAGCTAACCATTCTGGTAGTATGCACACAAAGTACATTTTACCCCTATTTGATGATATTCAACTTATACATACATATATATAATCACGCCTTTTTCCCGTAGGGGTAGGCAGGACCGCCTCTTTCCCGCAGGGGTAGGCAAGACCACTTCTTTCCACTTGCTACGATCCTTACATACTTCTTTCGCTTCGTCCACTTTCATTCTTACCATCCATTCCTCCTCTTACATTCAACGTAGCCAAGCGTCTCTCCATGGTCCGCTTTTCGCCTCCGCGAGAAACGAGACGTGATGGGTGGCGAACCACATCGCCGCCATTTTGGATATTTAAATTATTTTTGGTTATCCATTGCGTTTCCACGGATTGGTGGAGAGGGTAGGAATAGGGAAAGGAAAGGATAGGTGGTGTGGAGAGGAAGATTGGTAAGTTAGAGTGAGAAATAGGGAATGTAGGATATTACTGCCCAGGAGGGCAAGAGATAGGACAGTAATAGCTAGGGAAGCTGGGGCCGCATACGCGTATACTATACCACAACTACCGGACAGGTAAGTTGGGAAGAGTATCCCATGACATAACTCAATTCAACTTATTATATATATGTTACTGGCCAAACCCGATTTCAGGACAAACTAGTTTTGCCTAGGCTAAACTGGTTCTTCCTATACGCGATAGGATTAACTAGTATATCCTAGTCCAAACTAATTTGTCATAAGCCCGATAGGATAAACCAGTTTAGCCTAGGCCAAACTAGTTGATCCTGATATTAATACGCACACTCCAGGATAAACTAGTACGGCCTAGTCTAAACATTATGGTATATCTAAAAAGTCTAAATATATTATATAAACTGAATAAAATACTCCGTAATTGGAAAAAATAAGTTATTAAAACGATAATTATTCGTCGTTAAAAGCTATGGATATTTATTGGTTATACAAACAATAACAAATAATAAGTGTTTTTTAAATAAAAGCAATAATCATATCTCAATAATTAAAATTGTTATTTATTTTTACATGGTGTGCTTTGGTGGCACTTAGAATTGCAGAGTATCATTGCCTTCTTGCACTTGCATCTGTTTGTGGAACAGTTTTTGATGCAGCTGCATCTCACGAAACCTTAGCCTGATCCAACTGAATGTTTCGTAGCTGCAGTCCTAAACGTTATTCCTATAGTTATTTGTCCTAGAGTGTGCGTATTAATATCAGGATCAACTAGTTTGGCCTAGGCTAAACTGGTTTGTCCTATCGGGCTTAGGACAAATTAGTTTGGACTAGGATATACTAGTTAATCCTATCGCGTATAGGAAGAACCAGTTTAGCCTAGGCAAAACTAGTTTGTCCTGAAATCGGGTTTGGCCGGTAACATATACACTATTACTAATTACTAACGTATACTAATCTTGAGAACACAATAATGACAATATGTATACATGCGACCCAAATCTAATTCGATTGTTAACTAAAAGACATTATGTATGTATAAATAACCTTTATTGGTTATCCATTAAGTTAAAACAAATATAACTGAAAAAAAAATGAATTTTTTTGATACGCCTTACTTACGTTACTAGGGTATATCTGTATTAAAAATAACCTAACCAAGAGCAAGTTACTATCCGATTTGGTTCACAATAATTTTCCTAAAGAGTTTTTAGCATGATCTATCAGCATGGAAATTTGCAAGTTTCTATCTCCTATAGTTTAAAAATTCTAGGGGGGGACCAACTTACAAACTACTTTGGAGGCCGATTACTCGAAAATGGTCAACTTAATAAATAACCTAACCAAGAGTATGTCAGGACATGTCTAAGGAGGGTTCCGTAACTATAAACGCGTAATATGCTTTTTTTAAATTACTCCAAAAGTTACTGTCCGATTTGGTTCAAAACAATTTTCCTAAAGAGTTTTTAGCATGATCTATCAGCATAGAAATTTGCAAGTTTCTATCTCCTATAGTTTAAAAATGCTAGGGGGGGGACCAACTTACAAACTACTTTGGAGGCCGATTACTCGAAAATGGTCAACTTTATAAAAAAGTAACGTATCAAACCTTGCCTTTATTTTAAAATACCTATTCTAAAATACCCCACACGATGGGGTAGAGTTAAAAAATATTTTTCATCCCCACTTCACATGTATGGAGAGCCACCCCTAAAATATAAAATTATTATTTTTTTATGATCCCGAAACTGTGATCTATATACGATCTTTAACTGCACTAAATTTCATCAATTTATATTCATAATTACAGGAGCTAGAGGCGCGGACAGACAGACAGACAGACAGGCAGACAGACAGACGGACAGAGCGAAACTATAAGGGTTCCTTAAGTATTACGAAACCCTAAAAAGTAACGTATGAAACCTTGCCTTTATTTTAAAAGACCTATTCTACGATACCCCACACGATGGGGTAGAGTGAAAAAATATTTTTCATCCCCACTTCATATGGAGAGCCACCCCTAAAATATAAAATTATTATTTTTTTATGATCCCGAAACCGTGATCTATACACAATCTATAACTGTACCAAATTTCATCAATTTATATTCATAATTACAGGAGCTAGAGGCGCGGACGGACAGACAGAGAGACAGACAGACGGACAGAGCGAAACTATAAGGGTTCCTTAAGTATTACGGAACCCTAATAAATGGAGAGCCGGTTTTTTTGTCCGGTTATATTGCGAAAACTACTGAACCGATCAGAATAATACTTATAGCATAAGATGCAGCGTGTTTCGGAGAAGGTTTTAGTATATGACATGTTGGCGATTACTTATCCGGAACCTATATTTTTTGACTTAGAAATAATGAATTTTTATTGTAACTATTGTTTATTCTATTCGATTTTCATTTGTTTCAAATATTTTTTTTAAATTCTATTGGTTATGTTTATATACTAGGTAGATTTCTTTATTTATGAGAGCTGCAATTTCTTTAACTGAAACTTTCAATGGTCATTATTAAGGCCAGGAATTTCGCAGTTGTTTCGATGAGCGTTCATATGTTTAACCTCAAATTTGACTAAAGAAAAAACGCCAACTTCCTGGCCCGAGTATATATATATATATATATATATATATATATATATATATATATATATATATATATATATATATATATATATATATCCCCTCCTCATCATATCTAATAAAAATATCTTATTAAAAAAATAAAAAAAAACTACTGAGCCTGGGAGAAATATACGAGTTAAATGTCGATGAATAGCATCGATCTTTTTTGCTATCAGTATTTTCGTTCGTAACATTCAAATGATTGTTCCTGACGAAAAACTTAAACAATAACAGTCAATGATGACGCAGTTATCGACCTGCCTGTGACTAATAACACCGACACAAGCTGTGTAATCTATAACTATCTTTTTCGCACTCGTGCATCTATTATTAATATCAGCTCTACAGTTCCACTTGGACTCAGTGAGCGTCCTTGTCGTGCGTAATAACAGACGTCTCGCGACGTAAACGTTACAAATATTTTTTCCCTTTCAATTTTATTGAGAAAATGTCACGGTGAAAACAGTACTTACTAAACTTTATCAAGCCATATTATTGGAATCGGCTCAATTTCTTGGACAGCAGACACAAAGTTGGCATCTAAACGTAAGGTATTTTGATAATTAGTGCAGTGTATAATTTAATTCGAACAAAACTGGTTTTACTGTGAGAGTTGCGCCGAGTCCACATTCAACATACTATTTAAAAAAAAACACTTTTTACAAAAAGACATACTTAACGTAAAATAATAGCCAAATTATCAATAACCGAAAAAGATTTTGTTCTAAATTTAAAAATAAATGTAAACAGTTTCTAAACGTACTTAGTATACGTCATTGAATACCAAATGTTTTCGACTGATAACCGAGTCTGTGGATGTAATGGCGCCGCCCTAAATGTATCGGTTAATTTAATGACCTATTTTCAGATGAGTAAACAACAAGAGTTTCAGTTTCATGTAATTGAGTTTTTGGAACCTTCATACATAGATCCTGAAAAATATGTTTGCATTCCGAATTCTTGGATAGGGTCACGTGAAACATCAGATGGTCCAGCTCTTGTAAAATTTCCCATTGAAGAATTATCAGAAATAAAGAAACTTGTTGAGAAACAAGAATTCTCAGAAAACGGGACAGTTTTTTTGGCTAATATAAAATACAGTACAAGTAAGTTGTAACCACTATCGTTTTATGTGTTCACTGTAGGGCCTCTTTTTTGGGTAGCGAGCAGATAGTATCTGATACGATTTGGCAAACGGTTCAAGCTCCACTATGTTTGCTAAAAACTATTTGCTGCGATTGACTTTAAGTATCTAATCTAATTCTGAACTGGAGATACTTCCCTGTCAATAATACAAGTCTAAAAGTGTATTCGACATGTTTTGAGTACTAAAACAATTTTTTTCTAGACTCCTATGAAGACGCAAGCAACTATATCAAGATACTGAATAAAATATTTGATCAAGAGCAGAGCAGCATGAAAATAGTCGAAGGTATCTATTGTTCTGTTGACATTTAAAAAAAGTATTTCTTTTGATTAGGTCGCTAATGGTTCAAAATTTCATTCCAGATGTTCCATCAACGTCGCACAATAAAGTATTCGAATCACAATCGAGCTCAGAAACAAGCAAAGTCCGTACAACTTCAACTCTAAAGAGTGATGCGGAACCAGTGAGTAAAGAAATACCAAAGCAACTAGACGTGACTAATACTGAGGTAAAAATGGACCAAAAGAAAACTAAAGTTGGAACTGCCGATTCTTCCCCCAAAGCTAGAAGATATTTGACAAGACAGTCACTCAGAATATCTTTATCAGGCAATAATACCGTTAGTTTGCCAGATCAAACTACAGAAGAGAATCTTCCGAAAACTAGCGATTGTGTTGAAAAGAGCGATAAGACTAACAACAATCAAAAAAATAAACCATTAGCAAAGAACCATTCAGAGTTAATGAAGAAATGGCAAATTATAATGGCTCTACGGTCAGTCTTTGGTGATAACTTCAAAGAAACATTGGAACAACTTCATAGTCATTTTGAAAATAACCAATTAGTGTTAGAGAAAATGCGGCTTACGTTTATGAATAATTGTAAAATCATAAAAGAGTTGATTGAGCTAACGAATGAAGTTAGTAATAGTGATATTAGTGATCTAGATTCTGCAGTCAAAGAATTAGAAAATAGTATGATGGACGTAAATATAAATGAAAACGATTCAGATAAAGCAACCGGATCAAAAGTACAAAATGATACCCAAAAAAAGGAAAAAGAGAAACACAACAGTGACGGTACCGAAGTTAAAAATAATAATCCACTGAATAAAATCCGTGGCCAAGCGCGCAAGTTTACTTTACCACCAGAGTACGATCCGAATGACTCAAAATGGACCCTAAAGCATCGGGAAAAGAAAAGTGGCCTCGTTGAACTCCTACCAGGTTCACGGGTGTACATAGACGCCATTCAACTAAGCAATATTAAAATAACGTCGAAAGACAGCAAAACCCTTGCACGAAAGTTGTTACTAGAAATTTTTACAGAGAACGCATTAAGTATATGTTCTCTAACTGGAAAAAAAGCCAATGCATTTGACTTGGAGGGAACAAGTGTAAGGCCCGGTCTAGATAAACATGCAAGAACTGTTTTATTGGACTATGTTGAAAAGCATGCGGCTGAACAAAACTGGGTTGAATTTGATTCACAGCTGATTTTGAACACTATTCGTAACAAAATGCAAGAAATAAGAGGCAAACATCAAAATACTGTCGAACAATAATTAGGCTGTAAGGAAATAATGCTGGCGTGATCATTATGTAATAGTTAAACAGACTGATAGTAAACGAAAGGAGAAGTAAGCTCTAAAAGAAGATGTACTATAAACCGCTCGTGAATGTCAATTTACTACAGCGAATGTATAAACATCGTAAATTGTATCTGTTTATCTCTACTACAATATTTAAACACATGAGTAGGCTGAGGCAAATACTGACATCTGCAAAACATAACTGATTACGTATAAGCAGCTTCTATTTATATCGGGAGACATTAGTAAACTCGTTTTACAGAAATTTGTCGTATACAAGGACCTTACCTCACCTTACTTGTGACCTTACTTAGTACTCAACAAGTTATTATGAAAATCTAGTATCCAAAACTGAAGGTTATAATATGTAATCTCATAAAATACATACCCAAAAAGTGTCAACCTTGAAAACTAATATGTAATATAATAATAATATAATACTCTGCGATTGTGAACATCTCTGAGAACCGCAATTCAATACATCGATTTTTGTACTTTATTATCCTGGCTTATAATTAACTTGACCAAAGCTTATTAACACCTATGCTAATAACACGATGACCAAAATCAGATTAAGCGAAAGTTGATAGGGTTTTGTATAAAAGGCTAATGGGTTGGGGAAAAAGTCTTTTCGCATTATAGTATGTATGAACTTGTCATAAAATATCTTGGGCTATACCAATTGTATCTGGCTGATTTTGGTATCATTAAAAAGTTTTAATTTTACAGAAGACAATTCCAAATTCAAATTAGGTAAATTTGAGATTTTCATTTGTTTTTCTTATTGTTAAAATGAGTGATTTTTATGAAGAATTTCGATACATTTTAAAATTTTATTACAAAAAAGGTAAAAATGCAACACAAGCCGCGAAAAAAATTTGTGATGTTTATGGACCTAATGCAGTATCTGTGAGAGTAGCGCAAATTTGGTTTAAGCGTTTTCAATTCGGAAATTTTGATATCAAAGGTGCACGTCGCTCTGGTCGCCCTGTTACGGACAAAACTGTTGCCATTTTTGAAAAAGTGGAGCAAGATCGGCATATTAGTAGTTACGATGTAGCTGAAGAACTGGGGATTGACCACAAAATGGTTTTGGCGCATTTGAAAAAAGCTGGGTACACAAAAAAGCTCGATATTTGGGTGCCTCATGAGCTCACTGAAAGAAACCTAATGAACCGTGTACTCATTTGTGATTCTTTATTACGACGTAATGAAACCGAACCATTTTTGAAGAAGCTGATAACTGGTGATGAAAAGTGGATCACGTACGACAAGAACGTACGAAAAAGATCGTGGTCAAAGGCCGGTCAGGCTTCACAGACTGTGGCGAAACCCGGGTTAACTCGCAACAAGGTGATGCTGTGTGTGTGGTGGGATTGGAAGGGCATTATTCATTATGAGCTGTTACCGCTAGGCAGGACCATCAATTCTGAACTGTACTGCGAACAACTGATGAGATTAAAGCAAGAAGTTGAGAGAAAGCGGCCGGAATTAATCAACGGAAGGGGTGTGGTTTTTCACCATGATAACGCTAGACCTCACACATCTTTAGCCACTCAGAAAAAATTACGGGAGTTTGGCTGGGAGGTGTTAATGCATCCGCCGTATAGTCCTGACCTTGCACCTTCAGATTTCCACCTGTTTCGGTCGCTGCAGAATTCCTTAGGCAGTGTCAGGTTGACATCACAAGAGGACTGCCAAAACCACTTGTCGCAGTTTTTTCATCAGAAGCCCCAAAAATTTTATAGCAATGGGATCATGTACCTACCAACAAGATGGCAAAAAGTTATCGAACAAAATGGCACCTATATTATACTTTAGTCACTTGTAAATAAACTTTATAAAAAAACCTTTTGAATTTTTATATAAAATGCGAAGAAACTTTTTCCCCAACCTAATATTAATAACGTCAATAATAATGGTTCTGTTATGAGATTAATTTTAGAACAAAGGAAAAAAATACATTTGAAATTTTTACCACTTTTACAGAAAAAAAATTCTATACTGATCTAGCAAATTTTACTATCTATATAGTTAAATTTTTCTTACCGACATATGAATGTCTCTTGTAGAAAAATGACAAAAATTTCTATTTTTTTCGTGTACAGTAATCAAAAATATACATGGTGCGCATCATTTGAAAAGAGTAACAACCAATGCGAAATTCTTAATAAATTATAGCTATCCCAGTCAACTCAAAAACAATAATCGGTATTTCTGATGACAAGTGTAGTGTTTAGTTCCATTATCGTTTCATTTACCTCACATGGTGACATCATTAGCATACATTATCTATTAAAGGTTAGCGTATCAAAAGAAACAACTTAAACATCGAATTACATACTAGTTCCGTGACCGTTCCGATAGGAAGTTTACTGTGTGAAAAAGAGATGTTTGATTTTGGGCCAGTTCTATCTACACTACATAGGTAAATAGGAAAAAAATATGGAAATATCATAAAAATACGAAAAAATAATTTGAAGAAGGGTACATGCGTACAAAAATGATTAATTGAAGAGTTTTTTATTGCGAGAATACTATTTTTAGGGCGGCCATGACAGTTGTTTTGACTTGACTTTTGACGTAGTAGAGAGTTTTACGAAGAGACGTCGTCTTGAATGTCATACGTCTTTCTTTGTCAAAAGTCATGTCATTGACAAAATTACATTCTTTAGTTAATTCTGATCTGATCCGCCATGTTTTATTTTACCTTTGTGTTGCTCTCCTTGACGAAGTTAATTTAAATGTACATGGAAACGAAGTGAAATTAAACAAAATAAAGAATAGGAAACGGTTACTATATTATGTAGCTATATTTACATGTACTGTAGGGCTGGCCCAGGCCTCATATATTTCTTGAAAATCTCTTTTATATTAGTCTCAGTGAATATTTACAAAAGGTTTGGTACATTGATTTTTTTAATAAAAATAAGCAATACGTACGTTTTAAATTGAGAAGTTTTTTTCACTTATTATTTTTACAATATTAATTTGCTATATTTTGGTACGGTTAATTAAAGCCACTTTCATTTCTATATTCAACAATTTAATTCAATATTCAACATTCAATATTCAGATTGTTTTTTTTTATATAATTAAAAATTAGGTGCAAAAGACATCATACTTTACATACATACCGTTTTTTTCTTGACGGACTACTTTTAAGCTTCTATCGAATCGATACCTAACTCTGAACATCGTTTCTAATAGGATCTCAGATTGCATTATATATGTCTTAGATATCTACTAAACAATATTATATTTGAGATTGATTGTTTAGAAAAAACATGATTCCTTGACTTAGACCAGTGCCGATAATTTTTGAAACAAAAAAAAAATATAGGAGGATGAAATCCATTGGAAAAGGAAGAGAATGTATCAAAAATAAAAGGAAAAATAATTTACGGGCGATTTGAGGTCGGGAAGTGTAAAGGGGTGAGTGTTTAAGAGTAAAAAACGGTTTATCTCGATTTCCGACAAAACTAAAAGTCCGATGGAAAAAAGTCAAATGGCAAAGTTGTCGGTAGATAGATAAAAAGATCTACAACTTTTGTATTTACACTTTTTTCAGCTCTACTCTAGTATAACTAGCTGAGTGCTGTCACCAACCTACCATCTGTAATTATTTTTAAATAGCGACCAGCCCAAACGATAACCTACAATATTTTATAGAACTCACGTTCATATATTTGCTGGTACCGACTTCAAAATTAAGAAGATTGAGTAGAGAAAATGCCAAATTTAAAAAGGGAATTAGGGTGACACACCCAATTGCTAGCACTGTACCAAATTATCAGTATCCCGAACAAATAGTAAAATTATAAGCTTCTCACTTATTAATATTTGTTTCCACTTAATAAAAACAAAAATTTAATGTTTCTGGAATCTACTGCCGGCGACACCACACTTTTCGACTTAAAAACAGCGACATATAAGTAAATGAGTGTTGGTAAATGAGTGTTGGTGGTATGAATTTTTTTGGCAGATTCCTTGTGATCGACTGTAAGCTCACGTATTTTCATATTATGCTATATTTGACCTTTTACATATTTTTTACTCAAACTTTTGATTTGTCTCATATCTGAGATGTTTTATAAGGCTTATCAAATAAAAGGCAGTTAAAGTTATAGCAAAGTTAATGATAAAACAAATGGTGCTGACATCTGGGTCCAATATTTTGTAAATTCCAATTTATCAGCACTAGTGGTCTAGTATGGAACAATTGAAGGTTATATCAACGTTTTAAAAACTCTTTAAGTTATATAATATTTTTATAGGGGATCAAGTCTCCTTTATATGGGGACACTTAGTACAAATCCGTGTCTTTAGTTTTAATAGGTAAATTAGTATTTTTCGTATTTTTTCAGTGATGCAATGTTCTGTTGGTTGTTGCAAATTCTTGAAGCTAAATAAACTCCACGTCTTTCAGTACCATTTTTAGGGTTTCTCTCTGTCCGTCCGTCTCTATCTGTCTGTCCGTCCGTCTATCTGTCCGCGCTTCTAGCGTCGGTAATTATGAATATAAATGGATAAAATTTGGAACAGTCATAGACTGTTTGAAGATCTCGGATTTAACATCATTAAATAATAATAATTTTACATACTAGGGGTGGGGATGAAATTTATTTTTCTTTCTACATCGTATGGGGTATCGTTGTATATTATTGAATATATCGTTGACAATTAAAATAAAGGTAAGGTTTTATACATAGATTAATGATTGGTCTCCGCTACGCTACGACGTAGCCAACCAATCATTAATCTATGGTTTTATACATTACTTTTTTATAAAGTTTAAAAAAACCATTTTCGAGTAATCAGCTCCAAAGTGATTTACAAGTTGTTCCCCTGCCCCTGAAATTTCTAAACAATAAGACTTAGAAACTTGCAATTTTCCATGCTGATAGATCCTACTAATTATAAATAAATTATATAATTTAATAAATAAATTATTTCACTTAGGCTTTCAACTCATAGTGTAGTCTGTTTTCTTAATCTTGTTTCGGTCTTTTTAGTGCGTTCCTTAGGTATTTGTCGTTTTATGCAGTCGGGTTTTTTTTATTTTTTTTATTATTTAGATTTTTTAGTTTAACCAACACACACTTAGTCGATTTAAATAAAAAGACGACTATTTGAATGAATTGATTACAAATTTATTCGAATGATTTAATTAAAATGGTTGTAATTTTTCCTGATTTTATACATGACTTATGTATATTTTTGAAATCTCCTTTTAATTTTCTTTATACTAGATATCTAAGAACACTTGGGTTATTTAGTCAAATCAAACGATACCTTAATTATTGAAATCCATCCAGCCGTGTGGAAGATACGTGGGAATAAAGGAATTTACATACATACATACAAGATACGTGCGAAAAACATAACCCGTCTTGACAGTCGGGTAAAAACAAAAAGGGGCGGATTAACTCTCTCTAGTTGCCCATAATATAAACTATAACTCAATAGTCATTTTACCAGAGACATTTAGTAATTTCTTTTGATGCTTCATTAAAACTTAAGAATATTAGTGGAATTAAACATTAATTAAAAATTCTACACTAAAACTTGGAAAAACTATATACTAAGGTTAATGAGAAAGACTTGGCTAATTAATAAGAATGAAGGTGATATTTTTAAATTTTTTATGAAACTGATTATCAGGCAAGGTATAAAAAGAGATTATTCTCTCATCATTGTTTTATTTCATAATGTTGTCCGCGGCTCCCCTCGCGTAAATACAGTAAGTATCTCACGGGAACAAACTGTGCTTTTTCGGAATAAAAAATATCCTATGTTTTTTTAATCCAGGGCATAAACTACTACCATACAAAATTTCATCGAAATCAGTTCAGTATTTTTTGCGTGAAAGAGTAACAACCATCCATCCATCCATACATCTATCCATCCAAACATTCACATTTATAATATTAGTAGGAATAATTACCTAATTTCAACACTGTGATAGTGGTAGGTCTATCACAGTGTTGATAATTTGGTACCCCAGTGTTAATAATTAGTGACGAGGGTGCTAATAATTGGTGACAGGGTAATTTTTTAGTTATGATTATTTTTATAAAATGTGGATGAAGTTAAACTATATTATAAAATAAAAATCTGTCATTTATTAAATAATAGACCCAGAAAACTCATCATTGTGGGTAAAAAAGTATTTTCCTCTGTAATAATCGGGGTTAAATTTGAACTATCTCTTAAAGTGCTGATAATTGGTACGTTCACCCTATTTAGAAAATAAGATTTATTTCATACTTTTTTGTTTTTTTTTTACTTTGGAAGGCGGTTTAATTTTTTAAAAAAAATAATAATTTCACCCTTTTTAGTGATATATTTTGTTCAGTTATTATTAATACGTCTTAAGATCGAATGTATAATTGAATTCGCGCCAATATAAATTTCGAGGAGTTGCCTCAATTCGTCATGGATCGCATCATCAAGTTTCCACTTTAGTGACTAAAGAACCAATTTCGAATTAAACCCTTTACAATAACAAAACAATTTTGCAAATAGGTCCATAAACGGCAGAGTAATGTTCAAAGATCTCCGTGTTAGTGTAAAATACTATGAGAAATACCTTTTATATCATCATAATCTGATGATGTATGGTGTGATAGTGGTGATGATGATGATATGATTACTCTAATTGACATGGTGGCATATGCTTGCAGTTCTTTAAACAACGCCGAAATCCCCAAACATGTATCTATAAGGAGTCAGGAGTTCTGTTCTGTACTTTTGGATCCAGGGTATACCTTGGAGCAAAATCTTACTTTTTGGTAGCATATGCTTGGACTACTTTAGAAAAAGTTGAAATCACCATATGTTTCCATATAAATTTCGAGGAGTTCCCTCGATTCCTCATGGATCCCACTTTGGTCACCACTTTTTTCAAAACGGGACCAACTTGGGATTATAACCCTTTACATCAAAAAAATAATTTTCAAAATCGGTCCACAGACGGCGAAATTGTGGTCTAACATACAAAATAAATAAATAAAATATATATATACCTACAGCCGAACGTATAACCGCCTCCTTTTTTTGGGAGTCGGTTAAAAATCATCAATTTCTTGTACAGTGAAACTTTTTGGGTTGGATTTTATAACGAGTCGCCTGAATTTGAAAGTATTGGTGGTGTAGGGGGCTTAAGGGAGTTAGTCTTAAACCCCCCAAAGAAATTTTGGCTGCCGGAGTTGTGTCTAAATATTTTTAAACGATTTTCAAAAATTCTTAAATATTATTGCAATTATGCAAAACGGAACGTAATCTTTATGCTTTAGTACAGGGGGGGTGAGCCAAGATCTTTTCTTTATCGCTTCTTTAAAGAATCGCCGATCAAAATGTATGGAATTGAAATTTGGAAAAAGAAAATATAATCGAGCTAATTATATTTTATATATAATGTGATATAGGAAATGTATGAGAAGAGTATATAATTCTTAGGTAATTAATAGCAATGTATTACTCCGAGTTGGCCCAATACGACTTCATTGGGTTAGGTTAGATAATTTCGCTGCGCTACGCTCCCGCCTTAGCCATCGTTGGTAATTTTTTTGTAAACCACCCAGAAGTAGGAGCCCCGCGTAGCGGGGCTCCGTCGACTCATAATTGAAGCCAGTTGTTATTGAGGGCCATTGGGTTCTAGGTATGATTGAGGATGGATTTGAAGATTTGAGGTTGGAAGTGTGTCCAGACAATATTCGCTCTGCTGAGGTTTTGGTGCCACTTATATTAAAGAATGTGGAAATTGGCACCACCATCCACACTGATTTTTGGAAAGCATATGATTGCTTGTCAGAACATGGCTACATACACAGAAAAGTCAACCACTCGGATTGTGACAACCCATTCATAGCTGAAGATGGCTCTTACTCAACGAATTGAGTCCCAGTGGAGGACCGTTAAAAGATTTTTTAAAAAAGACAATTTTAATAACATAGACAATTTTGCAAATGTTATTTTTGAATATTTGTGGCGGCGAAATAACATGAAATATAGAAAAGATCCATTCGTGGAATTAATAAAAGCAATAAAACATGTTTATAAAGTGGAATAAACAATTTTTGAAAAAAATCAGTTTTTTATTTTTTCTAAGGAAATCAAGTATTTCCGGCGGGTGAAAATGGTGAGGGAAGAATCCGACCCCTCCCCCCCTCCCCCCCCCAACCACTCGCGACCCCTTAAAATGGCGACGTATTTTAAAATTTTACCCAACTTTTTTGCGGGGTTTTTGGCGGGGATATTCTTTCAGTTGTAATTGTGTAATATTGGTACAATATTACATACATACATATAATCACGCCTCTTTCCCATAGGGATAGGCAGATACCGCCTCTTTCCCGTAGGGGTAGGCAGAGCCCACTTCTTTCCACTTGCTACGATCCTTACATACTTGTTTCGCTTCTTCCACTTTCATTCTTACCATCCATTCCTCCTCTTACATTCAACGTAGCGAAGCAGCTCTCCATGGGCCACTTTTCGCCTCCGCGAGGAACGAGACGTGATGGGTGGCGAACCATATCGCCGCCATTTTGGATAATTAAATTAATAATAATAATAATAAAGCCTTTTATTTCCTTAATAAATTACAATTTTAACAAACATAACCATATTATATAACAATTTTTAAGTTGAATAGGTGCATGCAGTTTTAGATACAGAAAAAAACAATAATTAATAGCATTAAAAAAAAATATTACACAATTATAACATTTCTTTTTATAACTTATTTCTATGATTATCCATTGCGTTTCCACGGATTAGCGGAGAGGGTAGGAATTGGGAAAGGGAAGGATAGGTGGTGTGGAAAGGAAGATTGGTAAGTTAGAGTAAGAAATAGCTGAAATGTAGGATATTACCGCCCAGGAGGGCAAAGGATAGGACACTAATAGCTAGGGAAGGGGTCGCGTACCCGTATACTATACCACAACTACCGGACAGGTAAGTTGGGATGAGTATCAAGTACTGAGTACAAGTGTCCAGGGCAAGAGGTACCTACATACAACTTAAAAAATCGTGTCCTTTTGTAAGTTCCCTCCAAAACTTACAAGGAAGTTTTATAAAACAGTCCTGAAAACCTAAACGAAAATTCTAAAATATCTCGCCTTTTAACTTGACCCTGGCAAAGTTTTTTTTTTGTAACTATATGAGTAAGTAAAACACGAAGTTTCCCGAAGCACTTTGTACAGTGTCGTTTAAAATAATTTGGCGCAGTATTCAAACTCCTTACTTACGTCCTATGCAATTTAATAGTAATTTAATTGTCAGAGCCGGTCGCTGCCGGGGTCACAGACTGTCGACTGGCCAGGTGGACACGCTCAACCGAAGATCTAACTCACAATGGACGAACAGTTCCCACAGCGTTTACTTTCGCAGCTCTCTGTTGTAACTCGTAATGCATAACTCGACGGCACTCGGCAGGCGGCAACTCGGCCCTGTTACGGAATAGCGGGATGTGTATTTATAGAGTGAAAGAATCTGAAAATATGTTCGAGACAAAAGAAATAATTTCAAAAGTAAGGATGGGCTGTAACGTATAATAGACAAAAATTTTCATGCAAGAAAAAGTTACGCCTCGATTGCCCCAAACAACCCCAAAAGTAGGGATTTTTGCCGAGGCATACATCTTATACTAATCTACACTAATATTATAAAGAGGAAAACTTTGTTTGTATGTTTGTTTGTTTGTTTGTTTGTTTGTCTACACTAATATTATAAAGAGGAAAACTTTGTTTGTATGTTTGTTTGTTTGTTTGTTTGTTTGTTTGTTTGTTTGTAATGAATAGGCTCAAAAAGTACTGGATCGATTTCAAAAATTCTTTCACCATTCGAAAGCTACATTATCCACGAGTAACATAGGCTAAATTTTATTTTGGAAATAAATAGGGTTCCGTAAGATATTTGGGTTTTTCGGACACAAGGTGTAAAAAATCAACCAGAAAAGTTACTTATTTTGCGTACGCTGCCTAAACTATAAAAGATAGAACCATAAAATGTTCTAATTAATTGTAGATCTTATAAATATCTACAAAAAAGTCCGCGACACACTATACCTATCTATGTCGAGTGAGGCACAACAACCATTTTTTTATTTATAAATCTTGAATTTTTTTGGACTATATTTAAACGCGTTAATTTTACTCATGCTATTAATCCTTATCAAAATAAATTACTTCATCACCAAGTACAGTTTATGTAATTTTTTTGTTTTGTGTTCGTTGTAACTATGATGGATAGTTACTTGAATACCTATTTATTTAGTGTTTGTTGTATTGTTAGTCCTGAAGAGTATAGGTATTACATACGATAAAAGTATACCCACCTACTTATTTCATTGAGTTTTAGTAGGTAGGTACCTATATTAATTTCTTTCTGTTTGTTTTGAACTTTTGACAAAATTTCGCCCGTTTGGTAGAGGTTTAAAGACATTCTGTAGTATTAGTATCAGTATTGCGAAGCCAGGGCGGGTCGCTAGTGTGCTAATATAATAAATTAGAGGAAAAGTTTGTTTGCATTGAATAATAAAGAGGAAAAGTTTGTTTGTTGGCATTGAATAGGCTTCGAGATTATTGGACTGATTTTGATGAAATTTCGTACAGATGTAGAGTAAACCACGGGGAAGGACATAGGCTACTTTTTATCGCGGAAAAATGAACGGTTTCTGCCAAATTTAATTGCAACATCTAGAAATGGGCGAGTTTGCGTTTTGCGGAGAGTCACCCATACATGAGATGATTTTTTACTTTGAGTATGACAATATTTTTCTGCCTAAACGTCTTTACATAAGCAGTGGATCATGTGCCTGAAGTATCCGTAATTGATTTTTGTAGACCTTATATAAGTCTATGGTCAAGAGTTGGTAAATGCACTCCCTTTTCTAGCCTTTTGCAAGTTAAAGAAAATTTTATACTTGAAGGTTCTCTATATTATACGACCTTGTGTATATTAATATAGTAATGTATAATATTACTATTTTGTATCTATATTGTTATTAGTATAAATTAATTATGTGTGTATTGTATAAAATATAATTATATCCGTTGTCTGATACCCGTAACACAAGTTCTACTTAGCACGGGATTAGATAGACGTGATATATATTATTTAATTATGTATTAATAATGTTTATATATATTTTATGTGTGTGTGTGAATAAAGAATTTGAAAAAGAAAAAAATATAAACTTTTTTATGCCAAGTTAAAAGTTTGCAAATTGCCCAGGTACAAAATTCGTTTGCCAAAGTAACATTATATTAGCTAAACCCTATCTATATTATGCAATTATGCATAAAGAATTTACCATAAAGTAATACCACTTAACCTGTAAAAACGTATAATCGTAAACGTCACCTGGTGACCCGTCACCCGGCTGATCATGACATACGAGAGCTCTCACGCGAATTAGTAACACTACAGCCATTAAACTATATTTAACCCGTTGGGGTTCATAAATAACCCCGTTATCCCTAATGACATAATTGCCCGTCACCCGTGAAGGGTTGAGCTCCAGCTCAAGGCTGTCTGGGGTTGGGGTAGGTTATTATCGGGTTATTTTGACAAGTGTCTAAACTATAATTGCACGCACACCGGGGAGTGGGGTCACCAAACCTACGCATAATTTAGAATCGTCCTTTTTAACACGATTTTTATTTAATCAGTAAAACGATTACTATCTATTGTCAATGGTCATGAAAGTTCCAAAAAAAGATGAGTTCCAATATTAGGTTTTTACGTCATAGACGTACCTATCTACATTTCACAGAACAAATCTTCATACCTACAAGAAAATGTTTCGCCATATTGGTTTTCACCATACCTCAAATGTCAAAATGACCCCAAAAATTTCAAAAAGTGGGGCCATGTAACACTTTTTGCCTCAACATGCCCCGTAATATATACGTTTATGGATTTCAAAAGATTTGCCACTTAAATGCGGAAAATAAATATCAAAATGTGATGATGACAAAGTCCAACCTGCCCCAAATAACTCCAAAAAGGATCAATTTATGTGTTGACACTTTTTGCTTCGACATGCCACGTCTATGGGTCTATGCACGAAGTTAGATATCAGGAGTCCGAACGGTATAGGCTTTTTCATAGTATTTATGTACACAATAATAAACCCAGATGTGAGTTCTCTTTTCTGCCACTGGCTGCGCTAGAATTTTGGACGTACCGATGCTATTGTGGCGGACCAATCAGCGCACAGTCCTGAATCGCGCTTGGTACTTCTTGAAAAATGTCGCGCTCTACCGGAAAAAAATCTGTCCGCTAAATTGAGATCAATAATTTAACATTACGTTCAGGCTTCTGGTATCTATACTTTGTATGTCTATGACTGAAACAACCTAACCCTCGGGTCATCAGCGCCGGTCTGTCACGGCGACGGTGACGGTGACGGTGGCGGTGACGGTGGGCGGCGGGGGTCACCACGCGTGACGGCACCTGCCTCGACCCCGTCACCGTGAAATTAATATTCGATCATTAATGTAATTGATTACCTTATTGATTTCCTGATGGGGAAATGTTTTGTAGCTGGCACTTGTTTAACTTGTTTACACGCTTTATAGGGGCCCGTATAGTGCGGACCGTAGGTAGAGCAAGAAGAGCAGTCGCTCATAGCTCATAGCGAGTACCGACTATGAATAAAAAACTATAACCGACTACATAAATTATAGCTCAAGTTACCTGGGCCATTATTACGAGTCTATTGACACCTCATTTAACAAAATCGGATCTGTAGTTTGGGCGCTACGGTGGAACAAACATACATACATACATAGTCAAAATCATTACCGTTCCTTTTGACTTCGCCGTAGTTGGGTAAAATGGGAGCAAGATGACGACGGATTCTTTACGTAGTATAAAATAAAGTCGCTTCTATTCGCTTCCATCTTTTAAATACTCAACAGATTAATACAGTTTCCAGCAATAAGTAGAGTGATTTAAGAAGAAGGTTTTTAATGTATGTTATCGTAAAATTGTAAAAATCGTTGGAATGTAATATAACTAGTGAAATCGTAAAATGCTGAAAGACTGCGGACCCGAATATTCTGTTTATATTTTAACACATTACTTTTCGCTACATTTCGACCCCATTGGCTGTGTTCTGCGAAAAAAAGCGATTTTTACCGCTTACTAGCGCTAAAGAGAAATAAAACAGATTATCGGCCAGGACACGTTTACTAACTGCAATACGCTAACATAATCCGCCATTTTGCTTACGTTTTTGTGTTAGCGCTATTTTCCCGCGGAACTCAGCCAATGATTCCAAAACTAAGGATGAGCTATGGCCTATACGACGTACATTTTATTTTATTTCATGAAAGGAAGCAGGAAACGAGCAGACCAATCGCCTGATGATAAGCGATTACCGCCGCCCATGGACACTCGCAACACCAGAGTAACACTTGCAACTCCTCTGGTGTTGCGGTCTGGTGGTGTCCCAGTCCTTAAATATCCCAGCCCCCCTTGGGCCTCCGGTAACCTGAAACCTCACTCTCACGTCCTCCGGTAACACAACGCGAGCGTTATTTCACGCTGGTTTTCTGTGTGGCCGTGGAATTTACCCGGTCGAGCCGGCCCATTCGTGCTGAAGGGAGGCTCTCCCACAAGTTACGCCGCCGGCGTCTCGACTTCAACATACCTCATATGTCGAAATGGGGTTGTTTGGGCCCCAAAAGTGAGGCCATCACCATCACACACATCATTTAAGTGAGCAGTTTTTTTTTTTATTTTTAATGTAATGAACAGTTTTTGCCTCGACATGCTCCGTCTCAGATATTTACATTATACGTCTATGGACCGACCCAGATCATGCGGTCATTCCAAATTAAAATTGGATGCATCAGCTGTTGGACAGTTTATCCTGAGTTAAATAAATGATGGTGACAAAGTAAATACGTGAGCTGCACGTAACCATACGTAACGTAACTGTGTATAGTGACGTACACGTCCTTCCTAATGATCGATACAAATTTTGAGGGGTATTTAGGAAAAGTGGAAAAATATATTTATAGATGAACATACATTACATTTATAATAATATAATAAGGAGGAGAGGTTGGTTTGTTTCTTTGTTTGCGTCGAGTAGGCTCCGAAACTACTGGATCGATTTTGATGAAATTTGGTACAGATATAGACCGCGGCAAAATGTAAGGTTTAAAAATTGTAAAATCCTCGGGATTCTATATTGCACGCAGGAAGTCCCGAACAACATCTAGTTTTTAATTTATCTAAGTTATATGAAATGTTAGAAATAAAAATGATTATTAAATGAATCATTTCAAAAAGTAGAGAAAATATTTTACAGAAGAATTCATTTTTTTAAATATGATATTGAAACTTGGAAATAATATTAAATAGTTAGTAAAACATATTGTAATTTGCCCCAAATTACCGAGAAAATAGAAAATTAGTCACTATAATCTGCCTTCTTTTTGCATTATTCACAAGAATCACAATAGTTCAATTGAATTGGGAGAAACGAATTCGATGCATGTGATTCACGGTCCGGGTATAACTCATTTTATATTTAATCGAGGAAAAGAAAATACACGTCAATCATTATAAGTCATTCATTTGTCACCTTCCGAACGCACCTAAAGTTATCGATTCGTCAATACTTATGCATTTGTAATAATATTTTGCCGTTGTTATTTATGTGTACTTAAAACTATAAGTCTAATCTCTAAATAGTAAATGAATTTTATAATAAACTAGCTTTTGGATGCAACTTCGTCTGTGTGAACCCCAATGGGGGTGCCATTAGGGAAAATTTCGAAAAGTGTTCGCTGTGTTCAAGTTTTCACTCGTGTGTCAAATAAATTCGAGTATTCATTTTTACGCGTTTATAATATATCTACCTCTTTTTAATATTATATAACTAACTCCTCCCCACACCGATCTCGGTGACGGTGGCCGGTTTCATTGAAACCAGGCCAGTTACGCAGGAGTGATTTTATAGTGCCCAAGTGTGTGCGCAGTACACAAGAGCACTCTCTCTTCCATTTACTCTCGTAACCCAGTGGGACGGATGACCGACACGACTGGCGAGAGATCAGGCGCAGGACCGACTTTTTACATGCCCATCCGACGCATGGATCATCTTTCTTGTCGGACAATCAGGTGATCAGCCTGCATTGTCCTAACCAAACTTGGAAACAACATTTTTTGTTGTTCCCTTGTGGGAATCGAACCCACGACCTCCGAGTCGAGAGCCAATGCTCGAACCACTAGACCACGGAGGCTGTGATATTATATATCTATGGGTGTATTCAGGTTAGGTAGTATGTTTTTTGTTTTTTAAAAATCGGCCCCCGTAGGTTGGTAAGTGTAGGTGTAGTTGTTATGACATAAAGTAATTTAGTTATTTAATAATTCCAGTTCATGGCTAGGACAGAACGACGTGTGTCGGGACAGCTAGTAGCGTATATCATGTCAATCAATTATTAACTTAGATCTCAACGACCGCCGACCGCCGTAACTACTGTCATTGTCCTACCTGAATCAGACGCGACCCACGCCGCTTACTCACCGCCACCGGCCGCCGCACACGACTCAATTCCTGACGACAAATTATTTTGATTGTTGCGTAAACGAACCTAATGAGAACAAAAGGAAACATTATCCAATTTCCCGCTCACACAAATTGGTGATTTCGTCGGCTAACCTAACTATACCGGCATTAAACACGTACTTATTTTGCTGAGGAATATGGCGAAAAGTTGTGCACCATTTATAGTAAAATATTTATCATAACTTTGAATATGATGATCATAGAGGCAATTTTAAGAAAATAGGAACTTCTTTTGTAATTTTTTCGTAAAAAATCATCGACATCGATAAGAACACGTTTCCGCAGCACATCCCTAATCCCTGACCACAGAGTATCGAGTTACTGAGGGCCGGACATATCGATTGTATCGCTTGTCTATACTCTATGGTTCGGACGATTGTAAACACAATCTAGTGTGCGATACGGACCCAATCTACTGTGGAGTTTTGAATAGGTACGTATGCGTCGCTCGAGCAGGCAGGAATGATGTTTAATAATAATAACTTCCCACGGCCCATACCGATTTCGGTGACGGTAGCTAGTTACGCACAAGTAATTTTATAATGCCCAAGTGTGCGCGCAGTACACAAGAGCACTCGTTCTTCCTTTTACTCCCGTAACCCAGTGGGACGGATGAAATTTTACATGCCCATCCGACGCATGGATCATCTTTCTTGTCAGACAATCAGGTGATCAGCCTGCATTGTCCTAACTAAACCTGGAAACAACATATTTTTGTTGCTCCAATGCGGTAATCGAACCCACGACCTCCAAGTCCAGAGCCAAGCTCTTAGCACGGAGGCTGTCAATGATAATTATAGGTACTCTATTAACTGTGGGAGAGCCACGCTTCGGCATGAATGGGCCAGCTCGACCGGGTAAATACCACGACCTCACAGAAAACTGGCGTCAAATAACGCTTGCGTTGTGTTTCGCCGAGTGAGTGAGGTTACTGGAGGCCCAAGGGATTAGGGATTTTAAGGACCAGCAACGCAAGTCGCAACACCAGAGGAGTTACAAGAGTAACTTCTCTGGTGTTGCGAGTGTCCATGGGCGGCGGCAATTGCTCACCATCAGGCGATCCGTCTGCTCGTTTCCTGGTTCATTACATAATAAAAAATAAGTTAAAAACTATAACCCGACTACGTAAAAAAGGGGTCTAAAAAGGGCAAAACAAGAAAGTAATTCAGATAGAAATCCAGAAATCCATAGGTAAAAAATTGGTCAAGTTAGAGCCGTGGTCGCACCTACTATATGTATAAAGTTCGGAACAGTCGATTTCAAATCGCAGCCGTCTGTATCTATCTTGGTATATAATCGGTCTAGACGCGACGCATCTCGGTGTGAACTGACACTTAGACGCCATTAGTAGGTAGGTGCGACCACGGCTCTAACTTGACCATTTATTTACCTATGGATTTCTGGATTTCTATCTGAATTACTTTCTTGTTTTGCCCTTTTTAGACCCCTTTTTTACGTAGTTGGGTTATAGTTTTTAACTTATTTTTTATTTCGTACTTTTCCGTTTCCCAATCGAACATATTTTTGGAATAATATTAATAAGTACCTAACCAAAACACTTGAAATTAAAAATATCTTCTTCACGAGCGCGGAGCGAGCCAACCGACCCTATTATAAACGTGTATTTTGACATATTTGTGCAAGCACACGATAAATATGTAAAATATATATACATATTTGTGATGTGATTGCCAAGACCTTTCTTTTGATACCAAACACGTGATGATTATCTTGGTTTAATTTTTTTAGATGTTAGTATTTGAGGTCCAACTTTCAAAATACAAAATTTTGAAAAAAATTATATAGCCTATGTTACCCGCGGCATCATAACGAATCCATTGACACCTCATTTATCAAAATCGGACCAGTAGATTAGTCGCTACGAGGGAACAAACATACATACATACATAGACTGCCAAAATCATTACCCTTCCTTTTGGCTTCGCCGTAGTCGGGTAAAAAAGCGACATCGCTTAATAACTGATTGAATGAATGAATAATTGAATTGCTACCCTTGCTATTCTACTTCTTCATCCGTTCACTATTACAGAATGGTAGTTTTTAGTTCGTAAGATTTTGTTTAAAACGATGATTAATTTTTCTTAGTATTTCACCCGTATTTCTCGGAGAGTGACAAATAATATTTGCTTTTAAACTAGCTGGATCAGAGTTATTAAAATAATGACTGCCGCGGCCGTTCACTTTAACCAATTGACTTAAAAGTTTAAACGGTAATTTTAAAAAACAATAATAGCTTCTAATGTTCTTTTGTCTACTCAAAACTCATACCCATATTATGTGATATGTCACAACAATTATCGGCAGCTTCTATCGCCATTATTGGAGTCAAATTACGAGGCATTCTTCATTCTTGTACAATCTCTATCTATCTCTATATGTAAAAGGCAAGGCTGAGTGGCTGATGTATCAACGCACAGACAAAACCCCATAAGGCTAGAAATTTTAATTTTACACACGTATTCCTCGTATGACGTAGGCATCCACTGAGGAATGATTTTTCAAAATTTAACCCCCAAGGAGGTAAAATAGGGGATGAAATTTTAAAACCTAATATCACGCGAGGGAAGCCGCGGGCATTTAATGTTAGTTAGATAGCTTTTATAGCCTCGTATCGTATACTGTTTTATTATACCCCCTGGCCTCTAGGGAGTAGGGGGTTCAACTATTCACATTAGACGGAGACGTCAACTTGAACCTGCGACTTGACAGAGTTTGACAGTAGACACATACAGAAGTCATTGTGGCGGACCAATTACCGCCAAAATCCTGAATCGTGCTATCGAAGTTTTCTGAGATCGGCGCTATATATTATTACTAGCTGATGCTTGCGGCTCCGCCCGCGTATGTACATTGTACAGTACCCCACGGGAACCGTATATGTCCCGCGATAACTAGTAGCCTATGTCCTTTCCCGTGGTCTACTTTATATCTGTGCCAAATTTCATGATAATCGGTTTATAAGTTTTTACGTGAAACTGTAAATAAAGTATCCCACGGGAACCGTACATTTCCCCACGATAAAAGGCTCTGACTACCAAATTTAATTTAAATCGGTTCACTAGTTTCGGCGTGAAAGACGAACAAACACACACACTTTCCCATTTATATTAGAATAGAAGTATTGATACAACATCTGAAACCCACTAACACTCTTCAGTGGGCTTCGGCCTGACCGAGCATACCTCACTCGGTCGGAGATCTTGCCATTGGGGCTTCCAAGATTCTCACATCATCTACCGCTGCACCTCCTATACGCCGGGGAACTTGTCTTTGTCCAGTAGCGCCCGGGTTTTCAGACAAAAGTGTGTTTTCCAAGACTACACGAGGTCCGGGATTTCCGTAGCATGTTACTACTGTATACTACATACTACATAGGTACTACCTACTAGTTACTACGTAGTAGTGTTGCCCAAATCAGTCTTGTTCTTGGTCTTGCAGCAAGAGTCTCGCAAGAGTCTCGCAAGTCTCGCAATTACCTTTTAGCCTATTGCTATTTATTAAACGTTATTTTAGATATTAGAACAACTTAATATAACAACGTAACGTAATACCTACTCTATAACGTTGTTCTGAGATCTAAAATAACGTTTAATGAATAGCAATAGGCTAAAAGGTAATTGCGAGACTTGCGAGACTCTTGCTGCAAGACCAAGACCAAGACTGATTTGGGCAACACTACTACGTAGTGATCGTGTCGCACCAGGTGACCAGCCACCGGACCGCCTTGAACGGCCTTCGTGACTCATCTCGTGGTATGCGGTTGTACTGCGACTGTCACCAACTCACCACTGGAGGTATACGTGTGGTGTGTCACTTTTGGTGACATACCTGGTACGGGTACCTACCGTCACCGTCAATATAATATACGCAATCTTAATTTGCCACCTTGGTACAATTTAATTAATATTATAAAAATATCTTATGTCCTTTCCCGGGACTCATTGTCTATCCCAAATTTAATAAAAATTGGTTCAGCGTGAAGCGTGAATAGGTAATAGACAGACAGACATACTTTCTCCTTTGTAATATTAATATATATGTCATCGTAAAATTGTGAAAACCGTTAGATTGTAAAATAACTAACGAGATTGTAAAAATATGTAGAAAGATTAATTAGATACTATATGTTTATAATCTAACGAAAAATAACGTGTTAAATTATAGGCAGCATATTCGCATCAGAAGTCTATCAACATTTTACAATTTCACTAGTTATATTACAATTTTACGTTGACATACTTAATATATAATTATCGTAACTTTGAGAAAAGTTAGTTACAAGCTCTACGAATTACGCAATTTTCTTTTGCGTTAGGTAACAGATCTATCTAATATTATGTAGTTAGTATCAGTCATCAGTCTGGTCCCGTATTACGTGGTGTTGCTGGTGTTGCCGCAAACGGCAATCAAATTACTGTTTTAATAATCGTTCAATATACAACTGTTATGTTATCAACTTCGAGCATACTTCGAGATAATATTATGGTGAGGCATTTGCCTCTTACTAAATAGTAAGAGAAACGCGCTTAGTTTTTAAATGTTTGAGAAATAATAATTATTATATATTTTAACGGGCAATTGGTCCGCTACACATACCCATTAGGCTGGGAGTTGGGACTATGTAATCCGGAATCCGTAGAGCAGGGGAGAATTGAAAACACTGACTATAGAACCCTGCGCTAATATAATAGAGCTGAAAATTTAACACACACGTGTAGAGTCAAATGTCAATATGACATACTTATATCATAACTCCCCACGCCGTACTTCTGCGTAACAGGCCTGGTTTCAATGAAACCGGCCACCGTCACCGAAATGGTGACGGTGGCCGGTTTCATTGAAACCAGGCCTGTTACGCAGAAGTAATTTTATGGTGCCCAAGTGTGTGCACAGTACACAAAAGTACTCTCTCTTCCTTTTATTCTCGTAACCCAGTGGGACGGATAACCGATACGACTGATGAGAGATCAGGCGCAAGTCGGACTTTTTACGGCATCCGACGCATGGATCACCTTTCTTGTCAGACAATCAGGTGATCAGCCTGCATTGTCCTAACTCCTAACCAAACTTGGAAACAACATTTTTATGCTCTCGCATCGGAACAAATCGAACCCACGACCTCCGAGTCGAGAGCCAATGCTCGAACCAACTAGACCACGGAGCACAGGGCTATATATAATATCTCCGAAAATCAATTACGGATACTTCGGGCACATGATCCACTGCTTATGTAAATACGTTTAGGCAAAAAATTATTGATCATACTCAAAGTAAAAAAATAAATAATAAAAAAAAATAAAAAACCCGACTGCAATAAAGACAGATAGGTACCTAAGCAACGCACTAAAAAGACCGAAACAAGATTGAGAAATCAGATCAGATCAGATCAGATCTATATTTATTTTATTTTAGATTTTTTAGTTTAACCAACACACGTTTGGTCGATTTAAAGCAAAAATACGATGATACGAACACTAACATAATATAGGCTTAATGTGAGAATGGTTGTTACGCAACTTTAAATCGATATAGATCCTAAACGGTCAGTCGAATCGAAAAATGTTGAGAGGAAACTAAAAATGATTTTTAAATACCTATTCAACGATACCCCACTTGACATAGTTTGTTGACTTTATTGACTTTCATTTTTTTCATTTTCACAATATGGCGTCCAGTAGTCGCCATATTGAATTTTCATTAAAGGTCTTCGCGTTATCTAATATCTATAATACACATATACACCAGTAAGGCTGGGACTATATATGTACCGGAATCCGGAAGGCCGTAGAGAATTCTGAGCATTGAAAATAGAACTCGGCGCTAATACAATAGAGTTGAAAATAGAAGTGTCAGGTGTCGAACTGTCATATATGACATTGACGTTTAACTCGACACTCATGTGTTTTCAACTCTATTGCTAATCTAATCTATAAGGGAGGCTAATCCTATAAGGGAGGCCATTTTAAAGAAGAAGAACTGTATTGTAATAGTACAAAATTCTATTTTCAATGATCAGAATTCTCTACGGCCCTCCGGATTCCGGTGCATATAGTCCCAGCCTTAAGTGATGCATAACATATGGCCTGGACTGGCCAGCGATATAATACAAGATATAAGATAATGACTCTGTTGTGTGCTGGATAGACGATCGGCGAGTGGCGACATCCCGTTTAGTCCACAGTCCAGGTTCCGAGAAGTGTCGCAGGAAGATGTGAGTTACAGGTACAGGACTCAACTGGTACGGTGATTCATGACCTAGTTAAATACTACAATCTGTTTCATCTAAGTACATTTACTCGTAGTCTATTGAATCATCCCAACTCTCTTATTCCAACTCTCTTTTACAACTTACAATAATTACAACAACTTTCTATAATAGCACTTTTTTTTATTGCAATTCAAATGTCACGCTCATTTTGGTTTTAAAATAATAAAAATAGTTCAGGGAAGGTTTAAAGTTTAAACTGTGTGAAATATTGGAAAAATTGCGGAGAAAATGTTAAAAACGTTGATGCATTTCCCATACTGTACCTATTCTATTTGTCACTTATTTTATGTAACTAGTTAATAAGTTTTTTTTTTAAGCTGTTTTAATCTTAGATATTTTTCTACATATCTGCTTTTTAGATATGCATAAAGAAAAAACTACAAAAAAATAATAAATTAATGTTTTTTTTTTATTTTCAATCTTCTACTATGACATGGTTTTCATAGTTAGCGGGAATAATGGTAGGTATTAAGAATTATAAGATAACTCATTAGCTACCTAAAAGTAATCTACCTAAAGCTACCTAAAAAAACTAAAATATTTGTATCAAAACTTTAAAAGTACAAAATCTCGTAAAATATTGGAAATGATATCGGAACTACGCCCCTTAAAGGATCAACATGGACAGAGCATAACCCTGTATATGTCAACGTTTTGTATAAAGTCGTGAGTTGTCTCAGTTCCTGTCTTCACTGGAACAAATAGATAAACAACACTAAACACTCAAACCTTTTACCACTCACCCTGAAATTGCAACACAATTATGTGGCCTATAAATTAGCAGTCCACTGACATAAAAATGCACATAAAGCTAAACGACCACTTTCAGTGCCAGGGTGGCAACGGGCAGCACCCCCGCTGTAAAAACAGCGACATCTTAATCTATACCTAGTACCTCCTAATATAATAAAGAGGAAAAGTTTGTTTGTTTGTTTGCATTGAATAGGCTCCGAAACTATTGGACCGATTTTAGTGAAATTTGGCACTGATGTAGAGGGAAGGACATAGGCTACTTTTTATCGCGGAAAAATGTACGGTCTGCGACACAAGCTTTTGCGCTCACAAAGTCACGGGTAACATGTAAGTAGTTACTGTTAGGGTCAGATCACAACGATAGGTGACGTGCCGCGCCATTTTGAAGATGTCTATCTCGGTGTGAGTGACGCTTATACATAAATGGTGATTTTGTTACACAAAGACGGACAACAAGAATGGAAATAATATGCCAGTAACATATTATGACTCATTGATATGTATGAAATTCGGGTCTGAAGATGTTGAGGCATTTGTATTGGTATTACGTACGTAGATTTTACTTTTCATGTCTTGTCGTGAAGATTCATACCATTTCATAATCTCTAACTACGTGTGTGTATGTGTGTACGTGTGATTGTGTCTGTGTATCCACTGGTTTCAATAAACCGTAAATAGCGTAATGTAATTTATTACGCTTTTTTCGACATTTCTAATTATTCAGCCTAAACGTCTTGACACAAGCAGTAGGTCATATTGAAGCAAAATATTGTAAATAGATTTTTAGTAACCTTATTTACATAACCTTATTTACAGCTATTGCACTATAATATTACCTGTAAATAGGCCTTCGCTTAACATTACAAATAGCCTTAATTAATAGGCACTAGGCCTACTGCCTAATTAATTTTGACAAATTAGTTAAAATTATGACAGTAATTATGGCGCTTAATGACGCACGGCGCACGTCACTCCGCGGAAAATGACGAAACTCTCACAATCACAAACGTTGTACAGCAGTTGTATGTTAAATATCCTCCCAGACGATGACGTAGGTAAAATAATTCACTTCAGCAACAATCCCATATTAAATCATAAAATTACACTTACGACACAGAGTAAATAACAAGTACTACTAATATTATAAATCCTACTCATATTATAAATGTGAAAGTTTGTGAGGATGTATGGATGCATAGATGTATGGAAGGATATTTGTTCTACTACTGAACGGATTTTGATGAAAATTGATATGGTAGTAGTTTGAACTCTGGATTAAAACATAGGCTACTTTTTATCCCGAAAAAGGACAGTGTTCCCGAGGGATACTGTATTTACACGGGCGGAGCCGCGGGCAGCAGCTAATATTAACTATTAAGCTAATGATAGCCATACACCACAGTGGCGTGGGGTTCATATAACTCACGTCAAACTGTCAAACTAGATGTTGGCCGCGACTTCGTACGCGCGCAAAAGTTAATTTCGCAGAAACCGTACATTTTTCCGCGATAAAAAGTAGCCTATGTCCTTCCCCGTGGTCTACTCTACATCTATCTGTGCCAAATTTCATCATAATCGGTCCATTTGTTTCGGAGCCCATTCAATGCAAACAAACAAACTTTTCCTGTTTATTATAGAAGTATAGATTACATATATAAAGTCTGGTAAAATCAAAATTTACGGATACTTAAGGCACGTGATCCACTGCTTATGTAAAGACGTTTAGGCAGAAAAATAATTGTCATACTCAAACTAAAATAATCATTCCATGTATGGGCGACTCACCGCAAAACGCAAACTCGTCCATAGAAAGACAATTTTTTTTTTCGAGTATGGCAATTATTTTTCTTCTTAAATGTCTTTACATAAGCAGCAGATCATATGCCCGAAGTATCCGTAATTGATTTTACCAAACCTTATAATTAGTATCTAAGGTTGTAAACGCGCCCTTAAGTTTTGACTAAAATCATGATATTATAGTATAATACCAGCTATGAGTAGCCGTTGATCTACTGGTGTGACCTCAGACATCAAAATTATCAGATGGCGATGCGTTACTACGCCACGATCCGACACTTTATAGTTGAACAATGATTCATTACACGACGTCTTAGTATCCGTATCGGATACGGATTGTGAATACGACGTAATCGACGGTTATGGTGAAAACCCGACGTAATCCCGACGTAGCATCCGCGACCGGAAAACGGGTCACTACGGAAAACTGCTCCGGAACCGAATTTTTTCATTCCACAAAAATAACACCTCATGGTAATTAGTTATTACTGTTGCATGCGACTTCGTGCGAGCAAAAGGAAATCTCGAGGTAACCGTACATTTTGCCGCAATAAAAATATCTATGTCCTTCCCCGTGGTTTATTCTTTATCTGTGAAAAATTTCATCAAAATCGATCTGGTAGTTTCGGAGCCTATTCAATGCAAACAAACAAACTTTTCCTCTTTATTATATTAGTATAAAAGTATAGAAAAATACCAACAAAATAATCATAAGTGCAGATTATATAGCCCACAAATGGCAATCGTTGAACATACAAAAAATATTCCAAGAGTCGAATATGTAACTTCCTCATTTTGGTAGTCGGTTAAAAAGAGACGAGTATCATAGTCGGCCAACCAGATGTTAGGGCTTTGCAAAAATTCTTAACATTTTTAGGAAATTCTTCAATTGTAGAGCAGTTAGTCGATTACACTACCTTTTTGTTCGTATTTTAAGCTTTACCATATGGTGCAAATGTTTTAAAACAATGAAACAAAATTCTTTTTGAATCAAAGGCGAGCCATTGAGGTATGTATTATATTGTTCTATCCTCTATAATGACACATTTAAGGTAACGAGAGCGCCCAGCTGTGGTCGAAATGTGCCCATAATAATTCATAATTTCATGATTCATATTATATCTACTTCTTCAATACGGCTATGCAGCCTGAAATATAAGTTATTTATTTATTTTAAAGCTGAACCTTTGCCTCTTAGAAAAAATAAATGTACCTAAATGTTGTGATAGAATAACAAAAAATAAACGATAGATTATTAATAAAAGATTTAAAAAAAATAAAGATAGAACAAACAAAGTCGTGACAAAATTGTATCCATAACGCACGGCAGTATGTGTGTTAATTAATAGTCTGGGCCTCTGAGGTAGTATGTGTTGTTATTTCTATTAACTTTATGAATTTCTAAGTATTATTAAGAAAAATATATTAGCTTCCTGCACACCTTCCTCCAAATAAACTTTAAATGTGCCAAATATTATACTCCTCCGTTCTTTCATTCAGAAAATTATTATTCTCTTTTCATTCAAAAAAACTGTACTGAAAGTTTTTGCTTCACGTAAGTTAGTATTTAAATAAGGCCTTTTCATCCGTTAATTTTAATGATTTATACAGTATTCTCCGAGCGAAGTAACCACTCTTGAAATACTGCACAGCAGTGCCTGGGACAGTCGGTTTTAAATGTCGTATAGTTGCCCAAGCACATACGGCATTCTCACAACACAGTCAGCCTAGTCCAGAGGAATGACTGGTCAATACGTCTGGGGCCAACCATGTTCGGGTTTCCTCACGATGTTTTCCTTCACCGTTAGAGCGTCCGTAAAATGTACTTGAGATCTGAAAAAGTCTCATTGGTACACGCCACAACCTGGGATTCGAACCTGCACTCTCAACGGTCTACCCACTAGGCTACGGCCTCATTCATATAGTAATTCATATAGTAATGTAAATTATGCAGTCTATTTTTGATGATTTTAAGAATTTTTTCTTTTTTTTTTAACAAAGAATGTGTTTTGTCTATGACCACATGTTTAGTTTAGTTTGTACGTTTATAGTCTACGGCTATCGCGGCGCCTCAGATAAAAGTTCCGTTAAATAAACTGAACTTAACTAAGGGTAATAGATACGACACACAATACCTGCCTTAAAGTAAGCCTCGAGAAAAATTACCTGCTCTAGGTAGTATTACCATTCATTAGGGCTATATTTTAAGAAAATCCTTACCAGATGTTTGGAATTTTCTCACAGTAACAGGCAAAGCTACATTACTACTAATAACTACCTATAGAACAAATAACAATGATTCATTATTGTGTTACACTACGGCCGCTGTATCTTGACGGGTCTGAACATAGGCTCTGCGAACTTTAGCGCATGTACAACTCATGAAGAAAACTGTTATTGTATTATTTTTATATACCTATGTACTAATAAAATTTCCCTAATACAGTTGACCAATTAGTACATAAAAATAAATACGAAAACACTTAGAAACAGTTATTGCGCGACCTTCTGCGCGAAGTTCAGACTCGCCAAGATACATCGGCCGTATTGTACAAGTTACTTCCATGGCATGGCAATTTGTGGAACGGGTACTTCATTTTGGCATTATTCAAGTTTATTACCCGATTGCTGCGAAGCCAAAATATAATGATTTTGGCAGTCTACGTATATACGTACTGTATATTTGTTCCACCGTAGCGATAGCGCCTAAACTACGGATTCCATTTTAATAAATTAGGTTTCAATAGATTCGTAATAATAGTCCGGGTAACGTAGGCTATATAATTTGCGTAGTCGGGCTATATTTGTATAAAATATAATACATAATATAAACCTTCCTCTTGAATCACACTATCTAATGCTGAAAACTGCATTAAAACCCCTGACTGACTGACCACGGAAGATCAGGCCGTGGTCGATGCCTGAGATTCCCTTGAACATGTGGTGTGGGGATTGTATTCTGTTTTTCGATTCTTTATTTTCTTTTTACTGTGTTTATGTCCCTTATGTGTTCAATAAATATATTTTTATTTTATTTTATTTATTTAAGTCGTTTGAAATATCTAAGCGAACAGGCAGTGAAAGCGAGTTCATTTGATTCATTTGTAAATATATTAAAATTAATCGCACTAATAAGAAAATGTTATTAATTAATGTAGCTTGATACCAGGATTGAAAACTTTGCTTGAAATCTACAATATAGTAGCTACTAAATACTATTCAATACAATTACGAATCTCCAATTCTCCACGGCCGAATACCTTTTTGGTCTAGTATGTAATTTAGAAACAATGTAGAACTGTTCTGTCTGTACGGTAAGCTAGTGTTAGCGCCGTTTGGCCAGCCAGGGCCCAGGAGTGGACCGTGGGAAGGTAATAAAGGCATTACTCTTACCTCTATTGTCCCTCTGTTGACTGTTTAGTCTTTGCCAACTTATTGTGCGACAGGCGGTAACATACAACACCTTTTGTTCAATGATACAGAAGAAATTGAAGTAATTGTTTAAACATTTACAAGAAAGTAAAAATCTACCTCATAACATAAGGGGCGCCCATATATTACTTCACACGACATTTCGACTTTTTGAACAATATCAGTCTAATACTGGTTGTTTGTATATTTTGTCTTAGTTGAAAACTCTTTGTAACACGATCAAAATGTTTCTGAGACAAATGAAGTCTACATATAATTACTTGCCGTATTACTAGTTACTCTTTGTAGCCACATTTGCTTTGAAACCTTTCTTTATGTGATCGCGTTACACTAATAGGTACTTAATTAAGGTATTAAAATATATCCACTATCCAGGCAGCTTAAGATATATGGGTACATATATTATGCCTGGATATATTTTACTAGCTGTTGCCCGCGACTTCGTCCGCATCAACTAATGGCGCAATAATTTCGACCAAATTTGATTACCATAAAAAGTTACAGTGAGGCAATCTTAAAAGATAGACATAATATACTGTCGCGGATTCTTTTTTTTAGATTATTTAAACAGGAATAATTCTTTCATACATATTTTTTGGGTAACTGGAACCGTTTACGCAGCGAACGCAACGGAAGCCTTCAAATATGAATAATTTTCCCCGTTTTTGCAACACTTTTCACTGATGCTTCACTCCTATTGATCGCAGCGTAATGTTATATTAAAGGCTTAAAGCCTTCCTCGACAAATGGACTATCCAACACAAAAATAATGTTTAATTCGAACCAGTAGTTCCTGAGATTAGCGCGTTGAAACAAACAAATAAACTCTTCAGCATTATAATATTAAGTATAGATATTACAGTACGTAATACGAAATATATCTTAGTCGTCTGTGATAGTTTATACAAACTGTATAACAAGCGATACTGTATCTTAACATAAAATATTATAGTATAGTCGTCGTCTGTCATACGCCTAATTCTTATATATATCGTATTCGTATTTTATTCTTTACCTTTTATACAATCTATAGTGACTATTGGCCACTTTCTAAACAAAACACAATATAATATACCGTGGGAAGATGCAAATTCGACTTTACCCAGCTTTATGGCACCCACAGGCATTATGTGCGTTTTTTTTTAAATCTGGCGACAGTTTACAGTAGGTTATTTGGCATAAAGGTCTCGTTACCAGGCCATAAAATATAAAAAAAACAGTACAGCAGCGTTGCCATTTGGCAACTTTGGTTGCCATTTTGGCAACATTTGACCCTTCGTGGCAACCAAATGGCAACCAGGCTCAAATGGCAACTATTTGGCAACTTTTTGACTTGTCGCGCGATCATCAGTAAAATAACCCTCCCGGCAGTCGGGTAAAAATATCGAATAACTTTCGCAGAACTGAACACATCGAAATGAGCAAAATCAAAATCTTGAACACGTTTTTTTTCCCAAATGAAAACAATTCATAATTAGTAGATAAACAAATTGTACCCGTATTTCTACAGCCAAAAGGTCTATTTTGGTGAAGCTTTATGATAACTCTTACCCCCTTACTAATAAACGCTGTATAAGCTTTGAATAGTTATACCCCCTTACTAATAAACGCTGTGCTTTGAATAGTTACCTATACAATGTTTTGTCTCCGTCTATCGAATTAAAAATGTCACTTGTGTGACGGGAACAAAACACTGTATAATTATTCAAAGCTTATACAGTGTTTATTAGTAAGGGGGATAGTGTTTTGTTCCCGTCACACAAGTGACATTTTTAATTCGATAGAAGGAGACAAAACACTGTATAACTATTCAAAGCTTATACAGCGTTTATTAGTAAGGGGTTTAAACAAAAATGGAAGAAAGTGTGTGTCTGTAAGCAGTGTGTAGTGCAGTGCAAGGGAAGTTTTTTTCGTGGTTTTCTAATACTTTTGTTTTTAAATCTATTTATAAGTTATATGCATGGGCACTTACACATTTTTGAACTTCCCGCTAAAAAAAACTAAGATTTTAAAAAATCGGGAAGTTATTGGTTTTACCCCGTTTTGTAAAAATCGAATTCTCATCATATCGCGACATTCTAAGGTTACAAGAAGCTCCCCTGACTACCCCCGCGAGGGTGTCACTGTGTCTGTATGTATGAATGTGTGTGTGTGTGCGATTTCACGAAATCTCGAAAAAACTGTGATTTTTTTAAAGTGTTTTTTTTTTCGAATAACTTTTAAACGGCTTTATCGATCAACTCCAAAAACTAATCAACTCTTAACCTTGAAAAACCACGTCGATCACCGCTAATTCAGTCAAAATCGGTTGACTCGTTCGAGAGTATTCGTGAAGGAAATAAAACCAAAAAAAAAAGTTTTTTTCGGAATTACTCCGAAATTTTTCATCTAAAAATGTTTGTTATCGATTCTTTCAAAGGACATGAAAAACTGCATCGATTGCCGCCAATCGCGTGAAAATCAGTTGATTCATTCCAAAGTTATGACAGTTTGAAATAATTTAAAAAAATAGTGTTTTATTAAACTTTCATCTTAAAGTTTTTTTTTATAATGGCAACCTTTGGTTTGAGATGGCAACATTTGACCCTAAAAATGGCAACCTGGGCTGAGTAGGCTCTGGCAACACTGCAGTACAGGTAATTCCAATTTCAAAAGTGTGGGAACGCGTTTTATGAATAACAGATAACAATACGCTTTTTGTTTTTTTTCCATTTAAATGCAAAGACACAAAGCCTAAGAATATTCAAGCCTATTCAAGAATTATGTTGCTTCATTGATGGTTTCATCAATGAAACTGCAAATATGTATTGTAAGTTGAATGAACACGTCATATTAGACTATCGTATTTGCATTTTTATGAATGAGCGACGGTTCGCCTGAATAGTAAGCTGTTAAATCCGCTCCACACTTCTGTGATACTGCGAAAGTTCCGCGAACAGGAAGTGTCTACATATTTTATTCGCATTATTTATTTATTATTCGCACATTTTCTCTTAACGTTTCACTTCATTTTCGCAGACCTTTCGCGTGATGTGTGGAGCTTTTACAAGATTAAATTCCCAATTAAAGAGGAACAGATAAACAGCTACATAGTTAGCTATCGATTTGATTACACTACTACAAGCATACTCCGTGTCCACGATTATATGTGGAAACTTTGTGGGCGGTTGAAGGGGACGTCAATATTTTCAAATTTTGATTGATTTGGATCGTTCTATGAAAGCTTCCCCTGTACCTACTACTACAATACGGCCAATGTTTCTTGGCGAGTCTGAACTTCGCGCAGAAGGTTGCGCATTAGCTGTTTCTAAGTGTTTTCGTATTTATTTTATTTGTATTAATTGGTCAACTGTATTAGGGAAATTTTATTAGTACATAGGTATATAAAAATAATACAATAACAGTTTTCTTCACGAGTTGTACATGCGCTAAAGTTCGCAGAGCCTATGTTCAGAGTTCAGACCCGTCAAGATACAGCGGCCGTAGTGTACGTAAGTATATTTTTTACTCTGTTTTTACAAGAGCTGTAACGAACAAACAACAAACATTTATAAGGTACCTATATAAAGCATAGACGTATATTATAGACGAGGCATGTTGAGGCAAAAAGTGTCTCCAGTAAAATGGCCCCAATTTTTAAATTTTGGGGCCATTTTGACAGTTGAGGTTTGGCACTCGTGATCTTACCATTTATACGTTTGCTTTATCCAGTCCGCATATAATTCATAAAATGCCGAGTAGTTGCGTAATTAAAGGCTGTAAAAACTATGACAAACTTGTAAAAAAGATATCTCATCACGGGTAATTATCACAATATTGTTTGTTACAATTAAAATACTTATGGAATTTTAAATAAATATTCAAAAAATGGCGGCCAACTATGAAAGAACACTGGTTATTGTATGCGCAACAGTGAAAAGGTAACTTTGTAGGGACGTCATTTTTATTATTGATTTATTAGTACAGAAATAAGAGATGAAGTTTTTTTTTATTTCAGTACCTAACCAAACCTAACCTCACCCGTCAGTATTCACATTTTTGATTAATTTAAATAAAATGAAACTAAGGTTTACTATTTATTTGATTTTTACATATATTTAAAAATATTATTTACCATCTGGCCTGACAGACGTTGTTCTGTGAATTATGAAATTGAATAAAAAATAACTACACTTGAAGGTTGTAAGCGTAGGTTGCTACACCCATAAGTCATACCCTACACCTACAACCTACATCTAGACCTACTACATACTAGTGATGTGCCGGATATCCGTATCCGTATCCGTATCCGCGGATATCCGAGGCAGAAGAAAGATCCGTATCCGTGTCCGTATCCGTTACTTTTTGGCGGATCTTTTACGGATCTATTTACCTTATTAATTTTAAAATTATAGATGAATTCTTTAAATAGGTGATTACTGATTAAGGTAGCAACTAGCAATAAAAAACTATTAAATTCAATACAGATAATATTCTTGAGGATCTTTTCGTTGTTAATGATTTTTTAAAGAAGTTGTGCCTTACGGGAATACTTTCTATCACAAATTTTACACTTTGCACATTCATCGTTTACTAACACAAAATAATTCCAAATTACACTACTAAACTTCTTTGTAGACATTTTTTTCAAACTCATCTACCAATACCAAACAAACGTTATCTATGCTATCCAGTATCACACTTAACTATAAACAAAACAAAAGAAAGAACCGCCGTGAAATAGAGGTCGAAACATGTGTGAAGGTCGCGCGCACCGACACCGACTGATTAAGAAAGTTAAGATCCGTATCCGTATCCGTATCCGCGGATCTTGACACCAAATATCCGTATTCAGATCCGTATCCGCGGATATACATTTTTAACGATCCGGCACATCACTACTACATACCTATAGTTGGTAGGTGGTAGGTTGGTAGGTAAACAATAGTTACCCCACTAAAAACCTACAAGCTACATCTACTAGATGTAGATCACCTACAACCTGCACCTACTGTCTATATCTACTCCTACAACAACCACCTACAATGTTCAGGGGCCAGCCGATTTAACATTATGCACTTTTGGAAAAAAAAAAAGTAGTATTTCTGAAATATTACTAAATGAAATGTTACACAAAATAGAGTACTTTGGCATACTTAGTTTATTATTTTTTTCTTTTGTCTAACTTAGTGGACATTTGTTGTAAACATCGCAGCAATTTATAGTATTTAAATTACAGATTTCCCAATGATCCAAAGCGCAAAGGGCGAAATTTAGTCAACACAAACAGAAATAAATTAATATAGGTACCTACTAAAACTCAATGAAATAATTGTTGGGTATACTTTTATCGTATGAAATACCTTCAGGACTAACAATACGACAAACACTAAATAAATAGGTATTCAAGTAACTATCCATCATAGTTACAACGAACACATAACAAAAAATTTACTCATAGATCTAAACTCCCCTCCCGCACGCGCCTTGGTGACACCCACTTCGCAACGGGCCGTGCAGCAGAAATCGTAATATTTTAATTTCGCCATAACTTCAAAACCAAACATCCAATTTTAATCATTCAAAGACCATTATTATCTACATAAACTGTACTTAGTGATGAAATAATTTATTTTGATAAGGATTAATAGCATAAGTAAAATAAACGCGTTTAAATATAGTTCAAAAAAATTCAAGATTTCTAAATAAAAAAAAAATGGTTGTTGTGCCTCACTCGACATAGATAGGTATAGTGTGTCACGGACTTTTTTGTTGATATTTATAAGATCTGCAGTTAATTAGAACATTTTATGGTTCTATCTTTTATAGTTTAGGCAGCGTACGTAAAATAAGTAACTTTTCTGGTTGATTTTTACACCTTGTGTCCGAAAAACCCAAATATCTTACGGAACCCTATTTTTTCAAAAATAAAATTTAGCCTATGTTACTCGTGGATAATGTAGCTTTCGAAAGGTGAAAGATTTTTTGAAATCGGTCCAGTACTTTTTGAGCCTATTCATTACAAACAAACAAACAAACATACAAACAAAGTTTTCCTCTTTATAATATTAGTGTAGATTATTATTTTCAAACTGAATTAGAAGTTTTTATAAATTATAATTCAATATATTTTATGGTACTTAATATAATAAGTTTTATTTTTAATAAGTCTTGTTTTATTTATCTAGGTAATAAAGGAATATTAAGTGCTGTTGCGCTAGGATTTGTATGTAATTTTTGCTGCAGCGCTGGCTGTGAAACGTCCGCCCCTTCTGTGGCGCCGCTGGAGCTACGGCTCATGTGTAAAAACAAATTTGTTGTCTGGTCTAGGTCCATACGCCGTATAGAAAAAAAAATGGTTTTCTTGTAAAATCCTTTAAAATATCTTGCTTAGGTTAAAATATCTAGTATGCATACACCATTAGCCATTGCACTGATCTATTACACCGTTATAATATCTGTATAATATTCTAGTATGTAATTATCGCCATCTATGGGTACTAATCACCAGAGGAGTTAAAAAAGCGTTCCTAATCTTTGGCATACATTTGACAAATAATATATAAGAAAAAGTTACGCCATCTTGATTTCAGAAGATTTTTTCAACTAAATGTGGACTGAAAAATCTGCGGAAAGCAAATGTCGAAATGTCAAGATGACAAAATATGAAACCTCGACTGCCCCAAAAAAAAAACCCAAAAGTGGGCAGTTTAAGCGTGGACACTTTTTGCCTCAACACGCCTCGTCTATGCTTTATGATAATGAGAGTAATGTAAAAAGAAATATGAAATATTTAAATTACATTACGTATCTGTAAAATTTATATTTGTTTGTAAGCCTTATTGATTTATTGTTGTTAATATTTTAGTAATTCCAGTATTAATGCGAGCTAAACTTATATTACGCCGGACAATTTTAATAAAATTTCTTTAGTCAAGATATGTATTTAAAAAAAATGTATGCGTTGTACGCCCTTACAAAGTTATATCATACGACTAGCGACTGTTCCATCGGAATGGTAAAATCGTAAAATCAAAGGAACATCGAAGTTCCGTTGATTTTACATAGATGGCGTATTTTTTTCTTGTATGAAAATTTTTTCGGCTAAATGTACGTGATAGCCTATCTTGAGTTGAAATCTTTGATATAAAGTTAATTAAATTAATACAATATTTTTTATCTATACACTGTCTATACATATAAAATCCTTTGTCCTGAATGACTGACGGATCAACGCACAGCCTAAACCGCTGATCATAGAGACCTGAAACTTGCAGGGCTTGCTCTTTGTAATGCGTAGGGATCCGATAAGAAGGGATTTTTCGAAATTCGACTCCTAAGGGGGTGAAAAGGGGGAAAACAGTTTGTATGGGACAACGTGATTCCTTGGTCCAATCTACTTCATATTTTGCACAAACATTATGTAACAGAATTGATGGAATTGGTGTATCATAGTTTATTGAAATTCGTCCCCTAACGGGAATAAAAAGGCAAAGAAAGTTGTTTGGGAGCGATTATAGATGCTGGCGGGAAAAATTCCGAATCATTCCCGTCGAATACTTCGGAAGTATTCCGAAATATTCCGAAACTTTGGGAATATTTCAACTCAAAAAAAAACGAGAAAAATTGCGCTTGGAAGTTGTAAACTAATACCCCCTTACATTAGTAAGGGGGTATTAGTTTACAACTTCCAACTTTACAACTTTATTAAAACGCTGTATAAGCTTTGAATAGACTATACAGTGTTTTGTTCACATCACACAAGTGACATTTTTAATTCGATAGAAGAAGACAAAACACTGTGTAACTATTTAAAGCTTATACAGCGTTTATTAGTAAGGGGGTTTATCTTCAGTTGTGTTGTGAGCGGTAGGTATATTTGAGTTTATGGTTGTGACTTGATTGCACGTCGCATCATTTAATAAAGTCGTCAGAGCACCTCTTCAATAAAGTCTTCGCTTGGTGGTGGTTTGAGGTCAATTGAGGTGTTCCGGCATCATTGAAGTCGGTTCTATTGGTATCTACAAAAGTTCAATTAATAAAACCTCTGTATTGTATAACAGTTTAAAAAGTGAATTAATACTTTGACTTATATTGTCAATAATTTTTTTTTTATCTTGATACTAGCTTTTCCCCGCGACTTCGTCCGCGTGGAATAGTTACTTTGGGATATCGCTAAAATTTACCCGCGACTTCATTTACGTAGAAGTAGAAGCGCTTCCACCTCACGGTCACGACTGCCCGCCCACGCCGTGCGCCGTACTTATAGCGCGCATGATTATTTTATTACTGCGATATCTTCTAAAATACTCATTGAAATCAAATGATGTAAAGGCAAATTTCTTCAAGATTAAATGCTTGTAATGAATAACGTATTTACTTGAATAAGGATTAATATAATCTTTATGAAAACACTTTCACAAATAATGCTTACTTTTAGAACAAATTTGGTTAGTATAAAAAGGTTATAGTGAGCCAACCTTAAAAGATAGACATATACTGTCGCGGACTTTTTTTAGAACTTTTACAGGGGAACAATTCTGCCATACATCATTTTAGCGAAACTTTAACCGTTTCCGCAGCGTACGTAGCGAAAGCTCTCAAAAGGAAAAAAGACCAAGAAAGAAGTTTGTAACATTCTTAATTGGTGCTCCGCTCGTATTGAGTTTAGCATGATGCTATATAGCCTAAAGCATTCCTCGATAAATGGACTATCCAACACAAATAATTTTTCAATTCGTACCAGTAGTTCCTGAGATTAGCGCGTTCAAACAAACAAACAGACAAACAAACTCTTCAGCTTTATAATATTAGTATAGATATTGGAATACTTAATCTAATTCGAGCTAGGCTCGTCCTTACTACAGGTTCCATCTTTTTACTTATTTAAACATTATTTATTTCAACATTTTTTTATGTCACGTATACATATAGTAGGTACTAAATAATATTGTTCTGAAAACTGCATCAAAATCGATGCGTACAGAGCCATTGTACATACAAAAAATATCAACATTATATACTTAATCAATCCCATTTATAATAAAAATAAACATTTATATTTTACTTACGTACGTATGTGCCACTGAACAAATAATTCATTCAACCACCATACACCATAAACTAACACCTAGGTATATTACCATTGAATTATTCCGGCGAAATATTCGACAGAAACATTCGGAAACATTCGATTTGCGGGGTACGAATGTTTCTCGCGCGGGTGAAAACTTCTCCGGGGAGCATCTCCCTCCCGCCGTCCGCCCCGCCGTCCGCCCCGCCGTCTCGCTCGTGTGGCAGCGGCCGGCGGGCGACGTATAGAGTGCGGCGCGGCGGCGATCGACGATTGATGCAAAATACGATTTTTCAGCAAAAATAAAAATTTTTATTAAATTCATTTTGAATAATTCAAATTTAAAGAAACTTTCCCAGAAGTATTCCGGAATTATTCGGAATATTTCAGAAGTTTTGCAACTATAGGAGCGATTTGCTTTAAAGTTGATATAAATACTCCTTAGTGATTTTGATTTAAAGCTCCCACTCACAAGCGATCGATCGATTTAGTCTTTACAATTTAAACATTTACTGGATTCGTAGTTGCAAGTAAATCGGTTTAGATAAAAATTGAATATAGTCTGAGATCCTAGGACCGCCTTACTATACTTTTTATATGAAACTCGTATATATACGCGTAAATTTTGTTCCAACTTTTGACCCCCACCGCAAAAACTAGCTGGTAGGTCTTACACTAATCATTTTGTGTAATAGTTTATCGTTAGCAATTTACTTTCAAATACGAATTACTTTCCAATTTGAACGAAGCAATCGATAGCCCGTGAGTGGGGAGCTTTATTTTTATTTTGACATAATATATTGTCATCATGTTGAAAAATAAATCTGACAAGAAGGCGAAGTTAAATTTGATGAAAATATTACTCTTGAAAAAGTAGGCACTTAAATATTTGCGAATGCTGCATTTATTAATACTGTATATTATCTTCATAATACATCTAAACTAATATTATAAATGGGAAAGTGTGAGTCTGTTTGTCCGTCTTCCACGCCAAAACCACTGAACCGATTGTAACGAAATTTGGTACACAGATACAGAGAGTGTAGCCTGAGAAAGGATATTGGCTACTTTTTATCGCAGGGAAATGTACGGTTCCTGTGGGGTACTTTATTTACAGTTTCTCGTAAAAACTACTATCAAAACCGATTATCATGAAATTTGGCACAGATATAAAGTAGACCACGAGGAAGGACATAGGCTACTTTTTATCGCGGAGAAATATACGGTTCCCGTGAACTTTATTTACGCTTTCACGTTAAAACTACTAAACCTATCACCATGAAATTTGGCACAGATATAAAGTAGACCACGAGGAAATGTTTTTCCTCGTGGTCTACAACTTTAAGCTACTTTTTATCGCGGGACATATACGGTTCCCGTGGGTTACTTTTCCTACGCGGGCGGAGCCGCGGGCTGATGCTATCTATACTAATATTATAAAGCTGAAGAGTTTTTTTTTGCTTGAACGCGCTAATCTCAGGAACTAGGTTTGAATTGAAAAATTATTTTTGTGTGGGGTAGTCCATTTATAGAGGAAGGATTTACGCTATATAACATCACGTCGCGACCAATAGGAGCGAAGAAACAGTGGAAAATGTGGAAAAAACGGGGAAAATTATTCATCTTTGAGGGCTTATGTTGTTTGTTTGAACGCGCTGATCACAGGAACTACTAGATCAAATTGAAAAATTATTTTTGTATTGGATAGTCCATTTGTCGAGGAAGGCTTTAAGCTTTATAACATTACGCTGTGACCAATAGGAGAGATGCATCAGTGGGATCCTCTTCTTTCGCATAATTTTATTTGTCATAATTTCATTTGGCATACCTCACTTGGCATAATTTTACTACGCATAATAATACTTTGGCATAATGGTTTCTTAGCATACTACATCATTAGGCATAAATATCATTTAGACCAGTGTTTTTCAACCTGTGGGTCGCGACCCCCTGGGGGGTCGCGAAGCTTCTGTAGGGGGGTCGCCGGACGTCGAGAGAACTTAAGTAAAAAAACAATAAAGATTAAATTGGGGATTCAAACCCCAAAAGTTTGAACAAATTGAAATAGGTAATTATATCTATTAAAAAATAATATCTATTAAATAGGAAAAAATTTTGCTCGCTCGCTTCGCTCGCTCGCATTTAACATGAAGAACATATTATATTATTTAGTACCGATGTTCTGTTTTAGCTGGTTGATTGTATGGTATTGTTTGAACAGATTTTAAACTGTAAAATGGGGAAAAAATTGGCTCGCTCGCTTCGCTCACTCGTGTTTGGCTTAAAGAACATACTATTATAAAATTTAGTACCGTCCGGCTATTGATATTTGTATTTTTTCGCATTACACAGGCTTTCAGGGTAAAAACAAGGTTAAAGCTGAAACGGGTAAAAAGGGAAAAAAGGGGGCCCATTATTCTAATATGCTCAGGGCTTCTAATAGGTTAAAGACTAGTATTTAATATACTTTTAGTCGTTTTATTTTCTTGAACCTCCCCCCCCCCCCCCCCCCCCGAAACCAAAACCTGGCGACGCCCGTGGTCGGGGGGTCGCGAAATAATTTTTTCATACAAGGGGGGTCGCATCATGAAAAAGGTTGAAAAACACTGATTTAGACTAATATTGTTTGTCCTAATTTAATAAGGCATAACTCGTAAGGCATAATTTTTCTTGTCATAATAATACTTTGGCATAATTGTTTTTCGGCATAAACTCGTTAGGCATATTTTTTGTCGTAATAAATTCAAGGTATTATGTCACAAGGCACAAATATGCATAAAATGGAACGACATAATGAAAACACGGTTAAGGTAATTAAACGCATATTTATGAAACATTAAAAGCAGGTATTACACTCATATACCTAGTATAACATGTGTAACAGTAGGTTAAGTTGCGGCGGGGTGGCCCTTGGGCCACCCGTAAGCCGCTAACATGTTTAAAATAATTAGCTTGGCATGTTTTTAGATAGCAGTTCGTGTTTTTTGTCCGAGATTAATTTCGTAATCAGTCGAAAATTACAATTATAATTCTTATTTCGTCTTAACTCGCATCAGTAGAATTTATCATTCATTAGTATGTGAAAAAAAAATGCTACAAAGATGTATGCGTAAATATAATAGTATGCTTAAATATCATTATGCGTAAATATATTTATGCTTTTTAATATTATGCATAAAAATATTATTCTTAATGAATATTATGCGTAAAAAAATATATGCCTTACAATAAGTATGCCTAACAATTATTACGCTTTAAGTAATTATGCGAAAAAAAATTATGCTAAGAAAGTTATGACAAATGAATATTATGCGAAACTACTATTAGGTCAAATGAAATTATGCCAAGTAAAATTATGACATATGATTTTATGCAAAAAATAGTGAACCTGCATCAGTGAAAAATGTTGCAAAAACGGGGAAAATTATTCATATTTGAGCTTTATTTGAGGGCTTCCGTTGCATTCACTGCGTAAACGGCTCAAGTTACCCAATAAATATGTATGAAATAATTATTCCTCTTTAAATGATCTAAAAAAAACTTTTAAGATTGACTCACTATAATCTTTTTTATGGTAATCAAATTTGGTCGAAATTAATGCATTATTGCGCCATCAGTTGACGCGGACGAAGTCGCGGGCAACAGCTAGTTTATGTATAAAATGTACCCATAGACTATGAAAACTTTTTGCAATTAATAAAATATAGCCTTTAACGTTGGTTTAATGCTACAAGCCTTTAACTATCTGATTATTTTATTAGTAGCCGGTTACAGCACAAAGCGTAGGGCACAGTGCACAAGGAACCTTAGCCGGGGACCACCTGACCTAGATTTACGACCTAGGTCTTAGGTGGGTGTTTAAGACAGACTTGGGGAGACCATGTTTTGGTATTGTGGGAGACTCATAATATTCATACTTAGAATTCACAGTAAGAATTGAAAAGAAATTGAATTGTATTTTCCAGTCTAGTAGTTTCGGAGCCTATTCAAGACTCCGAAACTACTGGGGCGATTTTGATGAAATTTGGCACATATGTAGAGTAGACCACGGGGAAGGATACCTATAGACTACTTTTTATCGCGGAAAAATGTACAGTTTCTGCGAAATTAACTTTTGCACGCACGAAGTCGCGGCCAACATCTAGTCTATACTTAATATTATAAAAGAAAGGTTTGTTTGTATAATATGTTTGTTTGTTTGCATTGCTAGCGGTTATACTGTACTCTTTGTGTGGTTACTACAAATTGAGATACCTTGAGCTGTAAACAAAGGCAGCTGTGACACAGTTCATACTAGTACGGCTGCCAATGTTTCCCTTATCAGTGTACCTTGTATAAATATATATTGTGTTCCTCTGATTGTAAAAATTGTAATGAAATTAAATAAGAAGAAAATAAGAAATTGAATAAACTCCGAAACTACTGGAGCGATTTTAATGAAATTTGAGATGCATTAGACCACGGGGAAGGACATAGGCTATTTTTTACTGCCGCGAAATGTACTGTTCCCGCATGTAACATTTAAGTTTATCACGATTTGCGAAGTTGCGGGAAATCTACTTTGCAAGTTATTTCACGTATTGACGGTATTTTCGCAAAACTGAATGATGGTAACTGTCTGGCGTCTGGTCGGAAAACTCGTCACTCCTACGCGCTTCCGGCCGCGGAAGTGACGTCACCACTCACCGCCCGGCGCGCGGCGCCCGCCCGCGCACTCCGCAATATCTCTTATTCCTCATAATACGGTGATAAATGTTATTGTGCTGTAAATAAAACAATGAATATGGTTTTTATCTAATGTATAAAATTCTCGTGTCGTAAAAATGCTATATATATGCCGAAGCCCTTTTGTATGAAACAGTAGTTTTTTTTTAAGTAGGAAAGTTGGTCCCATAGTAAAAGTTGCTTATATTCAAGAGTATATTAATTCCTAAAGGTTTAGATAGTGAGTATTCTATAATAAATAAATTAAAAAAGATTATTATAAAATCCTACAATCCTACTAATATTATAAATGTGAAAGTTTGTAAGGAATGAGGATAGAAGGATTGATGGATGTCACGCGAAACTATTGAACGGATTTTTATGAAATTTGGCATGGTAGAAGTTTGAACTCTGGATTAAAACATAATACATATTTACTATTTTAATTTATTTATTTTAATCCTGAAAAAGTACAATGTTCCCGTTGGATACTGTATGTATATGGGCGGAGTCGCAGGCAACAGCTAGTAAACAATAACAACAAGTAGATATTAGAGAAACTATGTCAAATTTCATATTCAAAGGTACCAACAGAGTACAGGTAGAGTAGAGGTCATTTACGTAGTCTTTGCATATTAATTTAATTGTTATTTTTTATTAATACCCATGCTTGTCCCAGATTTCTATTAAAATATTCAGGTACATACTTCCAAATTTTGTTTTAATCATATACTTTAAACGAGACAATCTTGTATATATAAATATATAATCGTAATCTAGGCAACGGCTGCAAGATTAGGCTTAGGTAATAGTAAGCAGGAAGTTTTAGCTTAGTTTTAGTTTTAGGAAGGGGAAATATCGATCTACCTAGGTATTATCCCGGAAAACTGTGGAGTTTTAAGTTATACATAAGTATATATGTTTTTACTTTCGTCGTGCAATAATTTCGACTCTATAATGCCAGTCTGTTTAACATTATAGAGTCCATTCTAATTTTTGCGTTGTTCGAAAACTCGGAGAATGGTGAGTTCGAATTTCGAACCCCAGTAAAATATTTTTGTGATTCTTTTTTTTTTAAATCTACTAGAGCTCCGAGCAAAACTCGGTTAGCCAGGTTATATTTAAAACGCGACACACGATCGCAAGGGGCGCCTAATATTAAGCGATTAAGCCGGCAACACCACTACGTCGCCGGCGTTTTTGAACAGAACATTATGTGTCATGAAGCTGTCATGTGCGGGAGCCGGCGTTTACTATTGAGCAATTGCGGGCAGGATGCGCGCGCGCAACATTCGGCACGAGCTAAGTGACCAATTGTCGCGATCTGTCGCTCCACACTCTCTACGGTTACATCATCATCAGAACAATGGATTACCTCCAGAAGTACAGACAGAGAGTAGAACATTCTTAAACTTACGTACCTACAGTGAAACAGTTTTCTTAGAACGTTCCAAATCGATCCAAATTTAAAAAATATGACGTCCCCTTTAAGAGCCCACAACTTTTCCACAAAATCGTGGACCACACCACCACAGTCCACACACCGTACGCTTGTAGTAGTCTAATCAAATCGAAATCTAACTACGAAGCTGTTTAGCTGGTCGTTTTTCTTTAATTTGTGCTACAAATATAAGTTAATTACCTATGTTTATATTTTTAATAGGGGTGTATATAATAAAATACAAGTTTGACGTGTCGGAGTGTGTTTGCCCGTAGCATCGTAATTCGTAGCTCCCAAACGGATGAACCGATTCTAAACTAAAATAGTGTTCGCATGTCGAGACCAAATGTAATTAGTTGTTGTATCTAGCTGTAAATCTTAATGTATTTTATTATTATGCCAATTTTGATGCAAAACTGTTTTTGGGCCTTAAATAAATAAATAAACTAGTTTTTTTATTTGAAAGCTAACATGGTCGAGTGTTCTTAGCTATAATTAATCATAATTAGCTCGCTCAGTTTAACAATTCGGGAGTTACTCACAAATAACGACGACCTCTGAGGCTCAGTGGTTGAGCATGTTGGTGCTCAAGACGGGGGTCGTGGGTTCGAATCCCGCCGAAGGAACAAAAAGTTTTTCTGTATTTCTGGGTCATTGTTGTGAATTAAATAGGTGTTTAATTCGAATATAATAAAAATCTAAAATATGTGTATAATATAAAAGTATTAAATATATTTCCGTTGTAACACATTACACAACCGTAACACAAGTTCTTCGAGAATTCACCACGGGACCAGATTGACGTGGTGTGAAGCGTCCAAAGATATTATTATTATAAATTTAGTAGTTTTATTGGTCCATGGTTATAGGTAATATGCTGAGTTTTTTACGCCACCTTTAATTCTAAAAGCTCAATTAAAGTACATATTAATAATTATATAATTGGCTAAGGCAGTGTCGTATAAAGTGCAATGTATTTTCTTTTGTATAAAAAAAAATCGCGTTTTACAATAATTATTTTCCTTCCTAAGCGCCTTTACACAAGCAGTACCTACATTATGTGCAAAAAAATCTGTAAGTAATTTATTTTGCACAAAAAATATCTAACCGATTAAAATACTCAGCAAATCAAGACTACCGATGGGTATTATGAGCATTACCTTCAAGACTGTCCCTGGCCAAGGTTCCACAGGTTAATAAGGCTTACGTGCGTTGCAGTTTGTACGATACAGTTAACGGACATCTCACAAACTAACACCAACCTTATCCCCCACTGTCAAGGTTGATAATACTGTATCAGGGCGTCGGATTTCCCGTACACCCCGAGATACATCACAAACGAAAACCAACTTTATCATCGGCGTTTAAGCTAGAGAATACAGTAGCAAGGCGTTTCCCATACAGTACGGGGTATCGAAAATCGATGCTAACTAGAAATCGGTGTTTTCTATTTATAGAAAAAATTGCAACATTCGCGATTCATTTTTAATGGATTAGTCATTAGACAAATCCAATGTAACAACTATTGATTTGTGAAATATTTTATTGAAAAACACGGGAAAAGTTTCTTGAAAATGAAAATGCTACTAATCTTAATCATAATATGACGTGTGCAGATAAGTCCCATGTGCGGTTTTCGTGTGATTCGTAATTTAGGGTATATAATATATATTATAAGATTCGGTTAAATCAATTACGGATAATTTGGGCATATGATCTATTGCTTAAGCTGTATTCAATTATTTTGTAATCTTAACAATTCCCCCATATAGGCTGCGCCTAGTTTGGGGAGCTGGAATATTCGTATTTTTGTACTGTTAAAATGGAAACAAACTATTTTGATTTGTTTGTTTTTTTTATGTAAAGACGTTTAAGCAAAAAAATAATTGTCATACCAGAAAAAAAAATCTTTATATGGGCGAGTTTGCGTTTTGCGGAGAGTCAGAGATACATGAGATGGTTTTTTACTTTGAGTATGACAATTATTTTTCTGCCTAAACGTCTTTACACAAGCAGTGGATCATGAGCCCGAAGTATCCGTTATTGATTTTCGGAGACATTATATACTTACTAGCTGTTGCCAGCGGCTCCGCCCGCAATATACTATTGAGTATCACTCGAGATCACTGTACTTTCGGGATAAAAGTAGTCCATGTTTTATTCATCCTAAACTACTACCATACCTTTCATCAAAATTCGTTCAGTAGTTTTTGCGTCAAAGAGTAACAGCTAGACATCCATCCATCCTCACAACTTTCACATTTATAATAATAGCAGGATAGCTAATAGCTATTAGCTAGTGTACAACATAGGGCCCTATCTGCATCTAGATGGGGACAAGGACAATACATTGTCGCGATGTTGCGAGTTGCGACACTGGTGTTAGGAGTTAGGACAATACTGACGTTTGTTTATACTTTATAGTATGTTGATACTTGATACAATAGACCTAGACCACATTCCTAAATAAAAAACATGTTAGTAATACCCGCAGCTTCAATCGCGCAAAAGGAAATCGCGCGGCAACCGTAAATTATACCGCAATAAAAAGTAGCCTATGTCCTTCCCCGTGGTCCCCATCAAAATCGGTCCATTAATTTTGGAGCCTCGTCAATACGAACAAACATATTTTTCCTCTTTATAATATAGTGTAGATTCAGATATTCACATATTGCAGACAGATATTCTAAATTCTATTTTTTTTATGAATGAATACGTTTATTAATAAAGAAACACGCGGGCGTTATAAGTATTTACAGTTATTATACCCAACACTATAATACATAATATACATATACAAATAGATTGCACAATTGTCTGGGAATCTCAATTATGAAATTCCATACATGTGATGTCCTCGAGTCTATATTAAATTATTTAATGTTATTTATATTTATTGGAAACGTGCTAATGGTGTCATAGTAAAGAATTTAGAATTCTCCTTTTCTTTTCCACAATTAACTTGTTTTATAATTCCCTAAATATTAAGAAATATAATCATGTAACTCATAATGGTAGCACGTCCAGCGAATATCGACGCTGGTTTTGTTATGGACAATAATGCAAGAGAGACGGTTCAATAGGTGTTTGCCGGCATGTAATTTTTTTTATAAAGAAATAATTAGGTATCACAACTTGATTAAAGTACTATGAGTATGGGTCCGTAGGGCCCTATTGCCAAGCTCCTTTTTAAAGATTTGACTAAAAGACTGGTCGACAAAACGAATGACCCTAAGGCTGACGCTTACCTTATTGACGACCTCTGTGGCTCAGTGGTTGAGCATGTTAGTGCTCAAGCCGGGGGTCACGGGTTGGAATCCCGCCGAAGGAACAAAAAGTTTTTGTGTGTTCCTGGGTCATGGATGTGTATTAAATATGTGTATTTAATATAATAAAAATCTTAAATATGTGCAAAGTATAAAAGTATTAAATATAATATTTCCGTTGTCTGGTACCCGTAACACAAGTTCTTCGGGAACTTACCACGGGACCGGACTGACGTGGTGTGAAGCGTACATAGATATTATTATTACCTCGGCCAACGTATCAGTTTGGCCTTAGGGACTCTACCCGCAGCCTCCGACCTAAATTCAATTTATTACCCGACTGCGCGACGCAAAGGAGTGGTAATGTGTTTATCAGCCTATGTATGTATGTATGTTCCTTTGAAGCACTATACAGACCAAACGCCTGGGCCGATTTTTATGATTCACACGTCAATCGATTCCTCTTAGTCCGGCGAGTGTCACTAAAGACATGACGTTAGTGAAAATTCAATATGGCGACTACTGGACGCCATATTGGGAAAATTAAAAAAATCAAAGTCAACAAACTATATCAAGTGGGGTATCGTTGAATAGGTATTTAAAAATCATTGTTAGTTTTCTCTCAACATTTTTCGATTTGACTGACCGTTTAGGATCTATATCGATTTAAAGTTGCGTAACAACCATTCTCACATTCCAGTGCAATTGTGATGTAGTACTGATGCTGATAGGAAATCCAGCCTGGTAAATAGCTAGCTAGGTACTCAACTAAAAAGTATAAAATAAAAAATAATTAAAAAAAATTAAAAACCCGACTGCGTAAAAAGTGTACCAAACTAAGTACATAATTAAAACTGAAAAGAAAAAAACAAGCACTTAGATATCCGGTGGTCTAGGATTCTATAATATATTATTGAATTAATACTATTAGAACATAACAACTGAACAGTCGGGATCCATTATTCGACAGCCAATCTAATTTTTCAATGGATCCTGACTGTTTAGTTGTTATGTTCCAATAGTATTAATTCAATAATATATTATAGAATTCTAGACCACCGGATATCTAAGTGCTTGTTTTTTTCTTTTCAGTTTTAATTATGTACTTAGTTTGGTACACTTTTTACGCAGTCGGGTTTTTAATTTTTTTTAATTATTTTTTATTTATACACATTTATCAACAAAAATGGTTTATCAAATTCACTGATTTGTTTTTTACTAACTTCGTACTACTGACACACAGTTAATTCACTTGGTAACTACATAATTAAAATCGGTCACTGTTTTAGAACTATTGCTCTACAAATTTTTGCGGACAGAATTCTCATATGAAACCCTATGGAGATTGGACTAGAGACAGCGGGCTGATTACCTAACTTCGTTGAACTTCATGAACTGCTTCTTGGTCTTCTTCTTCTTCTTTTTAAAATGGCTCCTGAGTGAACTATAATAATTGTATTTAAATTTGCGTTTTGTTGTGTGTATTAAAGCACCACGTAATTTATAAAAATATAAATATAAAATTTTATACTATTATTTAATTATAAAAACTATTAAGGACCTAAAAAGAGCATTTCAAATGAACTGATTTTTATACTTTGAAACACCGCCGATGTTATAATTTAATATTTAAATCAATTTATATAATTTTCTAAAAAGTCCATTTGGAACATTCAAACGCAATTTTACCTATTGTCATTTCACTTCAAAATTATTTTTTTAAATTTATAAACATAAATTGGAGTTTTGCCAGAAATATTAAGCGACGTTGTTGTTCTTATATTTCCTCGAAAATTTGTGTTATTATAATTTGGTTCCTAATGTGTAATATTGGTAGAATATTAACCATTAGAATTCATTGACGTGTACAAGTATGGGCAAGTGGTACAAGAGGTGAAGGAGATTGTCTAAATATTTATTTAAAAGAAAACACTTGAGTATAATCACAATTCAAAATCCGTATATTCAGACACCACAATATACTTAATACACGGTAAACTGTAAAGGCGTTGTAACGGGAGTCGTTTTAGTTGGGCATGCTATATATAATCTGCTTTAAATTTGCTAGTTGCTCTGGGGCTATGTAGACAAAGTTACATCTGCAAAATCCTTACTTTAAAAGAGGGCGAAAAGAAGGTTGACTGGTAAATTTTTGCGGGCGAGGGGGAGGTGGTGCTTGCAGACTTGCTAGACCTTTAAAATATATTCTTTTAAAAACTTCTTAATCGCGATCATGATAACAGAAATTGACGCGGACGAAGTCGCAGGCAACAGCTTTTTTTTTTAATAAAACAAGGGGGCAAACGAGCAAACGGATCACCTGATGGAAAGCGATTACCGTCGCCCATGGACACCCGCAACATCAGAGAAGTTGCAAGTGCGTTGCCGGCCTTTTAGGAGGGAATACGCTCCCTTCTTGAAGGTTTGCAGGTCGTAGTGGTCCGGAAATACTGCTGGCGACAGTTCATTCCAGAGTTTTACAGTGCGCGGCAGAAAGCTTCGGGTAAAGCGCACGGTGGAGGACTGCCACTCATCAAGGTGATGAGGATGATAAATATTTTGTCGCATGGAACGGTGGCGAAAAGTTGCAGCAGGTATAAGTCCGAACAGTTCCTCGGAGCACTCCCCGTAATATAACCGATAGAGGACGCAGAGCAATGCTACATCTCTACGTAGCTCTAAGGAGTCAAGCCTATTTGAAAAACTATGGCAGTCGACAATTCGAGCGGCCCTACGTTGGATACGATCCAGAGGGAGAAGCTGGTACTTTGGTGCCCCTGCCCAGAGATGAGAACAGTATTCCATGTGAGGCCGAATCTGCGCCTTATAGAGTTGTAGGCGTTGGACCGGACTGAAATACTGCTTTGACCTGTTCAGAACACCAAGCTTCTTGGAGGCTAACTTGGCCTTGCCCTCCAGATGATATCGGAACTGGACCTCGCTCGATATGTTAATACCAAGTATTCCAATGTTGGAGGAGACAGTTATGGGTATGCTTTCAAAACGAGGACATACGACCATTGGTAACTTTTTAGCGGTGAACGCGCAAACTTGTGTCTTAGAGGGGTTGAATTGGACTAAGTTAAGTCTACCCCATTCAGAGACCTTCTCCAATGAATTTTCAATTTGAGAGACAAGTTTGTTTCGACTCTCAATGACATTTTGCCGAGAGATGTTCGCGTGGCCGGTATATAAGGAATCACCCGTGCTGTCATCTGCATAGCAATGAATGCCATTGGTTTGTAACATATCATTGATATGCAGTATGAACAGGGTAGGTGATAGCACACAGCCTTGTGGGACACCAGCATCAACAGACAGAGTAGCTAGTTAATTAATATAATAACATATTAATTAAGTAATATAATAATATTTTTTCAGATCTCAAGTACATTATACGGACGCTCTAACGGTGAAGGGAAACATCGTGAGGAAATTCGCACATAGTTGGCCCCAGACGTATTGACCAGTTCATTCCTCTGGACTAGGCTGACTAGTGACTATGTTGTGAGAACGCCGTATGTGCTTAGGCAACCATATGGCATTTAAAAAAACCAACTGTCCCAGGGACTACAGTATTTCAAGAGTGGTTACTTCGCTCGGAGAATACTGTCTATATTATAGACAGTATTCTCCGAGCGAAGTAATCTATATCATCCATTAACGGATGCAAAGGCCTATGTTTTGTTTTTTTTACAATAACATGTACAATAAAACAACTTCTTACTGATTTTATAAAATTTTATTAATGTTTTTCATACACAGTAAATATTGAACACTGCTTACCTGATTTTATATTCTAGGTACTGAGTTTTATCTAATGGAATAGATTGTCTCACATACCTACCTGTATCTACTCTACCATACCATATCATATATATAAAAGGCGGACGGAAGGTGAGCTAAGCATTGAGTGAAGCACAAAAATGACGGCGACTTACGTTTGTGTGAGATTAAGGATAATTGCCATTGGCGTATTGGCGGCCTGTCGTCTTACTTTGCTGTGAATGTGCGCGTGCGGCACGTGTCGCTAAGATACGGCCAGCTTGCTTTGATTGCTTCACTATTCATATTACCGAAGCGGTGTCTGCCTTATTTTCTACGTCTATGACCTTACATGAACCTTGCCTTATTGTTGCTTTTTTAATGCTGTCGATTCCTCTACAACCTTTCAACCAAAACTTGACGCCCTCCATCATGTTCTGCTCTCTTACAGGCTGTGCCGGCTGAAGATTGCTGTCCCCACTCAACTCATTATCATCGATGGAAATACGCGAGTCATTGAATAGGTTATGGAGGACGACACAAGCATTAACTATTTTACCAGCTTTGACTGGGGAGTAGTGCATAATCCTGATAAAAGTTTTAGAATCTGTAGCAACAATATAACAAAAAGCAACACTGACATAAAACTTATATTACATTATGTTTTTAAAAAAATACACAAACTTCTCTATTTAACTACTTTTAACCGACTGCAACAAACCCAAAAGTGACTTTTCCAATGCATAAGACTAGGACAAATCATTGTATAGCTTATCCACTGTGTAAATATTTTTATTAGTAATAACAACGAAATTTAAAAAAAATAAGATAGCCTCGACATTTGTAAGCAGGAAACGAGTGTATGATGATGAATTATAGCTAATAATGCTTGTGATTAGATTCCCTTGCATAGTAAAAAAACAAGCTTAAAATCTAAGCACAGACAGACTTACACGTAATATTTTGTATATATACGACCGATCAAAGTTAAATAACACTTCTCGGAAGTTTATTAGCAAAAGCGGATAAAACTCGAAAAACGTAAGACTCACAATATATTTTAATACATATGACATAAAACAACGAGAGTCAAGAGCGGTTATTGGCGATTTCGAATTCAAATTTGAATTTGTATTTGCGATCAAGGTGTCATAGCCTCATACGTGTACTAACAAGAACAAATTTATTAATAATCGAAGCCGGGATTACAATAGGCCCCTGTTTTGTTTGACAGTTCTCATTTCATGAACTATGTCATAACGCTTCATGAACTATGTCAAAAGCACTACGTCACACGATTTAATTGGTCGAAAGAGCGTTTCATTCGTTCTATGAAGGACAAAATGGCGGACTATTTAGTTTGACATGACAGTAGGCTTGTCTTTTTTGACATTTTCACTTTTTAAATTGTGTTTTAAAAAGTTCGAACGTCAAAATGAAGCCCATCCCGATTGTCATAATATTAGGTAATAGCCCCGCAGGTCTTCATGTTTGGGTAGATAGTTGTAAAAAAAATACAAAAGTCAAAAGGAAATTTGAATGAAGAACAATAGGCAAGCGGACTGATTTTTTTTTTATTGCATAAATGAATAGTACTCTTAAATATGAGTAACTTCTCAGAAGAAACCGTATATCAAAAGTCAATATTTTCAAAGGTACAGCGATTTGTATACAAAATTTCGCGAGTCTTTATACCAAATTTTTTTTTTTATTTTTTTGCGAAATTGGTAAACACAACCTACATCATTAGTTTACTCACATCATATACAAAAACATTAATTATGGTAAGTATGAACTTAGGCTGGGACTATATGCACCGGAATCCGGAAAGCCGTAGAGAATTCTGAGCATTGAAAATAGAACTCGGCGCTAATACAATAGAGTTGAAGATAGAAGTGTCAGGTGTCGAGCTGTCATATATATGACATTGACATTTGACTCGACACTCGGATGTTCGATTTTCAACTCTATTGTATTAGTGCAGATATCTATTTTCAGTGCTCATAATTCTCTACGGCCTACCGGATTCCGTTGCATATAGTCCCAGCCTTAAACGCACAAATATCTAAGATATTTACAAATATATTCCTGCGGCCATAATTATACTTCATATACTACTTCATATACTATAACCTACAAGTGACGTCATTTGTAGGTCGACTTTAGTATGGAGCGTTTTTAGGAGGCTCGCGAAATTTTTTATAAAAATCGCTGTACCTTTGAAAATATTGACTTTTGATATACGGTTTCTTCTGAGAAGTTACTCATATTTAAGTTAAGAGTACTATTCATTTATGCAATAAAAAAAAATTAGTCCGATTGCCTATTTATTTGAATATAGAATGTCGCGCCTTGACTCTATTCTTGAATCTGTAGTGATGTTAGCTGTAGCAACGACTGTCACTAACGCCTGTGAGGTAGTCGCAGTTTTTTCTGAGAAACAAACGAGGAACCGACTTTACAGAGAATTCAGTTTAAATTGCCATAAAAACAACGAGCCTCGCACGTTCATAATAGGCCTCGCCTTGTTTACGTAGAGAAAAAGTTTCTGCTTGAAAAATTGATTAACTGGGTTGAAACATAGGCTACTTTTTATCCTGAAAAAATGCAGTGCTCCCGAGGGATAGTATATTTACGCGGGCGGAGCCGCGGGCAACAGCTAGTTCTTTATAATTTCATTTTCACCGCGCTAGGTGACACCTATTTAGGGAACTCTAACTTATATAATAGTTCTAACTTAACTATTAAATATTATTGATTTCTTATGTTTACGCGAATATTGTTCATTGTACACTTACGGATTTTGTCGCGGTGCAATTAAATATTAGCTTTTTTGGATACTTACCAGCTGTATAGTAAGGTCGCTGGTAAATATAGATAGGGCCGTTTTGTTTCAGCGCAACCCATGAAGCTTATCCTATTAATAATTCTATTAACAAGAAAAATATATTTTAAGAACAATCTAGCAACTTAATTTCTACCATTTCCTACATGAATTCTATTCTAGGTTAAATGCGTAAGCGTGTTATAGATAGGTAACTTTTTATATTTATTTTCACCTATTGATTTCACCATAAACACCGTTTGACGACACAAAACAGAGGGCACAACACAATGCAACAGACCTATAGTATAGATTTCAAGGAACCTAATATGGCAATATATTGATTTCTTTTTGCTCGCTATTTAATATAATATACAATAATTCTCACCGTATCGCTCCCACACCGACGAGCTAACGAGCTTTTTTAACACATAATGAACTCATTACTCCACTAACAATGACGAAATAAACTCTAATGACTTACAACTATTGAATGGTCAAGCTTTCCCCGGGACCCAGGTACAAACCGAATTTCTTAGTTTTGAATAAATTTGCTATTTGATTTAAACACTTTTTAAATTGATATGTTTTAAAGTTTACGCGAATATTATTGCAAATTACTTTAATTGATTTACTAATTATTATTTTAGTTTTACATTGGTTTGATAAACCCTTTGCTTTTGGTGAACCTAATAAGTAACTAATATCTATTCTGTGATAAGGCTAAGGCCGTGTATTAGGGTCTGGAGATCCCGAATTAACTTCGCCGCGTCTCTATTACACCAGGGCTATTCGATAGATGGGTATCGAACCCTATATACTTACTGAGCTAGAAAGCTAACAGAGGAATACCCAAATGCTCTCAGACCTAGCCTATGATTCAGGTGAGTTCATTATAAAAGCCATATTGACCGTCCAGACTCCAGCCTGCAAATCCAGCGATAGTAATCGCCGTCATTAGTGTCAATCGTCTTTCATGTTATTTCATTTTTATTTTCCGCCTACTAGTCTGCTTTAAATAAACCCTGTTGACTGGCTGCTGAATTTTCAGGTTGGATGTTCAGACTTCAGGATACCCCTTTTAATAGGTAGCGTTTAGAAAATTCGGCCGTAAAACTTAGAATGTCAAATCTTTTTAATCTATGCCAATTAGGGATGTGCAGTATCGATGACCGATTAAAGTGTCGACGCAGCGAAGTGCTCTCGACAGGAGGAGCAGGTGGTTGCACAAAAACTGGCTCTCGAGTCTCGACACGATCGTGGCCCGTGCTCAGCATTTGTGCGCCATATGTACGAGATATAACATATTATGGGATCATTTTCGCTACATATTTGCCATGAGATCGATTCTACAAAAGAGATACTCTACAAAATTAATTTTATCGAGCAGCGAGGTAAAATCTGCGTGGGTACCTATTATATAAATTGCATATCGCTAATATCACGTAAACTACAGAGTTCATAATTACTCTGTGACGTAGGTAATCTATGTAGTAGGTAGTTAGGTTCGAGTCGATTTCGATGGCTTGTTAAATAATAATTTTCAAAACAAGGTTATAATTTTTGGAATTAACTCAGGCGGAAGGGACCGAGAGCGTACCTATAGCTAGTTAGTACAATTACCTACTTACGTAGGTACCTCAATCTTCTTAGATTATTATAGTTACCACTTACCTGTTACTCAGCCTTCACGAGTAACGATAGGTACTTCACTAGTACCGTTTCAGCGTGCACTTATATGCAGCATCTGTCAATCTTTTCGATGGTCAAGTGGTTGTTGTGTCCAATAGACTTAGCATCAGCTGTTCATACCGCGACGATACGCGAGTCGCGGCGTTATGCGGCGCTGCAATTTTAAGATAGCTATTCAAAATCTAACTTTATTCGCTATACAAAAAGATACACGTTTCATATAACATCATTCAATAGTCATACACTGCACATGTGCTGTGCATTCGAACTTATTTTAAATATTCTATGGCGTCCTGTGCTAATGTTAAGAAACTGGTCGAGCAGGAACTCTGTCGATATTGTACCTGATAATGTGCAGTCGTAGCCATATTAACTATTTAGTAATCTGTGCCGCCGTGCGCGCATGCTTAACGCCGAGAGCAACCGAGAGTTCGACAAGTGACTAAAGAATTTCCTCTAAGAGGTAAGACCGTACTACCGCAATGGAGTGCCGCGTCGCGAAACAGCGTTAGGTTTTTCAAAGAACCAGGAAACGAGCAGACAGATCGCCTGATGGTAAGCGATTACCGCCGCCCATGGTCACACGGCGAATCACAACGCAAGCGTTACTTCACGCCAGTTCGGTCGTGATATTTATCCGGTCGAACCGGCCCAATCGTGCTGAAGCGTGGCTGTCCCACAGTTAATGTCTCATACAATTTCATACATTGCGGTGCCTTGACTGAAGAAGACCAAATCGCACATGCCAATCGCCTCTTTTGACGAGCTAACGTGCGCTACTGTGGAGTGTAGAGTATGTGGAGTGTAGAGTATGTGGAGTGTGTGGAGTATGGAGTAGGTACGGAGTACGGAGGGTGCCGCAGCCCGCACGTGCCATCTGCGCAGGAAGACGCACTCGCGCGCACAATGGGCTTCTCGCAGGTGCCCTCGGCCCGCGCGCGCACATATTGATCCGTGTCGATCGACATTCACTACAGTAATATTACAAATGTATTTAATAAATTTAAGTTGTGAGGATGGATGGATAGATGGATGAATATTTGTGACGCTTTGACGCAAAAACTACTGAACCGATTTTGATGAAATTTGGTATGGTAGTAGTTTTTCATCCCGAAAAACTACAGTGTGAGGAAAAACTACAGCGGTCTACATTAAAACGAGCAAACGGATTGCTTCATGATAAGCTTTCACCACGGCCCGTAGACACCTCACACCAGCAACACCAGAGGAGCTTATTTCATATTATGCAATTTCAGCGTTTTCAAAGATTAAGTTATAATCATTAATATTAATTTTACAGTAACATCAGTGCCGTAAATAGCCTTTTTTGCGCCCTGTGCGAGCTTCTATAACTACGCCCTTGTTTTTAGATATAATAGGCACCCTAGAGCAATGCTATGTATAGGCCTACGGCCTTCTTTATGTTATACAGGGTGATAAAATAAAGCACAAGGAACTTGGTATTGGTGGACCAATTATCTAATATTTTGGAAGAAAAATTTACTTCTTCCTTCCTTCTTCCAAGAAAAGGAGGCGGATATACATTCGGCTGTATATTTTTTGTATGTTCAAGGATAATTCCGAATTTGATGTAAAGGGTAGGTATATCTAATCCCAAGTTGGTCCCGTTTCCACCAAAGTGGTGACCTGATGATGGGATCCATGGGGAATCAAATTCGAAATTTATATGGACACATATAGTGATTACGACTTTTTCTGAAGAAGTCTAAGCTTAAGCTACCAAAAAGTAAGATTTTGCACCAAGGTATACCCTGGATCCAAAAATACTGAACAGAACTCCTGACACCTAACGTTTATAACGTGGTAGAGCCATGCTTCGGCACGAATGGGCCGGCTCGACCGGAGAAATACCACGGGCTCACAGAAAACCGGCGTGAAACAGCGTTTGCGCTGTGTTTCGCCGAGTGAGTGAGTTTACCGGAGGCCCAATCCCCTACCCTATTCCCTTCCCTACCCTCCCCTATTACCCTATTCCCTCTTAAAAGGCCGGCAACGCACTTGCAGCTCTTCTGATGCTGCGAGTGTCCATGGGCGACGGAAGTTGCTTTCCATCAGGTGACCCGTTTGCTCGTTTGCCCCCATATTTCATAAAAAAAAAAAAAAAAAAACCTTAAATATACATGTTTGTGGATTTCAGCGTTGTGTAAAGAACTGCAGAGAAAGAAGAATTTCTCATAGTATTTTACACCGACATGGATATATTTGAACATTAGTTTGCCATTTGTGAACCTATTTGGAAAATTATTTTATTGTTGTAAAGGTTATAATTCGAAATTTTTCCCTTAGTCACCAAAGTGACGATCTGGTTATGGGATCCATGATGAATCGAGGGAACTCTTTGAAATTTATATGGACACATAGAGATTTTGACTTTTTCTGAAGTAGTCCAACTTCCAAGGTATACACTGGATCCAAAAGTACTGAACAGAACTCCTGAGTCCTTATAGATAGTTTGCCATTTGTGAACCTATTTGGAAAATTATTTTATTGTTGTAAAGGTTATAATTCGAATTTTTTCCCTTAGTCACCAAAGTGACGATCTGGTTATGGGATCCATGATGAATCGAGGGAACTCTTTGAAATTTATATGGACACAGACTAGAAAGTAATGACTTTCGGAGGTATTTCAAGAAAAAAAAACTAAAAGTACATTTAATACTAGTCTTTAACCTATAAGAAACCATGGTCTCATTAGAATAATAATAATAATAATTTTTCTTTCCCTCTTTCAGCTTTAAACCCTGAAAGACTGTGTAATGCAAAAAATACAAATATCAATAGCCTAAAGCTGAACATCGTTACTGAATTTTATAATATGTTCTTTAATCCAAACACGAACGAGCGAAGCGAGCGAGCCAATTTTTTTCCCATTTTACAGGTTAATATCTGTTCAAACGTAAAACTAAAACACTTAATAACAGTGAAATTCAGAAAAATACCATACAATCAACCAACTAAAACTGTCTAAAACACAACATCGGTACTTAATAATTTAATATATTTTTTATGTGAAACGCGAGCGAGCGAAGCGAGCGAGCAAAATTTTTGAGGGGTTGATTCGATTTTAATTTTTTGGTTAACTGAAGAACTGATGCGGGCAAACAAGCAGACGAGCCATCTGATGTTAAGTGGACCCTTCACCTATTATACCACCCACTGTGTCTCAGTCACTAAAACTCAACCTGTTGCCCACCCTGATACTTAAGATTTCATTTTAAACACTAAACACAAATACGCTCGTGCGCTGCCAAAAAAATGAGCGCGATGTTTTGTCTAATTTAATAAATGTTTTTGATGTTACTGACATATAGGTACGTATGTGTTAGAATCGAGCACTAGGGGCGCAGCGGGAACTTATCAGGAGCAAACCGAAAAAATAATAATAGTCCCCAGGCAGGACTATTATTTTTTCGGTGGCCATTCTTGCGCCCCCCAAAGTCGACGCCCTGTGCCTGGGCACCGTTGGCACCGCCCTATTTACGGCACTGAGTAACATCTAAATAATTAGAGCAAGTACGACCACACTGCTAGTAACCATCGACAATCATAGTTTTTCTATAAAAATTACAGACGATGTATGAAAAACGACGATTTCCGAAAGACATTAGAAATGTGGTACTGTGCTTAGATTGGTTATTATGAATATAAGTTACGTTGTTATTCTGCATAAAAGCTAGTTACTGAAATATAATGTGTACAGAGTGACTCACTAACTCTCTACGTAGAGTCGCTAAAAAGTAAATTATGAGCTAAAACACCAAACAGTGTAAACAGAGGGTGCGTCGCTATAATGACGTGCAGTTTGTGCTGTCTGCTGGTAAACTTTGTATTAAACAAGAGGAGGACCCTGGACCACTGACCAAATAAAGAAGTGAAGACTGAGTTCTGCGAACAACACAGTGAGGCCGGGCTAAGCTACGCCCCGCCGTATAATTACACAGTGTCACGCACACACATGTAACGAAACTACGCCTTTCCTTGTAAGGTGAGCTGACACGTGTGGTGTTAGCTACACGCTCACTACATACATAAGTAAATATTAACTACCGGACTCAGTTTTTATTAGGCAAAGCTCTGCCTTTACTTTTTTATTTGATCTGAGTATACTTTATTAATTATTTTGTTCTAGGCTGAGTAAGACCTAAAGGTGCTCCCTCACCTGGAGCATTCGCGTGTAATGTAACGTTATAGATACGACTTTGAGCATTACATTACAATACTATTATACTACCTTTCTCACTGACGAACATTCGTGTAAAATGTAACGTTATACTTTCGACTTTGAGCGCCCTATAACTCTTTTAAACCGACTTCCAAAAAGGAGGCGGTTATATGTTCTATTATAGGTTTTTTTTTCCTATCTACATTCTACATACATAATCTAACTAGTTTTAAAAATCTAATTTGTTTATTACTCCATATCGTCTTCGCCAGACAGACTCTGGAGTATACCTGAGTCGCTGGCAAGCAGCCAGCCTTAGTAACCCACATCGCGACGTAGGTAACAATGATGAAAGCACTTATTTTAGACGCTTATTAACACCAGAAGCAAAATTTAAACTTTGATAAACTTAATGAACTCCACACACGAGCAGCTGTGGACTTTCTCCTTGCGTAATAGGGTTCAAAGTTGATTGGTGCGGTACCATCATCATAGTAGGATTTCGCGGAGATAATGACAAAGTGGGACATGAACGTAGGCATGTTAATTGGCCGAAATGACCGCCGGTCGCCGCCATAACGGACGCCGCGTGGGCCGCGACCATCGCGACGCTCCGTCTGCGCGCCGGCCAGCGTCCGTGACCCGTGAACCGTCGTCGCCTCATAGAGAACCACCTACTAGATCCCCATCAGTAGGGGAGGCCGAGGGTCTCGTGACACTGGCGTATCGGTGACGTCGGCGAATGTTTCTACCTACTTGTTCATTCACAGATTCGATTCTTAATATAGAGATGCAGACATCGGGACCCGCTGCATACATAATATACTAGGTATTACGTAAACGTTTGCTGCCTGACGACAAAATATGTTAGTATGAACTAGAGTCTCGAGGCCAGAGTAACTAACTACTAGCCCTACGAACTTCAATTAAATAATTATTAATCGATCGAGTTACCGCTCGATCAGGCCTAAGATGAAAATCGTTAACAGCGCCGTTGAATTTTGCGCACGCACACATACTCACGTTTAACGTAGTTCAACCCAATTCAACCACGTCTGCAGTCGTTGCGGTAACTACATATTGAAAATGTTGCGAAACAGGGTTGAGGCGGAACTTTGTCGATATTTTACTTAAGGGCTATACTTTGTACTTAGGTTGAACATTAAATATTCAGGAGTGGTGTTAGTATTATACGCATGAAAACGTATTTATAGTTTATTGCAGTGGCTGAAGCTTTTTTACACAGCACAGTCTAAATTAAGATTATATATTATGATTGATTGCACACCCCTGAGAATAGCCAGATAAGACTAAAATAAGAATATGCTTTTTGGAGAAATGGGTAACTACTCGTGAGAACTAAGAACTCAAGTAATTTCGCTGATTTACACATAGTACAGCCATGTTCTTAATGTCTCTCGGCAATCATCGTATGAAAAGTGAAAACCGATGATTCCCGAAAAATATTATTATTAGAACGTAGAGAACGTAGGTAAGTACCTACTGTACCGTTTTATTCTACATAATGAAAGCACTAGTTAATAGATAATAATTATTTTTGAGGTTGCACGTCTTATTCTTCGGAGGATTAGAAAAAATTAAAGGTCTGCCGTCTGTGGATGGAAAATCCATAAGCGCAGCATCAACATCAACAGCAACAGCAACAGCACACCATCATCCAACCTGCGGTGTTGCGGTGTACCACTTATGAACTTGTTGCTGTAGTACTAAGGTCGAAATATTTGTACACGGGGTTTGGCGTCGCTGTACCTATCTATTTGGTTCATGGTTAGGGGTCGTCCATTAATCACGTGATGCCTAAAGGGGGAGGGGGAGGTCCGATAAAAAATCACCAAGTATCACCAAGGGGGGGAGGGGGTATAAGGAGACATAACGTGTATTAATTTTCGAATCTAGTCTATGCATACCGCAATTATTTTGGTTGTAGATTCGTAGTGTTGTTTAAATACTTACAAGACAAATGAATCGTATAGTTTTAATTGCTTAAATTTTTCGATTAAATTGTTTTTAAAGTTAAAGGTTTTCTTCAAACATGACCTGCATACTATGTAAAAAAAATACACGTGATCTTAGGTGGGGGAGGGGGGGTAATATAAAACCTCACCACGTATCACCAGGGGGAGGGGAGGGGTCTAAAAAGTTGTTAAAAACATCACGTGATTAATGGACGGTCCCTTAATGAAACTACTATATAATATATATTAATGATTTCATAAGTTTTAACATGGTTTCAACAACAAAAGTTTACGAAAGTATTACTCATCGTTAAATCCATTTAACAATCATTGATAAGAAACTCATTCAATCAGGTAGGTATTTGTGTTTTGCGAGTGCAAAGAATCTAATTATTTTTACCTCATTGTTAATTTTTTTTATTATCTACAACCCATGTTTGTTTTAGCACGAATGATTTTAAGGCGTAGTAGGTAGGTACTCGTATTCTGTGCTACAAGTATTACAATTTACAAGTGACAACATTGACTAGTTGCACAACGTTAACTCATAGTTCATACCTACCTATCTAGATGACTTATAATTCTTTTTGTTGTCTTTTTACTTTTAATAAGCCACATCCTGGTGATTAGGCGGAATAAGCGCATAAGTATCGAAGTGTGTGATCTAGTTGGTTCTATTTCGGTTTCGGGTTATTCCGGGCGGGGCAGGTTTTCGGGAATGTCAACAAACCAACGCAACGGCAACCATTCAATGAACCCGACGCTCGCGGACCGGTCCTAACCCTACCTATTCATAAAAACGCTCCGGACCTTCAATGGATCCAGCTTTATACTAAGATCTAACTACATACATACTTTTGCCCGCGGCTCTGTCCGCCTAAAGATAAAATTAATTTATAATATACCTACCTACCTATAAAACTTCTTGTCTATATTGATGAAAACTGCATTAAAATCTGTGGCGTAGTTTAAATGTGCTTACATACTTAATAGATACATATTTGTTTTATTAATTCATTCGTAGTAAAGTAAATAAATGAAAAATGTTTATAAAATAAGAAGATACTAACTGTATACCTAATATGTATGCAGTATGCTGTGTTGAAAACTATGTCTACTTTCTTTTGCATGATACTCTTATATCAAAAATCAATTTCACGGCAGCACGATATATCCTACATAATTCTGATGTGTTAATAAACTAATTTAAATAACAGGTTTGTTGCAAGACGTGGGTGGCAATGAGACTTTACTCAACCCCTTTGCACAACTATGTAGTCGGTAGTTACCACTGCACCGATAGTCTCACCAGTGAGGCAGTGAATCTTGCAGTCATTATCGAAAAGCGGGTCAAGTATTAAGTAATTAGCAAATACCGAGTTCGCTGGCTAGTAGCTAGTTACATATACAAGCATCAAATGTAGTAGCATCTTCATCAAAACATTTCATTTAGAATATTTTTAAGTTTTTTTTTACTAGCTGTCGCCCGCCTAAATACAGTAACCCACGAGAACGATGTATTTTTTCGGGATAAAAGTATCCTATGTTTTAATTCAGAGCTTAAACGACGATACCAGACTTCATCGAAATCCGTTCAGTAGTTTTCGCGTAAAAGAGTGACAAACACCCATGCATCCTCACAAACTTACACATTTTTAATAGGATTTTATCACTACTTATTGTCACACAAAATTTTTGAGGTACAGAGGTTTTTATGATAATTTATTATTGCATAAAATCAAGATGAAAGATGTACAAAATAATTTACCAGTGTAAATATTTGTGTACTATTGCACTACTAAAAAATATATTAAGTTTTATAGACAATAAAATGATTATGTTCTAATAAATGATTTTAAACATCTCTGACTGTACTGAGAGTCTAAATAAGTACCTAAGGACTAAGGTGAGGTAAGTCTTTAAAGAGTGCAATGAAAAACATACTTAAGGATTTAGTTTCATATAATTTTCTTTTAACAAAATATGATCAATAGAAAACTGTATAATTAACAATGTAGCATCTTAACAGATATTCGAAAATTATTAGATGTAGGTAGACATTTTTACATATATACTTTGGAATGTTCATATAAACAATCTCATATGAATCCAAACAAATAATTTACAATATGTACATGAGAATGGAGGAGCACACGTGAAAGTCAACACATCAAATACCCTTACTACTGGTAAACAGTCTAGAATAAAACAATATTGGCTCGTCCACTCCCATATACAAGTTTAATACAACAATCCAAATGCTGAATACTATTTTTTTGCATCAACCTTACAGTGCAGCTAGCGAACACAAAAATAGTCACGACAAGAGGATCCATTGATTATAAATTATATACACAGCTGAGTAATATTTTATTTTATGGCAAAATAATTTTATTTATCTTACAATAGACATTGAGATGAGAGAAGTACATATATACAGAGACAAACCGAGAGGTTCTATAGATCAGTTACACTGTAAGGATGCTTTTATCACCATCCAATATTTTGCTATTTTTACATGAGATTCATAATGAGATTTCGATAAAGAATATAATGTTACGCGAGGCCATGTTTAGCAAGGTTTAATAGATGCAACCGTTAATAGTTATTAGGCGCTGGATGCAGCTGATCACCGAGTTTTATCTAAATAAAGCAGTCAATAAATAAATGTTTATAAATATCTAATAAATACCTACGTGGGCTATATTTACAAGAAGCCTTTTGTTAAGGGCACGTTTCAGCCTTCAAATGAACATAATACAGACTATCCCAGTGGGATAGCAGGTATAAAATAAAAATAAAGCTGCCGGCTTAACAATCGTATTACAAAATAATACTGACACCAGTAAAATACTCTATTCGTGTGATGGAATGTGCCGACCGAACGCCCGCGGCTGCGGCAATAGGAACTGCTACTCACTGCCTTACAACCATCCAAATTCATCACAATTCTATTTATATAGAACTATAATTACAATTAACATTGATTCACAACTATCTAGATGTTCCTGTGAACAAGCACTAGCGGCCTGCACGTACATTTGGCCTGAATACATTGCTCTCATGTACATTATCACTTACAACTGTTTGCTTTGTTTTACATTTACATTGGCAGAGAATATTGCAAGGTATAATGAGCACAGGCAGTATCATGAAGCCCACCCACTAAACATTTACTACAGTACAAAACAATAACATGCAGCGGGCCGGAGCCCAACAGAAAACATTGCCTAGCCATCCGACACGTGGCCGACCAGTCCGGACTCCAATAAGGACACCCGGACCGTAACAAACAGAAACAGAAGTTATTTGTCTAAAATAAGGCAACATCCATATTCTTCAATATGGTGCCAAAATAACACAGCTCTACACGAAGCGAGTAGCATAAGGTACACAGTCCACTTCACACAAGTCTAGTGTGACCCACGAACGGAACACACAACGCAATTCACTGACACCAAGACGGAGACTGGAATTTTGAAAACACAACAAACTTCGAACCGAATCCGGTATATACAAAAGAAATTTCTTCCAAATAAATTAAGAGCTTCATAAAATAATTATCACATAAATTTTTCTTATCTCCCGTTCTCTCCACATAACTTAACACATAATCTAACTATATAATATGTACACGAGATACAGTATAAACAGGTCGCTCCGGTGAGAGTCCAGGTTAGGGTCGCTACTGCGGCTGGGGCTGCGTACACAGCCGTACGCCGTGGGGCGCCGCCACTGCCACCAGCTGCACGGGGGCTCCGCACTCCTCCGCGAAGGGCGGCGCCTTGCTCCGCCGGTGAAGGCGCACCCATGCGCCGAAGCAGACTAGAATCGCGAGGAACACCGCCACCGTCGCGCCGCCCGCTATCGACGCCGTCTCCATCATCAGGTGCCGGCTCGTCAGCACGTACGAGTCGTCCAAGTCCTTGAACTCGCACCGCTGTCCCACGAACCCGCTCTGGCACTCGCAGTTGTAGATCGGGCTGTCGGATATGACGACGGTGAAGCACACGCCGCCGTTGAGGCAGTAATACTCCGAGTAGTCGGGCTCGCACTTGAAGGTGGGAAAGGTGACATTGAGCCTCGGCTGCGGCTGAGGCTGCGGCACGGGCCGCTGCGGGCGCGTGGGCCGCGCCGGCCGCTTGGAGATGGAGCTCGAGCACGCGCCCGCCAGCGCCCAGGCCGCCGACACTACCGCCCACCACACTACCAACGATTGCATTCTCCGCTCGCGAGGCGCTCGCGGTACGTGCACGATTTTGACATTGGACGGTGACTTATACAAAATCCGAGAGGCGATGACATGACCGCTTTCGAATTTCGAACTCGAACCCTTCGCTCGTATCCGCGTCGGCGGTCCGCCTAGACATGTTTCCTGTGTCGACTTTTTTTAACGTCGACGATCACTCGCTCATGACGGAGGCGCGGTTTCTACTAACACTGGAGATTACTTGCACCGTGCACGACCCTCCGTGGGCATATCGAAGTGAAACACTGATTTTGTCTTAACACTTGATTCGTGATTGATAATTATTCACGGAGCACATACACACAATGTTCCGTTCGAAACGATGTACACAAAATGGTGCTGAGAAACGGAGTAGCACTACTCGGCGAGTTGTCTATGCACGACTGACGGAAAGCGTCTACTGCATCCGCCATCTGCCGACGAGTCCGACGATGAGTGTATTTACGTGGCCATGTGTGCGTTACGTTGTTAAAACTGTGTGAGTGTGAGTAGCCTTTCAATGTGTGATTCCAAAGAGATAAAAAACACTATTGAAAAACCTGATATCGAAACGAGTGCTGTATACAGGATTTTAAACTTTATTTATTCAATTTAAGATGATGTAAACATTGCATGTCGTACTGTTTAATACATTCATTACCTATTAATTTATAGATTTATACCGTATATGTACACGGTCGTGCGCATATTAAGAGAAAAGAGATCAATATGATTGCAATTTTTGCCGTACATATTATTAATATTATCATGCAAAATGCAAATTTCCCAATTGTTACACACTTTCTAAAAATAATAATTAATATTTTATTGAGTTGGAATTTGTGTTATATTCTGTTTTAAATGAAATCAGATCATTATGGTGTATGTTAACTACCTATGTATACTTATCGTAATTATTACGCCTAAAACGGGTGTTGACAATTTTTGTACAGTAGGTTTGCCGTGTTCGAAAAATCGGTGTGAAACTCCGATTTTCAATCCGGGAAATTTACTGCACCTTAAATTTTTTGTCTGTTGTATATCTATGAGTAGAAGAATGTGCTTCAGTTTTGTCTATTCGTAAATTTCTAGTTGTGTCAACTGTCAACGTCAAAAGTTCATAGAACTGTTGTCAAACTGTTGTTAAATTGTAAATTCAGTTTATCAATATTACAGATTAATTATATTATTTTAATTTAAAGTAAAATCATATTTAATCACAGAACAATTATGTCAGAAAGTTCAAAATCGAAGTCTTCGTCGAACATTAATGCAGCACCAACATTACAATGTAAAAATCTTCACGAGTATTTGAAGAGTCGTTCGGCGCAATTTTTGGAAACATTATACAACTATCCAACTATATGCTTAGCTGTATATCGGTAAGAAACAGTTTTAAGTTCCTAAGTAACTTATATTTGTTGTATGCACCGTATTTACCGAAGTTCGGTAACCATTTGTTTCAAAGATAGGTTATTTTTTATACTACAGTCAAGGTATCCTAATATTTTCCAGAGAGCTGCCAGATCTAGCCAGACATTTTGTAATCAGGCTGCTGTTTGTGGAGCAAGCTGTTCCACAAGCAGTTGTTGCTTCATGGATCACGCAGACACATGCAAAGTAAGTGTAAAACATTACATTCTACTACACCACCGGTTCCCTAGCGGGGGGTCGCGACCCTTGGGGGATTTTTTTTAAAGGGGGTCGCAGTCTGTTAAAAGTTAATAAATACAAACTACATACATGAATTTTAGTGTAGTGTTATAAAACTAAATATTAAGATTTAATAAATAACATTAAAAAATAAACTTATAGCTTTATAATGCAGGGTAAAACCAGCAAAGGCTAATATAACAAATAGCTTATAAAAATAGTGTGTTATGTACATAATATTATAATTTTATAGTGATGGGGTCTCAAGACTTTACTTAACTATCTAATTTTTTTGTGGGTCGCGACATTAAAATGGTTGAGAAACAAAGTACTACACTATCATGAATATACTGTGAACTATTCTGAAGTGCTAATAGTCACAATAGCTACAAAATTCCTCTGCAATGTTTTATGAACATTACTAAAATGATAAAATCTTATGTTTTAGTTTAAGTTTTTGCAGAACATATTTGTTTTAGGGGTTATATTATTTGTGTGAAATATTGAACAAATAAGTAAATAAAATATATTTACTAAAAAATTATATTAACACAACTGATTAGCTATACAATGGTGCTGTCTTTGTCTGTCTGATACGTTGGAAAAGTCACTTGACAGACAGAACCAGCAATATTGAATGCCAATCAGTTTGTGTATAGTCAATAATTTTTTTTATTAAGTACCATACGTAATACCTATGTAAATAGTTAGCTGATCACAGGCAGTACACAACATGTACAAACTTCTTTTCTTTAATCAACATACATAATAAAATAGTGTATATGTAAGTATAATGTTGTACTCAAAATATTCCAGGGAGCAGTCAAAAGCATGTGAGGCTCTGTCGGAGCTGAATGTGTGGCAGGAGGCACCCATCCCGGGAGGTCTGCCCGGGTGGATGTTGTCTCAGTCATTCAAGAGGAACCTCAAAGTTGCGCTGCTGGGAGGGTTAGTAACATTAGCTGCGGCAATAAATTATTCACATTCCCCAAAATACCCAAAATAATGTGAAAAGAAAATAATTACAGACTTCATAAAAACTAGGTAAAAAACATACAAACGTTTTTTACCTAGTTTTACAAATATTAGTATACACAAATAGAATACAAAATTACATGGTGACATAACTCTGGTTTTTTTTTACATTTCTGCAAGTCACAGAACTGATTGATATATTTATCAGCACTGGATTAACGATTTTTTCAAACTGGGCAGTTTTGTTTTCAAAAACTTTGCATGCGTTCAAATAATTTAATTGATATGTTACGTTCATAATTCACTTAGCGTGTGTAGCACTATTTTATTTCGAATTCGATATTTCAAATTATTGTCTCAAGAATTTGTTGCCCCCGTAACTGCCGTCCATAGAAAGTGTCCCGGTTTGCCCCTTCTTAGATCCAGGGCTGATATTTATTGGGATATAAGTTTAACCAGAAAAGATAAAAATTAAAGTACTATGGAGACTACAGTGTTTTAAGTGTTTATAATATCTATATTCTTGACAACCTCTGTGACTCAGTGGTTTAAGAATTATCGCTACCCACTAAGATAGCAAAATGTTTTCAATGTTCCTTGGCTCATGAATTTGTACTAACTAAATATGTATATTTTTGAAATGTGTGTTTTTGTACATAAAAATATAGATTGCTACTTTACTAAAAAGTGTAGCACAGCTGTGAGATGAACATATACTTGTTATGTGATGATGAACACTAATTTACTACTAACAACACAAAGATATAAAAGTGAATTAAATACCTGGCTCCTTGGCAACAAAATTTAATTGATAATAATCATTGTACTTGTACCTAACCATTGTATATTAAAAGTAATGTGATATTGTAATGAATCTGTTTTGTTTGTCATTATATAAAAGCTATATTATTTTCCTCAATTTTTATATTACAATCGAGTTGTTTTGTGTATCCACAGTGGTCGAGCGTGGAGCCTGTCGTCCTCCCTGGAGCCGGACGGGAAGGCGCGCGACGTGGCGTTCCTAGACGCGTACGCGACGGAGCGGTGGGAGTGTGTGCTGCACTACATGGTCGGCTCCACGCACACCGAGGGCATCAGCGCGGACGCCGTGAGGATACTGCTGCACGCGGGACTCATGACCAGGTAGATCACATGACGTATAACAATTTTACCTGACTACCACGAAAAAAGAAAGGGTAATGATTTTGGCAGCTAATGTCAGCCGGCTGCAACGACAAAGCTGATTGACTGATGTATCAACTCACAGGCCAAACCCTTGAGGCTAGAAATTTTAAATTTTGCACACATATTCCTAATATAATGTAGGCACTAAGGAAGGATTTTTCAAAATTCAACCCCCAAGGGTGTGAAATAGGAGATGAATGTTTAAAACCTAATTTCACAATTAATGCTATTTTAGCAATTAATGCTACTATAAAAATAAAAAAAGATCCATAACAAAGCAATTTTATTTTATTTTTTATTTTATTTTATTTTTATTGATTCACCAACAGAACAACATTTGGTACAGTTTTACAAACAGTTAAAATTTAAATAATATATGGATGAAATGTGCTCTTAATGATAGGTGAAATACGACATGCATGGGCGACAATGAAAATGAAATATGTGATGGTACAAATCACAATAAAGAAACCAATCACTTCTTATAAACTAAACAATTTCTTCTTAAAATTAATATATATTTAATATACAGGGCGACCGGTAATAGGTCTGTTTCCTTTTAACATGTAAAAATACATCACTTTTGCAGCCTAAAAAGCTATATCATACCCTGCCCAAAAGCTAACGGTTTTTGAGATATTCAAGATTTTGTATTTTTTTCAAAAACACCCGATTTTAAAGGAAAACTTGAAATAAACAAAAATCTACCTATTAATTTCTTAATCTTTAACATAATTTTACTTCTTAGGTAGATAAACTACAAATAAAAAAGTTATTTATCCATCTAAACAGGAAACAAAAATTAGCAGAGTGTTTCAAAAGTCTTAACAAAAAAATTGAAAATGATTTTCCCTCGTTTCACCCCTTATTGTTTAAAAAAATCAATAAGACATTAGTCGTACAAATTACTTAATTAAATTCCTTATTTATTAAGCTATCCGAAAAGGTATAATTTGTGTGCAAAAAATTCACAAACATCTGGTAAGGTAAGTTAATAACTCTCAGCACCATTTTTTTGCCTTACAATTTGTTCAGGATTAGGTAGTCAGGTAGTCAAATTCTTTTGTTATCGGAGGAAGAAGCGCTCTATTATTGGTCGGTTTAAAAAAATCCGGTTTCTTCGTAACTGTTCGCGTCGGTTCGTAACAGTTCGGGTCCGTCTAAAGAGCATTATGTAGAGTTTTTGTTTAGTTAACGCTTCTCGTCCTGAGCGCGCTGACGTGTTATTTGCGATTCCTTCTGATCAAGTTAATTTATCAAAAATGGCATCTTTTAGCAACGAAGAGTATGCTGACATACTGTACTGCTACGGTTTTTGTGATGGCAACGCAGCCGCTGCACGGGAAGAGTACCGGCGTCGTTTTCCCCGTCGAAATAATGTACCAAGTGCTGGAGTTTTTTCCGCGGCGTACCAACGCGTGCGGGAAAGTGGCTCTGTTCATCAAAGGCGACGTGATGCAGGAAGATCTCCTCGCTATGTTGTAGAAGACGAAGAGAGAATATTGGAACGTTTTGCAAGAGATCCGACCACCTCTACAAGAATTGTAGCGAAGCAACTGGGTTTAACGCAGTGGAAAGTGTGGTTCACCGTACATAGCGCTCGGTTATACCCTTTTCACTACACACCAGTACAAGCATTAGAAGAAGGAGACCCTGCAAGGAGGCTCGATTTCTGCCGCTTTATGCTGCACTCCGATGAAAACGACTATAACTTCTTAAAAAAGATTTTATGGACCGACGAGTCGAAGTTTGAGCGTGACGGCATAACCAACTACCACAACATACACTTTTGGGCTCCCAAGGGTGAAAACCCCCACTTGGCAAAAGAAGGTGCTCATCAAAGGAGGTTTTCCCTGAATGTATGGATGGGAATTTTGCATAATCATTGCATTGGGCCGTTTTTTCTACCGGACAATTTAAACGGGGAGACGTATGAAAATTTCCTGAGAAATAATCTTCACGAGCTCATGCAAGATGTACCAATTGAAACCCGAAGAGGTATGATATACCAACATGATGGATGCCCGGCACACTACAGAGTGACAGTTAGGCAATGGCTGGATCAAAATTTCCCGCAGCGTTGGATTGGCCGCGGCGGTCCAATACCTTGGCCCGCAAGGTCTCCAGATTTGACTCCTTGCGATTATTATTTATGGGGCCACATGAAGTCTTTGGTTTACACAACACCTATTAGCGATGTACATGAACTGAGGAGAAGAATAATTAATGCAGCAAACGAAATCCGAGAAACTTTAACAAGTAGAGTAACGCGATCTAATTTTCGCTTAAGATTACGCAAGTGCATCAGAAATCGAGGACGACAATTCGAACAGGATTTACCGTAATTATCAACTTATTATGTAAATAAAATATTAATTTTTATTCAAAGACTTTTATTTAACTTAATCTGACGTAGCAAAGGTTTATTTAGACTTTTCCAATTTGCTAATTAGAATTTTACTACCTGCTAGTTCAGGTAGTTAGATGGTTTTTCATTAGGACAAATCGGCAAATTTAGCTTTTTGCATTACAAATTATACCTTTTCGGATAGCTTAATAAATAAGGAATTTAATTAAGTAATTTGTACGACTAATGTCTTATTGATTTTTTTAAACAATAAGGGGTGAAACGAGGGAAAATCATTTTCAATTTTTTTGTTAAGACTTTTGAAACACTCTGCTAATTTTTGTTTCCTGTTTAGATGGATAAATAACTTTTGTATTTGTAGTTTATCTACCTAAGAAGTAAAATTATGATAAAGATTTAGAAATTAAAAGGTAGATTTTTGTTTATTTCAAGTTTTCCTTTAAAATCGGGTGTTTTTGAAAAAAATACAAAATCTTGAATATCTCAAAAACCGTTAGCTTTTGGACAGGGTATGATATAGCTTTTTAGGCTGCAAAAGTGATGTATTTTTACATGTTAAAAGGAAACAGACCTATTACCGGTCGCCCTGTATATAACATAAAAACAAAAACTTTTCTTAGTTTAAAATAATATTTGTACAATTATAATCTGACAGGACAGAAATAAAGAACTTACTACTAGGATATAGGTAATATGTATACATGGTACTATTGGTTGTTTATATTTTGTTTTAATTTACGTTGAAATGTACTAAGTTTATTTGAAAAAATACAAATATCGAGGCAGCTGGATATAGTGTTATAAGATCTACACAGTCTTCTAAGTGGTGCATAATGACCCAAGTTGGTTCTAGCGAGTTTAACGTGGAATGGTTTATAGTTATTTTTTCTGGGTAATAAAGGTTGTAGGAATATTTATGGCAATTTTGCTTAGTAGTCTATTATTATCTGTTGCACCAGTCAGAAGCTTGTGTAGGAAAATTAAATCTAGGTATTTACGGCGGTTGAAAAGTGACTCAAGGTGAAAATATTTTAGCCTATTGATATAACGAGGAAGCTTATTAACCAGACCATGCTTGCAGGAGAGATGCCATAGGAATCGTTTTTGTACTTTTTCAATGCGATTTGTGTATATTGCATAATGTGGGTTCCAAACAGGACTGCAGTATTCAGGTTTGCTACGTACTAAGGCATTGTAAAGAATTATAGATGTGTGCGGATTCCGAAAAGAAGTGGTGTTTCTTTTAATAAAACCTAGCATCTTTAGGCCATGGGATACTATATGATCTACGTGTTTGTTCATTTGTAATTTAGTATCTAGGATTATGCCGAGATCTCTTATCTCTTGAACCTGTGATAACTGATTATTGTTAATGTGATATGTGGCTATGAAGTCTTTTACTTTACGGGAAAAACGCATATGGAAACACTTGTTAACATTTAAAAGCATTTGATTGTCTACACACCAACCAATATTACACAATACCTATATTCATCACAAGACACAATAATTTGGTTGTTTTTCAATTATGATATACTTTACAGAGATGCTGAGGACGGTTCTGCTGTTATCACAAAAGCCGGCTTCCAGTTCCTACTTCTGAGTACAAATAAACAGGTACACACAAAACAACTGCTTAGAGTCAGTTCCCACCGCGACGGCACGCTAATAAAGCTATTCAAAATTGAACTTTATTCACTTCACAAAAAGACACACGTTTCATATGACATCAGTCATATGCACATGCTCTGTGCATGCTGCTGTGTAGAGCGGTGCGACTTGACATTCGAACTGTTACAAAGTTCTATTTTGTACTAGCTGTTGCCCGCGGCTCCGCCCGCGTAGAATACAGTATCCCACGGGAACACTGTACTTTTTCAGGTTAAAAGTAGCCTATGTTCTAATACAGAGCACAAGCTACTACCTTACCAAATTTCATCAAAATCCGTTCAGTAGTTTTGCGTGAAAGAGTAACAAACATCCATTCATACATCCATCCATTCATCCTCACAAACTTTCACATTAATATAATATTAGTAGTGTAACTTTCGTTTCGTTTCAATGTGAATTAACCCTTACTGTTCTTTTAACAACATCATTACAACGAATTCAGTGAAATTTGACTAAATGGAGTTGATTTTATTGGGTGTGTATATGCGATTGCCGCTAACCCCGGAGCGCTGCAACAGCAGATGTGGTGCTACAGATGCGTTGTGTTGTCCAGGTGTGGCTGTTCCTCCAACATTACCTGCACACGGCGGAGAAGAGGAGCCTGAGTGCGGCCGAGTGCCTCGCCTTCCTCTACCAGCTGAGCTTCAGCACGCTGGGCAAGGTAACTTCGACTCAAACTCAAAGATTTCAAAACTAAAGATAGCAGTGTCGTGGGGATCCTATAACTTCACTTCTATCGGCTTCACTCTCATCCAAATTTCTACTTATAATACATGCTAAGGCTTCCCTATGAAGGAGAGTACCAGCCTTAGCCACTGAAAGATAGGCATTTCGCAACAAACTTCCATACAAGAAATGTTATGCTATCTTGGTTTTCACTATACAAGTCAAAATGGCCCAAAAACTCCAAAATTGTGGTCATTTAAGTGAGGACAGTTTTTGCCTCAACATTCCTAGTTTACTAGGGAACATGCATAGTTTTTTTTTATTGATTTTTCGAAAAGTATAATTATCTTAGCGGCAGAAAATATACCAAAAATCCTAATTGTTGTTACAGGACTACAGCACCGAGGGCATGAGCAACAACATGCTGGTGTTCCTGCAGCACCTGAGGGAGTTCGGCCTCGTCTACCAGAGAAAGGTATCACATGGATTTTATGTTGCGGTAGATTTATACATTTTATCTGTCCTTGTCAATGGTTCACTGGAGTTAACGTAAATGACTGATGCTCGGTTTCTGACGGGCATTTGTCGGTAGCTTACCTATTCATTAGCGCTGCTGTCGGTAGCTTACCCATTCAATAGCGCTGCTGTCGGTAGCTTACCCATTCAATAGCGCTGCTGTCGGTAGCAGTGGCGAAGGGTTCCTATAACTCCATTCCTATCGGCTTCCCTTGTCACTTACCTTTTGCAAACCTTCATAGAAATCCCTACCTATTATACAGGCTCCGGCTTCCCTATGAAGGAGAAGCAGCCTTCGCCACTGGTCGGTAGCTTACCCATTCAATTGCGCTGCTGTCAGTAGCTTACAAATGCTGCAAAAGCGTTATGTAGTCAATCTGTCCCCATGCTTGGTATCCGAAGAACATGTGTTACGAGGACCAGACAACTGGAAATAATTTCATAGTTTTTAAATACTATACATATATTTAATATTTTTATTTTGTTATGACATATTTAATACACCTCCATGACCAAGGAACACAGAAAACGTTTTCACCTTCGGCGGAATTCGAACCCGCGTCCTCCGGCTTGAGTGCCAACGGGCTAACCACGGAGCCACATACAGCATCTTCTTTGTTTGAATTATGTTGGTTCTGAACGTAGTGTAAATATCTCTCGCAGCGGAAAGCGGGTCGCTTCTACCCCACCCGCCTGGCGCTGGGCCTGGGCGGTGGCGGCGCCGACGACGACGGCGGCGGGGCCGGGGGCGGCGGCGGCGGGGGGGAGGCGCGCGGCCACCTCGTGGTGGAGACCAACTACCGCGTGTACGGCTACACCACCTCCCACCTACACGTCGCGCTGCTGGGGCTGTTCACGGAGCTGGTGTACAGGTGACGTCCCCACTCATCACCACTCACCGTGTATGACGTTACTTATAGTTACGTTTATATTAAATTGGGTTTAAACTGAGTATAAACTTATGTTCATTTTTAGGTTCCCGAACCTGGTGGTGGGCGTGCTGACGCGGGAGTCGGTGCGCGCGGCGCTGCGCGGCGGCATCGGGGCCGATCAGATCGTGAAGTATCTGCGGCAACATGCGCACCCGCAGGTATGTAGTACAGCACGTACACGCCACATACGCACGTCACACACACACACACGCATGTACACACACACACGCACGTCACACACACACACGCACGTCACACACACACACGCACGTCACACACACACACGCACGTCACACACACACACGCACGTCACACACACACGCACGTCACACACACACGCACGCCACATACGCACGCACATGACAGGCGGACTGGTACGCTCGGCCGCAGCTGTACGCTCGCCCGAGCTGCGGCCTGCGCGCTGGACGCACTTCACGCACATTTAATTAAGTAAACGTTTCTACTTTAGCTTTCAAAAGTGGCCATTTTGTGAGTTCATGCTTGGGAAGTAAATAAATGTTGTTTCTAATAACGACGATACATCGACCTTGCTACCTTACAATAAGAACTATTTTGCTCCAAATAGTATTATGTAATGTTCCTTCGATCTGTCATATTTTCTATTCTTCGGTGTTTCTAGGGAGCGCATGCTGTTAATCATTTGTCTAAATATCCTGCCTTCTTTTTCATTAATACAAACAACAAAAGAGATAACATGATAATTAATCAACGATCAACTTCGACAAGCATTTTTGAAATTGGCATTTATAGTCAATTCACACCGAAACGAAACAATATACGACGCGGCGCTGCATTTTTAATTTGTGTAGTGAATAAAGTTCAATTTTCAATAGCTTAAAAATGCCGCGGCGCATCACGTGTTGTCTCGTGTCGGTCTGACTCGACCCTTAGATTTACAACAATAACACCGAAATGCCGCTCCCAGATGCTCCAGACGGAGATGGGCGGCGTGCGCTCCGGCTGCCTGCTGCCGCCCACCGTGGTCGACCAGATCAAGCTGTGGGAGGGCGAGCGCAACCGCTTCAAGTACACGGAAGGCGTCGTGTACAACCAGTTCCTGTCGCAGGCCGACTTCACGGTGCTGAGGTATGCCCTGCGAGTGGCCCTACTAATATTATAACCCCTCACCGATATCGGTGACGGTGACCGGTTTCATTGAAACCAGAGGGACAATTCTCCTAAATAAAGCCTGCATTAATATAATTACAATCAAGTCCCGATACGCAGTAATTTTTTATAGTGCCCAAGTGTGTGCGCAGCATACAAGAACACTCTCTCTTCCTTTACTCTCGTAATCCAGTGGGACGGATAACGGGCACGACTGACGAGAGATGAGGCGCAGGTCCGACTTTTTACATGCCCATCCGACGCATGGATCATCTCTTGTCAGACAATCAGGTGATCAGCCTGCATTGTCCTAACTCCTAACCAAACTTGGAAACAACATTTTTTGTTGTTCCAATGCGGGAATCGAACCCACGACCTGCGAGTCGAGAGCCACCACGGAGGTAATATAAATGAGAAGGTAAATATGTATGTATGTTACGCAATCGAGTCCCAACGTGGGACAGCCGTGCTTCGGGCTCACAGAAAACCTCACGTGAAACAACGCTTGCGTTGTGTTTCGCCGAGCGAATGAGGTAACCGGAGAGTTGGGGATTTTAGGGACCTGGAACGCAAGTGTGAGTGTCCGTAGTCGGCGGTAATCGCTAACTATCAAGCGATTCTTCTGTTGAAAAAATATAGTAAATAAAATTACAGTACGCTCTTTACGGTGCTGCTAAGGTCATTGACCTGACACAGCTGATTTGTATTCATGTTATTCAGGCAGTCTGCCCTACTAAATCACCTGTTTCCGTGAGATTAATGACCTCAGCGCCTTAGAGAGCGCAATGTAATTTTATTTAGTAAGTATATATATTTTTTCTAAATTTTAATTATTTCTGCCTAAACGTCTTTACATAAGCAGTAGATCATATTATGATCAGAATATCCTTAATTAGTTTAGAACAACCGTCTATTATAATCTGCTGCTTATGTTTAGGCAGAAAAATGTTGTTTTTTTCGATAATTACATTTAATTTTCGTTCGTCAGGGACTACGCGCGTGGAGCAGGCGTGCTGACGTGGCAGAACGAGCGCACGCGCACGATGGTGGTCACGCGCGCCTCGCACGACGACGTCAAGAGGTTCTGGAAGAGGTACTCCAAGGCGTAGGCTGTGGGGTGAAGATGACGAATATATCTAACCTCTGTAGTACGCAAAGTTCTAAAAAGTGAAAACGAATTCACCAAAAGTTGAGACAAGATTGCTGATACAATTCTGATTTATAACATAAGTGAGTTATATGACAGCCAAAACAATTGTTTATATTGACTCGACGAAGAAAGAGAGAATTGAAGCGAATATTTTTTTATTTTAAATAAAAATGTAATGATTCCGATTAATCGTACTTTATATTCTGCAAAGAAGATTAGTAAAGCAAGGTCGGTCATATAATATTTTATTTTTAATAAATCCTAAATGTGAAAGTTTTTGAGGGTGGATGGTTGGATGGATGTTTGTTACTCTTTCACGCTAAAAGTACTGAACGGACTTGATAAAACTTGGTGGTAGTTTAGGCTCTGGAGTAACACATAGGCTACGTTTTATCCCGAAAAAGAACTGTGTTCCTGTGGGATACTGTACACGGGCGGAGTGGGCAAAAGCTAGTTGTTTATAATTCTTACAAAATAATGACTAATACTAAATGATAATTCAATAAGGGCATTATTAAGAATCTCTTAAGTAAAACATTGAAAATTGTTTGCTATGCAGAACTATTACGTTTGGTGCATAGCATTGCCAAATACATACTTACATTCAAGTCATTAGTCAACTGTATGTGTTGCCTTTTCACATTACCCCATTAAGGGCCCAAACTCACGGCGCATCCAGCACCGGTACTAATAGCCGTAAATAGAGTCAATCATTTTAAAATTTTGCCTGCAAATCCGTGGCCTTGAGCTTGCAGGCTGGATGCTTTACTAATAAAACGTATCAGACAAGGACAAAACATTGAATACCTAATAATATATTGTGTAAATATTTTTATTAATAAGGGAGTTAATGTGTGAAAGAAGCATTTTGATAACAGAATACATCCTTCTAGTGCACTGTTAGTTAGATAAGTGATTGTAAATATTGTTGTAAATAAAATATTTTTATAATATTTTCTTGTTTTATTCTTATAAATAACAAAATTATATCAAATACTTAATTACATTCACAGCTTCGTACTTTTCTGGCAAAAATACATCACCGATTCTAAACATACTAAAACCTCTTAAAATTATCGTCGTATTTAAAAAAATGTGAAATTTTTTTTGCCAGAAAAGCTGTAAGTAACTATATCAACCTATTAAAACATATTTACATTGGGACATAACACATCGACGCTAATGTGTGCAACATACCTATTACCTAGCAACTGGACTCTCGAGAGAAGAAAAGATAAATTTAAGACCTTAAATAACCCGTTATGTTTTTGGTCTCTGTAGTGTAAAAAATATAACAGTCCCCTGGAGTATCAAGCACAATTTTCGTACATAATTATCTTCTCTTATTTGATACAGTGTATTGTCAGTCGAATGAGGTCATCGGCCATCGCGTCCTCGGTGTAGTGACGTCACTGGGCGGGCGTGTGACGTCACAGGTCGGTAGGGAGCGGCGCGCCGTCGTCGTCGGTGGGGGGAGGCGGCGGCTTGGCGGGCGCGAGCGCGGCCAGCAGCTTGCTCACGGCGGACTGCACGACGCGCTCGAGGTTCGCGTCCGCGCTAGATACCTCCTGTGACATAAATAATGAGGGTTTTTAAATTCGTGACATCTGACAACTTTTTGACACGACAAGGACCATCGTGCTACTGTGGCTGGCAGCTCCTCGTAATAAAAATAAAAGATTTTGACAAAAAAGGCAATGTCACTCCTTGGTAATAAATGTGTGGTGGTATAGAAACCGTTTTTATTTATTAAACTTATAGTGAGAAGACTCCTATACTACCAAACGTCGCCTGGTGACAAAAAAATTATCGAAAATACTTATTGAACGTTTTTAAAAGAACTTACGCCACCAGATGACGCTTTGTGTGCGTTGGGTCTGCCCCCTAACGGCAGAAAAAATGTGAAACACCATTATTGAATGAGTACAAAATATTAGTACTAGCGTTCAGGATGGTCACTTCTCTATCTTATTGATGATAGAATATAATAGAGTTACTATAAGAGGTTCGGTAAAATCAACTACGGATATTTTGGGCATATGATCTACTGCTTGTGTATAGACGTTTTGGCAGAAAAATAATTGTTGTACTCGAAAAAAAATCTTCCTATGTATGGGCGAGTTTGCTTTGAGCGGAGATTCACCCATTATGAGATTTTTTTACTTTTAGTATGACAATCATTTTTTTGCCTTAAATGTCTTTTATATGAACAGTAAATCATATACCCAAAATATCCGTAGTTGATTTTTCCAAACCTTACCTATAAGGTTGATCAAAATTAATTACGGATATTTTGGGCATAAGATATACTGCTTATATGTAATTATATTGAGACAGAAAAATAATAAAAAACAGAAAAAAAAATTATAATACTGAATATAAAATTACATTCCGCTCTTTAAGGCGCTGAGGTCATTAACTTCACAGAAACAGGTGATTTAAAGTAAAAGCAAACTTCGCCTAAATAGCATCAATACAATCAGCTGTATATGTCCACGCATGGACATCGCATCGACATCGAGTGCAACTTCCCTCGCGCCCGGACCTCGCTGACCAGAGCGGGGGTGCGGGGTGAAGGAAGGGGACTGGACTGGTTTTACGGGCGGACAGCGCGGCGCAGCGGCGAGCATCACGGGCTCACTTCTCTTCTATCCGATCCACCAGCGCTGGCGCACACCCACTAGATATTGTTCATGTCTATTAGAATATATCGGAGTTCTATCTTTGCATCTTTTATTTCTTCACCAAAGTAGATAGGACCCGACATTTTGGTCCTTCAACCAACGTTTCCAGCGATTTGGAGTACAGCAAGCAACAATATACAATTTTGGACTTCGCGAAAAGTCCTTTGTCCAAGAAGCGCCACGTGGGCCAGTGGAGACATAAAGGAACATCAAGAGGAGCATTGAGACAACAGGATTGGGCTGACTGGAGTGAGATCGTTCCAATTTATTCCTAATTTTAAAAAAAAAAAATTCCTTTTTTTTGCCCTTTTAAATAAAATCTTGCATTTCTTTTAACAAATTAGCATTACCATATATGTAATTGTTAATTTAAGCAACTAGAAATTATCATTTAATTAAAGATCGCAATATACCTACTACGAGCTTTGTTGCATCAGCCACATGGTATCATTCAGCGAACACGTGCATCGGTAGGTTATTTACCTATCGCATTGTTATTCAGCGCCTTATCTATTCAATGGTGCTTATTTGTTTTCAATAACAAAGCTTATAATATTTTCCCATTGTTTATTTTTTTTCATATTTCGCACCTTTTGCTAAAATGACTGATAACAAACTTATTAAAAAGCGAAGCTCAATGAAGGCTAAGCTTACTTATTTTAATAATTATTTAGAGCTTTTATTAAGCAGCAATGATTTATCAAAATTACAAAGAAAAGACTTGGAAAGCCGCTTTGCAAAATTCGTTAAGATTTATGAGGAATTTGATGAATTACAGACCGAGATCGAGATGCAATCAGACAATACCGAGGAGGCTTACGCCGCTCGAGCCCAATTTGAGGAGCAATATCACTCATTGGTTGCACAGGCGCAGACCCTTCTTGCTAATAACCCTGAGGAGGAAGTCAGGCACGACTCTGGCGGGTTTGTAACGGGCTCGAAAGATGGATCAGGTAGGCCAAACAACAATTTCATTAGATTACCTAAAATTGATTTGCCTCACTTTGACGGCGGCTATCAGTCTTGGCTTGAATTTAGAGATACCTATTTATCGTTAATACACGAAAACAATAATATCGATAAAATTAATAAATTTCATTATTTACGTGCAAGCTTACAAGGTTCGGCAGCAGAAATAATTAAAAATATAGTGTTTAAAAAAGATAACTATGAAATAGCATGGAGTTTACTTTGCGAGCGATTCAATAACAATAGGCTTTTAATAAATTTCCATGTGCAAGCTTTGTTTAATTGTGAACCAGTTCAGAAAGAGTCTAGTGTTTTATTGCGTCGTCTAATTGACGTAATTAACAAAAATCTTAGGGCGCTTAAAATGTTAAACGAGCCCACTGAATATTGGGACACTCTCATTATTTATATGATGTCTGCTAAATTAGATCCGATTACTTCTAGAAATTGGGAGGAAAATCGGAACACTCTTAAGACTTCACCAACTTTATTACAATTTTGTGCATTTATTAGCAATAAAGCTGACCTTTTAGAAACTTTAGAAGAACAAAATAAAATTAGTAATAAACATGAAAACAATATCTACAATAATAACAAATCAAAAAATTTTATATTTACAAATAATGTTAACAACCAATCTAAAAATAATTATACAAATAAATGTCCACTGTGTAACAAAGCTCACTTATTATATACATGCGAATTATTCAGAAAACTTTCTGTCGAATCACGTAATAAAAAAGTGCAGGAACTAAATGTTTGTAAAAATTGTTTACGTCCAGGTCACGATGATAAGCGTTGCAAATTAGCCCATTGCAAATATTGTAAAATCAAACATAATACTCTTTTGCACTCCGGTCAATCTCATTCTCCATTTATAAACCCTATGCCGGGTCCTTCAGAAAATGTCACGCTTTCAGCTAATGCTACAACATGTGTAAAACAGCCTACTACGCGGTCTATTGTTTTACTTTCCACAGCTTTGGTGCGAGTCGTCAGCTCGAACGGCAAGAAGCACACTGCACGAATGTTACTCGACAACGGGAGTACATCGAACTTCGTTACTGAGAGTCTATGTGATAAGCTAAGGTTGCCCAGGTGTAGTACGAGCTCCATGGTTACAGGTATTAACAACTTAATTAGTAATAGTACACAGTCTTGTTACCTCACGTTCGAGTCGATTAACGGGACCTATTCTAATCAAATTAGTTGTCTAATTTTACCTACCATAACTAATAATTTACCTCCAATATCTATAAACGTTAAGCATTTACCTATGCCCTCAGGCGTCGAATTAGCCGACCCATCTTTTAGTGTTCCGTCTGCGATAGACATTCTAGTGGGTGCAGAAATTTTCTGGGAGGTTGTAGGTAACAATCGTATAAACTTAGGTAAAAAACAACCTATTTTGTGTGAGTCTAAGCTAGGTTGGATAGTGTCCGGATCCGTGTCCGTCTATTCACGACCAACCCATTCACACTTCTGTAGTTTTACTGATAGTTCGGAATTAAATTATAATCTAACTAAATTTTGGGAACTCGATTCTATTTTACCCAAGCATAAGCTTTCCGCAGAAGAACGTTTTTGTGAGGAGCATTTTAAAACTAATACCTATCGCAATGATGAGGGTCGATTCGTGGTTACTATACCTCTAAAGGCAAATCCCGACAAATTAGGCGATTCGTTTTCAATAGCTAAGCGTCGTTTTTTCTCACTAGAGAAGCGCTTTAGCAAAGACGAAAATTTTAAAAAATTATATTTAGATTTCATGCGCGAGTATGAAAATTTAGGTCACATGACTGAAGACATAGGCAGCTCTAGTACTCTAGGTAGAGTCAATTATTTTTTGCCGCATCATGGTGTACTACGCGAATGTAGTTCGACCACTAAATTGCGTACCGTGTTTGACGCGTCATGTAAAACTACAACCGGTGTTTCCTTAAATGACATACAGGCTGTAGGGCCTAACGTCCAAGATGATCTCCTGTCTATTTTATTACGATTCCGACAACATATGTACGTAGTGGCAGGAGACATAGAGAAGATGTATAGAGAAGTAGAGCTAATACCGGAGCAACGTTCTCTACATCGTATTATTTTTCGCGAGGATCCGTCTATGCCTCTAAAAACGTATACTCTAAATACGGTTACGTACGGCACGGCTTCCGCTCCTTATTTAGCGACAAAGTGTCTAGTAAGCTTAGCGGACCTAGCACAAGACACTGAAGTTAGAGACGCGATACGACGCGACTTTTGGATCGATGACTTGCTCTCCGGTAGCAATTCCATTTCCCAAACTGTACATTTATGTAAAAATATCATATCTATTTTAGCATCCGCCAAATTTAATTTAAGAAAAATTAAATCTAATAACATAGAAATTTTAGAACAAATTGCACCAAATTGTAATAGTGAGAATATAAATAATAAAATTAATGTTGATCAAATTAATCTTTGCGAATATAAAAATAACATTTCTTCAAAAACTTTAGGTATTAATTGGTCTTGTGCCACAGATATTCTTTCATACTCTATTAATATTGAAACATCTGAAATTATAACTAAACGTCATATTCTTTCAGTTATAAGCCAAATATTTGATCCCTTGGGTCTAGTTACGCCATGTATAATTGAGGCTAAATTAATTATGCAAAAACTTTGGATCGCTAAGTGTGAATGGGATGACGAGGTGCCTATTCATATCAAAGATTTATGGTTCACTTTTGCTAATACATTTCATTATTTAAGTAAATTAAAAATACCTCGTTGGATTTCGTGTCTAAATTCAATTAAAAATGAAATTCACACATTTACAGATGCGTCGGAGAAAGCATACGGCGCGTGCCTCTATATTCGCTCTATTGATAACACTGAATTTATTACGGTACGTCTGCTTATTTCTAAAAGTCGTGTAGCGCCAATTAAACCGACCACTACTCCGCGACTAGAACTGTGCGGCGCGTTACTAGGTTCAAGACTGTGTACTAAGGTAAAGGAGTCTATTACTTTACCTATACATTCATGTCATTTTTGGTGCGACTCAACTATTGTTCTTGGTTGGCTGAAAACCTCCACTAGTCAACTTAAGAAATTCGTTTCCAATCGTGTAAATGAGATACAGGAAAGTACTTCTGGTAGCACATGGAGCTACGTACCATCTAAATTAAACCCTTCAGATCTTCTTTCTCGTGGCCTGAAGGCTGATCTTATCAGCGATTCTAAATTGTGGTGGAATGGACCTCCATTTTTAGAAAAAGACGAAAGTCTTTGGCCTGTTTTTCCTAACATATCAAAAGAAAATTTGCCAGAAACTATTTGCAATTTATCAGTTAATTCCAGTGAAACTAATTCTACTAATAAAATTAATGAAAATATTATTAACCTTTCTATTTTACAAAATTTAATAGAAAACCATTCAGATATAAATAAATTACAAAGAGTTATAGCTTACATAATAAGATTTATTTACAACTTAAAAAATAAAAATAATAAAATCAAAGGTTTTTTATGTATGTAGAGTTACAAAAATCACTTAATTTAATTTTACATGCTTCACAACTGGAAATGTTTCCGGAGGAATATTTAATATTAAAAAATAATTAAATCCTATCTCGTAAAAATAGATTAATTTCGTTAACTCCCTTTTTAGATGCTGATAACCTCATTCGCGTAGGCGGCAGGCTTGCTAATTCGCAATATGACTATAATGTCAAGCATTCAATAATTTTGTGTAGCAAACATCATTTAACTAAAATACTGTTTAGAAACGCTCACGACAGGCTGCTTCATGGCGGACCTCAATTACTTTTAGCTTTTATTAGACAATCTTATTGGCCACTAGGTGGCAGGAATTTAGCCAAAAGTACAGTTAACAAATGTATTCAATGTTTCAGGCAGAAGGCTACTAGTATACAGCCTATTATGGGGCAATTACCTGCTTGTAGAAGTAGTTTAGAATTTCCTTTTCTTAACTGTAGTGTCGACTATGGCGGGCCAATACTAATAGCTGACCGTAAAGGCCGGGGATGTAAATTAATTAAATCTTACTTATGCATTTTTACTTGTTTGGCCGTCAAAGCTGTACACTTAGAGCTCGTTACCGACCTGACAAAGGAGGCCTATTTAGCGGCTCTTAATCGGTTTATTTCTCGTCGTGGTAAACCACGCTCTATCATGTCCGATAACGGTACAAATTTTGTAGGTGCCGCTAATCATATTAATAATATGTTGCAGGAATCCAACGCCATCTCTGCTATTTCCCAGGAGGGTATCCAGTTTTCTTTCTCTCCCGCGTATTCACCACATTTTAATGGTGTGGCTGAGGCTGCTGTACGCTGCACCAAATTTCATTTAAAAAGGTTGCTTAAACTAACAAACTTAACATACGAGGAGATGGCAACACTATTAACACAAATTGAGGGCATTCTTAATTCCCGTCCTTTGACACCTCTTTCCAACGACCCCTCTGACTTTACCGCGCTTACTCCTTCTCATTTCCTGATTGGACGATCACTCTTGTCAGTTCCACATTCGCACGTCTCCGACGTCTCTATAACACGACTGGAGCGCTACAAGCGAGTGGAACTATTAAAACAACATTTCTGGAGCCGTTTTCATAACGAATATGTTCTACTACTTCAACAGAAATGCAAATGGACTGCTGCATCTGGCGTACTACTGGAGGGCGCACTCGTCCTTGTTAAGGACAAGACTGTACCTCCTCTACTATGGCTGCTGGGGCGAGTCGAGAAGGTGTACCCGGGCGGCGACGGCGTCGTGAGAGTCGCTGACATAAAGACACGCAAGGGGACACTGCGGCGTGCCTTTAACAATGTGTGTCCACTTCCAATTGAAGTTGCCACTTCAACCCGGGGAGTATGTCCACGCATGGACATCGCATCGACATCGAGTGCAACTTCCCTCGCGCCCGGACCTCGCTGACCAGAGCGGGGGTGCGGGGTGAAGGAAGGGGACTGGACTGGTTTTACGGGCGGACAGCGCGGCGCAGCGGCGAGCATCACGGGCTCACTTCTCTTCTATCCGATCCACCAGCGCTGGCGCACACCCACTAGATATTGTTCATGTCTATTAGAATATATCGGAGTTCTATCTTTGCATCTTTTATTTCTTCACCAAAGTAGATAGGACCCGACAGTATATATGTAAATAAGTGTACACAAAGCAAATAAGTATTTGATTTTTTTTGTATCGTACTCACCAGAGTGAGCAGGTCTATGTCGGCGCGGCGGCCGTTGACCTCCACGAACAGCTTGTCGCCCTTGAAGATCTTGGGCACGCAGTGGTCGCCGAACATCTCCTGCAGCATCTCGATGGCGCACTCCTGGGGGCAGACGGCATTGCGGGGTCAGGTGATCGAGCCACGCCCCACACCCCAAATTCGTTGCGATAAGCGCAAGAGAGCGTTTAAGCGTGACACTGTAGACATCATCCTAAAGATCGCGACCTTCGTCCAAATCCCTACCAATTATACGCTAGGGCCTCGCTATCAAGCAGCACCTGCCTTTGCCACTGCTAGGACGTTTTTTTTTGTTTTGTTAATAGTAACTGTTTAATGTATTAAAATGTTCAATTAAAGAGTCCTGTTTTGTGTCATTAAAGATAAAAAATAGTAAGAATTTAAGTATATTTTTAATTTTTTGCACATAATATGTACTAGCTGTTGCCCGCGGCTCCGCCCGCGTAAATACGGTATCCCTCGGGAACACTGTATTTTTTCGGGATAAAAACTAGCCTATGTTTTAATCCAGAGCCTAAACTACTAAGATAGCAAATTTCATCAAAATCCGTTCAGTAGTTTTTGCGTAAAAGAGTAACAAACATCCATCCATCCATCCATCCATCCATACATCCTCACAAACTTTCACATTTATAATATTAGTAGTATGTCAAATTTCAGTGCAGTTTTTTAAATCCGTTATCCGAACTAATTGTTCGACGACGATCGATCGACGTTCTATTATACTTTTTGCTATTGTATACACGCATATGTATATGGTATTGTACCTTGAAGTGCATGCGGTCGAGCTTGTGCGCGGCGGGCGCGTGCGTGGCGGCGGGCGGCGGCGCCAGCAGCGCGGCGACGGCGGCGTCCGCGTACATGTCCGCCACGGGCGACGCCGCCCACTCCAGCGTCACCAGCGGCAGCTCCGGCGTCAGCCACACGCAGCCGAACAGCCGCCAGCGCGCGCCCTCGAACTGCAGCGGCCCCAGCCGCGACAGCGCCAGCCGCAGCGCCGCCGCCGACCCCGCGTACTGCAACGACTGCCGCTGCCGCACCTGCACACACACACACACACATTTTTTAAAACGGGCAACTGACCCACCACACCCACCACTGCAACTCCTGTGTAGCCAGAGGTAACCAACCGCGAAAAACCCTTTCATAAGATCTCAGGGGTGCCCGGGGGACATGCTAAATCTGTCAGAATTGAAAGGGAAGCACCATGGGAATGATGTTGTTTTTATGACTACAAGACTAAATTCAATCACTAAAGACACACACACACACACACACACACACACATGTACACACTCGAGGAAAATTAATACTGAGCAGTTCGATTGTCCTCGTAATAGAGAAGGACCCAAGACAGTAGGGCGCGCATTCCCATACTTCGGCCCGTATAACCACGATCGGTTGACAGGGCCGTGGGTTGGTGGAGGGATTTGTCCTCATAAGTTCTTCGTATTCTGACGGCACCCTCTGTACGGTGGTTTGGTGTCCGTACAGCGGTAAAAGACAAGTTAAGCTCAATGGGTTTATTGAATACTTAACTTATATTAAATGGTTAATGGTGAAATGGTTAAGAGAGCTCGCGAACCGATTGGCGGCTTGACGCGAACTGGTTTAATACTAAACTTATAATAACGCGTGGCGACGTAAACGCTGACAGTGCGAAAAGTGATGTACGGTACAGTCGACACACTGTTGACCGTACACCCTCACTCCTTAGGGTGAGCTCACACCGAAACGGGGCGTTACGTAAGTGATGTACGGTACAGTCGACACACTGTTGACCGTACACCCTCACTCCTTAGGGTGAGCTCACACCGAAACGGGGCGTTACGTAAGTGATGTACGGTACAGTCGACACACTGTTGACCGTACACCCTTACTCCTTAGGGTGAGCTCACGCCGAAACGGGACGTTACGTAAGTGATGTACGGTACAGTCGACACACTGTTGACCGTACACCCTTACTCCTTAGGGTGAGCTCACGCCGAAACGGGGCGTTACGTAAGTGATGTACGGTACAGTCCACACACTGTTGACCGTACACCCTTACTCCTTAGGGTGAGCTCACGCCGAAACGGGACGTTACGTAAGTGATGTACGGTACAGTCGACACACTGTTGACCGTACACCCTTACTCCTTAGGGTGAGCTCACGCCGAAACGGGGCGTTACGTAAGTGATGTACGGTACAGTCCACACACTGTTGACCGTACACCCTTACTCCTTAGGGTGAGCTCACGCCGAAACGGGACGTTACGTAAGTGATGTACGGTACAGTCGACACACTGTTGACCGTACACCCTTACTCCTTAGGGTGAGCTCACGCCGAAACGGGGCGTTACGTAAGTGATGTACGGTACAGTCGACACACTGTTGACCGTACACCCTTACTCCTTAGCAGGGTTCGAGGATATATATCAATGGATATATATCATGATATATATCCGATATATATCCGATATATATCAAAGGACTTTTTATGATATATATCAACACAAATTTTATAATTTTTTGCGTTTGTTACTGTATTTCTACTTCCTAAATGTAATGTCATTGGAGTAGAGTTAAAACATATTCCCTACTAAAGTTCTAATCCATAAATAGCAATAGCAAGTAGCAACACTTCTGGCCGGCATTAATGGTGTCAGTCATGTCAGAAAAATTTAAGTTTTTGTTTGTGTTTACTCTATTATTTTTTACAAAGAAAGTAATTGACAAAGTGCAGAAACGATTTTACTTCATTACTGAGTATATAAGAAGCATTAAATAACTTTCGTATTTATATAATACTAGGTTTTGCGCGCGCCTCCTCCCGCGTAAATACATTATCCCACGAGAACACTACTTTTTCGGGATAAAAAATATCCTATGTCCTTTCCCGGGACCCAAAGTATGTCTATACCAAATTTCATAAAAATCGGTTCAGCGGTTAAAGCGTGAAGAGGTAACAGACAGACAAACACACTTTCGCATTTATAATATTAGTTTAAAAGTATGAAGTATAGATAACTGTTTATTAAATCATGATTTTTTAGGCTATGTCTTTATTTTAAACAGAAGCGTTATTAGAGCCAGGCTATGATGTGTTGAAAAAGCCGGCTCTTTTATATGAAGATTCGAGACTGATAGATTTTATGTAAAAATTTCGGATTTTTTTCGGATGATTTTAAGTAGGTACCTAAATAAATAAAAAAATAAAAACATTTCAGTTTTTGAAGTAAATACCTCTTTAGCGGCGCTGTGCACTTTTCTTGGGATGACTAAAAACTGTTAAGGGGCCGTCCATTAATCACGTGATGTTTTTAACAACTTTTTAGACCCCTCCCCTCCCCCTGGTGATACGTGGTGAGGTTTTATACTACCCCCCTCCCCTCGCTTCCCCCCACCTAAGATCACGTGTATTTTTTGTACATAGTAAGCACTAAGCAGGTAATGTTTAATTTCTTTAAACATTACCTGCTTAGTGCTTACCTTTTACCTTAACTTAAAAAACAATTTAATCGAATACATAATTTAAGCAATTTAAAAACTATACGAGTAATTTGTTTTGTAAATATTTAAACAACATTACGAATACCGATAAGAATTTCGGTATGCATAGACCAGATTCGAAAAATAATACACGTGATGTCTCCTTAAACCCTCTCCTCCCCTTGTGATACTTGGTGATTTTTTTTTGGACCCCCCCCTTCCTCCTTTAGGCATCACGTGATTAATGGACGACCCCTAAACTCGCGCGACAGGTCACGTGTCCTGATCGAAAATGCGTAAGATTCAACAATTTTAATTCGTATTGACTTTTGACCTCAACCTTCCCAACACATTGACCTTTGACCTTAACATTTGACCTTGCCCTTTGACATTGGAATTTGACCTTTGACCCCAACCATCCCTATCACATTGATTATTATTTTACACTGAGCTTTACCTCCAATCGCCTCCCCCCCCTCACGAAATCCTCCCCGCCCCTCCCCTCCAAGCAAAATCCCCTCGAGCCATAACTATGCCTTCCTACCCCTAGACCCCTCGATTGAGGTATCATTAGAATAAAACGAAAAGAAAACGAGCCCTACATTTTGACTACAACAGATTCCAAATTCATGATATACCCCAAAAATCTGAAGTGTTATTTTTTTTTATTAATATAATATAAATTGTCATGTTGTTTGTGTAGGATAGCACAATAAATGAATTTTGTATTTTACCAAATAAATGATAGGTATTTTATACTGATAACTAAAGCAATTCGTGCAAAGTTATTCCCTAACCATTCCAAAATATCAAAAATGCACAACGTTAATATTCAAGTTTTTACTTCTGACGGCACTCCCGAAGTGCAACCCGTCATTTTTTTAAACAATTAATAAAGTTTATAATGTAACACATAGGTATGCAAATAGTATACATAAATAATACAATAAAATATTAATATGGCTTTCATACAAAATGGATATATATCAACATTTTGGATATATATCGGATATATATCAAAAATATCCGATATTTTGATATTTATAATAAATATCGGATATTTTCGAACCCTGCTCCTTAGGGTGAGCTCACGCCGAAACGGGGCGTTACGTAAGTGATGTACGGTACAGTCGACACACTGTTGACCGTACACCCTTACTCCTTAGGGTGAGCTCACGCCGAAACGGGGCGTTACGTAAGTGATGTACGGTACAGTCGACACACTGTTGACCGTACACCCTTACTCCTTAGGGTGAGCTCACGCCGAAACGGGGCGTTACGTAAGTGATGTACGGTACAGTCGACACACTGTTGACCGTACACCCTTACTCCTTAGGGTGAGCTCACGCCGAAACGGGGCGTTACGTAAGTGATGTACGGTACAGTCGACACACTGTTGACCGTACACCCTTACTCCTTAGGGTGAGCTCACGCCGAAACGGGACGCGGCGCTGAATTTTAGAAAGTGATTAAACGTGTATCGTCTTGTGTAGTGAATAAAGTTCAATTTTGAATCGCTACATAAAAAATGCCAGCACTGTTATAATATTATTCAGGTTTAAATTGTGCTTAGCTTAGTAAACTTTACTTCTGTTATTTCGATGAAACTAAAACCTTTTCGATTGAAACCGATGTCAATGTCTTGTCATGACTCAAACTCTAGGGTCACCTGCACTATTGAAAGTAATAAAAAAGGTGAATAGTGAATATCTCAGCAACCATCCAATATCAGCCATATATGTGGGGGATTCGAATGTCTCCACCCTCCGGACATTTCACGGATTGACTGTGTTCTACCAAACTTGAAAAACTTAAAAAGGCAACACCACCAGTTGTAAGTGTAAATCTTCTGGTGTCGGGAGTGTCCATGGGCGGCGGTAATCGCTTACCATCAGGCGATCCGTCTGCCCGTTTCCTGGTTCATTTCATAAAAAAACGGCTTGTATACTGCACCTCCGAGGGCGCCAGCTCGGTGTAGCGCGGCAGGTCGGCGGGCGCCAGCACGTGGTAGGTGAAGTTGCGCTTGACCAGCACGCCCTGCAGCGGCGCACCGGGCGCGGGCGGGCGCTCCGCCAGCGTGCCCAGCACCTTGGCCGTGGTGTCACCGCGGAAGGTCAGCGCGAGCATCTGCGTGTTGCGCGGCGTGTGGACGAGCAGGCGGCCGCGGTGCTCGCGCGTGAGCGCCGCGCGCAGCCGCATCATCTCGTTCTGCTCCCCGTGGACGAGCACCACGTGCGGCGGCTTCAGCAGGGAGATGAACTCGCTGGTCTGCGCGTAGTCCGTGTGCGCGGAGAAGCTGATGTAGTCCACGGACATGCGCAGCGGCAGCTTCTGGCCGGCCATGGTGGTGATCTCGTCGGGCTCGGACAGCACGGTCTTGGCCAGCGTGCCCTCGACGCAGTAGCCGGCGATGATGACGCCGTTCTTGGGGTCCGTGCACCAGGACTCGAACAGCTCGCGCGAGAGCCCCGACTGCATCATGCCCGGCGACGCCATGATCACGCACGGCCCGATGTCCTCGAAGTGGTCGATGCCCTGCAGACAGTCAACGAGAGCTTCTTAAGAGTCAATTTTACATTGTATGTTACATGAGAGCAAAAGGTTTTTTTTTTCTTTTTTAGAGTTCCGTGCCCAAAGGGTAAAAGCGGGGCTTACTGAGACTTTGCTGTCTGTCTGTCCGTCTGTCACCAGGCTGTAGTATCTCCATAACCGTGATAGCTAGACAGTTGAAATTTTCACAGATCATGTATTTTGGTTGCCGTTATAATAAAAAAATACTAACAACAGGATAAAATAAATGTAGGGGTGTTTCCCTACAGGAATGTTGATGTTGGATGTTCTTAAGTCCAAATTAAATCTGAACTCAAGGAATGACGACTGCAATGACCCGTTCAAAGTGTTTATTGTCATTAAAATATAGTAATGTTTACACAGTTTTATAATGCTTGAAAAGTGTACGGTCAGCGGTTATACTAAACAAGCTTTAATGTACGACTCCGCTCGTACAATAAATATTTAAGTGGGATTCCCATACAACAAAGGTGATTCTTTCGTTTTATACGGAACGTTTCGTTCGCGAGTATAACTCGCACTTGGCCGGTTTTTATAAAAGGTGAACATCTATAACAAACATTATCTCCACAATAATAACATATATTAGGTCATCGGCGGTTAAGGTCAACCCGAAATTATACCGGCGTACGCCAAGGTCACACGTTCCTTTACACCATAGTTTGTACACGACATAATATCAACGTGTATGTCTAAACCATAACTTTACTAATACATTAGTTGTTACGCAAGTCTAGCACTAACTAGACATCGTTTATCCTACATTGAGGGTTAATAATTAATCATTATTATTTTATCGAATTACAAATAAATATGCTACTTATAGATAACTTCGACGCGCTTTCGTGAAACGGAACGCAATTGACAGTTCTGACGTCCACTGAATTATCTCATTATTTTATCAGTTATCACACAGTGCCGGCGACTGGTACATGGAGTGTAATGTTTATGTTTCTATATTGACGAGTTTTACCGGTACATGTGAATTTTAAAAGTTTAAAAGACATAGCAGTAAGTATATAAAGCGAAAGTACTTATTTTGTGTCAGTACTCAGTTTAAAGAAATAGTTAAGGATGTCTAGTGTCTATATGTATTGTATTATATGTACCGAATATTAATTGACTCTATAGTTGTCCAATTGAGATTAATCACATTGCGTCATTTTTGAGCTTCTCGAGCTCAAAAATAAAGTGATTCAAAAATTTTTCACTGATAATTTTAATAAAACAATATTTTGTAAAATTTCAAACTGTCATAACTTTGTAATGAATCAACCGATTTTTACGCTATTGATTGCAATCGATGCAGTCTTTCATGTCCTTTGAAAAAATTTACAACAAAAATTTTTTTGATGAAAAATTTCGAAATAATTCCGGAAAACACTTTTTTCGGTTTCCTTTCCTTCACGATATCTCTCGAACGAATCAACCGATTTTGACCGGATTAGCGGCGATCGACGTGGTTTCTTAAGGTTAAGAGCTGATTAGTTTTTGGAGTTGATCGATAAAGCCGTTTATAAGTTATTCCAAAAAAAAAACACTGAAGAAAAATCTGTGATTTTTTTTTAAATTTCTTGAAAGAAGAAGGGGCATTTTTGTATGGAGCCCGTCCCCACTACTGTAGCACTACAAGACATATATCAAATGAAAGGGCTTAAAAAGTGTGTAATTTTATTGTATGACGAAAAAACTCTAAACCATGGGAGAAAAAAGTTAATGAGGGTTAAAGGTTAAAAAAAAAGTTTAAAAAATCACCTGTATTATTGCACCATTTTATAGTGTTGCTAATAAGGATAAATTTTTGGGAAGTAATGATATACAGCAAACTTCATAAAAGTGGTATATTTTGATAAACTGCCTCATATTTTGAAGAAATAATTACATTATATGGAATAATAATAAAATGCTAAAAAAAAGCTATTTCCTTAATTTTTTCGCACATAATTACTTTCTGGAAATTGTTTCTTACTTGCGACACTATCGAATGGTGTAATATACTATGGTATATAATGGTGTAAGGAAGCTGTGACCTCAGAACGTCGAGATCTGATGAGAATTAGATTTTTGCAAAACGGGGTAAAACCAATAACTTCCCGAGTTTTGAAAATCTTAGATTTTCTTAGCGGGAAGTTTAAGATAAACTTAAAGTTAAAGATTTTAAAAATCTGACAACACATTGTCCAGGTAAACCGCACACCTGTTTTTGTTTATCTAATCTGTTGCTAATTAAATTCTTCTATTTTTGATTTTGATATATTGATATATATTTATTTTGATATTTTGATTCGATTAGAATGTTTAGTAGAGTAGTTTAGTGAATAGTAGAATTAATTTAGCAACAGATTAGATAAACAAAAACAGGTGTGCGGTTTATCTGGACAATGTGTTGTCAGATTAGTGTAATACTAAAGTGCAGTCGTGGAGCAATTAATGCGTAATTTGACTCATCGCTACTTGTCTCTTTCACTCGCGCACTAATATATTGCTATTGCGTTTTTCGAGGCAAGGGCCTTCATAAGAGTACGGGCCTGTCCACATGTCCACGTCACGACGTCGTCCCTCGACGTGAAACGGCGCGGCGGTCATATGAAAAGTGTATCTTTTTGTGTTCAATGTTGAATAGCTATCTTAAAATTGCTGCGCTGCGTCACATGTCGTCTACTTTCAGTGTGACTGACCCTTATACAACACAAGTTCGTTTACCCAGCATCACACACCATGCTGCCCGCGACCTTCAAGCGCCGCCTCATAACATGGCTGGAAGACCACCGCGAGCTGGTCGTGGTGGCGTTCTGCCTGCCCGCCAGCTTCCTGTTCACGCTGCTGCTGCGGCTGCGGGCCTGGCTGCGGCGGCTGGCCGGTGATCCCACGCGACATGATGCGGCGGTGAAGAGGATCCAGGCCAAGGTGGGTAGAGACTAGAGTCCCTGTTTCGGCTATTGGCCGATACAGGTAAGAGTAGATCTTCTAACGCGATTCAGAATTTTCCGAAGAGCGTATGAACAATGTAATGTTTGGAGTTGAAACCGACCAATGTCATTAGGAAGAAAAGGAATTTAGGGAGATATTTCAATAGCAATATATATGTTATTTAGATTAAAAATAAATTATACTGGTACTATATTGACCGGAATCTGTAAGGCCGGCGAAAATTCAGAGCGTCACTGTAAATAGAACTCTGCACTGAAGCAATAGAGCTGAAAATCGAACACATTAGTGTCAAGTTTAATATCAATGTATAGTAATTACAACTTTATTTAGTCCCTTCGTCCTTCCAGATCCCGGACAATAAAGTCCTGGACTTAGGGGTAAAATACACACTGACCATAACTAACCTACTCTCTTCTTAACTAAAATTGACTTTATTAAAATTGACGACAACTAAATAATCTGAATAGTATACAGTCGTTTTTGAATTTGAAACTAACCACCGACTTAATTACTAGGCCTAGCAGGAATAATTGACAGCGGCGTAAACATAACGTTATCGAATGAGAATTGTATGAAAATCTCTCAAAATCATTATGTTAGTATAGATAATGTAAATATAATGGGTTTTTTTTAATAACGGCTCGAACCTTATTTTTTTCTTATTGAACAAACTAATCACAAAACCTTAGTTTAAAACTATAACAAAAAAATTAAAATCTCTCAAAATCAAGACAGCGCCCATACAAATTTCATTCAATAACGTTACGTTTCGTTTACGGCGCGGTCAAATGTTCCTAGGTCCCAGTGGCGAAGGCTGGTTCTCCATCATCGGAAGGCCCTAGCCTGTTTAATAGGTAGAGGTTTGTATGAGGGTCGTCAAAAATTAAGTGGTAAGTGAAGCCGATAGGAATGGAGTTATAGACACGCCACTGCTGGGCCCCCTGATCCTTTAACACTACAGTCAATAATTGTCACTCTCTACCGACACTGAGACCAGAAATACCGCAGGTGCGCAAATGGACCGGGCTGCCCCCCGACAGCCGCCGTCTGCTATGCACAGCTCGACCCAACTGGCAATCCTTATCCACCACGTTCTTCGAGAAGCATCTACACCATCAGGTTCCCGTGCCACTGTATGATATTCTGGAGTTAGATGAGCTGGCCATGACGGTGAGGGTGGAGCCCATGGTGACTATTGGGGATATTACGGAGTACCTAATACCGAGGGGGTATTCGCTGGCAGTTACCATTGAACTGGTGGATGCGACTCTGGGAGGTATTTACATATCGCTATTTACCCACGACTTTATTTACGTAGAAGGAGAAGCGCTTCCCCCACACGACTGCCCGCCGCGCGCTGTACATTATTATTGCGCGCTTGATTATTTTATTACTGCGATATCTTCTAAAATACTCATTGAAATTTGAAATCAAACTGGATAGTTGTTGTGTTGGATAAAACAAAAAGAATTTTTCAATTCGAACCGGTAGTTCCTGAGATTAGCGCATCTCTTCGGCTTTATAATATTAGTATAGATTCACTTGAAGTACTTAAATTATAAAAAAAACATTTTCAGGTCTGGCTATGGGTACCGGCATGTCGACGCACTCGCACAAGGCAGGGTTATACCACGAGACCGTCACCAGCTACGAAGTGGTCTTGGGCGATGGGTCTTTGGTCACCGCTGCAGCTGACAACGAATATTCCGATCTGTATTATGCTCTCCCCTGGTCTCACGGAAGCCTGGGGTTCCTGGTAGCACTGACTCTTAAAATAGTCAAGATAAAGCCCTACATCAAAATAACATACACCCCAGTGTCGGGACAGAGGAACTACTGCGATAAAATACGAGAGCTGTCCGGAGCAAACGAAGCTACACCCGGGAACCATCCTGACTACATCGAGGGAACTGTATTCAGTAAGGACAAGTGTGTCATAATGACAGGGGAGTATTCTGACTACGACGGCACTAAAGTGAACCACTGCGCTCGCTGGTACAAGCCCTGGTTTTACAAACATGTGGAATCTATCCTGGACAAAGGAGAGACGACTGAACTAATTCCCCTGCGAGACTATCTTCTCCGGCACAATCGTCCAATATTCTGGGTGGTAGAAGATATGATATCTTTCGGCAACAATCCCATATTCAGACTGCTCCTCGGTTGGCTTCTCCCCCCCAAACCTGCCTTCCTTAAATTTACTACCACGCCTGGGGTACGTGCGTATACCTTCACCAAGCAGGTGTTCCAAGACATCGTCCTTCCTTTGCAGGAGCTAGAGCGTCAGATAGATCTCGCCAGCGAACTATTTGAGAAGTTTCCGTTACTGGTTTATCCGTGCAAGATAATAGACCGCGGTCCATCGACGGGGCAGCTGCGGCGGCCTCCTGCGAAGTATCTGGTCCCCGGTACCGACTACGCGATGTACAACGACTTGGGCGTATACGGCGTACCGGGAAAAGTGAAAGACAAGAAGCCGTACAACCCGGTAGCAGCCATGAGGAAGATGGAGGAGTTCACTCGTGACGTGGGTGGATATTCATTCCTGTACGCGGATATCTTCATGACGCGAGAGGAATTCGACCAGATGTTCGACCTGTCTCTATACGAGAGAGTCAGGAGTAAATACAACGCCGTTGGCGCATTCCCGCATCTGTATGATAAAGTCAAACCTGAGCTCGACGTGTTCAAAATAGGCGAGGAGAATGCTTTGTCGTAGACGTTGAATCCTAAATATTAATTAAGAAATATAATTTATTTTCTGAATATGTATATTTTGTCACTATTTAATTTTGATTACATAATACAAAGATTCAAATACTTTATTAATACCTAAAGAACCTAACCTATGAATTAGATAATGTGTATATGATAATGCAACACAAGCTTTTTACGAAGCCGCTAAAATTACACTTACTGTGAAATTGACAGTTGAAGTCCATAAAATTAGATAGGGCAGCTGAACTACGTTAGTAATATAATATATTCTTTGCCTGAACAGAGTATACATATTTAAATAATTGAAATAAAAAACCGGCCAAGTGCGAGTCGAACTCGCGCAGGTAGGGTTCTGTACCGTTTTACCAATATTTTACATTTATACTTATTATTTCGTTATTTTTAAGTCTCTATAAGTCTCTAAGATAACAAAGTTATATAAGCTGTTATAGTTTTCCTTTGAAGGTCATCACATGGACTACCATCATGAATTTTTCAGAATTTTCGAGCGAGCCGTTTAGTTTTTAGGGAGGACGCCCTTTAAAGTTGAATAAACGGATACCTAAATAAAAAAATCGTCTCGTAAACCTCTGAATGTTTTCAAAAGACCTATCTAATGATACCCCACACTATAGGGTAGACGCGAGGAAAAAATCATCCCCACTTACGTGTACCCCAAAAAAATATTTTTTTTCGTGATTTTATTCTTAAGCAATTTGTCGACGTGGTAAATACACATATGCAAAGTTTCATCTTTCTAGCACTAACCGTTTGCCGTTTGGACGGTAAGATGGACATGACGAAACCATAAGGGTTCCGAGACGTAAACTACGGAACCCTGAAAATAGTTATATGCACTGACCTTGAGGTTGGATATGTGGCGGAACACGAAGGGGTTGTTGACGGCGATCTGTCTCCTGATGCGGTCGTTCATGGCGTTGACGTACGTCTGGTACACCGCCATGCACTTCTTGGCCAGGGACGACGCGTAGTAGATCGGCACCTGGTAACGTAATCCAGTTTACAGTGTATTCGTATTTGATGGCTGTATAGGTGTACGTATTTGTACCCCTAGTCCACGTTCCCACGAGAGTTGTTAGTGGTCTGAAAATCGAAATGCTAAATGTCGGATTAGACAACTCGAACTTGAACTTCCATTTTCAGCTCTAGTCTTTTTAACACAGAGTTCTGTTAACAGTGCTGTTTTTTTCTGTCCTTTTTGAGACAGAAAAAAAACAGCACAACAAAACGAGGGCTTATGAAGTTTAATCGATATTGCTGTCACATCGAGAAAGTTGAAACAAATTGATTTTCGAATCGCCCGCGCCGTCAAACACAGACCGAGTACTCGAATTCTAAAAACTTTATCGATTGATAGTCGATTCGGTAGTGACAATCCGGTCCAGCCGGTCCAGGCGGTACATACCTGGTGCAACTCGGGGTGCTGCGCCCAGAACTCGTCCAGTATGAGCAGCAGCTCCTGCGCGCGGCCCAGCGCGAACACGGGGATGAGGCAGCGCCCGCCGCGCGCCACGATGTCCGCCACCAGGCTGGTGAAGCGCGCCTCGCGCTCCTCGCGCTTCTCGTGGATGTGCGTGCCGTACGTGGACTCCTAGATGGGAAGTCTCGTATGAAAAAATTGACAGAAAACTAAACACCACAAAGCTTAGCGTGAGAATAGTTTCACAAGCCATATTTTTGGAGTCCTATGAGGAAGGGAAGCCAGTTTCGCCATGCTGGTCTAAGTTGGCGCCCTAAAGATGAGTCCAAACCAAGTCCGATTGGTCGATATAAATCGTGAGGTTTCCCAGTCTTCAAAGTCATTAAAGTGTAAACACTTGTTGAGGGCGATAGTCGGAGACCCTTGTCTCTCGACAACATCAAATATTTTGATTCCTCCCCAAGCAAGGGACAGGTAAGGGTCAGTTCCCACCGCGACGATACGCGAAGTTACGCGGCGCCGCATTATAAAGATAGCTATTGAAAATTAACTTTATTCACTACACAAAAAGATACACGTTTTATATGACATCTGAAATACACTGCACTTGCACTGTGCAACATGACATTTGAACTCTTATAATGAAACATCTCCTGAATAAAGTTAAATTTTGAGTAGCAATCTTAAAAACGCAGCTCCATGTCGCGTCGCGTAACTTTTCGTTACGGTGTATCGTGTGAATTGACCTTTAGATCACAGATACCTATAGACTTTTTGATTTTAAACTATAGGTATGCAATACCAAGGCGCCAAAATTGTCATATTACAGAAAGGATCACTTTAAATCAGACAGGAAGCTAGGGATATGAGCTTCCTTATAGCTCTACCACAATAGGCTAGAGTTAGACGAGTGAATTTTTTATTACTACATAAATAGTACTCATATTTCTACTGGTGGACATGTGAAACGGAACGCGTCCGCGTCAGTTACTTGCGAAAATCAAATACTCAATTAATTTGTGTTTTTCCTTTCAAAAAACTTTAGAAATAGTGTTTTCTACTTAAAAACAATTAAACATTTGCGTATATATAATAGTTTCGGCTTAAAAAAGTGCAATAAGTGCAAATCGAAAGTGTATTTAGATTAACCTCAAAATCCTTGAAAAGTCGTTAATCGTGATAAAAATACAAAAAAAAACAGTGTTTTTTCATTATGTATGACATTAAAACCCACGAAAACGGCTAAAACCAGATAAAATACCATCCAAATGGGGAACGAAAAACAACTTGCCGGCGAAACGCCGAAACAACATCCAAACAAATCCTTGGTGCAACAAGTGTTTCATAAAGGACTATTTAACAATGCTACACGACCTCTAAGTAATTCAGAGGGCGAGCTCATATCAGCGGTTGTAGAGACCGCTATTGAACAGTCTATACCTCAATCGTCAACATCACGGCTTATTAGTCAGGTCCCTTGGCAAAGAGTTCCAGACATAAACAACAAGAGAAACCGCTCGCCTGAGCATACCCAAAGTACTAACAAATTACCAAAAAGGCATGAAGCCAGACAGCAATTCTTCAACAACAATAGAAGAAACATGGAGTCTGCAGACTCTATACAAACTAACAATAGATTTTCCTTGCTTAACTGTGATGAAATATGTGAAAATAGCACAAATGCGACGGACAAAGTTAGCACAAAGCCTAAAAAAGTTTCACAGCCACCGCCAATAATATTATATGGCATATTAAATCTAAAAGAACTAACTGAATTCCTAAACGAAGCAGTGCAAAAAGCAGATTACACCTGCAAGATAATTTCAAAAGATCAACTAATAATCTCAAGTAAATCAGTAGAAACATATAAAAAGCTGCTTACACACATTAGAAACAAGGGTCTAATTGGACATACCTTTACAAGAAAAGAAGAACGATGCCAAAAAATAGTAATAAAAAATCTACATTACACTACCCCAACAGAAGCTATTCGAGAAGCAATTGAAGAAACCGGTAATAAAGTGAGAGGTGAGATTGTCAATGCCCGTAAACCAGGTACGAAAGATCCTTTTAATGTTTTCTTTGTTAATCTTGAGCCACATGAGAATAATAAGTTAGTCAAAAATATAGAGTACATATTTTATCAGAGAGTTAAGATAGAGGACCCAAGAAAAAGTAAAACTGTTGTACAATGCACTAGATGCCAACAATATGGCCACACAAAGAACAACTGTCTGAGGCCGTACAGGTGTGTCAAATGTGCGGGTCCACATAGTACCGCTAATTGTGTCAAAGACATAAATACTCCAGCCATATGTGCGCTATGTGAAGGCAGTCACCCCGCAAGTTATAAGGGATGCAAAGTGTATCAAGAGATCCAAGCCAGAAAGCACAAACAATGCTCCATTAAAATCAACCAGCGTAATACCCCCACGGACTCATCGAATACACCCAATTTACAATCAAATATAACTTACAAGCCAAGTACAGTTCCATCAAATATACCCAATGGACAGCCAACTATGTGTTACATGCCGGCTGAATGCCCAGTACAAGTGCGATCACAAACAAACACTGTGCCTTCATATACAGATATTGTACAGAGACAGAAAACAAACCTACAACATCCTAAAAATAGTGAATCTATTCCACAGCCAAATCACCTACACCAAAACATACAGGTAGAAAATAAAGGTATTGACGGGGATTACCTTAATCAAATGAACAACTTTTTGTTAGAAACAATCTACAAACAGGCAGAAAAGCTAGACATACTTATGCAGCAGATGGGAACACTTATTAATCTCATAACAATGCTAATAAATAAGACAAAATGACAAGTTTAAGGATTGCAGCATGGAATATTAACGGACTGACTCCAAATAAAAATGAATTAAATTTTTTTATGGAAATGAATAAAATTGATATAATGCTTGTATCGGAGACTCACCTAAATAATAGAAAAACCTTTAAAATGGAGAACTACTGTGTTTATTACACAAACCACCCAGATGGCACCTCACATGGTGGTACTGCGGTTTTGATAAAGAGTAATTTGAAACATCACATACATAGTGAATTTCAAGAAGACTATCTACAGGCTACTACTATCACAGTCCAAGACAAAACAGGGTCACTCAATGTAAGTGCAGTCTATGCTCCACCTAGATTCTCAGTAACAGAAGACATGTTTAAATCCTACTTCAGATCACTTGGAAACAAATATGTATGTGGTGGTGACTGGAACAGCAAACACACCCACTGGGGATCCAGATTAATAACGACCAGAGGTCGTGAGCTTAAGAAGTGTATAGACTCACTCAATTTATCAACACTTTCTACTGGAGAGCCTACATATTGGCCTACAGACACAAACAAGACACCTGACCTTTTGGACTTTTTTGTAATCAAAGGATTATGTAATACTTATTTTGACATAGAAAATTGTGCTGATACAACATCTGACCACACACCAATCATAGCAAGTTTCAGTTCAACTGTTATATACAGGGAGCAATGTACAACATTGTATAATCAAAAAACTGATTGGACTGCATTTCAGGAAGTACTAGATGCAGAATTAAATCTCAAAATTAGATTAAAAACTATAGAAGATATTGACGATGCAACATTTGTTATTACCAACAAAATACAGGAGGCTGCATGGCGCTCTACACCAACTATCAAAACTGCAGACAAGAGAATAAATATACCACTCCAGATACGAGAGAAAATCAAGGAAAAAAGAAAACTCCGAAGACAATATCAGCTCTATAGATCTCCCATAGACAAAAGGTTATTGAATAGGGCGGCACGTGAACTCAAAGAAATGATCAAAGAGCACGAGAATTTCACATTCCATCAACAGCTCTCTTCACTTTCAGCAACTAAGCAGGACAATTATTCCCTGTGGAAAATAACAAAAAAATTCCGGAGGCCACAGCAGTCGGTACCACCACTCAAAGCACAGGCAGGAAATTGGGTAAGAAAGCCACTAGAAAAAGCTGAACTATTTGCAAAGCACCTAAGCAAAGTATTTGAATCAAATACTTCAACTATGACACAGTTTGAAGATGAAGTAGATATTGTACTTAATAGCGACCAACAGTTGTCATTACCAATAAAAATGGTATCTCCCAGAGAACTGACAGCAGAAATTAAAAGACTGGGAAAAAGAAAAGCCCCTGGATATGACTTGATAACTGGTGAAGTATTAAAAAATCTACCAAGGAAAGCAGTTGTATTTTTGACAATGCTGTTTAATGCCATACTAAGATTGCATCACTATCCAAGGCTATGGAGGATATCGCAGATCTGCATGCTACCTAAATCAGGAAAACCACCAACAGATCCTAGCTCCTATCGACCAATAAGCTTGCTGCCAATCACTTCAAAGCTATTTGAAAAGCTACTACTAAAAAGGCTCAAACCAATTCTAAATACAGAAAAAATAATTCCTGATCACCAATTTGGGTTTAGACAGCAACACTCAACGGTGGAACAAGTTCACCGTGTGGTAAGAAAAATAAGGCAGTCTTTGGAGAAAAAAGAGTACTGTGCCGCAGTGTTTCTCGATATACAGCAAGCTTTTGACAGAGTGTGGCACAAAGGACTTCTATTCAAAATCAAAAATAAGTTACCCAACTCTTACTATATGCTTTTCAAATCCTATCTTGAAGGCAGAAAATTTCAAGTAAAGTATGATGATGAAGTATCAGAACTGTATGATATCAGAGCATCTGTACCACAGGGTTCCGTCCTAGGCCCAATATTATACTCCATATATACAGCTGACCTACCTAACAGCAGAAATGTAGTCACGGCAACATATGCTGATGATACTGCCTGTCTTGCTAGTGATGTAAATCCAACCATAGCAGCACAAAAACTACAAGATCACATGAATAAGGTAGATCAGTGGCTTGAGCAGTGGAGGATAAGGCCAAGTGTCAACAAATCTGTACAAATTACTTTTACCTTGCGGAGGGGAGACTGCCCACCGGTCACCCTACGAGGAGAAAAACTACCGTCAGACAACAGTGTTAAATACTTGGGAATGCACATTGATAGAAGACTAACTTGGGCGAAGCATATTAAAACAAAGAGACAGCAAGCAGATATCCAATATAAAAAATTGTACTGGCTTATAGGACGACAGTCACCTCTGACTCTTGACAACAAACTACTGGTTTACAAAGCCATCATTAAGCCAATATGGACATATGGCATCCAATTGTGGGGCTCAGCAAGCAACAGCAATCTAGAAATATTGCAACGATTCCAGAATAAATGTCTAAGAATGATATCTAATGCACCCTGGTTCGCAACTAACTCTGAAATACATGAGTACTTAAATATTACAACAGTAAAGGAAGAGGTATGTAAATATATAAAAACATACAAGACAAGGCTAGAAAACCACACCAATGAACTTGCAAGGGACCTGATAATAAATGATGATAATATACGAAGACTAAAACGTCTGCATATTCTAGACCAGAGAGAGTGAGGCATTGCTCTCTATGACAATAATAGAAGAGCTGAGTGTTTAGTGGAACACCTCTCGCAAAAGATAATAAGAAGAAAACACACCATCTGATAGTGGCTAAGTGAAAGCCGATGACAGATTATATAAGGAAAAAAATAAATAAATAAATAAATAAATAAATAGTACTCTAAAATATGAGTAACTTCTCAAAAGAAACAGTATATTAAAAATCAATATTTTCAAATGTACCGCGATTTGTAATACAGAACTTCGCAAGTCTACAAAAGTCGCCGAACCTATGAGGCCACGCGATCCTAAAGTTGTTTTGGGTCAAGTACAAAAATATGATTTAAGTATAGGAAAAAGTAAGGTGTATATTACCTGCTATAATCCTAAATAACTTTTGATTTCAAATTGTATATTTAGATTCAGTGAGTCAAAAACTATAATTTATTATTAGATATATAATATTTTAACATATTAATTCAATAATAATTTGCAAAAAAAAAATCGACCAACACATTAGATTTATTCAGCAACAGATATCTAAGCAGGTTGCAAAAAGAAAAAATAATAATGATTAAGGATTACCGTAATAAGAACATCAGGATGGACTGTTGGTATTTCAGCCGCCATAAGATGTCTGTCTTCTTGTCTGGAAAAGTCTCCGGTGTATAAAACCTTTACTCCAGCTATCTCAATCATGAACATAGCAGCTCCCAGCACGTGGCCAGCGTTGTACGCCCAGAACCGCACTCCGCGGATGTCCTTCTCCTCGTGGAAGTTGATTGTCTCTATACGGTCCATGGAACCCTCTAGATCTGACTCTGTGTACAACATCTGCTCAGTTGATATGTTGCTAAAAATAATACATTTAATATCATTAGTATTTTGAAAAAAAAAAAAAATGAAAAAGGGGCAAACAAGCAAACGGATCGCCTGTTGAAAAGCAATTACCATCACCCATGGACACCCACATTACCAGACAAGTCACAGTGCATTACAGGTCTTTTAAGAGGGAATACGCTCCCTTCTTGAATGTTTCTTGGAGGAAATGCCACTGGCAAATCAAATCATAATATTATGATTCCAGTTGGAACTCAATAGATATTAGATACCTATGGAAGGTCAATACAAAATGCCTACAACTGGTTTGCTAACTTGGCTAGGTTATCTTTTACAAAGTGGATGAAAAATCAAATATGTGTGAAATTCTCCAGTGAAATTCTACTATAAGCAAGGCACGAGCAGACAGATCACCTGATTATTGTCTCCCGTGGACACCCGCAACACCAGTTAATAATCCAAGCAAGTGCCTGCTTTTCAAAAAGGAGTATGCTCTTTTCTTTCTTTTAATTCCAAAGTTTTATTGTGACACTACTCACCTAACTTTGATATAATCTGACACGAGCCACCTGTAGATGGCTTTGGTTGCATGCGTCATGAACACTCGGCCTTTGAATGAGGTCTTCGTGAGGAACCATGGCAGGGCTCCACTGTGGTCTAAGTGAAAACTGAAAAAGAAAAACATTACATTATGCCTTACAGAAATATTTAAAAATGTAAGTTTCGTATTGTCTATGGCTCACCTTTATGTTGTCTTTAGAGTACTTTTTAAGTAAAGAAAATTGAAAAAAATAAGTACATTCATAGTTTTGAAGGAATAAAAATATGTTTTGTAATTTGTTTAATGTATTTTTTTTTTTGTTCTAAGCAAGTATGAAATAAAAGCCTATAGTGGTTATCTGTTTCAAAGTAAGAAAAATATGTTTGTAGTACATAGTTTAGGTGATAAATAATTATTGCTTTCTCATTAAATACTCACTGTGATATGAGCAGCAAGTCCACCTCGTCTGCCTCTATCAGGTCCACAAACGGCAGAGCATCCATACCAGAAAGGCCAGGGTGGATGCCACAGTCCAGCTACAAATTTTTTAAATGTTGCTTTAAGCCAAAAAAATATATAAAACTGCAAATTTCTTTTATGTAATAAATGTGTTAAATACTCAAGTGTAAATAGTTATCAGATATTAAAGATTAAGGAGTTAGTTACCATAATTTTCTTTCCTTTGAACTCCAGCATAATACATGATCGACCTACTTCCTGGCCAGCACCTCTGTAATGCAATGTGATAATCATTACATCTATGGGTTGCTAAATATTTATACATTTTATGCAAAAAGCTACAATGTATTGATGCATTATGTCTTAGACAAACACTGTCTTCTCCTATAGATGGACAAACTTAATAAAATAGTCCATTAGTTTCGTGGAACTGTGTGATTTAGATAGGTAGCATAATTCTTGTACTTTTGTACAAAAATTATAAAGAAAAAAACTTTCCAACAAGGAATATTATGCAGAGATCTTTGATATAGAAATTAAAAAGACTTTGCATAATATTATCTTGCTTTGTTATCTATATACTTAATTCATAATAAAAAGGTAAAATACTTACAAGGGTCTTATAATAAGCTGGTCACTTTCTTCCAAAGGTACTGGATCAGTACCTTTCCGTGGATTAGTTGTCATGATTTATTTAGTAACAACTCATTTACTATCACAATTTACTACTGCACAATACAGTATTTTCTATTGTTAACACGTTTGTTGACGAAATAAAAATCTGTAGATGAAAATGAAAACAAACATTCAACCGGTACACAACTTTGAGGTTAGATTAATGTTGCCAAAATTATTTTTAAAATGAAATGAAAAAAAAAATCATTATCTCGTTAAAAATAAAAATATATGTATTTGGACTTTGGCTAGACTTTGGACTAAACGAATTAGAAAAAAAGGCATTGAAAACCTAAACGTAAATTCTTTTACCCTCCTTTTTAAATTAATATTGTCAATGGTTAATGGATAATTAAAAAAAACTAGCCACACATCAAATGTCAAAGCTTGACAGTTGGCTGTCAATTTCTAGAAGAAGAAGAAGAAGAATCAAAGAAAGAAAACAAAACCATGTGAAGAACATGAATAATTATTTTACGATAATATCAAAATAATTAAATTACAATGCCCAAGAAAAATAAACTGTTTGATGACGACTCCGAAGAGGAAGTCACAATCAAAACAGAGAATGAGTATGCTAAAAAATATGATACTTGGCGTGAGAAAGAAGAACTGCACAAATGTGAGTTATTGCACTTTTTGCGCAATTTAAGTAACTACTAAAGGTTGTATTTCGTCTTTACAGTCCCTTACATATTATGTGTGATACATGATTGAATTATTTATGAAGGTAAAATACCTTGTACTAATTTTCAGATAAATTCCAATAGGTATGTTGAATCGAATATTTGCTCCACTCTAACCCTATACTTTGTTTCAAAATAATCTGTTATATCTATTCCAGTGGAACAAAAATATGGGTCTGCGGATCTCAAGCCCGGAGACAGTGGCAGCTCTGACAGCGAGGACGAAAGCGATGAGCCGCTGGAGGTGTCGGAGGAGGTGGAGAAACAGTTCCTCAAGACATTATCACTGTTGAAGACCAAGGATCCTAGGATTTACGATCCAAACTTTAAATTCTTTGATGAGAAAGCTGAAAAAGAGAAGGGTAAGTTTATAAGTAAAATGTAACAATTACTTCATGAGGGTAATTATTCTGTACAATTGTATACAACGGCGGATCCAGGGGGGGGGGGGGGGGTCATGGGGGTCATGACCCCCCCCTGAGCTGGTTCCAGGACTTAGGTGGAGCACTAATTGAACTTAATGATTTTATTTATATATTTTGTCACCATACAGATTTTATGTAACTACCTTCAATATTTAATTAATTTAATATACTACAATAACTTTGTATGATGGCAAACGTTTGGGAATGAACGCATCGAAAATTTTATATTTAAATCGTGTCTAAGATCTTCAATGGTTGAAGATCGCCTAACCGGACTAGCATTTCTCTACGTTCATAAAAACGTACCCATTAAATTTTGCGGAGTTTTGCGTCATATAGTGAGATTCAAATGAGAATAGGATCGAGTCGGCGCCATATTGTTTCGATTTAGACTGTTATGATAGTTAAATTTATGTTTAGATAATTGATTACTATTTAACGTTTTTATTTTAATTTGATGCAAGACTATTAATATTTATATGCACATAAGTTTTTCTGAAAATCGCACTTTTCAAGTGATATTTGACAGAAAAATGTCATTGACGTTCCTATTCTCATTTGAAACGCGTTATACCCCTTGACATACCTCTAGCTGTTATGACAAATCATTCACCACGGTTAAGGAATATAAATAGGCTGCCTCATTCCGTGCGTGATAGTGCTTCTCTGGATGTCTTCAAGAGAAGATGGCAATATATGTACGTGTATATTATGTAAAAGTTATTATGTGTTAAGTTTTTCAAGTACAGTACTTACGTACATTCATAAAATCCCTACTTTTTACTAGTATCTATTGTTATCAAAATTAAATTATAAGTTCTTGACTTGAACACGACTATGTGACCCATGGGCGTAGCTAGGGGGGGAGGGTTAAATGGGCCGAAATGAGCCGGCTAGCTAGTCCATGTGGATGACCCATATACAGAGGCGTATTTCAAAATTTTGCGCCACAGGCCAATTAACATATTTTGCCGCCCCATTATCCCTATCTGAAAGTTTTTTTAAAGTTATTTTTGAAAAAAAAAAATCAACAGCTTAAAACAGAACTTTAATACTAACTTGTTCTATATGTATTTGTGTTAAATGCGTTCAAACTGAGAAAGCGAGCGAATGTTTTTTACGCTTTAACCTGTTAAAATCTTAGCCCTGAAAGAATATTGTACCTTGGAAAAAAACAATAATTAATCACTAGCCTAAAACAGGGATCGCGAACCTATGGCACGCATGCCATCGAATCCTCGAACAATGTTGTATAATATATTTTATCCATGCGACACAATATTTTGGGCACGACACTTATCCTAAAATTTTGTAATTATGCACTACGAAAAATCAAAAAAGTGTGAAATAGGTATGATATGACAAACCTAACATAATAAGTTATTTGTCATCTCATTAACAACATCAGAAATTACACTAATTTTACAAAATATTACTATTTTCAGTCTTTTAGGGTGTAAAATTTGAGCAGATTTAACCTATTAAATAGGGAAAAAAATTTGCTTGCTCACTTCGCTCGCTCGCGTTTAACATAAAGAACATATTATATTATTTAGTAGCGATGTTCTGTTTTAGCAGGTTCATTTTATGATATTTTTCCGAAGTTCACCGTTATTCGGTGTTTAAGTTTAACGATTGAATAGATTTTAACCTATAGAATGGGGAAAAAAAATATGCTCGCTCGCTTCGCTCACTCGTGTTTGGCTTATACAGACATATTACTATAAAATTTAGAACCGACGTTCAGTTTTAGGCTTTTGATATTTGTATTTTTCGAATTACAGAGTTTTTTAGGGTAACAGTCTTTGAGGGTTTAAAATTTGAGCAGATTTAATCTATTATATAGGAAAAAAATTTGCTCGCTCGCTTCGCTCGCTCGCGTTTAACATAAAGAACAATATATTATATTATGAAGTAGTGATTTTCTGTTTTAGCCGGTTCATTTTATGATATTTTTCCGAAGTTCACCGTTATTCAGTGTTTAAGAGGAAACCCTGAAAGACTATGCTTTAAAGCATAAATCGCTTTTACCTGAAAAACGAAAAAAAAAAATGGGCGCCCATTATTCTAATGTATATAATAAAATGATCCTATTTCCACAGTATTTTAGGGTTTAAAGTTTGAACAGATTTAACCTTGTAAATAGGAAAAATAATTTGCTCGCTCGCTGCGCTCGCTCGCGGTTAACATAAAGGCCATTACATTAATTATTACCGTTGTTCTGTTTTAGCCGGTTGATTTTATGGTATTTTTCCGAAGTTATTAAGTTATTTTTGAACAGAGTTGAACGTTTGAACCTGTAAAATAGGAAAATTTGCTCGCTCGCTTCGCTCGCTCGTTTTTGTCTTAAAGAACGTATTATAAAATTTTGTACTGACGTTTAGTTTTAGACTACAGATATTTGTATTTTTCCGAAATACACAGTCTTTCAGGGTTTAAAGTTTAAACAGGTAATGAAAAAAAAAATGTAATGTGCCCAGGGCCTCTAATAGGTTAAAGACGGCCCTGATTATTTAATGTACTTGTAGTCGTTTTATTTACCACCCCCCCTAACTAAAACCTGGCTACGCCCATGATGTGACCCCCTCCTGGCGCCAAAGCTGGATCCGCCCTTGATTGTATATCCATATCAAGCCTTTCTATTAACGCACAAGTTCTTATGTCTTGACAATAACTAATATAGACTAAAATTGAAATGATGCTTTATTTAGTGAAAATATGGTTAAATATAGGTGTTAAATTTTTACATTAGTGTGCATATTTTGTCGCAGTTAACGACATCCAAATATTTTATTTATTATTTACATGTTTATAGTTATTATCATTATATAACATAGGTATGTAGGTACATATCGCTTTAAAATACGTATAATAATAAATACACTTCCTTAATATTTTACTAGGAATATTTTTTGTATTTGTTTTTGTGAATATATATTTTTCCCCATAATATCTATAAATGGCTATGAAATGACTAGATGGTGGATATTGATGAAATTCGTCGTCGCGATTTTACCCCTCCTACTGGTCCCGCCATCTGCTACTGTTCGGTCGTCAGTCGCAGGCCGCAGCGCGCTCGCCACGTGCGCGCTGCACACACGCCACACGCCGGCAAAATCCAGACGCTCCCGCTTTTTGTCATACAATACTTTATAGCACGGTGACCTATTATAAAGACCTATATTATTATTATTACATTTGCTATAAAATAATATACGATACTTGTGGCCTAAGTTGTCTATTACTGCACGGCGTTTAGCACCCTCGCTCCGCTCGCGCGCTAACTTCACGCCGTGTAGTAATAGGCAACTTAGGTCACGCATATCGTAATGTACTATTAAATTGTCTATACTAATATTTTGAAGAGGAACAGTTTCTTTGTATGTTTGTTTGTTTGCTTTGAATAGGCTCTGAAACTACTGGAATGATTTTGATGAAATTTGGCGCAAATATAGACTACTTAAGGACATAGACATACATTTTATGGCGGAAAAATGTACGGTTTCCGCGTGATTAACTTTTGTGCGCACGAAGTCGCTGGCAACATCTAATATATTTTTATTTAGACCTATGGATACTAACTAGATATTACAATGTTTTCAGAAAAGAAATCGGAACCTAAGAAGTTGACATTTGCTGATAGTGATGATGACAGTGACGACGACCCAAACATCTTCAGCATTGAGAAGAAGGCCGAGATATCTGATGACGATGAAAAACAGGATAAAAAAGATGATAAGGTATAATAAATCGCTAAAAAATTACTTACATATGTTTGTGTGTTCATATTTAAAAATTTACCAAAGACGTATAAGGCGTGTTCACATTAACCAATAAGTGTAAGCCGTTTTATATGCATGATTCATGTAAATATACTGTAATAGTAGAAAATAACTTTTTTTTTCACTTTTATAGGGCCTGCTATGCTATATGATTTAATGCTTACTTAACTTTGTCATAAAGTCCATAGACCATACAGTTTCTCCTTTTTTATATAATTTAACCATTTAAATAAACCATGAAAATAACACAATTGCAATAATATAGATTAGATGTGATATAAAACTTTGTACATCATTAAAACTTTGGTACTCTTTTAAGGATGGCAAGTTGAAAGACTACTTGATAGGTAAAGCGGAGCATGCTGATCATGAGGTGGAGCAGGACCTGGCCCCGCTCCGGCAGCTGTGGTCCGACCCTGCACTGAATGACGGAGAAGCGTTCCTGAGAGATTATATTCTGAACAAACGGTGAGTTATTTCTTGTTATCATCAAATAGAAAATAAGAAGATAACTAGTGATATGCTAGAACCAAGGCAACAAGCATTCAACACTGATAATGCCAATTTTTGTAGCAATGCAAATTATGTGGCTTAGCTAAGGTAGTTTGAGTAGCACGAATCGCGGCTCTGTTACTATAGAAAGTCACACGTGTAAGAGACCTTATTTTAAATCTCTCCAGGTACTTGGAAGATGGCGATGCTGGTACCGCGGAAGACAAGCTCCGCGACGATGAAGACCTGGAGGAGGACGAGAAGCGAGTGGAGGAGCAGGGACAGTTCGAGCGCGCCTACAACTTCCGCTTCGAGGAGCCAGACGAGGAATACGTGAGTACATAGAACTGTGTATTACAAATTGGAAGTGGCTGCGTCATGGATACGGGCGTCTTTTGTATGTGAATACCGATTACCCAGCAAGAAGCAGCGCTTCCTGCTGGTGATGCGTCGCAGTCCTCACTAGGCGTAAGCAAAAAGTGTAAATAATAAAGAAGAAGGGGCAAACCGTCCCCACCCTTGTAGCACTACAGGACATATATCAAATGAAAGGGTCATTTGTCATTTTATTGTATGACGAAAAATCTCTAAACCATGGGAGAAAAAAGTTAATGAAGGGTAAAGGTTAAAAAAAGTTTAAAAAATCAGCCTGTATTATTGCACTATTTTATAATGTTGCTAATAAGGAACAATTTTTAGATAGTAATGGTATACAGCAAACTTCATAAAAGTCGTATATTTTGATAAACTTCCTCATATTGTGAAGAAATGTATGGAATAATAATAAAATGCTAAAAAAAGCTATTTCCTTAATTTATTCGCACATAATTACTTTGTATAAATTGTTTCATACTTGTAACGCTATCGAATGGTGAAATAATACAGAATGTATTTTTTTTAATTTGCGGGTTCGAATCCTGGCCTGGAAAATTGGTTTATGTAAAATCTAATGATGCAGATAAAACAATTACATTAAAATACATATAATTAAAGCAAAAATTATTATAAAACGATTATGCACTCAAAAATAGTAAAAAAAAACATATTACATGGTGAACTAAAATAGTTCACCATGTAATATGTTTTTTGGCGTTGTAAGAGAAGTTTAAAACAAATAAGGAATAGCAATTTAGCCCTATGGAGTGTCGAGTCCGACTTGATGAAAATTTAAACTGTATCATAAGATTTTTAATAACTCAATTTTCCTAGCCAGGATTCGAACCCATAGATTGTAAAAAAATACATTCTGTATATTACACCATTCGATAGTGTCGCAAGTAAGAAACAATTTCTAGAAAGTAATTATGTGCGAAAAAATTAAGGAAATAGCTTTTTTTTTTGCATTTTATTATTATTCAATACATTTCTTCAAAATATGAGCCAGTTTATCAAAATATACCACTTTTATGAAGTTTTCTGTATATCATTACTTTCCAAAAATTGATCCTTATTAGCAACACTATAAAATGGTGCAATAATACAGGGTGATTTTTTAAACTTTTTTTTAACCTTTAACCTTCAGTAACTTTTTTCTCCCATGGTTTAGACATTTTTCGTCATACAATATAATTACACACTTTTTAAGCCCTTTCATTTGATATATTATGTCTTGTAGTGCTACAGTAGTGGGGACGGGCTCCATACAAAAATGCCCCTTCTTCTTTAATAGTAATTAGTTTTATAAGTAGTTAGTGAGAACTAGATTTGATTTCATAAATTTCTGTGTGAATCTTTTGTTATGAATGTTGTTTGTATTTTATTCTCCCTTCCCTCCAGTTGAAGCGTTTCCCCCGTACCATGAACTACATTCGACCGAAAGACGACACGCGGTCCCGCAAACGAGCCGAGCTGCGCGCGCGCAAGGAGGAGGAAAAGAGACGGAAGATGGAGGAAATTGCGAGGTTGAAGGCGCTGAAATTGAAGGAGATTAGAGAGAAGATTGAAAAGATTAAGGAGGTTACTGGCAACCAGGATTTGGCATTCAAGGTAAATAAATATTAAAATAACTAATTATAAATAGGTTTTAAACTTTCATCCCCTATTTTACCCCCTTGTGGGTTGAATAATGAAAAATCCGTCCTTAGTAGATGCCTATTGCCTACGTCATATTATGAGGAATATGTGTGCAAAATTTCAAATTTCTAGCCTAGCCTTCAAGAAGCTTGGTGTTCTGAACAGGTCAAAGCAGTATTTCAGTCCGGTCCAACGCCTACAACTCTATAAGGCGCAGGTTCGGCCTCACATGGAATATTGTTCTCATCTCTGGGCAGGGGCGCCAAAGTACCAGCTTCTCCCACTGGATCGTATCCAACGTAGGGCCGCTCGAATTGTCGACTGCCATAGTATTTCAAACAGGCTTGACTCCTTAGAGCTACGTAGAGATGTAGCATCGCTCTGCATCCTCTATCGGTTATATTACGGGGAGTGATCCGAGGAATTGTTCGGACTTATACCTGCTGCAACTTTTCGCCACCGTTCCATGCGACAAAATATTTATCATCCTCATCACCTTGATGAGTGGCAGTCCTCCACCGTGCGCTTTACCCGAAGCTTTCTGCCGCGCACTGTAAAACTCTGGAATGAACTGTCGCCAGCAGTATTTCCGGACCATTACGACCTGCAAACCTTCAAGAAGGGAGCGTATTCCCTCCTAAAAGGCCGGCAACGCACTTGCAACTTCTCTGATGTTGCGGGTGTCCATGGGCGACGGTAATCGCTTTCCATCAGGTGATCCGTTTGCTCGTTTGCCCCCTAGTTTTATATAAAAAAAAAAAATTGCCTTTTGGTTTGGCCTGCGTTCATCAGCTTTGCCTTTTTTAGGGTTCCGTAATACTTAAGGAACCCTTATAGTTTCGCTCTGTCCGTCTGTCTGTCTGTCTGTCTGTCTGTCTGTCTGTCTGTCTGTCTGTCCGCGCCTCTAGCTCCTGTAATTATGAATATAAATTGATGAAATTTGGTGCAGTTATAGATTGTGTATAGATCACGGTTTCGGGATCATAAAAAAATAATAATTTTATATTTTAAGTGTGGCTCTCCATACATGTGAAGTGGGGATGAAAAATATTTTTTCACTCTACCCCATCGTGTAGGGTATCGTAGAATAGGTCTTTTAAAATAAAGACAAGGTTTCATACGTTACTTTTTTATAAAGTTGACCATTTTCGAGTAATCGGCCTCCAAAGTAGTTCGTAAGTTGGTCCCCCCCCTAGCATTTTTAAACTATAGGAGATAGAAACTTGAAAATTTCCATGCTCATAGATCATGCTAAAAACTCTTTAGGAAAATTATTTTGAACCAAATCGGACAGTAACTTTTGGAGTAATTAAAAAAAAAGCATATTACTCGTTTATAGTTACGGAACCCTCCTTAGACATGTCCTGACATGCTCTTGGTTAGGTTATATATTAAATAATAACATATAATATGTATTTCGAAATCGACATACATACTGCTATGTACTGTTATTATTAAGGTACGTTTTACAACTAATTTTTATGCATTTACGTTAAGAGAAAAAAAATCATTTATTTGTTAACTAGCGGCCCGTCCCGGCTTCGCATGGGTGGACATTATACTAATAGAAAAGAAAAGTATATAAACGCGAGACGCGGGCAAGGTTCCTGCGAGACCACTTGAATTTATTTTCTCGCTATTTATTTTACTTTTTATCACACATAACAAATGTCTAACAAGTCAACACCTCCTTGTCTATACTTCTATACTAATATAATAAAGAGGAAAGGTTTGTTTGCATCGAATAGGCTCCGAAACTACTGAACCGATTTTGATGAAAGTAAGCAGAGATATAGAGTAGACCACGGGAAAGGACATGTGCTATTTTTTATTGCGGCAAAATGTACAGTTCCCGCTAGATTTCCTATAGCGCGCACGAAGTCACGGGCCACATCTAGTATCTCGTACAAATATAGCGGTACTAAGACTTCAGTTAATCTTCGTTTGTGGCAATCGCCATGTTACCCAGGAGGAAGACATCGAGAGCGACTTCGACCCGGCGGAGCACGACCGGCGCATGCGCGAGATGTTCGACGAGCAGTACTACGGCCACGCCGACGACGAGAAGCCGCAGTTCCCCGACCTCGACGACGAGCTGGAGATCGGTACGTAGCCCGCAGGTGGGGACCAGCGTGGTGGACTACAGCCATCCCCGTGTTGAGAGTATGTGTAGCCCGCAGGAGGCCAGCGTGGTGGACTACAGCCATCCCCGTGGCGAGGGTATGTGTAGCCCGCAAGAGGCCAGCGTGGTGGACTACAGCCATCCCCGTGTTGAGAGTACGTGTAGCCCGCAGGAGGCCAGCGTGGTGGACTGCAGCCATCCCCGTGTTGAGAGTACGTGTAGCCCGCAGGAGGCCAGCGTGGTAGACTACAGCCATCCCCGTGTTGAGAGTACGTGTAGCCCGCAGGAGGCCAGCGTGGTGGACAACAGCCATCCCCGTGGCGAGGGTATGTGTAGCCCGCAGGAGGCCAGCGTGGTGGACTACAGCCATCCCCGTGGCGAGGGTATGTGTAGCCCGCAGGAGGCCAGCGTGGTGGACTACAGCCATCCCCGTGGCTAGGGTATGTGTAGCCCGCAGGAGGCCAGCGTGGTGGACTACAGCCATCCCCGTGGCGAGGGTATGTGTAGCCCGCAGGAGGCCAGCGTGGTGGACTACAGCCATCCCCGTGGCGAGGGTATGTGTAGCCCGCAGGAGGCCAGCGTGATGGACTACAGCCATCCCCGTCGCGAGGGTATGTGTAGCCCGCAGGAGGCCAGCGTGGTGGACTACAGCCATCCCCGTGTTGAGGGTACGTGTAGCCCGCAGGAGGCCAGCGTGGTGGACTACAGCCATTCCCGTGTTGAGGGTACGTTGCCCGCAGGAGGGCAGCGTGGTGGACTACAGCCATCCCCGTGTTGAGGGTACGTGTAGCCCGCAGGAGGCCGGCGTGGTGGACTACAGCCATCCCCGTGGCGAGGGTACGTAGCCCGCAGGAGGCCAGCGTGGTGGACTACAGCCATCCCCGTGGCGAGGGTATGTGTAGCCCGCAGGAGGCCAGCGTGGTGGACTACAGCCATCCCCGTGGCGAGGGTATGTGTAGCCCGCAGGATGCCAGCGTGGTGGACTACAGCCATTCCCGTGTTGAGGATACGTAGCCCGCAGGAGGCCAGCGTGGTGGACTACAGCCATCCCCGTGGCGAGGGTATGTGTAGCCCGCAGGAGGCCAGCGTGGTGGACTACAGCCATTCCCGTGTTGAGGGTACGTAGCCCGCAGGAGGCCAGCGTGGTGGACTACAGCGATCCCCGTGGCGAGGGTATGTGTAGCCCGCAGGAGGCCAGCGTGGTGGACTACAGCCATTCCCGTGTTGAGGGTACGTAGCCCGCAGGAGGCCAGCGTGGTGGACTACAGCCAGCGGCGTGCACACGGTTATGACACTGGGTATGCGGCGGAGTAGTCGGTCACAAAAACTTTTTCTTTTATAGATTTTTAGCAATTAGCATAGCCACAGCTAACCGACGGATTTCTAAATCGGAAACCATGCCAACAGAACTAACAGAACTTCATAACTTTTAACATGAAACTTTCGAGTTACATTCCCTTTTTGCTGATTTAAGAGCATTAACGCATAGCGCGTGAAGTCAGCTTTGGTGAAAAATACGCACACAGCTGCAGCCTGCAGCGAGCGTCTTTGTGTGCGTGAATAGCTCGACGACTGTAAGCCAACTAACCCACATTGATACTTGCCTTACTTTAATTACTTTACGATAATAATAATAACGATAATAATTATTATTGAATTTTGATTATGGTATACATAATATCATAATAATAATTATATTCTGTGTCATATTACTTAATATATAATATAACACATTATCTACACAAAACATACAATATCAGTAGGTAATGTAATACTAACATAATATTATGGAAAATAAAAATACCTTGAAATAATACTTTTATACTATTTTAATTAATATAATTTAGTTATACATCTGAAATGTGTTTATTTAAATCTCTTTGATTTTTACCCGACTGTCAAGACGTTATGCTTTTCGCCCGGTTATGTTTTTCGCGCGTATCTTGCATGACTGTATAAATGTATGCATGTATGCAATATGCATACATTACATTACATAGATTCTGGAACACAAAATAAACATTTTATATTTTAAACAAGACAATTTTATATACTTTTTTATATTTGTTATTTTTTATGACTAATAATTGTTCCTCTAGTTATAATTTTTAATTATTTTCACTACTAAAATTCCGGACAAAGCTCAGTCTCCCAGGTACTTTAACATCTTATATCAAGACGTCAAAATATTTGTGTTTTAAAAATTAAATACGAAATTACCAATTTAGGTGCTATTTTAAAGAAGAAAAGTATTCGTTACTAATACGTATCTAGATGTACTTATCATTTATATATGTCACCGTAAAATTGTAAAAACCGTTAGATTGTAAAAAAACTAGTGAAATTGTAAAATGTTAATAGACTTCGGACGTGAATATGCTGCCTATAATTTAACACATTATTTATAGTTAGATAATAAATACCTATAAGATAGTTATGAATCTTTCGACATATTTTTACAATCTCGTTAGTTTTTTTACAATTTAACGGTTTTTACAATTTTACGGTGACATATTATATAAGTTGTTTCTTTTCGAGGCAAAATGATTTGGAAACAATTTTGTTTCTAAATCATAAGCTCGAAATCCAGACTACCGTTTGCCGCATATATGTACCTAGATAAAACTTGGTAATTAAGTAGTTAGTAGTTTTTACTTTGTACCAAAATACTCTTTACATTTCTTTAACACACGTTCTTCTCCTTTTATAATGCTCCCATCTTGGCTCCTGATTGTACGCAGCTCCGAGTTAGAAGTTTAAGAAGTTTACTTTGTACATACAAATTAAGAATCTACTGCTATCTGAGGGGATTATATGGATTATTAAATACGTACCTCTTCATTTCGAAGTTCTACTTCTTCTGTTTTACTTTACTTGAGTGTTTTGCACATTGTCTGAAGTTAAACCACAAAGCCGTAAACACAAGAATTTTGTTATTTGAAAGCAGATGCATATTAACAACAAAATGAACATGCAAAGTAGTATATTGTTATTATGGCTGCGCTAGTCGGTTTTGTCTCCATGCAAACGTTATTGGTGATTTACTTTAAAGTCAAACATTATAGACCCAAAGTTTATGTAATATCGATTTTTATTACACTTATCTTGGTCGGTATGTGCTTATATTTCTAAAATTCAAATAGGGGATCGGACTACATCTGAAATATTTAGTTTCATTAATATATTCAGAAATATTGAGGCATTACTACTTGGTAAATGTAAAAAAATATATTATTTTATGTGTAGTTTACTAATTAAATACATTTAAAAAGTACCAAAAAAAATTTTTTTTTTTTGCTAAATTGGTAAACACAACCTACATCATTAGTTTACTCACATCATATACAAAAACATTAATTATGGTAAGTATGAACTTAAACGCACAAATATGGGAGATTTTTACAAATATATTCCGGCGGCCATATACTTCATATACTACTTCATACACCTTAACCTACAAGTGACGTCATTTGTAGGTCGACTTTAGGAGGCTCGCGAAAATTTTATACAAATCGCTGTACCTTTGAAAATATTGACTTTTGATATACAGTTTCTTCTGAGAAGTTACTCATATTTAAGAGTACTATTCATTTATGTAATAAAAAAAAATTAGGCCGATTGCCTATTAGTTAAGAAAATAATAGCCTCCAAACATCGGATGTTTAGCGCAACTTTGACCGTAAATATAAAACAAATCAAGAATGAAAATAAAAAAGCAAGTACATACCGACACAGTTTTATTGTTCAGCAACTGAGATGACTTAAATTCGGACAAAAATATTATATAGATTTTTCATAAAACACGAACAGCCGATTTGGGTAATTTGAGGATACCTTTTCTAAAATACTTTACAAAACAGTATAAATGTGTGCACTATAGTTTCTCATATAAGTATAGATAACTATTTTATGGGTATAAGTATCCTTTTTTCCCAGATATTAGGTGAAATAACAAGCATTTTCCCCTCGCGCCGCACTGAGTTCCAGCCGTTGACTAGCGCTAGAATAAATAAATGTAGACTAACCACAGCGCCATCTACTGGGTCTAATTATGTTAAAATGTACTAAACTTTTAGCAGCTCTTGCCTTTGCCAAGTTTTCAAAATGTGTATGTTTTCTTTTTCGTGCGAACTTATTTTTATCTCCTATTATATTATCTATTATATATGTAAAATAATTTGTTATTACAATAAAAAAAAATTAACTTAAATAACAATATTTATTATTAAATTAAAAAATATATTTTCCAAATATCAAAATCTTTTTATCGGGGTGGATCTCGTACGCACTACAAAGGTCAACAGAGTTCAATGCAGAGCGCCGTGCGATACGTCCACCCTCTGTAATGGCTCGCGGCCGTCTGATTTGTAAACGCTCGTGCGCCTCGATTTATACACTAGTTTTAAAAATTCATAAAAAAATCGTCAAGCTAATTTAGTTAAAAATTTAAATGGCATATTAAAGATAAAACGTTGTTCTTTTAGATTATGTAAGTAAGAAAGAGAAAGAGCAAGTGAAATACATAAATATCATCATTTTAAATTACTATAATTCCTGATAATTTCGCATTCTTTAAATTTTATTTTTATGAGATAGAAACGTATATAAAAATAATCTGACAAAGAGATAATCTACAAGAGGATCCAACAAGTTTGTAAAGATTTTTTGTTTTTAAAAAATGTAAGTGGTTTTAGCTATTATATGTTTTGAAAATGCCCCTGAACCTAAAGTTGTCAAAACGTCTGGTTAGTTTTGTCAGTTTTATTCAAAAGTTTGAAATTATTTTAAAATAAATGATAAGGGAAAAATTAGAATACAATATTTTCTAGTGTTTTTTTACATGTAAAAATCAGAATAACCAGTTTTTGTTAGATATTTTTGCTTTTGAAAAGTAGCGTTTTTGTGAAATCTGAGTCGCGCGCCGTTAACGCTCTTAATTATTGTAACTCGGATACACACCTACCTTTAGTAGACACAATTTGAATCTTTTCACTGAATGACAATTGTGAGAACTTATTATCACTCAAATCAATTAAAAAGCAAATCACTACCTACAATTTTTATAGAACTTCAGTAATAAACTGTTAAATGTACACACTTTCAAATGTTAAAATGAAAAATCTTTTAAGAAAACTATAAATATTAAATATAATGGCAACCGAAAAATAACAATGCGTTTTCACATGAAAAAATGGCTTCCTTGAATCTGATATTTAAACAAATAAAACCTTACTAAAACAAAAACGCATCATGTGCGTAGTGAGTAATTAGATTTTACGTCAATTATAATTACTCGCATTATAGGCCACCGTGCCACGAATATACCCGATTACTTCCGTGTCCCGACAACTGCCGAACTTCGCCGAAGTCTATAAGCATGCCGTAGGAGTTGGACGACTCGCGCCTTGGGATATTCATAGGTGTGTGCGTTTGCGAACTGTGTACGGACACTAAAATTACTACACACATGCGAACAAATCTACTGCTACACGACAAGGCATGAGTCGCATCACCAACATGTCGCCAAACGCCTGCCAAACATAATGTACTTGTAAATAGGTGCTATTATAAAATATTAGGCGTTTTTAAGTTATTATATTTTGTTTATTCATTTATTTAATATTAATTAAAGTCATCTAAAACGTCCGAACGTTTTATTAAAATATCTGTGAATGGTGAGTAATGCACTGCATTTCTGCCTTTATGGAGCGCACGCCACTGACTACAGCTATCCCCGTGGCGAGGGTATGTGTAGCCCGCAGGAGGCCAGCGTGGTGGACTACAGCCATCCGTTGAGGGTACGTGTAGACCGCAGGAGGCCAGCGTGGTGGACTACAGCCATCCCTGTGGCGAGGGTACGTAGCCCGCAGGAGGCCAGCGTGGTGGACTACAGCCATCCCCGTGTTGAGAGTACGTGTAGCCCGCAGGAGGCCAGCGTGGTGGACTACAGCCATCCCCGTGGCTAGGGTATGTGTAGCCCGCAGGAGGCCAGCGTGGTGGACTACAGCCATCCCCGTGGCGAGGGTATGTGTAGCCCGCAGGAGGCCAGCGTGGTGGACTACAGCCATCCCCGTGGCGAGGGTATGTGTAGCCCGCAGGAGGCCAGCGTGATGGACTACAGCCATCCCCGTCGCGAGGGTATGTGTAGCCCGCAGGAGGCCAGCGTGGTGGACTACAGCCATCCCCGTGTTGAGGGTATGTGTAGCCCGCAGGATGCCAGCGTGGTGGACTACAGCCATTCCCGTGTTGAGGATACGTAGCCCGCAGGAGGCCAGCGTGGTGGACTACAGCCATCCCCGTGGCGAGGGTATGTGTAGCCCGCAGGAGGCCAGCGTGGTGGACTACAGCCATTCCCGTGTTGAGGGTACGTGGCCAGCGTGGTGGACTACAGCCAGCGGCGTGCACACGGTTATGACACTGGGTATGCGGCGGAGTAGTCGGTCACAAAAACTTTTTCTTTTATAGATTTTTAGCAATTAGCATAGCCACAGCCAACCGACGGATTTCTAAATCGGAAACCATGCCAACAGAACTAACAGAACTTCATAACTTTTAACATGAAACTTTCGAGTTACATTCCCTTTTTGCTGATTTAATTATTGTAACTCGGATACACACCTACCTTTAGTAGACACAATTTGAATCTTTTCACTGAATGACAATTGTGAGAACTTATTATCACTCAAATCAATTAAAAAGCAAATCACTACCTACAATTTTTATAGAACTTCAGTAATAAACTGTTAAATGTACACACTTTCAAATGTTAAAATGAAAAATCTTTTAAGAAAACTATAAATATTAAATATAATGGCAACCGAAAAATAACAATGCGTTTTCACATGAAAAAATGGCTTCCTTGAATCTGATATTTAAACAAATAAAACCTTACTAAAACAAAAACGCATCATGTGCGTAGTGAGTAATTAGATTTTACGTCAATTATAATTACTCGCATTATAGGCCACCGTGCCACGAATATACCCGATTACTTCCGTGTCCCGACAACTGCCGAACTTCGCCGAAGTCTATAAGCATGCCGTAGGAGTTGGACGACTCGCGCCTTGGGATATTCATAGGTGTGTGCGTTTGCGAACTGTGTACGGACACTAAAATTACTACACACATGCGAACAAATCTACTGCTACACGACAAGGCATGAGTCGCATCACCAACATGTCGCCAAACGCCTGCCAAACATAATGTACTTGTAAATAGGTGCTATTATAAAATATTAGGCGTTTTTAAGTTATTATATTTTGTTTATTCATTTATTTAATATTAATTAAAGTCATCTAAAACGTCCGAACGTTTTATTAAAATATCTGTGAATGGTGAGTAATGCACTGCATTTCTGCCTTTATGGAGCGCACGCCACTGACTACAGCTATCCCCGTGGCGAGGGTATGTGTAGCCCGCAGGAGGCCAGCGTGGTGGACTACAGCCATCCGTTGAGGGTACGTGTAGACCGCAGGAGGCCAGCGTGGTGGACTACAGCCATCCCTGTGGCGAGGGTACGTAGCCCGCAGGAGGCCAGCGTGGTGGACTACAGCCATCCCCGTGTTGAGAGTACGTGTAGCCCGCAGGAGGCCAGCGTGGTGGACTACAGCCATCCCCGTGTTGAGAGTACGTGTAGCCCGCAGGAGGCCAGCGTGGTGGACTACAGCCATCCCCGTGTTGAGGGTACGTAGCCCGCAGGAGGCCAGCGTGGTGGACTACAGCCATCCCCGTGGCAAGGGTACGTAGCCCGCAGGAGGCCAGCGTGGTGGACTACAGCCATCCCCGTGTTGAGAGTATGTGTAACCCGCAGGAGGTCAGCGTGGTGGACTACAGCCATCCCCGTGTTGAGAGTATGTGTAGCCCGCAGGAGGCCAGCGTGGTGGACTACAGCCATCCCCGTGTTGAGAGTACGTGTAGCCCGCAGGAGGCCAGCGTGGTGGACTACAGCCATCCCCGTGTTGAGGGTACGTAGCCCGCAGGAGGCCAGCGTGGTGGACTACAGCCATCCCCGTGGCAAGGGTACGTAGCCCGCAGGAGGCCAGCGTGGTGGACTACAGCCATCCCCGTGTTGAGAGTATGTGTAACCCGCAGGAGGTCAGCGTGGTGGGCTACAGCCATCCCCGTGTTGAGAGTATGTGTAGCCCGCAGGAGGCCAGCGTGGTGGACTACAGCCATCCCCGTGGCGAGGGTATGTGTAGCCCGCAGGAGGCCAGCGTGGTGGACTACAGCCATCCCCGTGTTGAGGGTACGTGTAGCCCGCAGGAGGCCGGCGTGGTGGACTACAGCCATCCCCGTGGCGAGGGTACGTAGCCCGCAGGAGGCCAGCGTGGTGGACTACAGCCATCCCCGTGGCGAGGGTACGTAGCCCGCAGGAGGCCAGCGTGGTGGACTACAGCCATCCCCGTGGCGAGGGTACGTGTAGCCCGCAGGAGGCCAGCGTGGTGGACTACAGCCATCCCCGTGTTGAGGGTACGTGTAGCCCGCAGGAGGCCGGCGTGGTGGACTACAGCCATCCCCGTGGCGAGGGTACGTAGCCCGCAGGAAGCCAGCGTGGTGGACTACAGCCATCCCCGTGTTGAGAGTATGTGTAGCCCGCAGGAGGTCAGCGTGGTGGACTACAGCCATCCCCGTGTTGAGAGTATGTGTAGCCCGCAGGAGGCCAGCGTGGTGGACTACAACCATCCCCAGTGATAACTCCCCACAACGATATCGGTGACGGTGGCCGATTTCATTGAAACCAGGCCAGTTACGCAGGAGTCATTACACAAGAGCACTCTCTCTTCCTTTACTCTCATAACCCAGTGGGACGGATAACCGACTCGACTGACGAGAGATCAGGCGCAGGTCCGACTTTTTACATGCCCATCTGACGCATGGATCATCTTTCTTGTCAGACAATCGGGTGATCAGGCTGCATTGTCCTAACCAAACTTGGAAACAACATTCATTGTTGTTCCAATGCGGGAATCGATCCCACGACCTCCGCGAGTCGAGAGCCAATGCTCTAACCACTAGGCCACGGAGGCTGTTAACGTAGGCCATCCCCGTATTCAGGGTGTGTGTAGCGCACAGGAGGCCATCATGCATGCGTGGACTACAGCCATCCCAGAATAGTGACAGTAGACTTAACAAGTTTAGCTTGACCACCCCCAATGAGGTCCGTTTATCAATTTCATAACTTGTAACTACTCTACTACTGATAGACTCTATATAAAGAATTTATGTAAAACACTTTAGAAACCAGGAAAAGCTATCATTCTTTTATTATACATATTGATTTTAGCAAAAAAAAAACTCGAACTATGAATATAACCTATCTATAATGAATTAGTTTTTTCTACGCTATCGAATTGAATTTTGTCTGTAATGATAGTTTGTATGTTAAATAAATAAATAAAAATAATGCGTGCAATTCCAGAAAACTGGGAGAAGTACAATGAAGAGATCTCCACCGAGCCCGCCGACCCCGACGTGCACTGCGAGGACGAGGGGTTCAACGTGAGTATTGTGCGCTCTGGGTCTACCACCGCCCGCGCCGCACAGTGGGTCGAAAATCGGCTTTCATAGACATAGAAATGAAATCTCGAAAGTGATAGATTTTTTGATGGATATTGCTTCAGTTTAGTATTACTATGTAGAAAATGAAGTTTGAGATAATTTGGCCCAAAAATGAGGGAGTAATAATTTTTTTACGAAAAACTTGTATGGAGCCAACATGAAAAATTCAATTATTTCAATAACCTAACCAAGAGCATGTCAGGACATGTCTAAAGAGGGTTCCGTAACTATAAACGCGTAATATGCTTTTTTTTAATTACTCCAAAAGTTACTGTCCGATTTGGTTCAAAATAATTTTCCTAAAGAGTTTTTAGCATGATCTATCAGCATGGAAATTTTCAAGTTTCTATCTCCTATAGTTTAAAAATGCTAGGGGGGGGACCAACTTACAAACTACTTTGGCGGCCGATTACTCGAAAATGGTGAACTTTATAAAAAAGTAACGTATGGAACCTTGCCTTTATTTTAAAAGACCTATTCTACGATACCACACACGATGGGGTAGAGTGAAAAAAAAATTTTCATCCCCACTTCACATGTATGGAGAGCCACCCCTAAAATATAAAATTATTATTTTTTTATGATCCCGAAACCGTGATCTATACACAATCTATAACTGCACGAAATTTCATCAATTTATATTCATAATTACAGGAGCTAGAGGCGCGGACAGACAGACAGACAGACAGACAGACAGACAGACAGACAGACAGACAGACGGACAGAGCGAAACTATAAGGGTTCCTTAAGTATTACGGAACCCTAAAAACGGCAAGTTTAACCGTAATATCCTGACAGATGGTTATAGTACTAATTATTCATGATTTTTTGGCATACATCATATAACGGTTTTAGCTGCTCTTTTTTTTTTAAAAATCGTCGAAATTTTTGAAAAAAAGTCACCCTGTATTATTACACAATTCGATAGTGTTACTATCTATGTGTAATGCTGCAATAATACAGAGTGACTTTTTTTCAAAATTAACGGATTCGAATCCCAACCAAGGATGTTGACTTGGCGATAATCTGATAATGCAGTTATATTCGTCGTACACTGTGAAGTGTAGGAAAGTTATGTCTAGAGTAATTTCTTCCCAAAAATACTGGATATATAACTTTTTTATAGAAAATTTCTATGGAGCCAATGAGAAAAATCCAATTATCTTCATAACGGCAAGATAAATCATAATATCCTTACACGTTATTATAGTACTATTTATTCGTGATTTTTTGACATAGTTCATGAAACGGTTCTATTTGCCATTTTTTTTTTTAAATCGAAATATTAATTTTGAAAAAAAAAGTCACCCTGTATTATTGCACCATTCGATATCTTGCTAGTAAAGAACAATTGTTGGGAAGTAATTACATATGAGAAAGTTGAGGAAAGAACTAAATTTTAGCATTTTATATTATTTTTCATACATTTGTTCAAAATATGAAGAAGTTTATTGAAATTTAACACTTTCCTCAAGTTTGCCGTATACCATTATTTTCCAGAAATTGTTCTTTACTAGCAAGACTATCGAATGGTGCAATAATACAGAATGACTTTTTTTCAAAATAAATATTTCGATGATTAAAAACAATGGCAAATAGAACCGTTTCATGAACTATGTAAAAAAATCACGAATAAATAGTACTATAACAACATTAAAGGATATTAGGATTTATCTTGCCGTTTTGAAGATAATTGGATTTTTATCATTGGCCTGATAGAAATTTTCTATAAAAAAGTTATAAATCCAGTATTTTTGGGAATAAATTGCTGTGACATAATTTTCCTTCACTTCACAGTGTACGACGAATATAACTTCATTATCAGATTATCGCCAAGTCAACATCCTTGGTTAGGATTCGAATCCGTTAATTTAAAAAAAAGTCACCCTGTATTATTGCAGCATTCGATAGTCTTGCTAATAAATAACAATTGCTGGGAAGTAACTATATGTGAGAAAGTTAAGGAAAGTGCTTAATTTTAGCATTTTATATAATTGTTCATACATTTGTTCAAAATATGAAGGAGTTTATTAAAATTCAACACTTTCCTCAAGTTTGCCGTATACCATTACTTTCCAGAAATTGTTCCTTAATAGTAACACTATCGAATCGTGGAATAATACAGGGTGACTTTTTTTCAAAAATTTCGACGATTTTTTAAAAAAAAAGAGCAGCTAAAACCGTTATATGATGTATGCCAAAAAATCATGAATAATTAGTACTATAACCATCTGTTAGGATATTACGGTTAAACTTGCCGTTTTTGAAATAATTGAATTTTTCATGTTGACTCCATACAAGTTTTTCGTAAAAAAATTATTACTCCCTCATTTTTGGGCCAAATTATCTCAAACTTCATTTTCTACATAGTAATACTAAACTGAAGCAATATCAATCAAAATAATTGTCACTTTCGAGATTTCATTTCTATGTCTATGAAAGCCGATTTTCGACCCACCGTGCGCCGGAGCGATACCACGCTATATATTATATATAATACTAGCTGTTGCCCGCGGCTCGGCCCGCGTAAATATAGTTTTTTTCGCGGTCGCGGATATGTGATTGATGCAAAAAATAGACAAAAACAATCCTTGATGCGTATATCATGCTAAAATTTCAGCTCGATCATTGCAGAACTTTTAGAGGTTTTGAAACATACACAAACCAACATAACATTTTTATATATAGATTAGCTTTCTGCACTACCTCCACTTAAACTTTAACTGTGCTAAATTTCGTACTCCTCCGTTTGCGTAATCTTCTCAAAAAGGGATAAGAAGTTTTCACTTCACGTATTAATAAATATGATGATGAATGGCGTCTTTTAATTCCAGATGGACGCAGACTACGATCCGAAACAAGCGCAACAGAACCTTCTAGAAGAGCTAAAATCTATGGGCAAGAAACGTAGAAACAGGAAACGGAAGTCCAAGTTAGCGGAACTGCTGAGCACAGAGAAACCCAAGTTCGTCCCAGACACGGAGAAGACCTACGACCAGTTCATGGAGGAGTACTACAAGATGGACTGCGAAGATGTGATCGGAGGAGACTTGCCCACACGGTTCAAATACAGACAAGTGGTGCCCAATGACTATGGACTTACCGTTGAGGAGGTACGCTAATACGGGTGTGGTCTAGTGTCAAATATCACATTTTTACAAATTAAATTTCAAAAGACACTGGGCGTTTTATAAAAGTCGCGACCTCAAACCAAAATACTTTTAAATTGTACTATTTTCATCAATGTTTAATTTTCGGAAGTTATCAGGTCCATGGGGGAATAAAATTATTAAAGTATGTATGTTACGTGTTCATTGTACTATACCTTGGCACAAACTCTTACTTTAGTAACAAAAGTACAGTGTCCTTATAAAATCGAAGGGTACCCTCTGTTTTTATATGATTGTAATCCAGGTGTAATTACGTTTATAGCTTATGATATTTATCTTGGCACGTATACACATAGATAGTACGTATGTGTGTATATGTGTATAAAAGTGTGCAGGGCCGGATTAACCTTAAGGTATTTGGCCTTAGGGCCCGTGCCTTTTGACGGTAATATTATGTATATGCAAAATTCTTAAGTTGTTAAGTACTTTTCAAATGGAAAACAGATGGATAGCATTTCACCACAATAGGGAATATGCATAAAATATAAAAATAGCTTAAAATATAATAATATGATACTAGACTGAAAAATAAAGGAAATGGCGAAAAAAATTTCAATATCTGTCGATAAATGAGCAAGATATGAGCGGTCAAAGTTTGTAATCTATCTCTTTCTAGCAAAACGAAATTTAGTATGAACTTTGTATGAAGGTCGTGTTATGTGACGTCACGATACACGTCCGATCTCTCTGTCTAATAGACTACTTTAAACGTTCATATCTTCGTTATTTTTAATGATATCAAAAAACTGATTTTACCATACGATTTACCAAACAAGATAGATCTATATAAAAAAATAAAAAAAATACGTGCATATTCCCTATTACAATGGCTCCGAAGGTCAGTCCGCTTCTACATGCTTGGTGCTTTATACATTTATCTATCTCATCACACGGTTCCTTGAGTACTTACTTGCAGGTTGTATTTTTTTTTTGGCGGGATATTGCTAGATATAGCTCTACCAGAATCTGATGGCATTTTAAAAAAAATAAAAAATGTGATTTTCATATGGCAATGTCAAGTATGACCCGTCAAATCAAAGTACGTGATCTGTCAACCGCTGCTAAAATTTTGTGATTATGTTCTTGGAATTTGTTGTTTTTGTGAAAATATCCAAAAAGGCAATTCGATCTCAAGCGAGAAATATTGTTTTCTATGTCTATAGTAAAATACAGAAAGAAGAAGGTGTAAATCGAACTCAATCTTATAATTTAAAGTTCGTGGTAGAGTTGACCGGTAAGTTAGAGTGAGTTGTTTTGATACTTTTAGTTTTTTTTATATTTTCTTAGGTAATTATTGTGACTTCTTTAAATGTGTTTCCAGTACTACTATAAGGTGAATCGTAGCTGATGGCACATCGAATGATGGTTTGTTTTCCATGCCTGGTAAAAGGAGGAGAGGAGGAAAAAAGAAAATCAACATAAGACAGTTTCGATTTATAGTTGATTAGGAATAAAGTAAACGAGTTCTATACAGTTCGGAAGGAAATTCCAACATTAAATAAACTGTTGCCAATTTAATTGTATGTTATTCGTAATAAATAAGTATATAAAGTAATTCACGATTGATTTATTTTTCATGAAATATCATTATATTACATAGTATAAAACAAAGTCCCTTTTTTGTCTGTCCCTATGTATGCTTAAATCTTTAAAACTACGCAACGGATTTTGATGCGAGTTTTTAAAATAATAGTCTTTAAGTATTTAATAGTCTTTAAGATATTATAAGATTATGGTAAAATTTATATTCAAGTGCGATAAATAAAATACTTATTATGTAAGTATATTATCAAGTGGTCGCGCATGTCGTATCGAGGTGATAGGGTCCCATTTTTAACAATTTGCATTGGGCAAACCTAAAAACATGTTCAATATTGTAAGTATCAGTAGTATATTGCTGTAAGTAGGTAGAGAATTATTCGCCAAAGTAGTTTTTTCTCCAAGAACACTATTCCACGCGGGCGAAGCCGCGGGCAAAAGTTAGTTTTCTATATTATACACCGAACATTCTTCATACAGTCTTATTATAATTCATGTTCAATAATACTAAAGACATAATTAAATATTAACCAGTATCAAGATCGTTTAATCCAATTTCCCCAGTATTGCACACTACAATTTTTTTTTTCCCTATTTGCCATGAGATTCTGGTACACCTATAATAATTAAATTGTATCCTCGAGGAACTTGTGTTACGGGCACTATAGACAACAGAAATGTACAATCCTTTTAATACTTTTATATTATCTATACATAATATATTTAAGATTTTTATTATAATTATTATACATTTAATGCTCTTAGTATTATAAACATCCATAACCCAGGAATACGGAAAACTATTTTGTTCCTTTTGTTGAAATACCAAAACGCTCAATCAGTTAGTCATAGAGTTCGTAAAATAACAGCAATGAGTCAAAATTTTTAATTAAAACTTTGTACATATTTACTTAGTTGGGAATAAATAAAAACAATTTTGTGTTACTTATAAAATGTAAACTGTTTTATTAGGAGCATACCTATTACACGGTATACAATATAAAAATCTGTCTATTATCGGCCGATTCACTAGTATTGCCGAGACTAACCGCGTAAAGCTTATGAAGCTCATGAGGTCTGTTCTTCTTTTCCTAAAGAGAAATGACAATCGTAATTTAAATAAATTTCTCAGTTGTAGTATTTTGCACCTAGGTAACGAGTTTGCTCCGAGTTCTGAGGACCTAAAACCCGTGTTTCATATTATGTTTCATATATTTTGATAGAAAACAATTTTGACAGTTTTCAATAGAAATGCGTTAAATGGCGTTAAATGCATAATATGAATTGCATATGATTCATCTTATGTTCACCTAAAGTGGCCTTTTAGACCCCCTGATAAATAAAAAATTATAAAATTATCGCAAAAAATATTTATCTGAGCAGGGCCCTGTGTAATAAAAGTTACAAGTTGAGAATTTAAATAAGTGACAAATTTGTTAAGTACTACCTTCTGTATTGATACGTGTGTAAGTAGAAGTATACTTCCTGAAGGCTATTTAAGTAGCTGTGTTAGAAATAAGTTGATGTCAAATTACTTAACTCAAGCAACTTCGTCCTAACAATTTTATATTTTCGGGCGTTTCCTCAATATATTAAGGGCACATTAAAAGGCAATAAACATTACTTCGATAGGTTGGCACCGAAGAAGAAACGGGCCTTGGGCCTCATTTTGGTTATGGCGGCCCTGAGCGCTCTAAGATCTGTTTACAAATACAGCGTGATACATATTTTTTTAAATTTGTTTATCATTTATTTAAAGGCCGGCAACGCACTTGCAACTTCTCTGATGTTGCGGGTGTCCATGGGCGACGGTAGTCGCTTTCCATCAGGTGATCCGTTTGCTCGTTTGCCCCCTAGTTTCATAAAAAAAAATCAATGACAGTCACTTGTCAAATCGATACTACTGCTACTACTAATACTAAAGCTCATACCTGTTTCGAGAACTTGACGTTAAATTTTAGGGAAAATTGACCTTTATTATATCTTATAGGGGGAGGGGGGGGTGGGCAGCTCCCCTGCCCCTACCTGGGTAAGCCCATGCAATACATTCTCGCACTAACAATACATTAACTCCGTTCCAGATCCTTCTAGCGGACGACAGGGAGCTGACCCAGTGGGTTCCCCTCAAGAAGATAGTGAAGTACCGGCCAGATAATGTCGAGAAGGGCGAGGTCAAGACGTACGCTCAGAAGGCGGCCGACAAGAAACTCAAGAAGAAGATACTGCCCAGCCTGTTCAAGGATGTGCCTGAGTAAGTGAAGTATTTTATCACTTTTAGGGTTACCCAAAGGGTAAAACGGGACTCTATTACTTAGACATGGCTGTCCATCCATCTGTAACCCGGCTGCCACAAACGTGCCGTTATGTACTGAACCATCACACTGCACTAGCAGAGATTTCATTTCTAGCGTTGCCTGCCTCACTCGTGCGAAACGGCGGAGGCTTTGTTTGACACAGACCCCGCTATTCAATATTGCTATCTTTGTCTTTAATGTGACTTTCTAACGTATCAGACAAAGACAGATTATCAGTTGTACAAATATTATTATTATTAGTAGGGAGAGACTGTATTTAAATTTTCTTTATAAAATTACCTAATTTTTACAAGTCAAAATGGGTCCAAACGACACTATCTTCGTAATATTTAAAATTAGGACTTGTTAAATGTCGAAATGCATAAAAGAAGTCTACATAAGTCTACATATTATATGCATAATGCATGTTAGTTAATCCATGTCTTATTTTGCTATTTATTTATTTTAGGGAACCTGAAATAGTTGTTCCTGTCGAACAAACAAAGAAGAAGAAAAAGAAGAAGAAAAAAAATAAAGAACAAAACGAGGCGTCTGAAACCGCCATCGATGATAATGTCACAGCACCGACGACTGCGAATGGTAAAAATAAAGAAAATACAGAGGAGTTGACTATTGACAGTGAGGTAGAGGCAGCTGATAACACAGTAGTCGAAAATGGTGAAAAGGTGAAGAAAAGGAAGAAAAAGAAGAAGAAAAGTGAATTCGTTGTTGAAAATGCAGCTGATGCCGCGCCAAGTCAATACGTAGACAGTAAACAGAATGGAATTGGTGACAACAAAGACAAAAAGAACTTAAAACGTAAGTTAGACAACACAGAAGAAGCGGTTTCAACAAAGAAAAGGAAAAAGAATAAACAAAAGATGAATCCAAAAAGTAAACAAGACAAAAATAAATTCAAACAAAAGAAACAAAATGACAAAGGAAAGGCTGCTGATCCAATGAGCAACTTGTCCGACGAAAGGTTAAAGGCGTACGGACTAAATCCCAAGAAATACAGAAGTTTCTTGAAATACAAGAAGTTCTAGAATTGTTGTTAATTAGATACTTTTGTATATAACATTTGTTATTTAATAATAAATATTATAATATTTTAAGATATCTTGTTTATATTTAACTACCAATACTGTGACCTACTAACACTAAATATATTTACTCAATACTGCAACAGGCAACTATCTAGACACGCGGTAGCGTGTCAAGCCAAGTTAAGTAACAGAACTGGCGAGCAGCACCGTGTGTAATATTACACGAACCATTACCTTTAACATCTAGCGGTAAAACATACAGTTTATGTATGTATACAGCAGTATATTGCTGTGATTAGAGTTATTCGGCGAAGTAGTTTTTTCTCCAAGAACACATTCCTGAGGGGTAATACTGCTAAATAAAACCTGCATTAATACAATTACAATCAAGTCCCGGTACGCTTATACTCCCAAACGGTGTTTTTATGAACGTTAAACCAACGTGAAACGCGCTCTGATTGGTCGAAACGTCATAAAATCCGTTCACGGTAACATGTCGCTACACTTTCAATCCAAAGAAAGAAAATTGACTCTTTAAATTGTCTACTTTAAATACGAGAATTAAGGTTCAGGCGGGCGAAGCCGCGGGCAAAAGGTAGTATTATAATATACATCCTATTTTAACATAATTCTAATCTGGCATGATTTAAGCTAATACAACTGATTTTTTTTTAGTTCTAACTTCTATCTTAATATATACATTTGGAGCGCCCACTCCCGGTCGCTATCCCACTACTGCCCGATACGGAGACTTGGCTGCCGGGTTTCCCCCCTGGCCCGGTTCTTTCATTAGTTAACCTGCATCCCCCGGGTTCCTCCGGGCGGTCCATATTAATACCGGGTTTAGTGTGGACGTTTTTCTTTCAAAATTAGTTTTATTACGGTTTTTAATGTGTAATGTTGGTAAAATAATAACCAATAAAATTGAATGGCCAATTTCAAGATATCCCTAAGTCCACTTAGGGATTTTATGCACTAGCAGCACTGCTGAATCAGCTAGTCATTCTCTATTTATCTGTATTAAGGCGTGACTCCTGTTCGAAACATTACACAGAAAACATGAAACATTGGGGCGTGGCTATACACATTTGTCTAGGAATAGACAATGTTTTTGTTTTCGGAGACGGACGAAAAACATTCCCGCGCGGGTAGAGAGGGGAAGAAATGTTTCATTTCTTATCTAGTGTTCACATCGTTCACATGACACCTAGGTACAGGTTTTTTAGGGTTATAGTTTTGCTTGTTGTGTTTTTTGTGTTTGTTTTTGTGATCGCTCATAATATACGGCCTGACTTAATTAAAAAACACAAATTTTGTCAGTTTTCAATAGAAATGCGTAAAATGGCGCACATATTTATGAGTTGAAAAAAATACTTTTATGAAACATGTTGAAAAAAAGTGTTTACATATTCTATGCTTTACATTATCTATGACTTGACATTGACAAGCGGTTTGTGTGTCTCTAACTCCCCTTGTCTGCGGCTCACCGCCATGTATCATGTTTAATTAAGGTTAGTCTTTATCCTACATAATCTTTTATTATTGTTGACAAAATGACTTGAATAATAGAATTTTCATAATGGTTTAATAAACGTCGATGGATTCCATGGAGATTTTATTTTATTTCGCACCTTGTGGAAAGTAACCTCGAAACAATCAACCTGGTTTTTCAACCCAACGTTGTACCTACGCATTCGCTCTGCACCACAGGTTATTGGACCAGTAAGAAAACCAAGAAAGGTAAATTGTTTTTTCAATATTTTCCATTTTTTTTTTCATCGTTGCGAAATATAATATAAAGATGGCGTCTGCCACCGCTAACAATGCTTCTCAAAGCAAAAATATGCAGTCAAGCATGTGCATTGAGCGACTTGAAGGCGTCAATAACTACTTAAATTGGAAATTCAGTATCAAAATGCTTTTAACATTGGAAGATCTTTGGAATTGCGTCGAAGGCACGGATAATGATCCATGTCATGACAGCAAGGCACTCGCTCGAATTTGTCTTAGCATACAGCCTAACTTATTTCAATATGTCCGTGACTGTACATCAGCCAAAGAAGCCTGGAAGCGCTTATCAGATACATTTGAAAACAAAGGTTTATACCGTAGAGTTCTACTATTGCGTCAACTTCACAGAATTGAATATCAACAGTTTAAAAATATGTCTGATTACATTGATGGGGTAATGCGATTAGTTCATCAACTGCATGACATTGGAAAAACTATTGAAGACGCAGAAGTTGCTGAAATATTGCTATCAGGTTTACCTCAGGAATTTGACGTACTTGTCTCAAGCTTGGAAACAGCACAATTGACGGACAGTTTAACCAGTGAACTAGTTAGGACCAGACTTCTCCAGGAAGAGCATAGACAAATCGGCTCCTCGAACACTTCGGCTTATTTTATCAAGAAAAAGATGCCAGTGAACACAACATGTGACTACTGTAGAAAAATTGGACATAGCTCGAACAGATGTTTTAAAAAGAAACGAGACTTAAAATATAAGAAGAAGGAAAATCAAACACTTATGGCTTCAGCTTACCTAGCGTCAAGTGCTGAAGGTTTTGTGATTGATAGTGGCGCTACAAGCCATATGACTTCTAATAAAAATTTTCTTTTAGATATTAAGAAATGTAAAAACATAGTCTCTATAGCTAATGGACAAAAGTTACATAGTAACTGTGTTGGTAAGGTTCCTGTTACATCTAATGTAAGCCTTGATAATGTTCTTTTTGTGCCAGATCTTTCATGTAATTTACTTTCAGTCAGTCAACTAGCCAATAAAGGCTTCACAATTGTATTTTGTAAGGATGAGTGTAGGATCTATAATGATTGTGAAATCTCAGGCAACCAAATTCTATTAGCTAATAAGATAAATGGGTTATATGTATATCAGTTCTCGCAAGTTGAGCCCATCTCTGAACGGGATTATTCCAAGCCCCTGCCTTCCATGCAGAGGACAGTGAGTGCTCATGCTGCCTGCAGTGTGCCTGTATCTACATGGCATAAGCGTCTTGGCCACTTATCAGAAAAAGGTATGAAAATACTTGGTGGAGGGAACCAATGTGTAGGTGTTGTTTTGCAGCCAGCGGACAATGTGCCTGGTAGCTGCGTATCCTGTTTGTCTGGAAAGATGAGTGACTCATCTTATCCTCGGACAACTGAAGGACGTGCTACTTTACCTTTGGACCTCGTGCACTCGGATGTTGTGGGCCCGATGCAAGTCAGCAGCTGGGGTGGAGCTAACTACTTGCTCACATTTACTGATGACTCTACCAGAAAAACGTGGGGATATCTCATGAAATATAAATCTGAGGTGAGTTCTCATTTTAAATCTTTTAAAGCTATGATAGAAAAACAGTCTGGTTTGCATATTAAGATTTTACGTACTGATAACGGTAAAGAATACTGTAATAATGACTTGCTAAAGTATCTAGAAAGGGAAGGTATCGTACATCAGACCACTGTACCATATTGCCCTCAGCAAAATGGTGTGGCAGAACGTGTTAATAGGACAGTCTTTGACAAAGCTAGAGCCATGTTACAGGAGTCAGGTTTATCTAATAGGTATTGGGGAGAGGCTGTAATATCAGCAATATATCTCAAGAACCGTTCACCTACACGTGCTTTGCCTGGTAATGGTATACCAGAGTATGCATGGACCGGACGTCCTGTGGATCTTAGCAACTTACGTGTCTTTGGATGTATAGCCTATGCACTTGTTCCTGATGTTAAGCGACGTAAACTCGATCCAAAAGCTAAACGCTATGTTTTTGTTGGATATAGTGATACTTGCAAGGGTTACCGTCTCAGTGATCCAACAAATCCGAAACAGATTATTTACTCTAGAGCTGTACATTTTTTGGAAAATGAGTTTCTAGATAGTAAAAGGGATAGACTTGTTGAACATGATACTAACAAGGATTTTTATTCATATGAAATTTTATCTAATAATTCTAATTGCATTCAAAATGATAAATTTGATAATAATGATGTAAATGCATTGAATAATTTTGAGACAGATAATAATAATATTGATATTATTAATAATTCAAATGACAAATCCAACTGTGATACTAGCTCTTCTAATAGCGACTCTTATGTTACAGATAAGGAGGTGACTGTACCGGCCTGGTCACCACAGTCTGACAATCTTTATGCCACTGGTGATGAACGAGACAGTTCTTATGTTGATGAAGTCGACGAACCTATGTGCGCCGAGTCTTCTCTACCGGAGGTCTCTTCTCAAGGAGGAGACTTGACTTCGTCGGTTGTGTCCGATGTGTCAGTTTCTTGTCCTGTGCGTAGCACACGTGGTAAGATTCCAAAGCGCTATGAAGACTATGATTTGTCTGCAATGATAGCCGGAGAAAGTTCACTAGATGAACCTAATACTTATCAGGAGGCTATGAGTTCTACCGAGAAGGAGGAGTGGTACAACGCGATGCAAAGTGAGTACGATTCTTTACTCAAAAACCAGGTTTGGACTCTAGTAGAACGTCCTAAGGATGAAAATATCGTCAAATGTAGGTGGATATATAAAAAGAAATATGATGCGACGGGTAAGTTTGTCAAGTATAAAGCAAGATTGGTTGCCCGTGGTTTTAGTCAAAAAGAAGGCATAGATTTCTCTGAAACTTTTTCACCTGTAGTCCGACACTCATCACTTAGGATTTTGTTTGGTATAGCTACTGAATTAGATTTAAAAATTGACCATATAGATGTAACAACGGCATTTTTAAATGGTGAACTAAATGAAACAATATATATGGAGCAGCCACTAGGTTTTAAGAAAAATGACAATGTTTGTTTGTTACATAAGAGCATTTATGGACTAAAACAGGCAAGTCGTATGTGGAATGCTAAAATTCATAGTGTTTTAACACAAAATAACTATAAACAAAGTAAATGTGAACCTTGTATATATGTTAAAAAGACAGAACATGACTATGTAATAATTGGACTATATGTGGATGATTTATATGTTTTTCATAATAACTGTATTGAAAATGTATTAAAAATGTTACAGAAAAACTTTGAAATCAGACACTTGGGAGAGTTGAAAAATTGTTTGGGAATGAATGTCACTAAAAAGCAAGGTTTAATAATATTAGATCAAACTGAGTACATTAGGCGTTTGTTAGATAAATATAATATGTCTAATTGTAAGCCAGTGTCAACTCCATTGCCAGTAAATTATAAGTTTGAAAAGTCTAAAGGTAAAAGTGTAGATGATGATGTATATAAATACAGACAATTATTAGGCAGTCTTATGTATTTATCTGTCTGTACAAGACCTGACATTTCTTATACTTGTAGCCAACTAAGTCAATACAATAACTGTTTTGATGTAAATCACTGGCACATTGCTAAACGCGTCTTACGCTATTTAGCGGGAACAAAGGATTATGGAATTTATTTTATAAAATCTGGTAATTTTAATTTGACCGCTTTTGCAGATGCGGACTGGGCCAATGATTTGCTTGACCGTAGGTCATACACAGGTTTTGTAATAAAAATGGGCAATAGTGTGATAAACTGGGAGGCTAGGAAGCAGCGCTGTAATGCTCTTTCTAGCACAGAGGCAGAATACCTGGCAATAGGAGATGTTTGTAAGGACATTTGTTTTGTAAGAAATTTCATATCTGAAATTTTGAACAAAATTTCAAGTGTTACTGTGTACAATGATAGTCAGAGTGCCCAGAAGTTACTGTATGTAAAAGAATACTCACACAGAAAGACCAAGCATATAGATCTGCGTTATCATTTTATTAAAGACCTTATTCAAAAAGCCTATGTGAATGTAAAGTATTTAGGTACTGAATCTATGATAGCTGATGTTTTGACAAAACCTTTGTGTACTGATAAACATAATAAATTTGTAAAAGGTCTTAATTTAGAGTCTGTAAATCTTTGTGGTAATGTAGAGTCAGTTTGAATTATATGCATGGTAGATGTAAAGTCTGACTTATGGCTTATGTAGAGTCAAGTAAAGTTTGAATTTTATTTGTTTTATAGACAAATGTAAAGCAGGAGGAGTGTTGAAAAAAAGTGTTTACATATTCTATGCTTTACATTATCTATGACTTGACATTGACAAGCGGTTTGTGTGTCTCTAACTCCCCTTGTCTGCGGCTCACCGCCATGTATCATGTTTAATTAAGGTTAGTCTTTATCCTACATAATCTTTTATTATTGTTGACAAAATGACTTGAATAATAGAATTTTCATAATGGTTTAATAAACGTCGATGGATTCCATGGAGATTTTATTTTATTTCGCACCTTGTGGAAAGTAACCTCGAAACAATCAACCTGGTTTTTCAACCCAACGTTGTACCTACGCATTCGCTCTGCACCACAAAACACATAAAGTGGCCTTTTCAGAACTCCTCTTTTCTCCTAGATTCTACACCTACAATCACTAAAACTGTGAGCGCTAATACGTCTTCCTCGTCGGAACTTAGATCGTGTCTGGACAAAATGTTTTGTTTCGACCAAAAACATTTTCTGTAGCTGGAGACAGCTTGTGTATGAAAACAAATGTTTTTGTTTCATGTTTTCTGTGTAATGTTTCGAACAGGAGTCACGCCTTTAGAAAAACATTTTAAAACCGTTCCTAAGTATGTTATTTGCTAAGTCCATTTACTGGAGTTCAAAAAGTTCCTAAGTCCAAAAAGGCCCTAAGTCCACGTCTTTTATTTTAAATACTCTGGGAATATATTCCTTTGGATTCAAGAAAATTTTATTACAATATAATAAACAATAACAATGAAGGTGGAGAACATGCAGCTGAAGATGAAGAAGATAAGTTGGAATAGGTATTAAGAAAAAAATGTTTAATTAATGTAATTAAAACGTATATATTAAGCATACATTTTAAAGAAAAAGATTTAAGAAGATTGATTTAAGAAGATTTCCAAAATAATAATATATAAGAAGATAAAAGAAGAAGAAAAAGGAAAATAGTTTTTATTTAACTGTTTTTATAAGAAAAAAATTAATGTTCGTTTTTATAATGTACCCTAAGTCCAAAATATTTTGTATTAAAAACCATAAGTCCGGCATAAAGTCCCTAAGTCCTATTTAAAAATAATTAAGTCCAGTAAGTTTGTACCTTAATCCAGATTATTTTTTTCACTTTTCTTTAATACTATTAATTTAAAAATTAAAATGAGCACTACAATTACATTTTTGCTATAATTCATGATTCTAAGATATAAGGTGTTGTTTTGAGAAGCAAACGAAATGTTTGCCCCTTGATATTGCAAATCTTTAAAAATGGACTTAGGGACATCTTGAAATTGGCCATTCAAATATTCTTTGACGTACACAAGTGTGGGCAAGTGATATAACTATAAAGTTTACAAATGAGTGCTATTTTGGGTAAGTTACTGCCAAAACTCCCTAGGAAGTTTCTGTAAAGCGTCTACCACTTTACTGAATCGACTGACTTGACTCATTGACTGCACTTGGACTGCACTGATTATTTATTTGAACTTTGACTAGACTTTGGACTTGACGATTTAGAAATTTATATACGGTGTTAAAAACTTAGTCACTGGCTAATGGTTTTAAGCCGCAATGTCATATAATAAAAAAAAGAATTGACATTGACTTTGGATTGCAATTTGACAGTTGACGTCCGTCATTATTTTCTCTCTTTCTTGGTGAGCCGCTCGCGTAGAAGGTATGTGTTTTTAAAACTTGATAAAATCTTTAATTTAAAAGTTGACAGTTAAATACAAGTGCAAATAAATTAGGTACAATGTAAATATTTAAATAATGTAATACTCTTTGTAGAATATTTGCACTGTATTAAGATTAAATTCGATTAAAAACTTAGCCTTCAAGTAGATCATGGCATCTAACCTCTATTGGATGTTGTGAGTGGACAATGAGGCAAAATTAAAGCCACTGACTTGATTCCCAATTGTACGTTAACTAGATCCCACCGTGACCTGGAATTTAGTGTTTACATTTGCAACGGCTAGTGGCGACAAACCTCTCAAACCATCCCGGATAACCTCAGAATTTAACGAGTACCAACTAAACTAGTATCGTTTCGTAGCTCGCCAACATGGTGAACAACCGTGTGCCGTCGGTCTTCTCCAAGACTTATGTCACGCCGCGCCGTCCCTTCGAGAAGGCGCGTCTCGACCAGGAGTTGAAGATCATCGGGGAGTATGGTCTCCGCAACAAGCGCGAGGTATGGAGGGTCAAGTACACGCTCGCCCGCATCCGCAAGGCTGCCCGTGAACTGCTGACCCTTGAAGAGAAGGACCCTAAGAGGCTTTTTGAAGGTTAGTTCATATTTTTGTGACCACATGTTTTTATTTATTCCAAACTAGCTGTTGCCTGCGGCTCCACCCGCGCAGATACAGTATCCCTCGGGAACACTGTACTTTTTCGAGATAAGAAGTATCTCCTTTCCCAGGCATCAAAGTATACCTATCTGTACAAAATTTCATCAAAATTGGTTCAGTGGGTAAAGCGTGAAGAGGTAACAGGCAGACAGATGGACAGACACACTTGCACATTTAAGTATAGATCATACATTTGACTTTCAAACTAATTAATGTAAAGTAGAGGTGTAGAATGAAATTATTTTTTACAACAGTACATATTTACTTCATTATAGAATATTTTGGTATTAACTTATATATTCAGTTGTATATTGTATTGTTTGGTAACTAATTTTAAAGTGATGATAAATATCTGGCAACCTCTTGACAGACTCACACATGTTGATTATACATTATCTGATCACCCAACATATTATTTTAGTTACCCTTTTTTAGTGTTCAACATACTTATTACTGTATTAACATTTCAGGAAATGCCCTCCTCCGTCGTCTGGTGCGCATCGGTGTGCTGGACGAGAAGCAGATGAAGCTGGATTACGTCTTGGGCCTCAAGATCGAGGACTTCTTGGAGCGCCGTCTCCAGACCCAGGTGTTCAAGGCTGGTCTCGCCAAGTCTATCCATCACGCCCGCATTCTCATCAGACAAAGGCATATTCGGTAAGCAATAAATTATTATCAATGATTTACTGTCATTACTTGAACTGCTTTAGTTCCTGATTTCTGGGGTTTTTATCAGTACTTTCTCGATGCAATAGAGCTTTTGATCGGTAAAAGCGTTTGAATCATCCAATCAAAAGCTCTATTGAATAGATAAACTTGTAGCAAAAACCTCAGAAACTAGCCTAAATTACACTTTTATTAGTGCAAGTGAATGACTGTGCTTAGTCACTAGTACTAAACATGTGTGAACTGCAGCTGATTATGGCGAGTGATTAATAATCTGTGTAGTGAGATGAATAGAAATATGTTCTATTTTTCTGCAAGTAGGCCTGTACTGTGCACTCTTCCTTCCTCCCTGACTTGCAGCTTGTCTGGGTGTAGTAAACATGTTTGGAACATCCAGACAAGCTTGATTAGTGTTTATTAGCCAGACAACACCTGCACTCGCACTAATCAAAGTGTAAAATGGCCCTAAGCCATTCAATGATAACTTTCAAAATTTAATTCTGCTAGTTTCTGTACTAGAGGAGATAAAAGCACAAGGGAACCTATTGTCTAATGTTGATACAATGCAGGTAATTGGGAGCCGCACATGACATGCGAGTCAACGGTTATAAATTTGTTCTTAAAGACCACTTGATTACCAACTTTGTTGGCATCAATGTCTTGAAAATGTGTTTATTTACACAGTAAAAGAAAGGTAATGTATTTTCTAATTTATTTTGCAAACAATTTGATAAGATTACTCTAAAAGCGAAGTCAATTCATACTTTTATTTCTGAGGCCTGATGCAAACACATAGTTTACTGATTAGGTTTCCTGATCAGGAATTCAGATCTGGAATTCCCTGTGTCTAGTGTAAACTGTTCGTTATTTTGTTGTTGTATGAACAAAATTCTGAAATGAACATGGGGTTTTTTCCATTTGGAAACAATGTGTGCCATGTTGAACATTTTGCTTGTAAATGGAGCATTCAGGTTTTCGAATCTGAGTTCCTGGTCAGGAAATGTGAGTGTTTGCGTCAGGCCTAGAGGTTAGAGAACAATATATTTTATTTAGTGCCTGTATCACAATCTTCTGGTCGGATGGCTTAATCGGAAGTTCTGTTGCTGCTAACTTATATCTAGAAGCACTTTAATCAGTAGATTGTGGTACAACTTTCAGACAATTTTTCGAAATTGTAATTCAAACTCAAACTCAAAATTTTTATTTCCATGTAGGTTATAATATAACACTTATAGAATTGTCCTACATGATGCCTACCACCGGTTCGGAAACTAGCCCGGCGAGAAGAACCGGCGTAAGAAACTCGCACGGGGCCACCTTTTAGCAAAAAGATGGGAAAATTGTTCTTTTCAAAAAATATTTTACAATGTTGTAACTTAATCTATATAACATTAGTCACAATTTGTCATTGAAGTAACACTATCATAGAGCTAGCGCCCACCGTCGAAAAAGGAGCTCATCGAGAACAAGCATTGGACCACTGCAGATCGCTAGGGGCCTAAAAGCTTGATATAAAACCTTCGGTCTGGCGGTCCTAAACCTGGCAGATTTTTTTTTATTGACCAAAATGTGTGAAGATTTTTTGAGTAAAAAAAGCTCATAAGGAACAAGAAAACTGTTGTTATACACGGCTGCGCGCCAACTAGAAACCGATAAAAATGCAAGTCTGGCAGTCCTACTCTTGACCAGTTTCCAGCCAGACCGCCCTGAACGTGTAAGAATTTTGAGTAAAAATAGCTCATAGAGAACAAGGTCAAGTTATATGTCAATCTGTTCGTCTCCTAATCCTCTTTTGAAAATCGTCGGTCTGGCATGTTCAAACCTGGCCAAAACTCAGCCAGACCGGGATGAAGTTACCTCCTGTGATACTTACTAATAGGTAAATCTTGAGTAATTTGCACTTAATAAAGCGTGATTTTGATAGATTTGTATGTATTCTTTCCGAATTTAAAATTTTCTACCCGATATTGCTACCACTGGATCCGCCATCTTAAAAAAATGGCGATACCTTTCAATATTTTGGCTATATCTCTTTACAGACAAACTTTATGATAAAAATATGTTCCACTAATATGAACTATATATAATTTTCTACAATTTATTTTATGAACATTTTTGATTTGATTGATAGTTTTATTGCTGCAGAGTCTTAAAAGGAAATTTTATTTGTGTTGTTGGCATTTTTTGTAATCAACTATATTCTACTGTTTATGTCCTTTTAGATGATATTTATATCGAGAAGTTTATAAATAATTATAAAGACCGCCAATTTATGAAGGCAGCCATTTTGAATTAACAATAATATTGAATATACCAAATTTTTGTGTCAATAAAACCTAAAGTATATATTATACTTAATATCAGATCAGAATATCAAAGATAAAGGGGTCAAACTTCTATTCGAAAGTTGACTGCTTACAAAACTGAAAGTTTTGCAATATCACCAACACAAATAAAATTTCACTCTAAGTCTCTGCAGCGCTAAAACTATCAATTGACACAAAAATGCTCATTAAATAAATTGTAGAAAATTGTATATAGTTCATATTCGTGGAACATATTTTTATCGTAAAGAGATATAGCCAAAATATTGAAAGTTATCGCCATTTTTTAAAGATGGCGGATCCAGTGGTAGCAAATTTTAAATTCGGAAATAATACATACAAATCTATCAAAATCACGCTTCATTAAGTGCAAATTACTCATGATTTACCTATTAGTAAGTATCAAAGGAGGTAACTTCATCCCGGTCTGGTTGAGTTTTGGCCAGGTTTGAACATGCCAGACCGACAATTTTCAAAAGAGGATTAGGAGACGAACAGATTGACATATAACTTGACCTTGTTCTCTATGAGCTATTTTTACTCAAAATTCTTACACGTTCAGGGCGGTCTGGCTGGAAACTGGTCAAGAGTAGGACTGCCAGACTTGCATTTTTATCGGTTTCTAGTTGGCGCGCAGCCGTGTATAACAACAGTTTTCTTCTTCCTTATGAGCTTTTTTTACTCAAAAAATCTTCACACATTTTGGTCAATAAAAAAAAATCTGCTAGGTTTAGGACCGCCAGACCGGCGGTTTTATATCAAGCTTTAAGGCCCCTAGCGATCTGCAGTGGTCCAATGCTTGTTCTCGATGAGCTCCTTTTTCGACGGTGGGCGCTAGCTCTATCAGTTATTCATAAAATTATAATATGTTACAAGATGATCATAACATAACCTTATTTCACAGTGTCCGCAAGCAAGTGGTCAACATCCCCTCGTTCATTGTAAGGTTGGACTCGGGCAAGCACATTGACTTCTCCCTGAAATCACCATTCGGTGGTGGCCGTCCTGGTCGCGTCAAGAGGAAGAATCTGCGCAAGGGACAGGGTGGTGGCGCTACCAACGACGAGGAAGAAGATTAAGCAATAAATGATAAACATCACTACCTCTTTTTTTTAAATATATCTAATAAATAATGTATCCGAAGAACTTGTGGGGTCCAACATTGAACCCCATAAGGCTGCGGCCTGGACCGCCAGCGGGCGGCGCGTCTTGATCAAATACATAGATTTGTGTGAACTGTTCGATGCGGCCGCACCACCCGCTGTCGTCGAGAACAGTTTCCGCCCGCTCCGAACGCTGGTGTCTCAAGCCGCAGCCTGGCACAAGTTCTTCGAGTTTCAAGAATTTGATATATTTTAATACTTTTATACTATACATTTTTTTACTACCTAAATGATACACACCCATAACCCAGGAATATAGAACATTTTGTTCCCTCGGTGGGATTCGAATCCGCGGCTTGAGCGCAGACAGGAACGAAATGTGTATAAAAAAATGTGTGCGTTACGATTGCTCCGCCAAGTTATTTAAACAGAAAAAAACTTAGCCAAAAAAATTGTCGACATTTGTCAAAATCGAAGGGAACAAACCAAAAATTTGTCAAGGTAGAAATAAAGAAGTTACAAGGATTTAAAGTTGGCCGCGCGAACGTTACGTGGAGGATTGCGCGGCCATGAAGATCTCAGGAATCACGTGGGTCAGAGAACTAATTCATTTTGTCATTTGAAGATTGAATTTGTCAAAAATTGTCGAAAAACGAATTAAGTTTATAATTCAATATTTTAAGAAATATTTACCTTAGAAGTTATGGCCGCGCAATCCTTCACTTGTAATTTTTTAATGTTGATTATTTCTTTATAACTTAACACGTTCAGTGCCACCGACTCACCTGTATAGTTCACGTAAATTTGATTCCAGTGCCGACGACTCGCCTGTATAGTTCAGTGTTTTTCACTAATATTTCCAAAATGCATCCGTATTTTCTGCTCAAAATTATAGTTTAGACTAAATATATGCTAAACTAAAGATTTATGCAGTGGGCCGGGCGTGGAGATCCCGTTTATTTTTGAAAGGAAAAAAACGATTATGCAATGCCATGAACTACACAGGTGAGTTCCCGGACATAGATCCTCAAACTGGAAATATGTATGACTGTATGTACATGTTAGAAAACGACGTCAACATAATAGCATGGACGACCATGGATAGCATGGAATACTTGTGACATGGAATTAATATACAACAAACTAGTTTCATTAGAATCTATATGGTAGGTATATATATTATAAGTCGTGTTAGTTACACTAATTATAACTGAAGAACGGCTGAACAGATTTTTATGATTTTTGTGTTTTCGGATTTGTCTTCGTCGGGAATAGGATAATAAAATTAAAAAAAAAAAAATTATTATTATCAGTAAAATGTTGTTTCACGTATAGACATTATTATTGTTGCATATTAATAAGTTATCATTTAATTTTAATTCAGCAGATTTTAAACTTTTTTAAAAAAGGTTTATTTTTTAATTATTATCAATTAAATTCGTCGTTTCCACAATAAAAATAATACATTTTAATCTAAAGCCCGTATTAAAATATTTCAGGGTAAAATTGACTATTTACAAGTATTAGAAATTCAAAATATAACCTTAACAATAACCAATGTTTTAACCCATTCCATGCGGCAATAAAAACTACACTTATTACCCAGGTGCGGGGACGGTTTTCGTCGCGACGCCGATGGGCGTCTTCCGCACCTCAAAGGGTAATAATAAGACGCCGATCGGCGTTTTCAGCACACTATTAAAAAAATAATCATTATTATTAACATAACAAATTAATAACAGGGGTGGCAAACCTTTTCTTAATTTCCGTAAGCATATTACGCAGATCACACATAGCTAATACTCCGATTAATTTAGACAATTGAAATAACACAAATTTCGACAGAATCAAATATTGGTGGAGACCTTGGGTTTGCCCTAATAAATTGAAATTTAAAAGTCCCCATCAATCCCATATGAGCTTACAAAGTTATGCGGGGTCAAAGGTCAACATTTCAGGTTTTTTGGGTTTTTCTCGAAAACGGTAAGTTTTATCAAATAATACTTCAGAACGAAGTTGTAGATATCAAAATTATCTACAAAAATGGTTCTTATGTTTTTTTCCCTAATTATCACCGTTACTGAGATATCTAGTGCGCTCTAGTGCGAGGTGGACTTACTTTTGAAGTACTGACTTGTTCATCCTCGCGTTGTATTTTTGCTGTTTGAACGCGCTAATCTCAGGAACTACTGGTTCAAATTGAAAAAATATTTTTGTGTTGTATAGTCCATTTATCGAGGAAGGCTTAAGGCCATATAACATCACGCTGCGACCAATAGGAACGAAGAATCAGTGGAAAATGTGGAAAAACGGGGAAAATTTTTCATCTTTGGGGGTTCCGTTGTCTGTTTGAACGCGATGATCTCAGAAACCGCTTGATCGATTAAAAAAAAAATGTGTTAGATACTCCATTTGTCGAGGAAGGCTTTAGGCTATATAACATCACGCTGCGACTAGTAGGAGCGAAGAATCAGTGGAAAATGTGGAAAAAATAAAATTATTCATCTTTGAGGGCTTCCGTTGTCTGTTTGTACACGCTGATCTCAGGAACTGATTGATTTGAAAAATTATTTTCGTGTTAGATAGTCCATTTGTCGAGGAAATATTTAAGCTATATAACATTAACCTGCAACAAATAGGAACGAAGCATCAGTGAAAAATTTTACAAAAAACGGGGAAAATTATTCATATTGGACAGATTTTAATGATTTTTTTTTGTGTTTGTTCAAGTGGATTCAAGAATGGTTTAGATTTGCAATTGGACCCAATAGGTGGCGCTGCTGTCAATACGTTAACAAATTTAATTCTAAGGCGGTACGAAGTTCGCTGGGACAGCTAGTATGTATATATGTAGCAAATATGTGCATATAATGTAGAACGTGATACTTACAATCACGATATCTCAGGAACAATGATACTTAGAGAAAAAATCATTAAGACCATTTTTGTAGAGAATTTTGAGATCTACAATTTTAGACTGCAGTATTTTTTTGATAAAATTTACCGTTTTCGAAAAAAAAATCAAAAAACCTGAAATGTTGACCTTTGACCTCGCATAACTTTATTAGCTCACATGGGATTCATGGGGACTTTTAAATTTTTATATTTTAGGGTAAACCCAAGATCTCTACCAAAATTTGGCTCTGTCGCATTTTTTGTTATTTGACCCCTATTTTCATGTCTAAATTTACCGGAGTATAATATTAATATCAACTTTTTAAATAATATTTTTTATAACCTGAATATAATTATGATAATATTATGACTTTTTTTTGAGATTTGAGGTAGTAGGGAATATATTATATAATATATTATGCATATTTTTTGTTTCTATCTTTTTTTATAAATATATCGTATAACATCATTGTATTTAATTTTGAGATAAATTAAACTTAATTCTTACCTAGATTTAAGTTTTTATGTATGTGTAATGTGATATGTTGTTCATTTCAAAAATGTTCAAAAGTGTTCATTCATTAAGACAAAGCATTATATGTTTTTATCTGAGGAAATTGCTTTTATTTTAAATACTTCAAATTCTTTTCCTTCAGGTGGCGTTAAAAAACTCATTTACTACTCCGATATGTTCGGAATATTTTTTGGACTTTTCGCAACTACAAATGTTCATTGACTAAAGCTAAGCATTGGCTATGAATGAAATTGGTTCCATTGATGTCTTTGTATTTGCCCGCGGCATCGTGGATTTCGGCCTGTTACAGAAAATTATGTTTATTTTACCCACACAAACTTAAAAACTATAGTAAATTCTCATCTTGGATTAAAAAATTAGTGGTATTTTCGTATTCAGCACCCCATGAACCCAGAAATCTCAAACCCATGTTGGTATTTTTTACCAACTCGGGCCCGTATCTTTGATTAAAAATGAGTGTTAATTCCGTAATCAGCACGCCTATATAAACCTTGAAATTGACACCCATGTCGGTAATTTAGAAAAACTCGTGTCCGCCATCTTGGATTCAATAATGAATCTTAATTTTGTAATCAGCATCCCCATAAACCTTGAAAATTGTACCCATGTCGGTATTTAAAAAAAATCGTGTCCGCCATTTTGAATTAAAACATATTTAGTGCTTTTTTCGTAATTTAATATCCTTACCTACTTCTATTCTCGCCTAATTTATAAGAATAACCTATGTTCCAAATTTCACGATTTTTAGATCCAGTAGGTAGTTTTGGCGTTTAATTGATAGATCAGTCAGTAGTCAATCAGTCACAGCCCGGGCGTTACCTCTTATATTTAGGTATATAGTATAGAATATAGCTATAACAATATTACATACTATTATAGATGTTTATGGTATTACAGTTGGCTGAAAATTTTAAGAAAATTTTATTAAAACCAAAGGTTGTCAATAGCTGGAAAACGCCTTTAGGCGTCTTCCGCATCTAAAAAGGAATTGGCAATTTTGCAGAAAGTTGAATTTGTTGAAACGGCGTGCATTATCTTATTGTATTTTCAAAACTTGAGCATATATTGCAGGTATAAACTTTTATAATTTATTTTAGCCAAAATATAAGCTACTAAAAAAAGACGCCGATGGGCGTATGCCGCATCTGAATGTGACGCCCAAAGACGCCGATGGGCGTCCGCCGCAGCGAATGGGTTAAAAGATTGACGACCACTGCTTAAATTACGAAACAAACTTACCTTTTATTTTATCCAAAGAGTTTTTTGTCATTTTTACAAGCTGAATAGTCCTACAACAACACCTAACACTTTTTAATTGCGTTAAACACCTTAGTTACACTGTAACGACCACAGAAATAACAAAAAATTGAATTTACCCTTACGCAGTACCAGTGAACTCATATGGTGAGTCGATTCAATTCATATTGCAGTGCCGGCACAACTCACCTGCTGAGTCCGCCGTACAATGTAGGCGGCATTCGAGAAGACATCATGAAAATCGTAGTGGCAGCGAAAGTGTTAAGACTTAGTACAAAAAACTGTTACTGGAAGAAAGGTCCTAATTTGTCGAAACTAGTGAAAGCAATAAATGTTACAAAAGCTTAATTAAACAGACAAATCAGTCCGAAACAAAAAATTCATGGCCGCGCGGTCGAAACGTTACTTTATACGCTGATATCTCATTATCTGTAATTACTAGGATTTCAGTGTGAATACCCATTTATTCGACATATTAACCTGATTAGAATGACATATTGTTTTACCCTCAGAACAGTTTTCAACGCGTGTAATCTCGAAAAATATGTTCTCTCGTACAATGTTCGAGCAGGGTAACCATAATTTTGATTTAATTTGGGAATACCTCTAACTGGAGACTTGCAATTATATTGAACAACATCTAACTCAATTTGCAAAAGTATTAGTATTGTGGCGGACCAATCAGCGCACAGTCCTGAATCGCGCTATCGAAGCTTTCTAAGATCGGCGATATATATGGAACATCTGAAAGTCACTACAGTGGGCTTCGGCCTTACCGTGCATAGCACTTCGCTCGGTCGGAGATCTCCCTTTGGGGCTTGCCACCACTATTCCCACATTGGTGACCCTCGACAGAACACTCCTGGATATCATCATCATCACTCCCCACCCCTCCGCACCACGCCAACCAGCTTCAGCCTCTTCGGGTACCTCCTCGACCACCGGTCGCAACGCAGCGCGGCCTGGTCGAACCCTCATCGGCTTCAATGGGCAGTCCACTACACGGACCGGTCAGCAAGCAGAGCATGAAGCACCTCTCCTGGTCAGCACACGTAGCTACAACGATCAGTAAGCAGAGCACTCGGCACCTCTCCTGGTCGTCACATGTAGCTACAACTATCGGTCAGCAAGCAGAGCACTCCTCTTATGTTGCGATCCGAATAAACACAATTCACACAGCCAAGTTTCAAACAAGATTAACGGCTCATTTTTTAGGGTTCCGTAATACTTAAGGAACCCTTATAGTTTCGCTCTGTCCGTCTGTCTGTCTGTCCGCGCCTCTAGCTCCTGTAATTATAAATATAAATTGATGAAATTTGGTGCAGTTATAGATTGTGTATAGATCACGGTTTCGGGATTATAAAAAAATAATAATTTTATATTTTAGGGGTGGCTCTCTATACATGTGAAGTGGGGATGAAAAATATTTTTTCACTCTACCTCATCGTGTGGGGTATCGTAGAATAGGTCTTTTAAAATAAAGGCAAGGTTTCATACGTTACTTTTTTATAAAGTTGACCATTTTCGAGTAATCGGCCTCCAAAGTAGTTTGTAAGTTGGTCCCCCCCTAGCATTTTTAAACTATAGGAGATAGAAACTTGCAAATTTCCATGCTAATAGATCATGCTAAAAACTCTTTAGGAAAATTATTGTGAAACAAATTGGACAGTAACTTTTGGAGTAATTAAAAAAAAGCATATTACGCGTTAATAGTTACGGAACCCTCCTTAGACATGTCCTGACATGCTCTTGGTTAGGTTATTAAGAATCTAAGCGGCTATCATTCAGTCGGTGGTCCGCTGGCTAGCAGTTGTGCGAGTGAGAAATCATAATCATTATGATTATGATCTAATTATTATATTAGAGTGAGAACCCAAAAGGCAAACTCGCGTCGATCCTTCGCAGATAGCTTTCGCACGACTAAATGGATCAACCAAAACAGTCAGTCCACCGGCATATTTTGTTAACATCTTAAAACGTTGTCATATAAAAATTTGAAGTTTTTCTCTATGTAAGATTATTTTATTTATATTAAATCCTTACCCCTTTACTATTAAAAATATTTACACAATGGATAAGTACGCTATACAATGTTTTAGTTACGCGTTTATAGTTACGGAACCCTCCTTAGACATGTCCTGACATGCTCTTGGTTAGGTTATTAAGAACCTAAGCGGCTATCATTCAGTCGGTGGTCCGCTGGCTAGCAGTTGTGCGAGTGAGAAATCATAATCATTATGATTATGATCTAATTATTATATTAGAGTGATAACCCAAAAGGCAAACTCACGTCGATCCTTCGCAGATAGCTTTCGCGCGACCGAATGGATCAACCAAAACAGTCAGTCCACCGGCATATTTTGTTAACATCTTAAAACGTTGTCATATAAAAATTTGAAGTTTTTCTCTATGTAAGATTATTTTATTTATATTAAATCCTTACCCCTTTACTATTAAAAATATTTACACAATGGATAAGTACGCTATACAATGTTTTGTCCTTGTCTGATATATAGAAAAAGTAGCTTGACAAAAAAACTCTTTTTATTAATTATTAGTAAGGGAGTTAACGTATACCTTTTTATTATTACATTTCCTCCTTCACTGGTCTAGTTGAGTATTTCTAAAAATAATAAAGGCCCTTCAGGACGGAAGATATATTTGGGGTTAATTAATTACCAGGAGGCATAGATGTATTATATTCTGCCAGGAGGTCTCAAATAATAATATTTTTAAATAGATAAAGTTTATTAATAAGGTACACAAAATTTACAAAATGAATGTGTTTCAATGTGAGATAAAATTAAAAGTTTAAAAATTTGACATTACTGTTCTAAAGAAAACATTTAAAAATAAAAATATAATGTGCTAATATGAAAATGATAAAAATTAAAACCAAAATCAATAAGGCAAAAACAGATAAAACAATAAAAAATAACAATAGTCGTGTAGTGTGACGTCACACACGCGCGTCACCATTGGTCGCGACTCGCGACCAATAGTGACGCGTTTCGCAATTTATTTTTTATATATATTTTTTTTCGGTTTAAATAAGAACTAAATTTTAAAAAATCCTTTTAGTTATAATGTGACGACAATAAAGAACAGGGAAAAAATATTTCAGGCTAATTAAATTTTCATGCATATTCCTTATTGTTTCAAATTCAAATTTTCAAATTCTTTATTAAACACACATTATAACATACAATAGAATAAACAAGTAATATACATCACATCAATCTAATCCCATGCTAAGTTATGACTTGTGTTATGGCAATCAGACAATGGATACACATTTAACAATTTTATACTATGGTATATTATTACACACACTCACACAGACACACACTACACAAACACACTAAAATAGTTTATCACGTAGTTATTGTCTTTTTCGGCGACGTGATGCGCGCTTCGTTGGGGAGTCTCCCCCGGAATCTTCGGTAAACTACACCCGACGGCCAGAACGCCTCCACCTCCAGGGTAGACAAAAGTGTAGTCGGCACTCTTACCACAAAGGAACTGAAGTTCACTTTGTGGCGAGACTGCAGACGCTCAACCCTTAAGGTGTAGGTGGTCTTCTCACGGATGTAGCTCACGACGTCTTCCACCTCCATGGACCAGTGCAGGCGGGACACGTACAGCTGCGTTGCGGGTACCTCACACCGTAAGCGCAGCTCGGGTACGTAGGGTGCGGTGCCGCGATGGTTGCGGACGGCAGGCTTCCTCTTCTTTCTTCTCTCCACCAGAGTGAAGCCCTCCTCATCGCACCTCCTGCTCTTGTCCTCGGCCGGTTGAAGAGATTCAGCCTTGCGGTCCGTGGGGGTGCGGGGTAAGCAGCTACACTGGCATACTTTTTCTGCTGAGTCGATGGATTCTTCAGCTTCGGCTCGATCGCTAGCGACGAGGCTTCGGCGGTTGTTGACCCGTCCAATTCCGCTGACATGGCCAACGACGAGTCAATCTGCGCCCCGCGACGCGTGTTTACGTAGGCAAACGGATGATCGGGTGACCTACTTAGAGAATTATTACTTTTTATTTGCAATAATTCACTTCGCAAATCACAGATGGTATTTTCGGATGCATCCAGTCTACCTCGCATCTCGTCCAGCTCTGCCTTCATGGTGTTAAACTTTCTCAGCAGGCTGGAGACGTCGACGTGATCCAAGGTAACCACCGGCAGCTTGTGGAGATTCTTAGCCACAAAGGCCGGTACGGCCACGGGATCCGTCTGCTTCAACAGGGTGATGATGTCCTGTAAGCTACGTTCGCCCCCATCTCTTCTTCTTGATGGTAACATCTGCGCGGTCTTGCCGAGCGCTTCATAGAGCATCAGCTTGGCCTTGCAAATCTCCTCGTTGGTGTAGGTGGACTTGCAGAGCTGCACGATGCCGTCCTCGTCCATGGTGTTGATGACGTGTTGGATAAACGCCAGCAACTCGTTCGTAATGAGCGCCATGGTGACGTAGCGGCAGCGAGCCGCGACTCACGAAATATTAAATATTATTTAATATTTGCAACATGTGCCGATTCGCGGAGCGCGACCGCTTGCTAGCGCTCTACGCACGACACTTGCACAACATTAACAAAGGCACCAAACCGCTCTATGGAACTGCCTGTCTTTATTACATAATATGGCAGTTAACGATACTGGCCACTTGATAATTAGCAAAAATCAACGCTCATTGACCTGGGTCTGCAATCTTGACAAAGATAGCGATCGCTAAGTTAATGTTTTTTTTTTAACTCATAACTTACCAAATTTAATTTTACGAGTAAATGGTCGAAATTCGACTATAGGAAATGTCTGTGACCAAATTGATATTATTGATGAAATATATACCTACATTTTCGTCTAGTAGAGCTAAAGGTATATTAAATCAAAATTATGGTTACCCTGCTCGAACATTGTACGAGAGAACATATTTTTAGAGATTACACGCGTTGAAAATTGTTCTGAGGGTAAAACGATACGTCATTCTAATCAGGTTAATATGTCGAATAAATGGGTATTCACACTGAAATCCTAGTAATTACAGATAATGAGATATCAGCGTATAAAGTAACGTTTCGACCGCGCGGCCATGAATTTTTTGTTTCGGACTGATTTGTCTGTTTAATTAAGCTTTTGTAACATTTATTGCTTTCACTAGTTTCGACAAATTAGGACCTTTCTTCCAGTAACAGTTTTTTGTACTAAGTCTTAAGTTATAAAGAAATAATCAACATTAAAAAATGACAAGTGAAGGATTGCGCGGCCATAACTTCTAAGGTAAATATTTCTTAAAATATTGAATTATAAACTTAATTCGTTTTTCGACAATTTTTGACAAATTCAATCTTCAAATGACAAAATGAATTAGTTCTCTGACCCACGTGATTCCTGAGATCTTCATGGCCGCGCAATCCTCCACGTAACGTTCGCGCGGCCAACTTTAAATCCTTGTAACTTCTTTGTTTCTACCTTGACAAATTTTTGGTTTGTTCCCTTCGATTTTGACAAATTTCGTCAATTTTTTTGGCGAAATTTTTTTCTGTTTAGATAACTTGGCGGAGCAATCGTAACGCACACTAAAAAAATTGTGGACAAGTACCTATATAATATATTTTTTTCTACTGTGATGTTAGTGCCACAAGCTACAGAAGTCGTCAAATATTGGAATAAGCACACATATCAGAGAGGACTTTAATTTAAAAGCCATAAGTAGAAATCTACCAAACACTCAGTGAAACAAGCGACATGAAACTCAAAATGGCAGCCACTGACCACTTCTGACCACTAGTGCCTAGGCCTAGGCACTACTTTTTTTTTTATGAAATTAGGGGGCAAAGGCACCTGATGGAAAGCGATTACCATCGCCAAAACTCAAAACTACTACTGATATTCATAGGTACCCTATGATCTATAAATAATAATTTTGCTCTATAAAAATGTGTGCTAGTAGGAAAATAGCTTTGTTTACTTGTACTTTCAGTAAATATGTAGGTACCTACTCTGTTTGGACCCTATGTTATAAATAGGTAAGTACAACACGTCGGAAATATCTGCGAACCTGGTTTAGTGACGTCATGCAAATTGATATGAATATTTCACCAAACACAGAAACAATAATGCGATTATTAAAGCGAGAATAGATAGGTAATACACATATGTCGGTAATTGCGTTGGCAACTTTACTGGATAGGCGCGAAAACGGGGCGAAGTCCGGTAAAGTGCAAGGGAAGCGCATTCCAGCGAGGTTCGCAGATATTTCCGACGGGTTGTAAAAACCTAAACAAAAATAAAATTTTACCAGTATTTGTGTTGCACGGTAAAGCTGCGTATCGACTTCGTGCGGCAAACCATCGAACATTGGCTGATGGCTCGCGCGGCAGCCGCGCGTCAACAACAGCTTCGTATTTCATGACACTGCTACATGGTTGTCCGCGCGTCAACAACAGCTTCGTATTTCATGACACTGCTACATGGTTGTGCGCGCGTCACAACAGCTTCGTATTTCATGACACTGCTACATGGTAGTAAACAACCATAGTAGCATTCTATTCTATATTTTTTTCATCCACCAAAAAACTATTTGCATCTGTATCTCTTGTGAATAAGATGATAAATAATGATAAAAGCGGCAACTACACGTTGTCGACGATCTCCGTAGCTCAGTGGTTAGCGCGTTGGCGCTAAAGCCGGGGGTCGCGGGTTTGAATCCCGCCAGGGAACAAAAGTTTTCTGTGTTCCTGGGTCATGGATGTGTTTTAACTTTTAAATGTGTGTATTTTATAATGCAAATCTTAAATATATGTATAGTATAAAAGTATTAAATATATTATTTTCGTTGTCTGGTACCCGTAACACTAGTTCTTCGAGAACTTACCACGGGGCCAGATTGACGTGGTGTGAAAGCGTCCATAAATATTATTAGGTACTAAATTAACACTCGGTTGATGGATCAGCTGCCGCTAGTCAGCCTCGCTACCGGCGACTTGTGCGCTAAAATGGCTTGCGAGCCAAAACATAGGTTTGTCGCGGTCGAACAATGCACGCAGCTTTACTGCGTTCCATGCTTGCCGAAGATCGGCAAGCCTCCAGTCTCCACAAGCCCCAAGCACAGTAACAGAGAACAGTAAAAATATCTACATACAAACTTACCGCGATCGCTTAAATGTGTACACTACGGCCGCTGTATCTTGACGGGTCTGAAGTTCTGAACATAGGCTCTGCGAACTTTAGCGCATGTACAACTCGTGAAGAAAACTGTTATTGTATTATTTTTATATACCTATGTACTAATAAAATTTCCCTAATACAGTTGACCAATTAATACAAATAAAATAAATACGAAAACACTTAGAAACAGCTAATGCGCAACCTTCTGCGCGAAGTTCAGACTCGCCAAGATACATCGGCCGTATTGTAAATAAAAATGTAATTAAAACGTGACAGCCTTTGCACCGAGCGCGAGCGACGGAAAGGTAGGTAAATAACTCTAGGCGGGCGGCGCCTTAGATGTCCTACTGTTCTCTGTTTACTGTGCTTGGGGCTTGTTACTTGCCGGAGCCTCGGCAAGCGTGGAAACGGAGCATAAATACTTGTGATTGTTCTCTTTATTTATTTACATAAGATTGGATCAAAATAGAGTATACCATCTTTCCGCTTGACTTTATAGGCATAGCAAGTCATTTACATGCATTAAGTCATAATAAATATAAATATTAAATACATATGTATGTGAAGCAAATATTTGATATCTTTTATATAAGAATTATGCGAACGGAGAAGTCGTGTTAGGATAAGTTCCTATAAAGAAGATACTTTTACTTGTAAAGAAGAAACCTATGTAAATAGGTAGTGTAGGCACTACCTACTATTAAGTATTCTGTGGCACTACCTAAAAACTCAGCACTGTGGGTAAGAGGAAATGGAAAATACTCCATAAGCTGCTGATTAAGTATTTATTTACTTATTCATGATAATTTATAGGAATAAAGAAATACATGACTCCACTCATGTTAATTTTTTAATTGAATATTTTAACATTTCCAAACAGCCTTAATTTAGTAAGTTCATAATTTAGTGTGCAAAAATTATATTTACTCTGTATCTCACATTTACTTTAGGGGGTAATTTGTTACAGTTCTAATTGTCATTAAATGTTATTTGGTTAAATTGGCAGCTTGTTTTTTTGCTTTGACTAACTCAACTAATTCTTTATACCTCTTCATACATTCCTTCTTTGTACGGTTCGGTATACAGTCCGCTATCTTTTCCCACCTTTCTGATGTGCTCGCCGGGAATGTTTTGATGGCTTGTTCTAGAAGCTCCTGTTCGTGTTTAGTCCAAGGTCTATCTTCCTTAACCTCTTTAGGTACGTCCCCATTTAACTTAGGTTTTGCCGTGCCATTAACTAATTTTGCATCACTTTTGGATATACCGTTGTCATCAACAACACTGGCAACTTTCTTCTTGTCTTTTTCGAATTGGTCGAATGCCTCCTCGTTCGCTGCTTTCTTGAGACTGCTTTTAGAGAAATCTGCACTTTGCAGGTCCTTCGCTTTATTTAAAACCTCCTTAGCATTGTAACGTCTCTCATCAGTGAATGTGCCGTGTTGGTTTAAAAAATTCGCCACCACCTCCCACCTCTGATTGGTTCCGGCGGGAAACAGGTTGACAGCCTTAATGAGTAACTGAGTCATCTCAACAGACCACTCAATGGGTGCTTTTAAAGCTGCCAACTTTTTAGCCTTATTTTCTTCTGATTTTTTCGTCTCAAACAAGGCTTTACGTTCAGACTCTAGTTTTTCATCTGTGTCTTTCATGGCTTTTATGAAAGCATCCCTTCCATTTGCTTCCAAATCCTTAGTCAAGTCTTGTAGCTCAACAATTTGTAACATTTCACAGATCTTCTCCACGGCACTCATATGTGATACTGTTTCATCTTCAGTTTTGGCGTAATAATCATTGGACTTGCAGAGGTCCCTCAATTGTTTGCGCTCTTTACGGAGATTTTTCTTTTGTTGCTCACGCACAGCCCTGGCAGCTTCAATTTTAGCCCTCTCAGCTTCCTCTGCTTTTTGTTTAGCTAGTTGTGCTTCTTTTAATATTCTTTCTTCTTCAGCTTTTTTAGCTTGTACAGCATCCTAAAAAGATGTAAGAGAAGAGACACGTAAGTGGGGAACATTAAAGGACTTGCAAATCTCTAATATATCAATAAATTTTAAGGCCTCGAGCGGCGAGTAGCGGGGTTGCAACAGCGAAACACACATGAAGATCAAACTTATAATACCCCTTTTAAAAAATTATTATCATACATAGGTACTTACATAATAATAATTCTATTTTTTTTTATGAAAAATTGTAAATATATATTTTTTTAATTTATTACAAAATTAAGTATAATTACATGTTAAATATTTCTGAAGAAATAAAATGTTATTATAATAAACAGAGCAGTTAATTAATTAAACACACAGTAGAAAAGAGAGTATGCATTAACCTGTAACAAAATAAGTTTACCTGTCTAGCTCTCTTAGCTGCTAGCTTCTTATCTTTGTCCTCTTGCTTGAATCGCTGAATTCTTGGATCATTACTGTAGGCCAGGTCAACCAGACTTCTAATCCTAGCCATTTCTTCCTTTTTTAGCTTAGCCCTTGCTGCTTTGTTTTGTTTTTCTATCCATCTCCTTTCCTCTCTATCGGAGCCCTTTTCTTTTTCCTCCTCATCCATATAAGAAAACTCGCGCCAGGATTCAAATTCATACCAGAACGAGTAAAACCTTTCAACAAATTCTCGAGAGCTATTTTCGTCTCCCAATAATGGTGCATTCTTCTTTTCCGACCATCTGGCATTCATTTCGAAGTACTTACTGAAGGCTTTGAAAAATCCATCCTTTTTAATCTCGCTCGGTGTCGGAATGGAATCATCAAACTCGGGGTCTACGGAGTCGTACGATCTTCTCGTTTTGGGTGTGCCCAGGGTCTCGTAAGCTTTCGTGATGCACGTGAAATAATCATCATCGCTTTTTACATGTTCGCCCTGCGCCTTCCGCTTGTCGGGGTGATGTTTTAAAACTTTTTGCCTGTACGCGCGCTTTATGTCTTCGTCGGTGGCGTCGATACGCAAACTTTTGATACCTAACACGGCGTAGTGGTCCTGTTTCTTCCACTCCTTCGGGTCCAAGCTCCTGAGATACTCCACGTCGTCCTCGAACACGACTTCCTCGGCCTTATTGTTACACTTTGACGTCGATAGCGAAGCATCTTCTCCGTGACATTTAATTTTAAAGTAGCGAAGAAACGGACCACCGGCGCATTCTACTTTCTTATTTATAAAAGGAGAAGACAGTGCTATAGTACGAATTTTTCCCTCGTTCGTCATTTTATCTTTAATTTGTCAGCTGTACAAAATGAACTCGCTAACATAACCTAAAAGCGAGTAAGGACGTCGGTATACCTTGTCCCCGTTTACGAACACCTTTTGTATTTAAACTATCATAATTATACTATCATAAACACCACATTGATAACAGTATTTTTAAATAAAGGACATACAGCCTATAATAATAAAATATTAATTTTTAATCGACACACCATCAGATACATTTCCGTATTTGTCTGACAAGTGACTTGCAAGTGACAGGTAAGGTAAGATTTCACATTTGACAGTTTAAATAAATCCAGATCAATGACTAAAGAATTCAAAGGACAGGCCCTACCTATGACAAAAACGTGTCCAATTTATCAGCTGATTATGAGCAAAAAATGGCTGCCGAACTAGAGTTGCAATTATGGGTATCGACAGTATCGATATTTTAAATTTTCATAAGTTTTACAATAACTTACATGTATACGTAAATAAAAAACTTATTTTACTAATGACGTTGTACATTTAATTACTTTTATTAATCGATAATATCTTTTAACGGACATCCAAAAAAGTATTCGATGCTGACGATATATTTAGGTATACATTCTATTTGTTCTAACTGGACCACTTTCAAAAAAGTTTTTGTAATATCTTTATTAATCATGTAAGGCTTACCTTTATTTACCATGGGACAGAAGTGCCATTTCTTTATTGAAGTCAACACGCTTAAGTATAATTATTAGTTAAGGATCTTTTAACTCCTAGGTCCTTATAGGTTATAATATTATAACCTCTAAGGACCTAGGTAGGAGTTAAAAGATACTTAAATATTTATTTATATAAGAGCTGAGCCAACTGTATAAATTGGTTTATGACATGAAATTATGCTTTTTTTATTCTTAATTTATGCATACGTAAGTAAAAAAACTTATTTTACTAATGCCATTGTACATTTAACTACTTTTATTAATCGATAATATCTTTTAACTGACATCCTGAGTATTCTATGCTGATTGCTGAGGATAGTTTTATTCTATTTGTTCTAACTGGACCATTTTTTTTTAAATACCTTTATTAATCAAGTAAGACTTAACTTTATTTACCATGGGAAAGAAGTGCCATTTCTTTATTGAAGTCAACACGTTTATCTTTTATTATTTAAGGATACTTTAACTCCTAGGTCCTTAGAGGTTATAATATGGTTAAATATTTATTTTCATACGAGCTGAGCCAACTGTATAAATTGGTATAGGTATGAAATGAAATGGTGCTTTTTTTATTCTTTATTTAGGTACTTTTGATGTACAGCGTAAGTCAGTCCACTCCCATCGTAACCTAATCTTATACATAATGACAAGATGCTTTATTTGGTGAAAATATGGTTACAATTAATAGGTGTTACATTTTTATAGCTTGGCAAATAATTAGTCCTTGTGGCATCGACAGATGGAACTAAAAACTTTTTGAACTATCTAAGGTGGAATAGAAATAAAAAACAAAGGAATATATCCACTTATATTAAAATGAATAAGTCTATCCATTTCTAAATAAAATTAAGTTTGTTCAAAAACTGGCTATGCTATTCTCTTGACTGGGTCCGGGGAATTATATTTTCTTCTCCAGCTTTCAACTATAATTTGCTTATTATATCACTTTTCGGAAACCTATAAAAAACAAGTATTATTAGTTTTATCATTTGTCAAATAATTTTGGTCACAAAAATATTATTAAAAGCTATCAAACTTATATTTTTAAAACCACATCGAATACATTCAGATTGCTTTTTGAGACATAACACAAATGTAATTATTATCAATTATGTTTTTATCGATGTAATTATTATTTGTACCTTTATCGATAACTATTACAAACGGTAGGTAGGTACAACACTTTTCAATTACGTAAATAAATCTAATGACTTAAAATGCAATTTAAAGGACTGTTCTAATGAAATTTAAGTGGATATGAATATAATAAATGAAAAAATCAAATTGCAATGCAATTATTTCATGAAATGTTTATAGTATTGCATAAAACCGGCTACTAACCTGCGTAAGTACAATTGAGGTTGATTTATACTCTTTAATGCATTGCACCTTGCAATATAACGTTTAGGCATGTTAATTATCACTTTTACAACATTCAAATAAAATTTTAAAGAATAAGTCTTTATAATCTCTTGGAAATTCTTAAATAAACAAAACATAAACAACCTTTTGACAGGAGACCTACCACAGTTAATTGACAGTTAATGAGCAGAAAATGGCGGATCGTTCCACATTTCGTTAATTGTCAAAGTTTTGAAGTCTAATGTTTCTAAAATGAGCAAAAACAAAAATACTGCTGTTTCTTCTAACATGAAAATTATTGCATTAGATAGAAAGAGACCAAATGATATTTCACCGTCTGTCTCATATTTCCATCATATTTGTATAAGCGCTAGTATGTATAGAACTGTAAGGGCCCCTCCATGTATATACCTCAATGATCCAGATACATGTACTACCAACTTGCTACCAACCCTACAACCACTAGGTACCAACATACGGTAATAAATCAGCTGACGAGTGTCACTGTCAAAACATCATAGGAAAAAAGTGCAAAACATGGTCAAAAGACAAAACATCTGTGTCTCGTTTCTTTAAATATATTTGTGAAAATTTGGTGTAAATATAATAAGACTTATATACCTACTTTTCAGGCTTGTGTTATAAACAATTTAGTTGGTGGGTCTGTAAAATGGAGGACATCTCGTATAATAATATGTTCAAACCGATAATCCTAGTGACCGGTTTCGGGCCATTCTTAAACCATCCAGTGAACGCGAGCTGGGAAGCCGTGAAGCTGATGAATAAAGATGAGATAGAGAGCAAGCACAACGTGGAGCTGGTGCAGCTCGAGCTACCCGTGACGTATGAGAACGTGGATGAGTTCGTTCCCGCGCTGTGGGAGACGCACGAACCGAAGGTAAGATAGCCAATTTTTTACCGACTTAAAAAAGGAGGCTCTTTATTTTTGTTGAATGTTCAGACCATCTCTTTATAAAGTTATGTCATGAACGTATAATACGTTCATGAGTAATGTTTACAATGTACAGTATCTCTGCATATCCGTTATCCGCTGTGAACATAAATATATTTGATATGATTATCCCACAAAATATGATTAAGCTTAAACAAGAAAACTGTAGGATACAATATTCCAGGTGAAGATAAAACTTTATTTAATAAAGCTCATCTTAATTTCCAGCTAGTGATCCATGTGGGTGTATCAAATATCGCAAAATGTATGACAATAGAGCAACAAGCACATAAAAAAGGTTACCAGAAGATGGATTATTTTAACAAGTGCCCAGCAAACCATGTGTGCTCTGCGGGAAGTGCACTCCGGATATGCACCAAGCTAAATGTGCAGGACATATGTGAAAAGTTTAATGATGGCAACCCCATAGCTGATACTACTGCAGAGCTTTCTCTTGATGCTGGCAGGTAATAATAAATAACATTGTGGCTGCTGCACTCCATTAAGAGTTATTTCTGAGACCTCTGAGATCCTACGAGAGCACAGGCGAGGAGTCCATACAAGCCGGCTTACCTTATGATTTATGAATATTGCTTGTTTATAATATATATATATTTAAAATACAGCTCTAACACAAAATAATTGTGATGAAAACAATTTCGTTGGACTCTAACTCAATACTAGATTTTCTTTATTTCAAGCGGTAATATTAATACGGTTATAAGCGAAAGAAAAGTATGTATCATTGTTCTGCTTATTATTCTGCGAATCTCACACTTCACCACTGTAAAGAGAGTGAACCCTATGTATATTTTTTCCATACAGGAACTCCGAGGAAAGCTCAACCTCCCGGGTACTTAATTATTTAAGCCAATAGAGGCTTAATCCTACTAATATTATAAATGTGAATGTTTGTGAGGATGTATGGATGTATGGATGGATGTTGATGATTTACTCCTTCACGAAAAAACTACTTAACGGATTTTGATGAAATTTTGTATGGTAGTAGTTAAGGCTCTGGATTAAAACATAGGCAAATTTTTATCCCGAGAAAATATAGTATTCCCGAGGGATACTATAATTACGCAGGCGGAGCCGCGGGCAACAGCTAGTGTCTTTATATAACTTTAATATTTGACTTTCAGATACCTCTGTGAATACATCTACTACTCATCGCTGAGCGTGGACAACAGCAGGACACTGTTCGTCCACGTGCCAGACCTGAACATTTACACCTCCGAGCAGACCGCGAAGGCACTGGAGAGGATACTCGACCTGTGCCTACAGCAGATCAAGGACATGGATGTTGTCACGGACAAATTAAAATCAACCAAATTAGAAGCCAAACAATAGATGTGATAAAGTATACTTTGTTCAAATCCAATTTTATCTTTGTAGTAAACAATATTACTACACTATTATGCTAACAATTTAAATATCACTCATATAATATTATATACCATGCAATATATACAAGGGCACATTAATTTAAATTGGATCTGAAAGAGTATAATAAACTAAATAAAGAGTATAATAAATATATTCGTGCGCGAGTGAAAGAGACAAGAAACGATGAGTCAATGTACACAATTCTATGTGCTCCGCGACGGCACTTTAGCGTAATATTCGTTAGCGTGTCTTTAATGGACATTATATCTAAAACTAAATTAATGAATAATAAAATAAATTAATGTTCACACAAGTTCTAATCAAGTCGAAATTTTAAGGCCTTTATATATTCAAAGAAGATCAGCCAGTGTGGTACCTAAAACAATGTAATCATTAGGGGCCGTGCATTAATCACGTGATGTTTTTAACAACTTTTTAGACCCCTCCCCTCCCCCTGGTGATACGTGGTGAGGTTTTATACTCAGATCAAAAACTCAGAAAAAAACAAACGCCACGCGCTATCTTGGTTTTTATTTGATCTGAGGTTTTATACCACCCCCCCCCCCCCCCTCCCCCACCTAAGATCACGTGTATTTTTTTACATTAAGCAGGTCATGTTTGAAGAAAAACTTAAAAATCCGTTTAATCGAATAATTTAAGCAATTAAAAACTATAAGAGTCATTTGTCTTGTAAGTATTTAAACAACACTACGAATCTACAGCCGATAATAATTTCGGTATGCATAGACTAGATTTTAAAATTAATACATGTGATGTCTCTTTATACCCCCCTCCTCCCCTTGGTGATACTTGGTGATTTTTTTTCGGACCCCCCTCCCCCTTCAGGCATCACGTGATTAATGGACGACCCCTTAGCAATATTTTTAATAACATTTATGTGTTACATTAATTCAATTTAAAGGATTTTAATTACAACATTATCAAAGTATTATTTGTAATATACATTATTATTGTTGTTTTGTTTATCTTTGTATTATTTATCCTGTATATTAATTACCCAGCGGCCAGCGACGACTTATAAAATTTTAACGATGTAGATTTTTAAGATTAGGGTCCATTCATATATTACGTCAAAGCGCACGGGGGAGGGGGGGTCATACTAAATGTGACAGTGCATGTTAAGTACAGGTACAGGGATACTAAAAAGCGTTACATAAAGGGGGGGGGGATCAAAAAGGCGAAATTAAGTGTGACGTAATATGTGGATGGCCCCTTAGATTTAGGTATATTTAGTCCGTTTATATGTAGTCTGTAGAGTTTCTATAAGAGTGACCCTGTCGTCGACATAAAGCCTAAAGATCCTGTCAGAGACAAACTGAACTGAACGAACGTTGTACATATACATGGTTGTACTGAATTATCAATTAACTAAAAATAAATAATTAAAAAAATAAAAAAACTCGACTGCAAAAAATACATATACCTAAGCAACGCACTAAAAAGACCGAAACAAGTTTGAGAAAACTGACTACACTATGAGCTGAAACCCTAAGGCCCACTTGCGCCAATCCGGGTTAAAGTTAACCTTGGGTTAAGATATCATGCTTTCTCTTTCACAAATACGAAGAACGAGAGAGATAACATGATTTTTAACCCAGGGTTAACTTTAACCCGGATTGGCGCAAGTGGGCCTAAGTGAAATAATTGACGTTATGTTTGGTAGCAGGCGGGACCCATTCGCAAATTATAAATCGAACAAAAATATATGGGCCCCGCCTGCTATAGTGCGATTCAAATGAGAATAGGATCGAGTCGGCGCCATATTGTGACGTCATAGCTGTCAATTTTACCCAATTGGCTAGGGTGAGCAAAAAAAGTTGTATTTCTTATATTATAATTTATTTACAACTTTGAGTGAAAAAACTGTAATCTGAATCTAGCTCTTCAATTTCGCTCATCTCTGTATTACTGTCCGAGTAGTCATCGTCGTCTATGTAACACAGCGCCTCGTTTACTCATTATCGAGCAAAATGAGTATGACAATAACAAAAACAATATAATTTTGGCAAGTTGCCTTGCACCAACAATGAAAAAGTAAAAACAAAATGTTAATTTATGATTTTAAAAACGAATTATGAATATATTGTATTATTATAATTAAATGTTTAGATAATTTAACGTAATTATTTAAATTCGATGTAAGACTATTATTCCTCTTCTTTTATCTATGGCAATCACAGTTGCAAAGGTTTTGCACCAATCTGCCAATGTCGAGTTTATAAATAACTAGATGACGCCCGCAACTCCGTTGCGCCAAAATTCGTTTATCGCGGCGGAACGTACATTTTTCCGGGATAAAAAGTATCCTATGTCCTTTCTCGGGTCTCAAAGTATCCCTATACCAAATTTCATCAAAATCGGTTCAGCGGTTTGGGCGTGAAGAGGTAACAGACAGACAGACAGACAGACACACTTTCGCATTTATAATATTAGTATGGATTATTTCGACTATTATTATTGGCAAATAAGTTTTTCTGCTGACCGTACTTTTCACGAGACATTTGACAGATAGAGGTCATTGACGTTCCTATTCTCATTTGAATCGCGTTATAACAAACAACGTCCTGCTAACGTCAATTATTTCACTTAGGGTTTCAGCTCATAGTGTAGTGAGTTTTCTCAAACTTGTTTCGGTCTTTTTAGTGCGTTGCTTAGGTATATTATGTATTTTTTGCAGTCAGGTTTTTTTTATTTTTTTAATTATTTATTTTATTTCAGTCTTTTCAGTTGCTTTTGAATTGTAGTTATCGTAGTTATTGTTATTGTAGTATAATGCAGGCGGGTTTTTGTTTTTTATTATTATTATTTATCGTTATATTTAATATAAAACTGCAAGTTATATACATATTTAGAATCAGTGTTTAAAATCCTTCATTTTGATACCCCACTCGATATACTTGGTAGATATTTTTTTTTTTTACCTCACAATATGGCGTCAAACATCCGCCATTTTTTTTTTAATGTCACCTATCTAAGAACACTTGGGCTATTATGACGAATCTAACGATACCTCAAATGTGAAAATCCGTTTAGCGGTTCTGAAGATACAAGGTAATAAAGAATATTACATACATACATACATACAAGATACGCGCCAAACACATAACCAGACTGCCGTGTGTAGTTCGCGAATGAGTCGTTCATTCATTCAATAGAGAACATTCATTTGTTTTAAATCAGCAAAATTCTTATACTTTACGAAAGGCAACATAAATATGGACCGAAAAATTATGGTGAAAAAGACATTTGAAGTATGGTGAAAACCAAGATGGCGTAACTTTCTAATGCATGATTCGTTCTCTCGAATGTAACTACGTGATAGCAATCTTTAAACAGTGGTCAACAGTCGATACCTAGTAGAAGTCGAAGATGTCTCCAATTTCGCGGTTATTAGTGGAACAAAATTTGGTAAATTATTTGTACAATGCTTGAGGTTGTAAAATGTGCTGCCCGAAACATAATATAATATGATACTCAAGTTAAAGCTATATGTAATTGATTGTACTGTCGGTTCTTGGTGGAAATTCATGTTGAACACTATTAAAACACATTTTTTCGTGCACTTTTTCCACTATATTAAGATATAATTATAAATTGATGATGATTTATTTCGAAACCGGTCGTGTTATTTATTAATAATTATATCTTAATATAGTGGAAAAAGTGCACGAAAAATTGTGTTTTATTAGTGTTCAAGTTAAAGCAGTTTTGTGAAGGAGAACAGCTGCGTAAAGGTATTCTAACACTGTCATAAAAATGCTGGCCATATTTTGTCGCGCAAATATTAAAATAATAACTACATACACATTAAGAACCAAAATAACACAAAAATAATAGGTACATTAACAACAAGGTACAGGTAGAAAGGATATTGAAAACGGCCGTTAGCTGTTACCCATCGAAGATAGTGCCCCAGTGAACTAGTAACTGAACTACTGAACTAAAATAGTGATATAGTTCGCCGTCGCGCGTCGTCAAAAGATATAAAGATATGTTATCTTTTTAGTGACACATTCTGCGCACCTCTAGTACTGGAGTAAAACTACATATTATTTTGCAACACGTTTACTATCGACGAAGCTACGAAGCCGTTGTACTCCTCGCAGGTTTATGTCGTAACACCGCACACCCTCAAACCGCTGCATCCACCGCATCACTCTGGCGTGGCGACGCGTCACCGGCACCAGGGTCTCCATAGATGTGACGGTGGCGATTATACATAGGTCGCATACACTCATCTGAAAATGTTTTATGATTTATAATAATTACTTACGTAAGTTCTTAAGTTTTTATCCCATAACATGAACACACCACACAATTTGCCCTTACTTAATGTGTAGGTAGGTATATATTTTTTAAACTTATGTTTCATGTTTGTATATTTTGTACTAGCGATCCGCCCGAACTTTGCACGAGTGCAATGTATTATATAAGGTAAAGCAAAGAAGTAGTTTTACTTGACGAATGACTCGCTGAGGAACTCTTCGAGAAAGCTATGGAGGGTAGAGATAGAAAGCTTAATAACCTAACCAAGAGCATGTCAGGACATGTCTAAGGAGGGTTCCGTAACTATAAACGCGTAATATGCTTTTTTTTTATTACTTCAAAAGTTACTGTCCGATTTGGTTCACAATAATTTTCCTAAAGAGTTTTTAGCATGATCTATCAGCATGGAAATTTGCAAGTTAAAAATGCTAGGGGGGGACCAACTTACAAACTACTTTGAAGGCCGATTACTCGAAAATGGTCAACTTTATACCTAAAAAAGTAACGTATGAAACGCCTTTATTTTAAAAGACCTATTATACAATACCCCACACGATGAGGTTGAGTGAAAAAATATTTTTCATCCCCACTTCACATGTATGGAGAGCCACCCCTAAAATATAAAATTATTATTTTTTTATGATCCTGAAACCGTGATCTATACACAATCTATAACTGCATCAATTTATATTCATAATTACAGGAGCTAGAGGCGCGGACAGACAGACAGACAGACGGACAGAGCAAAACTATAAGGGTTCCTTAAGTATTACGGAACCCTAAAAACCGTTTCATATAATACTTGTGATACGCCATTTGCAAATGGTAGTTGCCTCTACTGTTCATGGTTCCGTCTACGTCATACATGCAGCAAATGTAGGTACATATACCTCGTCACCAGCCAGCCAAGTGTGGTCTTTCAGTTTGTACTCCAAGTGGTCCAGAGCGCGATGCCATTCTTCAATTTTCTCCATTACTGGCCATTGGTCGGAGAAATATGATGACTGCAAAATCAGTGAAGTCTTTTAACATGTCTCGACTGTTAAATGTGTTTTAAAAACGTATCACTGAAACTTAGGTATTGTAGGCAAATAATAGAAAACGATGAAACGTATGCTGAATCCTTATAAATAGAAGCCTACAAAGTATAGTAATATTGAAATATACATAAAATAAAAAGATGTAAAATTTTGGTGATTGAATTTTGATAGTCGAGATTGATAAATTTAATTATACTGAAGATTATACTTCAAGTAAAGGTCAAGCGTCCGGGATGCGTGGGAAAGGAAGTGTGGTAGAGACTTACAGGGCGTACTCCGTAGGGCTCACGTCGGCGCGGGCGCCCGGGCGGCGGCGTGACCGCGCGGCGGCGCATGACGTGACCCGTGTCGAGTTTATATTTAACAGGTCCCGACTATAGGTAGGTACTTTAGTATAATTATTATGATGGGCACTAGATGAGTTAAATATTTAATCTGCCGTCCTCAAACTAAAAGGCGGTTAAATGACAAAAAGAGTTTTTGAGGTAGAGCTAATAAACGCGCGATTATTTTGAAATCTATGCTGGCGATTTTCTTTAAACAATAGGCAAGCGGACTGATTTTTTTATTGCATAAATGAATAGTACCTACTCTTAAATATGAGTAACTTCTCAGAAGAAACCGTATATCAAAAGTCAATATTTTTAAAGGTACAGCGGTTTGTTTACAAAATTTCGCAAGGCTCGTAAAAACGCTCCATACTTAACCTACAAGTGACGTCACTTGTAGGTGTATGGTGTTTAAGGTGTATGAACTATGAAGTATACGGCCGCAGGAATGTATTTGTAAATATCTCCGATATTTGTGCGTTTAAGTTCATACTTACCATAATAAATGTTTTTGTACCTATATAAATGATGTAAGTAAACTAATGATGTAGGTTTTGTTTACCAATTTCGCAAAAAAAAATATTTTTTGTACTTTTTAAATGTATTTAATTAGTAAACTACACGCATAAAATCAACGGCGGATCCAGGGGGGGGGGGGGGGTCAAGGGGGTCATGACCCCCCCCTGAGCTGGTTCCAGGACTTAGGTGGACCACTAATTGAACATAATGATTTTATTTATATATTTCGTCACCATACAGATTTTATGTAACTACCTTCAATATTTAATTAATATAATATAATAACTTTGTATGATGGCAAACGTTTAGGAACGAACGCATCGAAAATTTAAAATTTAAATCGTGTCTAAGTCCTAAGATCTTCAATGGTTGAAGATCGCCTAAACGGACTGTCATTTCTCCACGTTCATAAAAACGTACCCATTGACTTTTGCGGAGTTTTGTGTCATATAGTGCGATTCAAATGAGAATAGGATCGTGGATACAGAGGCGTATTTAGAAAATTTGCGCCACAGGCCAATGAATATATTTTGCCGCCCCATTATCCCTATCTGAAAGATGATTTTTTAAAGTTATTTTAGAAAAAAAAATTAAACAGAACTTTAATACTAACTTGTTCTATATGTATTTGTGTTAAATGCGTTCAAACTGAGAAAGCGAGCGAATATTTTTTACGCTTTAACCTGTTTAAATCTTAGCCCTGAAAGAATATTGTACTTTAGAAAAAAACAATAAAATCACTAGCGTAAAACAGGGATCACGAACCTATGGCACGCGTGCCATCGAATCCTCGAACGACGAACGTATAGCATGCGACACAATATTTTGGGCACGTCACTGATCACACAATTTTGTAATTATGTACTACGAAAAAAGTGTGAAATAGGTAATATATGACAAACCTAAGCATAATAAGTTATTTGTCATCTATTTTGCAACATCAGAAATTACACTAATTTTACTTTAATTTAAATTACAAAATTATTTTATTTTCACAGTCTTTTAGGGTGTAAAATTTGAGCAAATTTAACCTATTAAATAGGAAAAAAAATTTGCTTGCTCGCTTCGCTCGCTCGCATTTAACATAAAGAACATATTATATTATTTAGTAGCGATGTTCTGTTTTAGCCGGTTCATCTTATGATATTTTTCCGAAGTTCACCGTTATTCAGTGTTTAAGTTTAACGATTGAATAGATTTTAACCTATACAATGGGGGAAAAATTATGCTCGCTCGCTTCGCTCACTCGTGTTTGGCTTATACAGACATATTACTATAAAATTTTGTACCGACGATCAGTTTTAGGCTTCTGATATTTGTATTTTTCGAATTACAGAGTTTTTCAGGGTAACAGTCTTTGAGGGTTTAAAATTTGAGCAGATTTAACCTATTAAATAGGAAAAAATTTTTGCTCGCTCGCTTCGCTCGCTCGCGTTTAACGTAAAAAACATATTATATTATTAAGTAGCGATCTTCTATTTCAGCCGGTTCATTTTATGATATTTTTCCGAAGTTCACCGTTATTCAGTGTTTAAGGGGAAACCCTGAAAGACTGTGCTTTAAAGCATAAACAGGTAAAAACGAAAAAAAAAATGAGCGCCCATTATTCTAATGTATCTTATAAAATGATCCCTATTTCCAAAGTATTTTAGGGTTTAAGTTTGAACAGATTTAACCTATTAAATAGGAAAAAAATTTGCTCGCTCGCTTCGCTCGCTCGCGATTAACATAAAGGCTATTACATTATTTATTACCGATGTTCTGTTTTAGTCGGTTGATTTTATAGTATTTTTTCGAAGTTTATATTTTAGTTTAACGTTTGAACAGAGTTGAACGTTTGAACCTGTAAAATAGGAAAATTTGCTCGCTCGCTTCGCTCGCTCGTTTTTGTCTTAAAGAACGTATTATACAATTTTGTGTTTTTCCGAAATACAGTCTTTCAGGGTTTAAACAGGTAACAAAAAAAATTCTAATGTGCCCAGGGCCTCTAATAGGTTAAAGACGGCCCTGTTTATTTAATGTACTTGTGAGTCGTTTTATTTTATTTTCTTGAACTCCCCCCCCCCCCCCCCCCCCCCCCCCGAAACTAAAACCTGGCTACGCCCATGATGTGACCCCCTCCTGGCGCCAAAGCTGGATCCGCCCTTGCATAAAATAATATATTTTTTTACATATACCAAGTACTTACTTACTTGGTATATGTAAAAATATATATTATTTTATATATACAATATTAGTATGGCATTACTACTTGTAATGCCTCAATATTTCTGAATATATTAATGGTCTACTTTATATCTGTGCTAAATTTCATGAAAATCGGTTTAGTATCGGTTTTTACGTGAAACTGTAAATAAAGTATCCCACGGGAACCGCACACTTCCCTGCGATAAAAAGTAGCCTATGCCCTTTCTCAGGCTCTAGACTATCTGTGTACCAAATTTCATTTAAATCGGTTCAGTAGTTTTGGCGTGAAAGATGGACGAACTGACAGACACACACTTCCCAATTTATAATATTAGTATGGAATTATGGATAGCTTATTCGGACGTTTTGTCGCTGCTTACTCTATATCTAGCGACAGAGACAAAAGATGCAAAATATAAGTTATTTAACACATAACAGTAGATTGTACCTACAACATGCCTTAGGTGAATTGGTAGGGCCTAAGTATTCGCGTTAAGTTCGAAGTGAGTCATTAGAACAATTAACAAATGTCAAAATTTATCAATAACGCTTATGGCATGTTCACATTAATTAACCATTTGTGATAGATAGATAAACTAATGAGTAATTATGTAGTCTTAGGTGGTCTTAGTTAAATAAATCTACGTATATACCTACTTAGGTACCAGTTAACTTTAAATATCAGGTAAGTAAGTAATCGATTACAAAATATGTATTACGTACTTATTTAAAACTAGCTTTTGCCCGCGGCTCCGCCCGCGAGAAATGGGGTTTTTTGGCCACTTACGACTGTACTCTAAGTTAAATCTGTATCTTCCTTATCTTACGTTCTCTCTTTAATTACTAATTGTTTGTCCGAAGCACCATCATACCATATTTCATTTCAATGGTTTAAACACTTAAGCCATGAAAGACATTAAAAAAATATACACAATAGTACATTATCCCTCGGGAACAATATTATATATCTTTTTGGGATAAAAAGTAAAAATACACAAAAAAGTATGAAATAAAACTTAATCTCTAAATAATTCCCCTTTCAAATTCGGCTAAAATTTTTACTATTTCTCTACTCAATCTTATTAATTTTGAAATCGATACCAGCCCAAACAATATTCTACAATATTTTATAGAACTTACGTTCATATTTGCTGGTACCGACTTCAAAATTAATAAGATTGAGTAGAGAAATAGTAAAAATTTTAGCAGAATTTGAAAGGGGAATTATTTAGATATTAAGTTTTATTTCATACTTTTTTGTGTATTTTTACTTTGGAAGTCGGTTTAATTTTTTGTTTAAAAATAATAATTTCACCCTTTTTAGAGATATATTTTCTTAAGTTATTATTAATACGTCTTAAGAACGTCTAAACTAAACGATCGAATGTATAATTGAATACGCGCCAAGCTTCCATAAAATATTGCTATTAAGATGATGATGATGATTACTGTAAGTTATAAAGTGGCATATGCTTGCAGTTCATTAAACAATACCGAAATTTCCAAACGCATATCTTTAAAGACTGAGGAGTTCTGTACAGTGCTTTTGGATCCAGGGTATATCTTGGTACAATATCTTATTTTTTGGTAGCATATGCTTGTGTTACTTCAGTAAAAGTCAAAATCACTATATGTGTGGATATAAATTTCGAGGAGTTCCCTCGATTCCTCATGGATCGCATCATCAGGTTCCCACTTTAGTGACTAAAGGATTAATTTCGAACTAAACCCTTTACAACAACAAAAGAATTTTGCAAATAGGTCCATAAACGGCAGAGTAATGTTCAAAGATATCCGTGTTAGTGTAAAATACTATGAGAAATACCTTTTATATCATCATAATCTGATGATGTATGGTGTGATAGTGGTGATGATGATGATGATTACTCTAACTGACAGGGTGGCATATGCTTGCAGTTCTTTAAACAACGCCGAAATTCCCAAACATGTATCTATAAGGAGCCAGGAGTTCTGTTCTGTACTTTTGGATCCAGGGTATACCTTGGAGCAAAATCTTACTTTTTGGTAGCATATACTTGAACTACTTCAGAAAAAGTCATAATCACCATACGTGTCCATATAAATTTCGAGGAGTTCCCTCGATTCCTCATGGATCCCATCATCAGGTCACCACTTTGATATCAAAAGGACCAATTTGGGATTACACCCTACACATCACAGAAAAAACTATGAAAATCGGTCCACAGGCGGCGGAGTAATCGTTCAACATACAAAAAAAAATAACCGCCTCCTTTTTTGGGAAGTCGGTTAAAAAGTACACTGCGCGTTTGTCCAAAGCATAAACCACTGCCATACCAAATTTCATTCAAATCAATTCAACCGTTTAGCAGTAAAAGACAATCAAAGTACACATAATATAAATACATTATCCCACGGGAACACCGCAAATTTTTGGGACAAAAAGTATCCTATGTCCTTTCCCAGGACTCAAAGTATCTCTGTACCAAATTTCATCAAAATCGGTTCAGCGGTTAAAGCGTGAAGAGGTAACAGACAGACAGACAGACAGACAGACAGACAGACAGACACACTTTCGCATTTATAATATTAGTATGGATTGCTACGCTAAAGATATATCCGACATACTCTAATATTCTGATGTTTTCGTCGAATTTTCGAGAAAACATAGAGGTGATAAACCATCGCTTTTATCGCTTTTACAGTACTTAAGTAGGTAAAAAGTTCTTTTTTTTTTAATTCCTATTAGTTACGTTTTAAAATCAGTTATACCAGCACGTAGCTGTCGATGGGGAACAAGGTGGTGGCGTTGTAGAACAGCATCTCGTGGACTCTGGCGCGCCGGCCGGGCTCCGCTGGCAGGAGGCGGCGCCCCCGGGCTCCAGCGCGGTCACAAAGGTATAGGGCGATAGCGTGACTGTCCGCTATCACCGCCGTGTCGGTCACCAGAGCCGGCACCTTTTGGAGTGGGTTTATCTGCGATGTCGTAGAAGGCAGGATTAATGTTTATCCTACGAATTGTTATTATGTCAAAGTGTGTAAGGAATATGTATATTACTAGCTTTTGCCCGCAGCTTCGCCCGCGTGAAATTGGGTTTAAGTCAGAGGGAAAGCTTGTTCGGAAAAATACCTATAGGTACCAAAATTGAATTCAAATTCAAATTCTTTATTAAACACACATAATAACATACAATAGAATAAACATGTAATATACATCACATCAATCTAATCCCATGCTAAGTTAAGACTTGTGTTATGGCAATCAGACAATGGATACACATTAAACAATTCTATACTATGGTAGGTAGGTATATTATTACACACACTCTCTCAGACTCACACTACACAAACACACTAAAATAGTTTATCACGTTGGTATTGTCTTTTTCGGCGTCGTGATGCGCGCTTCGTTGGGGAGTCTTCCCCGGAACCTTCGGTAAACTACACCCGACGGCCAGAACGCCTCCACCTCGAGGGTAGACAAAAGTGTTGTCGGCACTCTTACCACAAAGGAACTGAAGTTGACTTTGTGGCGAGACTGCAGACGCTCAACCCTTAAAGTGTAGGTGGTCTTCTCACGGATGTAGCTCACGACGTCTTCCACCTCCATGGACCAGTGCAGACGGGACACGTACAGCTGCGTTGCGGGTACCTCACACCGTAAGCGCAGCTCGGGTACGTAGGGTGCGGTGCCGCGATGGTTGCGGACGGCAGGCTTCCTCTTCTTTCTTCTCTCCACCAGAGTGAAGCCCTCTTCATCGCACCTCCTGCTCTTGTCCTCGACCGGTAGAAGAGATTCAGCCTTGCGGCTCTCCTTGGCCTTGGGGCTCTTCTCAGCCTTGGGGCTCTCCATCTCCCCCTTTGATTTCCGCGGGGGTGCGGGGTAAGTAGCTACACTGGCATACTTTTTCTGCTGAGTCGATGGATTCTTCAGCTTCGGCTCGATCGCTAGCGACGAGGCTTCGGCGGTTGTTGACCCGTCCAATTCCGCTGACATGGCCAACGACGAGTCAATCTGCGCCCCGCGACGCGTGTTTACGTAGGCAAACGGATGATCGGGTGACCTACTTAGAGAATTATTACTTTTTATTTGCAATAATTCACTTTGCAAATCACGGATGGTATTTTCCGATGCATCCAATCTACCTCGCATCTCGTCCAGCTCTGCCTTCATGTTGTTAAACTTTCTTAGCAGGCTGGAGACGTCGACGTGATCCAAGGTAACCACCGGCAGCTTGTGGAGATTCTTAGCCACAAAGGCCGGTACGGCCACAGGATCCGTCTGCTTCAACAGGGTGATGATGTCCTGTAAGCTGCGTTCGCCCCCATCTCTTCTTCTTGATGGTAACATCTGCGCGGTCTTGCCGAGCGCTTCATACAGCATCAGCTTGGCCTTGCAAATCTCCTCGTTTGTGTAGGTGGACTTGCAGAGCTGCACGATGCCGTCCTCGTCCATGGTGTTGATGACGTGCTGGATAAACGCCAGCAACTCGTTCGCAATGAGCGCCATGGTGACGTAGCGGCAGTGAGCCGCGACGCGCGAAATATTAAATATTATTTAATATTTGCAACATGTGCCGATTTGCGGAGCGCGACCGCTTGACGCTCTACGCACGACACACAATACATAATGGTGTAGGCATTGCACAGCCGTATCAGTTGTGTTTTATTTAACTGTTTCCTGCGACTTCGTACACTCAAGAAATCTACCGGGAACTCTACCATAAATAAAATTTAATAAGCTGCAAAATGTATTCTGTGTTAATTCTAGATAAACTACTACTATAGCAAATTTCATCAAAATTCGTTACGTAGTTATGGCATGAAAAACTAAACTTAATATGTACATACAAACTTTCTCTTTTAGGTATAATATTAAGTAAGGGTTTATTTGTAGCCGATAATTAGTATTTTAACGATTTCGAAAATCTTTTGAATGGGAAGACGTTAGTTGACAATTGGCAGTAGGCGCGTAGAATTTGAACTTAATGAAAGTAATTTGGATTGTGATCACCCATCCTAGTTGGGACCAAAGCTGAGTTTGAGAGAGAGATGAGTTAGCAGTACGACCACGAAGCCATCGAGTTTCTCATTTATTCCTCATATAATCATACACACTAATGATTAGGTAAAGTTTTAACCAATTCAAATATCTGGTTATTCTAAAGAATTTTATTCTATATTATTCTTTAGATTGATAAAATAAATAATTATAAAAAGCGATAAAAAGTGAGTCCTATGTATTTATCTAAAGCCATTAAGCTACTACGGTAACAAATTCCATACAAATTCGTTCTGTAGTTTCTGAGATTAGCGCGCACAAACGTACAGATAAACAAAAAAAATCTTAAAAGTCATTGTTTTGGGTTAAAAAGTAAAACCTATATAAGGTTTGGTAAAATCAATTACGAATACTTCGGGCATATGATCTACTGCTTATGTAAAGACGCTTGGGCAGAAAAATATTTGTCATACTCGAACTAAAAAATCATCTCATGTATGGGCGACTCGCCGCAAAACGCAAACTCGCCCATATAAAGAAAAAAATTTTTTTTCGAGTATGACAATTATTTTTAATATATAATAGTAAGGTGGTCCTAGGATCTCAGACTATATTCAATTTTTATCTAAACCGATTTACTTGCAACTACGAATCCAGTAAATGTTTAAATTGTAAAGACTAAATCGATCGATCGCTTGTGAGTGGGAGCTCACTAAGGAGTATTTATATCAACTTTAAAGCAAATCGCTCCCAAACAACTTTCTTTCCCTTTTTATTCCCGTTAGGGGACGAATTGCAATAAACTATGATACACGAATTCCATCAATTCTGTTACATAATGTTTGTGCAATATAAAACCTCACCACGTATCACCAGGGGGAGGGGAGGGGTCTAAAAAGTTGTTAAAAACATCACGTGATTAATGGACGGTCCCATACTAAAATCCGTTCAGTAGTTTTGGCGTGAAAGGGTAACAAACATCCATCCTCACAAACTTCCACATTTCTAATATTAGTAGAATTGCACTGCATTTTAAATCTAATATAGAGAGGCAATAACGTTCTACAATGTTCCCTATAACCTAACAACTTGTCACTTATTTATACTGGACAGAGTACAGGCTGTAGGTATAATAATATTATTATGCCTTATGCCGTAAAATGATAATTAATAATTTTTATTTCCAAATGAAACTTATCAAGCTTTTTTCGGAGAGTCAAATAATTACCACCGTACCGTAAGTTTTCGTGTTACCTTAGATATGTATATGGTATCTACACTAATATTATAAAGAGGAAAACTTTGTTTGTATGTTTGTTTGTTTGTTTGTAATGAATAGGCTCAAAAAGTACTGGACCGATTTCAAAAATTCTTTCACCATTCGAAAGCTACATTATCCACGAGTAACATAGGCTAAATTTTATTTTGGAAAAAAATAGGGTTCCGTAAGATATTTGGGTTTTTCGGACACAAGGTGTAAAAAATCAACCAGAAAAGTTACTTATTTTGCGTACGCTGCCTAAACTATAAAAGATAGAACCATAAAATGTTCTAATTCATTGTAGATCTTATAAATATCTACAAAAAAGTCCGCGACACACTATACCTATCTATGTCGAGTGAGGCACAACAACCATTTTTTTATTTAGAAATCTTGAATTTTTTTTGGACTACATTTAAACGCGTTTATTTTACTTATGTTATTAATCCTTATCAAAATAAATTATTTCATCACTAAGTACAGTTTATGTAGATAATATTTGGTCTTTGAATGATTAAAATTGGACGTTTGGTTTTGAAGTTATGGCGAAATTAAAATATTACGATTTCTGCTGCACGGCCCGTTGCGAAGTGGGCGTCACCAAGGCGGGGTGCGCGTGACTATACGCGTGCGGGTTAATGTTTAGTTTAGTTTAGTTTAGTTATTTTATAAATATCAAATTGATAATATCTTAAAATATAATACATTATAATATCTATACATCTATACAGTTAAATACAATTTAAGTGTCTGTTTGTAACTTCAAATTAACAGCTTTTTACATAATGAATCTGAAAGTATATTCGGTACTTACAATAAAATACATTTTTTTTTAAATTTTTGTCTGTCCGTCTGTCTGTCTGTCAGTCGGTCTGTCTGTCTGTTTGTTCCGACTAATCTCTGAAACGGCTGGACCGCTTTTCACGGGACTTTCACTAGCAGAAAGCTGATGTTATAGGGTCTAACATAGGCTACTTTTATTTTAGGGTTCCGTTTAAAAAAATAGGATTCCGCTTTCGTTAGTCATAAATAAAGTCGCGGGTTTTCAGCGATATCCCAAAGTATTGTTCCACGCGGACGAAGTCGCGGGCAAAAACTAGTATATTATAAAGATCTAAGTATGTACCTAATAAGTCTAATTTTAATGTTGTTTAGAACTACGTGAGTACCTAGCAGTCTAGGCGTAGCATGCCTTGGCGCGGGCGGGGCCCCATATAAAAAATTGTTTGGGGCCCCTTAGGATTGCTCACAAAATAAATAAAAAATTGCATAAAATTAAAATATATTTATTCGTCATAATTATTTATTTTCCAAAATTTTTACATTTTAAATATACACTCCCCTTGCCTTTTTTTCGGCAAACTGATTTATTAAATCATTTATAGTTAATGATGAAATAAAGATGAAGATGAAATTTGGGAAGTTTTTATTAATTTTTGCACGGTGGGGGCCCCCGTATAATTGATACGGCAGATACGGCGGTAGCTACGCCCCTGGTACCTAGTGACCTACTGCCTACATGTATACGTTTAACGTACCTACTCTACGCGTGGTGCGTCATGCGTGCAACGCCGCGTGCCCAAATACAGTGAAATACATTATGACGATATAAGGACGCGGTCGCTGCAACATAATTTGACTAATTGTGATGATAACCATTAACCATACTTAAGGCGCTGTGAGTAGTCAACTATGAAGTATTCGAGGGGGTGAAGGAGATGAGTGGGGGACGTGCCGTCCCCGTTACTGCGGGGAGCTTCATGCGATTTACGTCAAAGTGATGTGTCTATAATGTACAAAAGCGTTATTTCGATAAAATCGTAATATGCTTCATAGCCTAGCGGTATTTTGCCCGCCTAAAGCAAAGCGTAGCGTCTAGGTTCAAATCTCATTACAATTTAATATATTTCAAAATGTCTATTTTCTGTCTAGGTCAATTATAATAAGTCTAATTCCTAATTTTGTGCCAAATTTAGCCATTGCGATTTGAGAAAGTTAAGCTTTTTAGTAAGTAGTTAAAGGGTAAAAAAAATCTAAAAAAAAGCTCAATTTAGTCACTGAACTCCTAAACGGCTGGACCGATTTTAATAAAAAAAATTGTTTGTCTTCAGGTTGATTCGAGAATGGTTTAAATTTGCAATTGGACCTGGTAGGTGGCGCTGCTGTCAGTAGTCAGTACGTCAACAAATTTAATTCTAAGGCGGTACGAAGACTACGAAGTTTCCCGGGATAGCTAGTATTATTATAATATTATGCGGTCGAAGTACTGCGGAATACGCACTACAACATGTAACACATTACACAATACACATTATGACATCACACACATTGACGTTTCTTCCCAGGTCGACATTTCAAAATTTTATATATTTCTCATTTTTCAGCGGTTACAAAATCTAAACTTGCTTTTGCCCGCAACTTCGTTCGCGTAGCACAAAGCTAAATTTTATCGACTGATTTTATACAATACATAAATACACAATAAAATTCAATATCAAATATTCCCATTCTACATAATATACATGAAACTTCGGCTATCTGACAGCAAAAAAAATACAATTTCAAATACCTAGTTTCTGACATTTGTGGTTTAACCAAATAGTCTCTTCGGCTTCATCATATTAATTGTAAATATTGTTTTATTTAATCTATCTATACTAATATTATAAAGAGGAAAACTTTGTTTGTATGTTTGTTTGTTTGTTTGTTTGTTTGTAATGAATAGGCTCAAAAAGTACTGGACCGATTTCAAAAATTCTTTCACCATTCGAAAGCTACATTATCCACGAGTAACATAGGCTAAATTTTATTTTGGAAAAAAATAGGGTTCCGTAAGATATGTGGGTGTTTGGGACACAAGGTGTAAAAAATTAACCAGAAAAGTTACTTATTTTGCGTACGCTGCCTAAACTATAAAAGATAGAACCATAAAATGTTCTAATTAATTGTAGATCTTATAAATATCTACAAAAAAGTCCGCGACACACTATACCTATCTATGTCGAGTGAGGCACAACAACCATTTTTTTATTTAGAAATCTTGAATTTTTTTTGGACTACATTTAAACGCGTTTATTTTACTCATGCTATTAATCCTTATCAAAATAAATTATTTTTATCACTAAGTACAGTTTATGTAGATAATATTTGGTCTTATAATGATTAAAATTGGATGTTTGGTTTTGAAGTTATGGCGAAATTAAAATATTACGATTTCTGCTGCACGGCCCGTTGCGAAGTGGGCGTCGCGTCGTCGCCAAGGCGTGCGAGTTTAGATCTATGAGTAAATTTTTTGTTTTGTGTTCGTTGTAACTATGATGGATAGATACTTGAGTAACTATTTATTTAGTGATTGTTGTATTGTTAGTTCTGAAAAGTGTAGGTATTTCATACGATAAAAGTATACCCACTTACTTATTTCATTAAGTATTAGTAGGTACCTATATTAATTTGTTTCTGTTTGTTTTGACTAAATTTCACCCGTTTTGTTAGAGGTTTAAAGACATTCTGTTATCTGTAGTATTAGTATCAGTATTGTACCCGTGCGAAGCCGGGGCGGGTCGCTAGTTACTAATATAATACAGAGAGAAGGTTTATTTGTTTGTATGTTTGTTTGTTTGCATTGAATAGGCTCCGAAACTACTGGAATGATTTTGATGAAATTTAGGACAGATATAGAATAGACAACGGGGAAGCACATAGGCATACTTTTTATTGCCGAAAAATGTACGGTTCCATCGAGATTTCCTTTTGCGCTCATGAAGTCGCGGGCAACACCTAGTCTAAATATATAAAAGGCAAACCTGACTGACTCATCTATCAAAGCACAACCGAAACTACTGAACAGATGTTGCTAAAATTTGGCATACAGATAGTTGTAATGACGTAGGCATCCGCTAAAAAAGGATTTTTGAAAATTCGCCCCCTACGGGTGTAACAAAGGGGTTAAAATTTTGTATGGAAACCGAACTTTACGCGGACGAAGTCGCGGGCAAAAGCTAGTAAAAAATAAACGTAGATTACTGAATAAGTACATGTTCCTAATATCTGCTCATGGTGATTAGAATTAGAATTGATTATAATAATTGATATAACTTTACAAACCAACAGAATAATAATATTTAGGTATATATATTATATTTACTTATTCTGTTGTCAATCAATGTTGTCAATTTTGAATCAAATATGTTTTTTCTTTCGTCGTGTAATAAATTATATCAATAATTTCGGTTATTTTACGTCAGTCTGACTGGCAGCTCGGTTTGCATACCGACGTTTGATTTTTGGTGGTGAGTTCAAATCCCGGTAAAATAAATATTATTTTTGTGATTCTTTTAATGTCTTTGTTTTTCTTTGATATTTTTTTAATTTATTTTTTATTAATTTTTATTGTTGTACTAAAACTACGACCAAAGCTCGGTCTCCCTAGTACCTACTTATAAAGAGTTTTTGTACCTCCATCTTAAAACTTTGGACTAAAAATTTGGACATTCATCGAATACAATCTTTTCATATTTTATATAATATAATCTACACTAATATTAACAACAACTTAAAGGAACTAATAATAAAATAAGTACATAATTAACCATATACTTTTATTACTGCGAAAACAAGCATCGCTCGGAGTTTTATAGTGCGACAAAAAAAAAAGAAAAAAAAAATCGTCTGACCGGGATTCGAATCCGAGACCAATTGGTCGCAACAACGCAAAAAGCCAAAGGGCTACCGAGCGCCTTACGTCAGATAGCGAAATTACGCATATCTTATTAGTATTAAACGATGAAAGAAAAACAAATATTTACCCCCAACTTGACCTTTATGCAGACGACATAAAGGTCAAGTCGGGGGTAAAATAAATTTGAACGGACTTTCAACATTAAATTCGAATGATTTTTGAGCAGAAAAAAGGGGAAAAATTTGACATACGTCTCATTAGCAAGAGGCCTAAGCCGGTACTGTCTTATTCCATAGATATGAAAGAGAAGGAATGACAGGTAGCCATTTCGCGATGTTTCATTCGACTCGTCCGAATTATTTATTATTGAAATAAATTAATACTAACAAGTATCTTATTCCTATCGAAAAATCAAAACAACAATTCCCTTCCTTTTATTATGTTTTACGAAACTGCAAATAATTTTCTCATTTCTGTTCACAAATAATACAGTTACAACTCCAAGAATTTCTATTTTAATGGTAACTTTATGATTTTTTTTTATCGAGAAATTTTTCAGATAACGTGTTTTGAAAATGAAGATCCCCTAGCAAATATGATCAAAATTAACATATATTTTTTTGCTGCACTAAAATGTATCCATTCGTCTCAAAAAATTTTTGAAAGAAGCGCATTTCTAGGGTAAGAGCGCCTTAAGTACGGCCAGCGGTTTATTTATTGTTCAGTTCAATGATGAAATTATGAAAGTTGCTGCAACATTTTGATTGTAGAATAGAGAAGACGCATTTGTTTAATTGTTTTAAATCGGCAATTCAGCAAAATTCCTATATTTTCCAAAAGGCAACATAGATATGGACCGAAAAATGCAAAAAGTACATTAGTGCTAAATTAATAACCTAACCTAACCTAACCAAGAGCATGTCAGGACATATCTAAGAAGGGTTCCGTAACTATAAACGCGTAATATACTTTTATTTTAATTACTCCAAAAGTTACTGTCCGATTTGGTTCAAAATAGTTTTCCTAAAGAGTTTTTAGCATGATCTATCAGCATGGAAATTTGCAAGTTTCTATCTCCTATAGTTTAAAAATGCTAGGGGGGGGACCAACTTACAAACTACTTTGGAGGCCGATTACTCGAAAATGGTCAACTTTATAAAAAAGTAACGTATCAAACCTTGCCCTTATTTTAAAAGACCTATTCTACGATACCCCACACGATGGGGTAGAGTGAAAAAATATTTTTCATCCCCACTTCACATGTATGGAGAGCCACCCCTATAATATAAAATTATAATTTTTTTATGATCCCGAAACCGTGATCTATACACAATCTATAACTGCACCAAATTTCATCAATTTATATTCATAATTACAGGAGCTAGAGGCGCGGACAGACAGACAGACAGACAGACAGACAGACAGAGAGACAGATGGACAGAGCGAAACTATAAGGGTTCCTTAAGTATTACGGAACCCTAAAAAGTTAGAGGATTAAAAAAAATTTTTTGCTTTGACCGCAAAACGAAAATTACTGTTCAAATCCTTATGTTATTTGTGACATTTTTTGTTATTACAATGCTAGACATAAACTAGAGATGCCACGAATAGTGAATTGGCCGAATACCGAATACCGAATATTCGGCAACGCTGTCGGCCGAAGCACCGAATATTCGGCACGAAATACATACTTGTCGGGAGCGCGTTAGCTGGATTAAGACAAGTCGCAACCTGGTTTCCTCGTTGCGTTGGCGCAGCAGGCGACGACTAGCATGTAAGTGTATAGTGAGAGGTTATTTTCTGAGGCTGGTAACATTTACGATGAAAAGCGTAATCGTTTCTTACCAAAAAATGCTGAAAAGCTTGTTTTTATCCATCACAACTTACCACTGATCAATTTTAATTACTAAAGTGTTGTAATTTGGAAATAAATATATAATTTGGAGTAGTTAATATAACGTGTCTTTTTTACATGATTTGGTATTCGGTATTCGGCCGAATACCGAATAGCAAAAAAAGTGGCCGAATAGGCCGAATACCGAATAGTTGCCGAATATTCGTGACATCTCTAACATAAACGCAGTATTTAAGTTAATAACACAGTGGTAATAAAATCAATTTTGTATTATCTTCATACATTTTCGTTGTGACACAATAGCTGTGACGTCACTCCTGCTACATTTATTGTATAGAGCGTTTTTGATGTTCTCATGATGTTCTCCAACGATCTCACTTTTATGAAGACTGTTCGTCAACGGTTGATCGTAGATATGCCAGTGCAATGACAATAATTCCTGGCTTATTATGTACATTTCAAAAAGTCAATAAAAAAATATGCATCTTCTCTATTAGGAAAATTCCTGTGGAGGTTCCTTTGCGTGAGCTTTCGTAGTGCGCTGTGACTGCGAAGCTTTGTCGCGTGCTGTTTGTTCGCCGGGAAGAAGTTAACTACAGTTTGTAATTTTGTATGGCATCGAATTAGGTAGGTACCTTTGTTTGCAACTAGGGGCGTATGTAATTCGATGCCATACAAATTGTGAGTTGTGATTTGCAAGCTAAGTAAACTTCTTCACGGCGAGCAGTGACAAAAACGCGCACACAGCACACTGAAGAAGTCTTCAGTATGCTGTGTGCGAGTTTTCCTATGTAAGTAGTTATGCAAATGATTGCATAACCACTTACATAGGAAATAGGCTACATTTTCAGTAGGGTCGATATTGTTCTACGCGAATGAAGTTACAGAGAGGATCTAGTTGCATACTGCCGTCCTCAAATTAAAAGGCGGCTAAATGACAAAAAGAGTTTTTAAGGTAGAGCTAAAAAACACGTGATTATTTTGAAATTGATGCTACCTAGTCATTTCCTATAAACAATCGTTAATGTTGTCATAAAACATTCACGAAAACGTTAACAATTGTTTAAACAAAATCACTAGCATCCATTTCAAAATAACCCCACGTTTTTAAGCTCTACCTCAAAAACTCTTTTTGTCATTTAGCCGCCTTTTAGTTTGAGGACGGCAGAATATTAAGTAACTATGTGTCTTAAATATATGTATGTATTACCTTCTTATAGTCCTCTGTCTTGTGGCCTCCATTGAAGAGGTCTACACGTTTATACTCCATCTCCACGTTGAGCATAGAGGCCGTCATCCGAACGAACCGCACGGGCGGGGAAGCGTCGTCGCCATACAACACGAGCTTCTCAGATGACATCCTACAATAGAATTCTGTTTAAGAAAATAAATACTGAGAGCTGTTTAACACACTCCGTTCAGACTTCAGATGGAATTTATCTACGTGACAAAGAGACAATAGAACACTATAATGCTACCAAATAAAATGTAAAGAATTAATACTATGACACATCTGATCGAATTTAAATAGCGTAACGACTAACGGTGAAGGTAGTTAGGTACCTGACAAGTTTTCCCTTTCAGGTAAGCTTGAGCTGAGTACCTAGTATGGAAACTTCAGGTAAAAATTAACTGTTATATCAGAAGATTTTTATTCTATCGCATAAAAACCTACCCAAGTAGGTACATTATGTATATGTGATTCCAGCAGTATTTTAATATTATACATCTATGGATTCCAGTGTTTATGATAAACTACATATAAAGTGGGTAGATACTAGGTAATATGATTTGGCATAGATTGTACATTGGTAGCACCAACACGCTTATTTTGAATACTTATTACTTACTGTGTGGTCTGTAATAACTAATAACACTAGCTATAGTACAATAGTAGTGAATGGTGTCTACTTACATTCTAGTCATTCTACACAGGCGCTGCGTTGTGTTACATATTATTCTGAGAACCATATTCGTTATTTCTCACACGAGACACGTCACACGCGAGATCTACAGCACAGATACTAACAACAGTTTGATCCCACTGGGACATTACAATTGCAAAGCGAAATGAATTTTAATGGTGGCAAAACTATGTAAAAACACCATCACTGCGGTCTGCGCGTCCCGGAGACATTATTTGCAATTTGAATCAGCCTTCTAAGTAACTTCGTTATTCGCTTCATTCAACAAATGAGCACACTCGATCATTTAAAAAAAAACCTTGGCCTTACAGAATACCGTCGGAGTGGAAAAAAGCTTGCGATATGTACGGCCAGTGAGTTAACGATACCGGAGGCCTAAAAGATATGTATCATCAGGCGATCGGTTTGCTCGTTTGCCAACTTGCATTTCAAGTCGATAGTAGCCATGTAGATTAATGTGGTGCTCATTACTACGCCTTTAGAAACCAACATTCGGGTACAGTAAAAACAAAAGTAATAAAAATCAGGTTTATTTGAATTATAAAAATAAAAAAATTAAACACATGTTTGGTTCAGTTACATTAAGGCACGTAAAAGGCCATAGATTGCAATTAAAGCTTACAATTACTTATAGTAATATAATATACTCTTACTTTAAATTATACTTACTCTAACATTGTTAAAATAAATAAAATAGGCCCGGTTCAGACAGAGATTCCCGAGTGCCCTTCTAGACGGAGCCTGAGGCACAAGTTAAGAAATAAGTACATAGTTGCCTTAGAACTGTTCAGCTAAATACTGAGGACAAGAAATTAAAATTTAAATTGACTACATTACGTTAAAATGATGTCAAAATTACTATAATTAACAAATTGGTTTCATCCATCATTCACTTATTTTTCATATTCATTATAATCATTAACAACAACGCTAATAATTTGTTAGTAAAAATCCGTCAGTACTTTATTTGCCAGTAGTACACAAAATACTAATTACACTCAAGACCACTCACATAATAGATATGTACTAAACTTTACAAGAAATATTGTACATAACAAACAGCAATCCTACTAATATTATAAACAAGCATTACCCGCGGCTCCGCCCGCGTAAATACAGTATTCCTCGGGAACACTATCCTTTTTCGGGATAAAAAGAAGCCTATGTTTTAATCCAGTACCCAAACAGTACCATACCGAATTTCATCAAAATCCGTTCAGTAGTTTTTGCGTGAAGGAGTAACAAACATCCATCCATACATCCTCACAAACTTTCACATCCTACTAATAATAATATTATAAATGTGAATGTGTGTGAAGATGTATGGATGGATGTTTGTTACTCCTTCACGCAAAAGCTACTGAACGGATTTTGATGAAATTCGGTATGTTAGTAGTTTGGGCACTGGATTAAAACATAGGCTTCTTTTTATCCCGAAAAAGGATAGTGTTCCCGAGGGATACTATATTTACGCGGGCGGAGCCGCGGGCAACAGCTAGTCATAATATGAATTTTGCATTTTTTTATATTTCTTTAAAAAATGCGCGTATCCATGATAATATAGTGCTCATGTAGTTAATTGCTATGCTCTTTGTGTGTGTGCATGCTTGTTGGGTCTGTTCCAACGTGAGCATCGAGGACGAGGACCATGTTTCGAAACACATTTCGAACATCCTTTGTCTTTCCTCTCTAGTACAAATACAATATGATTAAAGTAGTCTTATTTCTTGAGATATATGCATCATGAAGGTTATGTGATCTGAATCTTGTGTGCAGTGTGCAAAGTCTAAACAGGGATAATTTTTAAGTTAACATTGTCAATATAAGAGTAAACTACTACTAAAGCTTATTTTGTTCTATGAATTTTTTACTATAAACTTTTCTTAGTAAATTAAGCACACTAATTTAATAGAATTAACAGTTTTATATTTATTTAATAAATAAGTATATTTGTTAAACCTAATATTTAGAAAACTGTGCTAATACTTTTTTTTGTAACTGGATCAATACAATTTCTGTGCTGTGGACAACAAAAACTATTCTGCATAATATTATATAGTATATACTAGCTAATAAGTCTTCATTACAAAACAAAATATTAATATTTAATTTGATAGAAAACATTGTAGAGGTGTATAATGCTTGTTAATAATTAACTGTACTATTGTGTACATTGATATGGTAAACAAAGTTGTTGATTACTTTGTTTCATCAATAAAATATTGTTAACAATACAGCACTGAGTTACGTAAATAATATTATGTATGTTTTCTATTCAATGAATAAACTATATATACATTTCCAATGTGTCAATCCTTATAGATATTTACTACAGAATACAGAACATCCAGAATGAGTGTTCAATCACATTTGTATGCAGCACACTGTAACCAAAATCATGGTGAAACACCGCCCTGCCTGCTCTTTACTTTACCTTACTCTTGACACTTACAAAACAAATCGTGTTATTATGTTACGACAATTAGGTATTCAATGAAAATTTATTGAAAAAAAGGTTGGGTAAAAAATACCGTTACTCTGTGGCAACATATTATATGTGGATAGCCACTCCAATTTGGAATAGTCATGACACCTTTAATTTCAAGCGTGTTGACAGTTTCTGGATGATTTCTGTATTCTGTGATATTTACCAAATAAATCTAAGATTAATAAGAAAATAAATTCGATAACTCTGAAGCTAAATTAACACTAAGATTATATTAAAGCACCAAATCAGGCATCAAATAATACTAGATTGGAGAAGCTGAGATTATTTAAAAGATATTAGCAGAAAGAACAAATTAGGATCCTCTTAGTAAATAACATAAATTTAATATTTAAAAACTATGTAAGTAATTTTTTGGTAAGTTATGAAATTTTTTGTAAGGTTTATTATAATCCTAATGTCATCTGTTATTGCTATCTTTCTATACTGTTTTAATAAATTGTATAAAATCAGTCTTAAAATGTCTTAACAATTGTTTAATTAAGATAAATATAGTATGTCCAATAAATTATGATTAAGTTTAAATATAGGTATTAGAAAGACTTACCTAATTTTAGAGCCCATATTTTAATGTAATTTGTTATATAACTAGTTTAATTATAAAGTTTGAGAGAGGTAAAATTGAGATAAATAATATGATTTTAGCTGCACCATAACTAGTGGTAAATTTTTTAGATCTGGAATGTCTTTACATGTGTGCTATATAAAATTGATGATAATAATCACTAGATTGGAATGCTTAGATAGATCCTAAAACTATTATTTTTTATAACTAGCCACATGGACTCTTACAATTAAACAATTAAAACCTAAAAAATGGCTCATTGGTTCCTGCAGGTACTTCTACAGTAAACTAAAAATAAATTAAACCTTATGCAATAATAAAGAAAATATTTTTACAAAATAAAATTATACGAAAATGTAACAAAACTTGAGTCAATATATCAAAAGCTTGAGCTTGAGTTTCATTATAAATCAGAGAGTGAAAATAAAAAATACACCTAATTAGAGATTCAAATTAAAATCCAATAGACTTCTGTTCTCATTCAATTTCTCATAAAGCAAACAAAATCCTCAAACAAAAAATTATAGATTTAAATGTATAATTAGCCTGTACCCATCATATATGATAGGTTTTTTAATTTCGATAATATTATAAGTTGCCATACCAGTGTTGATGACACATTGTAGCGTAGCAGATGTTTCTATTGGATCTTGCATCCACGCCGCTTCTTCTGCATGGCAGCTTGCTTGCTGTTTTTCTTAGCTAGGCCCTCAGCTGTGATGTCCGATATAACTGACAACCTCTTGGACGGGTCGGGGCGTTCAAAGCTATGACTGCCTTGACTGTGATCAGATTGAAATGACGAATTATAGAGATTATTGTTCTCACTGACACTGTGGGACATCGATGTGTTGGGGCTGTCGATATTGGGCCCATCGGTCGGGTAGTGGGATGCAGGTCTGATGCTCACTGGATCTGGAAATCTTGGTTTCTTGCCTGTCGCAGGTGGTGGCGGAGGTTGTCTGTGATGCACTGAGGTACTGGCGGTAGACTTGTCCAAGTCAAATGAGCGTGTGTGTACATGGAAGTTGTTTGTATTTGAGCTGCTGGAGCCCGTGTAGTATTGTTTTGACATCTCTTTGGACAATAGGGCACTCGCTTTGGACTGTATCTGCTCCTTTTCAAAAGGTTCAACATAATTCAAATCTGAATCAACCGATTTGCAGAGCCTCATACCATTTTCTCTGATCATATCTCGAGGGTTGCTATAGGCGTCGCACAGAGTGGCCTGTGGTGGTTCCGGCGGCTCCTGTTGCTGAGCCATGCGCTGCTGTTTTTTCAACAGAGCTTTTTGTCTAGCTTTTTCTTTTGCCCTCTGCAGCTTCTTGTACTCTCTTTCTTGGAGTAACCGGGCGAGCTCGCCGTCCTGGGCCTCCACAGCGCATCTCATGTCGGCTAGCATATCGTCTGGACCTTCCGCTTGCTGGCTCAGCTGCCTCGCCAGTCTGGCGTCCTTTTCCTCTTGTTCCAGGCGGCGTCTCATTTCCTCTAGCTCGCACGCAGATAAGCCCAGCTCGTCGGGGTCTATGTCCGGAGGAGGCGCGCGGCGGGCGGAGGAGCCGGGCTGGGCCTGCTGTGGCTCGGGCACCTGGTGACGTCGGTGCCTGCGCAGGTTGATCTCGGCCATCTCCCGCGCGATGTCGGCGTCTAGCTCGGCCTGGCGGCGCCGCGCCTGCTCCCGAAGCCACACCTCGTGCTCAATGCCGCGCTGCTCGCTCAGAGCCACGGGAAAGTCCTCCCGGATCTGTTGGTTCCGGTACCTGTTCTCGCACAGATGGGACGATATTTCCCTGTCCTGCAGTCGGTGCGCCAGGGCCCCGTCGGCCCGCACCAGCCACTGCTCTCGCATGTCAGTAACGTGACCGAGCTTCGGCATTGTATCCCTTGTTTGTATGCCCGACATACTTGCATAAGGTCCTATGTACTGTATAAAAATGTTTGCTATTTATGATTTATGGTATTGATTAAGCTCATACTATATTTTTTGTTTTGTTTGTACCACGATATAGCAACAATACTGTCTATCTCATCGACCAAAATGTATTCACTAACTTTCCTTGTCGTTCGTGAGAATAAAAGAGCACTTTAGTTTCACAACGATCGCAAAATTAACAATGGGTTTGATTATCTACATAATTAATTATCAACTTCCACATTAATGTACTAGTCACACAATCACATCACCTCCCTTCCTTTCTTCGTATAAAATAAATTCTTAAGTGGTTTACACTCTCGCGCGAGTGGCGAGGCGAGGCCCTCAGTGAGTCGCGAGGCGAATGTGTAAACGGGCATTGGTTCCTCGCCTCGCCATTCACCTCGCCACTCACGACGCTCGCGTCCGGAGCGGTTTTTTGCGCACGAGTCAAAGGACCTCGCGACGAATACGAGCGGGTGTTCACATTCTCGCGTTCGCTTCAGTCTGTTGCTAGTTCTCATGCGCGACGGTTGTTTCTCTCGCACGCGAAATAATGCGTTTCTTAGAACTTTTTCAAAAAGAAAAAGAATAATATATATAGGCTACTTGACTCAAATATTTAATTTCATACATTAAGGGAGTATTTCATTTAGTAGGTACTTGGCTTAGGAAAACGTATTCTAACGATATCATAAATTAAAAACTTAAGATTGATAAATAAAGTTGATATATAAATTAAGTATTTTTGTTTTTTAATTTCTATGATAAAAACACCGAAGTAACTTCCGGAAAGGATGTGACGATACAAACACACTAAGCATATAATATTATCTTATACCTTTAAACGAGCAATTCTTGTATGTATAGTCTTATGTTTGGGAAAATGCGTATTTTCGAGTTTTCATGCGTTTTTCTTTCCACGCAGAATATGTTCGCTAATTTCGTCCTGCCGGCCACTGTCCGTTTGGTTCAGCGGGTTAAGAGGCGGATGGCAAGAAACGAGTGTTACGGGTTCGAACCCCGCTCGGTGACTAACTTTTATATAAATTTACTTTATATATTTTTTTAATTTTCATTGTTTTTAGACAAGTTTAAAAAAAAATGTTAATGCTTGATATCAAATACCTGATCTACACAGAAATCGATTGTAAATAATAATAATCTATCAACCAATATGTCGAATTGTGTTTTCGGCTGTTTTTAAAAAGTGTACTTATTTAAAAAAAAATTGTAGGTTTTGATGACCTCTGTGTATCAGTGGTTCAACATGTTTGTGCTATAGTCGGGATCGCGGGTTCGAATCCCGCCGAAGGAACAAAAAGTTTTTCCGTGTTCCTGGGTCATGGATGTGAATTAATATTAATTCATATTATGTGTATAATATAATAAAAATCTTAAATATGTATATAATAAAGTACCCGTAGCACAAGTTCTTCGAGAACTTACCACGGGACCAGATTGACGTGGTCTAAAGCGTCTAAGATAATATATTATTATTATTTTAGGTTTCAAAATAATGTAATATATTTTTTTTTTATGTAATAAAACAATTATGAAACGTTTAGGACTTAAATAAAGACAAGGTCAAGTCGCATAATATATGGAACCCAAAGCATATTTATATTAACCATAAAACTCAACAAAGTTAGACTTGTTGCCGCTAAAACTTCGACGTCCTCCATTATCAATGGCATACAGACAACTGAACGCACCACGAGAGTGTAAGCACCCACTCGTAGGCGCGTCGCGCGAGGTGAGAAACGAGGCGAAGTGCGAAGTGAGTTGCGAGGCGAGAGTGTAAATCTTATATGAGAATTTAAACGCAGAACATTTCTGTCATTTTTTTGATCAAACAAATTCCACTTTTTGAAGTTCCAGTTTTGACGTACATGTAAATACTCTATTACTCTATAATCTATTCTCTATGTCTATGGTATTTTTTTCTTTACAGCAGTCGGACCATGAAGCATAGATACCAGGGAGTCCGAACGGTATAGGTACCTATAGGCTTTTCCCTTAGATCTTATACTACGGGATACGCCTTACATGAGCTTTCCCCTCTGCCGAGGTATAAGATTTTTGAATCTAATGCGTTCATAAAAACTATTTGCGTAATCGATTTTAATCATTATGTGCATCGGTATAGCATCGAAAGGACGTCCGAAATGCTCCGCTAAAAATGCGGATTTGTGCTCTTACGTCCTGTAAAAACAAGTCCAACACGTCGAATCTTAAAAAAGATGGAATAACCTTTCATTTATGAGTATTTTTTTATTTAATTATTGTATATTTCTATTTAAATGTAATTTCGTAAAAATCGACGATGTATCGAATAGCGGTGTACACGAGACAGATAATCGTAGAATATTCGATTGTGGCGTACACCCCGCGAGGCACACACTCGTTGTTGTTAGATATAGAATTTTAGTCTTTATTTCCTATGTAATAGATTCGAATTTTACTATAGCACTTAATTCTCAAAACATGGCGGAACTTTTTTATTACTTTTTGAGTGACGTGACAATCACTAGAATAACAATGTCGATAAAAATAATTTTTTTCTTGGTATACTAATTTTATATTTTGTGATGTAAAAATATTGGATTGCTTTTACACTTTATACGACAGATCAAGCAAGGAGTATAAAGTGTGCATGTATGTACGTGATGTTTATTATTTACCCCACCGCAACTTGAAAGGCTGAACAGGTTATTTGGATGTTTGAAATATGGACTAGGGTATCGTTATAAAATCAAGATGTTCCCAGCCAGAGGGACACAAGTATTCCTTGTTTGAAGCGCAGTTCATTTTTAGGGTTCCGTAATACTTGAGGAACGCTTATAGTTTCGCTCTGTCCGTCCGTCTGTCTGTCTGTCCGCGCTTCTACCGTTAGCCTAAGTATGAATATAAATGGATGAAATTTGGTACATTCATAAATCACAGATTAGTAATAGGTAGCTAGATCATAGATTGTGTATAGATCTTGGATTTATAATTTTAGTACCTGGGTGACTGTTTATTGTAATAATATGGTGGTGTTGAGGTGATAATCTACATAAACTTAAAAAGTAAAATGTGAACTGACAATTATTATTATTATTTACAATCGATTTCTGTGTAGATCAGGTGTTTGATCTCAAACATTAACTACATTTTTTTAAACTTGTCTAAAAACAATAAAAAATAAAAAATTACTTATAAATATATAAACTTGAACATATAAAAAAAAACAAAAGTAAGGCACCGAGCAGGTTTCGAACCCGTAACACTCGTTTCTTGCCTTTGGCGTCTTAACCCGCTGGACCAAACGAACAGCGGCCGGCAGGACGAAATTAGCGACCATATTCTGCGTGGAAAGAAAAACGCATTAAAACACGAACACGCATTTTCCCAAACATAAGATTAATCTAGATCGATTGTGTACCCCCGAAAACCCCCATATACCAAATTTCAGCGAAATCGTTAGAGCCGTTTCCAAGATCACGGTTATATACATATAAATAAATATACAAGAATTGCTCGTTTAAACGTATAAGATATTCTAGGTGTGGCTCTCCATGCATGTGAAGTGGGGATGAACTTTTTTTTTCTTTCTATCCCATCGTGTGGGGTATCGTTTAAGGCTGGGACTATATGCAACGGAATCCGGTAGGCCGTAGAGAATTCTGAGCATTGAAAATAGAACTCTGCGCTAATAGAATAGAGTTGAAAATTGAAGTGTCAGGTGTCGAGCTGTCATATATGACATTGACGTTTAACTCGACTCTCATGTGTTCGATTTTCAACTCTATTGCATTAGCATAGATTTCTATTTCCAATGATCAGAATTCTCTACGGCCTACCGGATTCCGTTGTATATAGTCCCAGCCTTAATAGGTATTTTAAAATAAAGGCAAGGTTTCATACATAACTTTTTTATAAAGTCAACCATTTTCGAGTAATCGGCCTCCAAAGTGATTTATAAGTTGGTCCCCCCTAGCATTTCTAAACTATAAGACTTAAAAACTTAAAATTTTCTATGCTGATAGATTATGCTAATAACTCTTTAGGAAAAATATTTTGAACCAAATCAGACAGTAACTTTTGAAGTAATTTGAAAAAAATATTACGCGTTTATAGTTACGGAACCCTCCTTAGACGTGTCCTGATATATTCTTGATTAGGTTAGGTTATTTTTTGCTTTGATGTTTGCAAAAAAGGAGAGTTGTATGTTTAGTGTTCATAATAATATCTACGTATGTGAGTATTAGCGTATGTATGTGCGTATGTGCAGTCTATAGTATATGTAGAAGCTATGGCGGTTTTAAAAAGCTTCACATAGATAAGTGGTAAATACAGCCTATAGGTACGCGTTAAGTTTGCAGTGAGTCATCAGTGCAAATGTCTAGAAAGCAATGACGCTTAGCTCGTGTTCACGTTTGACAATAAAGGTAAGCCAGTTTAACATTTGTAAATTGTACTGACGACTCACTGCAAACTTAACGTGAATAGACTGTATTTACTACTTAGGGGTTGTCCATTAATCACGTGATGCCTAAAGGGGGAGGGGGGGTCCGAAAAAAAAAACACCAAGTATCACCAAGGGGAGGAGGAGACATCACGTGTATTAATTTTTGAATCTAGTCTATGCATACCGAAATTATTATTGGTTGTAGATTCGTAGTGTTGTTTAAATATTTACAAGACAAATGACTCGTATAGTTTTTAATTGCTTAAATTATTCGATTAAATTGTTTTTTAAGTTAAAGTTTTTCTTCAGACATGACCTGCTTACTATGTACAAAAAAATACACGTGATCTTAGGTGGGGGAGGGGGGGGGGGGTAGTATAAAACCTCACCACGTATCACCAGGGGGAGGGGAGGGGTCTAAAAAGTTGTTAAAAACATCACGTGATTAATGGACGGCCCCTTATGTATGTGAAGTTTTCTATTGCTGCCATAACTTTTACGTGTAATAAAATATAATATGTATATCGGAATTATTCGGAATGGTTTTATTTCAACAAAATACCTACATTATTTTCAAATAACGAAGATGTGACCAATACAAATTCATATCGACAATATATCGATATAATTTGTATTGGTAACATCACTTAGCATGCCAGTGTATTAGTGCGTACGCTACACTGTTATATTAGCGCGAGTCTTATTTGTGTGAAATAAATAAGCTAGTGTTGCAGTTTTATAAATGTGTGAGTTTGTAAAGGCGTGACTCCTGTTCGAAACATTACACAGAAAACACGAAACATTGGGGCGTGGCTATACACATTTGTCTAGGAATAGACAATGAAACATTCCCGCGCGGGTAGAGAGGGGAAGAAATGTTTCATTTCTTACCTAGTGTTCACATCGTTCACATGACAGCTAGGTACAGGTTTTTTAGGGTTATAGTTTTGCTTGTTGTGTTTTTTGTGTTTGTTTTTGTGATCGCTCATAATATATGGCTGACTTAATTAAAAAACACCAATTTTGTCAGTTTTCAATAGAAATGCGTAAAATGGCGCACATATTTATGAGTTAAAAAAATACTTTTATGAAACACCTAAAGTGGCCTTTTCAGAACCCCTCTTTTCTCCTAGATTCTACACCTACAATCACTAAAACTGCGAGCGCTAATACGTCTTCCTCGTCGGAACTTAGATCGTGTCTGGACAAAATGTTTTGTTTCGATCAAAAACATTTTCTGTAGCTGGAGACAGCTTGTGTATGAAAACAAATGTTTTTGTTTCATGTTTTCTGTGTAATGTTTCGAACAGGAGTCACGCCTTAACGATTACAATATTTTTGTGAATGTGTGATTTTGTTTTCATTGTGGGAGTTACCCTCCCCGCACCAAAATTGGCAGAAAGTTTTGTTTGAAAATTTCCCCGCGTGCCTGATCCTGTAGTATATAATCTAAGGCTTTTCCATAGGAATTATGTAGGTACACAATAATAGGACCAGATCTTAGTTCTCTTTTCTGCCGCTAGCCGTGCGAGACCGACGAGTACCGAGTGTTGCCAATACTATTATTTATTACAATTATTTTACCGTGTTCTACGGTATCTATTTTTCGAGAACAGTTTCTAAGAATTTCCTAAAACTTTTATTTATTTAGATTTTAATCCACGTTTCTCTTAATATTTTGTTCCAGAGCTGTCAATAGCAACATTTAACTTCCCGCGTAATTTCAAACGAGTGCTTGTCGAACTGTCGCGCGCTCTACCGCCAAAAATCTATCCCCGTAATTGAGACCATTATTTTAACATTACGTTCGGACTCTTGGTATCTATGCTTCATGAGTCGGGCAAGGATCTTTTGGCACTTGGATGGGGGCGTGAGTGTCGCAAATAAGAACAATATTTATTACTGAAATTTTACAAGACGGCGATGCACAGTGTTCAATCTCGATCAAAAATCGGACATCGTCTTTTTATCGGTTAATTCGAAAGAGTACTTAAGTATAAATACCCGAGTAAAACACCCATGAAGCTAGCTTGCATAGTTTTAAAATTATCTCGAAGTGAAAATTCGTATCCCGCATTGATAAAAAACTGAAAAAACGTTTTAATTAAAAAAATTTAAGCAATAGCCAAAAATATGTTATACATTATTTAAAGAACATACAAAAAGCTACATTTTGAACCCTTTTCAAGTCGGCTGTGACTTATGGGGGGCCATAAAAACAAAGAAAATCGAATTTTAGTTTTTATTTTTTCCTGACTAATTTTCGCAAAAGTTGCACCTAGAATTTACATTAAAAGGAAGCTAGTAGTCACCATTACCACTGGTAAAATAATCAAATTCTAAAGAGGTGGAGAATCGTAGAAAAATGGTTTTGAAAAAATGCGGGATGCGCGGGATTCATCTTTAGAAAATTATATACTTTTTCGATACAGAAACTTCTTTTGGACTGTTCAGAACTTGAATAAGAACAATAAAAATGGATAATATAGATAAAATGTCACATTTAAACCCTTTTTAGCGTGTAAAATAAAAACTGGTCATACAATTTTAGTAATTATTTTTTCTGAGCAAGTTCCGCTGAAGTAGCAGATTTAACTAACATTTATATAAAGCTAATACACGCCACTACTATGCTCGTTAAATTGGAGCAAGTGAGCTAACAAGTTGCCGTAATATCTTAAAATACTACCATTGCCTTAGTATATTTTTAAAATGTGTGTTTTTGTATATAAAAATATAGATCGTTTCTTTACTAAAAATTGTAGCTAAGCTATTAAAAGCAGCAGAGATGAACATAAGCTAGTTATTCCTTACCAAAGAATTAACATCTTTAGCAGAAATGCGTACTGTATGCATGGACCTAGGAATAACAACAGGACCGAGTACTGTGAGCAAAAAAACGAGCCGAGCAAGAGGTTGGAAGAGAGGCCGTGTGTCTCTTTCTAGGAGGGTGACAATAATATTTTCTGCTGTGTGGACAAACTGCAAAGCTGTGTGAGACAAATTGTGAAATGAATGATATACAGCTGAGGCTTTTAAAAGTCTATGAAATTGAATAGTGTAAAATCATGAAGGTTTGAAGTGACGGCTGCATTAATATGTAACATTTTTTTATGTAATTCTCTGCCTTACTTAAACACTATTGAGCCATTTTAGTCGCATTTCTTCATTGTTGAGAAATCTATAAAAACTGTATAAAATTATCATTAAAGGCCTTACTCGACTTCACACGTTTTTTTTCTCAGTACTTACTACGATCCTAGGCGAGTCGCTACTGACTAGTTTATAACAAAAGTTATAACTCTTAATAACGTCAGTTGCTTTAATGTAAACACTTTTATACTAGAACTAGCTGTCCCGACAAAGTTGTTCTGCCTTAACTATGAACTGAAATTTCTCACCGTTTAAACCTTCCCTGAACTGATATGATTATTTTAAGATCAAAATTAGCCAAATCGGTCAAGCCGTTCTCGAGTTTTAGCAAGACTAACGAACAGCTCGCTCGGCTCGAATTTGCCTCTATGAGACGTGCATTGTGAAATACACTCTATTACCAAGGTAATACAGTTCTTTTTAACAATTACAAAATTCGGAGTCTTACTAGATGCATTACTGTATGGCAGTTCGCATCTATAACAAACTATCTAACTATTTTAAAGGACTAACAACACAAAGATATAAAAGTGAACTAAACACCTGGCTCCTCATCAAAATGTATTATTCAATTAATGAATTCTTCGACGACAAAAATATTGAATTATTAACAATGTAATTTTTCCATTGATAATAATCATATCACTTGTACCTAAATATTGTATACTAGCTTTTGCCCGCGACTTCGTTCGCGTGGAACAGTTACTTTGGGAATTGGGATATCGATAAAATATACCGGCGACTTCATTTACGTTGAAGGAGAAGCGCTTCCCTGCCCGCGACTGCCCGCCGCGCGCCCCATTATTTTATTACTGCGATATTTTCTAAAATACTCATTGAAATCAAATGATGTAAACGGCAAAATACTTCTAAATTAAATGCTTGTAATGAATAACGTATTTACTTGGATAAGGATTAATATCATCTTTATGAAAACACTCTCACAAATAATGCTTAATTTTGGAACAAATTTGGTTATCATAAAAAGGTTATTGTGAGCGAACCTTAAAAGATAGACATGTACTGTCGCGGACTTTTTTTTAAAAATTTTAAAGGGGAACAATTCTGTCATACATCATTTTAGCGAAACTTTAAGCGTTTCCGCAGCGTATGCAGCGAAAGCTCTCAAAAGGAAAAAATAACCCCCGATTTTGAAACATTCTTGGTTGGTGCTCCGCTCGTATTGAGCTTAGCATGATGTTATATAGCCTAAAGCCTTCCTCGATAAATGGACTATCCAACACAAAAAGAATTTTTCAATTCGAACCAGTAGTTCCTGAGATTAGCGCGTTCAAACAAACAAACAAACAAACAAACAAACTCTTCAGCTTTATAATATTAGTATAGATTAAAAGTAATGTGACATTGTAATTATTCTGTTTTGATTTTTACATTTATTAGCATTTATTTACTCGGAAAATGGTACAATAAGGCATTTTACATTTCCACATATTCTATACATGCATAGTGTGCAAATAGGTAAATGTTAGTTATTTTAATTAGTCATGAATTTTAAGTGATTACCTTTTATTATAAAATTATCAAGAAAATAAAAATAAGTAACAAATGTCAGTACATAACGATTACAATTCAATAATTAATACATTACAAACAGTGGATACAAAAAATTGGATAATAATCAGAAACAAAATAGAATCAATGCATTTAAGTCAGGAAAATAATACGCTTTATATAATTACCAAATCAAATATCAAAACAGAATAATTACAATGTCACATTACTTTAAATATACAAAAGTGATATGATTATTGTCAATGAAAAAATTACATTGTTTATAATTACAATATTATTGTCGTCGAAGAATTCATTAATTGAATAATACATTTTGATGAGGAGCCAGGTGTTTAGTTCACTTTTATATCTTTGTGTTGTTAGTCCTTTAAAATAGTTAGGTAGTTTGTTATTTTTTTTTTATGAAATATGGGGGCAAACGAGCAAACGGGTCACCTGATGGAAAGCAACTTCCGTCGCCCATGGACACTCGCAGCATCAGAAGAGCTGCAAGTGCGTTGCCGGCCTTTTAAGAGGAAATAGGGTAATAGGGAGGGTAGGGAAGGGAATAGGGTAGGGATTGGGCCTCCGGTAAACTCACTCACTCGGCGAAACACAGCGCAAACGCTGTTTCACGCCGGTTTTCTGTGAGCCCGTGGTATTTCTCCGGTCGAGCCGGCCCATTCGTGCCGAAGCATGGCTCTACCACGTAAGATGTGGAGTATAGATAGATGTGAACTACCATACAGTACGCATTTCTGCCAAAGATGTTAATTCTTTGGTAAGGAATAACTAGCTTATGTTCATCTCTGCTGCTTTTAATAGCTAAGCTACAATTTTTAGTAAAGAAACGATCTATATTTTTATATACAAAAACACACATTTTAAAAATATACTAAGGCAATGGTAGTATTTTAAGATATTACAGCAACTTGTTAGCTCACTTGCTCCAATTTAACGAATTTAGCATAGTAGTGGCGTGTATTAGCTTTATATAAATGTTAGTTACATCTGCTACTTCAGCGGAACTTGCTCAGAAAAAAATAATTACTAAAATTGTATCACCAGTTTTTATTTTACACGCTAAAAAGGGTTTAAATGTGACATTTTATCTATATTATCCATTTTTATTGTTCTTATTCAAGTTCTGAACAGTCCAAAAGAAGTTTCTGTATCTAAAAAGTATATAATTTTCTAAAGATGAATCCCGCGCATCTCGCATTTTTTCAAAACCATTTTTCTACGATTCTCCACCTCTTTAGAATTTGATTATTTTACCAGTGGTAGTGGTGACTACTAGCTTCCTTTTAATGTAAATTCTAGGTGCAACTTTTGCGAAAATTTTATGGCCCCCATAAGTCACAGCCGACTTGAAAAAGGTTTAAAATGTAGCTTTTTGTATGTTCTTTAAATAATGTATAACATAAGTAGTGTATTATTGGGCATTCTAGACCACCACTCGTTCGCTTCGCTCCCGACCGTTCGCTTCGCTTCACTGTGGTGTTCTAGAATGTCCCAATAATACACTACGGATTGTTATAAATCGTTTTAAATAATATAATTACTTACTTCCAAACTTCCAGCGTGCCTTTGATAAGATGAAGGCCTCGAAAATGTTCTATAATCACTGATGATTGGTTGAAAGCCCCATGATAAGTAACTTTCAGCGATCCCATGATAAGATATCACACCAATCATACTTTCTACCACATGTTCGAGTGAAAACCCCATGGTAAGTAATTTTCATAATCACTGATGATTGGTTGAAAGCCCCATGATAAGTAACTTTCAGCGATCCCATGATAAGATATCACACCAATCATACTTTCTACCACATGTTTGAGTGAAAACCCCATGGTAAGTAATTTTCATAATCACTGATGATTGGTTGAAAGCCCCATGATAAGTAACTTTCAGCGATCCCATGATAAGATATCACACCAATCATACTTTCTACCACATGTTTGAGTGAAAACCCCATGGTAAGTAATTTTCAAGCATGTCTGTGGTAAGATCATTGCCTCGAACATGAGCGCAAATCGTTATTGTACCGAGGTTTTATAATATGAACGCTCCTTATTAATAACGACGGAACTGTGAAATGCAATACAAGACATTGAATGTTTAAAACTTGCAGTGATTGTTTTATGTCTTATTTACTAAGTACTAATATAGACAAAATTAAATTTATGGTTTTGATAATAATGTTCTACTGACATTTTAACATAGACTATTTAAAGTATGTTTAAATAAACATACATATGATAATATCGAGAATGGTATGTTGACAAAATTTTCTACTTGAATGCCGTTGAAAAATAGTTGTATCTGCAGACATAGTTGAATTTTATAATTAGACTAGACTGACCGATCAACTGTTCTTTTTGACATATTTAAAAAATAGATTACGATTGATTCCCAGACCTACCAAATATGTAAAAATTATAAGAATCGGTTAAGCCGTTTCGGAAGAATGTGTCCCAGTGGTGAAGGAAGTTCGTACGTTGCGTCAAATTCTTTGATATTAATGACATAATTTTAAAAAAGTAAATTATTATACCTACTTTGATTTTTATTGTGACTTGCTAAACTTTACAGATGCGATATTTTTAATAGAGCCCGTCTATATCTATTGTTTCTCATAAGGTAGAAGAGGTACACTTGATCCTTATGACCCTTTTTTTAATGGATGAAAATGATTTTTTGTTGCAATCAACTTTTATTTTATAAGTTTTTATTCTATTTTAAAAGTAATTTAAAAACTGTATTTAAATGTGTGTTAATAAAAAACAAATCCTTATTATTGTGTGTTTTGATCCCTCTGTATAAAGCACCCTTTAAGATGTTATGGTAATATTAATGCTAAAACATCACATGCGAGTACAGTAATTATTGTAATTTAAGCTTTTAAAGGTCTAATAAGGAATAAAGGTTTTATGCACGCTTTAAACCTTTTATTTTTAATCAGTAAATTAAATCAGTAAATTTATTTCTTATATTTTTTTAAAATAGTACATATGTATTTTAAATTAAATTTGAGTTAAAAACAAAAGGGTACTTCATGTGTACCAAGTCTCCCCTATGTTGAATCAGCATTCAGGTTAAAACAAAACATATTGTAACTTGATACGTTTGTTGTTTATATTATCAACACGACTTGACGACCTCTGTGGCTCAGTGGTTCAGCGCGTTGGTACTCAAGTCAGGGTCGTGGGTTCGAATCCCGCCGAAGGAACAAAAAGTATTTCTGTATTCCTGGGTCATGAATGTGTATTAAATATATGTGTAATATAATAAAAATCTTTAATATATGTATAGTATAAAAATAATGATTAAATATACTTCCCGTTGTCTGGTACTTGTAACATAAGTTCTTTGGATACTTACCACGGGGCCAGATTGAAGTGGTGTAAAGCGTTCATAGATATTATTAGATAGTATTATTATCAACAGCCTCCATTGTCCACTGGATAGAGCTTGGCTCTCGACTCGGAGGTCGTGGGTTCGATTCCCGCATTGGAACAAAAAAAATTGTTTAAAAGTCAAGCCATGGTCGCGGGTTCGAATCCCACCGAAGGAACAAAAGGTATTTCCGTGTTCCTGGCTCATGGATGTGTATTAAATATGTGTATAATATAGTAAAAATCTTTAATATAAGTATAGTATAAAAATAATTATTAAATATACTTCCCGTTGTCTGGTACTTGTAACACAAGTTCTTCGGATACTTACCACGGAGCCAGATTGAAGTGGTGTAAAGCGTTCATAGATATTATTAGATATTATTATTATCAACAGCCTCCATTGTCCACTGGATAGAGCTTGGCTCTCGACTCGGAGGTCGTGGGTTCGATTCCCGCATTGGAACAAAAAAAAAAATTGTTTAAAAGTTTGGTTAGGACAATGCAGGCTGACTACCTGATTGTCTGGCAAGAAAGATGACCCATGCATCGGATGGGTATGTAAAAAGTCGGACCTGTGCCTGATCTCTTACCCATCTTGTCGGGTTATGAGAGTAAAAGAAGAGAGAGTGCTCTCGTGTACTGGGCACACACTTGTGCACTATAAAATTATTCCTGTGTAACTGGTCTGGTTTCAATGAAATCGATGTGGGGAATTATTCATTTTGTTACAAGAGGTTTTACAAACCTATCAATGTTAAAAATGTCTAATTACCGCACTCAGAGATATTTGATAATAGATATAATTTATTGTTTATACTACGGATACTGATTTTTATTTGAGTACTAAATGTTCTACTAATATTATAAATGTGAATGTTTGTTACTCTTTCACGCAAAAACTACTCAATGGATTTCAATGAAATTTGGTATGGTAGTAGTAAACTACTCTAGTTTAGGTTTCTAGATTAAAAATAGTCTACGTTTTATCCTAAAAAAGTACAGTATTCCTTTGGTATACTTTGTATTTACGCGAGCAGAGCCTGGGCAACAGCTAGTTAGGCAACAGTTACTAACTTGTACATAGTCTAAGCATTCCAGGAAATAATGTATATTAGTTTTCACTTAGATCGCAATATGGTGTAACTAATATAATCCTCGTTTGGTTGTAATACGTGCACAATTCTAATGTTTCATCTAGGGGAGACCTAGTAGGTTTTGTAGATTAAGTAATAAGTAGGTAAAAGATTATGACTGTTTTTTATTTAAGTAGTGGAATGAGCGGCTAGACTTTTTAAAGTTGTAATTAGGAAATAGCTTAATTAAGTAATTAATAGTTAGATTTTAGATAGTTAGAACTAAACTGATAAGCCGAGTCTAACGTTACGGTTATTATAATATGGATCTTAATTTTGTGAAAATTTAAATAAAGTACCTACAGGCTGTCCTTACATTTAAATCGTCAGTGATTTAAATTGGAGTTATCGTTACTCTATCTTATTATGACGAGTCGGATAAGATTTTAACACTTTTTAACCTACCAACTAAGCAGTATAATTTTCATATATGGAGAACTAGACACATGTGGGACAAAATCCCTTCCTGGGCTCCCCTACTATTATTTTCCGACTCCAAAGGTATTAAGTGCATTACTAATTGCATTTTGTTTTACACAATTTATATTTTAATAAGTTCTAAATTTGCATGCCATTACGTATAATAAAACTTGTTATATTTTTGCTGATCATTCAATAATGATCACTTAAATTACGAATTTTAAAGCAAGAAATTCATAATTTTTGTGAGAGCCAGCCAAGAAAGTTCATCATTAAAATGTTAGTAAGTACTTATCATTTCTTTTTTAATAATATGTTGTGCGAGCAGAACAAATATTCATGTAATTTTTTTATTTTGCATAGGTCGGACTCAGAGTACGTATCTAGCACCGATGAGGTTGCCCCAGTGACGGAGCTAGCACCACAGTCATTGAAAGCTAAGAAAAAACCTTCAGCCTGCCCAGTTGCCGCTGCACCCAAGCCCAGAAAACGCAAAATCACTATTGCTCCAGTTGCAAACGCTAAAGCCCTATCAGAATCACCTATTTCAAGGTACATTTTTATTTACATAATTTTGACTTATTTTATCTGATTCGATAAATTAATATGCCAATATTTTTTGTTCGCGCCTAAGTATTTAATAATCAATTTGCTATTTATTTTAAACAGGCGTATGTATTAATTTACAATATTAATAACCTAGACTCAGTTTGCATACGTTTGACAGCCCCTACGAGAAGAAACTCTTTTAATATATTATGATATTATAACCTAATGAAATCCTAATTAATTAATTAATCCTTAATATTCTAACTAAACTATATTACTAAACTCTTTTACAGCCTAAATCAACAACTATGTAATATTAATAAAGTAATATAAATGAATAACATTTTCTTTTTGTTTACAGGGAGAAAAAATCGAAAAATTTATTTTCGATTATAAATAGTGACGAGCGTTCGTCGAGCAGCAAAACCTCGTCTACCTACGGTACACCATCAAATTTTACTACGCGAGTATCGTCTGGTCAATGTAGGCGAACCACCACTACCTCTGGTGAGTTCTATGTGGACCTGAAGATTTATCATACGGCTGACGTAAAAAGCACTCCTGTAGATGAGCGTTACAAAAAAGCTTTAGCATCTTTAAAACTACAATGCAGCGAAAAATCGCGTGAGTGGATGCTTCTGCAGAATTTCTTAGGACATGCTCATTCTATATTCGAAGATTGTGAACCTACATATTACAGTAATAGGATTACCTTTAAATGATTTGTTCTTATAATAAACTTTAAATTTTTAATGTAGGATTTTATAAGACAAATGCACTCTATATTCGAAGATTGCAAAACTACATATTACCTTTAAATGATTTGTTCTTATAATAAACTTTAAATGTAATAAGATTACCTTTAAATTAATTGATAATAATTCTGATTTTTTGTATTGAAAAATATTTTAAGGGGTGTAAAAGATATTTTTTAATTAACTAATTATTGGTTCCGCAATATGCCATTTTGCGCAATTTGTAATATATCTGTTGGTTCAACTTCTTGGATAGGACATTTAAGAAGTCGTGGGCATAAGCAAAATAATACCAGCCAGCTACACAGCGATGGTGTGGAAATTTTAAAAAGTGCTTTTCGTTCTCGTATAATTTCGTATAGAATTACCGCTTGCGAACCTGATTGTCAAGTCTCTTTAGATACTTTTTTGAACTCTATTCGTATTAAAATAAAGACTCTTTTGGATGAAGCTTTAAAGAAACATACATGTCTAAAAGTAAATTTTGAACTTTTTGCTATTTTTGTGTTATTTAAAAATAATGCACAGGAAATTAAATCATTTAATACAAAAAATTATATAATTTACAATAACTTTAATTTTGATGGTATCTTTTCAAGACTTGTTAATTTATTGAAACAGAAACTGGAGGAGTTTCAAGAAAATGATAGTGGGTGGGCATTTTTAAGTAATTCACATTTAGAAATTAACGTTAACAAGTACCAACCATTAGGCGGATCGTCTTATTTAAAACTGCCCAAATTTATACAAAAGAAGAAAGCGTGTTTAAATATCAAAAATAAGGACCAGTTTTGTTTTTTATGGAGCGTAGTAGCTGCTTTATATCCTGCTAAAAACCATCCTGAGCGCGTCTCGTCTTATCCGCACTTCAGCAATATTTTAAACATTAACGAAATGTCTTTCCCTATAACTTTTGCTGACATAAATGTGTTTGAAAAAAATAACCCCAACTTAAGTTTTATTATCTTTGGTTTGAAGAAAAATAAAACAATTGTCGGGCCTTTATACAAATCTGAAAACAATAGAGGTAAGAAGACTATACATTTGTTACTCTTAGATAACGGTCAAATCTCACACTACTGCCTGGTTAAAGATTTGTCTAGACTTATTAGAAATCAAATTACACGTCATCATGGTAAACTGTATTTTTGTAATACATGTTTAGTGTTTTTTACTTCATACGAAGAACTCGAAAATCATACATGTAGTGGAATTGTTACTGTTTTGCCAGAAAAAGGCTCTGTAATTAAATTTAAAAATTATAATCGTAAACAAAATGTTCCTTTTGTAATTTATTCTGATTTTGAGACGATTTTAGAGAAATGTGAAGAAAATAATTCAGTTCCTAATACGGAAAACACAAAAACACTGCAGCATCATATACCATCCGCGTTTGCATATAATATAGTGTGTTCTACGAACTCAAGTTATAATCGCTATGTCACATACCGCGGTCTCGATTGTGTTAATAAATTTCTACAGTACATTTACCGTGATGTTCAAGAAATAAATCTGATTCTGAGAAAAAATTCTCCCATGATTTTTACAGAAAAAGATTCTGCAGATTTTATGCAAGCCACTCGGTGTCATATTTGCGAAAATTTATTGTTTTTTGATAAAGTACGTGATCATTGCCATTTAACAGGTCGATTTCGCGGAGCAGCACATAAATATTGTAATCTGCAATACAAAATACCGAAGTTTATACCTATATTTTTCCATAATTTAGCAGGTTATGATTGTCATTTGTTTATTAAACAACTGTGTAAATTACCGGGAAGCATTAAAATAATTCCTAAAACAAAAGAAAATTATGTATCGTTTACAAAATTTATTCCTGTTTCGGATGAGGAATTTATACAAGTGCGGTTTGTAGACTCGTTCAAATTCCTAGGTACTAGCATAGACAAATTAAGCAAAACTATAAAGAAAGAAGAGCTGGAACATTTACGAACTCATTTTCCTATTCAGAGCCAATTCAATTTACTCACGCGCAAAGGTATCTATCCCTACGAATACATTAATTGTTGGGATCGTTATGAGGAGCGACTTCTTCCAGAAAAAAATATGTTTTATAGTACCCTGACAAACGAGCATATTACTGACGAAGATTATCAACATGCACAATCAGTATGGAATCAATTTAACATAAAAAATTTGGGTGAATATACCGATTTGTATTTAAAAACTGATGTCTTATTATTAACTGATATTTTTGAAAAGTTTCGAAAAACTTGTAAATTAAATTATCAGCTTGATCCAGCTTTTTATATAACTGCACCTAGTTTATCTTTTGATGCAATGCTTTTCAAAACAGGAGTTGAATTAGAACTTATCGATGACCTTGCTATAGTGCGTATGATTCAATCCGGTATAAGAGGTGGTGTGTGTATGTGCTCGCACAGACATGCTAAAGCTAATAACAAATACATGTCTGACTATAATAAGCAGAAACCAGATACTTACGTAGTTTACATTGATTGTAATAACTTGTACGGATTCAGCATGTGCCATTCTTTACCATTATCAAATTTTAGGTTTTTAAATCGTGAAGAAATTAATAAGCTTGATTTCGTTAACATTCCTAACGACGCGGAATTCGGATACATTCTTGAAGTGGACTTGATTTATCCGAAAGAGCTACATGACAGACATAATGACTTACCATTTTGCCCAGAAAAATGCATCCCTCCTGGAGGAAAAAGCTCAAAACTTGTACCCAATCTCTATGATAAATATTATTATTTATTATTATTTATTTATTGTTCAATATTTCACAAAAAAAATCACAATTCAACAAAAATTATCTTGCCACAAAAACTTCCAAGAGTTTATCCGGACAAGAAGTCGCTTCGCGCGTCGTTACCTAGTTACCTACGTTATCTGCAGGTATTTCCAAGAGGTGTTTTTTTAGTTGCCGCCTATACTTACATTTGTCCCGATACAACTCCTGCAAGTCTTCTGGCAACTCTTCTACATACATTGGTATTAAGTTACTCAGCATTCTACTTCCATAAAAGTTATTACAGTCTGGCTTAACAAATTTATTAGTTTTACAATTAGTTTGTCTTAAATTGCAAGGTCTTGTTTTTTTTATTAATAATGTAGGATCATTTACTTCATTTAAGACAGCGAATTTTACCAAATTAAATATGTTCATTACATTACAATACTCAAAAATGCCTTCTTCATTTGTTTTATACTTATTTTTAACAGACTTAGGTACAATAATTCTTAACATGCGTAACAATAACGAATGTATATTATGTAAATGACTTTTAAACGATCTTCCATAACTACTCAGTCCATAATTAACAACAGACTGAGCCAAAGATAAATAGAGTACTCTTAAGGTTTTGTAAGGTAATTTATGTTTGAGAATATACATTTTGCTAAGTAAAGACCTTAATTTAGAGCATACCAGGTTTATATGTGGCTTCCAATTTAGTCTGTTGTCAATTATGAGCCCGAGGTATGTATGTTGATTTACTTTTTCCAGTGAGGGACATTGACCTTGACAATTTTTAACTGCATTTGAATGAAGACAATCGTGGGTATGAGCTGTGATTTTGGGGTTGGTCAAGGGCACATTGTGGGAAGAGTGAATATGTATGAATTTAGTCTTTTGTGTATTGATCACCAGCCCAACATCATGAGCATATTTACAAATTAGATTATAATTTTCCTGCATAATATTTTGAGCTTCGATTTCTGATTTATGAGCCGTTAACAAACACGTATCGTCAGCAAATTGATAAATAGCTCCTTGTGTTATTAAATTGCACATTTCATTTACATATATAAGGTACTCATCAGGTCCGATTATAGAACCTTGTGCTGTGCCAGCAGTGGTGCTGTAGAAGTCGCTATAACTGTCGGAGACCTTAACAGCTGTGCTGCGGTTTGTGTGATAATTTTTTATTAGTTTTAAAAAAGGACCTTGTATCCCATGGTTGGCAAGTTTATTATATAATATATTAAAATCTAATACATCGAACGCTTTTGAGAAATCAATAAACAATGCGATTACGTGCTTTCTTTTTTCAAGATAGCCATTAACCTCGTCCGTGAATTCACGAAGCAACTCCGTCGTACTTCGTTTTTTTTGAAAACCATATTGTTTATGGTTAATAACATTATTATTTTGAAGAAATGATGATATTTGATCTCCCAAGAATCTTTCTATGACCTTATCTATACAAGATAATATAGTAATTGGGCGATAGTTATTGTAGTCGTTATGCATACCATTTTTATATATTGGTCTAATAGTACCAATTTTAAGAATATCAGGGTATACTCCTGTATTTACACAGCAGTTAATTAGGTGAGTTAGAACAGGAACTAGTAAGTCAGGGGATAATTTTATGTCACGGGCCCGAATACCATCATATCCAGGACTTTTATTTATGTTTATATCTTTTAAAAATTTTGCAACTGTATCATAAGTAGCATGTTTTAATCGGATTGACATAGTTGGTTGGTTTTCGTAGGTACTTGGATCTAATAATTTATTATTACAACAATTTTTTATTTTGTTAATTGAGTCATAAAAGTTTCTTGCAAAGTTGTTAGCTATAGTTAGGGGTTCAAGTTTAAAATATTTGAGTAGTGTATCGTCTATACATTGTATAATTTTTCCCGAAATTCTATTGATTATATCCCATACTTTTTTTGGATTTTTAATATTTTTACACACGTTGGTCATAATAAATTTATTTTTAATATATTGGGAATATTTATTTGTTTTATTCCGATAGCAATTATAATGTAGACGCTTAGTACAATCATTTTCATCTTTTAGCCACTCCTTGTACAGTTGGTCCCTCTTCGCGCACATATTTTTTAAGCGTTGGTTAACCCACTTACAAGTACTGCGTTTTGAATTTGTATTGATATATTTAGTCAATTTGCAACTGTTGTATAATGTATTAAAATCGTTGTTTAATAGTGACATGACCGCATTAGGGTCCGTGTGATACATGTATTTACTGAAGTCATTATTTAAAAGTTCATTTTTAAATTTTAAGTTGTCTATTGATGTAAAGATGGCACGAGCGAACGCATCGGTGGGTGGAATAGCCGCGATAGGTAAGGCACCGGCGATAATGTAGTGATCGGCCGGCGCGGTGCGCACCACTGCGCTGTATATAGGCGCGTTGTTTAAGTTTCGAATGAACAGGTGATCGATGCACGACTTGCTAATTGTATTTCTATACTTTTCTATTCGTGTATGTTGAGTTATGGCACACTCGAAACCCTTGTTACTTAAACAATTTAAATACGAATTAACCGTAGGATTAGATTGACTTATGTCGATATTAATGTCACCTATAATAATACAACTATTTTTGTGATTGAATTTTCTGATTGTGTTACTTAATTCCACAATGAAATGATTTTTGCACGTCTGAGGCGGTCTATAAACGGCACATAAACCCAAATGATTGCTTTTATTTATTATTATCTCACCAGTTATGCATTCCATATATTTATAGGTACAGTTATCATATCTATTAAAATTCAGAGACTTATGAATATACAATAACACACCACCACCTTTTCTATTGCTACGTAATTCAGAATGTAAGTTATAGTTATGTAAATAGAATAGATTACACAATTCGGGTTGTATATTAGCTTCTGTGACAACAATTACATGAATTATACATTTTAAACTATCTACTATTAATTCCAACTGGGCAAAGTTTTTTTTTAAAGATCTAATGTTAACATGAAGGATCAACAGTAAATTTTCAAATATTGGTATATTGTTTAAAAAATCATTTAGTTCACTATAATTCAGTTCAATAATTTTACAATTTGTGTCATCCATTGTTACTTATTTAGAGTAAATACTTACAATAATTTATTTTAAAGAAAATTTAGTATACCTTTATAGGTAGGTATAGATTAGGTAGTCGGTGTAGTTAAAGTGTAATTAAAACATATTGTTTTAACATATTTAAGGTAGTTTTAACTATCTATATATTTCATTTTAATTATTATTTTTTATTTTCTCGATATCCTGTTGAGTTTTAATAAGAATTATTTTACCTGTGTCATTTTTTCTTATTAGAATAGATCCATTTTTACACCAAATGTATTTATATTCATTTTTCAGTTCCTCTTTTGTCTTCCAGAGCAAAAATGCCGTAGCAGGAGTTAACGATTCGCGTAGGTATATTTTTCTACTTCCTTCTAGACCGAGGGCTGCATGGGTAACTTCAGTTTTTCTTGAAGCTTCTAGCCAAGAACTTTGTGTTCCTTCCTTCAGTTGAATGATGATAGTAGGCGGTATCTCCCTTTTATTTGTTCCTGAATGGCGACGCTCCTTTCTGTAAGATTTTACTATATCACCAGGATTTTGTTGGATGGCTTGAGCATATTTTCGGACGATCATTTCAACATTGTTTCCTGCTTCGATGCCGCACATTTCTAGTTGGTTCGATAGTTGTGATTGTAAAATTTTATTCATTTTATTTTCTGTCACTTCGTACTTGAGAGATAGATTTTTGTAGTTGTTACGTAGTTCTGTGCACTGGTTTTCTATTTTCTTCATATTCTTTTCGTAGGTAATTATTTTGGCTTCGTATTCGTCTATTTTTTCCGAATAAAATTCGAACGTACGCTGAAGCTCGTCCTTGATCACTTGACTAACCTCTCTTCTGATGATGCTCAGGATTTCTTGTGCTTGATTGTTCGCGGAGCTTTGGCCGCTTGAATCCTCATCATCTTCAAGTATTATGCCGGACAAACGTCTTAGTTTGGATCCAGCACAAGTTTTGCACTTCCATTCCACCGAATCCGTTGTGACGAGAACATTTAGTTGATCATTGGATAGTCCGGCACATGCGCCATGAATCCACTTACAACACGTACCACATTGTAACCCGGGATTCTTTTTATTAACATTTTTGTTGCAGGTATTGCACTTACTCATATTGTAGTTATTATTTTTATGCTGCTTTTAATTATTATTCTGTTTACAAATGTTTACGATTAGGTAGGTAATTTGCGTACGCGTCTATCGATCGATACGATGCACGCGCACCTCGGAATGCTGGAATGGAATGGAATTTCTACGTTATTCTAATTTCTACGTTATTCATTACGTTCATTTAAAAACATGTCTCAAACATGGTTTAATATTGAAAAATATTCACCGAGTTATAATATTCCGACAGAGTCCATATTTAAAGCATTATATCGATCTTAATACCAGTTTAAGACAAAAAGCTCAGTCTGCATTTGAACAAGATTTTTTTAAATTGCTAAATAACAGTATTTTCGGAAAGACATTGGAAAACAACGAGAAAAGGATAAATGTGCATCTGGTTAATGAATGGAGTGATAAAAATAATAAAACGAAAAAAAAATCTAGTGCTGATAAATTGATTGCTAACCCCAGTTTTCACAGTGCTTCAGTTTTCTCTGAAAACTTAGTTGCAATACAAACAAAACCAGAACGTATTGTTTTAGATAAGCCAATATACATTGGATTTACAGTTTTAGAGTTATCTAAAAGCCACATGTATGATTTTCATTATTCAGTTTTTGAACCGTCCTATAGAAATCGAATACGAATGTGCTATACAGATACGGATAGCTTTATTTACCAAATTGAAACTAGAGACTTTTATGAAGATTTAAAACAATCTTTCTTGAGTTATTTTGATACAAGTAATTTTCCTATACAAAATGTACATAGTTTGCCGCTTTTAAATAAAAAGGTCCCTGGCCTCTTTAAAGACGAAATCGCTGGTGATATAATTACAGAGTTTGTGGGATTACGTTCAAAATTATATTGTATAAAAACGATAAACAACACAATTAAAAAAGCAAAGGGCGTAAAAACACCTGTTATTCGTGAAATTACTGTATCGGATTATAAAAAATCTTTATATCGCGGTGACATACTGCGAATGACGAATATATTATTTAAGTCAATCAAACATGATATATTCACGCGTAGTGTCAACAAAATAGCGTTATCTCATAACGATGATAAGCGGTTTGTTGCGGTTGATAAGATTTCAACAAAATCATGGGGACATATTTCTATACTAAACATTTAATACCATTTATTTGATTACAACATTGGAACCAATAATAAGCTAATAAAAATATTCAGTTAAGTTAAGTACTTAAGTTTATTAATAAGTAAATAAGCATTGTTATAATTGTAATTAGATTTAAATATGAGATATTAATGAATTCCTAACATGTTAAGTAATAAACATTCTTAAATAAAGAAGTAGTTTTTCATTTCTCCCATCCTTTTTAAAATAAATATTAATGTTATATTTTAATATACTACGAAGGTATAAACATTAAATGATGTCAACGCACTCCTTGCAGAACACTTGCTTGCGGTGTGCATTTTTCTGGAGTATTATTGAATACCTATGTCAAAACATGTTAGAACATGATTTTACATAAGTATTACTCGAGCGACTTAACTGACACCTGGCCTGCGCGGGAAAGCGGGGGAGAGGTTGTGTTTCGAGCCAGGTGTCTAGTTAAATCGCTCAGGTAGTAATCATGTTATTAGTCATGATATTATTAGTTCACATTTCGTGGTCGTTGCATTCACACTTCACGTGCATTCTTTAATCATCAATAAACATTTGATAATTATGTCGCAATCTGGACATGCATATCTCAGTTCACCACAAGCGAGTTACGTAGTTACTCTGAATAAACGAATCCCTAAATATGTAATTAAAATTGAAATAATGGAAGCCGAGGATAACACATCAGATGATGAAGTTGTTGTGCACGCCCAAGCCAAAGCGCAATACGTGGTGTATGATAATCGGGACGATATACATTTTAAGACGCAGCAATTGTTTACGGATATCAGTAAAAAGTTGGAAGATCGGAACAGAAGACAAGTTTTTGGAATAGATATTTAAAATTATTCAGGTATATGCTCCTCTTATTATTTAAATCAATTGTTCTAATAATTACTTATTTTACTTATTTAAATAATATACTATAATAATTACTTATCTTAGTTATTTAAATCAATTTAACAAAAATACTATTAGTATCAACATATAGTTTTTTTATTATTTATTGTATTTATAATTATTTTATGAAAATCAACTTAGAAATTTTTATTTTTTCTTTCTCAGATAATGGAAATGAGTTGTTTGCAAGATTCTTTTCAATGCGCTCAAGATCCGCTAGAAAATTTTACTCAGCAATACAATGACTTGTTCGGCTCCAAATCAAAAGAAATTAAAGAAAAAAGAAAAAAACGAGTTTCCACAAGGAAACAGAAGAAAGGATCACTGAAATCTTTCGTAATCAGTAAAGAGAAAAGTGGTATGAAGCTGATACAGATAAATGTTCTGGAGCTAACTAGTGATCATGATCCTGCCAAAATATACTCGTTGCCTGGGGCCAATGAGAATAATGTGATGTTCAGTGCTCAGTACGTAGTCCACGACTCCGTGGATGAAATTATGGATATGACTCAATGTGTTATCAAAAAAATCTCTAAAAGTATCAGTGATGATGTGTTTTAATTAAATTTTAGTTTTTACTATAAATTAAAACAACAAGTTTTAGAGTTATGTAATAGAAATTATTATGATATTAGATATTATACTATAATTGTTATTTTGTCGAAATAAATTGTTAAAAAAATAATTAAAAGTGAATTATCATGTATTTATGTTTACTAATAAAACTTGATAATCATGAAAACTATTTTTTTTTCTCTCCTTAGTTTACTTTAGAATAAAAGAAAATGATATACCAATAGAATTTATTTAATAATAAATACAAATTTCACTTAATTAAAACATTAAAATAAATTGACATTATCACAATACCATGTTTTTAAACAGAGCACATTTTTTAAAGCACATATTTTTTTATGATAAACACAATTTAAAATTTTATTTTGTCCTTTAGTTTTTTCATAATAGTCATTATATAATATTAAAAATTTTGGACAACCCTTTTCTCCTAATTCTATTATTTCACAGTCTTGACACAGCTCACGAACCCATTTAATTTTTTCCAAACCTTTGATTAGTATTTTTTTACTGCTTAAATAAGGGACAATCGTCCTTCGAAATTTACGATAGTCAATAAATCCTTCACTCCAACGTAATCCTCGATTTTTCTCCAACCATATAACCTGTTTCTTCTCTTCACTTGTAAGATTATTAAAAGGATATGGCGGTTTAATTACAAATGTCTGGGTATAATCTTTTGTTGCTATTGAAAATTCTTTAACGATAAATTTATTTTTGAAATCCTTAAATCCTTGAAGGTCAACGATAACTGTCTCGTTATTCATGATATCTTCTTTACGATATTGCTCAAAGGCTTATATTCAAATATACTGTCGTTTAGTATAAGACAATACGCAGCTGTTTGATCAGGAATCTCTTGGTCCGTTTCGATTTCAACTCGCACATCGATAGAACCCTTTAACATTTCATGCTGTCGAGAACAGTCTATGACGTATAACGGAGCTATGTCTCTAAATTCTTTTGTACTCATCAACGGCTCCGCTCGGCGGCCGTGATAAAACTGTTGAAATCTTGCGTACTGCTCGTATATTAATGAATACTTTTTGTCCGAGAAACTAATATTCAGACTTTCATATGGGTAATAAGATGAATTTAGAAAAACTCTTACATCGCGTACATGGCAATGGTCAAACTCAGCCATAGATACTGTTGCATTATTTTTTCGGTTAGTTTGTAAAGCAATGACAACGAAACGTGGTTTCTCTATCTGCGACGATGTTTTGATAGACCATGTGTGTTTTCGTGTTTTAGGTAGTAATGGATACTCATATAAATCCCAATTACGAAAAGCTATCGTTATGGCTCGATCTTTTTCTAGATGTTTTAACAAATTAATTCTTTCACGATCTGACACCTTAATATGAGGAACTCTCCAAACAATTTTATTTATGATTATATCCTCTACAATTTCATCAGTATTTAATTTCAAAGCATTGAGATTTGTATTACTTCTCAATAGCACTAATTCATGTTTACAATTTATTATAATTTTCTCATAATCTTCAGCAAAACCTAATATTTTATTCAATGGTATAGATGCAGAAAATACTCCATCCATGATAGTTCCTGAAGGGGACCAACCCCAAACTTTAGCACTTTTGGATTCATTTTCATTCATAGAGAGATAAGATTTAATTGTTGTTGTAATTCCTGCATTTTTGATTTTATCAATTTCTACACCATTTAGTTCATATCGAATATCTTGAAATAAAAATAATACAGGATTATTTACAAAATGTATAGATGATACTTTTTCTTTAATGGTTTCCTTTAGCTTATACACCTCTACTCTGCCCTCAATATACAAACTGCTGAGTGCTGGTAATACGTACAGGTCTTGTTGATTAATCGGTATTCGTATTTCATCATTCTTGTTAAAACTGGACACATAGGGCTTGTACGAATGATATTCAAAATTTTCAATGCTGTTATCGTATGACGCAGGTTGGGATATATTTAAAAAGTTCATTTTAATAAGCCCAGTAGCTTTAAAAATTCCTTATTGCTTTTAGTGAGCTTCTTTTTTAACCGAAGCGATCCTTCTTTATGAGAAGATCTTTTAGAACTGAGACAGTTAGTGGAGGAAGAAGGATTTTTATTGAAATTTAACATTTTTTTCTAAAATGTAAATACAGCTGTACTTCCTCTCCTCGCAAATTAATTTGTTTGTTTTCGGCGTCTAACAGCCTTATATTAACAGCGCTTATTAAATTCTGGTTGACTGGAAAATAAATCAAATTTTTAGGTATTTCAATAATTCTGTAACCAGGTGGTACGTTTGGGACAAATTCATAAATTATATGACTTGCTTTTCCGTTCACAAATGATCCGCTGATAACATCACATTCGATGCGTACGATAGTTGTTGATAGAATGCTAACAGGATACCGTGATTCTGTAGTTATATTAGCTTTTACTGATTCTATGCCAAAACCCAAAATTTTGCCAAGTGAAGCACTTTTATCGAAGTGAACGTTTTCAGAACAGAAAATGCTCGTTTTTAATGTGTTGTTATTGCAAGTCAATTTTAACACAGCATTCTTTATATTACTTTTTAGATAATCGCAAATATCTTGAAGTTCATATGAACCTTCGGGTATTTCAATAACTCCTTCTTTGCCGTAATAAAATTTGTTATTTCTCTCATCTATGTTAGGTATAGAATTAAATGTAGAAAAATATAAGAGCCCACACTCATATTCTCCATATAATTCCAATGCTGGGGAATAATGTGTTGTTAAAGATTCTCCTTTTCCAGTTATTGACACAGTGAAAGACATTTTTAAACTAACAAACTTTTATATTTTCATTGTTAATATAAATGTTTTTTCCAGTAGTTTCTTAAAAACTTTAAACAGAGATGTCCACAATTTGTGGTACCATAAGTTTGATATTGTACATAATTATAGTTTATAGTCATAGGCTTTAAATAATCTATTAATTCTAGTGGTGGTTTTAAATTTCCAAAACTGTTAAAATATTCACAGTAGTCATGTTGTTTAACGTAGGCTACCCAGTGAGTTCCAGGATTATCGGAACTGTCTAAATTTAATATAGCACACTCAATTTTTTTTTGGTCTTAAAGGTAGTGTATCTCTCATAAAGACTCCTCTAAAATATGGAATGTCATTAGCATTCGTCAATATATCTAGATTAGTCAAAGGTCGACTGGGTAACCGTTTCTTTAGTTTTTTGGTGGATTTAAGAATAAGCCGGCTCCTTTTTTATAATGTTTAATGTACAACCCTTTTCCAAGAGCAACAGCCTCCATCATCTTGTTGTGTCGTTCAGATTCTTGAAGACTTTTCTGAGCCACCTTGTAGTCATTTACTGCTTTTGCTATACCTGCTGCTCCTCCAGCAAGGGAACCCAAAGCAGACAGACCAGCAAAGATCGGAATAAGGGGTAAGAAACCTCCAGTTTTTGGAATAGGAATGCAACGCGGTAAACGTACTCCTTTTTTATTGGTAAATAGTTTTTTTGCGGCTGCATATGCATAGTTTATAGCAGAACGTTTGTCCTTAGATTTCAATTTTTTTAATTGGGACTGGATCTTTTTCACAATACTCATAAAAGAACGGACTCCAGCACCAGCTCTGAGTTTTGCTTTCATAGCATTTTTTACAATCCATGAGGCGATTTTTTCGCCGTTTTTAGCATCTTTTGATTTCAATCTTTTCTTAGCCATATTCAAAAGTTCTAAATCAGCTTTATGCCGAACACCTATATCACTATTATTGTAGGCAATATCGTGATACATACAAGCTTCATCCAATTTGTTAATGCCACGATCACCTCTCAATAATCTTTTTTGAAGTTTGGTTCCAGGTCCGCAATATTGGTAACCGGGAATGTGAATTTCAAACCGTAAACTATTTATCAAATTATTAATAATACCTCTTCCTTTCTTCATTGATATTCCATAAATGAATACATTATGATGGTGTGCTTATTTATATGCATTATTATTTAAGAAGTAAAGCGTTTTTGTTAACCCAGCTATTCTCTGAATCATTGAGACCTAGCCACTTGACTAAAAGCTTATTACCTTTTCGTTTTATAACTTTCTCAATAAGATAAAGATCAGGAAATTTAGTTCCTTGTAATTCATACTCATAGAAGGATCCTAATATAATTTGTTTATGTTTATCTTCCAGTAGATAAGTTGGTGGATTCGTAAGATTAACTTTTACTACAACAAATATTTCTGTTGACCAATTCGGAGTATAACCTTTGTAAAATTCTCCTTTAAATTTACTGATACGAACATGATCACCAATTTGAAACTTGGGTCTTTGTTTTATCGTATGTTTTTGTGTTTTTAAAATATTAGATCTGACAAGTAACTGATTCGTTATATTAACATCAACTGGTTTAAATTTTGTTACTCGATGAATAGTATTATTGTAAATTTCTACAATTGAATCTAGATTCTGTCCTAACCATTGATAGCTACCGTTTAAGCTGAAGAGTTTATAAAGATTACTTTTTATCGTACGTATTACTCGCTCTACAATTGATGCTTTTTTTACAGAGTAGGTAGAATAATGATTAATGTTATAATTTTTCATCAATATTGCAAAAGTATTATTATAAAACTCCTTTCCCGAGTCTGTTTGTAAATGTTTAGGCCTTCGTGATGAATTCCTTAAAATCTCTTGCATTGCGATTGTAACACAATTTTTGTCTTTTGATTTTATAGGACATACCCATACATACTTTGATAAACAGTCTATTACTATTAACACATATTTATAGCCCTTATTAAATTTTGCATATTTTTGAAAGTCCATGAGGTCAGCTTGCCGTAGGTCATCTAGTCCTTTTATAATAGTACATCGACGAGGAAAGTTTCTTCTAGCTGCTTTGTGAAGTTCTTCAACTATGTCCTTTTTACTCATTTTTGCTTAATTTGGATTTGATGAGTCTGTCTACTTCAGTTTTTGAATAAAAATTTTTACTCAAGCGGACTGCCACAACTGTTTCCAAATTCTTTATCTGTGCATTTATATCATTATTAAGTCTCTTTATTTCATTTCTCGATTCTTCGAATATTTTGTCCACATAAGCTTTATTCACTGCATCATCGTCCTCGCTAGGTGGCAATAATCCTTTCAGTTTTGATGATTTTAAATCGTAGAGGCCTGTATCTGTTTTAACTATTGTATCGTTAAGAATGTCAATATAATCTGATAATCTTAATCGTTTGTGAACGTGGTGACCAAATTTGTCAATATTCATTTCGCTCTTGATGCGTGGTCTGCCTTCAATATATTACTAATTTCTTTTAACGCCGGGGTTTTATAAACAGAAACGTTAATGATACCAGCTTCCCGTAACTCTTCTATTATAGAAATAATCTCATTACCTAATCCAGTGTTACCAGCCTCCCATGACGCAAGTAATAGTTTTAAACGTTCTACCAACTCATTTGGATCATCCCAGTAAACATAATCAGTATCTTCCTTTACCTTTTTCAAAATACATTTTCCTTGGAGATTTTCGATATTATTTTTTACTTTCATTAAAATACCCTTCCCTTGTTGAAGACTTTCCACACTTGAGGTTGTATTTCGCGAGAATTTAAATAAGGGCTTAATTACATTGTTATATTTAAAACCCTTATTACTATTTATCTGTTTTGAAGAATTATAATTACGCCGGTGTGCGTTAGTTTCAATCAGCAACATCTTATAATTCTGTAAGTCATCATGTGTAACTACATCTAAATCGGGTTTCTTTTTGTATAATAATTCTTTTAATCCAACTGTTTTTTTCATGGTATGAGTTCCTATTTTCAGAACTTTACCATCATCAAAAACTCTGACATTCCCAAGCATTAGTTTTCCGCGTTCATTTCTAATTCCGTACGGTACACCGTTAAACACATCGGACGATGTAGACCATGACGATTGATCTTTTATATTTGGTGAAGATAAAGATTTAAACGATGATGTAGATAACGATGATTGATTTTTTACATTTGGTGAAGACCAAGTAGATATAAATGAGCCTTCACTAACATTATGATCTTTAGAAGGTGTTACTACTAAAGTTTTATTAGAGTATTTTTTTAATTCATCATCAAAATAATGTTCTTCTTCAGTAACATCGTCATTGAAGTCATAAACGGGAGAATAAGATTCTTCGCTTTCACAACTTTGGCTTTTCTTCACAAAGGGAGTGTAATCGTTTTCTTCTTTAATCCGTTTACCATCACTTTTATTTGCTATCAAGTTAAGTGGGTCTACTATAGGCTTAAATATTGTTTCTAGTGCTAAATTATTTGTATTTTTTGCGTCTTTTAATATCTGAACTTTTCTTTTAACAGCTTTTGCAGATTTCACAATTTGTTCTTTAAGAGCTTTTTCCATTTTATGATTGAGGGTTGTATTCGGCTCTGAATCATAAATTAAACTAATCCGTCAACAATTATAAACAATCTTTTTATGTCTTTTTGTCAATCACTATAAAGGTATCAAAAGCTGATCTATAACATCCATTATTTCTTTCACAGTCCTTATTAATAACAAGATAACTAAAAGGTTTTTTCCAGACAGTTGAACACATCTCACGAAATTGAAGCCATGTCATATCAAACCCAACATGCTCATCATAAATGTGCTTCAAGTTAATATCATCTTGTTTAAATAATACTATGAGGTTAGCATTATCTCTTACAAGTTGTTTAGGTATTTTTGTGTAGGTTTGGTTAATATAAAAACAATCAATATTCTTATGACGACCCATAGCAAAATAATCTCTAATATTGTTTTGATTTTCACAAGCAACGTCATCAAAAATAATAATAGAATCAGGTAATGCATCATGGGGACTAATAATTTCACTGTTATTGTTGTATTTATTAAACGTGATACAAGGCACCATGCTTAAAACCTTTTCCAAAAATAAATACTTGTCTTGATAATGATTTCGAATACACATACAAGTTATTAAATCGAGGTCCATCCTTATGCAACAATAAACTTATTACCAAATTGGTTTTTCCACAGTTGGACGGACCGCATACAACACACCGAATTGTATTCGGCAACAAGTTACCATGACGTTTTGGTTCTTTCACCGATATGGGACAAATGCAATCTAATTTGAGTGATTCTTTTTGTTTCACAAATTTCATGACTTCAATGTTTCAAGATTTCAAACAAAATGAGCGTAATCTGGATTACAAAACCGTTTTATAATCCTAAACGTAGTGCTCAGCCGTAGTGTATTATTGGGACATTCTAGAACACCACAGTGAAGCGAAGCGAACGGTCGGGAGCGAAGCGAACGAGTGGTGGTCTAGAATGCCCAATAATACACTACTAACATATTTTTGGCTATTCCTTAAGAATTTTTAATTAAAACGTTTTTTCACTTTTTTATCAATGCGGGATACGAATTTTCACTTTGAGATAATTTTAAAACTATGCAAGCGAGCTTCATGGGTGTTTTACTCGGGTATTTATAATTAAGTACTCTTTCGAATTAACCTTTGAGTATCCAACTATACGGAGACGACATGACAGCTAATTTCTATGCGAAAAAGTCTCGCCACTTTCTGCGGGGGGGACGACCGCACCGCTAGTGCTTGACACTATCGATGTTTTACTATCGATGAGTTCGGCTAGTAATAATTATGTGTGGCAAAAGTAAATTTTAAAAATTGTATCTATTATAAATTAACTACAATATTTAATTTACAGTTTCGCTCAGTATCATAAAGTAAATAAGTATTAAAATGTTGAAATATGCAAAAATGGAAGCGTCATCCAGCGTGAAGAAGAATTTTAGCATTTTAGCAGTGTTGCGAATATCTTAGTTGCGGAGCGGCTGGTGCGTACAACTAATTTGTAGCATTCCGTAATACTCAAGAAACCCTAATAAATTTGCCCTGACCATCCGTCTGTCTGTCCGTCTTTCTAGCATGTGTAATTATGAATTTATATAAATGGAATGTTGTATAGTTTATAGGTATTTTAAAATTGAAGTAAGAATTCATAAATTACCTTTTTACAAAGTCACCGGCACCGCACCTTACGTAACGGAACTGCGTCTGCGGTGCGAGGTACCCGCGACGCCGTTGTACGTATCCCGCCTGCACTGGTCTATGCAGGTCGAGGACGCCGTGGACTACATCCGCCAGAAGACGTTCATCGCCTTGAGGGTCGAACGTCTGGAGTCTCGCCACAAGGTCAATTTCAGTTCCTTTGTGGTGAGAGTGCCGACGCATCTTTCGTCGACCTTCGAGGTGGAGGAGTTCTGGCCGACGGGTGTGGTCTACCGGAGGTTCCGGGGGAGACTCCAGAACGAAGCGCGGATCACGTCGCCGTCAACACGTGACAAAGTGTAGTTTTGAAGTATATAATATGTATGTTAATCTGTAAGGTATTTATAATATGGGCCTATGTCACCCGAAATAAATGAAATTTAATTTAATTTACAAGTATGTTTTACAATATTAAAGAACATCCATACGTCCATCCATCCATACATTCACCATCTATCCATCCTCACAAACTTTCACATCCTATCCTAGTAATAGTATAAAATGTGAAAAATTGTGAGGATGGATGGATGGATGGATAGATGGTTGCATGTATAGATGGATGCTTGTTACTCTTTCATGCAAAAACTACAGAACGGATTTTGATGAAATTTGGTATGGTAGTAGTTTAGGCTCTGGATTAAAACATAGGCTACTTTTCATATGGGAAAAGTAGAGTATTCCCGCGGGATAACCGATAGTATATTTACGCGGGTGGAGCAGCCGTAATAACTAAAGTAAAATAGATAATAGCTTCAAGAATTAGTCTCATACGTTTTGAAACCCATTATCTAGCACGCTTCACGCTTTTTATTTGTTGTTGTAAAAAAGGAGTCCGTGGATTCCTCATGAATTCTACCACCAGGTCTTTAGTGACAATAGGATGAATTTAGAAGTAAAATCTTTACAATAATAATTAGACGACCTCTGTGGTTCAGTGATTGAGCGTGTTGGTGCTCAAGCCGGGGATTGCGGGTTCGAATCCCGCCGAAGTAAATAAAGTTTTTCTGTGTTCCTGGATCATGGGTGTGTATTAAATGTGTGAAGAATAAAATAAAAATCTTAAGTATGTGTATAGTATTAAATATATTTCCGTTGTCTGGTACCCGTAACACAAGTTCTTCAAGAGAACTTACCACGAGTCCAGATTGACATGACGTGAAGCATCCATATATATTTAAAATATATTATATTATTAAATAAAAAAATATATTACCAAAAATGACTTGAGAATCTCCTTCGGTTTTTTGTCGGTTGAAAAGGTATAGCTAAGTAAAAATGCGGAATCGTTTTGATAACTAGGGTCCACCCTAAATACGTTTTTTTTGCATTTATAATAGTTCTGCTCCACCTCAATGTTTACCAATGTTCACCGTAAGTAGTTCAAAGACTGGTTCAAATTCACGGGCAAAAACTAGTTAATAATAAAAATTCACCTTTAATAATTTCAAAGCTGGCAAGGCGCGCTGTTTTAATCTCCTCCTGTTGTTCGCCTGAACAATAAAACATGAAACTTCAAAATGCACCGAGCAAATTGTACTCGTACGTTTGGGAGACCAAGAAAAATTATTAGCGCAAGCTTGGACCCAGACATTCCTAATCATCCTATTTTTAGGAAATCTAAAAAAATAATGGTCAGAATAACATACTGATAAAGTCGATATCGATATTTCTTTTACGTTGTCACAACCCTCAGTTTTTATGAAGTGTGGCCTGTTTATAAATTAAAAATGCATAATTTCAGGATAAATTTATCCGCACATATTTTATTGTAATAAATAATAATTAATATAAACAAAAGTTTGTTATTACAATTGGATAATTATTTTATAATAATTTGCAAATTTTGAATGTGTTTCGTGAAATTATATAATGAATAAAAACAAAATTGTAAATAGTGTACTTATAAATTAGTCATGTTTCTTCATTATGAAATAGTAAAAACAAGAACAAATATGAAATAGAAGTTTTTATAAATTACTACTTTTAAATATTACCCCTTAGATCTTATACTACGGGATACGCCTTACATGAGCTTTCCCCTCTGCCGAGGTATAAGATTTTTGAATCTAATGCGTTCATAAAAACTATTTGCGTAATCGATTTTAATCATTATGTGCATCGGTATAGCATCGAAAGGACGTCCGAAATGCTCCGCTAAAAATGCCGATTTGTGCTCTTATGTCCTGTAAAAACAAGTCCAACACGTCGAATCTTAAAAAAGATGGAATAACCTTTCATTTATGAGTATTTTTTTATTTATTTATTGTATATTTCTATTTAAATGTAATTTCGTAAAAATCGACGATGTATCGAATAGCGGTGTACACGAGACAGATAATCGTAGAATATTCGATCGTACTCCCCACGAGACTATTGTTGTTAGATATAGAATTTTAGTCTTTATTTCCTATGCAATAGATTCGAATTTTACTATGGCACTTAATTCTCGAAACATGGCGGAACTTTTTTATTACTTTTTGAGTGACGTGACAATCACTAGAATAACGATGTCGATAAAAATTAATTTTTTTCTTGGTAAACTAATTTTATATTTTGTGATGTAAAAATATTGGATTGCTTTTACACTTTATACGACAGATCAAGCAATGCATGTATGTATGTGATGTTTATTATTTACCCTACCGCAACTTTGAAACTTGAAAGGCTGAACAGTTTATTTGGATGTTTGAAATATGGACTATGGGGTATCGTTATAAAATCAAGATGTTCCCAGCCAGAGGGACACAAGTTTTCCTTGTTTGAAGCGCAGTTCATTTTTAGGGTTCCGTAATACTTGAGGAACGCTTATAGTTTCGCTCTGTCCATCCGTCTGTCTGTCTGTCCGCGCTTCTACCGTTAGCCTAATTATGAATATAAATGGATGAAATTTGGTACAGTCATAGATCACAGATTAGTATTATGTAGCTAGATCATAGATTGTGTATAGATCTCGGATTTGGCATCATAAAATAATAATAATTTTAGTACCTGGGTGACTATTTATTGTAATATGGTGGGTGGTGTTTAGGTGATAATCTACATAAACTTAAAAAGTAAAATGTGAACTGATAATTATTATTATTTACAATCGATTTCTGTGTAGATTAGGTGTTTAATCTCAAACATTAACTACATTTTTTTAAACTTGTCTAAAAACTATAAAAAATAAAAAAATTATAATTATATACTTGAACATATAAAAAAAAACAAAAGTAAGGCACCGAGCAGGTTTCGAACCCGTAACACTCGTTTCTTGCCATTCGCGTCTTAACCCGCTGGACCAAACGGACAGTGGCCGGCAGGACGAAATTAGCGACCATATTCTGCGTGGAAAGAAAAACGCATTAAAACACGAACACGCATTTTCCCAAACATAAGACTAATCTAGATCGATTGTTTACCCCCGAAAACCCCCATATACCAAATTTCAGCGAAATCGTTAAGAGCCGTTTCCAAGATCATGGTTATATACATATACATAAATATACAAGAATTGCTCGTTTAAACGTATAAGATATTCTAGGTGTGGGGATGAACTTTTTTTTATTTCTATCCCATCGTGTGGGGTATCGTTTAATAGGTATTTTAAAATAAAGGCAAGGTTTCATACATAACTTTTTTATAAAGTCAACCATTTTCGAGTAATCGGCCTCCAAAGTGATTTATAAGTTGGTCCCCCCTAGCATTTCTAAACTATAAGACTTAAAAACTTACAATTTTCTATGCTGATAGATTATGCTAATAACTCTCTAGGAAAAATATTTTGAACCAAATCAGACAGTAACTTTTGAAGTAATTTGACAAAATATTACTCGTTTATAGTTACGGAACCCTCCTTAGACGTGTCCTGATATATTCTTGATTAGGTTAGGTTATTTTTTCTTTGATGTTTGCAAAAAAGGAGAGTTCATAATAATATCTACGTATGTGAGTATTAGCGTATGTATGTGCGTATATGCAGTCTATAGTATACGTGGAAGCTATGGCGGTTTTAAAAAGCTTCACATAGATAAGTGGTAAATACAGCCTATAGGTACGCGTTAAGTTTGCAGTGAGTCATCAGTGCAAATGTCTAGAAAGCAATGACGCTTAGCTCGTGTTCACTTTTGACAATAAAGGTAAGCCAGTTTAACATTTGTAATTTGTACTGACGACTCATTGCAAACTTAACGTGAATAGACTGTATTTACTACTTATGTATGTGAAGTTTTCTATTGCTGCCATAACTTTTACGTGTAATATAATATAATATGTATATCGGAATTATTCGGAATGGTTTTATTTCAACAAAATACATTATTTTCAAATAACGAAGATGTGACCAATACAAATTCGTATCGACAATATATCGATATAATTTGTATTGGTAACATCACTTAACATGTCAGTGTATTAGTGCGTACGCTACACTGTTATATTAGCGCGAGTCTTATTTGTGTGAAATAAATAAGCTAGTGTTGCAGTTTTATAAATGTGTGAGTTTGTAACGATTACAATATTTTTGTGAATGTGTGATTTTGTTTTCATTGTGGGAGTTACCCTCCCCGCACCAAAATTGGCAGAAAGTTTTGTTTGAAAATTTCCTCGCGTGCCTTATCTTGTAGTATATAATCTAAGTATTACCCTAAATTTGGATGTTGTACGATTTAGTAGCAACATTTATTCATCGAGTAAAATTTTTGGATTTTTGCTAATTTATCGCAATTATTGTTAATATTTAGGCAAAATAATACATACACATGGAAAGTAACACCATCCTTTTGTTTATTTGATGTTTCCGATCTGTTTTTGCAGGAAAAAATACAGCAAGTCGGCATTTTTTGCTCCGGTTCGTTCCGCCTCGCTGTAATTTTCCGAATACGTCAAAAACGCGCAGCAACTAGTTTTATACAACCCTCACGACCGGGGGGTCTAACCTTTGGCAGCGGGAAACGCCTGACAATGCCATCTCCGTATGGTTGGATACTCAAAGGAATTAACCGATAAAAAGACGATGTCCGATTTTTAATCGAGATTGCACACTGTGCGATGTTATATACTGATTTTATCCACGTGCCAAAAGGTAAGTGTTGCAACTACAAAACAATACTTAATACCATGGATATAGTACCTATGGATAGAACACTCCGAATTTTGTAATTGCAAAAAATAACTGTATTATCTTGGTAATAGGGTGTATTTCACAATGCACGTATCATAGAGGCAAATCCGAGCCGAGCGAGATAGCCAGAAGGGAGGCCGTGTGTCTCGTTCTTGCATTTTGCCAACCAGAAAAATGTTGGTATTTATAAAAAGTAACTTGAAAAATCTTAGATAAAACGAGTGTACTTTATTATTATTTTAACAAATGTTTATAACTATATTATATTCTAATTAAAAAAGTTAGAAATAGTCATTTAATACTAAATAAAAATGCAGTTTAAATTAAATCCTTTTCCTTCTTATTTATTAGATGGTATCATTCGCAAGACAATAGATACGCCATTACACATATTTAATGCTGAACACAAGGTAATATTAAAATTGAAAATAGTTTTTATTTCTTACTTCATGTATCTCCGTAACTATGTTTTTATTATTTATTTGATTTAACAGTCAAAATGGTGAAAAAATGTTGTTTAAATTCTTGTCGAAGTGAAAGTTATGCTGGTTGCAATATTTTGTTTATTAGTAACGTTAGTAAGTTAAATGTACCTAATGTTAGTCTAGTTATTCTAGTATACAAGTGTTAACATTAAAGCAACTGACATTATTTAGAGTTATAACAGCTGTACTACGTTTTGTAATAAATAAGTCAGTAGCGACTCGCCTAGAATCGTAGTAAGTACTGAGAAAAAAACGTGTGTACACTACGGCCGCTGTATCTTGACGGGTCTGAACATAGGCTCTGCGAACTTTAGCGCATGTACAACTCGTGAATAAAACTGTTATTATACTATTTTTATATACCTATGTACTTATAAAATTTCCCTAATACAGTTGACCAATTAGTACAAATAAAATAAATACGAAAACACTTAAAAACAGTTATTGCGCAACCTTCTGCGCGAAGTTCAGACTCGCCAAGATACATCGGCCGTATTGTAGTCAAGTATGATAATATTATAGGTACAGTTTTTATAGATTTCTCAACAATGAAGAAATGCGACAAAAATGTGTTTAAGTAAGGCAGAGAATTACATAAAAATCTGTTACATAAGGTTACATATTAATACAGCCGTTACTTCAAACCTTCATGATTTTACACTATTCAATCTCGTCGACTTAAGCCGTATGTCATTCAGTGTTTCACAATTTGTCTCACACAGCTTTGCAGTTTGTCCACACAGCAGAAAATATTATTGTCACCCTACTAGAAAGGGACACACGGCCTCTCTTCCAACCTCTCGCTCGGCTCGTTTTTTTGCTCACAGTACTCGGTCTTGTTGTTATTCCTAGGTCCATGACTCGACCACGGGTACTTGACGTCATTTGTCAAAAGAAGAAGACAGTTCAATCTATGGCCTCTATTGATTGGTCGACGGGGAAATGTAAAAAATGGCTGCTTTGCCTTCTCCTACTCAGGTAGAATTTACGCAAATTAAATTAACATTGTAGTGTTGACTACAAAAATACAGTTTCTCATCCAAGTTCATAAATATATCTCCCAGTTAGCGAAGTTCGAACGGTATCTAGGACCTAAGGACGATAAAATTGCGGCTCAAAAGTGTCGCGTACTTGTCGGGATTAACTGCTGTTAAAATTGTTAAAATAAACTCGTTTTCTCGTTGAACTATGAGGTTTTGTGCACCGAAATAAGAGTGTGGTGACTGTTTGTGGTGTTTATAATATTTTTTTTGATAAAGTACTTTATAAACTGCTTTAATTACATTAGTTTTTGCGCGAACATTAAATGTCAGTACGAGTAGACATGTCACACCCATACAACAAGCGAGTTTAAATAATTTACATTACAATCAATTTATAATCGTGCTTTCAAAATGTGGATTGAACCGTTGCAGGTGGCAGGGACCCACAGCTCTATATACGAAGCATACTATCATCAAGTGAGTATTACCTTCAATTTTTACATACTTATCAACTCTCCCTATATATTTGTACATAGCTCTTTGCAAATAATAGAACATCAGATATTTACATAAGAACACTATCGCCGTCGAGTATTTCTGTATTGAACAATTATAAAGGACCACACAAGGTCACAACAAAAAAATCAATAAACTTCATATTTTAGGACTACAAAACAATTATGTCTTATAAGAGTGATTTCTTTTGCATTATAGACTTATTCCTTAATTTAAAATGGTCAGATAATGTAAAAGCAGTTCCATGTATTCTATAATGTATTATAGAATACATGGAAATACTGTTTTCATTAAATCCTGACAAGCAACTTGGAGATGTCAGGTGTACTAGCAATGAAAAATGTTCTTTTATCTACTAAAATTCTGTAAATACTGTACCTAATTGTTCCAAACTTTTTGTAAATGCGTTGAAGATATTTTCTTCATTATTTGTTATAAACAATTAAATTTAATACATTCACTAAGTTTTTAAAACAGATTAATTATGGCCAAAATACTTAATTAGTTATTTAATATATAAACTAAGAATTGCATTAACCTTGTATTAACTTAACATCTCAGATTTCTCAGGCCCATTATTTACTGTACTGACAATAGACTGTAGTCATTTTTAAGTGAATAGAGTTTCTATTGACTTAAAAACGACTACAGTTGTATATTTTAAATAACACAGACAGTAGACAAATTTTCGGGTAGGGCTATACCTTCTGTTACCAATATAATAAGTCCCAACAGTGGCGAAGGCTGCTTCTCCTTCATAGGGAACCCGGAGCCTATATAATAGGTAGGGATATCTATGAAGGTTTGCAAAAGGTAAGTGACAAGGGAAGCCGATAGGAATGGAGTTATAGGAACCCTTCGCCACTGAGTCCCATGTAATATTGTTAAAGCCTTCCACAAACAACCTTCTAACAAGTATCTAACATTAAGATTAGGTTACAATGGGACTGACTTACGCTGTGCGTCAAAGTCCCTAAATAAATAAAGAAAAAAAAAAGGATCTAAAATTCTAATGTAATTCAACTTCCAGGTCGATCCTAATGGCGCAGGGGCTATACAGGCCCTGGACGCTGCAAGATTCCTCAAAAAGTCTCGTCTCAGCGATGTTGTGCTCAGCAAAATATGGGACCTCTCAGATCCTACGGGCAAAGGATACTTGGACAAAGTAAGTACAAGTTTATTATATTCATGGTTATATTGGAGGCCTACTTTTAGCCAAATGTGACCTAGGTTGATTTATTGTGACAATATAATATTATGGTTTCGGTAGTAATTAAAGTTATTACAAAACTAAAATAAACATAATCCTCAGTGGCGGATTATCCTAAAGGCAAACTAGGCATGTGCCTAGGGGCGCGAGGGTACAAAGGGGGGATAAGGCGGAATTGTAAAATAAAGAAAAATGTATTATAATACAGCATAAAATGTATTGCGCCAGTAAGTAAGCCACCTATTTACACAATAAAAACTATTATTTTTGCTTACAACCTCAATTTGCTTCAATTTATAACAAAAACTAAACATAATGGATGGGACTGACTAAAACTTACAAACAACTTTGTCGGTGGTACATGATCTCTGATTAAAGTTAAAAAATATGACTGCAATGTTTGTCGTGTTCGACCAACGTTCTTGCTTGTTTTGCGGGGACGAAGATGCGGCGCGGGAGCTAAGCGGTTAGGTGCGAACACGGAATATTACCCCCCCATTTATAATATAGGGGGCGCCCATGATTTGTTGGCCTATGGCGCTCTCAACGTTTAATCTGCCTCTGATAGCTAGTCCTTTTCATCCATGATTGCCATTTGCCAGTGAAGTAATCATGTCAGGAAACAATTAGTTCATACTTATATAATTTTAAACTTTTTTAAACCATAATAGCTTCAAAAAACATTTCATAAGAATTTAAGCTTTAAATTTACTAAACAATAGTTTGCTTCAATAAATTAAACTTTAACTTGATCATAGAGGCATAGCTATTTATTAATATCCTTTGTTATGTAGTATTGTGCAAATGTGCTACCAGAGGAGTTACAAGATCGGTGCCTATCTTTTAAACCCCTGACTCTTATACCATCATTCAATTTGAAATACAGTAAAAGACAATGCAAGGATTATTTCTTGTTGGTTTTCGACGGTGCTTGTACCTTGGTAGAAGCTATTAAATTTTAATTAAAGTCATCATATTTAATTTAAACAAATTAATAAAATTGAAGTGTCTGTTTGTAATTTCAAATTAACAGCTTTACACTAAAACATTATATATAATATGATAGTAGACATACAGTACCAACTCCAGAAAATCAATTAATTTTCTTTTTGTCAGTCTGTTTGTTCCGGCTAATCTCTGAAACAGCTGGACGGTTTTTGACTGGACTTTCACAGCTGCTGATAAAGAGTAACTTAGGTTACTTTGATCTTAGGGTTTGTTTCCATTAATAGTTCGACTTTGGCCACTTTACACCGTGTAAACGAAGTCGCAGGCACCTAGTACTAAATGGACCTAGTAATAAATGGATCCTGAATATGGAATAGTAACCAGTGCACAATTAGTAGTAACTGGGAGCATTCCGCGCGCGGGCAGCACCTCTGATTGAGCCAATTGTAACGAGCGCCGACCTTTGTCAATGTGACGTGCCTTGACGACCTTGACGTGCGCGTGCTTGCGAGCTTCGATCGTGATTTTGAATGGCCCAAAACGAAATAATATACTAAAAACTCTATAATCTATACTAATATTAATATTATAAATGCGAAAGTGTGTGTCTGTCTGGTACCTTTAACAGCTGAACCGATTTTTATTAAATTTAATAGAGATATTCTGTGGGTCCCGGGAAAGGACATAGGATATTTTTTATCCCGAAAAAGTACAGTGTTCCCGCGGGATAATGTATTTACGCGAGCGGAGCCGCGGGCAAAACACACTATCGCCTAATATATTGTGTCGAATAACTTATTCGGATGTTTCGTCGCAGCCTACTGTATACTGGATGACAGAGATAATTTAAAATTAGTAGATTGAGAAACAGAACCTAAATTTTGATAGCAAAAATTGTCGTCTATACTCTATAGAGTATAGACTATAAAAGTGCGTTTATATGGGCAATAATTGCACAGCAATACGGATGGATCGATCTGGAACAATTAGTGGAGCGATCCGGAGCAATTACAAAAAAAAATATCGGCAATTGTTCTGATTTAATTGCTCGTGTATGAACGTATTGTGTAGTTTCTTGGAGTTGCTCTTTATCGCTCAATATTGTAGTTGCAAAACATTTTCTCAAATTGATCTTGATTTGTTCAATTTTTGCTGCCCATGTAAGCGCACCTTAAGGTATGGTGGAAATTGTTAAAAAATAAGAATCTTTATCTGTTTTGAACTTTGGTTATACAATTTAGCTAAATTTTATAGTGATATTTTTACCTACTCTTTCTTATTTTAATGAATTTGCTTAGAATTTCGAAAGTGTACCAAGGAGTGTAGTTCATATTATTCAGTGCTGAAACTGAACCCCGGCGACATTGACAGTTTCCTTCCTGAAGGCTGTATTATGTAGTGAGGGCCCTCGCCGCTAGTGTGCCGTTTAAGGACCCTTGTGTCTGCGTGAATTACCAACTATATTATCACTATAAATCTTCGACATAGGGTTCAACTTTATGATGTCTTGGATAAAGTTGGATACACTTGTTTGTTTACTCCTTTTTAACAAAGCGTTTGAAAATGGAGCATCTTAAACAAATAATAATGTTTTATATCTTTCCAAGATGAATTTATAAGTTGCTTATGTGCAAAGAAGAAGACAGAAAAGAAAAGATACGACGGTGGTATCTCGTATGCAGGAATTGAGATTGATTTCATGTTCACAATTTCTAATTGCTATGGCAATTGGCAAATATGGAACAACGTAAGGCCGCTGCCTCGAATTACGCGGTGAGCGGCGCGGAGGCGGGCAGCGACAGCAGCCGCGAGCCCGCGACCCGTGCAGGCGGGCGTAGGTTACCATCTTTACCGGATTTTAAGGATATAGACCGGACTCCGCCCTGATTTCATTCGAGATCGGATTTTTAATCGTGTCAATAAAAAGTCAACGATAACCAATTGCCAATCATCTACTGACAATGTGACGCTTGAAAAGTATACCTAACTTAAAAGAAAAGTGCGTTTCTTTCACTAGCGATAGATAACGCCAATGTCGGAAGTGCAGCTAGAAGTGATCACACATTTGAATAGCAACTTTGATCAAGAAATTACTATCTTCGATTGTCCAGCTCATATTTTACGGGACCAGACTTTTTAATTGAAATCAGGATTTTTAACACTTGCAACCGGATTTTCGATTTTAATCCCTGGTAACCCTAGGCGAGCGCCATAGTCACCGCTTGTCAGAAATGTTCTGTCAAGCGGTGACCTCGGCAGCGGCGCTCACCTGCGCGCGTCGCTGCTGCAGTCACCGTCCGCCGCCGCCGTGCTGTCGCCGCCGCCGCGACGTTCGAGGCAGGCAGCGGCCTAAAGTGCGCATGTCAAAAGCCCGGAATAATAATGTCATAACATTCAGGCAGAGTGCCATGTGTCTGTATGCAATTTATCGGGGTTTATACTCGTTGACCGACTTGCGTGAAATATAATATCACGAGGAAGGGGGCAACCCCTTCCTCGTGAACTCTGTTAAAAGGTCACGAACATTAGTGCTTCCAATTACTGACTCGACGTATTACCACAGATTAATTAATAGTTACTATGTTATTACATCTGATTATTGGTTGGTATTACATCTGATATTTTAAACATAACCTACTCAGCAAGTTTCCTAGGGGCTAGGACACTAAGGACGAAACAACCTCACAATACAATTTTTAGGCGTTTGTTTAGTTGGGTGGTGCTGTAGACGCGTGGCGGTTATCACACACCATCAGGTTTACCGCGCGTTTACCTTTAGAGGGCAAAAAGTAATATTACATAGAACTCAATTAAAATCTTACTCATCGCCTGTCTAGATAGCAATCGTGGCCGAGTTTTCAATAAGTTAATAATGGGGCTGAGCCCTGAGGGTTACAATTTACGATCAATGAAGTGTTTAGCCCGTCGGTCGTGGCCCGTGGGGCGGGTTCGAACAATCTAGTTCTAGCGTTTCACATTATCCGATCCGAGATCAGTGTCGGTCGGTGGTCGGCGACACGATATTGGGGCAAGTGTTCTTTACGTATGAAATAATATTATATCTGATAGTTATCTTTATATCAGAGCGAACAATGAGTGAGGCAGGTACATTACACCACTATAATAGTAAGTGCAAAAGTTTGTGTAATGTTCATCTATACTAATATAATAAAGAGGAAAACATTGTTTGTTCGCATTGAATAGGCCCCGAAACTACTGGACCGATTTGGATGAAATTTGGCATAGATGTAGAGTAGACCACGGGAAAGGACATTGGCTACTTTTTATAGCGGAAAAATGTACGGTTTCTGCGAAATTAACCTTTGCGCGTACAAAGTTGCGGGCAAAACATGTAAAATATATCCGAGTAGGAATTCATTCTTTTACCCGTGGCATACACTCTACTTTTCATTTAGAATATGAGGAAAATAAAACTAGTTGTTTATCTAAACTATTTATTGATAATAATATAGGTACCTATTTAGTAATTTAGTATCCCGGCAATTTGTGTTGACTTTTTAATTTTTAAATATGGAACTTGCCGCTCGCCGCGGCACTCGCGGCTTATTCCGCTCAAAGAAATTTGCGCTAAATTTACACTGGCTGTTTAGAAAGTCATGTCATTTTTAATAGTTTTTTTTTACAAAAAACAGCTGACAGCAGTTCTATTTTTATATACAAATTCATTCCGGCCCGAGGGCCGCAATGAATTTGTATGAGTTTTTCCCTCCCTATGAAAGGAAAGTAGCGTTTTCCACCCAATAATCAGATCAAAACAACACTACTTTCCGAGTATGAGAAATGAAAATATTATTTCATATCGGCGCCGATACTGATATCGGATCGGATATTATGTGGAAGCAAACGCTTGAACCTCGTGAATTACTAAAGAGTGAGTCCCATTCGAGTACTCATGCTTATGTTGAGACGTGAGCGGTGAGGGAGACGGGGAGAGGGGGGGGGGATCTTAGCGGTTTACGTGGTCGGTGGAATTGTACACGATTCACGAACACCGACATAATATAATGAGCAATGAAATGTAGACAAGCGTAGATAATGTGTACATTTTTAACCCCCAACGCAAAAACTTAAAAGGGGGGTGTGTTATAGACTTATGAATTATGAGTTTTACATATCTGTTTGTCTGTCCGTGGCATCGTAGCTCCTAAACGTAAAGGTCCAATTAAGATGCGATTTTGTTTGTTTGAAAGCTGATGTAATCGAGAGCGTTCTTAACTTCTTAGCTATAATTCATCATCATCAACTCGCTCAGTGCTTGACAATTCGGGGGTTACCCAACATTTTTAATTTTCTTGATATACTGGTTGTTTGCGTTTTAAAAGCATATGATGGGTACTTCGCTCGTTCGTTCCACAAGTCTCGTCCTAATAAGACGAAAAGGCTATTTTCAAATTTTTATATGCTTTTTATTTCTTGTCGTATTTTACGTATTAATAAACACGTTATAATATTATGAAGTTAACATTTCAATGAAATTGTAGGTATCTGAGTGCTTATAACTGAACAAAGATACGTTTACTAGGCCAGTTATGTGTCGTATTTATGCGGCAGTGAGATTTTTACTGTCATACCGCATACGTAACAATTTAATTGCGTCAGAGTTGAATTCGTATTGAAATAAGGCTTAGCATGGAACACAGTTAATGCTGTGATTAAATATAAGACTATCACTTCCTGGCGGTTTTGGGGGCCGAAAATTACAATAGTATGTAAGAAAATATTACGCTCTTAAAAATAGTTAAGGGTTGTATAGGGTACACACTACACTGTAGTTTCGGAATTTCTCGATAATCTAAGGCTTGGACTATAGATACATAATATAGATGTATACATATACATAGATATAACATTGTTGTCACAACTTGTGTACCACTAGGTTTGTGGGGTTTTGTTTCGGAGTTATTTTATTTTTATTTTATTTATTCAGGTATAATTACAGACAACAGAATAGCACTGTATAACAAAAATCAACTTTCTTACAACGAATCACATTTAGACTGAAGTCCTATATAACAATTATACACAACATTACAAAAGGAACTAAAATAATACTGTAACATCAAGAATTTGAAACAAAGATTCTTAACTTAATATTAGTTTAAATTATCCACAATATCTCTAAAAATTATGTTAGGAAATAAAATGTATTACATATTAACTAAAATTACACATTGAAATTATATTTACTACAATTAAATTAATATAAATTACCACATTACATTACATTAACTACATTACAATTAAATAACTATATAGGGGGCAAATATATATATTATTTGAAACAAAATAAGTTAATAGTTAAATTAAATGTTACTTTAATTAATTTAACAAGCAGTTAGGTAGATATTATTGGGTTCTGTTGATGATAATGAAAAGCCTCCGTAGGTCCCGGGAAAATTCAGAGCATTTAGAATAGAACTCTGTGCTAATACAATAGAGCTGAAAATCGAACACAATAGTGTCCAGGATTTTCAACTCTATTGTATTAACGAAGTTCTATTTTCAGCGTTCAAAAAAATATATAGAGATTTGGATGAGGGTCTTCTCAAGGTAAGTGGTAAGTGAAGCCTACAGGAATAGAGTTATAGGAACCTCACGCCTCTGCACGGTACTTACATAAAAAATATTTTATGGATTTTTGTCTGTCCGTCTATTTGTCTGTTTCTCTGTTTGTTCCGGCTGATCGAAACGGCTGGATTTTCACGGAACTTTCACTGGCAGATAGTTAATATTATAAGCCGTAATCTACTTTAATCTTAGGGTTCCTTTTAAAAAAAAGGTTTCCGTTTCTGTTATTTCTACGCAAACCAAGTTGCGGCCACAATTTTGTATAAAAAAAGACATAATAATAGCAATAAAAAAGATATCGCCGAAAAGCGTCTCGCTATCAGTTGTTTACGAGCACCGAGCCTCTGAAATTGGGCATCTCCCAATTGTTTGTGTGTAATGTGTATACAGATTACAGGGTGACCTAATATTTTCCTACCCCCAGACACGTCACAAGACACGGAGCCTGCGGCGCGCCTGCACGTCTAGTCCGACTCGGACTTGGCAGTACAGGCGCCACATTCGTTTACGACTTAGCGTCCGCGTCAGTTACTCAGTTCACTCTGAGACGTGACGCGATTTTAATATTTTAGCGATCGCCATACGTGTATCTTGTTACTTGTATTGAGCATTTAAAAAATAACAGCCTCCGTGGTCTGGTGGTTAGAGCATTGGCTCTCGACTCGGAGGTCGGGGGTGCGATTCCCGCATTGGAACAACATAAAATGTCGTTTCCAAGTTTGGTTAGGGCAATGCAGGCCGATGACCCGATTGTCTGACAAGAAAGATGATCCATGCGTCGGATTGGCATGTAAAAAGTAGGACCTGCGCCCGATCTCTCGCCAGTCGTGTCGATCATCCGTCCCACTGGGTTACGAGAGTGAAGGAAAAGACTCGCTCTTGTGTACTGCGCACACACTTGGGCATTATAAAATAACTCCTGCGTAGCTGGCCTGGTTTCAATGAAACCGGCCACCAGTCACCGAAATCGGTGTGGGGAGCTATTATAATGTGTATAAAATACGTAAAGTGAGTAACGTATTTAATTTCATAAGGATCATACTGTATCCATGATAATAAGTATGAACTGGGTACGGGCAGCTAGTTTTATTAAGTAAACCGCTATGTCCCTGCATTTTAAGTCTGTAATATCTTCCAAAATAATCATTCAAATTACACGCTGTAAAGGGCCATATTGATCTATATTAAATGCACAATGTATTTAAGGTACTTAATTGGTTAAGGATTAATGCTGTATTGATTAAAATCGCTTCGTAAATAAGCTATTATTTCTCATAAAAAGTAAAGGATAAAAAATGGTTATTGTGGGTCATCCCTAAGAGATAGACATACGCCATCGCGGACTTTTTTGTAGACTTTTTTAAGGTGTACTAAGGTGTAGTACTTTAGTACATTATTTTGATCTATCTCGTAGGGTTCAGCCAGCGTTTGCAATGTAAACGCATTAGAAACCTCTCAAATTATCTGTGTTTCCCTACTATATTATGCATGTTATATACATATAAATTAAAAACCTTGCTGAATCACTATATATCTCGACCTGAGAGGCATAAGGTCGAATGTCGAGATGTACGCCAAGCAAGAACGTGAACGTAAACGAGAATTTTGAGGAATTTTGTATGAAAATTTTGTTACTTTTACATCCCTTGCATGGTTTTCATACAATATTTCACACTTACGTACACGTAACGATACCGCAAAATGTTTCTGCTTGGGATACTGATCTCGACATTCGACCTTATGCCTCTCAGGTCGAGATATTATATTTAAAAAAAACCGCATCAAAATCAGTTGCGTAGTTTTAAAGGTCTAAGCATCCATAGATATTAGAGACAGACAAAAAAGCCACTTTGTTTTATACTATGTAATAATGAAGAACTTATTGTGCTAACCAAGTTTATTGCCAAACCTGAATCTCAATTCTCGTATTTAAAGTAAGTAGACTTTCATTGTAATTTGATTGTATTATAAGTGAGGCGACATCATATCATAAACTGATTTTGGATCAATCAGGATGCGTTTCACGTTGGCATAAAGTTTACGAGAATACCTTAGTTTTAGCCTTGATTGTTATTGTATTAATGCAGGTTTTATTTAGCAGAATTGACCCATAGACGTTCTACATCAAAATTACGCACAGCATTACCCATATGTGTAGTTAATAAGTAGATGATAATGACCTAACAACGTAAAGTAGCGCAGGCGAATAGTGAATAGTGAGCGATGGCGCCGGTTGTTAGACACCACAGCGATACTCTGCGCGAGAGATAAAAGTTAAAACGCCAGTATCCGCGCAGAGAGACGCGACGATGTACAGTGGGGCTAGCACTTAGCAGGAACAATCGAGAATGTTCACTAATTTTAAATATCTGTAATCTCCGAGGAAAATAAAGTGTCCGTGAAAGAATTATTATTTCGATACGTCAATTAGTTTCCAAGATATTTTACTTTAAAGTGGCTCAGACTTGCGACCAAGCGGTGCCGGGTGCGTAGAGAAGGCGCGAACTCCGGGATGTAGGGCCGAAATGTAGCGTGACGTCATCAGTCATCACGTCACGCTACTGTTTAGCGGGATATGAAAATTGATACACCTAGTAATATTCTCCATAGACAAGTACGTATTCACAACGTTATCGAAAGAGAATTGCATGAAAATGACAGCGCCCATACAATTGACACCCGACAACGTTACGAATACGTAGTTGTGAATAGTTCCTGCTGGGGCTACAGATAGCTGTTATCGCTGTACAATGTACCTACCTACATCCACATTTACAAACTTAGTGTACATGTAACTGTGTAGTATGACTGACGTGAATTTTGGTGATGGAAGATCTGCTCAAACTTCTGAGGTATTTTTGGTCGTGTATGAAACAATATAGTAAACAGAACGCCTAAAGGTAGGCGATTATTGCCACGCGAGAAGCAGTTATATCCGTAGCGGGCGGTAAACTTCGCCTCCCCCTTTGAAACTCGCTCAGTGACACAAGTGCTATGTAACGCCGATTTTTGTGAGGCTATTGCATCTCTTTGTAAGTGCCATGTGGCTCTCAGCACGCTTAGCTTAGCAGTGCCACTGTGCAAATGGTTTCTTTCTCTAGACACAAAGACAGATTGACAAAGGAAAACTATTATTTTGTCCATATTATCTGTCAGTATGTCTATTATATAGGTCTAGACAAAACGCATTTCTATCGTGGTCATGCTAAGCGTGCTGATCAATAAGTTGTGTGTTAATTCACACCGGTCTTCGATGAGACTATCGCGTCAGTAACTATGTGTGCGTGTGCGCAGTCGGGGCTGTTCGTGGCGCTGAAGCTGGTGGCGCTGGCGCAGGCCGGCAAGGACATCAACATGAGCAACATACACGCCGAGGCGCCGCCGCCCAAAGTGGTGAGTAAACTCGACATAATCTCATCGTACTCATTTAAAACAGTGGCCAGTACTAAAAGAGTCAAAGACGTTGCTATAGTCGAGTTCATGAGACAAAATAAAAATGTAAACAAACATTATTTAGGTGGTACCTTTAAATCAAATTTAACAATCATTTTTGATTTTTGTCACTTTGTCGTAGACTTGAACAACAAATTTGTCAAATTTAATTAAAAATTACGCCGTCCCGTGTCGTTGCGACGGTTGACAATTCATGCGCCAGACGCAACCAAGTGAAATTGATTATTAGTTACATTATTATTAATATATAAATATTGTAACACTCTTATTCAAAGATATTGAGCTATAATCTTAGTTTCCCCAACCACCGCTAGATGGCTGTAGCACTCATAACTGACGACAGTGAATTTATTGTCAGTTCTCCCAGCCGCCACTAGATGGAGCTGTAAGGGTCCTAGATCACGCTATTGAAACACCGAATGAGATCATATAAGTAACCCTCATGATGCTCGCTGTGTATTCATTGATGTATCATGAATCATCTATCATCGCTAATCGCTATTGTATGCGCTCGTACGATTCCTACGCTACCTAAGTAGTTGCTTCCATCATTGCTGGGACAGCTTCTTGTACGCTAAGGAATAAATAGCGAACCTATAAGCCGGTGGCATCAGTGTTGCCAACCTCAGGAAAGCAAATAGCAGTAAATGGTACTTGAAAAAACAGCAGAAAACAGTAAAATAGTAATTTCAAGACATCAAATCTACTGTCCGACATTACATTCGGAGAATTGATAAATATAATACAACTACTATTAGATTTACCACAAATTGAATTTATTTAAGGAATTTCTGGGAATTGTAAAGTAAATAAAGTCAAAATTTTATTTAAAATAATTTTCCAAATACAAGTAAAGCACAGCTATTCTTATTCCACATAATATTCTACTACAAATGTAGCTATCCTGTTTTACTGTAAGTCAAAAGGATTGCCTCAGTAAAGGGGGGATCCCCTATGCTACAGCCTGAAAGAGGCCCGCTATTGATGCAAATTCACAATTATTGTAAAAAGGCGCGTGACCGACGTATACGAGAACTATTTTTATTGCTTTCTCTAAAAGATTGTTCCGGTTTGACCTGTTGGTTATGACTTATTTCCATTTGGAATTAATTATTATTTTAAAAACAGTAGAAATACGAACTAAAACAGAAAACAGGGATGTCAGGCCGAAAACAGTAAATCTACTGTTAAAACAGTAGGGTTGGCAACACTGGGTGGCATACTGATTGCTTCCTCACGGGACAATCTGTTGAAAACCGTTCTATAGGGGCGTAAGGGCTGCTCTAAGTTGTACCTTGAACCAAAATATACGTCTCTGTTGTAAAGTCGCTGTTTGACTTATCACCCCGCGCAATCCCCCGTTGCAATATAATTTAAATGTATACCTCACGTATTACAATACGGACGATGTATCTTGGCGAGTCTGAACTTCGCGCAGAAGGTTGCGCACTAACTGTTTCTAAGTGTTTTCGTATTTATTTTATTTGTATTAATTGGTCAACTGTATTAGGGAAATTTTATTAGTACATAGGTATATAAAAATAATACAATAACAGTTTTCTTCACATGTTGTACATGCGCTAAAGTTCGCAGAGCCTATGTTCAGACCCGTCAAGATACAGCGGCCGTAGTGTACTTGAGACTCTCTAGCTTAAACCTTGTTAATTTTTTGTCCTGTTTGATGTAGGGTGAGCTGCCGAAGGTACCGCCACCCGTAGCGGCCGGCCTGGCCCCGCTCTCGGACTGGAGCGTGCGCCCCGCCGAGCGCGACAAGTACAGCCAGCTCTTCGACTCGCTGCAACCCGCCAACGGCCTCCTCCCCGGGGCCAAGGTCAAGGGCGTGCTGATGGAGTCCAAGCTGCCGTTGGACACGCTCGGCAAGATCTGGGACCTGGCGGACCAGGATAAGGACGGGATGCTGGATAGACACGAGTTCATTGTGGTGAGCTACTCCGCTATTCTTACATAATATTGTAACTAGTAAATATAAAGACACAAAGTGAGACAAATTACTACATACGGTTTGTTGACTTATCATATGTACATATTGTAGTCGGCGTTCGTGTCAGTACTCAGCCTGCTGTGATATATACCTACGAGTTCATATTATTACGGTCTGCATAGGTCTATAGGACCTAAATAGACTTTAAAATGCGATGACGAAGTATACGAGTTAGTTGTAAGCAGCTAAAAAGTCATCTTAGTCTCACATACTAGCCAGAAATAGTGCGAGAAATTGAACATCTTTACGACTGGTCCATTATGTAATTTTGTAACAAGAAGAATAGGCAAGCGGACTGATTTTTTTTATTGCATAAATGAATAGTACTCTTAAATATGAATAACTTCTCAGAAGAAACCGTATATCAAAAGTCAATATTTTCCCAGGTACAGCGATTTGTATACAAAATTTCGCGAGTCTATACCAAAAAAAAATATTTTTTTTTGCGAAATTGGTAAACAAAACCTACATCATTAGTTTACTCACATCATATACAAAAACATTCATTATGGTAAGTATGAACTTAAACGCACAAATATCGGAGATATTAACAAATATATTCTTGCGGCCGTATACTTTATACCTACTTAATACACTTTAATCCAATAGTGACGTCATTTGTGTGGCGATTTTAGTATGGAGCGTTTTTAGGAGGCTCGCGAAATTTTGTATAAAAATCGCTGTACCTTTGAAAATATTGACTTTTGATATACGGTTTTTCTGAGAAGTTACTCATATTTAAGAGTACTATTCATTTATGCAATAAAAAAAATTTGTCCGATTGCCTATTATGTAACAACTAAATTCCATTCCAGGCGATGCACCTGGTGTACAAGGCGCTGGAGAAGCACGCGGTGCCGACCACGCTGCCGCCGGAGCTGCGCGCCAAACCCGCGCGGCCCCCGTCGCGGCCCCCATCACGGCCCCCGTCCCGGCCCCCGTCGAGGCCCCCGTCGCGGCCCCCGTCGCCGCAGCCGCGCGCGCCGCCGCCGCGCCCCGGCCCGCCGCCCGCGCAGCCGCAGTCCAACGCCTCGCTGCTCGAGGGCCTCCTGGATCTGTCTAGTGTGAGTGTTGAATGTCCACGGTATACTATTAGTGCCGTTGTACACGTCCCGGTTGCCGGGTATTCGGTCGCGAAGTGTATGGTCATGTACGATAGCTTTCTCACGTACCGGAATAATTATTCGGCCGGTCCGGCGCCGGGTGCTCGCCGGGTAGCCGCCGGTCCATCAATGTGCGTCGGATCGCCGAACACATGAGTGTCGAATCAATTGTCAATGTCACATCGCTCGACATTTCGATTTGTAACTATATTTTACATGTACAGAGTTCTATTTTTAGCGCTCTGAATTTTTTCGTGTCACCGGATTCCGGATCGTATAGTCCCAGCCTTATTGCCGTAGTAATGAGATCGACATTTAGTTTTTTACATCTCAACATGTTAAATTGGATATTCTCTCCATTTTCGCAATGAAAATTAACGACTGTAATTCTATATTTTTAAATCATGATGATATCCTAGGCGCCAGAAGTGAGTTAGTAAATGAGTAACATTCTCTCCCCGCAGCCCCCCGGCCCCGCCGCGCCCCCCGCGCCGCCCGCGCCGGCCGCCAGCGGCTGGATCACGGCGGCGGACCGCGCGCGCTACGCCGAGCAGTTCCGCGCCGCCGACGCCGACCGCGACGGCCTGGTCTCCGGCGCGGAGGTAATGCAGCCGACCCGGCTTAACTATGGACCGAGATTATAGACGTATATATTGTAGACGGGGCATGTTGAGGCAAAAAGTATCTCCAGTTAAATGGCCCCAGTTTTTGCAGTTTTTGGGGCCATTTTGACATTTGAAGCATGGAGAATAGAGGTAAGGAGAACCACCTGGTATATTAAAATGTGTCCGTTGAAATGGAGCAAGATAAGGTGGCGCTATAGTAGCGGGTTGAAGAATTTCAAAAAGAGCACAAATTATTAGAGTAACTAACCAATAACTAACTTTCAGATAACTTCACTCCATCTCTTATTGCTAACTTCATATCATTTCCACCCCCTACACTAGCGCTATTTCGGAGAGTTTTCGAACTATAATTTGGTCTTTACGAGTGGACACTTTTTCAAGTTATCCCCCATACGAGATGGTTCTTTTTACCTCTATTCTCCATGATTTGAAGTACGGTAAAAACAAGTTGGCTGACATTTGAGGCATGGTGAAAACCAAGATGGCGTAACTTTTTCTTGTATGAAGATTTCTTCTGTCAAATGTACGTCATAGCCTATCTTGAGTTTTGAAATCTTTGACCGAGATAAATAAATAACTACTTACATACACCTACAGTTTCTATACTAATAGCTACACTTACTCCACGGTAAGTTGTAGGTGACAACCTACAGGTGATATGTGAAAGAGTTTAGATTACAAGAGTTATCGACTACTGAGGTTTGAAGATTATTACACAACTAATACCGATATAAAAAATGTGGTTGCTGCTAGAAGGGTCAAATTTAAGGGTAAAGGTATAAATCATTAAAAAAAATGGGCTGGACCACTCTTAGATAGACGGTGAGTCCTAAAGTAGCGACCTATTCTATGACCGTTTCGGAGGAGTTTCGTGACAAACACCGTAAGTATGTATGTATCGACTCAGGTGCGCGGGCTGCTGCTGGCGACGGGCCTGCCGCAGGGCACGCTGGCGCAGATCTGGGCGCTGTGCGACGGCGCGGGCGCGGGCAAGCTCACGCGCGACCAGTTCGCCGCCTGCATGTGCCTCGTGCAGCGCGCGCTCCGCGGCCTGCCGCCGCCCGCCGCGCTGCCGCCCGACCTGCTCGACCCGCAGCCCGCCGTATCCCCCATGCCCGTAATGCCCGCCGTGCCCGCCCTGTCCGCCGTGCCAGCACCGCCCAAGGTACATTGAACGTGTGTCAAAATGCGTAGCCCCGTACATCGACCCAAATTAACATGGGCGTAGCCAGGGGGGTGGTTTAGGGGGTTCAAACCCCCCCCGAAATGGGCCGGCTGGTATATATAATATAGAGATCTGACCAATATACAGAGGCGTATTTAGAAGTTTCGCGCCCGAGGCCAATTAACATATTTTGCCGCCCCATTAACCCTATCTGAAAGATGATTTTTGAAGTTATTTTAGAAAAATAATCAGCCTAAATCAGAACTTTGATACTACACCCCCCCCCCCCCCCCCGTAGTCGTTTTATTTTCTTGAACCCTCCCCGAAACTAAAACCTGGCTACGCCCGTGCAAATTACGAAAGTAATGAACAATTTCACGGCCCCATTTATAAAGTCACAAACGTCCATCCCTACTACCTATTAACTTTCACATTTAAAATTATAGTAGGTTTTATTTGTTGTTGGAAAAACTTATGTAATAGTTTGAGACGAATATGACTGACCGTGATAGTAAACAAACATTTTAATCAATTCAATTTTCCAAATTATATAAACATTGTTTTTATTATTCAAGGTTATCTGAATTCAATGTACGGAGGGTGACCATATTATTGTAAATATAATTGTTTTACATATACATATTTATTGTTAATGTAAAAAAATAATATTTTTTGTGTATCCATTACCAAAAATACCATAAAATTTGCCTTTATATTACGTGCAATTACAATTCTCAAGAAATATATTTTTTGCTCAAGATACTTGCAACATTTACAAACTTGAGTGAGGGCTTAGATAGTCTGATTCACAAGATCGATTTCAGTGAATTTCTGTCCAAGGGCACCGAAAAGATGATTCGGATATCTTTAATAGTTTGCGAGATATTTTCAAAAAACCATACCCCCTCTTTTTTACTAAATTGATTATAATTATTGCAATTTTTTCGAGCCCCTCTTGAAATTTTTCAAAAACTTTCTAGAGGTCATTCCGGATCGAATGAGCCCTGGATCATAATTTTCGGTGCCCTTGGACAAATATTCACTGAAATGGATCCTGTGAATCAGATTATAGAATGGACATATAATATTTAAAAATAAGTCTTTTTGTGCAGACATCTGTGTGCGTCTATCCTATGTAAATATAACTCGTGGTCACCGAGAGTCGTTTGTTGCTCCCGCCCGCGCCCGCGCTCGCTGGTCGACCGCGAAATTGGTCTCATTCCATATCGTGCACCGACTTATACTGCTGTGTAATGTGTTACAACTGATTGTACACATACATAATATCACAATATGGTACTCCCACAAAATATTACTATTGTAAGTGTACGTTCTGTTTTAACTACAAATTGGAATACATTATTAACTATCTATCTAGCAGTGGCGATGGCTGGTTCTCCTTCATAGGAAACGCCTAGCCTGTATAATAGGTAGGGATTTGGATGAGAGTCTTCAAAAGGTAAGTGGTAAGTGAAGCCGATAGGAATGGAGTTATAGAAACTCCACGTCACTGCTATCTAGTACCTACGTACATGTACAATCTGTACAGTAACAGCTACACCAACACTACATCTACTATATCTCCCCTCTCGCAGGCGGCGTCGCCGGTGTCGCTGGGCCCGCAGCCGACGCCGGAGCTGGAGGCGGTGGCGCGCGAGGTGGAGGCGCTGGCGCGTGAGCGGCTGGCGCTGGAGGCCGAGCTGGCGGATAGGCAGCGCGACGTTTCCGTCAAGACCGGCGAGGCCAACAGCCTGCAGGTATAAAGTTTTTTTTTATTTATTTATATGACGTCGGCTTATAACCATTGGCCAGTATCAAGTAAAAAAGACGGGAAATAGAATATTCGTTCAAATTTTCATCACAGTATTTCTAAAGTCTTGTCAAAGTCCAAATAAATAGTCGGGGTAGTCAATGAGTCAAGTCAGTCGATTCAGTAAAGTGGTAGAAGCTTTATTGAATCGCGTTCGTCGCGTTAGTCGAAGAAACTTTATCCTTCACAAGTGTCAAGAATGTGCGAGTGTGAGTCTCTATTCTGTCAAACCGCTCGTTTTGCGTTTACTCGAGCGAGCATTTGTTTCGTCGAGTGAATAACCAACTATTATCAGAAGTGTACATAGCTTGCGTGATTATAACCAAAGGAGTGGTATTTTAAACTTATACAGATTACTAATCAAACAAAACATTCTTATTTGTTTTTTCGATCGCGTCTGTCTTGAGAATCTTAAGATTATTATTATATCACAATTTGAATTAATGGTGTCGTTTATGGAGAAGTAAGTACAAAAGTTAAAAAATAATATAGGTAAGCTAACAGAAATATTCAAGGGGGCCTACCATACAACAAACATGTTTTTTGCCATTTTGTACGGAACCCTTCGTGCGGACGAACCATATTTAGGGTACAGTCATCAAAATACCGGAAAATAGCGATTCCGACTCGACCACCAATGGTTCCGTACAAAGTATCATAAATACATAGTTGGGGAATCTCACAGTTTACTTTATAAGTTACAGTAACACACTTGTTTCACCCAAAATCAATTTTTGAAAATTTTGTCTGTTTATCTATCTTTCTGTTTGTTCTGGCTAATCTTTGAAACAGCCATACCAATTTTAACCAGATTCGCCTTCAATTCGTTAATCTTGCGAAACCGTACACTTTTCCACGATAAAGAGTCTATGTCCTTCCCCGTGCTCTACTCTATATCTCTGCAAAATTTCATCAAAATCGGTCCAGTAGTTTCGAAACCCATTCAATGCAAACAAAAAACAATATTCTCCAGGTGAAAAAAGAGGGACCGGTCATGATTTTTGTTACGTTTATGAATTAAATTTTTAATAAATCTGCTAAATTTTCTTTTTATTTCCCGATCTCACTATGAAAAGCCCAAGTAATAACTTTACTTCAGCGTAAGGGTCTCATCCGCCATAGTTAGGAGACTCGAAATGTCAAAATTGCAACTCGCACTAACATGTTTTGTTTATCGCATTTATAACTATAGTGATCCTAGTGATCGCTAAAGGTGCTTACGATCGAGCGCCAAAAGAAAAACTCACAGCACACCGTACGAACAATTAGTATAACAATATGTCCGTAACGTTACAACTGACCATGTCTAATAGTTAAGGTTACGGTATGTTCCAGAACGAGCTGGACACGCTGACGGCGACGCTGAAGCAGCTGGAGAACCAGAAGGGCGAGGCGCAGAAGCGGCTGGGCGACCTCAAGACGCAGGTGGACAAGCTGCGCTCGCAGGCCGCGGCGCAGGAGGCGGCGGCGGCCGAGACCGAGGCTGAGGTTCTGTTATATTCATGTACTTTTGCCTTTCCCCGCGGCTACACCCGCGTGTATACAGTATCCCACGGGAACATATTTTCCACGCGATAAAAAGTAGCCAATGTTCTTCCCCGTAGTCTATTCTATGTCTGTGCCGAATTTCATGATGATCGGTTAAGTAGTTTTTGAAAAGCGTAACAAACAAACAAAATCACGTTCACATTTATTATTATAAAGTATCCTATGTCCGTCTCCTGGTTCTAAGCTACCTCCCCACCAATTTTCAGCCAAATCGGTTCAGCCGTTCTTAAGTTATAAATAGTGTAACTAACATGACTTTCTTTTATATTATATAATATACTGTATATATATTTATTTATTCAAATTTTACACAACGTCATCAACTGTGGAAACGCTACGTTTTGGCGCTGGATATAAACCAGCGACGTATGTTTATTTAGCTATATACGTGCTATGCCGCGATCGCACACCTGAGTGGAGTCCTATTCAACTACCGTTTGCATTGCACTGCCTTACACCTAAGTACCTAACCATCAGGTTTAGATAATCTCTGATTGTTTGTTTAATTTGGCTGTCTTTTTTGTTGTTTATTTAGCTATTTGTTGTTTGTTAATCTGTTTTCCTTCTATGTGGTTAGGTGTTATATATTTTTTTCTTTTTCTGTATTTTAGTGATAGTTTTGTCTATATCAGATACCTTGTGATAATTTAGTGTGATGTGAATGTGAGGGTTGAATAAATGTTTATTTATTTATTTATATCTAGTTTATATTCATCATCGTTATATTCGCAGGTGGCTGCGCGGCGCGCGGCGGCCTCGACACTCCGCGAGCGGGAGCGCGCCCTCGCCGCCGATGCGGACGCCGCCACCGCCGAGGCGGACGCGCTCACGCAGCAGCTCAGCAAGACCGTGCTCGCCGTCAGCCAGGTGCGTGTCTGTAGCTGACCGTGTCCCATGACACACACACGACCGTGCCTTGTATATGAATACATAACAAGGTTACATGGTAATCTTGGTACGCAGCAAAATGTCAGGAACGTACTACGTGTGAGGAGCCCCAGACCTCACTAAGCTTATTTAATTCTTTTCGTCGTTCGTTCGTTCGTTTAATTCGATTCGCGAAATCAGTAAATGCCAAAAAATCATATTGTAAAAATGGCTTACTAAAGATTGGTTAATGAATTTGGTTAATGGAACATGGCCTGCGTGCGTCATGGTCAATATAGTTTCTTTTTTACATTTCACAGTCTTAACGCGAACAGACTATAGTGGTGAAATTTAATGTTGTAAATCAGAGTTAATCGATACTTTTATATTGCAACACCAAACAGTATACCCCGATTTTGTTATTAATCGTGTTTTGAAGAGCCCCATCGAATAAATTTTATAGGTATATTCTTGTCAAATTGACTTAAGTTACTCGTTTCTCAGGCGAAGATCAAGATAAGTCACCTGGAGGAGCACCTAGGTGCGGTGGAGGCGGCGTCGGCGGCGCTGGCGGCGGGCGGCGCGGCAGCAGCGACGGCGTCGCTCACGCTGCAGCCGCTGCACACGCCGCAGCACCTGCAGCGCCTGGTTCGCGGCGAGACGCCCAACGACCTGGTACGTGGTCGTGTTATATACGTCGCTCACGCTGCAGCCGCTGCACACGCCGCAGCACCTGCAGCGCCTGGTTCGCGGCGAGACGCCCAACGACCTGGTACGTGGTCGTGTTATATACGTCGCTCACGCTGCAGCCGCTGCACACGCCGCAGCACCTGCAGTGCCTGGCTCGCGGCGAGACGCCCAACGACCTGGTACGTGGTCGTGTTATATACGTCGCTCACGCTGCAGCCGCTGCACACGCCGCAGCACCTACAGCGCCTGGTTCGCGGCGAGACGCCCAACGACCTGGTACGTGGCCGTGTTATTTACAAATGCGTCCTCGATGCCATCACAACAACACAGGCGTGATTTCATGCCGGTTTTGTGTATACTGTCGAACTAGTTGCAGCTCTACCAGGCGATGAAATCGATAAACAGCGCCGTTGAATCGTGCGCACGCACACATAGTCACTTTCTTTGTGTCTAAATATTGTGAGGCGTCTTAGTGCAAGAAAAAAAAAACTGGCAAGAACTTGATGATAGGTGGGATTAGGTGGGGTAGGTAGGTTACCATGTGTATGGTATGCGCATAATATTGTTACGAACACACAGAGACTAGCGCCATCTAGCGTCTACCAATGAAACCACTTGGTGTGAACAGGGACAGCGTGGGGCCCCCTACTCAGTACTAGATGGTGCTACTGTGCGAATCTTCCGGAATAATCCAACCAGTTCACGCGAGTCGCGAACTTTTCTGGAATGGTCTGGTACTCGTGTCGGCTGGTATAAATACGCCTCAGGGTTGGGAACGAGTTGAGTTCAGTTTGAGCTTCCTTCGAAGAGAAACAGGCGATAAGTGAAAACTAGTGATCAGGAGTTCAGTTTGAGCTTCCATCGAAGCGAAACAGGCGATAAGTGAAAACTAGTGATCGGGAGTTCGAGTCGAACAGCGAAACAGGCGATTTCGAAGTGAAAACTGGTGATCAAGAGTGATACCAGTGAGTGAAACTACGACTTACGGACACCGTTAGTGTTTAGTGTTGGACTTTAGGACAATAGGACAATTATTGTATAAAGTTAGTCATCGTGTAAGGTTGTAACCGGTAACATGTGTCCGGAATAAACTACTGTTATAATCTGTTGTATAATTTGGAGAGTCTCCTAAGATGTTATGGTTCTCCCATGTTGATGCTGATTGATGACGTGACGTCACAGGACGACGAGGACGAGTTCAGCAAGAAGGAGTTCGGTGCGATGAACGGCTCGGCGGGCGGTTTCGACTCCGACCCGTTCAAGGACTCGGCGTTCGGGGGCCACCAGGCCGCGGATCCCTTCGCACCCAACGGCTCCGCTGACACTAGCAATAAGGTATAATTGGTTAGATAGATAGTGATTTCGATTCCCGGTACAAATAAAAATAAAGAGAGGAGCTGAGGTAAAGACGGCTATATATGATGTGCACGTCGCATCGGTCATAATATGAAGTCATTATTTATCTGAATTTTCTCTGAATTTAACTTTATCCTAGATAACAGCCTCCGTGGTCTAGTGGTTGGAGCTTGGCTCTCGACTCGGAGGTCGTGGGTTCGATTCCCGCATTGGAACAAGAAAAATGTTTGTTTCCAAGTTTGGTTAGGACAATGCATGCAGATCAGATCACCTGACAAGTAAGGTGATCCATGCGTCGGATGGGCATGAAAAAGTCGGACCTGCGCCTGATCTCTCGCCAGTCGTGTCGGTTATCCGTCCCACTGAGTTACGAGAGCAAAGGAAGAGAGAGTGCTCGTGTGTACTGCGTACACACTTGGGCACTATAAAAATTACGGTAATAATTTTGGTAGTGTATGTTTGCATGTATGTATGTATGTATGTGCGGGAATACTGGCAGTAACCCTCAAGGGAGATCTGCGACCGAGTGGGTGGTATGTTCGGTCAGGTCGAAGCCCGACTTGTAATTTCTAATATAGTTGAAATAAATAAATACCGGCTAACTAAGGAAACGTCGATTGCGTGATTCAGTAGACTGTGCGCTGATTGGTCCGCCACATCACTCCCCCCGACGTGGCGGGTCAATCAGCGAATAAGAAAAATACACCGTGAAGTAATATGCGTGTCTTTAGGCTTGTATTCACTTTGATTACTGCGAGTGCGTAGTGCGAGTGCTTAGTGATTAGTAGAAAATAGGTGTGGACAGCGACTGTTTAGTGCGTGTGTTTAGTTGGCTGTGTAGTAAAGTGATTAGAAGCGTGTTCTATTTTTTTACGAGTGGACTGCGAGTAGCCCCGTCCCGCGCGCCCCCCTTCCCTCTCACTCGCAGCATGCCTGCTTCTAAACACGTCTGGACATGGTTTCAAATGAATTTACTAAACAGAGCCGCTAAACAGTATTGGACACTACTCGCACTACACACCTGCACTAAACACTACACACTCGCACTAATCAAAGTGAATACAGGCCTTTAGAAGACTAATATGACTATAATTATAAAAGACGCTATATCTATTTGTAGTAACAAAACCATCTTTACTACATAATGTAGTTGAGTGTGGTTGAGTGTCATATGGTATTGCAGATGACGGACGGCTTCGGTAGCGACCCGTTCGCGTCCAGCGCGGACCCCTTCGCCGGCGATGCCTTCGCGCCCACCAACAACGCTAACACCAACCCGGACGTGAGTAAACTATCTTCGGAGTTCGGACGTGGGATGTAGTTCGTTATAGAAGTTACCAAAAAAAGCTATGTCATGTTTACCGCACTAATATGTAATGTGTGAACCATGGAGATATAACAGAAAGGAGATGTTGCAAGTAGATTGTAGTATGAAACTAAGCGTGATGTTTTGCGGGCCTTTCCTGACTCCGCCCACTCATCTACCGGTCAAACCTAATTAGTAGTTTTGCTATCACCGACTAAAACAGTGCACAGTTCCTTATGCCGTCTCCTCTCTTTAACAGCTCCATGTTGCGAACGAGTAAGCTTGAATTTTAGCTTCCAATTATGATAATATATTTCTTTATACGTGTGTTATATGTATGTGTACGACGTCCAATACTATGTTCGCCCACAGCCGGCGTGGGAGTCGGACCCGTTCGCGGTGCTGCACGCTCCGACGCGCGCGTCCGCCGGCGCCGCGCCCGCCGCCGCGCCCGCACCCGGCGGCAAGCGGCACAAGACGCCGCCCCCGCGCCCCGCGCCGCCGCGCCCCATGCCCCCGCACAAGGTGAGCGCACACACGCACACACTCGCACACACGATCACACACACCAACACACGCAAACAAACGATGACGTTGATGCAAACGTCTTATACGTAGTCTAATCCTTAATTAAATTATCAAAGGTCGTAACTTACTATCAATAATATTATAAAGTAATATTTTCGTACATTTTTTTTAAGATATCTTTGTTAGTTATTACATAATAACTATAGGTTACACTATATCACTAACACACCACAAACGCCACAATTCAATAGTTTTAAGTACTTTTTAAAGGATTATTATTCAAATAGTTCAAATAGTATTTAAAAAATATATTTTTTTAGTAGTAACTTTTTGTTTTTAATGAAATTATTTTCAGAATGTTTTTTATATTAGTGACATTATGTTTCCCCCGACCCCCTGCGGCATGAGTTGAGAGCGGATAAGCTAATTGTATTTTTTATTTTATTTTTTCGCTGCAGAGAAAGTAAAAAAATGTTTAAAAGTACGTAAAACATATTTTAAGGTTAGTTACTTAGATGCACGTCTCTCTAGTTGCGAGAATGGCATTTTGGTTTTATTTTATAATTATTGATTTCAAATGACGCCATTAAAATTTACTATTCAGCGTTACCACAACACGTTTGACGCATTGTCGTGTCTGCTTTAAACAGCTTCATCTGAAGTTACTATGTACGCATTTTTCATGAAAATATTTTGCTCGGTCATTTTTTAATGGTGGTAACACTGAGTACGACGTGCTTTTTTATTTTAATGCGATATAGTTTTATATTGCCGAAATATTGCAATGTTTGCAATCGTTACTTTCTCTGTTGCGCATAATGCCATTCTCCAGTATGCACATGTGTTCCAAGGTATCTGTCATTTTGACATTGACAGATGTCTTTGTTTAGCCCAGAGACAATTTTTTTTTTAATTTTTTTTATGCATTATTTCCAAATGATTTATATTATTTACATCAGATTAGCTACAAAATATCTAGAGGAAATATTGCATATTTTTGTGATTGCTTCGCTTAGTGCGCTTTTTGGGGCAAGCTTTTTTCATTTCAGTTCTCATATTTTATCATTTTTTTATTTATGTATGTATTTTATATTCATTTATTTATATATTTTTGACTAATGTTCTAATATTAATAGTCTGATTCACAAGATCCATTTCAATGAATTTCTGTCTAAGGGCACCGAAAATCATGAAAAAAAAAAAATCCTTAAAGAGGAGGAAATGTCATCACATCGCATCACCCGCTTTCATCTCTAAATTAAAATTGGTGATAGAGTTCCGGGAGCTTGGACTTTTAAGGATTTTGTTTTCAAAATTCGGATATCTTTAATAGTTTCTGAGATATTTTCAGAAACCATACTTTACCCTTTTTTGCAAAATTGTTTATAACTTTTGCATTTTTTTGCAATTTTTCTTAAAGTTTCTAGAGGTCATTCCGAATCGAATGAGCCCTGGATCATAATTTTCGGTGCCCTTGGAGAGAAATTCACTGAAATGGATCTTGTGAATCAGACTATAAGGCGAGAAGTTTACGTCCTGAAATTAATTTACATGGTAAACGCATCAAAAAATGCCAAAGAAAAAAAGTAAACACTCATAAGTAATATAATGTAGACCATTGCAATAACTTAGGATCACTGATCTGTTGGTATTTAGTATTGAAACCGGACGGTACTGTAGAGCTTATAATGCATGCATCCTTTTAACGTTTCTATTTATTTTCATTACTCTATTATTTTCATATTAATACAATTTAACTTTCATGTAAATAATAATTCGATTAATGCGCTGCGGACGCTACATATTTGTTGGTGACCGTTACTGCTGGTCCTTAATAATATAATGGTTTTTTCAACATTAAAGGACATGGTCCAAAATCCATACCAAAAAACCTATAGTCGACAGCAATTAAATGTTTGCCAATGGGTTCATCTTAAAGCATATATCATGTCACTATAATGGCAATCCCGGATATAGAAGTAATATGAGCAAGAATAAAATCCAAAATCATATGAGATGCAGTAGGTGTAGATGTATTTGTTGCAGGAACTGTAGGAGTATATACTTAGGTTGGTGTCGTAGATGGGTAGGTGTAGGTATGGATTAGAGTTGTAACAGAGTTTTGTTTTCGTTTAAAGAAATTGTGTGTACACATACAATTTTAAGAACAAAAAGTATATCTGCCTATTAAATATGTCGAAGAACGTTCTTACGTCTGTCATTTCCATAGAAAAAGTAATTGATTTTCGATTTTTTCTTGCTCATAATTTCTATACCTGGCGTATTACGGGACTGCCCTCTTGGTGACATCCAATAAGATTTTAAGTGACCCCTTTGGCATCCAATGCATTGCAGTCGACTCTGGATCAATTTCGCACCAACACCTTTTAGTAACTAAAGTTCGTTGTACGTAACGTCTGCAGCGCATGTCTCATGTACACTGTCACTAACCGACGCTAACCACGGCTCGTGCTTGTCCCCACATTGCAGCGCTAAGCGGATACGGCGGCGGCGGGCTCACATGTGCGTACACTGTCTCTCCTTCTCGCTCCCCCGCGTACACCCGTCCCACTCACACGCTCTGTGTTGCGCCCAGACCAAGCCCGCGCTGGACTTCGCCGAGGACCCGTTCAAGGACTACCGGTACGAGGACCCGTTCAACATCGAGGACCCGTTCGGTGACGCGCCCGCGAGCGCCCCCCGCGCCGCGCCCGCCCCGCGCGTCGCGCGCTCCACCTCCGTCGCCGGCTTCGACGCCGACGACTTCTTCGCCGCTGCCGATCGCCCGCGCGCCAGCGGCCGCGTGTCCGCCCCGCCCCGCGCCGCCCCCGCGCCCGCCCGCACTACGGACACCACCGACTCCTGGGCCGCCTGGTCCAACGACAACTGGGCCGCCGACGACGCCTGGGCCAAGCCCGCGCCCGCGGCCGACGCCTGGGGCGACACCGCTAAGTCCGACACATGGGGCGGCGCAAAGTTCGATGCCTGGCCGGACTCCGATGCGACCGACCGCAAGACCGACAACTGGGCCAGCAAGACGGACGGCCGGGCCCCGGACGCGGACCTCTGGGCCACCAAGACCGATCGCAAGGACAATAACACGGACAACTGGGCTAACAAGAGCGACAGCCGCGCCGGCAAGACCGACAACTGGGCGGCGGACTGGGCCGACGTCAACCGCAACCTCAACGAGACGTGGCCGGCGAGCACGCTGCCCGCCAAGAAGGAGAAGTCACCCAAGCCGGTGAAGTACGCCAAGTCGCTCGTTCACACCATCGGCGGCATCGGCCGGCGCAAGAAGACGGAGCGGGCGGCTGCGGGTGCGGGGGCGGGCGCGGGCGCGGGGGCGGAGCTGCCGTCGGAGGAGGCGCAGTGGGCGTGGGCGGCGGCGGAGTCGGAGCGGCTGGCGCGGGAGGCGCGCGCGCGCCGCCAGCAGGAGGACGCCGAGCTGCAGCTGGCGCTCGCCCTGTCGCGCCAGGAGCGCTGACCCCGCCCCCTGCGCGTGCGCACGCGACGATTCCGTTGATATTATATTGGCATTTCTTTGTTTCCTAGTCATTGTCGAGGAGCGCCCCGCCGCGTGTCGGGTGCGGTGCTCGGTACCGTCGTATGATGTAGGCTGGCCTAATTGAGTTGTAAGCTGTGTACAGTAGTGGCGTCGCGCGGCAGCCGCACGCCGGGCGGTGTACCGCACGTGTTGTATAAATATTTATTAATATATTGCGAAATTATGTAAGATAGGCTAGACGAGTGAGGACATCCCCGAGCGTCGTTTCGTTTCGATCGAATCTTAATTTTACTGTAGATGTATATACATTAAACTCGTATCAGAAATGCATTATGTTTAAGGATGTTCGGTTGATAAATTAATTTATTGTAATGAATAATTTGAGTCAAAATACGGCCGCGAGAGTGAGTATATGAAGTAGTAACGTAATTAGTAAAATTTTAAGGACATATCATTCATATTGAAGATACTTTATAGTTTAACGTTGTTGATTCATTTTATCGCTTACTGGTTAAGTGTCGCACGAGTGCGAGTAGCGCGGGCGATGTCCTTGTGGATGTTATATATTGGTTTATTTGTACGTTTATGTTGTATATAATGATTATTATCGAAGTTATTCCATTGTGTACCTCGGTTAGTTCACAGCAGCCCTTGCCATGGGGACGCTGTAATGTTAAACAAAATTTATTAAGAATGATTTACTATAAGCTTGTTTATAAAAGCGAGAGTTTATAAAAATAAAACTTGAAGCCCAGTGACGTAATAGACGTTTGGCATTACATTGGCGTCCCGCATAATGTGTAATGATTGTTATTATTTCAATTGTTTAAGACGTGATATATCTAGTCCGCCATCTTGATGTCGTCACAAGATGGCGGCGCTCAGGTGCGTTTACGTGTTCGCATGCTGTTCATGTCAATATTCAGTATATTGTTTTAGAACAACGATGTCACATGTATAAAGTAAAAAATACCAACGATTTTGTCTATGGCATCGCCACGAAATGGGTTTATTTTTTAATTTATTATTGATACTTTTCAGCGACGATGCCAAAAATATTATGAAGATATTTATGTCGTTTACCACCGAATTTACGCAACTGTTTCCAATCTATCTCCAAATGTTTATCCCTCTATGGTCGGTATCAGTATAGCACATTACCCGTAGACGCGGCATGACGCGACATAAGTCGAGATGAGGTCGAGATAATCCTCTCAATACATTTGTCGAACTAATCTGTGTCGGAGCAATCGGCGTTTCTCCTATCGTCGCGACTTTTCTCGACCTTTGTCTACGTGTAATTGTGCTAGGGCTGATTATTATAGCACGTTGAGTGTTTGATGTTTATCTTAATATATTGTGTACTATAATTGTGTCTTTGGTGCCTTTATCTCGCTCGTGTTCCGGTCGACGGTTCCGTTTCCTGTCAATGTCAAGTCAGCGCCATCTCGTGGACGCCAAGTTACATACCTAACAAGTTCAAATAACCTTATCAACAACTCAAATGTATGGTTTAATATATAAAATCACTACAAGATGGCGTTGCTATTATTTTTTAAATCGATTGGCGTGTAATTGCAAAAATTCTTTCGGCTTTTTCATCCCAGATTACATGCTACTATATCATGTCTGATAACATATATAATAAGATTCTACGAGGATGTAACCTGTCGATATAGCTATATATAACATGTTCACTATATTGAATGTTGTATCTTTCGTACCAAATCGGTAGTTTTAGCTCGGTATTTTTAGCTACGTAGCCATAGTGGCACACTCGCTTTGTGCGCACGAGCCGCGAGCCGCCTCCGGTACAATAACTACTATAGTACGCACTCCTGCGGGCCGCCGGGCATTGCGGATGCCCGCGCCCGCGGGGCTCTAGGTAAGGTGTAAATTAAAGTGTAACTATTACCGACACATTTATGGGTATTATCCAAAAGTTGTTATCTCTTTCTTAGGAGCTGTTGTTTGCGGCGTCGGCCCGCGCGGACCGTAGTGTTACCAGCTTTCGAATATTTTATATATCTTGTAAAAATCAACAGATTATACTCAAACGACGCTTTTATGCTTTCGATTATACCGCTCGAAGCGTTGGCCGGGTTCAGTTCGCGCGTTGCGGCGCAGAGCGGCGTCCGCGCGGGCCGACGCGCCCCCTGTCTGTTAACAAACATGTTGTACTTCATTTATAGTGGATACATAGTTCTCGACGTTCAACTGTATATGTGTACTTAAAGCTATTGATAAATTTGATATGAATAATGTTAACGGTCGGGGCCGCGCGTCACACCGTGATGTCTCTACCCTCGCCTCCCCGAGCTTCTCGCGCGTGCTCGGGTGTCACCCGCCGCGGCGCGGTGTGAGCGCGGCCCCGCAGTCGGTAGTGACGGTGCGCGGGCTCGCACGAGGCCGGATGGTGCCGTCTCGCTCGCTCGCGGACGGCCGGAGCGGGACGGACGACGTGTTGACTGACCGCCGATCAGTATTATTTACTACCGCGCGCCTAGATTTAAATATTTCATCGTTGAAATTGTAAAGTAATAAATTATTTTATCTGTATAATGTTTACTTTAAGCTCACATATTTTTGCTTCGTCTGAGTAGTCGAATGTATTTACAAAATAAAATGGCGCCTGTCCGCCATTTCGTGTCTCAATTGTAAATTATTGTTTTCTATATATTATGAGCGTGTAAATTGAATGTCATTAAATATAAATCGTTATGTACTGCAATTTTAAAGACTCTTCGTTGTTTATTTGAATAGTTTATGTATTTATTTATGATGTGTGCAACGAAACGGTGTAAATCGTTCTTGGTGTGCTCTAAGGCGCTAGCAGTCGTACAATAGAATCGATGTATTTTGAGTGCGACCTCTAGCTCCATAGCGTTAATATGGAGACGTTTATGTTCTTGTAGACTGCTATCTTCCAAATCTACTGGTACAAGTATCAAAAAAGTACGTAGGTAGTTAATTACACTGGATCAAAGAAACCATAGAGAATATTCCTCATTTCCACATTTAAATATTTTAAACATTGTTTCTATGAGTATTGATTTGATGTCATTTACTTAATTCTTTTGATGTTTTTATACAGTTTGTTCGATCTTATTTACGGGAGATGTTGAATTTTAACAATTTACAATTTATATTTATAATGTGCAAATTATTAATTTGATATTAAATTATTTGAAATGAAATGGCTAACCTTATAGAATTAATCGTTCGGAATATTCTTGGCTATCTTTGTCCATGTTGATAGATACAAAAATATTTATCGGTAGTTCTGTTGAGATGTTATGACGTAGCACTAGCGTTCTGAGCGCGTCCGCCATACCCGACGTGCGTGCGTGCGTGCGTGCGTGCGTCCGTGCGTGCGTGCGTGCGTGCGTACGTGCGTGCGTGCGTGCAGAGTGCGGGCGCGCCGCTCACTTCGCTCACCCTACAATACTGTCGAGTAGCTTTTATATATGTACGGACTGGAGGGACCTTTAATAACGATTTTGTATATTTGTTACTTCGCTTGTACCCTTGGATTAGATGGCCACTGTGAGATTTTTATTATTTTTTCAATAAATTGCATTTTCAAAAAAAAAAAAAAACCTTTGCTAACCTATTCCAGGCATGTAATAAATATAACACTATAAATTCTTAACCTTTCCTTCGGTCGGCACTGGGGTAAAAATACTTACGAGAGATTTGTAGAAATTCGAATTACGAGCAGTTTTTAGGTAAAGACCAAAAAATTAAGATTGCTGTTGACTTAGTCTAATTTTTATCTTTGCACTCTTTGTCTAGTAATTTCGTATTGTGGAGTTACGCCTCCAGCCTTCTAGCTTCATAACCTTCGATTGGAACGGTATGGACAATCGAGGAGTTAATTTCGAGCATTGCATGAACTCCAATCTCACACTGGCCACTCCGCTGTCGCGAGCGGACCTGTTTATGCACTAGTAAATGTTGGTAGCGAGGTGTAGGCTCGAGTTGTGTGTGGTTGCGGCGTTACTCGCCACGTTCCGTGCGGTCGGCGGTGTGTGTAGTACATTCCCGGTGGTGCCGCCGCACCTGTGACCCGTAGGATAGTTGTAAGGCTCGATCCTGAGTATGAGTGTATGTACCGACTGTACTGCTGAATTTATTGAGCATTTATATATATTGGATAAGGCGTTTGTTATCATTTGCTAATATTTACACACAGTTACGCTCGATGCTTTTCAACTGAAATTTAGTTTGAGTAGATTTCATTCGACGGTCGATACAATTGACTGTGAAATTAACCAGAACAAAAAGTTAACGCGATTATTGTGGATCTAATGAGGCATTTGTAACGGGTAAGAGAATGTTTAGTTGAAAAGCATCGTGCGTGTAGCGGCCGAGTGCTGATAGATCGACATTCGGTCGACGATGGGTGTCGACGGTCGACAGTTGACTGTCGACAGTTGACTGTCGACAGTTGACTGTCGTCTGTCGACCGTCGTCGGCGATGGTCGACGGTCGGCACCAGCTCGTCCGGGCATGCGTCATTATCCGCGACAATACCATACGATGTAATGAAACTATAAAGTTATTATACGAATTCCTGATAATAAAAGGAGCAGCATACTGTCGTGCGAGTTTCATTTCTAATCCTAAAGCATTTAGCGTCAATTCAAATACGGTAAGATAGGGATTCAAAGTTGAACTTTAATTACTGCACCACCACCTCGCTCGGTCGGAGATCTCCCTTTGGGGCTTGCCACACATTCCTATATACCTCATCGTGTGGGATAGCGTAGAAAAGGTTTTTAAAATAAATGCGAGGTTTAATTGTTAATCTATATTAATAATAAATAGGAAAAGTTTGTTTGTATGTTTGTTTGTTTGTATGCATTGAATAGGCTCCGAAACTACTGGACAGATTTTGATGAAATTTGGCACAGATGTAGGGTAGACCACGGGGAAGGACATAGACTTTACATACTTTTTATCACGGAAAAATGTACGGTTTCTGCGAAATTAACTTTTGCGCGCACGATGTCGCGGGCAACATCTATTTTTATTATAAAGTGAATGGTTTTTGAGTCCCCGGCCGGCTGCCGCCAACATCTGTGGTTTACAAGTCTCCCCTAGCATTTATAAAACCATATTTGAGGTGTAAACTTGTTACTTTATAGGTAACTTAATGCCTCATAGTAAATACTCTTGAAGAAATTTATTTTCAGCAAAATCCGACAACTTTGAAGAAAATTGGAAAAAACCTACTTATATTTTAGCGTTGATATGTATGGTATATATTATGTAGGCGCTTTCCTACGGAACCCTTAATCTATACGTGACCTTTTTTTTTTGTTTCGGGGGGGGGGGGGGGGGCGTATAGGCTAATGAGACCCACGGTATACCCACTAAAAACTCCCCCATCTTCCTCCTCGCCGCCCTCTAACGGGGCCACGGGAACGATACACACATCCGCGACCCCGCCGGCGGCAGCCGCCTACAAGCGGCTCCATCATGAAAGCCCGAAGGCCCTCCACGATGGGCGCACCAGATGGTATTAGGTGCGCCTCCCTCCTCGGCCTCCACCAGTACTGTAGCAGACTCCCCCTGAGTCTGCTACTAGGAGGCCATGGGTACCAGATAAACTGGTACCCGGTGGCAGATCAGGTCTGTGGTTCTGCCACCGACCACACCTCGGTCGCAGAAGATAGGGCAAGCGGCGCACCGCAATACCGACATGCCTCTTCCTCTGCGGCCCCACCAACGCCGTTTCGACGGTACGGCCCCGCCATCTCGCAGGGGGTAGGGAGAGTGGCGTACCGTATTACCATCACGCCTCTCCCCCTGCGATCCCTCCACGGCCTCAGAAGATAGGGAGAACGGCGCACCGTAATACCGGCACTCCTCTTCTTCTGCGGTCCCACCTCCACGCGCGTCTTCTGCGGGCATGTTCAGCCCGCTGGGAGCGCCCTCCTCGGGCCAGCCGGCGGCAAACAGGCCGGCCCCAGTTGCCTCTTAGCTTCACCGTGGGTGACCAGTCCACGGTTACTAAGCCCCACCGCCACGACAAGGCGTGCAACCATCGGGGGGATCTATACGTGACCTGACACGCTCTTGGTTGCTCTTGGTTAGGTTTTCTTTCTTAATAAAAGTACCTACCTATCAGTCAGTCCGTATATATTGAAATAAAATGATGAGAACATTAGCCCGGCAAAATTGCAGACCTGCCAAATTGCCAAAAACCGCCGCCGCAACACCAGAGGAGTCACAGATGCGTTTACCACTTCTTAGAAGTCTCTTTCTCAACCAACGATTTTTAAATTTGAAAGACGATGAGATTGTAAAATGTTGAAAGATTGTGAATTCGATAATACCTACTCCTTACAATTTAACGCATTATTCGCTAGTTATATTACAAGCTAACGGTTGTTACAATTTTACGGTGACATATACACAAACAACAGCTCTGCGGCTGCTGTAGCATCACTCCTTCCTCTGCCAACTAGGTAAGTACATGGTGTATGCAGCTGTCATGACATTCGATACATGCAATTGTGTCGGATGCGGCGTCACGCGGCACCACGCGGTAATGTGCGTTAATTGCTGTTAATACATTATACCACAGCTATCTTATTTCTATTCATTAGGCACGAGGCTGATGGAGCGCATGGAATGTTTCTAGAGAGGAAATTGTTAGGAGCTTACCTGAACACATGTAGGTAAGTCTGCTGAAGGGACTGTCGAGAGAGTTTCGACCCCAGGGCCTCTATTCAATATACATTCGATAATTTTGACGGCGAACTTCGAAAACAAAATGTATGGGATTTGCCATAAGTAGGTATGTATTGCATCGCAAGCGACATGCCATTGACTTAATAAGTCAAATCGAAGGTCAAATCCCATACATTTTCGAACTTCGCCGTCGAAATTATCGAATGCATCTTGACTAGGGAATGTTATTATTCGACAAATTTTACTATTCGAATAATTCGAATAATGGCAAAACACTATTCGAATAAATTCGAATAATTCGAATAATACGAATATTAGTAATAAACTTTAAATACAAGTAATATAATGCGTTTATATATACCTGCATATTTAATAATATCAAAATGTGACATGTTTCACAAATTACTCTAAAAAAAATTAACGTCTTTTTGATAAAAATATCTTCTTTTAAGTTGAAAACTTAAAATACTAAATCGCAATTACTTTTTTAAAACTATTAGCACATGAACGGTTTAGGTCTGGAGCAGACCATGGATTTGGTTGTCAACTAAGTGGTTTCTTAAAAAAATTAAGGAAAAGATCCTCTAGGGAGATAATTTTTTGGGTTTGTTTTAGAGGTTCGTATTTTCTGGTTTTTAATTGAGTTAAGCTATTGATCGATTCAACATAGTCAATCGATTTAAAGAGTCAGACCTACAGTCTGACTCTTTAAATTAAACTTTTGATAGTATAATTTAATGTATACCTATAAAGAACACGAATATTACAGAACATATTTCTTTATTATTTATATATCAGTTTGTTTAGGATTGGAGAGAAATATATTTACAGAGTTGGAACACTGCACTAAAAACGGAATGCACTGTAAATAGTGCTCTGTTCTAATATAGTGCAGCTAAAAACTCTAAACATACGAGTATCGTGCTGTCATAATGGTCTACTCCAGACCTAATCGGTACATGTGTATATAAACCGTAATAAGTAAACAAGATAAACCGTCAAAATAAAAAGCACTCAAAAAAGATTTTAATGTTATTTTATCATAACAAAAAACTTCATAGTTGGTAAAAAGTGGGAGGAAAATCTTTAAAACAAAAATAACCTTTTTCCATTTTCAAGTTATCCGTGTTTTTGGTATCTTTATGTTTTCAATTTTTCAACGATGAGCCTTATTACAAAAAGGAAGTTAGAAAACAATAGATTTAAAAATTATATCATAGCCTGAAGAATGAGTTGATGGCTTTTCTGAAAGTTGGCATCAGTGCAGAAGTAGGCATCAGGCGTTGTACTACAAGAACAGAGTGTGTCATGTTACGAACCGTTCAGAAGATGAAGCGACGGTACAAAGAGACTGAAAAATATTTGACAAGGCCATGCAAGACTTTGGATTGAATGGCAGACTCAGCGCTTGGCAAGACCGTTCATTTGTTTCCACTTGTTGAAAATCAACAATTAAATGCAGTTAAGTTCAGAAACAACTTCTTTAGACCAGAGGGAACTATGTTACTGACGGCACAGTGAAGAAGATTTGCTTAAGTAAATCTGAATCCCATAAGACAGAGGCGAAGGGCGAGTGGTCTCACCTCGAGACCAAACTCAAGAGCCCTAGTATCGAGTAGCAACACTGTGATACGTCCGTGAACACATACAAAAGGATGAACGAGAACGGTCCAGAATTTTGGTCCCAGATGAGTGGATTTACTCACTAACTTCACAAGTTAACTTCTGAAGGGAGGCTAAGTAAACGTGACCTGGGATATCTTCAAGCTTACTTTTCAGATAGATTGCAGTATGCTCAAGTATAGTACATACACAATGGGCTGGCATACTTTTAGGAAACCGCGCTGAGTATGTGGCCACATAATGACAATTGGACCTCTACCCGGAGAAAGATATGGTCAAGAGATTCATAAGGATTCTCTTTAATGTCCTCACCTCAACCCGATTAAGTATACCCTGAGAAGAGCTTAGAAGGCTAGTCAGAAGCCGCAAATTATCACCTACAGTTAGTACCCTCACAGCACTAAAACACGCACTGATATAAGAATGGGAGAGAATATTGCATAATTCAGCTCTAAAACCTCGTTTCAGTATGACAAACCTCCTCCAATCTGTTGTCAGGCCTCAAGGAGTTATTCGAAACTTCAATTTTATATAATGTGTAAATGTAGTCTTTAAGACTAAGATTTAAAATATGGTTAATTTTTGTTTAAAGATAAAAATAATTTACTGATATATATAATTCATTAATTTTAAATAAAGCTGATAAATCTTGTTATAATATTTTGAAAAGTATGAAATTTGAAACGATTTGTACTTTGTTTTGCAGGTCAGTGTAATACTGTAATAATCAACTTAATATGTATCCTTTATCGTTTCACTCTGTTCGTCCACCTGTCTCTCTTTCTATCTGCTCTTCTAGCTATATTGCGTCTAGATATCGGTTTTGGTTTGATAAAAAATATAATTTTATTATATAGTTATAAACACTTCACGTGTATGGAAAGCCATCCCGGTTGCTAAGTGTGTTGAATATTGTCTTTTAAAATAAAGGAAAAGTTTTATACATGACATTTACGAAGTCAACCATTTCCAAGTAATCGGCCTCCAAATTGGTTTCACCCCTCTCTGTCATTTCTGAACTATGAAGATTCCATGCTGGTAGATAATGGTAAATTCTCTTTAAGAAAGTTATTTTAAACGAAATCGAACAGTAAGGTTAAGAAACTAATAATCGTATTACGCTTTATAGTACAGAACCCTCCTTAGATACATCATAACACGCTCTTGGTTAGGTTATTTTGACAAGCGTGTGAGTATGGATTTCTTTCGCTGACGCCTGTGGGAAATATTCACCTTAAATATTATTTTATTTGTATGTATTCTTTCATAAACAGTGTAGTAAAATCTGTTTTAGGATATTATTGACGACAATATTAATAAATAATAAAAGTAATGTATTAAATAACGAAATATTCCGGTTTATGTACAAGTTTATTACTATTATTAACATATTTTTGATAAATAAATAAAATATTTTTACTATTCGTTTTATTCGAAATATTCGAATATTGAACCCAGCCATATTCGAATAATGAAATCGTCGAATATTCGAATAAAACGAATATTCGAATATTCGAATAATATTCCCTAATCTTGACTAAAGGCCCTGAACCTTTAGCCAAATTGCCATCGCTGATTACGACGACGAAGTTCGACAACAATTGTTATGACAAATCCCATACATATTAGTTTTCGAACTTCGTCGTCGTTAAATTAGCGATCGCAACTTGTCTAAAGGCTCTGTTCTATAAGATACTGTTCATATTATATCCCTATCTCTTTAACGCACCAAAAGTTACCGACGTTATCTATTATTATTGCAATTGTACCTAAATGTACTTATGTAGGTACAGTCACACACTCACGAGCTGCGAGCACCGACTTAGACGCGCGTGACGCGCCCAATATCCTCAGATGTATAAGCCTGTACATTTCTATACTTTATATTCATATGCAATTAAATCGTTTTGTAAACAAAAATATTAAAGAAGAAGGGGCAAACCGTCCCCACCTTTGTAGCACTACAGGACATATATCAAATGAAAGGGCTTAAGAAGTGTGTCATTTTATTATATGACAAAAAATCTCTAAACCATGGGAGAAAAAAGTTAATCAGGGTTAAAGGTTAAAAAAAAAGTTAAAAAAATAATTCTGTATTATTACACTGTTTTATAGTGTTGCTAATAAGGAACAATTTTTGGAAAGTACCTAATGGTATACAGCAAACTTCATAAAAGTGGTATATTTTGATAAACTGCCTTATATTTTGAAGAAATGTATGGAATATTAATAAAATGCTAAAACTATTTCCTTAATTTATTCGCACATAATTACTTTCTAGAAATTTATTCTTACTTGCGACGCTATCGAATGGTGCAATAATACAAAATGTATTTTTTTCCTAATTACCGGGTTCGAATCCTGGCCTTTTTTTTTTTTTTTCGCCGAGAAATGCCGTTCCGCATTCCGCGGGGGATTGGGGATTCCATTATATCCGCGGATATGTGGGACTCGCTGCGGCCGTAAAGATGGAATTGACCACAGCCCTACCCACTAAAACTCGGCGGTACTCCGACAGTACCGCCCTTGCCGGAGCCACGGGAACTACAAAACAACCGCGACATCCTGGCCTGGAAAATTGGTTTATGTAAAATCTAATGATGCAGATAAAACAATTACATTAAAATACATATAATTAAAGCAAAAATTATTTTAAAACGATTATACTCGTATACACTAAAAAAAAGTAAAAAAAAAACTATTACCTACATGGTGAACTATTCTTCTGGGCGTTGTAAGAGAAGTCTAAAACAAATTAGGAATAGCAATTTAGCCCTATGGAGTGTCGATTCCGACTTGATGAAAACTTAAACTGCATCATTAGATTTTTAATAACTCAATTTTCCTAGCCAGGATTCGAACCCATAGATTGTAAAAAAAAATACACGGTCTGTATATTGCACCATTCGATAGTGTCGCAAGTAAGAAACCATTTCCAGAAAGTAATTATGTGCGAAAAAATTAAGGAAATAGTTTTTTTAGCATTTTATTATTATTCCATACATTTCTTCAAAATATGAGGCAGTTTATCAAAATATTAATAACTTTTATGACGTTTGCTGTACACCATTACTTTCCAAAAATTGTTCCTTATTAGCAACACTATAAAACAGTGCAATAATACAGAATTATTGCACTGTTTTATAGTGTTGCTAATAAGGGATGGGAAGAGATTTTTCGTCATACAATAAAATTACACACTTTTTAAGCCCTTTCATTTGATATATGTCTTGTAGTGCTACAGTAGTGGGGGCGGGCTCCATACAAAAATGCCCCTTCTTCTTTGATCAAATTGTGTCTCTTAATTGCACGTTGAATAGGTGACATTTAAATTGAAAGCATTGTACTTTACGGGAGCCAATTGTATGGCAGTTGGCTTTTTCTAGGTATTCGTTAGGTCTCTTAACTCTCTACCGACCATCATAAGTACAGTCAAGTCGTTTACCGCCACTAAGCCAGTCACTGATAAAAACTCAAACTCAAACTCAAAAATTTTATTTCCATGTACTTAGGTTATAATATAACACTTATAGAATTGTCCTACATGATGCCTACCACCGGTTCGGAAACTAGCCCGGCGAGAAGAACCGGCGTAAGAAACTCGCACGGGGCCACCTTTTAGCAAAAAGATGGGAAAATTGTTCTTTTCAAAAAATATTTTACAATGTTGTAACTTAATCTATATAACATTAGTCATAAGTACATAGAACATACTTAAGTACATAAAAGCAGCCTTGCATGGGGCCATCTTATTCCCAAGGTGTGCAATCGTTAGTGAAATCACTGACTTTATAATAAGCTTTAGCACACAAACGTTCTTTAACAGCTTTTTTAAATTTATTAATGGAAAGATTTTGAACGTTTTCTGGGATTCTATTGTAAAGGCGTATACATTGACCTTTAAAAGATTTACTTACTTTACTAAGTCTGATCACTGGTATTTCTAACTTGTTCCTATTTCTAGTATTCCTACAATGTGTGTCACTTTTCTTTTTAAAATTCGTTAAATTATTTCTGACATACAACACATTGTCCAAAATGTATTGAGAAGCAACGGTCAGAATACCTATTTCTTTAAATTTTTCTCTCAGAGATTCAAAACATGACATCTTATAAATAGAACGTATAGCTCGCTTCTGTAGCACAAATATTGTATTAATGTCCGCAGCGTTTCCCCAAAGAAGAATGCCATATGACATTATACTATGAAAATAACTAAAATAAACTAGCCGCGCTGTATCCTCATCGGTAATTTCTCTAATTTTTTTGACTGCATATGCTGCAGAACTGAGCTTATCTGCCAGATTTGCAATATGGGGACCCCACTGTAATTTACAATCTAGTGTTATTCCTAGAAATACAGTGGTGTCCACTAAGTTCATTTTCTCATCATTTAATAGTATATTGGTTTGTGCCTGCCTAACATTTGGGAGGCTAAACTTTAAACATTTCGTTTTATTTGAATTTAAAAGTAAATTATTAACATTAAACCAATGTACCATTTTTGAGAGAGCACTATTTACCTCGTCATAATTTGACTGTCGTCGCTTCACATTAAAAATTAGTGAAGTGTCATCGGCAAAGAGTACTATCTCATGCTTATCTTTAACTAGATAAGGAAGGTCATTTATATAGATGAGAAAAAGAAACGGGCCTAAAATTGACCCTTGTGGCACACCTAATTCTATTTTGGTCCCAGTAGACCTTGTAGAATTAACTTCTACTCTCTGCGTTCTATTTTTAAGATAAGAATCTAAAAGTTTAAGTGCCGTGTCCCTTATACCATAATGGTATAATTTTTTGACCAACGTAGCATGCTCGACACAGTCGAAAGCCTTGGATAGATCACAAAAGACACCAAGTGCATCATGCGATCCCTCCCATGCCCCAAATATGCTGCATAGAAGACTGATGCCTGCGTCTGTTGTGGACCGACCTTTAGTAAACCCGAATTGGTTACTATGTAATAAATTATTTATGTTAAAGTGGGCTAGCAATTGATTTAAGATTATTTTCTCGAAAATTTTACTGAAAGTCGGTAGTATAGATATTGGTCTATAATTTGCTGGGTCAGACTTATTCCCAGCCTTAAAAAGAGGCATCACCTTGCTATGCTTCATTAGGTCAGGGAACACACCATTCTTTATACAATTATTGAAAACTAAGGCTAGATAGGGGGCAATGATGTCAATTATTGACTTTATAACTTTTATAGACATACCCCAGAGATCGGTAGTATTTTTAATATTGAGTAATTTGAAAGTGTTAATAATATCTCTGGAGTCAATTTCTTTAAAATTAAAATTGACATCACATTCCTTGACATTTTCTCTGAGTATTTTTTCAGCAACTGCAGGTGAAGAATTTAAATTTTTTGTAGTTGAGACCGGAATGTCAGCAAAAAATTTTTCGAAGATTGTCGCAACCTCTAGGTCAGAATTTACCTTTTTATTATTAATACAAAGTTCAAATTTAGAGTTACGACTGCCTTTACCTCTTCCAGTCTTATCTGCAATTATCTTCCAAGTGGTTTTCACTTTATTTTTAGCGTTGATGTTACAGACATTTGATTTTTTTTGGCGAGGAAAGTTTTATTTTCATCATTATTAGAAATCTAGTTTTAAACATTAGAATATATCACGTAAATTTTAAATGCATACCTACGTTCCTTTAACCACCATGTTTCTTTCGGTGTAGGTACCTACCACTGTTCCTCTATTGTATTTGTCGCTTACAAAAATATAAAATTTCATTTAAACAGAACAAGAAGACATAATATAATATGTAGTACGTTTTATTTTTATTGTTGTCAATCCGTAAGTATCAACCTATTTGATTATCAACGTTGAAAGCTTTCCAATCAGTGCTCTCACTGAGATGCTCTTGCCTTTGAACAATGCCCTTTGTCCTTTGATTGCTGAATCCAATAAGAAAGGGTCGACCTCTCAATTTAGGCAGATGATGGGCGGGCGGAAAATGTCGATTAAATCAATACTTAGGCGCTTAGGGATTTTATTTATTTTAGCGACTTTAATACACATCCATGATAGATGTGTATTAAAGTACCTATATGTGTACATATACTTATGTAATATAAATTTTAAATATAAGCATAGTATAAAGTAATACTAGCTGTTTCCCGCGGCTCCGCCCGCGTACATATTACTATCGGGTATCCTGCGAGAATGCTGTACTTTTCCGGGATAAAAAGTAGCCTATGTTTTAACCCAGGGCCTAAACTACTACCATACCAAATTTAATCAAAATCCGTTCGATAGTTTTTGCGTGAAAGAGTAACAAACATCCATCTATCTATCCATACATTCCTACAACCAACCTCAAAAACTCAAACTCAAAATTTTTATTTCCATGTAGGTTATAATATAACACTTATAGAATTGTCCTACATGATGCCTACCACCGGTTCGGAAACTAGCCCGGCGAGAAGAACCGGCGTAAGAAACTCGCACGGGGCCACCTTTTAGCAAAAAGATGGGAAAATTGTTCTTTTCAAAAAATATTTTACAATGTTGTAACTTAATCTATATAACATTAGTCATAAGTACATAGAACATACTTAAGTACATAAAAGCAGCCTTGCATGGGGCCATCTTATTCCCAAGGTGTGCAATCGTTAGTGAAATCACTGACTTTATAATAAGCTTTAGCACACAAACGTTCTTTAACAGCTTTTTTAAATTTATTAATGGAAAGATTTTGAACGTTTTCTGGGATTATATTGTAAAGGCGTATACATTGACCTTTAAAAGATTTACTTACTTTACTAAGTCTGATCACTGGTACTTATTTCTAACTTGTTCCTATTTCTAGTATTCCTACAATGTGTGTCACTTTTCTTTTTAAAATTCGTTAAATTCTTTCTGACATATTGTCCAAAATGTATTGAGAAGCGACGGTCAGAATACCTATTTCTTTAAATTTTTCTCTCAGAGATTCAATACATGACATCTTATAAATAGAACGTATAGCTCGCTTATAATATTAGTATCTAGTATATTTCCCATTGTCTGTCTCATTTATATAACACAATTTCTTTACTTAGCAGTTGGCCAGTGGTGTGAAGCATCTTTATAACTATCAGGTAAGAAGGTATTGATGCTTGCTCTAGAATTAGAGAACGCGCTTGGGTCAACCAATCAAAAGCACTATTGAATAGATAAACTCCCAATAAAAAACCTCTTACTATCATACGATTATTCTGCTCGTTTGTCATCTTACTATTTCGGAGTAAGATGACAATAGGATGATAGTAAGAGGTTTTTTGTTGGGAGTTTATCTATTCAATAGTGCTTTTGATTGGCTGACCCAAGCGCGTTAACCGATCAAAAGCGCTATTGAATATATAAACTACCGCTAAACAACCTCAAAAACCGAGTAAATAAGTCGAGCAATATATATCTACGTGCCGTGTAAGTGCTAATTAAGAGCTTCTCAAAGTGTATATAATCCATTCAGTTCTGAGTGTAAAAAAAACAGACAATACCTATTAAGTTGCTATTGGCCACGAATGTAAATGTTTATTCACCGCGCAAATAAAGAAATACAGTGACACATTACTTTGGTCTATATTATAATCTTTTTATTAAAAAAAAAGCGAGCTCGTGATACGTTATATTAAGAGCCAGATGTCTACTGCTAATGATCATGATTAATGATCCCAGTAAGTCCTCTCACAGATGGCTGGTCGCAACTCGCATGTCGCCCATAGGCACAATATCGACAAAGTTCTTTCTGGTCTAGTTAAAAAATCCTGTGCACTAACGCCTCACAATATTTAAACACAATGGAATTGATCGCATCGACTGCAGACGTGGCTGAAGTTTGTTTTAACCCGTGAGTATGTGTGCGTACGCACGACTCATCGGCGCTGTTATGCCTTATGGTCAAACGACAACTTGTTCTATAGTTTCAATTAGAATGTTCTTTAGTTTGAATAACAATAGCTCCTCATATGGATTTCGGCAATTTCATTGAAGCCCGACCAGCTTCGGAGTAATTTTGTAGTGCCCAAGAGTGTATATACAAGAACACTCTCTTCTCTTCTTGTACATACTCTCGTAACCCCGTGGAATCGATGGCCGACACGACTGACGAGAGATCAGGCGCAGGACCAACTTTTTATATCCTACGCATGTATCATCTTCCTTGTCAGACAATCAGGTGATCAGCCTGCATAGTCCTAACCAGACTTGAATATAACATATTTTGTTGTTCCAACGCGGAGATCGAACCCCCGGCAGTCGAAAGCCAAGCTCTAAACCACCGGACCACGGAGACATGAAATAGGTACTTTATGTCGTATCCATCAATGTCGGGATCTAAAAGGATTGTGATAGACGACCTCCTATCTCACAATAGATCGCCCTCTTATGATGAGTAGACCATTTATAAGGTCACAGGGTCGGCTGACCCAATTTCTAAGATTTAGTTTGATCATTTTTATTTTGCGATTTTCATTTATAAGGCCCCGTACCCAAATGGTAAAAACGGAACCCTATTACTGAGACTTCGCTTTCTGTTTGTCTATCCGTCCGTCTGTTTATCACCAGGCTGTAATCTCGTGAACCACGCAAATTAAACACGCTGCAAATATGCTTCAAATTACAATATCGTCCCCGTAGAACGAAAACTCACCAGATAGCAAAATGGTCAAAATTGAGTTAAGAATGCCATTGATATATTCGATTTTTTCTCCATCTTTCTGTGTTATCCGTGTATCGATATGATGCGTAGTTTCAGAATTACATTAAATAAAAACTCATTAACTTCGTGTTTATTGGCCAACCAAAATAGCGAAAGAACACTTAATCGACTTGATTAATTTTGATGACTAATGGAAGCAAAAGGTTACGTAACTAAATTGGTTTAGGTAGTTTTCGTCCTCTGTACAAGTAATATTTATAAAATTTCAATAAATCGAAAATTCACTAAATTGATTTAGTTAGCACTATAAAGAGGTTTGCACTGAAAAATGTAAAACGAAAACTAACTAAGTCCACGTAGTGATATTTCGATTATACGTTTGCTCGTTTAGCGTTTGTGTTAGTTAAGCGTAAACTCACTAAATCTATTTAATTAATTTTTCCCTAAAAATATTTCAAAAAAGCGTACATCTAAACCGTATTGATGAGTTTTTAACTTCTTTAAAATACGGTTAATGTGAATTATGTGCTCTTCTTACAAGACTTAGTGACTATTGTATTATACTTTGAGTGCGTATTTATTAGTTTAGTCGACTTCAGACTTCAGTCGCGCTCAAGTAGACAGTTTTGCGTGCGTGTTTTGTTACGATCGTAATAATAATTTGCAAACAATGAATCGCTCTAAATTAATTTTGAAAATATTGAGAAAAAAAGAAACAGAGGACGAGTTAAGTTACTATTGTTAATTGAGTAAATTATTTATTTCTACTTGTACCTTCCTACTATCTGTATTTTTTTTAAAGCAAGCTTTTATTACTGGGAAGTAGTAAGTACTCATAAAGGCGAATCAAACGAGCCCAAACTCGATGGGGTTATGTGGTTTTATTACGGAGTTCCTATGGCCAACTTCTAGCAACATCATCAGATCAACTCCACGTTATCATAATGTTGCATTGTCACGCGATTTACATATTCGTGCAAAATTTTAGCTCAATCGGAAACCGGAAAGTAGGTCAAATTTAACTTGAAATATTCCATTACAGACAACGGGACAGGTGAAACTAAATAAAAGCTTGTAATAAATAATGAATTGGCCTTTTACCTTTCTATGAAATTGCAGTTGATGTTATTTAAGTTTAAGACCTGTATATATAATAAATAAATTCCAAATAATGGTAAATTATAACTTGTCTTGTTCAACTTGATTTAATTGTAGATTACTGCAGTGATCTTCCAGAGGAGGACTTTTAAAAGTAACTATTTTATAATTACCTATTTTATGGGTTTTGAAAAGTTATTTTATATTATGAATGTACTGCACCTACATGTAAGAATCAAGTATTATTTGCTTTATAATATTCGTAAATATCTGAGGATACATCCGGTACGTCCGGTATAGCATAATTATTAATTATTTGTTTAAATATTTTGTAATTGTTGATTTAATGGATTATAAATTATTAAATAATTGGATAATCATTTTAAATATTATTATTTTTGTATTATAATTAATATTTTTGTATTAGAATAATTTATTATATTTGGTAACTTCCGGTAAAATTGGCGCCACTGATTATGGTATAAAAGCCCAGTGTCGCCAATATGCCAGTTCAGTTGTCAATAATAAGTTGAAATAGTAATGTAACTATATTGAAACCTACTGTGAATTAATAAAGGAATATACTATTGTGAACATAAAGTGTTTTTATCACCGAAAACCTTCTGATAGTTAATATCAGAAGTGGCATAAGGATTTTCACGCTCCACGAAATCAAGGTACGTAAAATTAAATTATCAATTTTAATTTGTAAATTATAGGAGGAATCTATAACGAATAACGTTTTAGATTAAGACTACATTTTTACTCACGGTTTCGCCCGCAAAAATTTATTATTAAAGCTAATGAAAATCGCAAAGAATGTAGTTATCTACTTAGTGTTTATTGGATATATTTTCAAAAAAAAAAAATAGTTTTAGTAGATTAGTATTAGTTTTAGTACATTAGTATTAGTATATTCGTTTTAGTAGATTTAGTTAGGTTTAGTATATTACCACCAACAGCCACACAAACTTTAGCTTTTATATTAGTAATTGAAATACTAGTATAGGTAAATATAAATTATTAGATGTTATCCGCAACTTAGTGCGCACAAAAGGAAATCTAACGGAAACCGTACATTTTGCCGCGATGAAAATATAACCTAGTCTTCTCTGCGGCCTACTGTATAAATATATTATGTGCCAAAATAAATCAAAATCAGTCCAGTAGTTTTGGAGCCTATGTAATGCAAACAAACAAATCTTTCCTCTTTATAATATTAGTTTACATTGATGTACCTAACGGGTTTAAATAATATCACTATCGGGTTTAGATTCGTGAAGATCAAAAGAAATTCAAAATAAAAATTTCTGAACAACTACTTATACAGAAAAGGACTACTTCTTACTGGTCAAACTAAACAAAACTAAGACATTGTTTTCAATGTTGATGTTGATGGATCCCTTTTAACTTAAAAATGAAATAAAATAAAAGCTCTAAATAACTCATTAAAATTTCTTTAAATTAATATAATAAGGGTTAAATTAATGACCAGTTATTAAATATTCATAGAATATAGATGTATAATTAGGACTTAAATTTTAACAAAATATTAATTAAATTTTATAAAATAAAATGATAATAATGATAAATACTGAAGCTACTTAGTATTATAATTCAAATATCTTATTTATTAGCCTAATTTTATATTTTTACACTCTGTCTCGAAGAGTCCTTAAGATGCATTATACATTGATTATACCTAAATTTAAATCTTATACAGTTTATGTCTTTTTATTTTATTTACTTTTCAGTATGAACGAGAACATTTTAAGACCATTATCGATTGAACGAGATAGTCGCCAACGGGAGAGAACGAATAACAGGCGATCCCATACTAGCAGACGTAGCCGATCACGGTACAGTCGGTTTAGATCAAGCCGGGCATCGGATAGAAGCCGTAGTCCGATACTACAAAGTGGGTCTGCAAGACAACCACGCTCACGTTCCGGACGTCGGTCTACATGTCGCCGCGAGCTCCGCAGTCCTCCTTGTCATCGTGAAAGGTCGAGGTACAGAAGTCCGGGATCACCACGGCGTCGATCTATCTCTCCACAACCCTATCCACCTGGCCGATTACCGGGTGTATCTGGCAACAAGGTTTCCGGACCGTCTCGACGCGACAGCGCGGATATTGGGGGTATGGCAAACACTTTAAATAACCTAGGCTCAAATGAGAATTTATCGGTATTATTAAACTTTATGAATAATTTCTTAAAATCCGAAAATTCGCACAGGCTACATTTTGATAAAAATATGATACCAGAGTTTGATCCTACCGTAAGAAATCATAGAATAGAAAACTGGATTGCGAAGGTCAATGAATGTGCTCAGATCTACAATTGGACTGAGCAACAAATACCACATTTTGCATTACCTCGGTTAGCAGGCCATGCTTAAAAAATGGTACGAGGGCTTATGCTCGGTGAACCGAACTTGGCCTCAATGGCAGGAATGTCTGAAGAAAGCATTTCCTTCAGATTCCAATTACGGTAATATTTTAACTGAAATGTTAGATAGGCGGTTTAAAGCAGGAGAATCGTTGGATAATTACTATTATGATAAAACTCTACTCTTAAACGCTTGCGAAATAGTCGGTAAAAAGGCGGTCGACTGCATAATACATGGATTAGATGACAGAACAATTAAAGCTAGTGCATCGTCAGGAAGGTTCACCGAACCCGAAGATTTGCTTTGTTTTCTAAAAGATATTTGTAATGAACGGTATGAAACTAAAAATAATAAAATAAAACACTCTTTAAATTCTAATAATGAAATTACTTGCAGTTTTTGCAAAAAGGTAGGGCACACTTTAAAACAATGTAGAGCATTATTCTGTTATAATTGTAAAAAGCACGGCCACAGAGTAAATCAATGTAATCAACCTATAATAAAATGCGAATCTTGTCAAAAATTTGGTCACAAAAAAGAAGATTGTTTTAAAAATAAACCCAAAACAAATTTAGAAAAACGCGTAATGAATATTGATTCATCTGATAATTATTGTAATTCAAAATTTTATAAATTAGTATCAATTAATAATAATTCCAATTTAATCACCGCTTTCATTGATTTTGGAAGCGATTGTTCTTTAATTAGTAAAGCACTAGTGGATGAGTATGGACTTATTGTTAAGTATGAAAACATGCCTATAATTAAAGGAATTGGTAATGGTACTATAGTTCCAATAGGTAAAACTGAACTTTGGCTGTCTGTTGACAAGGTTGATTCTTTGATTAGTGCATACGTAGTTCCACCTTTACAACTACATGTACCACTTTTAATAGGACAAAATTTTACGGAATTGCCACATATATTAGTAATTAAAACAAAAGATTCACTCGATATTCTAAATAGAAGTTATACGTTTCCAGACATTGAAAATGAAGATTCTTTAATTAAACTACTAACCTGCGAATCTACGGAAATTAATAAAGTAGGTCTAGTGTCTTGTTTTACAGAAGATTTAGTAAATGGAACAGTTTTTATTCGAAACAGACAAATTTCTATAAATTTTTCTGGGATAGAGTATTGGATACAAGAAGGCGTTTATTCAATAAAAGAAGGTAAAATTTCAATATTTCTGATCACCCCATCTACTTCTCTTCGCTTTAAATCTAATATGCTTTTAGTTAGGGCCGAAAAAATTGAAAGTCGCAATTTTGAGAATAAAATGTGTCTGCAAGCTCGAACTAATTTTGAAGAAATCAATTATAAAGAAATAAACATAAATAAAGAACTTTCCCCACACGAAAGAGATGCAATAGTTAAGTTGATTAAAGCTTATCGTAGTACTTTTGCCCAAAACCTTTCTGAACTAGGGTGTACTAATTTAACTGAGATGGACTTAAAATTATCGGATCATACGCCTGTTGCTTATAGACCTTATAGATTGAGCTATAAAGATAGGGAAACCGTTCGAAACATGATAGGTGAACTATTGCAAAACGAAATAATTGAAGAATCTTCCTCTTCTTATGCGAGCCCAATTTTGCTTGTATCGAAGAAAACAGGTGGTCAACGTCTGTGTGTTGATTACAGGGCTTTAAATAGCCGCACAGTTAAGGACCATTTTCCATTACCCCGTATTGAAGATCAATTAGATTCATTAAGTGGTAGCAAATATTTTACCAATCTTGACCTAACTAGTGGCTACTATCAAATACCTATTACTCCAAATTGTAGATATTTAACAGCGTTTATTACACCCGATGGTCTGTATCAATTTAAGAGAATGCCTTTTGGTTTGGTCAACGCTCCAGCAGTTTTTCAGAGGACGATTAATAAGACTTTGAAGCTTAATTCATTTGATGTAAATGATAAACCAGCACTAGCATATATGGATGATATTATTATAGTATCTAAAAATTTTAATGAAGGTATTGAAAAATTAGAAAATTCTTTTAAATTATTAAATGAAGCAAATCTTACGTTAAACATTAAAAAATGTAACTTCTTTCAAACTAATATAGATTATTTAGGTTTTGAAATCTCACATGAAGGTATCAAGCCAGGTAAAACTAAAATAGTAGCAGTTAAAAAATTTCCCAGTCCTACAAATGTCCATGAAGTTAGACAATTTATAGGGCTGGCAAGTTATTTTCGTCGCTTTATAAAAGATTTTTCGCTTATTGCACGTCCTTTGACAGATTTAACAAAGAAACACCAAATTTGGAGATGGAGCGATGACCAAATTCAGTCTTTCAATACTTTGAAAGAAAAATTAGTTCAAAGGCCAGTTTTAGCTTTATATGACCCAAAACATATTACTGAATTGCATACAGATGCAAGTAAAATTGGTTTGGCTGGAATACTTTTACAGAAAGAGTCTGAAATATCTCCACTCAAACCGTTTGCTTTTTATAGTAGGAAAACTACTATTGACGAACAAAAATTCCATGCATATGATTTGGAAACTTTAGCGGTTATAACATCATTAAATAGATTTAGGGTGTATTTATTGGGTACCAAGTTTACCATTGTGACTGATTGCAATGCCTTACGTGCAACCTTTTCGAAGCGTGATATTTTACCCAGAATAGCTCGATGGTGGCTAGCACTGCAGGAATACGATTGTAATATTATTTATCGACCTAATAGTAATATGTTGCACGTGGATGCGCTCAGCCGCAATCCGGTGGACTTGGTATCTCAGGATATTGAACCTGAAATACTTCGCGCGTTAGCTATTACACAGAATGATTGGTTATTAAGTTTACAATTAACAGACCCCAAAATTTGTCATATACGTCAAGTATTAGAAGATCCTCAATATAATGAATTAGTAGACATAAAGCAAAACTTTTTAATTAAGGATAATAAATTATTTAGAAAAGTAGGAGAGAACGAGTTAAAATGGGTTGTACCTAAAGGAGCTAGATTTCAAATATTACGTTTAAACCATGACGATGTTGGACATTTTTCAGTGGAAAAGACCTTAGCTCGGATAAAAAGAGATTTCTGGTTTCCAAAAATGAAAAAATTTGTGGCCAAATATGTTAAATCTTGCATTAATTGTGCTTACGCTAAAGACCAAAATGGCAAGAAGGAAGGATTTTTACATCCCATACCGAAACCAGATATCCCTTTTCATACGGTACACATTGACCATCTTGGGCCATTTGTGAAAAGTACTCGAGGTAATATGTATTTACTTTTAATTGTAGACGGTTACACTAAATTTTGCATCATAAAGCCTCTAAGAAATTTAAAAACCTCTGGTACCGTTAAAGCTTTAGCTGATGTTTTTTCTACATTTGGTTTTCCAACTAGGCTCATCTCCGATAGAGGAACTACGTTTACATCTAAAGAATTTGAAAATTTTTGTACCGATTCTAAAATAAAGCATATTTTAAACGCAGTTTCCTCTCCTCGGTCAAATGGTCAGGTTGAGAGGTATAACCTAACGGTCTTAGGTTCGTTAGCATCTTATACTGATAAGCTTGGTGAAACTAAATGGGATCAAGAACTAGGAAGAATCCAATAGGGATTGAATAATACCTTGAATAAAGGCATCGGCAAAACCCCTTCTGAGGCTTTATTCGGTCGAACCTTAAATCACGCTAATGAAAATGTATTTAGTGATCTCTTTTTAGAATCGCGTGAGCTTAACCAAAACATTGATGATATTAGATCAGAAATAACAGAACACATTGAAAAGGATCAAATCAATCAGAAAGAACGTTTTGATAAGAATAGAACAAGTCCTACTATTTATAAAATTGGTGATTTAGTTAAAATAAAAAAACAAATATCGTCGAAAGAAGGCCAAAGTAGAAAACTTTTACCTAAATTCTCTGGCCCTTATAAAATAACAAAGATTCTAGACAATGACAGATATGAAGTATCTAGTATACCGGGTACAGAGTTAGGAAAACACAAATACTGTAACATTTGGGCAGTTGATCAAATAAAACCATGGATAAATATACATATTAATAAAATATCTAGTTCGGATAGTGAAGAAGAATAAAAATGATTTAAGCATATTTAGAATCAGAATAGACTAAAATAATATATTGGTATAAGTAACTTTGTAACAAAAGTTACAAATTGATTTCGAGATTATATAATATATTATATTTTTTGGTATCTCAAGTTTTCAACCGTTTAATGAGTTAAGACTTGAAGAACTTTCCAAGTCATTGTTTTTATTTTTTTAAAACATGTTATTAATTAATTAGGTGGACTTGATGAACTTTCCAATCCACATAATAAAATACTTGATGAATTTTCCAAGTTACTGTCTTTTTATTTGTTACCAGGTAGACTTGATGAAATTTCCTATCTACCTAGGTATAAAGCTTGATGAATTTTCCGATTTATATTAAATTAATAAACAGCAAGAAAATTTCAGTATTTTAATTAAATGAGTTTATTTGTGTTTTATTTTATAATATTAAACAAACTATTGTTATGCATATAATTGGAAACTCAAAATGTCTATTTATTATGATTGTTTTTTTTGTTTTAAATTATATATTTTTTTTTACTTTATTTTGCATGTATAATTTTAAGTTTAGTTGTAATAAGTTTGAGGTCAAACTTTTTGTCAGTATGGCCGATTGTAAGAATCAAGTATTATTTGCTTTATAATATTCGTAAATATCTGAGGATACATCCGGTACGTCCGGTATAGCATAATTATTAATTATTTGTTTAAATATTTTGTAATTGTTGATTTAATGGATTATAAATTATTAAATAATTGGATAATCATTTTAAATATTATTATTTTTGTATTATAATTAATATTTTTGTATTAGAATAATTTATTATATTTGGTAACTTCCGGTAAAATTGGCGCCACTGATTATGGTATAAAAGCCCAGTGTCGCCAATATGCCAGTTCAGTTGTCAATAATAAGTTGAAATAGTAATGTAACTATATTGAAACCTACTGTGAATTAATAAAGGAATATACTATTGTGAACATAAAGTGTTTTTATCACCGAAAACCTTCTGATAGTTAATATACATAATATAATAACAATGCTTATAGGGTGAATATTTATTCCATTTCGAGCCATTACGAGGTGAATGCAGGTACTCTAAGAAACTTTAAATATGGAAGCAACTTTCCTACTTGAAACAATAATCAGCTGTTTCATGCTAAAGTGCCAAGGCGCGTGCGCGTATTTATATGAAAATGCTGATTTTTTTCATGTAAGAAAGTTTCTTCCATAGTAAAAGTTGCTTGTACACCGTAACAGCTCGAAATGGAATTAGAGGTCCAACAAGACCTCCAAAGTGTATTAGAGAGTGTCCACATGTGACATGACGTGTTTATTCTCTGTTGCGTCTCGTCGCTGGGGTATGGTATTGCTACGTAATTGTAGTATAAGTATAAGAATATTTTATTTGCAAAAATATGGTACAAAAAGATGGTAAATATTACATGGAACTCATATTTTGTCGGATTTATTTAGTATGTAAAACGTCGCAGCGGTAAACACTTCGGCGACGCAACGGAGGCACGACGAGCTGTGTGGAGACTCTCTTAGTTTAGAGCTAAATCGGTGTCATATTAATGTCACACAAGCAAAACATGCATTAAAAGTACCTTAAAATATTATTATACTAATCTAAAATCAGTGACGGTGGCCGGTTTCAATTAAAACAGGCCAGTTACGCAGGAGTATTTTTTATAGTACTCAAGTGTGTGCGCAGTACACAAGAGCACTGTCTCTTCCTTTACTCTCACAATCCGACGGATAACTGACAGGACTGACGAGAGATCAGGCGCAGGTCCGACTTTTTACATGCCCATCCGACGCATGGATCATCTTTCTTGTCAGACAATCAGGTGATCAGCCTGCTTTGTCCTAATCAAACTTGGGAAACCCACGATTTCCGAGTCGAGAGCCAATGCTCTAACCACTAGACCACAGAGGCTGTTACCAAATCCCAAAGACTTAAAACGCTCCTATTCCAATATCAGAGGCTAATTCCACGTGAACTACATTTGTGGAACCAAGAGCTGCCTACCGATGAAAAGAAATAACTGATGGACCTGATGTAACAGAAGATGAAAGAGACATTGAATAGTCTCAACTTTGAATACGATAATCATTAAATAAATGTTATTCAATTTCTATTTAACTTTTAAAGTAATTATTGTCAATATCATAACATTGTATGTTACAAAATAATATTTTTGTTTCATTTTTATTATATTAATTAAAGATTTCTAATTGAAATGTTATTATTTCATTTATAAAGGTCAATTTTAACTTTTCACTAAATGTAACATGTTCCGTTTTTATTTAGTTGAAATTTAACTAAACATATTTATTAACCTTTTGTCACATCAGTTTTTATGCGAAAAATCACTAAATACATTTAACAAGCAATGAAATTACACTTATGAAAAAAATATTATGGGCGAAAACTAACTAAACTGGTTTTTATTGAATATTTATTAAAATAAATTATTTAAATTCATTCAGATTAATGTTTAAGTAACTTTAGTACAGTATCTATGCAATGGCAAGAATAAAAAGTTTCTATCTCTTATCAAAAATTGGCTAGATTTTTTTCAATATTTTACAACTTTAAACGCTCGTATTACTAAATGATGAAAAAGCTATCTGGTGAGTTTTCGTTCTACGGGGACGATATGTAGTTTTTACAGCTACATAACAAGGTATGTGATAATATATAATGTCATATGGTATCGCTACTTCGGCGCCGTCATATCTTTCTCGTTGACGTCCCGTTGACGGTAGCGGTGGACAAACAGCCTTAGACGTAGGCAGCACGTGTGAAGTGCCTGAACGCTATATTCTGTTCAGATGCAACTTAATTTAAATGTTAAAAATACGCAATTCCCCCAAATTATAATGTGTATTTTTTATTGCGCGGTAAATAAGCGACGTTTAAATTGATAGCGTTTTAGCGATCTATTGTGTCTTTGTTTACTTTTTTATTAGATCAGATAGAGACGTCGATTCTGCTAATTAAATTTTACTATAATACGGTTTCGATGCAGTATCTAAATATATGTCAAAACAGCAAAATTTTATTCTCATAAGCGTCAAACCATCGTCAAACGCGTTATAATTGACTCAAACATCCAAAAATCTGTTTATGACATCAAGATGATTCATTTATATTTCATTGAAAGTAAATTGAAAGTAAGTTAATACGATGATCGGAGTTCTGAACGCTTTACACAAATTATAGCTAGACGCATGCAGTTTGTGTAATGTAGGGCGCTACCAGCTAGAGTCGGGCTTAGTGTACAACCGAGTGCACAAGGGTACTGTGTAAGTGTAGTTGTCGCGAGTGTACAGGCACGTACGGACTCGGCGGAAGCTACGCGGATCGCGGATCAATCGCCCCCCTCCCCCGCGGGCAGGACTCCCGCCGCCGCCGCCGTCGCCGCTCAGTCCGCGCTCGCCCGCCCACCGTAGCGCACGCGATATGCGTGGCTCCGCGCTCTAGTTGTTGTGAATACGGACGAAATATAAACGGTAAGGAATAAATATTTACCTACTTATAAAATATTATTATCGAGTACATACTGTATACAGAAAATTAGTAGCTATTTATTTGAGTAGTGGTATAGTTTATTTTTTATTTTCGTGGATTTTCTAGTATTTATTTTGATAGTATGCGCTGCGCAGTTGAACTTGTTGCTCACCCGAAGTGCCTGTTGCTGTGGTCGAACACAAATATAAACACGACCGGGGCAGGAGCTCGGTCCCGCGCTTTTGGGAGAGTACCTCCACGCCTCTACAGGCTCTACGACGCGCTACGAAAGTGCGCCAAAAAGTAGCTAGTTGTTATTTCATTGATATTGTAAGTGATTTAAATGTAGCTAACTAGCTAGTTTTTTTTATTGATATTGTAAGTGTTTTTATTTTTCCCGTTTCATTTAAAGTTAGTATTTAAAGTTGTAAACATTTTGAAAATTTGTTTTACGTAGTTATGTTGCTTATATGCTCCGAAATTTTAAATCGCTTTAAATCTTTTTTGTTTACTACTAGCTGGCGCCCGTAACTACGTTTGCGTAGAATCAACGGAAACCTATTTTTTAAAACGGAACTCTAAGATAAAAGTAGTCTAAGTTACATGACAATAAGTCCAGCCGATTCAGAGATTAGCCACAGTAAACAGACATACAGACGGACAGGCAATTTAATAATTGATATTTTATTGTAAGTACCGTATATAGTTTTTACATTAATTAATTAATTTTAAGAACCTTTTTATGTTAATTTAAAATTACACACACACTTAATATTATTTATTTGTATAGATAATTTACTTATAAATTTTAAATTATCTGTGTATAATAGTATATATCTATAGACGCTTCACACTACGTCAATCTGATCCCGTGGTAAGTTCTCGAAGAACTTGTGCGCGTACCAGACAACGGAGATATATTTAATACTTTTATACTATACACATATTTAAGATTTTTATTATATTATACACATCCATGACCCAGGAACACAGAAAACTTTTGTTCCTTCGGCAGGATTCGGGCCCGCGACCCCCGGCTTGAGCACCAACACGCTCAACCACTGAGCCACAGTGGTCGTCGTCGTCATCATCTTTACGAATACCTATATAAAGTTTTATATACGAGTAACCTAATAAGATCGAGTGATAGTCAATGCATCCAAATGCTTGGAGACTTGCAATTTATAGTGCAGCTAATTCAGTAATTCAGCTTAGTGTCTCTCGAGTCTCGACGATAATTTGACGGGTAACGTACGTACTTCTACTAGTTGGTTTTTTATGAAATTAACTAGGAAACGATCAGATGCAGACGAAACGACGACGACGACGACGACGATGACGACAACGACGACGACGATGACGACGACGACGACGAGCAGTGTAAGCGATTACCGAGTAACACTTGTAACTCCTCTGGTGTTGCGACTTGCGTTCCTGGTCCTTAAAATCCACAATGGGGCCTTGGGCCTTCGGTAACCTCACTCACTCGGCGAAACACAACGCAATCGTTATTTCACGCCGATTTTCTGTAAGGTCGTAGTATTTGTCCGCTCCAGCCAGCCCATTCCTGCCAAAAAGTAGCTCTCCCACAGTATGGTAGTCGATAATAGTGTGTCAAAAATTTGTACTGAAATATTTACACTAATATTATAAAGAAGAAAGATTGGTTTGTACTTTGTTCGTATGTTTGTTTGCATTGAATAGGCTGAGGTGATTTTAATGAAACTCTCTCATCTCACACATTTAGAATAGACCACGGGGACATAGGCAACTTTTATCGCCACAAAATATTCGCTTCCTGTGGTACAGTAGCGAAGACTGGTTCTCCTTTATAGGGAAGTTTAGAATTAGCCTGTACAATAAGTAGGTATTTGGATGAGGGTCTTCAGAAGGTAAGTGGTAAGTGGTAAGTGTAGCCGATAGGAATAAAGTTATAGAAACTTTACGCCACTGCTGTGGTATTTTTGCGCGCACATTAATGTGCTGCCAACTGCCAACAATGCATGGTGAATGTGATTTACGTGCTCCTTGCCAGCGCGGGCGCGAGCGGGCGTCATGCGGGCGCGAGAGAAGCGAATTTGTCAATTGACAATTGACACTAATCTACTTATCCTAATCGGCAATCGCGTGAGAGTTGAGTTTCTACTCGGATACTTAAAGTTTTATGTAGAATCTTTAATTTGAGGCACTGTTTAATGTTCCCTCGATAGAAAAATATTTATTTAAAACAATATGTGTGACGCGATCTGTCTTTTACATTCCTATGACAATTTAACGCGTATCCAATCGAGTGCTCGTTACGAGTGTGTCACAGACCACGGTGCTACATCTTAAAAGAGTACGTCTAACGACATCCTGTTGTTCTATATTTAACATTTCAAGGAATATGGAGATTTGACAATTTTCTAATGCCGAGAAGAACGAACTACTTCACTTTATTAAAGTTGATTGAGTGAACGTTTTAGGAATCATTTACGACGAATAAAAACAAGAAAATTGCTTAAACAATTTAGGAGCAATTGTAGCTATAGGTATTCAAGTCTTGGAGATTTTTTTCAAGAGTTTGTTTCCTTTTCCTGCGTCTGACTTTAAAACAGATAATTACCTATAAATACATGTAAAAGGAGATGTCCCCACTGACATATAGATGCACGCACAGTCGCATAGCCGTAACCGCCAATGGTAGGAACGTGAAATTTGGACGGTAGTTTTAATTTACAATGTGTATCTAACACGCTAAGAAGGGATTTTGAAAAATTCCATTCTTAAAGGGGTGAAATAGGGATTGAAAGTTTGTATTGAAAACATTTATGTTTGCAAAATGGAAATTGGGATTCATGCTCTTAAATACATTTTATTACATACGTGTTTCTGGATTTATAGGAATTTACCCTCTGAGGGTGTTAAATAATAAATACGATTTTTTTATAATCTGCCCCGATTTCCATGAAATTATCTGAGCTAATCAATACAAATCATTGAGTATGTATTTTATAGTTTTTTGAAATTCGTCCCCTAATGGGTGAAATGGGGGTCCAAAGCTTGCATAGTCAACGTGTCCGTTATTAAAAAGGATTTTTCTAATTTTTCCTTTAAGTTGGGGAACAATCCCCACGGGTGTGCAATCACGGGGATCCAGCAAATGCTAGTATATCAATAAGCACCATAACAAAACATATAGTACAGTACTTACACTAATATGGTTTAAAAAGTTCGTTTTGCATATTATTTTCATGAAATACTTAGTCGACGTACCGCGGCGCGCGTTGATGTCTTTCTCTAGAAACTCCTGCAGTAACTTGATTTGCTAAGTTTTGTTACATTGTTGAAATAGTCATGCGGAAGGAGAATTATTCTCCTTTTGTAATTATTTTGATTTTGAAATTAATATGAAAACAATTTAGTATTACCTAGTTAAAGTATACTAACGTTTATAAACAATAATACGCTGACTAATAATTATAATCTACTAACTAGATCTTATTCAAACCAATTTTCGGTGACAGTTTGCGTGGTAATGTACATCATATTTTTTTTAGTTTTATCATTCTCTTATTTTAGAAGTTACAGGACTCCCCCTGTAACTTCTAAAATAAGAAAAACACATTTTACAACTTTGGAAGTGTCTCTCGCGCAAACTATTCAGATTAGAAAAAAAATGATATTAGAAACCTCAATATAATTTTTGAAGACCTATCCATAGATCCCACACGTACCTATGGGTTCGACAAAAAAAAATAGTTTCAGTTTTAAGTATGGGCAACCCCCAAAATTTATTGTTTTTTTCTATTTTTGTGTGAAAATCTTAATGCGGCTCACAGATCTTATAGTTCGGAAAAAAGTGGCTGTGACACTGGCTGTGGCTGTGGACGGACAGGCAGACAGACAGACGTCATTTCATTTCATTTCATTTTTTTTACGTGACGAATCCATAAGGGTTCAATTTTTTGCCATTTGGCTACGGAATCCTAATAGTTTCAAATAACTTATTATTATACCAAGCTTATGTAGGTCACTGTAGATGTTGTATATGTTGTAGATGTTAGGTTCGATCAGGAACTTGCGCTGATGTTAGTTCTTAGAAATATTCGCTTCCATCTTTAGACTTGCTTCTCAGGGATATCGGTAACACAAAGAAATTGAGCCTGTACCTAAGGGCCTCTAGTAACCCATGTTACCTTGTACTATAAGCTAATAACTCCTCACACCGATTTCGGTGACTGTGGCTGGTTTCATTGAAACCAGGCCAGTTACGCAGGAGTTATAGTGCCCAAGTGTGTGCACAGTACACAAGAGCACTCTCTCTTCCTTTACTCTCGTAGCCCAGTGGGACGGATAAGGATAACCGACACGATTGCCTCAGACAATCAGGTGAATTGTCTTAACCAAACTTGGAAACAACATTTTATGTTGTTCCAATGCGATAATCGAACTCACGACCTCTGAGTCGAAAGCCAATGCTCTAACCACTAGACCACGATGGCTGGTACTGGTAGAATAGAAGCTACTGAGATATTAAAAGAATGGATTAGCGAGTTATACAGTGTGATGATGCTGGGCGGGCGGCTGTCGAGGGCGGGCGGAGGGTGCTCGAGGGCGGTAATCCGTGGATCCGGCACAAGTGGGGATCACACGCGAGAGACATTTGCCGTCGTATTTATCACGTTTTTATGTTTTTATTACTTTTTTTTGCGAGTCAGCGGCAGTCTTGCCGCTGGAGATACCTATCTACTAGTGATGACTATATATTGTTTTGTAATTGAAACTTTATAGAGCGCACGTTGACCGCCGAAAAAAGATCATTAAGTACAAGTGTGAGTACAAGCACGGCTAACTGTTGTAGATCACTAGGGTAATAAAAGCTTGTTATAAAACCGTTGGTCCGCCAGTTCTAAGCTTGATCGTTTTGTTATTGACTAAAATGTGGTCCTTCCATGGTCAACGCTATTTACTATTACAATTACAATTCTGATTAATAAAGTCCAATTAAATAATTAAATAAATGACAAATTTTTCTTGATTAGAATCATAGTATAGAATAAGTAATATTTATGTTTTTTTTTTCAAATTGGAAATCCTTAAGTAGTTTACTGAGATAAGTTTTGTAAATTTTAATGTCATTAAAATGTAATTTGAATGCAATTCCAACTATGCCTTTGTGGTTTTATATAGAATAATTATATATCGCCGTGTAGTCAAGACCTGATTGTTTTTGTTCTAGACGTCTTTTGTTGATAACTAGCAGTAATTTCCCGCGGCTTCATGATCATAATCATAATCTTTATTTCCAAGAAATGTTCGCCCGCGTGAGATTAGGTTTTAAACTTTCATCCCCTATTTTACCCCCTTGGGGGTTGAATTTTGAAAAATCCTTCCCTGATGGATGCCTACGTCATATGAGAAATACGTGTGCAAAATTACTAATTTCTAGCCTTAAGAGTTTGGCCTTTGCGTTGATACATCAGCCAATCAGCTTTGACTTTTATATTATAGGTATCTGCTCTTAACTAAGAATAAACAGTGCAAACTGTTTAAAATGACATGTTAATTCATACATACAATATGAAAAGTGAATCGATTCGACACATGGTGACGACGACGTGAATGGATCGAGCGCGAGAACTATTTTAGTACACAAGTACAGTCGCTTTCATTTGGCAAAAGTACTACATTATATGAATAAATTATAGGTAATAATATTGGCTATAGCAGGGTTTTGCAGGTTGTTTCGAAGTAAATTTTTAGTTATAACTATTTAAAACTACTTATTTTAACTTTGCGACGAGATGGTAAAACTACGACAGCATTTTATTTGCACTTTCTAAATGAACGAGACGTCATAATTCTAACATATAACCGTTAATATACAGCTTTGAGATGAATAAAATACGGTATATTGTCTCATAATTTAGTTATAATACAAATATAATACAGGAAATTTCGGGAAACGCTGACATTATGTAGGTACAAGTGGTTGCTCGGCCAGGTATAAGATCAACATTTTATTTTGTTTTAAAATACATGGAAAACTTACAGCAAGATACAATAGTTAGGAACAGAATACACAATTACTAAGCCAGATAAAAGTTTTCGCTAGTAATAATAGTTTACAATTAGGTGCATTGTCATGAGGGTTGATCTTACAATACTAAAACAGTTTTATAAATGAATTTATTGTGAAAATGCTCAACAGCGACGTTGGCTCGTGCACACGTATGACTCACCTACTATACGTAGTTCAACCATGTCTGCAATCGATGCGTTCACTTCCCTTGTGTTTAAATGTTTTAAGGTGTAGTGCAAAGGAATGTTATGAAACAGGTCGAGCGGGAACTTTTTGTTTCTACTATGATACTCGAAAGACCAAACTCGAAGGCTCGGCCACTTGCTAATTGGCATACATCAGAATTCAGATCATTACCGTATCATTACTGTACTAATGAGGTTAGTTGATGCGCAGGAGTGGGCACTTCCATAGCGCCGCCCCTGCGTGTGAGCGCGGCCCCCCGGCCCCCTGGCCCCCCGGGCCCCGGCCCCCTGGCCCCCTCGCAATAGAGATATCCGCCACATCCGCGCTCGGCCCCGTGTGATCGTTTCGCAATCCATGCCGAATCTACATATCAATATCGGTCGGATCATAATGGGGCATAATATTACATTGCTATATTGATGGTGAAGAATTACATTGTTAGGAAATATAGGTTACAAGGTGAGGAAGAGCTCCATGGCCTGGTGGGTAGACCATTTGATTCCCACTCGAGAGAGGTCCGATTCCCAAGTTGTGGCGTGTACCAATGAGACTTTTCAGATCTTAAGATCTTAAGAAGAAGATAAGAAGAAGATGAACGGTCAAGATATGTAACGGTGAAGAAAAACATCGTGAGGATACCCGCACATGGTGGCCCCAGACGTATTGACCAGTCATTCCTCTGGACTAAGCTGACTGTGTTGTGAGAATGCCGTATGTGCTTGGGCAAACATACGACATTTAAAAACTGTCTGTCCCAGGCACTACAGTATTTCAAGAGTGGTTACTTCGCGACAAGACTGGCGAGAGATCAGGCTCAGGTCCGACTTTTTACATGCCCATCCGACGCATGGATCATCTTTCTTGTCAGACAATCAGGTGATCAGCCTGCATTGTCCTAACCAAACATTGCAACAACATTTTTTGTTGTTCCAATCCGGAATCGAACCCACGACCTCCGAGTCGAGAGCCAAGCTCTAACCACTACACCACGGTGGCTGTTATTGTGTATGTATAATGTATATCTGTATTATCTATGCTGTTAAGTGTTACCGGTAATGATTGAGACAGGCGTCACTATTCATTTGCGATTTGCGAAAGGTGAAACATGAAATCTTCTAGAGTATTGACTCAGCTAAAGAGTGTTTTAAAAATAAATTCGCTCTCCAGACTATAATGATGTCCCTAAATAATAAATAAATAACCTAACCAAGAGTATGTCAGGACATGCCTAAGGAGGGTTCCGCGTAATAGGTTTTTTCAAATTACTTCAAAAGTTACTGTCTGATTTCGTTCAAAATAATTTTCTAGAGAGTTTTTAGCATGATCTATCAGCATGGAAATTTAAAAGTTTCTATAAGAAATGCTGGGGGGAGGGGGCAACTTACAAGCCACTTTGGAGGCTGATTATTCGAGAAAAGTCATGTATGCAACCTTACCTTTATTTTTAATGACAGAGAAAGCGACTTTGTTTTATACAATGTAGTGAAGACCTATTCAACGATATCCCACACGATGGGGTAGAATGAAAAAAAAATTTTCATCCCACTTCACATGTATGGAGAGCCACTATAAAATTACGCAGGAGTAATTTTATAGTGCCCAAGTGTAGCAGTACACAAGAGCACTCTCTCTTCCTTTACTCTCATAACCCAGTACGTACGTAACGACACGACTGACGAGAGATCAGGTGCAGATCCGACTTTTTACATGCCCATCCGACGCATGGATCATCTTTCTTGTCAGACAATCAGGTGATCAGCCTGCATTGTCCTAAACAAACTTGGAAACAACATTTTTTGTTGTTCCAATGCGGGAATCGAACCCACGACCTCCGAGTCGAGAGCCAATGCTCTAACCACTAGACCACGGAGGCTGTTACAGAAGCTGCAAGTGCAGACATACAGACGGACGGACAGAGCGAAACTATAAGGGTTCCTTAATTATTACGGAACCCTAAAAATATAAATAAAATAAATAAATAAATAATCATTTATTCGACATGTTTGACATCACACTACATAAGGAGAAAAACAAATTGCACTTAAAGAAAACAGAGAGAGAGAAAAAAAAATTAAACACCAAAAAATTAGTAACTATACAAAAATCACTAAGAGTATCATTTGATCAGAATACTAATTCTCGTACAGTTTGTGATCATAATCCAGATTCGATCAAGGCGGTGCGCGGTGTCGCATTCACACACGCGTCTATGGCGCGTGAGCGAGTGAGGCAGCGCGCGGACCGAAACAGAATTATGATTATGTTATTGATTGTACTGTAGGTTCTTGGTGGAAATTCATGTTTCACTGTAATAATACACAATACTTCTTGCACTATTTCCACTTTAATAAGTATTTTACATTAATTTTAATATATTACACGACCGGTTTCGACAACGTCATCATCAGGCGTAGGTAGATTAAATTTTTTTTTTAAATTTGTAAACATTGTGCAAAGGGTTACCAGCATCACGAAATTTATACTATTTTGAGTAACGTAATTTAAATTTTTATACCAAATTATTAAATATTCTACTGTATAACATAAAGTACTATTAGTATACTATTATAACACACATAATCATAACACATTGATAAATTAATAACTTATTGATTTGTAATGTCATAGAATTAATAAAGAATAGATGTCAGAATATAATATAAAATTAAAATACAACTATCACCAATGATTCAATTAAATTAAAATGTCCATAATACTTAAAAAACCAAGATATTATAAATAATGTCAAATAAATTATATTAAATTAAAACATGTCAACCTTAAAATTAATAAATTAAGTCAAAATTATCAAAATTATTACTATTGGATATAATTGAATTACTGGTGAAATGTAGAAGATACTATAACTCATAAAATATAATAATTAAATGTCTTGCAATAATATGGAACTCAAAAGGCATGTCTGGTCATTAAGTAAGGTCCCACATTTTTTGTGTTTGTTAATTTCAAGCGCTTCTAATGCATCCATCTTCTTGCTTTTTGGTAATATATGTAAATATTTTATATTTTTATCGGGGTCAAAGCTGTGTCCACTACTATTTAGATGTTCAGCAAACGTAGATCTTTCAGTTTTCTTCCTCCAAGCTGTTATATGCTCTTTTATTCTAGTTTTAAACTTTCTCCCCGTCTGACCTATATATATTCCTCCACATGTATCACAAGTGAGACTGTGAATACCGCTATTGTCCGTGATTTTAAACTTATCTTTATTGTTGCACAGTAAATTTTTTAAAGAACCTGTGGTGTAAAACGCCACTCTAGTCTCTTTGTTTTGTAGTATCCTCTGGAATCTATAGGATAATGGGCCGATGTAAGGAATTTTTACCCACATTTTTCTTGTTTTCTCTTCTTTGTCTTCTGTTTGGTTGTACAGCATTTTCTCTGTCATTTTCTTTCTCGTCTTTCTTAAAATTGTGTCGATCAACTCGCTTTTGTAGCCATTATTTACTGCAATATGCTTAATGGTGTTTAGTTCTGCCCTGAAATCGTTTGCATCTAGGGGTACATTTAGTAGTCGATGTACAAAAGCATGAAACGAAGCGTGTTTGTGTTGGTGTGGATGACAAGAGTTTGCATAGTATACTAATAGTATAAAAATTTAAATTACGTTACTCAAAATAGTATAAATTTCGTGATGCTGGTAACCCTTTGCACAATGTTTACAAATTAAAAAAAAAAAAAAAATAATCTACCTACACCTGATGATGACGTTGTCGAAACCGGTCGTGTACTATATTAAAATTAATGTAAAATACTTATTAAAGTGGAAATAGTGCAAGAAGTATTGTGTATTATTACAGTGAGAATTATGATTACAAATATATGTAGTTATTATCACAAGGCTAATTGTGTACCTTCTTGCCGGTACATATTAGTATTACATTATGTATTATGCAAACAAGGCCCAGTGGCGTAGCGTGGGTGTCTGCCGCCCGGGGCGGACGTCAATTTTGCCGCCCCCTTACTTGGGTTTTGCCGCCCTCTTACTTAGGTTTTGCCGCCCCGTTACTTAGGGTTTGCCGCCCCCTTAAAAGTGCCGCCCGGGGCGGCCCCCCCGCCCCTACTACGCTACGCCACTGACAAGGCCATATATAAGGTTCGGTAAAATCAACTACGGATATTTTGGGCATATGATCTACTGCTTATGTACGAGGGCGGGATGATAAGTAACTAGCCTAATAAGAAAATACTTAACTTTCCGTGATAAAATTAATTTTATTTTTTTTGATTCTGGCGTGTAATGATGAACCCAGTTTCATCTGTTGTTACAAATCGACGTAAAAAGTCGGCCTTATTACTCTGAAAACGGTCCAGACATTCCTTTGAGTTTTGCACCCGACTCCTTTTTTGATCGTGCGTAAGCAATCGCGGCACCCAACAGGCCGATAACTTTTTCATATTTAATTCCTCACTTAGGATATGATGTACCCGTTCTTTTGAGATACCTGTAGTGTAAGCTATTTCAGATAACTTCAATCGTCGATCTGCTAAAACCATATCATGTACTTTCACGACCATTTCCGGAGTCGTGACGCTTTTTGGACGTCCGGGGCGGGCTTCATCTTGGACACATGTACGACCGCGTTTAAACTCAGCCACCCAGTTTTTTACTGTGGCATAAGAAGGAGTATATTCACCCAAAACATACTTTAACTCGTCGTAGATATCTTCCCCTTCATGCCCTTCATATGAAGAAACTTTATCACCGCTCTTTGTTGAATTTTATCCATTTTGAAAACAGTTGACGAAATATATTTTCAAATGACAAAAAATCAATAAAATTTTCACGCCACCAAATACAAATTTAGAACACAGGTGGCCAGAGATACGAATTTAAAAATGACATATATATTTTATTAATTTTAAGTTTTTAAATAGCAGTTGCTAGTTACTTATCATCCCGCCTACGTATAGACGTTTACGTTTAGGCAGAAAATAATTGTCATACTCTAAAAAATCTTCCTTTATATGGGCGAGTTTATGCGTTGAGCAGATATTCCCCCATAAATGAGATGATTGTTTTGCTTTGAGTATGACAATTATTTTTCTGCTTAAACGTCTTTACATAAGCTGTAGATCGTATACCCAAAATATCCGTAATTGATTTTACCGAACCTTATATTCTACCATGATAGCATGGTGTGTGAAATTAAATTATTACATAGTCTATATAATGTAAGAATTAGCAAATATTGTTTTTAAAAGTAATAATGAATATAACTAGAAATAATTATATTAATTAATTTAGAATCAATTTTAAATCAGTACAAATCCAGATATTTATCATACAAAAAAACATTATACGAATATCAGATAGTCAGAATGCATTTCAAAATAAAAAAATAAAAATATGAATTAAGACGTGTCAATTACTGTCCAAACCAAGTCCAAACCAAAGACTTCGTCCAAACTTTAAAGAGGTTAAGTTTTAGTAGCATAAACGTGGCGTACCACGTAATTCATCAGACATAGAACAATCTCAGATTTTCTCAGAATCGATTGAAGTAGTGACACAATATTATGTTTATGTTGTCGAGAGCTGCATGCTTTTTGCACGCTTTATTACCGCGGGAGCCAGTGCCAATGTCGGGCAATGTCGGGGATGTCACACACGTGCAGTTGCCACAGCACACTAACACAGCTCACAGGTACCACATATATTAGAATATTATACACTATCAGCATTATTATTGGCAAACAATATAATATTATACTGGGTGATTTTTTCCCGTCAAAAAGGGTTATGTTTTTCGCGCGTATCTTGTATGTATGTATGTATGTATGTATGTTAATTCCTTTATTCCCACGGATCTTCAAAACGGCTGGATGGATTTCGACAATTAAGGTATCGTTAGATTTGTCTCAATAACCCAAGTGTCCTTAGATAGCTAGTTGAAAGAAAAAATACAAAATGCTGTAAGTGCCTAGTTCAATTTTTTTAATTCAAAAAATCATATGATTAATGATGAATGAATACAAAAGTTGTAGATCTTTTTATTACCGACAACTTTGCCATTTGACTTTTTTCCATAGGACTTGTAGATTTGCCGGAAATCGAGATAAACCGTTTTCTACCCTTAAAAACTCACCCCCTTCACTTCCCGACCTCAAATTGCCCGTAAATTATTTTTCCTTTTATTTTTGTTATATTCTCTTCCTTTTCTAATGGGTTTCATCCTACTAGAAATTTATTTTGTTTCAAAACTTCTCTGCACTGGTCTAATATTATAATACCTATATGCTATCGAGTTAGAGTGGTTGGTGACAGTAACATTTTTCGCATCTTTTTCTAACCGACGAATATGGCGAAATTTTACGCAATCGTTAATTTACACAGAGTATTTATTTCTTGTTTACGCGAATATTATTCAATGTTCATTGTATTAAACACTTTTATTTTTCCCGAAGTTTCGGCTATTTTCCAGCCGTCATGGTCACGGGAGCACTGAGGTGTCAGTTGTACTATTTGTTGAAGTTGTTCAAACTACCCGAAACGTCGGGAAAAAGAAAAGTGCACCGTGACACAATCCGTAAGTGTTTAAAACTATTATTCAGACTATTACCATCAGTGCCGAAGCGCAAGATAGTTTGTCCGAAAAGCAGGAACTAAAATTATCAAGGTGTCAGAAAATAAAATCATATTTTATGTGTATTGTGTAGATGTAGGAAAGGTCTTCTCAGTAAGTGCGCTACAGCTCATTTCGTCTGCCAAGATTGACAAAGGTCGGAGTCGCATACCAAACTAAGTCTAATTATAGCGTCTAGATGAACTTTTCATTTTATTATGTGTATTAATAACCTATATCAATCGAGAGTTAGGTGTTTGACCTATATTTGAGTATGTGCATTCTGCACTAACAAAATACCTAATAGGCTACTTGACCTTGTTTTTATTTATGTCCTAAACGCGTCTTAACTGTTTCATTAAACAAAAAAAAATATCATTATTTTGAAACCTAAAAACCTATAAAAAACACTTCGAAAATACACTTTTTAAAAACTGCCGAAAACCTTTCTTTGCCGAAAACACTATTCGCCATGTTGGTTGATAGTTTATCTGTGCTGTGATGTTATACTATTGCTATTTGTAAACTATGATCCCACCAAAAACATTCTGTAAAAAACTAGCCAAGTCTCGATGGAGCTGCTTGTTTATCTCTAAAAAGTAATGAAATCTGGACAAAGTCGTGCCAAGTCTAAGGTTTCTTACTGCGATTTCTTTATTATTATAGTTAATGTTGTGTGACTTGGCCGTTGAACATTCTTTATACGTTAGTGGGTACAAGTCAATTTTGTTTACACGACGTAATGTTATATCTGTTGTAACTACCTATGTTTGTTAAGCGAGATAATAGGCCATATTGGACGCTAGTGTCTCATTTTAGGCTGTTGTTGATTTTACAATACATGTATTGGAGCAATGGTGTCATGGAGCCCCTTTTGTACCCTCGTGTACCCTTTAACGGCCAAGTCACACAACATTAACTATAATAATAAAGAAATCGCAGTAAGAAACCTTAGACTTGGCACGACTTTGTCTAGATTTCATTACTTTTTAGAGATAAACAAGCAGCTCCATCGAGACTTGGCTAGTTTTTTACAGAATGTTTTTGGTGGGATTTCACTTCTTTTTGTAGAAACGTGGGCATATTGATTTATTTTACTAGATTTTAGTGTAATTTGTTTATTTAATTTGTGTAATGTTCGAGTAGAATAAAGTTAATTGTTCGACTATTTCTTCTTGTAAACTTGTGTGTATAAGTATACTAATGTAAGTATACTAATAGTTTGGTTGGGTTCTTGTGTTTTCTAACCAGGGTCACCAGGTAGGTACTCCAGGTCTTCGATTATACTAGTTTTTATAGTTCTATTCTGATGATCATGATTAAGAGTGAGTGAGTGAGTGTCATAAATGCGAAACTTTGCTTTCGCTTAACTACGGAACTAAATGACCTATAGACTTAAAATTTTGGATTTTAAGTATGTGATTATAGCTTACTGGATAGCGAAAATTTCTGCGTTCTGGTCTTATCCAGAGGTTCTCAAATAGTGGCCTGAAAATGCGGCGAAATGGTTCCAGTAAAGAATGGTACGGCAGTGTTTGCTTCGCGCTCGACTTGGCGGGGGCACTGCCGTGCCCCCAGATCGACGTTCTGGTCTTATCCAGAGGTTCTCAAATAGGGGCCTGAAAATGCGGCGAAATGGTTCCAGTAAAGAATGGTACGGCAGTGTTTGCTTCGCGCTCGACTTGGCGGGGGCACTGCCGTGCCCCCAGATCGATTATCCTAGTTTTTATAGTTTTCCCTTTATGTGGCCATTAAACCCTAACTCTGTACCAAATTTCAGCTCTCTAAGTTTATGGGAAGTACTAGTTCTATTCTGATGATCATGAGTGAGTGAGTGAATGAATGAGTGAGTGAGTGTCATAAATGCGAAACTTTGCTTTCGCTTATCTTTGGAACTAAATGCCCTACAGACTTGAAATTTTGGATTTTAAGTATGTGATTATAGCTTACTGGATGACGAAAATTTCTGCGTTCTGGTCTTATCCAGAGGTTCTCAAATAGGGGCCTGAAAATGCGGCGAAGTGGTTCCAGTAAAGGATGGTACGGCAGTGTTTGCTTCGCGCTCGACTTGGCGGGGGCACTGCCGTGCCCCCAGATATCAAAGACTTCTATACTCAAAGTATGATATAGTAGTCCGTAGTATGTACTATGGTAGTAAAATGGCGGTGTGACGTTCCGTTTCACATTTTGACATAAATAAATAAAAAGATAAGAATTTTAGAACAAACATGGAAAAGAATACAGGAAATCCATTTTGAGCTTTATTTTGAGATTCAATATAGTATAGAATAAGAGGACACAAAGTACATAAATAATGACTTTTTATGATGTCATGAACTATTATTAATTTACATAAACACGTTCTGTTTTACTACTAGGTATGAGTTTAGTGTATTTGTGTCGTCACATCCTTTCCGGAAGTTGTTTCGAACTGTTTTCATCAGTAGAAATTAAAAAACAAAAATACATATTTTTAAATTTTTTAAAACTTTATTTATCAATTTTAAGTTTTAAGTTATGATATTGCTAGAATACTTTTCCTAAGCCAAGTACTAAAGGAAATATTGCTTCAATGTATGACGTTAAATCGATCTTATCACTTAGCAATATGGTTCAAAAGTGGCACAACGCATCTGTAGGTGAGTAAGGTAACTGTACCTTCAGAGATACAGAGAACTGAGATGACCTCTGTGGCTTACTGGTTAGAGCGGTGGCGCTCCAGCCAGAGGTCGCGAGTTCGAATCTCGCCAGGAAACAAAAAGTAAAAAAAGCTGTGTTCCTAAATATGTGTATTACATTAAAAAAAAACTTAAATATAAGTACAGAATAGTACCCGTAGCACAAGTTCTTCGAGAACTAACCACGAGACGATTACACGTGCAATCGCGTTAAACAATTTGCATTTTTAAATATAATAATAAATCAATAATAATATGTTACGGTACATAATATAATTTAAGAATAATTTTACTATCATTAATTAGAAGTAAGATCTGATGATCGAACTACGAAAGTGAAGTCCTTTTATATTGCTGAAGCAAATCAGCAAATCAATTTGGCTGAATTATTGTAAGGTAATCAGATTTCCATGATAAAACGTAAAAAAGATGTAAACTTCGTGTTAAACTGAAAAGTCAAAAGTTGTTTTATATGATAAAACCTTATTCAATAATTGTTGTTATAAACTGTGTGCGGGCGCGGGTGTTGTCATATATTACATTCGGCTGCGTGGGCGCATATCGCCTTACCACGAGCATTACAATTACAAATTAATTGAGTACAACATTAATATACCTCGTAATGTATTCAAATATGTAAATATATGCCGCGACAAGTGCGAAACATACTGTTGCATCATCTGCTCAATCTATTATAATGGGAACGCATAAATATCAAGTAAATTATGCAAAAAAGAGGAACTAAGAGGAACTAAGGAACGCCACATTTTTACATCGTGTCGGTACTCTGTGCAAGATTCTGCCCTCACGCGCCGCACGCCGCACCGCACTCCAGCGTTTCATGCGGGTACGCATTACGACATTTAATATCTACCTACTTTTACTAGTTGTTTTTTTTTTTTAATAAAACTAGGGGGAAACGAGCAAATGGATCACCTGATGGAAAGCGATTACCGTCGCCCATAGACACCCGCAACATCAGAGAAGTTGCAAGTGCGTTGCTGACCTTATTAGGTTAGTAGTTAGGGAATACGCTCCCTTCTTGAAGGTTTGCAGAACGTAATAGTCCGGAAATACTGCTGGCGACAGTTCATTCCAGAGTTTTACAGTGCGCGGCAGAAAGCTTCGGGTAAAGCGCACGGTGAAGGACTGCCACTCATCAAGGTGATGAGGATGATAAATATTTTGTCGCTTGGAACGGTGGTGAAAAGTTGCATCAGGTGATCCATAAGTCCGAACAATTCCTCGGAGGACTCCCCGTAATATAACTGATAGAGGAGAGGTTTCGGTGCTTAGATACGAGCGTGTAAACGTGAGTTGGACAAAAACCTGTAAACTCTTTAGACTTGTATTTTAGTGCATCGCAGTTGCGACTTATAATTAAAATCAATACGATGCATCTTCGTGTTAATTGTGTTCATAAATCAGTGTCACTTGTTACCGCCGAGTGCCGACTGCCGGGTGATGTGATGATGTCACGCCGAGGAATGTTTATTTACATTTTATGGACTCTCCATATTAATTACTAGATGTTTCACTCAAATCCCGCTAGTGCAGTGTAATTATATTATTACCCGTGGTCGTCGTTCCGAATTTCATCAAAATCAGTCCAGTAGTTTCGGAGCCTTTTCAACGCAAGAAAACAAACAATTTTTTTTTTCTAATATATGTAAAGTTTAAATAGTATCTAATATATTTATGTTCAGTAGTCTCGCTAATCCGGACTTCTTCGTTGCATGCTGTAATCCGGACAGGTAAGATGATCGTCCGGGGGAAGGGGTACCGGGTAGGTGTCACAACGTGTCAATATTCAATAATTTACATTCACTCGACAATCTTTTATTTAGTCACCCTGTAGTGTTAGTTAATTGACGGTTAACACCTTTGAGGTTAACACGCGTTCGTTGACGAAATGGCACCGCCGCGTAAACATTCTACATGTTAAAAAACACAACATTTTTTTTTGATTCCTATTAAAATACATATTGCCTTCTACAATCCGGACGTTTCGATAATTCGGAATTATCGATAATTCGGTTTTTTCCCTCTCCGGATTAGCGAGGCCTTTCTGTATTTAATAATATTAATGTATCAATCTTACACAAGAAAAAGGCCTCCCCCACATTATGCCTGCGCGTTTCTCGGGCGTTTGAGCGACGCTCACGCAGCGAGCACGCCGGGGTTCGGCCTTACACCTTATTTCAGAAGATGTCAAGAATGCGAACTGTTACCACAGAGTAAAAGTATATACATTACGTCCTCTTTCTTTAATCTGAGTGCCGCAAAATTTCTTTAATACCGGTTCAGTAGTTTCGGAGTCCATTCAATGCAAACTAACAAACAACATTCTCTAGGCGAAAAAAGAGGACCACAATATGTTAACTTTTATAGGTTTCATTCGCCATAGACTAGAAATATAAAAATTGCAACTCGCACTAACATGTTTTGTTTCTCGCGTTTACAACTGCTGGAAGATGGTGCTGTACAAATCACATACAAATTCCTAGTAAACGCCAAACGTGATTACGATCGAATGCCAAAAGAAAAACTCACACTTAGCACACTGTGCTGTTACACCGTGGAAAGCAAATGTTAAGATGACATAATAAGTTAAACCTCGACTGCCCCAAACAACCTCAAAATGAGGGCAGTTTAAGTGTGGACACTATTTGCCTCGAAATGTATCATCTATATAGCTAGGTCGAGGAGATCAGCACCTACCCTCCTATTGTAACTGACGTGTCCGTGTTGCAGGTGCAAGATGCCGCTGCAACTGCGGCGCTGCGCGTCGTTCCTGCGTGGGAACCTGCTGACCATGCTCACGGTGCTGGGCGTGTGCTCGGGCACGCTGCTGGGCTGGGGGCTGCGCGCGTCCGGCGTGCAGTGGTCCCGGCGCGACGTCATGTACTTCCAGTACCCCGGCGAGCTGTTCCTGCGCATGCTCAAGTGCCTCATCGTGCCGCTGCTCGTGTCGTCCATCGTGTCCGCCATCGGCTCGCTCGACCTGAGCCTGTCGGGGCGCGTGGGGCTGCGCGCCATCGTGTACTACATGACGACGACGGTGTGCGCGGTGATGCTGGGCATCGCGCTGGTCACCACCATCAAGCCCGGCAACGACCCCGGCGCCTTCGCCGCGCCCAACGCCACGCGCAAGCTCGTCACCAAGGACACGCTCACCTCCGACACGCTGCTGGATCTCATAAGGTACGACCTACTTTCTATACTAACTACGAGTATGTGTCAGTTTGTCAACAGCCACCGTGGTCTAATGGTTAGAGCTTGGTTCTCGACTCGGAAGTCGTGGGTTCGATTCCCGCATTGGAACAACAAATACTGTTGTTTCCATGTTCGGTTAGGACAATGAAGGCTGATCACCTGATTGTCTGACAAGAAAGATGATCCATGCGTCGGATGGGCATGTAAAAAGTCGAACCTGCGCCTGATCTCTCGCCAGTCGTTATTCGTCCCACTGGAATATGAGAGAGAACGAGTCAGTTAATGTGTCAGTTTATCTGTTAGAATTATGCTAGGGGACAAACGCCTAAGCCCTAAGGGTCTTTATGGGGATATGGAATAGCGGACGAACCGATACGTGACGTGGCCCTGCATTTTTAAGATAGCTATTCAAAATTGAATTTAATTTACTACACAAGAAGATACAAGTTTCATTGTAACAGTTCGAACGCCCGGTTGCACCGCGCTATACAGTGTACAGCGCACGTGCAGTGTATGACTGATGTGAGACGTGTATCTTGTAGTGTAATGAATAAGGTACAATTTTGAATAGCTATCTCAAAAATGCTACGCCACGTAGCATCGCGTATCGTTGCGGTGGGAACTGACCCTAATGATGCGACATGTGACATGTGGTAATGCGTGTTGCGTTTCATGACGTTAGGCGCCAGACTGTGTGCATATCACCCGTGTTGAACTGTGGCAGGGTGGAGCATGACAGTACCCTCAGCGTCATGACTATCATATACTGTCTGTACCGATCACCCCGATCGCGATAATAAGAAAATGACCGCACTCTATGGAATAATTCTCGGGCACCTGCGTGTCTATATGTGTGTAATGTGTACATGTAGGTATAATATTATGTATGTGTGTGTAAGACACGCAAGCTGAAATGCCGGTCTAAATGTTCTCAAATCTAATCGAGCTCAATCATTCAAAACCTCTTAGGCTCAGTTCATACCACGACGATACGCTACGCTACGCGGCGCTGCATTTTCAGATAGCTATTCAAAATCTAACTTTATTTACTAACTGACAAGATACACGTTTCATATGACATCAGTCATACACTCCACGTGCGCTGTGCAGCCCGGGGCAACTTGATATTCGAACTGTTACAATGAAACATGTCTTCTTAAGCAATAAATAGAGTTCAATTTTGAATAGCTATCCTCAAAATATAGTGCAATGTCGCGTATTGTTTCGTTTTGGTGTGATTTGACCCTTAGAGTCACTTCCTGAAGTGGGGCAAACGAGCAAACGGATTACCTGATGGAAAGCGATTTCCGTCTCCCATGGACACGCGCAACATCAGAGGTTGCAAGTGCTTTGCCGGCCTTTTAGGGGGGAATACGCTCCTTTCTTGAAGGTTTGCAGGTCTTAATGGTAGTAATGGGTCGTAATGGTTGGTCTATAAAAACCTAGGTTTTTTATATATTTTTTGGAAACCTGTGGTTATACGCTACTAAATAATAATTGGTCTAAATTATGGAAGTTTATTTGGAAACTCAGTTTGGAAATGAGGTACCCGATGCTTAAAGTTTGATAATGCGAACGGAAATTACTTGTCTTAAAATAATTATAAGTTGATAACAAAATATATGATTTCCAATGAGCAATCCCATTCCTTATCCGGTTTAGGACTTTACGACTTCGAAGCTATCTTAGGACTATAGGACTTTAGCCTATTCGTTCCTTGTCAGATTTGATAATTCTTTCGCAAGTCACTAGTATATTGAGACTTATAATAAATATAAACACGCGCACTCGTGCGGCTTGGTACGGTGATGGAGGGGTGGTAACTGGTATGCACTAGGCGGGCAGCTCAAGCGCCTCCTGCTATTACTATACCGACCGCCGAACGAGTGGGTCAGGGCCTCTAGTCAAGATGCATTGGATAATTTCGACGGCGAACTTCAAAATCATAAATGTATGGGATTTGACATAACGCATCGCAAGCGACATGTCACATAACGATGACTTATGTCAAATTCCATACATTTTTGATATCGAACTTCGCCGTCGAAATTATCGAATGCATGTTGACTAGAGGCCCAGGAGTGTTTGTTTTACCCACTACAATCAAACAGTCAAATACTAGGACTTATTTGGTGTTGTTTTACTTTCGTAACTGTCACTAGTGTCCCACCGCCCACCTCGTATCGGTAGCGAGCCCCGGTGCGTGCGACAATGAGCGCGCTCCGTGCGGCAATTGGCAATTGCCAACGGCGGTCCCCTCGCCGTCGCGCGTCGGTCCCAACTCCCACAAGCTATTTATATGTTACAGTCAATGTGATTAAATAGCTATTATACATAATGACTGGTCATTATATATAATAACTATATTGTCTAGATAATGTGATAAATTAATCACTTTGTCCGGATATTATTCATAATAGCGGGCCAAAGTTAGCTAAAGTAATAAACACGATTCAACTTAGTTATGCAACAGAACTCTGCTTCTGCTTCCGCTTCCGCGGAAGTTCTGCATGTCTTTTCACTAAAGTGGTGACCTGATGATCACATAAGCTTTGATCAGAACTCCTCAGTCTTTAAATATACGCGTTTGAAAATTTCGGCATTCAAACTCAAACTCAAACTTAAGAACTGAGTTCAAAGAACTGCAAGCATAATATGCCACTATGTAACTTACAGTAATCATCATCGTCATCTTATTTTTACAAATATACAATACCTAATGGAAGCTTGGCGCGTATTCAATAATTATATATTCGATTGTTTATTTAAAACGTTAGTTAATAATTTAACATATATCACTAAAACCTTTCCAAGAGCATGTCAGGACATGTGTAAGGAGGGTTCCGTAACTATAAATGCGTAATATGCTTTTTTTTTTTATTACTCCAAAAGTTACTGTCCGATTTGGATCACAATAATTTTCCTAAAGAGTTTTTAGCATGATCTATCAGCATGAAAATTTGCAAGTTTCTATCTCCTATAGTTTAAAAATGATAGGGGGGGGGACCAACTTACAAACTAGTTCGGAGGCCGATTACTCGAAAATGGTCAACTTTATAAAAAAGTAACGTATGAAACCTTGCCTTTATTTTTAACGACCTATTCTACGATACCCCACACGATGGGGTAGAGTGAAAAAATATTTTTCATCCCCACTTCACAATTCACATGTATGGAGAGCCACCCCTAAAATATAAAATTATTATTTTTTTATGATCCCGAAACTGTGATCTATACACAATCTATAACTGCACAAAATTTCATCAATTTATATTCATAATTACAGGAGCTAGAGGCGCGGACAGACAGACAGACAGACGGACAGAGCGAAACTATAAGGGTTACTTAAGTATTACGGAACCCTAAAAGGGGTAAAATTATTATAAAAAAAATATTTCATTAAGTTAAATTACTTTATATAGATCACAATAAAATTGTACTTATCTATTACAATGTTATTATAATAATTATAATAAACATAATAATTATTATTATATAAAGGCAGATTGAAATACAATTTTATAATCTTTTTTTATTACTTTATCCAATTCTTCGAAGATATTATATAAAATGGCCAGTCAATGTGATTAATTCTGTGTCATTTATCACTTTGTCTAAATTGAGTAGACATTATAAATAATGGCTGGATAGTATATATAATATCCGGATTTATTACTTTGGCTGTAACATATACACCGACATACATACCGCGCAGGGCTGCGAATGTAGCCGAGCAAAATAATGCCAACCCGCAGTAGACTGCCGCCGTAGACAAACGGTGATACTTCAAGGTCGAGAGACACGTGTCTTGGAGGAATTAGTGGTCGGTTGCGATGATGATGATATTGCAAATTTAGAAAGAATGGATTAGGTACGGACTTTATACTATGCTCAGATCTAATCTTATCTACAAGTAAATGAAAAGATGAAATTCGACCAAAATAACGTGTCATTGAATCTCTATATTGCACGGCAAAAAATGTGATATTTAAATTGGTAGCATTATTCATTTTAAATAGTTAATAGAATCAGGCGTTACTTTGCGGAAATCCATAGCATTAAATTAATTAATATTATGTTTATAGCAGTTTTTCCGCTAAATAATACCCACAACCTGCAAGCAAATGTGTGAGTGCACGCATAAGCATGCGTAACGCACCTCCCTCCTCCCACACTGCTTATGCGTGCACTCAGATGCAAGATCGTGCAAACACCACCACCACACAAGCAACAATGTCGGCAAGATCGTGCAAAGCCCCACACCACCATGCAGGTTGCAAAACTCGACGCGCGTTTCGCCCCGAACCCGGAGCATCCTCAGGAAGTGGACCTGCGAACTTTGTTCGTGGGAGGTTTTTTGCAGTGTGGGAGGAGGGAGGTGCGTTACGCATGCTTATGCGTGCACTCACACATTTGCTTGCAGGTTGTGGGTATTATTTAGCGGAAAAACTGCTATAAACATAATATTAATTAATTTAATTATTCATTTTATTGTTCTCTTTGTTTACGTTTAGAAAAAATTGAATCTGAACAAAGTATACCTACATAAAATATATTTATCAGTAGCTGGGGCTAGGCTTGCTAAAGTTACAAAGTCACAACAATGAAACTAACGAGTTGAAATTCACCAGGTACATGACCTAATGGAAATACTACTAGGTTCAATTTCTTGCTGCTAGCCCTAGACCGTGCATCAATCTAACTCGTCATCGGGATCCCCCGGGCCGCGGGCGGCGGAGTCAGCGGGTCACGCACGACACAATATATCCGCACACTGAAACAATCTGTAGTTGCGAATATATAATGTCATCACATTTCACAAGGGGTCATCCCAAAACCCTCTAGAAGTTGATTTATTTGTTTTTGGTTGTTCATTGGCTACTACTATGCACTATTCTTTACTTCGCGTAAAAAGTATTGAGATAAACCGCGGGCAGCGACAAGCCGGTGTACCACTTGTCGACCTTATTTCATGGTGATAAGATTCATAAGACGTCACGATTTAGTGCTACCATTTGCTAATACCGTTTTCCCAAAGGGGTAGGTTATGGTAGCGTCACTATTGTCTGTATACTTATTTCACCCACATTTATAATCCTATTACAATTTCCGGGTGACCTTTCGTCATAAAGTATTTAAAAGTTCTAAAGGGTTTCTAATATCTTAATCTTCACCATATCTGTACCTAAAGGCATTACAAGTTTGCTGGCTTACAATTCCCACGTATTGTTGCTACTTACTGTGCAATATGCGTCATAAGATCTAGTGCGAAGTGCAGTCGGCTTCACAAAAGCATAGATATCTCATACCGATCTCTACGCGCTTAAAAGATCTGTCCTTGCCGCTGACAGCATTGATTTAGAAGTCATTTGCGCCTATCTTCACGTCGCTAGGCTGCACGTCCGGCTATTTCGACAATTGAAATAGATATGTTATTGAGAGCACTTATAGGTGCATCAAACAAGGTTTGCATGACACAAATACTATCAAAATCGGCCAATCCCTAGCATAATTCGCTGCGATAAACGCTAGAGAGGAGTATCCACAAGGTATCCACTGTCCAACGGTAGCAGTGACACCAGCTCTATTCTCTAGCGCTTATCGCGTCAGTCTGTGCCTGTGGGACAGAGATATCAGTCACAACAATAAAACAGTCTCTCAAACTTCTATTTTTCTCAAACTTCTAGGTTTTTGATGTTAAATATCTTATGTTAAACGTCGAATGAGATGGTCAATATATCTCATCCAAATCTCCATAGTGATTCTTACAGAGTAATTTCAATACGAGTATGTGTGCACGGTAGCCCATGCGTTTCACTATAGCTTAATGGTTTCCCTATAAAGAAAAGATTTGAAGGGTATTTTTGCAAAAAATGTGTTATTAGAAGTGGGATATGATCACAATGATGATGTTGTAGGAACGTGTTCCCGGAGAACATCGCACAGGCGACCATCGCCACGTACCGCACGCGCCTCGTGTACGACTCCAACGACCCACGACAGGTCAAAGGTGAGCATTTCATTATATTCATTATATTCCTACCATAGCAGAAAAGTAGGATAAAAGATGTGTTTCAAAGCAGTTGTGGAATTAAGTAATATTAATATGGTTGACTTTAAATTGTGAACTACGCCTTTACCACACACACGTATCTTTTTCAAGGAATGAGTGATCTCAGAAGGATAACGTTAAGAGGCTGCCAACGCCTCAGGCTAACGGATAGCCGGATAGCCTTTTGTACTCTTCTATATCACCAAAACCATTTTCCAGGGCACATAGAGACGTACAAGATCGAGGGCGACTACCAGAGCGGGACCAACGTGCTGGGGCTGGTGTGCTTCAGCATTGTGCTGGGCATAACGCTGGGCAAGATGGGGGAGAAGAGCCGCCCGCTGCAGACCTTCTTCCACACGCTCTCCGAGGCCATGATGATCATCACGGGTTATGTTATATGGTAAATACTTTATATAAAGTAACATATAATTAAGTTTCTGAAACTTAAAGTTGACTTGCTGATTGAAACTGTATCATTAATATGTTCAGATCCAATAGGCAATCGGACTATTTTTTTTATTACATAAATGAATAGTACTCTTAAATATGAGTAACTTCTCAGAAGAAACCGTATATCAAAAGTCAATATTTTCAAAGGTACAGCGATTTGTATAAAAAATTCGCGAGCCTCCTAAAAACGCTCCATACTAAAGTCGACCTAAAAATGACGTCACTTGTATATGAAGTAGTATGAAGTAGTATATGAAGTATATGGCCGCAGGAATATATTTGTAAATATCTCCGATATTTGTGCGTTTATGTTCATACTTACCATAATGAATGTTTTTGTATATGATGTGAGTAAACTAATGATGTAGGTTTTGTTTACCAATTTCGCAAAAAAAAAATTTTTTTTTGGTATCGGCTCGCGAAATTTTGTATACAAATCGCTGTACCTTTGAAAATATTGACTTTTGATATACGGTTTTTTCTGAGAAGTTACTCATATTTAAGAGTACTATTCATTTATGTAATAAAAAAAAAAGTCCGCTTGCCTATTACATCTAAACGTAAACGAAAACATAACATGAATGGAATATGGATGAGTAGCTCATAAAGATAATTGTCACTTATATTTTATTTTTTATATTTAAAGTGTTTAGAGTCGGCGATGGTAAAGCAAAATAAGTTTATTCATATCTTTTTGTAGATTATAGGTTAAGTACTTTTCAATGGTGGTAGCTAAATAATTCTGAAATATGAACGATAGACGAATGATGTACTGTTTTGTAGACAAAAGCCTGTTGTAATTAACGAAAATTTTCAAAAAGCTGGTGATGTATTTGTTTGTAAATTGCAGGCTATCACCGCTAGGCGTGTTCTTCCTGGTCACCGCCAAGATCATGGAGATAGAGTCGTTCGGCGAGCTGGTGGGGCGGCTCGGGATGTACTTCATGACGGTGCTGCTGGGGCTGTTCCTGCACGGGTTCGGCACGCTGTCCGTGCTCTTCATCCTGGCCACCAAGAAGCTGCCGTGCCGGTATATCGCCAAGATGGGGCAGGTCATGGCGACGGCGTTTGGAACTGCGTCTAGGTTAGTGATTTCAGCTCTAGTTTTGGTAAAGACGAGCCCTCACTTATTGCACGAACCCTTAAGATATTTTTTTCTTACATAGACAAGCCTGTCTTACGAATTAACCTTTCGTGACTTCGTCTATGAGATGTTTTATTTTAAGTGAGCGCTCGCTCTGGGTTAATATACTGGCGTAATATGTCCAATTGGGCTCGAGAAAACACCTAAATTGTGTCAAGCATGTTCGATCCTTCTTAAATTAAGTAGTAAATAAGCTTTCTCTTAATTTATGTACGGTAAAGAAAATCTGTGGCACTGAGAAAACTAACAGTTGTCTAGACAGGTGAAGCCAATCCACAGTTTGTAATCATTCTACGGTCTAAACCTATATATCTACACTAATATTATAAAGAGGAAAACTTTGTTTGTATGTTTGTTTGTTTGTTTGTAATGAATAGGCTCAAAAAGTACTGGACCGATTTCAAAAATTCTTTCACCATTCGAAAGCTATATTATCTACGAGTAACATAGGCAAAATTTTATTTTGGAAAAAAATAGGGTTCCGTAAGATATTTGGGTTTTTCGGACACAAGGTGTAAAAAATCAACCAGAAGAGTTACTTTCTTTGCGTACGCTGCCTAAACTATAAAAGATAGAACTATATAATGTTCTAATTAATTGTAGATGTTATAAATATCTACAAAAAAGTCCGCGACACACTATACCTATCTATGTCGAGTGAGGCACAACAACCATTTTTTTATTTAGAAATCTTGATTTTTTTGGACTACATTTAAACGCGTTTTTTTACTCATGCTATTAATCCTTATCAAAATAAATTATTTCATCACTAAGTACAGTTTATGTAGATAATATTTGGTCTTTGAATGATTAAAATTGGACGTTTGGTTTTGAAGTTATGGCAAAATTAAAATATTACGATTTCTGGTGCACGGCCCCTTGCGAAGTGGGCGACGTTCTGTAGTATTAGTATCAGTATTGTACCCGTGCGAAGCTGGGGCGGGTCGCTAGTATATAATAAAGACGTGACTCCTGCTCATGTTTTTCCGAAACATTACACAGAAAATATGAAACAAAAACATTTGTTTTTATATACAAGCACTCTCCAGCTACAGTAAATATTTTTGATTGAAACAAAACATTGTGTAGAAAAGATCATAAGTTCCGATGAGGAAGACATACTCGCAGTTTTATTGAATGCAGATGCTGTATCTAGGAAAAAATACAGATTTCGAGTTGGACCATATTTACTGCCTCGTAATTTTAATATTTATCAGGGATTACGAATAGAATTGATAACTTCTTCCGTATCCACGTGAGTGGTGTGACAGTTGTTATGAAATGAAACAACCCTTCCCCTAACTACCCGCGCGGGGAATTTTCCGTCCGTTTCGGAATACAAAAACATTGTGTATGCGTACACAAATGTGTATGGCCACGGCCCAATGTTTCGATGATTTTGTGTAATGTTTCGAAAAAACACGAGCAGGAGACGCGCATTAACAGAGGTGAAGCCTCGCCAGTGGCCGGAAACCTATAAAACCTGTTCTGGGAGCGCTTCATTTTTTTTGCAGCAGCACTACTAATGGCTGGGATGTGATTGGTTACAGTACTTTGACATTTCATTTTAGTGTCATGATTTCTTGCAAAATGCCGAGGTTATTATTTTCCTGGTGTCCTTATGAGGTGGTATATTAATAATAATAATAATAATATCTATGGACGCTTCACACCAGGTCAATCTGGCACCGTGCTAAGTATCCGAAGAACTTGTGTTACGGGTACCAGACAACGGGAAGTATATTTAATACTTTTATACTATACATATATTTAAGATTTTTATTATATTATACACATATTTAATACACATCCATGACCCAGGAACACAGAAAAACTTTTTGTTCCTTTGGCAGGATTCGAACCTGCGACCTCCGGCTTGAGCACTAAAGTGCTTAACCACTGAGCCACGTAGGTCGTCAATAAAATATTATGATGGCGATAATTAGAGTAATGAGATACATTCTTATCATTATTACATAGAGTAGAGACGAGAAGAGAAGTCATCGGTGATGTTTGATCTTGTTCAGTTCAGCGACAATGCCCATCACGATCGGGTGCTGCGACGAGATGGGGCTGGACCCGCGCATCACGCGCTTCGTCATCCCCATCGGCGCCACCATCAACATGGACGGCACGGCGCTGTACGAGGCCGTGGCGGCCATCTTCATCGCCCAGCTGCGGAAAGTTGAAATGTCGTTCGGCAAGATCGTCGCAGTCAGGTTCGTTCCAACTCTAATGTAATCGCTTTATACTGTAGAATGATGTAGTTTCGTTTATTTTCCATAATTAGTTCTACTACTACAGGTTTTCCGCAGTTTTTTTCTTGTACTCTTAGGGTCAGATCACACCGCAACGATACGCGACGCTAAGCGCCGCTGCTTTGAAGATAGCCATTCAAAATTGAACTTTTCACTACACAACAAGATGCACGTTTCATATGACATCAGTCATACACTGCACAATTGCACATGCTCTGTGCAGCGAGCTGCCACATTACATTCGAACACTAACAATGAAACGTGTATTCTCTTGAGTAATTAATGAAGTTCAATTTTGAATAGCAGCACCAAATAGTTTACGTGGTAGAGCCATGCTTCGGCACGAATGGGCCGGCTCGACCAGAGAAATACCACGGGCTCACAGAAAACCGGCGTGAAACAGCGTTTGCGCTGTGTTTCGCCGAGTGAGTGAGTTTACCGGAGGCCCAATCCCCTACCCTATTCCCTTCCCTACCCTCCCCTATTACCCTATTCCCTCTTAAAAGGCCGGCAACGCACTTGCAGCTCTTCTGATGCTGCGAGTGTCCATGGGCGACGGAAGTTGCTTTCCATCAGGTGACCCGTTTGCTCGTTTGCCCCCATATTTCATAAAAAAAAAAATGCAGCGCCATGTCACGTGTCGTTTCGTTACGGTGTGAACTGACCATTAGGTAATTACAACGATTTTGGCGCTCTAAAAATTGTCTCTCATGGTTACGTAGGAACTATTTAGTAATCTGTGATCATGGCACACGAGAATATCTTCAGGCCTCTGTAGTCATTTTAGTGGATTTGTATAAATAACCCATACCCCCTTTTTGTTCTATACTAAATTGTTTATAACTTTTGCAATTTTTTCGAGCCTCTCTTGAAATTTTTCAAAAAGTTTTTAGAGGTCATTCCGAATCCAATGAGCCCTAAATCATCATTTTCGGTGCCCTTGGACAGATATTCACTGAAATCGATCTTGTGAATCAGACTATTACTTACAAAACTTCAATAGCGCGATGTATGTTCTGCGCGCTGATCGGTCCATCAAATGAATGAATCCGATTGGTCAATACTGTCCAGCGTGACGGCGACGGCGGCCAGCATCGGCGCGGCGGGCATCCCGCAGGCGGGGCTGGTCACCATGGTCATGGTGCTGGACACCGTCAATCTGCCCGCCGAGGACGTCTCCATCATCCTCGCCGTGGACTGGCTGCTGTGAGTACCGCGCCCGCATACTGGCATTGACTGCCGATAGCATACTGTGCGTTTGCAATGTCTACCTATTTGTTATTCTAATTAATACCCTGTGCACATGGCTTAAAGGTCTAAATATTGTGTGCGAAACTCTATTTCATGCTAATTTTTTATTTGTGCTTTATGTTATTTATGAAATTAAAGTATAATTTATGTACCTACGTAATAAATTATGTTTAAAAAGCCCGCGGTAAGTGGTAACTGCAAATTTTAAAGCGAAAACTTTTGGCGTGTCGGGCTTTTCTTGAGATGGAACAAAACCATTGAACTATTGACACTGTTACCGACACGGGTGTGGTATGAGGTAGAGCGGGGTGGGTGAGTCGCGCGCTGCATGCTTGCGCTTCTGTCGGAGTGCTACTGTTTATTTTAACTAACTCAATCGTTACAAATTATTTTTCAGCGACCGCTTCCGAACGACGATCAACGTGGTGTGCGACGCGCTGGGCGCCATCATCGTGACGTCACTGTCGCAGGGCGACATCGACAAGTCGCGCGCCACGCCGCTCGACCACGACGCCGCGCCCGCCACGGAGCTCGCCGAGCTCGAGAAGGGCGACCGCTAGGACGACCATAACGCGCGGGCCGACGCGGCCGTAACATTCCGCCTGCAGCCGACGATTCCTACCAGTCGTCACGTCATATTAGCGTCATGTACACGTCAGTATCACGCGAATCGCAACGAACATTCGTGCCGGAACCTCGAAAGACATTGTGTTAGTTAAGTATTTATTCTCGTATACCGTGTAGGAATGTGTGAGTATTGCTGAAGTTTTGCAGAGCCGTTTGGCTGTGGAATATAAAATAATTTGCTACTGAAAAAAAAGTTGTGTCGCAAATCGCAATGTAGTGAGATACTTGCGTTCATTTGTAGTGTGTATGTATGCGAGGATGTGCGTGCGTGTGCAATGTCATGCGAGAGAATCAGTCCGTGTATTAGAGATAGAGAGAGTTCGTGTGTGTGAAAGTGTGCGTGAGTGTGTAATAAAAATCTATGACAATATTGACATATCGGTCTCTCGTTTAAGTCGTCTATAAAGTTTGAATTTTCTCTATACGGAGAACTGAGTATATCATGTTAACTCACTACATATCTCGTGATAAAGACGACAAACAAAAGTAGTCTACCAACATCTGTGATTTATTTTATCAAAATTGCCAAATCGAATTATTTATGTGATCATAAGATGCCAAATATAGATTATCATATAATAGAGTTATTATTAATTTATAAAAGTTATTTCTTAAAATTATAAAGGGATACAATCTCGTTGTCTGTTTAATATTTATTTAAACTTGTTATTTATTTAAGTCGACTATAATAGGCTACACGACTACATCTAAAATATTAAGTTTCGTTAATGTACTCAGAAATTTTGAGGCATTAATACTTTGTAAATGTAAAAAAATTATAATGTTTTATGTATAGTTTAGTAATTAGATACATACATCTAAAAAGTACAAAAAAATATATTTTTTTTGCTAAATTAGTAAACAAAACCTACATCATTACTTAACTTACATCATATACAAAAACTTTTATTATGGTATGTATGAACTTAAACGCACAAATATCGGAGATATTTACAAATATGTTCCTGCGGCCGTATATTTCATACACTTTAACTTGGACGTGACGTCATAGCTACGTACGACTTTAGTATGGAGTGTTTTCACGGGACTTGCGAAATTTTGTAAACAAATCGCTGTACCTTTAAAAATATTGACTTTTGATATACGGTTACTCGTATTTAAGAGTACTATTCATTTATGCAATAAAAAAAATTCAGTCGTCTAGCCTATTCTTATTATAGTTTAAGGATATTTAAATATCGGTACTTTCGTGTGTTGTTTATAAAAGAGTGTATTTATTTAAGCTATAACTCCATTCGTATATAATAGTGCAAACATATCTAATATTATGTATTTATTAATAGGTACTCTAGCACATATAGCGTAATATAATATTATGGTGTTTATTGCAAAGTTGCCTACCAGTAAAAATAGATGGCGTTTGTTATCAATTTTTTAATTCAATAAATTTTCAAACCTTATTGAAATTATAAAATATTTGTTATAAAAGTACCTTGTAACTCACTCTCGTAGGTAATTATTAGTTATTTGTCTAATAAATTCTTGTGGAAATATGATTCAGGAAAAAAGCAAATGAAATAAACCTGGACTCTGTGGGCAGGCCGATAAGACTTTGTAAATACTTATCAAATAAAACTCGTAATTTGATATTCATTATTGTAATTAGCTATATTAAGTGGTCTACTTCCGATTTTAGTGACTGCGAGTGGTGGAAAAGTCGTCCATGACTTTATGGCTTTGAGTTCACTGTTAGGTCCCTGGGCCTCTAGTCAAGATGCATTCGATAATTTCGACGGCGAAGTTCGAAAACAAAATGTATCGGATTTGACATAACGCACCGCAAGCGACATGTCACATAACGATGACTTATGTCAAATCCCATACATTTTTGATTTCGAAGTTCGCCGTCGAAATTATCGAATACATCTTGACTAGAGGCCCCGACTCCTACAGTAAGTCAGTGTTAATACGTTTATTACCGAGTCAAAACGTTATACTCGTATGTTAATAAGATGTCCGATGAATATGTATCATCTTGCAAAATCGGTCATTTCACGCGACGTCGCGTGAACGGCAAAGGACGTATTAAAGTCACTGATTACTTCTTCTCTGACTCCTGAGAGTCGATCTATTTTTGTATAAATGTACCCAGTACTAGAGTAGAGTAGATATTGTGTTAACTGTAGTCATATCATTCCACATCACATTTTGTGCTCGTTTTAAACGACGGGTTGTGTTTACTTTAGTCATTTTTAACATTAGATAATTGTATTTATTACATATCTGAATGGACACAGTTTGGATCATACTTGTTATACTTTCATACAGTGGAGAAAGTGCACTTTTAAATGTAAACTTTCTGCATTATTCGTGGAAAATAAAAAATAAAAGATCTAACTTGAAAGTGGCCTAGATTTGTGACGCATGGTTCAGATGTAGCTAGATGTCACGCTACTGTTAGCGGGATTGAAAAATTTTCGAATCCCACATTTACACACGCGTGTGTTAAATCATAACGAGGAACTTTGATATTTTTGAACAAAAAAAAACTAGTATACCTATAATATGTATACATAATTACTTTAATGTAACAAAGTTTCAAGTTATTTTACACACCTAGTTACATTTTCCATTAAGTAAGTTTGTTAAATGTTAATATAGATTGAAAAAAAAAATAACGTTTATTAAAATATTAACTATTCAGATAAAAATTGAATTGGATAATGTAATGTTGAAATTCTAAGATACAGTCTGTGTTAATCCAAATTCCTATAAAGTTAATATTGTGTTCAGTCCGAAGTTAGCGCTATCACTTCACGATCTTTGTTACCTCATCATTCTTACAATGCGTTTACATAAGCAGGGGGATTGAAACAAAATAAGTCTACATACGATACGTCAACTGATCTAAGCCTTTGTTTGTATCAATCCCCCTTCTTAGAGCCATAGCACACGGCGTACTTAAAACGTATAACTAATTGAGTGTACTGTTGGTTCTTGGTGGAAATTCATGTTCATAATACTAACACACAACTGTTTTATACACTTTTCCATTTTTTTATATTTTTAACAATCATTTATTTATAAATACGACCGGTTTCGATTAACTCCTGAAGATAAGTCTATCGAAACCGGTCGTGTTTATATAGAAATTATTGTTAAAAGTATAAATAAAGTGGAGAAGCGTATAAAACAGTTGTGTGATTGTGTTAGTATTTTAAACGCGCAGAGGACGCGCGTTTTAGGAACGCGTGCTTACGATGCCGTAGATTCTGCTTATTTTATATAGAAACTCATTTGAAATGCGTATACTGGGCGTCTACTGCGCGTCCTCTGCGCGTTTAAAATACGCCGTGTGCTATGTCCCTTATACAGTATCACGTGTTACTGGAACTAGGCTGAAGTTGTCGAGGTCAGACTCTTTCGCTTGGGAACAATGAGCTAACTTCATTACGGTGAGTCACGTTCGGGCCAACATCTAAAGTACAAAATAGACGTTAGTTACTGTTGTATTTCATGTATAGCTTATGTTACTAAATAAACGTATTAAATAATAAAATCAACTGTTTATTTTCAACCTAGGTGCAACATAAAATAGTTTCTCTTAAACTTTTTGGTATAAAATTACATCAACAATAAACTTTATCACAATATATAAATTACAGTCCATTCTAACAGCTCATCACAAATGTATAAATATACAGCTGTTGACTTATAGTTATGGATAACATGATGGAAGTTAGAACTTTTAATAAGGGCCAGTATCCCAAGCAGGAACATTTTGCGGTTTCGTTACGTGTACGTAAATGAGAAATATGAGGAATATTGTATGAAAATTTTAGTTACTTTTACGTCCGCTAGAGGCGCTTTCATGGTTTTCATACAATATTTCTCGCTTGCGTACACGTAACGATACCGCAAAATGTTACTGCTTGGGGTATTGTTTTACAATCTACTGACAAGTGTCTGATAGCTTTTGTTATATTTTGTTTCTGTCACTCAGTATAAACTATAAAGTGAGTAGCGAGTAGCGATAACACTTCCGGATAAGCTATTTGTCACTTATTAGGCGATCGTAAAACAGGGCCTCAGTCAAGATGCATTCAAATTTTTTGACGGCGAAATTCGAAAATAAGATGGAATTTGACATAAGGCATCGCAAGCGACATGTTACATAACGATGACTTAATTATGTCAAACCCTATACATTTTTAATTTCGAACTTCGCCGTCGAAATTATCGAATGCATCATGACTAAAGGCCCAGGCCCTAAGTAAAGTTTTGACGACATCCACTTTGCATGATATTGAAATTGACTATTATCTAATTAAACCTTATTTTAATGTGGCAATGAATATGGCACTACGTCCTCCTTCTTACACTGGGAAGTGGGAGACAAGAAGTCACCATTAATTACAATTATGTATACTGGAGTTAACACACCTTCTTTCTTTCTTCAAGAAAGTAGGGGTTACAGTAGGGGTTACAGTAGGGGTTACATTTACAACACAACTAAGTAGATGTATCCCGCGACTTCGTACGCGAAAAAAAAATGTATCCTATGTCTCTCCTTAACTATCCCCGTAGTTTCGGAGCCTATGCAATGCAGACAAACAAATCTTTCCTCTTTATGATATTAGTGTACACAAGGAACTTTAAAAGATACAGCCTTTTAAATATTGTCAGAAAGGCTGTGTAGTGTGTAGTCTACAATATTTGCATTATACATTCACAGCCATGTTGTAGGAAAAATAAAATTATACATAATATTAACAACCTTCCATACACGGGGACACTTCCCTACACTGCGAAAAAAGTACATTTTCATACGATAAATGGTGATTAATTGATTATGATTTTGTATCGAATTATCGCCAATAAGTCACTAACAACGACTTTAGACGTCTAATATTATAACTAAAAACGGCGTTGTTCCATAGTGTGACCCCAGGGTTACACACGCCCGGAATGTCTCGCTACAGCGGAATGTGACAGAACTGACTGCATCACTTACATCCTACACAATGTTACAGGTCGCGCAACGGTTTATGAGCGTTCAGTGAAAGTGGAGGGGATCGTTCGCGCATGTGACCAATAGCAAAGAATATATATTACTAACGTACCAATAGCGTGTCGGCAGCCACGTTCGGCATGCGTTCGGCGCATCCACAGTCCACACCTCCCCGCCCGAGCCCGCTACCGCCAAAAACACCCAAAAACTGACTTCTGCGCATATCCCCTCTACTTTTGTCGAAAGATCTTAATTCGTTGCGCGACCTATTCACGACATATTTACAATTAAATTCATTTTACAATTACTACTATAGTTTTAAAATATTAACATCACTCTCTTGTAACATAGTGCGAGAAAAACACAAATTGAGAGAGATATGCTGACAATTGAGAGAGATATGCTGACAATTGAGATAGATATGCTGACATTGCTGACTGCTGAGTACTTACGAATCTTATATACTTAGTTAAATTACTTAAAATAAATGTTATCTATCTTAGTTAAATATTCACATATTTATATTCATAGTAAAAGATTTTACAAGCAGAATTAGTATGGCACTGTAGTACAGGTCTAAATAATGATATTTAAGTTTGAAATACGACACAAATAACTGGAAATGTACAATATTTTACAAAAAGTATTGGAATCCAAATGTTCGATACGACGTACTAGTTGCTAGACTTCGTTACGATGGGCTACGTCGGTCTACGTGTCACTACGACGGCTCCGCTATAACACTGCTACGACGCCTCCCTACGCCGACCGCTACGCTGCTACGACGTGCTACGGGCTACGTCAACACGCGCAACATGGCGGTTTCAACAATCCAAAATATTAAGTTTATTTCTTATTAAAATCTCTCGATAACTTTAACTTCACATTTTGGTAACGTCACCGGTGTTCACTGCACGACTAAGTTTCACTCATTGTTTTACCTTAGCTCGTAAATCCGTGTATACGCAACCGGCGCTATCTCGCGCAGCGCGCGCACACTCGTCGTTATACCGCGGCGTGGTTGTTGTTGTTGAGGTGTTTGCCGTTGGGCGTGCTGTTGTTGTGGGGGCCGTTGTTGTTGGCACCGCCGCCGCTGGTGGTGTGCGCGCCGGTGGTGTGCGAGTCTCGGCGCGAGGCGAGCGAGGAGCGCGCGCGGGCGAGGGTGGCCGCGGAGATTTCCATGGAGTCGCCGTGCGGGAACCGCGAGCCGCGCCGCCCCGAGTGCCGGCACCGACCGTTCTGGAAACAACGTCACTTGTGTGATATCGGACCACATAACTATACTCTGCCCAGATTTCATTTCCAAACGTAGACAAAAATAATAAAATCGATCAAATTAATGTATCGCCGTAGCGCAAGGTAAATGAGTGACATTTACATTGGTAGCATTATGTACTGATGTCTTTTTGTTTACAAAAAGATTAAATGAGATGTGAACAGAGTATAAGACGATTAGGTGTATCGTGTAGGGACTAGACACAACTGTTGCGCGACAACGCTATCTCGTTCCAATGGGCGATCCGGATTTGTTCCAGATCCAGAGATGCTCGTGAGATAGTTATCTCGACTTCTTTGCATCTAAATTTGCGATATTTTATTTTATTATTGTGTTGATTTTTTCAACAGAAAACTTACCGATTCCAGCTTTGTGATGTTTTTGTCGGTAGTTTATCTATTCAATAGCGCTTATGATTGGATAACGCAAACGGGTTGTCTATAAGATGAGTCGAATGGGTATGTAAAAAGTGGTCTTGAGCTTGATGTCTCGCCAGTCGCGTCGGTCATCCGACCCACTGGATTACGATAGATCCTGAGAGAGTGCCCTTGTGTACTGTGCACACACTTGGGCACTATAAAATAACTCCAAATGTGTGGGAGCTATTTTTATTGTAAATAAATATTATGATGATGATTCTCCATAGCACAGAGTACTCCTAGCCTAATCATCATCATCACTCACCCGAGCGCGCCACGACCAGCGGTTGCGGTTGAAGATGCCGTACACGATGGGGTTGGCGCAGGAGTTGGTGCACGAGAACAGCCACATCGCCTTCTGGAACGCCGGGTCCAGCTGGCTCACGTACTCCTTGTCGATCCAGTACCTGCAAATGTCAGAAAACAGCCCATCAGTTAGGCTATCTGTAATGCATCAGTTTACAATTTCATGTTACTTGACGACCTCTGTGGCGCGTTGGTGCTCAAGCCGGGGGCCCCGGGTTCGAATCCCGCCGAAGGAACAAAAAGTTTTTCTGTGTTCCTGGGTCATGGACGTGTATGAAATATGTGTATAATATAGTAATATATTAGTAACAGTATAAAAGTATTAAATGTAGGTACTTCCCGTTTTCTGGTACCTATAACACAAGATTTTTAAGGCACGGGGCCAGATTGACGTGGTGTGAAGCGTCGATAGATATTATTATTATTAATTATTATTAGTTTCGCTTTAACTGACGCACGTACTACGTGTGTGCGTGACGCGTGATAATATAAACGGGTGGATTGTCCCATCTCATAAGTGATTCTATTCAGAATTAATATTATCTAAACGTAAACAAAAATATTAAATTACATGAAATTATTGTTTTTTTCATTATTGTACCGTAAATAAATGACATTTCAATTGGTACCTCGCAGTTGTTTCTTTGCTTATGTTAATAGTGAAGTCTGAACAGATCATACAATTAAGAATCAAACGAACTTACCTTGTGAAGTTTGATTCCAATTATGCGAGGGTCTTAACCGAAGACGATTACATAATTTACTTGCAGCAGTACATGAGTAGGTGCCATCCTTATCACACATTTAGAGTAAGTAACGAGCTAGAAAGAGAAAACAACATACCTGTTTCATCCCACCACTCCCACGCCACCTGGCCGTGGGGGGTGGCGTGACAATTCATTATTTTAGAGAAGTGAGATTTTGTGTTGTTATTGGCCATTTTATTTTTAAGATTAAAGTGGATCTGGGTGGGATGGGAAGATGTAATCGTCTTCGGTTAAGACCCTCGCATAATTGGAATCAAACTTCACAAGGTAAGTTCGTTTGATTCTTAATTATACTTCGGGTCTTAACCGAAGACGATTACATAATTTACTTGCAGATGTTTAGAGCTGCAGTTTTTATTAACATGTAACAGTATAATTATAATACAAAAGGTAAGAAGTAAAAATAAAATGTGTCACTCAATGTACTATGACTTTTAATACTTAAGTGAATACCTGGTCGATAAATTTCTAAATTACTAATTTGTTAATGAATATTAAATACTGCGTTAACAAAGTCATTTGGATTCGCATATTCGACTTCCCTGAAATAATATTTGAGGAACACATTAGATGAATCACTCCAGCCTGCAGCCTTGCGAACCACCTCTAAATTTACCCCGGACCTGTAGGCGGTAGATGTGGATGCCGACCTGGTGCTGTGGGCACCGAATATAGATATATCTATGCCACTATCTTGTAAGACCTTTTTTACCCAGTGTGATAGAGTCTGAGTTCCCACTTTGTTATGTGGTTTACGTATTCCTACAAAAAGATGTTCATAATTTTTCCGCAAATCCCGGGTTCTTTCTATATAGATATTTAAAGCTAAAGCTGGGCAAATACTAGGGTTTTCACGAATAAACGGTAATTTTATGAGTGGTTGGTGAGTTCCAGGTCTTGACGTCTTAATTAAGTCTGTAATTTTTATAACAATTGCATCTTCTTTAAAAACTAAATTTGGAAATTTAATTAAGCTAATTGTCTGCAATCGCTGAGCAGATGCTATACATAAAAGGGTACAAGTTTTATATGCCAGGTTAGATAAAGTGATCGTTTCGTATGGATACATCTTAGATAAGTAGTTTAAACCGACATTAGTGTCCCAAGTGGAATTGTATTTAGGTGTAGGGGGGCTAAGTCTGTATACGCCCTTCATAAACCTGTTAATAATATCATTTAAAGTAACGTTTGTACCCAAAATTATTGACAACGCTGATCTATATGTATTTAAACTACTATAACTAGCTCCTTCGTTAAATTTTTGTGTTAAAAATGACATTACACTATAACTATTAGCTTCAAAAATATTAATATTATTAATCATACAATATGACCACCAAGATTGTAAAGAGCTACTATACTGACGTAAAGTTTTTGGTGCAAGTGATGCCATCATTATTTCTAAAGAGGTAAGTGGTACGCCGCGCCGGATCATCGATTCCCGGATAATTTCGCTGCCACCAGGACAAGGTTCGTATGAAGTGGGTGGCAGGCCCTCTGAAAATGGATCCAGTTTCCAAGATGAGTATCTGGCGCATTTATTGTTTTGAGCACTTGCGAAAATGTCAAACTCAGGTTTACCTAACAATTCGGTTATTCGCACAAAGATCGTTTCACTGATTTCCCATTCCGTGTCTATATTAAATCGTCGAGATTCCCTGTCAGCTATAACATTATCCGAAGATTTTATATAGGAAGCGAATATAAAGATATTCCTATATTCACACCACTGCCATATATTTCGAGTTAATTCATTTAAGTGAGTGTGTTGAACACCGCCCATTCGATTTATGTAACTTATAGCAGTGGTGTTGTCGATTCTCAATAAAATATCACAATTGCGTAAGTCAGGAGTAAATATCTTAAGTCCGTAATAAGCTTTTAGTTCAAGCGTATTTATATGAAGATCTAATTCTGATTCAGTCCAGTTTCCATTCGCCAGCCGATCTCCGCATGCGACACCCCACCCTGTATTAGAAGCGTCACTGAATATTTCCAAAAGATAATTATTGCTTTTTCGAATTGGGCTAAATGATGAATGAATATTTTTTATCCACCATGAAAATTCATTTTTTAAATAATGTTTTATATTCATTTGTTTATTATAATCATCAGTAAAATTTAGTGCTAAGTATTTTTCACGTTCGAACAACTTAGTGTATATCCAGCCGTAACTTACGGCTGGGCATGCGGAAGTCAGCAGACCAATGAATTCTGAGAAATATCTAATAGTACATTTGTTTTTGCGCATGAACTCATTTTCTTCTCCTCTGGTAGGGTAATAGTCATGCGGTTGGTGTCCAAAAAAAAAACCTAAGAATTTACAGGTGGTATTTGGTTCCATAACACTCTTTTGAGTGTTTATTACAAAGCCTAAAGATTCCAATGTTTCTCTGGTTTTTGTGACGTTAAAAACACATTCAGTATATGAACTACCAATACATAGGACATCGTCTAAATACGCCACTGATATTAATCCTAATGAGCGCAAATATTGTAAAACCGGTTTCATCAGTTTTGTGAAAACATAAGGTGCGGTGCAAAGGCCGAACGGGAGAACATTAAATTGGTATAATTGAGATTTCCATTCAAAACGCAACATCTTTCTATCTTCTTTATCGACTGCAATTAAGAAATAAGCGTCTTGTAAATCAATAGAACTCATATAATAGTTATTTTGTAATAATTTTAGGGCGGTACGATAGTCCTCCATCTTAAAATGATCCGCCTTAATATACTTATTAAGCTGTTTTAAATTTAGAATAAATCTATGTGTCCCGTTCGGCTTAGGCACCGTGAAAATCGGTGAAAGAAATTGACCTTCACAATGTGTGCAAGGTGAAATGAAATTAGACTCTAATAAGTCACAAATACAATTATCGATGATAGCCATTTGAGACTTAGAATTACAGGCACTATTTTTTGGTTTAACTGTTTGCACTGATTCTTCTTTAAATGGTATTTTATAACCTTCAACCCAGCTTAGAATAGTACAGTCATCAGTAAACTCAGTCCACTTATTATAAAATACTTCAAACGTCCGGCAATGATAATTACCTGTGTATCTTCTATCGTCTCCTCGTTTGCTGCCGGGAGTAGCCGGTGTGACGTTGTCGGCCTCGCGCTGCAGCCTGGCGGTTGTCCCGCGGCGGCGGCGGCGGGGGCGGCGGCGGCCGGCGGGGAGCGGGGGCCGTCCGGGGCTCCGTCGCCGCCGCACGCGGAGTCCCCCTCGAGTTTAAAGTTCCTCTCTGAGGCTGTACGACTACTGGAGTCCTGTATGGTGGGCGTGGCCTAGACTTCATCTCAGATGCAGTCTTCGTTATGGCTTTTGATGATTTTAGGTGCTCAGCTAGGTCAGAGCCAAAGAGATTTTCGTTGATCTTTGTATCCTTAACGGTATCTCTAATATTCCTGTTTAGGACATTGAGAATCGCATATCTACGAGATAATGACTCCCTGTAATGATTGTCGCAGAGAAGTCTCCCAGCGTCGCTCAAGGTTTTTATTATTTCGGGAGGGACAATATTATTAGATGTCAAAGCCCAGTTGAGTACTTGTCCGAGGGCTGTGAGACCGGATCCCAGTTGGTTCTGTTTATTTTGGCGGTATAAGTCCTGTTTCACATTTAAATCAGACAGGGCAGCCTTAATTTCTGGGTTAAGTTTGGGCGCGCAGATATTTGTACAGTTGTCCGGCGGTAGGTAAAGTTTTAGTAAGTCCGCCACGGTCTCCTTCTGTAGCCCGTTAGTGAGGATATGTGCCCATCTTGGTACAATATCCTTATGTAAACCCTCACCATGACTTTTTTTATCAGCGGGATCTTCGCCTAAGAGGTTTAAAATTTCAGGTTCCAAGCTAGTCACCGCGTCCCCGTTACTAGCCTCTGGCTGTAGTTCTGGTAAGGTAAGTGACGGGGCATCTGCCTCCATTGGGGTCGACACATTGTCTGGTATGACGACTACAGACTCCATCTGTGGGCGCTCCTCATCATTGTTAAGATCGTCCAAAGCTTCCTGATTTGGAAGGTCATCGACTAGAAGGGAAAATAAAACCCTGCTTAGTCTTAAGATACACCTAAATAGGAGGTAGAATAATAAACAGTAGCAGCGGGAGTAAAATATCGCGTATTACGTAATATGATTATTTGAATTCACTTAACGAATTCTATTTATAAAATTGTTTCTTTTGTTTAAATTTTATAACACTTTCGTGGAGTGTAATAGTTCAGGCCTGGGTCCAAGCTAAGCTACCCATAAACTTGTTTGGGTCCAAGATAGGTACCCAATATAAGCAACAGGTCCAAGATAGGTACCTGTGCATTTGTCTAGGTTCTAGAAAACGCTAATAGAAGCAACGGGCCCAAGTTAGGTACCCATGTCCAACGGGGCTCAGTCTCGAATAAGTCCCGGCGCTGTGGCGGTTATCTGGCTCACAAAATATTATGTGTATATCATGCACTTAAATCATAGATTGGACCGTGGCTAGTCGACGTTTTGTTAACACTATTGTAACCACTATATCAGTTAAAATTATTAATGCATAAAGACAACGACATTTACAATTTTCGCCAATCAAATTTTTATTCAAGTAAGTAGGTAGTTAAAAATGTTGAACAGAAGACTAAATTTGCTACCTGGATAATAGCTATCGTATTCCGGTTCTGAAGAATCCGTCGAAGTGCTCGAGGAAACCGACGGGGAATGTTCTCGTCTTCTTCTTTTTTCTTTCAACTTATCTCTCAATCTTTTAACTTTTTTGGCCAACCTATTATAATCACTGTCCACGGAACGATCACGTTTTCTTTTCGACATAATCTACTGATCGTATAAAACCAAAAAAAAAAGAAAAATAACGATTAAAAAAAGAAAATTGTGTGACTCGGACGACACAAAATCACGTAATGAATTGTCACGCCACCCCCCACGGCCAGGTGGCGTGGGAGTGGTGGGAATCATAATCATAATCATAATCATTTATTCACGAAATGTGGTTTACAATGGTGGTAGTTTACAAAGTATGAATCGTTCTGACACATCCTACCATAATAATGGTGTGTGAAAGTCATAAATTATTAAATTATTACACACGAAATTTACATAAATAATAAGTATTTGTCCGTCATTACAATATTATGTCAAATTGAAATAATTAAATTAATACAGTACTTATTATGTCGAATTAAAATTAAAATTATTAGACAAATTATTTAGATTACCATATAATACATTACCAATTATAAATTTAGTCAATTATATCACAATGTCAAACCATAACCATTAAATAATGTTATAACATACATAAATTAGTCAAATAGCTCACTTATCTTGTAAAAGCATTTACTTAAAAGCCATAATTTTAATTTATTTCTAAATATATTTGTTGATGGTAATTCTCTTATATGTCTTGGAATGTTATTATATATTTTTATCGCCATGAAGTAACAATTTTTTTGAAAAAGCGAACTGTTACAAATGGGTACCTTTAGTCTAGTTGGGTCCCTTGATACATATTTTCTATTCTCGTCATTTTTTGGAAACAGTCTTATTTGTTTTTTAATAAAAATGCAACACTCCAATATATATAAGTCAGTGACAGTTAGTATTTTAAATTCTCCAAAAAGAGGTCTACACGTTTCTAGAGGTCCCACTCCACGTATGGCTCTAACACATTTCTTTTGTGAGACAAATACATTGTGTATATTTGTGGCGTTGCCCCATATAATTATGCCGTATCTTAATAGAGACCCTACATACCCATGATAGGCTGTTAAAGCAGCTTCTCTACTGACAGTTTTTCTTATGGTTCTAATGGCATATACAAATCTATTAATTTTTTTAGTTAATAAGTCCGCATGAGTTTTCCAATTGCAATAACTATCTAACATTAATCCTAAAAATTTTATTTCGTTTACCTGTTCAATAATTTGATTATTATACTCTATTTTTAAGTCAGGTTTTTTATTTTTTTGGTTGTAAAATTGTATTATTTTTGTTTTATTTAGATTAAGTTTAAGGTCGTTTTCGTCAAGCCATTCTTTTATTGTGTATAATATATTTTTAAGTTCAATCTCGTATTTTATATTTTCTTTATTGTTAGGTATTACTACAGATATGTCGTCAGCAAATAATGTACATTTATATTTAATTATTCTAGGTAAGTCGTTTACGTATATAATAAACAGTAGCGGTCCCAATATACTCCCTTGTGGAACGCCTTTCGCATTATATTTCAGTCCTGACCTAAATGTTTTAAGTTCATTTTTTTCAATACGTGTAATTTCAACATGTTGCTTACGGTTTTTTAAATAGCTTGCTATCCATTCAAGGGGTTTCCCTCTAATACCATAACGTTCACATTTTTCTATTAGTATTTTATGGTTAACGCAATCAAACGCCTTTGTTAGGTCAAATAATATTGCTGACACTTGTTTCTTAGAGTCAATATATGTTAACACATCATTAATTAAACGAAAGGTAGCAAGTGTTGTAGTTTTATTTCTTTGAAACCCGCATTGCTCTTCGGTTATAATATTAAATGTGTCTAAAAAATTTGTAATTCTTTTGTTCATTATTTTTTCAAATATCTTTGAAAATACCGGAACTAAAGTGATTGGCCTATAGTTATTAGGATCAGTGCGATCACCTTTTTTAAAGAGTGGTTTGACTATGGACAGTTTAAGTAACTCAGGAAAGGTGCCTTCTTCAAGCGAGAGATTTACGAGGTAGTTAATAACTTCAATAATGTTCTTTGCACATTTTTTTATTATATGTGTTGATATTGTATCAAACCCTACAGCGTTTGTATTGTTAAGGCTATTTATAGTTTTGAGTATTTCGTCCTTTGATGATGGATTTACAAATATTGTGTTGCTAACTGAACCCATGTCATATTTATAGTTACTATTTTTTATGTCATCTTTATAATTTAAAAAATAATCATTAAAATGGTCCGCAATTTTTAAGGCATCAGTTACCCTTAGGCCGTCTACATTTATTTCATTTATATCTGTTTGGGTTTTAGTGTCATTATTTTTATTTTTAATAATATTCCATGTTGCCTTACATTTATTTCGAGACTTATTTATATATAAACTATTAATACTCCTTTTAGAATATAAAATACATTTTTTTAGGATCCTTGTATATTCTATATATTTATTTTTACTTACATTACATTTATTTTTATAATATTGATATTTAAGTATTCTCTTTTTACGTGACGCATTTTTTATCCCTGTTGTTATCCATTTAGGTGACATATTTTCTGATTTTATCTTTATTCGTATAATTGGAAAACATAATTCGTAAAATAATGTAAATATTTCATGGAAATTATTAAATGCGTTATTGCATTTGGATTCATTGTACACTTCGACCCATGACAATTTAGATAAGCATTCATTAAACTTAGTGACATTTTCCTTACTAAAGTCTCTTCTTTTTATATACCAGTAATTTACAATTTTTTCAGATTTACCTGTAAAACTAAGAGTTTGGGCCGTCTCATGGTCCGATAGGTGGAGATAGTGAACTTTGCCTATTGCTCCTTCTATATTGCTGTGTATATGGTCAATAGATGAATTTTGGCGTGTAGGCACCTTTATGTGTAAAAACAGATTGTAATTATCTAAAATATTATTTAGTCTTCTAGTTTTGTCATCAACTTTTAGTAGATCTATATTAAAATCGCCAACTATTATTATTCTCTTATTCAGATTCCAAAGTAATCTATGTAGCAGAAGCTCTAGTTTTTCAAATAAAAACGATACATTTGAATTAGGTACTCTATAAATACATAATATAATACATTGGTATAAAGGTACAAAAACTCCACAGCATTCAAAATTTAATTCACTTGAAATTTCATTGCATAATTGTAATGGTTCACTAGTAAGGCTTTTGTGTACTACTATACAAACACCACCCCGCTTATCATTAGCTCTAGAAAAATAAGATCCCACATAAAACTGTTTTAATTGAATTAAATTTTCATCTCCCGACTTAACGAATGTTTCGGAAAAACATAATATTGAAAGTGGCATATTTTTTTCAAAAAATTCATTTATACATATCTCTAATTGATCTAGTTTATTAACTAAGCCTGCTATATTTTGATGTAGTAAGTAATAATTATTATAGTTATTGTTCACGAAAAAATTGTTGTACATTTTTATTATTTATTTTAGATTGTTTAGATTGTTTCTTTACTTGATTTTTATCTAGTACTGGAAAATAATATAATATAGTTCCCTTTTTCGCAAAGTGCTCTTTTATAATTAGATTTTTATTAACTACTTTTGCTTTTTCGAGAGAATAAAATGGTAAAAATTTGTCATAATAATATTGCACATCAATTGTCTTATTAATACATTTTATAATTTCATTCCTATAATATTTATTGCTGTAAATATATTTTGTTACTTGTTTTATATTTATAAAAGTGCAATTGTTATAATTACAAGATACATTTCTAATACAATTATTTAACAAATATTCATTCAGGTACTTATTGACATTTACATTAATTATAATTATATTAGTTTTACTATAGCATTTTAAAATTGAAACTAGATTCATTATTAGCCTATATGGGTTTTTGTCGTTTTCGCCAATACATAGTATAAGATAGTTGCCGGAACAGTCCTTCATTTTACAAGAATTTATAAAATGGTCAGAAGATGCAAATGGCATAATAATTGAGGATACGGTAAATTTTTTATATGTTGTACCGTCTCTTGAACTTATTAATTCAGACGCTAATCCTGAGATCTGCTGCGTTCCAACTATTAATATTTCCGACTTCGTGGAACTTGTCCCGCCATCTGTTGGTGGTCTTGTGACGTTGTTAGGTAAATTTTGTAATGATAAATGTTTATTAATCGTTTTATTCCTTTGGCTCAGTACATTCTTCATGCCTTTACTTTTTTGTACGGGTGTAGAACAATCATTAAGCGATACGTTTTGTGACAATCTATTTGGAGTTTTGGGGTTTTTTACTCTAGATGGCGTTGTCTGATGAATCTTGTGTTCACTGAGAAGTTTTACTAGTATTTCGTTTTTTTTATCTTTATCATGCAATGTTTTTTTGAGAGAGGTAAGTTCTAAATTTAAATTTGAAATTTCTTCGTTGGCTATGATTAGTTCGTCTTTTAAGTCTTGTATTTCCCTTTTTAGATCCATCAATATTGAAGCATCCATAATATTTACGTTTTGGCCAGGCAAACTTCGAACTGATGTATCCATATTAGTCGTAGATGACAGTATCGTGTCGATAGACATGTTGCTAATATTTGAGTCCGATACTGCTCTCTGTAATTTGCGTCGTCTGTATGTTATATTATTATCCATCATGATTGTCTTGATAGTTAATTTGTTAAAATTTGTATTAAATTGAAAAAAAGTGAAATCATATCCTGGACGCGAACCCAGGTCAACCTATTTGTCGTGCGTTTTAAGCTCGACGGTTTCTTAATGCGCCAATCGAAGCATTAGGTGAGTGAGCGAATTTTTCAGTCGTATTCTTAGTAAATGTTTCTTAACAAGTTTCTAATTATTTCTTTATTACAATATCATATTCAAATCATCTCCATTACTCGTAATAAATAATAAATTATATGTGTATTATTATTATTACAATATTTTATTTATCTATCTATTATTTTATAAATCTGTCGTTGGAATCGAACCGTCAATCATAAGAAGTGGTATGTCATATGTTTCCTTTCGGCCAGTGGGCTTGATGACGTCAGGGGGATGAAACAGGTATGTTGTTTTCTCTTTCTAGCTCGTTACTTACTCTAAATGTGTGATAAGGATGGCACCTACTCATGTACTGCTTCAAGTAAATTATGTAATCGTCTTCGGTTAAGACCCGAAGTATAATAGGCTACTTAGTACAGACACTTGACCTTGTTTTTATTTATGACCTAAACGCTTCATAATTGTTCCATAGCACAAAAAAAAATATTATTTTGAAACCTAAAAAATATATTTAAAAATACACATTTTGAAAACCACCGAAAACATTATTCACCATGTTGGTTGATAGATTATTATCTATGCTGTGACGTCATACTAGTACTATTTCCGCCGTTCGCTCAAACAAAATACAAAATGGCGATGTGCCGTTCCGTTTGACGTTTTGATATAAATACTTTATAAAATGCCATGAACTATTTACTTAGAGAAACACGTTCCATTTCACTTTTACGTATGTGTTTAGTGTGTTTGTGTCGTCACATCCTTGCCAGAAGTTACTTTGAGGTGTTTTCATCAGTAGACATTAAAAAACAAAAATACATATTTTTAAATCAACTTTATCAATCATAAGCTTTTAGTTTACGATATCACTAGAATACGTTTTCCTAAGGTAATAATTCTTTAATGTATGAAATTAAATGTGGGTAAAGTAGCCTATTATAACTGTACTCACCACATGCAGTAGCAGTAGTAGGGCGACCAGCACGTGAAGAACACCAGCACGATGGTGACGGACATCTTGAGCGTGCGCGCGCGCGCCCGGCCCAGGATGCCCACGCCGTGCCGACGCATCTTATCTGCAACACCGGGGGCACACCGTCAGATATTATACACAATTTGGTCACCAATAAATTATAATACCCCGGTGAACCGTTTTATGTGTCAATCAGAGCTGAGCGGGTTGTGTCAGGACTTCTGGGGGCATAGTGGGATGGTGAGCGATATAACTTACTGCTTACTGAAAAATTCAGATTTAGTAACGTCATGCTTGTAATCGAGGTAACTTACTGCTTACTATAAAACTCCAGTTTCGTAACGTCATGCCTGTGATCTTTTAGAGCCAGTTCACTCTGTGACGATCGCGGCGCTGCATTTTTAAGATAGCTATTCAAAATTAAACTTTACTTCATACACATAAAGTTACACGTTTAATATGACATCAGTCATACACTGACTGACTTACAACGAAAAGTGTAACATTATGTGTAATGAATAAAGTTCAATTTTCAATAACTAGCTTAAAAATGCAGCAGTCGCGTCGCGATTCGTCAAAGAACTTACGTCAAAATTATAAAGTTGAAAACACCGAGAACAGATTGCTGAGTGCGAGTTTGTGTCACTACGCGCCGTGAAGAAGTTAACTACAATTAGTATGGCATCGAATTAGTTACCATTGTTTGCCGCTAGGGGCGTTGTTTCGATGCCATGCAAATTGTAGTTAACTTCTTAACGGCGAGCAGTGACAAAAAATCACACACAGCACACAGCTATATTTTAATCATCTCGAATAATTATGGTACATCAATAATTCAGAAGGTAGGGACCTGAGAAAGACGCCATGTGACGTTACGTAACGTCACGTGACTGTGCTCGGGAGCCGGGACGAATGTACGAATCATGAATTTTGTATCCAGTCCGCAGTGGTAAGCGGTGGATTCCCATCGAGTATATTTTACTTCTTATTTGTTTATTATCAGTATTTAATAACAATAAAATTATTCATTATTTAAATATAATAAATAAAAATAATAATAGCTCCCTCATTTCGATTACGGTGGCCGATTCCATTGAAACCAGATCAGCTACACAGGAGTTATTTTATAGTGCCCAAGTGTGCGCGCTGTATACAAGAGCACTCTCTCTTCCTTTTACTCTCGAGAGTACCTAGTGTAACGGACAACCGACACGTCACACGACTGGCGAGAGATCATGCCCATCCGATACATCATCACCTGATTGTCTGAAAAGGTCATATCGTCAGACAATCAGGGGGGTAATTCTGCTAAATAAAACCTGCATTAATACAATTACAATCAAATCCCGACTCCCGACACGCTTACACTCTCAAAAGGTGTTTTTATGAACGTTAAACCAACGTGAAACGTGCTCTGATTGGTCGAAACGGCATAAAATCCGTTCATTGTAATATGTCGCTACACTTTCAATCCAAACAAAGTAAAATTGACTCTTTAAATCGTATACTTTAAATACGAGAATTGAGGTTCTGGTGATCAGCCTACATTGTCCTAGCCTGCAAACTTGGAAACAAAATGTTTTGTAGTTCTAACGCGGGAATCGAACCCACAACTGAGTCCAGAGCCGAGTTCTGAGCCATTTGACATGGAGGCCGTTAAATTACTATGTAATTACTTACGTAGACACTTGCGTATCGACTCGTTTACGTTATAAGTTATACTCTATACACATGAGACACATGTACACATACACAGTGTCACTGTTTGGTCAAAATAATCCGTTCTACCCACGTCACAACTTGACCGATAGCTGGCGCATGCTATACAGACAGCATCTCGATTCTCGTATTTAAAGTAGACTTTCATTTTACTTTGATTGTATTATAAGTGAAGTGACTTGTTATCATAAACTGATTTTATGAAGTTTCGACCAATAACGCATTTCACGTTGATTTGACGTGTACGAGAATACCGTTTCGCAGTTTTAACGTATAGGTACTTGATTATTGTTAGATATTAAGATTTGTAAATTCATATTTGGCGCGCTTTGTCGTTGCGATACTTGTAGGAAGCGTGCCCGCTTCCCCGCGCGCCCGCGCACCCCGATATGCAAGGTTTAAATGCAATAAACGATTTGTGTGAAATTGACCACTTGTTTTACTAGACGCGTCCCGATTTGCCCGCCCTCATACTTAACAATTAAATTGTATTATTGCAGGTTTTATTTAGCAGAATTGACCCTCTGGTACAGTCATTAGCAACATGACCCTCATTACTTGAAAATTACTTAAAAAATGTACTTGCAACCACCTGAGGTGTTTTATTATCTAAAAATAACTTTATTTCTATGTAGGTATACCTAAACTATAAATGTTGACTCAAATTTATTCACTTATTCCTATTATTATCATAAGATTAAAAACCTATGAATAAAGTGTTCGGATCAGGTGGGCAGTCCGAAGGTCATCCACATCGCAGGGAGGTCAACTCTACAGGCGATATTTTTGGGTGACATGTTATTTAATGATTTCGAAAGAAAGGACGAGCCTCTACGAACATTTCTACATAAACTTACTTCAAACAGCTACATTTCTTATCATTGATGCGCGCGATCTCAAGTTACGCGAACTCAACGGCGCACTCACGTTGAATAATTTTAACTCTTAGACTGAGCCTGTCCTTATACAGTTTAATATGAGTCAATAGCCGATATAAATACATTTTTCGGCGAAGTTTGATTCTGAGAAAACGGAGTAATAGCGAGTGCCGCTCAGATGTCATCCTAATGTCAAATAGATGACAAAATTGAAATTCGAAAATTAGTTACCTATAAATGTTAAAATGCCTTGTTTTAAAGTTGCTTAAGTGTAATTTAATTCTGACTCGTAAATAGTGCTTTGGTGTCCTGCTGTGTTACATTTTGATTTTATTTTATATCTAGGTACCTAGGTATTAATAAGTAAGATAAATTCAAAATGTGACGCATTAATATTAGGGAGAGAAAAAAATTGGTTGTATGTTTATTTGCATTGAGTAGGCTCTGAAAGTGCTGGACCGATTTTGATAAATTTTGTCACAGATATAGAGTTGACCATGGGGTAAGGACATAGGCTACTTTTTATCGAGGCAAAATGTACGGTTCTGTCTAGTTTCCTTTTGCGGTCACGAAGTCGCAGGCAACGTTTAGTATTTATTATTTTTAAAATTTTCTATTGTTCATTCAAAAAATTATGGCTAGATTTCGAGTTAGACCTGAGGGTTTGGGTGTTTGTTACTAAAGTAAACAGTAATTAACATCTGTAAACCTGAAACTACGAATAAATTTTACGAAGTTATATTAATGCGAATTAACTAAGCCGTGCGTAACACAAACTAACTGAAGCAAACAAACTTATATTTCAACTAGCTTTTGCCCGCGACTTCGTCCGCGTGGAGTTCGGTTCCCATACAAAATTTATCCCCTTTTTCACCCCTTAGGGGGCGAATTTTCAAAAATTATTTCTTAGCAGATGCCTACATCATAACAACTATCTGTATGCCAAATATCAGCGAAATCCGTTCAGTAGTTTCGGTTGTGCTTTGATAGATGAGTCAGTCATGTCTGCCTTTTATAAGAAGGTATATTTAGATTTTGTGCATGAAACGAAATAATAACATATTTTAATACTTATGGTACTTACCAAGCATATGGCTAGTAAGTAGCTTGACAAGCAACGCATTGGCTGTTCCACGGGAAAAAGCGCTTATTAGGGCTTGCTAGCGCTAAAGAAAAAAAAACAGATTATATTATCGGCCAGGACACGTTTGCTAACTTCAATACTGCTAACATATTGTAAAGTCCTCTCTGAAATCCTTATTCATATCCAGTGATTAAAACTTCAAATAAATAATATACAGGATTTATTCTCCATAAATTAACATAACATGTGCCTCCATGGCCGTCTCTCGGTAATAATGCCAAACCCGGCGTCCATACCAAACAAGCGACGATACTCATCTTGCATTTTTTATACAAATTGAACATGGCACTGAATATTATTTCTTATGCCTAAGAAATAAACTATAAAATCATTTCATCTCATAACCAAATAATAATAATTATATATTAATGCACATTTAAACCATTCATTGCACGTTTACATATTATTAATTAGAAGTATTTTATGAAACCTTCAACTATAAGCTTACAGCTCGGCCTTCCTGCAAGAAGCGAGTCCCTTCGCTTCAGTTATATAGATAGATAACACTTTATCTACACACAATCATAATATTATAACATACAACAATAGTTAGTAATAGTTTACTAACTATTTTTTTTTGGTAGTTTCTCTAGTGAGAAACTACCAAAAAAACGCTCAATTTAATGAAATATCCCCTTGTCTGTCGAATGCCATCTCATGGCGTTTTTATAAACAGGCGTATCGATAGATGTGCCAAATATATATTTTTAAAAAGCTTGTGGTTTAAAAAACACAGTATGTAAAGGTGTTGTTTTTTTTAATGAATTATTGTAAAACAGTATATCCATTTGTACGAAGAATATAAGAAATTTGAATGAATGATTTTTTTTTATATTATCACTCGAAATATTCGCGTATACTTTCACTTACTTTCACCTATTTTCTCCTTAGGATTACAAAATATTTTAGGGTAAAAGAATATAACTTGTAATAATTCTGTTAGTTTACATTGCACAGATTCTAACAACATATGTTTTATATAATTATATCTTTCATACAAAATTAGGAAGTTTTCGTCATTTTAATGCGACGGGGCGCTATTTCTAGACCTAGGCCGAAATCTAGTCCGACAGATACAAAATGGACACTTTTGACAATTGAGAGGTAGAGATCTAACAACGTGGTTATATACTCAAAGATAACAACTATGAATTTCTTACTGACTATTGTTATTAAAATATATTTATAACTATTAGGACCACTTCTTCATTCTCAGAAACATCATCGTCACCACTAGTATCTAAATAGGCTACTTTTCGTGACAAAATTTTCTTTGCGCGTATGAACATCTAGTATGACATAATTTACATTTACTTTGCAGTACACTCCCCGTTAGGGACTTATTTGAGTAGTAATTTTGAAACTGACCATCTGCATCGTGGGGAATCTGCCTCTCTACTTGCGCTTCCTACTACTATAATTATTTTTTTAATTTTTATTTTTATTCATTTTTAGGGTACCTCGAAAGGAAAAAAACGAAACCCTTATAGAATCATTTTGTTGTCCGTCCGAATGTCTGTCAAGACCCTTTTTCTCAGGAACGCGTAGAGGTAAGGTCTACGGTCCTTTAGAGCTGTGAAAAAAACAAACTTCTAAGCCAATGCAATCAAAAGATACAGCTGTTAATGCCGCAAATTTCCGCAAATTTTTGAAGTTCACAAACTCAAAACCAACAGGCTACTTCCCGTGAACTCAGAATCTTGAAATTTGAAATACATAGAGTAACGTCTTATAGCACATATAAAGGAAAAATTACGAAAACCGTAACTTTTTAGTTTTTACATAATATAATAAAAATATTTTTAATAATTTTAAACTTACTACCCCTTTTCTCATGAACGCGTAGAGATATTAAATTGAAATTCATATCAAACACTCAGGTTTAAAGTACATTTAAGGTGTAACAAAATCACTACCGGTTTGTACTGAACACTCGGCGCGCGTGTCCGACTCGCACTTGGGCGATTTTTTTTATTTTGTTATGAAAGCTTACAGCAACAAATACAATGATAATAAATTAACATATTAAAAAAAATAAAGTACCAATGACAAGTTTTCACAACTACAAAACAAATTAGCAAAGCTCAAGTTAAGCCCCTGAATGTGTCAAAAAAATATCCATATATACCTTAAAGTAAAAGCAGTCATAACCACAAACATAATAAACCGAATGAATGTTAATATTAAAATTCAAAACTACACTCGTACACATAATTATTTGATAGTCTTATATTTGTTTAGTAATTAAGATTAATATTTAAAATGGTTTATTAGTTACAATTGAAGAAGGGTATCAGTTAGGTATTAGTTAGTTATCATTTTAGGTGGATTTAATGAAAATATATCTTCAAGTGGATTTTCATTAAGGAATGTATTCATTTGAGCGCTTGATCTAAGGATGAAAGAGTTTCGACGATAATAGGTGTTAAATGGTGAGACATAAAAAGGCATAAAACTATGATTACCTAGTGGGAACGTTAAACTGTATCAAATTAGTAAGTCAGGAACATCTATTTTGTTAATAATTTTACATAAGTAGACTAGATCGGAGATGTTCCTACGATAATGCAGGGGAAGAAAGTGGAATCTTTGCATCTAGTACCTATCATAGTCCGCAAGGTCAAGGTGATATTTAAACTGTAAAAACCTAAGAAAACGTTATTATTTATATTGTATACTATAAATATACTTTCTCTATCACTTGTCTATTTTTTAACCAGCCAGCTCGGTATCCTCAAGTTCGATTATTATTTCGGTCAGAAGCCCATATTCAAAGCCAAAGCCCAAAGAAAATATTAAACTATAATTATTTAGTTAAATTTTCATTTTAGATAAGTAGTTATTGTCTATTCAAATCAGAATGACAATTATCCAAAGTTTCATCTCTTTAAGTTTTACAAATTGTAATCGTTCAAGTACACATGTTTAAAAGAATTTTAGTCTTTAAAATTTTACTAGTGCCTCACGTCATATCTTTATCACCCTATCTTTTATACCGTACAGCTGTTAAAAATCTACAGCTCACAACCTTACATCGATTTAACAATTTTTTTACATACCTAGTCGTTCTATTCGATTCATTAGAACAAAAAGCCGCGTGGTGTCGTTGGACACCAGATAGGAACGAAGTTCCTCATTATAAAATTTTGATTTCAAGTTCTATTTGAGGTTTATAGAAAACAATATTAATTTCCTGGGGCTTCGCCTGCGTAAAGTTAGGTTTTAAACTTTAATCCAATATTTTGCCCCCTTGGGGGGGTTGAATTTTGAAAAATCCTTCCTGAATTTTCCAAATTTTCTACAGATTTATACACCGTTCGTGTCTCAAAGTAGAGCATTGCCGTATTTTTTTCTTCTATAATACTTCTATCTCAGAAACGGTGTATCCTATTTGAAAAATAATGAAAATTACCTCCACCCTAATAACCCCGCAACCAATTCCTGTCGTATTATGAGAAATACATGTGCAAAATTTCAAATTTCTAGCAATGGTCTGTGCATTAATACAATACATCAGTCGATCCGCTTTACCTTTTAAAACTGTACTTTGTCTCGATAAGAACTACGATCGCTTCCGATATGAACCCTAATAAAGTACCGTTTCTAGATCACAGGTGGCGTTTTACGTAACATTGTTTGCAAAAATATTATTTTTATGTGAAGAAAGTTTGTGTAGGTCACATTATTATTATTATTAAGTGATAATTATAAATACTTATTTGAGTTAAAATAATGTAAAAGTTTAATTCCAATACCGGGAATCAAACGCGAGCCTCCTGGGTGAGAATCCAGGCATCCTTGCCACTAGACCATAATGTAGGATGTCAATTGATCGATCGATCGAATTTTGCTTTTTACTAATACATAAAAATCTTACGGTTTTATTTAACGTTACAGACCCTTTTTTTTGCCGACTAGAGTACCTCTCCGCAACGCCCCATAGGAACTTTCATTCCAATAACTAATACTTATATTACTTGTAAGCCACATTAACATTGTCTGCTCTTTAGACATAGGGTCAACTCAATATTTATGGTAAAAGTAGGTTAATAAATTTTTGTCTATCCAAACCCTTGACTGACTCTATTATTGTCAAAACCTTGTTCTATATTGATTCTGTAAATTCATTTAAATCTCAGGTTACTAAATTTTTGTCTATCCAAACCATTGACTGACTCTATTATTGTCAAAACCTTGTTCTATATTGATTCTGTAAACTCATTTAAATCTCATACATGTATAATCTCTTACTATAAGCTACATTAACATTGTCTTATCTTTAGACATAGGGTCAAACTCAATATTTGTGGTAAAAGTAGGTTAATAAATTTTTGTCTACCCAAACCATTGACTGACACTATTATTGTCAAAACCTTGTTCTATATTGATTCTGTAAATTCATTTAAATCTCATATAATTATAATCCCTTACTATAAAATTGATACAAACAAAATCTGTACCTTACTTCTCTCACTTTTACACCTCGTTTCAAATTCATTTTTTTTTATATCGTTCTCTCCACTCTACTCGAACTGTTATGTCGAAAGTACTATATAGTGCTCTTAAATAATTATGATTGATCTCTATCACACTTTTGGTGTTCCACGGTAGACCCACGATCTGGCCTGGCTACGGCAGAAAAATACACCATCCTCACTCCTCATACTCCATCAAAACGTTTCGTGATCGACACACTCCATTAATCCCATCCTCAAATCTCGTCTGGAATAGGCGCTCTCCGCCAATGCTCTTGAATAGGCACCCACCAATACTCTCTGATAGGTGCTCTCCGTCAATACAGTCCTCGTCTCGTTTCGTCTCGGATCGGCCTCCACCAATCCCCTTACAATTTGTTTCGTCTCGGATTGGCCTCCACCAATCCTGGGATCGGCTTCCACCGATCCCCTTACAATTCTGGTCTCGGTAGCGCTACTCTCCTGCGCCACCCCTGACCACCCACCTCCACCGGCTGATCTAACCACATACACCTGGGTCGTCCTGAGCAACCGGCAGTAGTCTATTTCCTGACCCTGTCCCAATAACCTTGGGCTCCCTGGGTATCCCTCTGTATTGCTCCACCGGCTGATCTAACCACTTACACCTGGGTCATCCTGAGCAACCGGCAGAAGTCTATTTCCTGACCCTGTCCCATTAACCTTGGGCTCCCTGGGTATCACTCTGTATTGCTCCACCGGCTGACCTGACCGCTTACACCCGGGTCGTCCTGGTCAACTGGCATATTAATTTTGGCATTTAATTTCTCACCTAGTACTTTCTAATGGTATTAGGAACTTCCTGACTTTCACTCTCATTTTGGGCTCCCTGGGTCCTTAAATACCCAAAATAGATAGTCGTAATCGGAATTCCATCTGATCTGAAACTGACAGAATACAGCTTAATACCATGTCACTCCAAATAAAAAGAAATTAAGAATCTTAAGCGTTATTCTATATTAAAATTAATAAATCATATATATTGAAGTTCAACCAATAAATGCTCTTTTAAACATAAATACAAATCTTTTGCTCCAGTCGAAAAAACCCATATTATTATTTTGAGTTCTATTTCGATCAAGTTGTCATAACATTTATAAATTATAATAGTCAAAATTATTGAAATAATTATATTACATTGTTACAAGACGAAAAAAAAAACCATATACATAATGTAGCAAAAAATGCACAGTTCTCCAGATATAAGCCTTAGTGAGATCGATTTTACTCCCCCACATTTCTCTGCAAATTTCATGGTAGGTAATACTTGCAACTGTTTTCGAAAAACCAATTGTACTTACATATTAATAAACAATAATTATGTATAAACAATATCGTGTCGATTAAAGTATCTGATATAATATCATAAAATCGCAAAACCTATTTATTAATAACTAACTACTATTTAAATTATTATTTTAATAATATTATCTCTTTCATCATCATTCTATCTCTTTTGCACTCATATGACGTCATGACTCATGAGCACGTTCGAGAATAAAATATGTATTCCATTTTCAAATTTCCTCCGATTCTCTATGCCCTTTTTTCACGATATGCATCAAAAATTTAATTTAATCCCTTTAGATAATATTACGATTTTTCACTTTACTATTATCTAAGCAATTAATTATAGTTTACCATAACATTAATCATTATTAGGTAGGTAGTTAGGTACCACAAAAACAAAGAAAAATTTTCAAAATAAATGTCGATATAAACAACGATACTTACGTAGGCTCAGAGCGAAAAAAAATATAATTTTCGCCGATCACACTTCTGAAATGTAAAGTCCTCTCTGAAATCCTTATTCATATCCAGTGATTAAAACTTCAAATAAATAATATACAGGATTTATTCTCCATAAATTAACATAACATGTGCCTCCATGGCCGTCTCTCGGTAATAATGCCAAACCCGGCGTCCATACCAAACAAGCGACGATACTCATCTTGCATTTTTTATACAAATTGAACATGGCACTGAATATTATTTCTTATGCCTAAGAAATAAACTATAAAATCATTTCATCTCATAACCAAATAATAATAATTATATATTAATGCACATTTAAACCATTCATTGCACGTTTACATATTATTAATTAGAAGTATTTTATGAAACCTTCAACTATAAGCTTACAATATTCTGTCATTTTACTTATTTAACGCAATTTTGCTTACGTTTTTTGTTAGCGCCATTTCCCGCGGAACACAGCCATTATAAAAATCGCGAAATCGCGAAGACCTTTTAGGTCTAAGCGAACAGGAAAAGTAGCGACTTCATTTTGTACTAAGTAAAGAAAAAAGTATTTACTTTAGTTTTAGCAATATAATATAAATATAATCCTCTTTTGTAACGCTGATCTGTGTGTGTTCTTATTCGTCGTAAATACACCTAACTTTAGTTTTAAGCGTCCACGAGACGGTCAAACGGATTGATTTAAACACGTTTTTGAGACAAACCATTTTGATCGTTTTTTTTAAACTAATTTTTTTTTATTTCCATATAGGTTATAAATAACACTTATAGAATTGTCCTACATGATGCCTACCACCGGTTCGGAAACTAGCCCGGCGAGAAGAACCGGCGTAAGAAACTCGCACGGGGCCATCTTTTACCAAATAGATGGAAAATTGTTCTTTTAAAATAAAAAATGTATATAACAATATTATGAATAAAACTACATAGCAAGAGTACAGTAATATATGTATATAAGAAGTAGCCTTGCAGGGGGCCACCTCATTCCCAAGGTTTGCTATCATTCATAAAATCATTAACTTTATAATAGGCTTTAGCACATAAACGTTCTTTAACTACTTTTTTAAATTTATTTATTGAAAAAATTTGGACGCTTTCTTGGATCTTATTGTATAGGCGTATACATTGGCCTTTAAACGAGTTCTTTACTTTACTGAGTCTAGTCACTGGTACATCAAGCTTATGCTTATTTCGAGTATTTCTATTGTGGTTGTCACTTTTCTTTTTGAAATTTTCAACCGACTTCCAGAGGAGGTTTACAATTCGTGTGTATGTTTTTTTTTTTTTTTTTGTGTGTATGTTACACGATTACTCCGCCGTTTGTGGATGGATTTTCAAAATTCTTTTTTTGTTGTAAAGGATTGACTCCTGGATTGGTCCCATTGTCATCAAATGGTAGATCTGGTGGTGGGATCCATGAGGAATTGAGAGAAATTCTCAAAATTTATAGGGACACCGATAGTGATTTTGACTTTTTTTGAAGTAACTAGAGCAAATGCTACCAAAAAGTGAAATGTTGTGCCAAGGTATACCCTGGATCCAAAATCACTGAACGGCATTTCTCAGTCTTTGAAGATATACGTTTGAAAATTTCAGCAATGTTTATAAAACTGCAAGCAAATTTCAGTATTAAATAATAATTATCATCACCACAACCATCATAATCACACCATACATTATGATAAATTATGATGATATAGGTATTTTTCATAGTAATTTACACCGATATCGATTTCTTTGAACATTCACAGCTACCAACAATTGAAATGTTATACCAAGGTATCCAGGTATACCAGGGTATCCAGGGATCCAAAAGGGCTGAACAGCACTCCTCAGTCTTTAAATATACACGTTTGAAAATTTAAGTATTGTTTATAAAACTGCAAGCAAATGTCACTATTAAATAATCATCATCACCACCACCATCATCACACCATACACCTTGATATTTTATTGATATCTAGGTGTTTCTCATAGTTTTTTTTACACCGAAATCGATTTCTTTGAACATTCACAGCTACCAAAAGTGAAATATTGTGCCAAGGTATACCCTGGATAAAAAACCACTGAACGGCATTTCTCAGTCTTTAAAGATACACGTTTGGAAATTTCAACGTTGTTTAAAGAACTGCAAGCATATGCCACTTTTAAATAATAATCACCATCACCACCACCACCATCATCATCATCATCATAGCATACAAAATGAAAACATTATGACGATATAGGTATTTTATAGTATTTTACACCGATGTCAATTCCTTTGAACATTCATAGCTACCAAAAAGTAAAATATTGTGCCAAGGTATATCCTGGATCCAAAAAGGCCCAACAGCACTCCTCAGTCCTTAAAGGTACACGTTTGGAAATTTCCGTATTGTTAAAAGAACTGCAAGCAAATGTCACTATTAAATAATCATCATCTCCACAACCATCATCACACCATACATCATGATATTATGTTGATATAGGTATTTCTCATAGTATTTTAAAGTGATATCGATTTGTTTGAACATTCAGATTCAGACCTACTCAAAAGTAAAATGTTGTGCCAAGCTTATATACCTTCCTACTAAAAGTGTTACATTTGGATAATGATAATAAGGATAATGATAACTATGGGATCCACGAGGAATCAAGGAAACTCTTAAAAGCAATGCTTATGATTTTCTAAACATTTTTTTAATTTCCCCGCAACTTTTTCTGTCAATACAATACACAAGATTTATGAAAATTTGTCTAGTAGTTCATGCAATGAATGAACAAGACAAAAGGGGATTATTTTTAACTTCCCGCTAAGAAAATCTAAGATTTTCAAAAAATCGGGAAGATACTGGTTTTACCCCGTTTTGCAAAAATCTAATTCTCATCAGATCTCGACGTTCTGAGGTCACAGGAAGCTTCCCTGACTACCCCCGCGAGGGTGTCACTACAACTTCATGGAGATGTTATATGCATAAGTGGTTAAAATTGACATTGAAAACACATAATTTAAACTATAGAAGACGTTACTCGCTACTTCGTGCGCGCAAAAGGAAATCTTGCGGGAACCGTACATTTTGCCGCCATAAAATTTAGCTTCAGCTGGATGGTAGAATGGTAATTTATACGTTGTTTACGAATTGGATTCGAGTTCAAAACCCGGTCAATAAAAATTTTTGTGATCCTTTTTATTTCTTTTCTCAATTTTATTTATTTTTAAATATTTCATCGTCCTACGAAAACTCCGAACAAAGCTCGGTCTCCCAGGTACTAGTTAATAATATTATAATATCACTGAAAAGAAAAAAATAAAAAATATTTAAAAAAATATAAAAACCGACTTCCAAAGTATAAGCAATAACATTCTTAAAATCACTAAAAAGTATAAAATAATTCTTAATGTCGAAATAGTTCCATTTTAAATTCTGCTAAAATTTTACAATTTTTCTACTCAATCTTCTTATTTTTTAAGTCGGTACCAGCCCAAATAATTGTATAAATCCTTCAATAAAACAGATCATTAATTTTAACATAACTACGTCTTTATATGTATATAAGTACAAATAATATTTTAAAGAACTCACGTTCAAATTGGCTGGTACCGACTTCAAAAATAAGAAGATTGAGTAGAAAAATTGTAAAATTTTAGCAGAATTTAAAATGGAACTATTTCGACATTAAGAATTATTTTATACTTTTTAGTGATTTTAAGAATGTTATTGCTTATACTTTGGAAGTCGGTTTTTATATTTTTTTAAATATTTTTTATGTTTACATTTGGTTTACATTGATAGTTTGAAAAGTTTGTCAATCATTTGTGGGTTTGAATCTCGTTTGATGAAATCACTTTTTTGTTGTGATTGACGCGTTTGACAGAACCAAACTACGCAGTCCCGTTTGATGAACCTTCGAACCCGCCTCAAACGACCGTTCGACCATCTCGGGGTAGCTTCATACGTAAGCTGTGTATGCCATAACGAGTAGGTGAGCGTGCTTATGTGTGTGCCTACAATCTCCCACCTGTGCTGTTGGTGCGGCGGACGATCTCGAGCAGCGCGGCGGCCGAGCAGTAGAGCGTGGACAGCAGCGGCGCGAGGTACATCAGCACCATGTTGAGCAGGAAGTAGGCGAACTCGTGCCGCTCCGTGGGCAGCGAGCCGTACGTCACGCACTGGTAGTAGCCGCGCACGTCGGGGTGCTCCTCCAGGTGGAAGATGAAGGACTGCGGCAGGCTGGCCAGCGCCGCCGCGCCCCACGCGAGAGCCAGCGCGCGCCGCACCCACCGCTCCCAGCGCACGTTCAGCGGCTTCAGGATGGCGTAGTACCTGCGCACGCCCACACAGGGTTCAAACTACTATGATAATAATATCTGTTGAGAGCTATAGAACGTAGAGTTCGTAAATGATTAAAAGTTTAAAAATATAAGGTTCGGTAAAATCAATTACGGATATTTTGTGTCATACTAGAACTTTTTCTTTATATAATATGCCATTTTGCGTTTTGCAGAGAGTCACCCATACATTACATGATTTTTTACTTTGCGTATGACCATTTTTTTTTGCTTAAACGTCTTTACATAAGCAGTGGATCATGTGTCCGAAGTATCCGTAATTGATTTTTGAAGACATTATATATAATATAACTCGACCACGTAAATAATATTTGGAATAAATTAATATAGTCTATGTTACCTTGGCCCTCACCTGGGCCCTTGTTACACATCTATTGACTCATTATATAAGATCGGTTCAGTAGCTTAGACGCAACGTTCTTTTGGCTTTGTTGGTCGGTCGTAGTCAGCAAAAACTTTACCGACGACTTTAAATTTTCTTCCTTCGAGTCAGTTCAAACCGAAATAAGATGATAGACAAGTAAATAAAACGCTCCTACCTGTCCACGGCGATGCAGATGAGGACGAAGGAGCTGAGGTACAGCCCGTAGGTCCGCGCGAACATCATCAGGCGGCACATGGCGTCGCCCGCCAGCCACTGCACCGTGCCCGCCCACGCGATCTCCAGCGGCATCATCAGGAACGTCACCTGCGGCCACCGGGTGGTGCAGATTAATTATAGTAGCTCCCACGCAGACGTCAGTGATGGAATACCGGGCCAGCTACGCAGGAGTTAATTGTAATGCCCAAAAGTGGGCGCATTACACAAGAACACTCTTTCTCGTTACTTTTCGGTGTGAATTGACCGTTATCAGTTAGGAGTCAACGTGCAAAACGTAACACATACTTAGAGTTAGATAATAGTAATTAGTCCCGTGTTATATCGTGTAAGAGTGTTGAAACTCGGCGCAAGAATGATTATTATTAAGTACATACTAAAACTGATTTAAAACGCTAAACTTTTAATGAGTCAAGTCCACAGGGGCGTGCGCTCCTTATAGGCAGAAATGCAGTGCTTTACTTACCATTCACATATATTTTAATAAAACGTTCGTACGTTTTAGATGACTTTAATTAATAGTAAATAAACGAATAAACAAAATATAATAACTTAAAAACGCCTAATATTTTATAATAGCACCTATTAGCAAGCACATTATGTTTGCCAGGCGTATGTTGATGCGACTAATGCCTTGTCGTCTCGCAGGAGATTTGTCCGCATGTGTGTAGTAATTTTAGTGTTCGCAAACGCACACACCTATGAATATCCCAAGGCGCGACGCGTCCGACTCCGGCGGCATGCTATAAACTTCGGCGAAGTTCGGCAGTTGTCGGGCCTCGGAAGTAATCGGGTATATTCGTGGCACGGTGGCCTATAATGCGACTAATTATAATTGACGTAAAATCTTTACTCATGTATGCACATGATGCAATTTTGTTTTAGTAAGGTTTTATTTGTTTAAATATCAGAAATGTGTTTCAATGAAGCCATTTTTTCATGTGAAAACGCATTGTTATTTTTCGTTTGCCATTATATTTAATATTTATAGTTTTCTTAAAAGATTTTTCATTTTAACATTTGGAAGTGTGTACATTTAACAGTTTATTACTGAAGTTCTATAAAAATTGTAGTGATTTGTGTTGAAAACCTGTGTTTATTAAAAATTAAAAATAATAAGTTCTCACAATTGTCATTCAGTGAAAAGATTCAAATTGCGTCTAAAGGTAGGTGTGTACCCGAGTTACAACAATTAAATCAGCAAAAAGGAAATGTAACTCGAAAGTTTCATGTTAAAAGTTATGAAGTTCTGTTAGTTCTGTTGGCATGGTTTCCGACTTAGAAATAGATCCGTCGCTTGGCTGCGGCTATGCTAAAAATCTATAAAAGAAAAAGTTTTTGTGACCGAGTACTCCGCCGCATACCCAGTGTCATAATCCTGTGCACGCCGCTGCAAATCAAGAAAGTTGTCGCGCAACGTACACAAGGACAACGTAACAAATTTTTATTTAGTTTCATATTCAATAAATAAATAGTTTCATATCAAACGCATGGTAGTGTGTGTTGTTGTTATTTTTGTTAATTTTAGTAGTTTTAAAACTCCTAAAATAACAAACCTCTTCATAAACTTTAATTTACCCGCCAAATTTCACACTATGAAGATGATTTATGACTATGACCATTAACTCCATCCAGTCTTACGTTGATGCTTACAAGTACCAGCACAGAGTTCAATAAGCAAGGACACGGCAGGGGCGGGTAGGTACAGTACGAGTTGCGACCACCATGTTCATGTCCCTCGGCAATCTTCGTTTTTCCATGTGTGATAGACGATGTATAAATAACGAAAATTCCCGAAAGATTTTAACAAGTTGCCAGTTGGTTTTACTGTACTTTAATACCCTGAATCAAAGCCTTGGTCTCTCGTAGAGCTACGGCGTAGCATGCTACGTCGTAGACCGCTACGAAGATTGATGGTTTTGGACCCTAAGGCTGCACTAGTCGGTTTATTCTCCATACAAACGCTGTTGGTGATTTACTCTAAAGTCAAACTTTGTAGACCCTAATTTTAGCGTAATATCGATTTATATGACACTTATCTAGGTCGGTATGTGCTTATATTTCTGAAATTTTAAATAGTTTAGAAGATAATAGTCTCAAAACATCGGATTTTTAGCGCAAACGAAGAATAAAAATAAAAAATTAAGCACATACCGACACAGTTGGATTATAATTCAGCAACTGAGATTTTACTTCAGACAAAAATTTTATTTTCTTTTTTCATAAAACACCAACAGCTGAGTGTCGATTTGCGTAATTTGAGGACGCCTTTTCTAAAATACTTTACGAAGCGGTATAAATGTGTGTGCTATAGCTTCTCTTATAAGTATAGATTAATATTTTATGGGTATATTCGTTTTTCCCCGATGTTAGGTGAAATAACAAACATTTTCCCCGCGCGCCGCACTGAGTTCGAGACGTTGACTTCGCACTCTTAAGGATATAATTAATTTAATACATACAGTTGCATATTATTATTATTGAGCTGGAAAAACACTTTACAATGTTTGAATATGCCCTGTGCAGATGTAACCTTCCCCGGTCACAGCGGGCGTTGGTCGCAGTAGTTAGCATAAAACTGCCATTCACGAGATCGTTGTTAACGAGTTGTTTAACGAGTTAACCGTTTATAATTTACATTACCGAGCTGTAAACAGCCGATCGTGATCCTTTATCGACGTAAACACCGAGCGGCGATATAAATGTCCTTTGTTTCGACGACGACCTTTTCCATAGAAGGTATTTGGATTTTTTATTGAAATAAAAATATTTTAGGAGCGAAACTTCTCACACAAGCGTTATAAGTTTTTATTCAATAAATGTGTAGGAGCTTTACACGTCAAACATCAGTTCACATCGGGACGCGACGCGGCGTGCTAATTTTAAGATAGCGATTCAAAATTGAAATTTATTCACTCAAACTCAATTTTTTTATTTCCATGTACTTAGGTTATGATATAACGCTTATAGAATTGTCCTACATGATGCCTACCATCGGTTCGGGAACTAGCCCGGCGAGAAGAACCGGCGTAAGAAACTCGCACTACTCGCACTACGCAATAAGATACATTTAATGAGGGTTTTTCAATTCGTGACATCTGATAGCTTCTTGACACGACAAGGACCGTCGGGCTACCGAGCGCCGCCTGGTGACAGTAAAAGTGTACTTATATGTAGGTGGGGACGCACTAGACTTATTTTGAGGGATAATTGTTAGTTTGCCATTTATTGTAAACTTCACCCAAGATACAAACAAATGTATAAGTAAAGCAATGTTGCTTTCGCCTCTTTTTTTGTAAAGTTGGACAAACCTGTGTGAATTGTGCGGCACCGGGACAGGCTCTGCCTAGTGCAGGGGCATAGCATAAACATCTCTGTATGTAACTTTTTGGAAATAAAAATTTCATTTCATTACATTTCATGTGTATGTAGAGATTGAACACAAGTATTTATTATATTATATTTAGGACTACATGTATAATATGCAGCTTATCTATTGTTTTATTGTTATTAAATCTATATATTATAAGATTATAAGAAATGCGCCTACTTCATTCTCTACCAGCCAACATCACCCTAATGTTGGCTGGTACAGAAAGCAACAAGGCATTAAGCCCGCCTTTGTAAGTACAATTATTGTTGCATAAAGTATAAATAAATAAATAAAAAACAAGAATCGAAAATTCTTATTGACCGTTTTGATACCACTTACGCCACCTGACGACGCTTCATGTGCGACGGTTCTGCCCCCTAGCGACAGACCAAATATTAAAATGCACCGAAAGCGCGGCGCCGCTCTTGTAACGAAACTTGTATTTTCTTCCGTACTGAATAAAGTCCAATTTTAAATAGCTATCTTAAAAACACAGCGCCGCGTCTCGCGTCTCGGTGTGTGCCGACCCCTAAAGCTCTCGTAGCGACGACGTATTGTTGAGAAGAGGACGTGGAGTATTATTAAGTATTATCTTTATCAAGTTTCAGCTAAGCTTGCTTAAAGATATTTGACAAGTTTTAACTTTGTTATAATTCTGAGATTTAAATTCTAGTGGACGGTACGCAAGCTAATATCTAGCTTGTTAAAGTAATTTTAGGCTACTAAGTACTAAGTTCCACTTGCGCATATCATGTTATCAATCTCATTATTTGTATTTATGAAAGGGAAGACATGATACTTTCTTCTGCGCAAATGGGCCTAAGTAAAGTTACAATCGTTACACGCGAGTTGTGTAATTCGTAACGTACATTGTGTCTACACACTACCGTTTTCACCGCGTTGATTTACTCCGCGTGGTGGAAGCCGACACCTGCACCGGCGAGTTTGGTGTATGCACCTGCCACCTACATCCACCATGAGATTAGCAACCTTGGTTATATATTATACTATCTAGTGACCAGCCACTATATAAAGACAATTTTGGCAAAGTGATAACTGATACAGAATTAATTACATGAAATAGAAAATTTCTATAATTTTTTGGAAGATTTGCGTAAAGTAATAAAACTGCACGACCACAGCCTCACACACTCACCATGAGGTCCGCGATGGCCAGGTGCATGAGCAGCACGTCGAGGCGCGAGGCGCGGCGCGCGCGGCGGCGGCGCACCAGCTGCGCCAGCACCGTGAGGTTGCCGGCGGCCGACAGCACCAGCAGCGCGCTGTACACGGTCACCGACACCAGGTGGCCGCGGTTGAAGCGCATGTCCAGCGGCAGCTCGTCGGCCACCGGGTGCGACCAGTTGCGCTGCGACGCGCCGCCCGGCCCCGACACCTTCTCGTCCATGCTACTGCCGCGCGGCTGCCGCTGCAGTGCCGGCGCGCCCCGACCGCAGGCGCCCCGCGACCATCCTCGACGGGGGACTGGAATGAAAAGTGGCGTAAGACAAATATTCAAATATAACTGGATATGCGAGTACATTTTACTCTAAAGGTTTTATCTACCTTGTCTGTCACTTCATGAAATAGGTATTTAAGGGTGCTGCCTCGAATTTCGCGGTAAGCGGCGCGGTGGCAGCCCGGCGGCAGCGCGGCGGCGGCGGCGCGGCTGCGTGTATTGCTGACAAGCGGTGACTATGGATCCCGCGTGCGCGCGTCGCCGCTGCTGTCGCTGCCCGCCGCCGCACCGCGCCGCGTAATTCGAGGCAGCGGCTTTAAGTTTTAAAGTTCTATCTCTAGTAAAAGTATCTTACATAAAAGTAGATCTTTAACGGCTGGGTAGACGACTGACGTATTTACTACAGTAATTAATATTCATTATTCAGTTTGTGACATTTGGCTCAAATTAACTCAACGCTATCGCTTACGATCACACGGCCAATAACGTGCAGTTTATTGCCCGACTAGAGCTTCGTAAGCTCATTGAAATTACGAGCTTTACGATCGAAAGCTCGTCGAATCGGATTGAAATGGGCGCCTTTTTATCTCAAACATTCGTCGGGAGCTTTACCGTCTGCGGGCGCCTTTATCTACGCTCACAGGATTTTAATTAACAGAATTCGGTTCCGCTTGATGGTGTGACCACCCGAGCGTCGATTCCGCTCGGAGTTTAAACCACTCGAGCGGTTGATTAAGCCTCGGACTACATTACCCGAAATCTCTCCGGACAGAAAAAATACAGCGCTGGAAATATAGAAGATATAAAATGTCTCTGAAAATCGATTACGGATACTTCGGGTACATGATCCACTGCTTATGTAAAGACGTTTAGGCAAAAAATAATTGTCATACTCAAAGTATATCATCTTATGTATGGGTGAGTCTCCGCAAAACACAAACTCGCCCATATATAAGGTTCGGTAAAATCAACTACGGATATTTTGGGCATACGATCTGCTGCTTATGTAAAGACGTTTAAGCAGAAAAATAATTGTCATACACAAAAAAATTTTTTTTCTTTATATGGGCGAGTTTGCGTTTTGCGGAGAGTCACCCATACAAGAGATGATTTTTTACTTTGAGTATGACTATTATTTTTTTGCCTTAACGTCTTTACATAAGCAGTGGATCATGTGCCCGAAGTATCCGTAGTTGATTTTCGGAGACCTTATATATTTTTTTTCTAGTATGACAATAATTTTTCTGCTTAAACGTCTGTTCATATAAGAAAGAGATCATATGCTCAAAATATTATATTATGTAGTCCCAGTGTAAGGTCGGACTCCGGAAAGTCGGAAAAAATTCAGAGCGCTGAAAATATAACTCTCCGCTAATATAATAAGCTGAAAATGGAACAAACGAGTGTCAAGTCAAATATCAGTGTCAAATCTGACAACTCGACATTTGTGTGTTCGATTATCAGCTCTATTGTATTAGCAGATTCTATTTTCAGTGCTCTGAATTTTCTCCGGCCTTCCGGATTCCGGACAACACAGTCCCGGCCTGAGCGTTTCGAGCGATGCTTATATAATTGCCTGGTATTGACGGACCACTTCACGGTGCTCCTTGAGATGGTTTAACGAAGGCTTTCACTGAAGAATATTTACTTTGATTTCAATTCATTTTACATTTTAAAAGCCCATTTAGGAAAGATATACCAAGTACCTAAAAATGTCTAATGTGTATTTCTTCTACATTCAGGTCGGTTTCTACTAGTTTCAGAAAGCTGATAAAATTTTCTCTAAAACTTTATTTTAAACTCTCTAACTTCTATAGTTTTGATAAATCCTCCTTTTTAAAAACACCTTCTTTTGCCGGGCAGTGTAGTGGTACTATATTACATTTTATACGTATTTTTATATTATTACTCGTAGAACCAACATACCAGTTTAATGACATGTTATAAAAGTATCACACCAAAGGATGGTGTCATGAGTCATCACGGTTATCATCATGTGTATTATACGACCCAATACAGTTCCACACGCATCACGGGTTCACGTTTCTTATCTAATAGAGCTCGGATCAAGGAAACGTGAAATCGATCGGATATAAATTTAAATGCTATTTATAGATCTCGGCCTTCGCCCCCGGGACTACGGTCTCGGGCTTCGCCCGTTGTATAATGGCGTAGTATTTGCCGTATGCAAATGTGAGTCTGGAGCCGTTATGAGATACTTATCGTAATTGTTTCTGATTTATCGCTCGACGGAGATTTCAGCTGTTATTGCCGCTCGTTTAAATTCGAAGATGATATTAAAATGTAATTGGAGTTATTGTAAATTGTAATTTTGTCGGTAAGCTGTCGAGCAAAGTGAGGTTCATTAATTTAAATGTCGGAAATTATTCAGATTCGAGATGTTTTGCTACGATACCTCTCGTTGTTTATTTCTCTGTAGTCCCTATTATATTATGACATAGACTTATATTTTATAGACGAGGCATGTCGAGGCAAAGTGTCTACATTTAGAATTCCCCACTTTTGGGGTTATTTGGAGCAGTCGAGGTTTGACGTTTGTCATTATAAAGGTGGCACCACACGTTACGCGGCAGCGGACTTATTCTTAAATAAGTAATTGGAATTTGGTAGTTCAAGCTCTGGATTAACACATACTTTTTTATCCCGAAAAAGTACAGTGTTCCCTTGGGATACTGTATTTACGCGGGTGCAACCGCGGGCATAAGCTAGTCATTCTAATAAACTAAAGTAGAAAGATAACTGTAGATATTTGATGACTAGTGCTTGGGGTTTCACGGCACACGGCACACCACGAGGAAGTGAATACTCTTCGTAGTATGATTGGCGTAATTGAGATAAAATGCGAAACACATTTCACATGAGTCATCCAAAATAATAATAATAAATTCTTTATTGACACAAAGGAGGTTTACGTAATATCTGAAGTCCCTGACCCCTGCACTAGTGTAAACTGTATTGCAGAGGCCAGTGTCCTCGCCCATGAAGATACAGTTTATATGCCAATATAGATTTAAATAATAAAAAGAAAATAGAAAAGTGACTTATCAATTATTAACATTTTAGAGAAGATCTTAGAGTTCGCTTAATTTAGAGTAGGTAAAAACAGTGAAGTAAGTAGAGCTTACTCTACTTATACAATGAACGTGTGCTGGGGTAAGAAGTTACGTTTCCTTTAATGTGTTACCCCCGAATTTAATGAGAGCCGAGCACATGTCACGTAACATTCGGTTGGCGACATTCAATTAATACCGCGTTACTTCCACTCGAGCCGGTTAATTGAAGCTAGTTCAGTACCTACAGTTTACACCCGCACTACCCCACTACCTCCCCCTGCCCATCAAAATCCCCGGTTACGCTGTAAATTCCGTAAAACCCCACATCCCACACTACCCCGCGTTACTCCATAGTCCACAAGATCCCGCACTAACCCAAACGATCCCGCAAAATTCTGCAATGTTCTATAATTCGGACTACACGCAAATTAAAATAGATGATTCCATTTAATGTGTTCAATTAATTATTATACTTCGAGTCATTAGAACTCTTAGTACACATTACACGGGGAGGTCCGCGCAAACGGGCTACCGACCACCGTGAACGGGTTTTTAAATTCGTGACATCTGACAGCTTGACACGACAAGGACCGTCGGGCTACCAAGTTCCGCCTGGTGACAAAAAAAGAATACGAAAATTCTTATTGAACGTTTTTGATACCACTTACGCCACCAGATGACGCTTTGTGTGCGTTGGGTCTGCCCCTTAATGGCAGAAAAAATATCAAACCCACCTGGGTATTTGCCTACACGTAAAAAATAGTTTTGTAAAAAACATTTATTAATAATTAAATATTACAACTTGATAAAAGTAAAAAGAATTTATATTTTAAGTGTAGTTATGTAATTAGGAGCATTTTAAAGGAAAAAGAAGTTGGATAATTTTTACAACATTAGTATAAAAACCTACATAATGAGTTTACTTACATCAAATACAAAAATATTTGTAGCAACATAAATGCGCAATCTTCGGAGAATTTTGTGCATATTATATGGCCATACAGTACGTAGCAATATTAGTAGCGTGTGACGTCATATGCTTGTTCATATGACTTTTGTATATGTATGAAAAACGACGATTCCCACTAAGAACTTGGTTGTAAGTATACATTTACTGTTTTATAAATTTTTGCCATCTCGCAGAGGGCTGGCGAGGGTCCACCCCCTTGCCTCCTTACCTTGTGGCGAAATCCGATCCCTCGCAGTTAGTGGTCGATATTATTGTAAAACGATTATTTGACGATGTCGCCATCACACGTGTGGTATAGCCGGTCACGTTAACTCAAAATGTATGAAAATTGTGTGGCGGCAGCAAGCCGCAGTCGCCCGTTTGCGCCGACTTCATGTTATGCACGGTAAATAGTGGTATCGCCGAAATGGCAATAAATCATCAGATTATATTAAACCCCTGACACGGCCGCAAATAGACGCGTGATGTATTTGTCTGTGGAATCTAACGGGGATATAGAGTCTACAGATCTATTCCTACTACTGTTATAATGTCAAAGTTCGTGTGGATGGATGAATGTTTTGTGACTCTTTCACGCAAAACTACTGAAAGGATCTTGATGAAATTGGGTATGGTAGTGGTTTAGACTCTGGATTAACACATAGGGGGATACTATATTCCCGTGGGATACTATATTTACGCGGGCGGAGCCGCAAGAAAAAACTAGTACTTAATACTTACGCAATTTGAAAATTGATGTGAAAAAATACGAGCCTATATCTAAAACTCATGTTCCTTGTCTTAAGGTTTTTATCGAGCCCTTAATTGGTAAAGTATGAATTTAGCGAGCTGGTTTTTAAGGTAGCTTCGTAAATCAGTGTAAAGTTCAGGATTCTGTTACGAGCAGTGTTCGTTTGTTTTCGGTTGGGCTTAGAGAGCGCGTTTGGGGTGCTGCTGTAATTTTTGAGATTACGTTATAGCATTTTAATTCAGAGCCTAAACTACCTGAAATATCAAATTTAATCGAAATTCATTCAGCAGTTTTTGCGTGAAAGATCGATCATACATCGATCTATCCATACATTCATCTATCCATCAATAGGCATGTTGCCGAAAAAAATTTTTTTCGTCTATTCGATGTTAGACAACATGTTAATAAACAATCCAGAACCCATTTTTGTATATTATCTGAAAAAATAACGTAGATACAAACCATTGAAATTTCCAATATGAAAGAGAGCGATATATCGGCCTGTGACGTCACAACCTGCTACCGCCATACATTTGTCATGACAAAATGTATGGCGGTAGCAGGTTGTGACGTCACGAATCGTTTTGCGAGAAAGAGATGGACAATATTTTTTATTTGCTTATATTTTTAATCCCGTCACTCTAAATACCTATTTCTTTTAGATTTATGTATCTTTAATCAACAATTTTAAAATTTAATTTATAAAACTGTGATATTCCACACTAGGCAACATCCCTATCCTCAAAACCTTTAACATTTATAATAGTAGGATTCAATATTGTTATCTCTTTTTGTATTTTCATCACTCCATTTGGACTTTCACCCTGTGTAAATATATTAAGTGAATATGTATTACAGAAGTATGTAAGGAGTTCTTAGACCCCTTACTAATAAACGCTGTATAAGCTTTGAATAGTTATACAGTGTTTTGTTCACGTCACACAAGTGACATTTTTAATTCGATTGAAGAAGACCTCTCTGGTTATTCAAAGCTTCTACAGCGTTTATTAGTTAGGGGGTTAGAGACGAGATCAATGTCTGCGGCGCGTGCTGTTGCAGCGACTGTGCGTATTACTGTGTAGTTTGAACTCTGTATTGAACCGATTATATTAGCGCTAAATACTTTTCAGAACATTAAGTTCTTCTTGTTGAGAAATGAGTAATAACCCGCATCTCTCGCATACTCGTTATGAGAGGTTACACCAGGCTTATCTACAAAACGTCAACTAATTGAGTTATTAACTCGTATACTTAATACCTAAATTAAAAACTTTTATCAGTTAAATGGTAACACACAGTTTTGTGTTTATATTAAACGAATTGGTAATTACACTTAAATATATGTTTCGCCTAAATCACAGCTAAAAAGTGGTTTTACCCTCAAAATTTAAAGCATAAAAAACAGGCAAAGGGCCATAAATAATAGGCCAATAAATGCAAACGTCGAAATATAAAAGTGATTTGAGATAAAACCAATCAATTTCCAATTAGGAGATTGACTACCACCTGTGACCTGCCCGCCGCAAAATCACAGTTGAAATAAATTTGGGGAAATTATATAATTATGTATAAGTACGAAATATTTACATTGACAATACAGGGTGTATTTTATCCGAATGGGATATAATTTAACTAACATTACATACATGAGGTATTTAGCTACATTATGTAACGACAGTATGCATGACTAAACATTTTCATAACTTACAGAAAAATAACTAGAATAACAATAATTCTTGACAACTCACTACACATGGACACATGGAGAAATGGCTTATTGGTCTATGGTAGTACCTATAGTAAAGATGCACTTAAAGTCATACAGTCCGTACGTATCTAACACGTAGTCTGGTAGCATTTCCTTCGCTTCAAAACTCAAGAACCACACTGTAAAGTGTAAAGAGTTCCTATCAAAACGAGGTTATGAACAAAAATTCTCTTTGTATTCTTTTTCTCTACATGGTAAATAATTAAAATACAAATTGGTAAGTATACCAATTTGTATTTTAATACACATAGTAATGTGTTCTTTAACGTTTAGATTAAATCGCATCATAATTGTTTACACCGAACATCTCATGCCCTGGCCCTGGCCTGACCCATGGGTCAAGCCAGGCCACCTTGGCTACCGGCAAGACGTAGACGGTGGGGAGTGGGGAGTGGGGAGTGGGGAGTGGCCACTTCGTGTCGGCCGTCGGTCGCCCCGCGCCCGTCTCGCGGCAATTAAAACAATTGTGGAGTGTGGACACCCCGCTGGTGGTCTGCTAGGTCGATAGGCGACTGTTTCATGGCAAGCTTTAGCTATATATATATTTAGGTACCAGACACCTAAACCTTGTCATGAAACAGTTGTTTGGGGGCCTTTGAACGCGGCTCTGCCAGAGTCTTAACAATATGCATTTATATGTCAATAAATGAATTGAATTGAAAAAATGTAATAACATATAATATTAATCGTAAAAATAAGAAAAAAGTTGTATCTTACTATCAAACAACTTTAAAGATGAAATCGACTATTAGCCTCGGAGTATATGCTCCGGAATCCGAAACGCCGATGAAAATTCAGAGCACTGAAAATACAATAGAGTTGAAAATGGAATTTTCGAGTGTCGAGCTGTGATATTGACATTTGACTCGACACTCGTGTGGTCGATTTTTTAGACTATTCGGAGTTATTATACCTAAGAGGGAGAGAGAGTGAGGTCGACATATAGGTCCTGTCAGAGGTACTATGAACGATACCTATATAGTAACTGTTGTATCTAATACCTCTGAAACTTTTCATCGGCAGCTACAGCTGTAGCTACCGATGTAAAGTTTGATGATGAAGATGAAAAGGCATTTACACGTAACTACGTGTCAAAGCCAAATACCTTGAATATTTTAAAAAACATTTTTGTGAACCGTTTTGTGTGGACTTACCGTAAAGACAGAATTAGGGCTCCCTAATAACATAATACTCTTGAACGTAAACATTTTGTTCCCTTTTTATCATCTGTCCCTTATTATAACGTAACGTGCGTACCGGCCCAGGCGAATATCGTTTGAATACATTATAATCTTTTTTCCCCACAATATTCGTATGTAATAATCTAATATTATATCATTGTGTAATATTATGTTGTTAAGTTTTCGATATGCGAATAGGCGTCGATGTAATATTTGTGTCTGTCAGTACCGAGAAAAAATTTCATTGATTGATCGTAATAATTCGTATCACATAATCGTATATTGTTAGATTATTAGAGGTAGATTGCTCTTGGTGAAATTAATTGATCTTAATTTCAACAAAGGTTGTTAGTTAGGTTGTTCTATTGTCTAAATATCATGCCTGAACCTCAATTCTCGTATTTAAAGTAACAATTTAAACAGTCAATTTTACTTTGTTTGGATTGAAAGTGTAGCGTCATGTTACCGTGAACGGATTTTATGACGTTTCGACCAATCAGAGCGCGTTTCAACATTCACGTTGGTTTAACGTTAATAAAAACACCTATTGGGAGTATAAGCGTACCGGGACTTGATTGTAATTGTATTAATACTGGCTTTATTTAGCAGAATTGCCCCTCAGATCTTTCATTAATACAAGGAACGAAGAGATAATATGATATGTGATCAAAGATTGTCAAATTGGCACTAAAGACAAAATCCACTAAACACGTTTCAAGAAATTATACATCGCATCGCATTCGCCGCGACAAGCACAAGTCAAAGCGCAACATATTCTTTGCATTCAACCAGAGGGGCAATTCTGCTAAATAAAGCCAGCATTAATACAATTACAATCAAGTCCCGATACGCTTATACTCCCAATAGGTGTTTTTATGAACGTTAAACCAACGTGAAACGCGCTCTGATTGGTCGAAACGTCATAAAATCCGTTCATCGTAACATGACGCTACACTTTCAAACCAAACAAAGTAAAATTGACTGTTTAAATTATCTACTTTAAATACGAGAATTCAGGTTCAGGTTTAACACCTCGACTCGTGGATATGTGTTCATCGAAATTATTTCATTAGTTAACTATTCACTTGCCGATTACAACACGCGCTAGTCTCGTAGTCAATGTAACACGTAAATAGTCAATATAAAAAGTCTACATTGGAATTTAGTTCCACCAAACTATTTTGTAATCCCACCGGCGTGTATGAGTTATCCGGTTTCAGTAAATTTGAATACCAAACTGTTAAATATTCATCTACCGATGATTGCACGGCCGGAGAAAAGCTATTCGAAAGATATTTTGTGATTTTTCTAGCGACCACGTCAAATTGACGTCACGTCACCTGCAGTAGGATAATGAGACACGGCGATCTGTCCCCTGTCCTCTGTCTCCTGTCCTCCGACCTCCGTCCTCTGCCTCCAGACGTCCCTCATTCCTAATGACTTTCACAAAGAAACGGCAACTTTGAAACTTCAGTGTTTTAAAATTACAAATCCGAAATTAGAAAACGTTAGGTCACTCGCTCCTCGAATGTTTAATGTTAAAATATATTATTCTGTCCCGGGCTATTGTGAGAAAACAAATTGCAAAAGTCAATAAATATAATGAGACATTTATCCCCGGGCCGCGACAGACGGTCGACCACAATACCACAGTCCACAATACCACAATACTGTTGTCTTGAGCACCGTGGAATATTAATACACCGTTATATTTTAATTTCAAAATGTTCACCGATATAACATCCTCGATGGTAATTAGTAAAGTATGATCATATACTTGCCCACGTGCTGCTAGATAATCTTTTCAACAATTCATGTGTTTGAGGGAAAATAATTCTTTATCACAAGCACATTGAGTTCTTTACTCAGTTCAGACCCAAATTAATCTAAACGTAAACAAAAAGCTTACATTCCACCAAATTATAGTGTCCTTGGATTTTTAAAAATTGGAAATTTCAATGAAACCGTTCATTTTGCCACTATAAAAAGTAGCCTATTTTCTTCCCCGTGGTCTACTCTATATCTATGCCAAATTTCATCAAAATCGGTCCAGTAGTTTCGGAGCCTATTCAATGAAAACAAATAAATAAATCTTTCCTATTTATAATATTAGTATATTACAATACATAATATATCATATACCTATGTACAATACATGGGCACCGATATACTCTGTTCAGATGGAATTGAAGTGCTAAGAATGCGACGAATCGTTTTGACCATTTATTATTATAATAATTAGGTATTATAACAGTATTATTTCACTTTCAAAAAAGATCTTTCAATAATTAGGTAGGTAAGCCTTTTTTCTCTGAAAGTCGTGTTAGGTACAATAAATAATTCCACAAAATTCCAAGAACACAAATCCAGTGTAAACATTGTTCAATAACAATGAAAAACACAGACGTGGCACAATGTCACACTCACACCATGGGGTCGCGGCGGTAGGAGAGGGGGGAGCGAGGGGGGGTCGTTAGTGCTATCAGATCTGCTGTCACCAACTCACCACACTCACCGAGACATAACGAACATGTTGGCGGTCAGAGCTCCGCACGTGGAGTGCACACGAGTGACCTTTTGACTTTTCAAGCTTTTCACTTATCACTAAAAACTAACGTTCAATTGCGGACGTTTTAGGTTTACTAATATGTTATAGTGGTTTCTTTCTAAGGTAGAATAGACAAAATGGCAGATTGATAAAGGAAATCAGCCATTTTGTCTCTTACGATCTGTCAGTATATCTATTAGTGTGTTAGCTAGCTGTTGCCCGCGGCTCCGCCCGCGTAAATACTGTATTTTTTCGGGATAAAAAGTAGCCTATGTTTTAATCCTGAGCCTAACTACTAAGATACTAAATTTCACCGAAATCTGTTCCGTAGTTTTTGCGTGAAAGAGTAACAAACATCCATCCATACATCCATACATCCTCACAAACCTTCACATTTATAATATTAGTAGGACTATACGTCATGTTCAGTGGCCGGTCAGCTCCAGAGCAGGTGTATGTTTCGATCTTATTACTATGGCAATACGGTTTAAAAGTGATACACCCGGTTTAGAAGCGACCCCAACTAACATTTTAGCGCTAAGGGAAACCTATTTTGATACTTAAAGTATTATTAAACGACATAATATATGAGCTCCGACAATAGCTTTAGACTCTACTGTGGCATTAGGAATAAATAATTAAAGTTTCAAGAGGCATAATAGAAATAAAGGAAAAATATATAACTTAAGGTGCTAGCTTGGAGTTTGTCAGAACTTTTGTATAACTTACTCTTAAATCTTTAGGAAACGTAAAACACTAAAACCAATTGTAAGGTGACGCTAATACTTACAAACGGTTAAAGTTCTTAAATGGAGTTAGTAATATACCTTGTACCACCTAACGAGTTCTATGGAGCCCTAAGAGTTAAAAGAAAGTTATTGTAGTGATAACTATAGATATTATAGAGCTATAGAAGTTAAAGAAGTGATAACTATAGGTATTATAGAGCTAGATGCTGCAAGCGTCAGAAACCACCTTTAAATCATTACAGGTTGTATAATAGGATTTACTCCCACATTATAAAACTTCAAGTGGCAAACCTAGCTATAGTTTTTTTAACACTGCGTTAGGAATAAAAGAGTTATCAGGAATCTTAGGTAATGTAGAATTAACGCCATTAAATAAACATAACCTATAAAATTTTAAAAGTAAATATAAGGTCAAAATATTATTTTCCGACTTATTGATTTACATTATTTACTGTTTTCAATTAAAATATACATAGACGTACTGAGAATTGTTATTTACAACCACAACTAAAATAAAAAATGCCGTGGCAGTGATTTATTTTACCTAATAATATGAAATGTTGTTTATTTTTGAGGCGCTTCAATATTGAGATGAAAACTAGTATATATTATCACAGAATACTTATCACCGCAGTGAGAATTCATAATTATGAAACTGATAATGTATAAAATTATTAATTGATGTCGGCTATGATTGTCGCCCATGAATATGCGCACTGCTATTATATTTTATCATTTTTGACGGCAATAGAAACTTAAAGTTAAAAAAAAAAAATTTGGGTGATGTTTATTACTACTTATTATGCACAATATACAATCGAGCTATAAATAGTATCGTAGGAGCACTCATATGTTGTTAAAAAAGTTAATTGAGTGAATTTTATAAATTATTTATTACTAAAGGGTGCAGTTGTAACCTGTGTATAGCCTATAATACACCTAAAATGGTGAATACAACTTCAATAGCACTATTGTAACTCTTTATTCCCACCTTTTTATCATTTTTCTACAACTATTATGTCACTTTAAGATCTAAAATTGTGGGCCCAATCCAGGGTTATAAGATAGTTATAGCGCGCTATACCACTAGTTGTTAGACCTTTTATAGAACCTTAGGTTTTTAAGTTTCTCTTAAGTAGCTCTGAAGACGCCAAAGACTTCAATTGTTACTGCTTCTAATATAAGCCATTTGTTGCTGTATTTGTGCACTGTTATGGCATTGGGTAAGGTCGGTTCGAACCTTCGCGCCCAAGAAGCTACCGCGACTCTAGCGCCACCAGCGGCATTCGCCGGAATCGGCGCACGCGCGGGGCTCGCTCGCGCCATCATTGACTCTCGTCCATGCGCTTCGCGAAGGCGCCCGCTCTCGCACCCGCTACCGCTCCCGCTACCGCTCCCGCTACCGCGCCCGCATCCGCTATCGCTTCGGCTACCGCTCGTACTACATATAATATATTGTGAGCTGAGACCGCAGAAAACCTAAGGTAAGAACTACTTCCCATGTCTTAATTGTACTTTTACTGGAACATTTGGCATTTTTAAAGTAACAATTTCCTATACTTAAAACTTTTATACAGTCCACTTAAACCCGCACAAACCATTTTGGTCCTTCGAGCCGGATTTGTTCTTAATTTGTATGTTATTTACCGCGTTTTAAATAAATTTATCCGCTTTTTCTCGTGTAATTTGTGTAAAACAAAAATGGCCGACGAACGGAACCTAAAACTAGTTGAAAATAAAGCCGCAGCGTATTTTGAACGTATGCAATCCATTTTTGATTCGATTCCAATATCGACCGCGCCCACTAGAAGTTCGCAAGAATTTTTGACTAAATGTGTAACTATAGATAATATCCGCGCCGAGTTTATTTCCGCAATTAATAATAAAAATGAGTTAACTTTAACTCTTAATCCTAAAGCGTCGCCTGATTTTCAACAAATTTTCGCATTTGATGACTTGTACAATCGAGTCAAAATTGAAATAGCCAACCGCTCCGCTATAAAACAAAACGAAAGCGATTTAAATTCGAATTGTAACTATGATAACGACAATAATTCTAGAATTAGATTACCGCGATTAGAATTACCTTCATTTAATGGGGACATTCAAAATTGGCCTATTTTTAATGAAAATTTCCGCAACATTATACATCATAATAATACTTTGTCAGAATCAGAGAAAATGCAATATTTGCTCGGTAGGTTGACAGGGCACGCGCTCGACTTAAGTAAAGGTATTTTACCTACGGGCGATAATTATTCAATATTATGGTCCGCGCTTTGTGACAAATATAACGATCAACGCTCACTTGCAGTTTCTTATTTCAACCAACTTCTTAAATTACCAGTAATAAATACCGCAACTCCGGCCGCTTTGGAGGGTTTTGTAGATAAATACTCGACGCTCGTTTCCGCTTTAAAACAAATCGATATTAAAGATTTGGCTGAGTTCATGTTTGTTCATTTAGGATTGAGATCGTTGGATTTGGAAACCGTTAAGTGTTTTGAAATGTATATCAGGGAAAACAAAGAATTTCCAACTTCATCTGAATTAATTAAATTTATTAGAGACCAGTATCGCGTTCTAAATCGTACAAATATTAATAATATTATAAAGTCTTCGAGCTCCCACAATAATAATAATACTAATTCATACAAAACTCGCGCCGCGACACAGAACAAAACGTTTAAGACATTCGTCAACGTTGAAAGTAGGTACAATACGCCGCCTCCACCCGCCACTAATGAAACCAAATTATTAAATTGTACATGTTGTAATGCTGATAAACACCAGTTATATCAATGTCCTAAATTTACGTCATTAAATCCCTTTGAACGTTACACGTACGCGAAAAATAATAAATTATGCTTTAATTGCCTTAGCCATCGTCACGTTATAGCAGATTGCAAGTCTACTAACCGCTGTCGCTTCTGTACGCGTAATCATCACTCGCTTATACATTTTTCGGATTCTACGAAACAAGCTTTCGCTTCTACAAAGACTCACGCTAAAAATCATAACAATTTCAATACGCCCGCAAAACTTAATTATAACCGCAATGATAAACATGTCGCAATGTTTTCCCGCGCTCCCGCTGTCTCGAGCGACCGCTCCCCCGCGCACGCTAGCTCAGATGCCTACTCTCCCGCTCCCCGCGTAAACGCCCTCAACTATTGTTCACCCGCACACACCCCCGCTCCCGCTTCTTGTAAAGAACACGATTCCCGCGCATACGCACAGGCCGCGCACACTGCAGTAGGGCTCTGCCCCACGCAGTCCCCGCCCGCGCACACGTTTACTTCTGTCACAGAAGACGTGCAACAAAATAATTTCGTTCCCGCAAGAGAAAATCAAAATATTTCGCTTTGTGTTACAAATACTCACTCGGAGGTCATTGACCCTTCGCGTAGCGCCAATAAGTTTCACACTGTACTATTAGGCACCGCGGTGTGTTACGCGCAACAGTTTGACACGAAAAAATTAATACCTATTCGTGTTTTAATAGACTCTGGTTCTATGAAAGATATAATTACGCGTGAATGTTGTGATCGCTTAAATTTGCCGCTTTTTTCCGCTCAAAACGCTCAAGTTTCTGGTTTGGGTGATATTGTTAATATAAACCGCATGGGTTAACGCATTTAAAATTAATTTCCCGCTTAAATGATACAGTTCGGTTTGATATACAGCCGTACGTTGTTGATCGGATTACTAGTGAATTACCCTCATGTAAGATTGATATTTCTTCGCTATCTTATTTAAAGGATTTGCCGCTGGCAGATAATTATTATTACCAACCCGGGTCGATTGATATGATTCTAGGTTGTGAAATATTTGCTCGCATATTGTTGCAACGTAAGTTTTCTCGCGGTTCAAATGAACCTATCGCCTTAGAGACTTCGCTCGGATACTTAATTTTAGGTAACGCTCCGTCTGCGACATCTGACGAACGCGCTCAAACTTTCTTTTGTAATTTCAACTGTACCTTTGAAAATTGTATTTCCCGCTTTTTTGATGCGGAAGAATTGCCTAGTGAAAATTATTTAACTCCCGCAGAACAGGAATGTGAAAATATTTTCGAACAAATTACGTCGCGCGATAATAGTGGCCGTTATTCAGTAGCTCTTCCATTCAAAGGAGATCCCATGTCACTCGGAGATTCTAGACATATAGCCGAACGCCGTTTTTTGTCTCTCGAACGCCGTTTGTCAGTAAATCCTGTAGTTAAACTCGAGTACGATAAAATAATAAATGAATATATAGAAAAAGGATATATTTCACTTGTAAACGATAACACGCTTAATTCAAATCAATATTATGTAATTCCGCATCACGCTGTAGTCAGAGGAGATAAATTAACGACTAAAGTTCGAATGGTTTTAAACGCTAGTATGAAAACATCCTCAGGTATTTCGTTAAATGATATTTTACACACGGGAAAAAATTTACAATCGGATTTGTTTCGAATTATTTTAAGTTTCCGCTTGTTTCCGGTCGCTGTAAGCGCTGATATTCGCCAAATGTTTTTACAGGTGACAGTTAAAGAGTCCTTTCGACAGTATCAAAGAATTTTTTATAGATTTAACTCTAATGAGCCTATTCAATTATATGAGTTTAATAGAGTAACTTTTGGTATGACATGTAGTCCATACTTAGCTATGCGCGTAATACGTCAACTTATGAACGATGAACGTTCACGATTTCCTATAGCCGTAGCCGCCTTGGAAAAGGACGCCATCTATACCGATGATGTTGCCTTGAGTTTTAGTAACACCGCCGAAGCTATAACAGCGTCAAAACAGCTGATTGATTTGTTCGCCGCCGGCGGATTTGACTTAGTCAAATTCGCTAGTAATTCATCAGAATTTCTTAGTGCTATGCCTTCTGAGGCTCAAGTAACGGATTTAGTTGATATAGGGTCAGACGAAAACCTTAAAATATTAGGCCTACAGTGGTCACCCGCCTCAGATAGTTTTTGTTTTCGCGTTACGGATGCTGACCGTAAGTGTACTAAACGTAATATTCTTTCATTTGTGGCTAGGATTTGGGACTTGATGGGATTCGTAGCTCCTGTCACACTTTCAGCCAAATTAATTATTAAATCGCTATGGGAAAGTCAAGTAGAATGGGATGACCCGCCTCCCGCAAATATAACTTCTTTATGGAACATATTCGTAAAAGAGCTACCGTGTTTACAGAAAATTATGATTCCGCGATTTGTAGGTATTCAACCGCATGTAATTCTCACCATTTTCGGCTGCGCCGACGCAAGCGAGCGCGCTTACGGTGGTGTAGTGTATCTTCATGTTTATTGTAACGAGACTTGCCAGTCTATGGTTAGTTTACTGTGTGCTAAATCACGAGTAGCACCGTCCAAAACGAAAATCACGCTCGCTAGATTAGAATTAAATGCCGCTTTAATGTTATCTAAATTAATAAATATTGTTCAAGATACCTATCGCAGTCGCTGTAACGTACATAATACCTTCGCTTTTTCTGATAGTACGGTCACGTTAGCCTGGATTAATTCAACACCTGCACGCTGGCAAACTTATGTAGCAAATAGAGTGGCCCGACTTCAAGAAAATATCAACCCGCAAATTTTTTATCATATTAAAGGTATCGAGAACCCCGCGGACTGTTTGTCCAGAGGTTTGACCCCAAATCAGTTAGTGAATCATCCTTTATATTATACTGGACCGCCTTTCGCTCGTCTACCTGTTACGGAATGGCCGCTTAAAAAATTCGATTCTCGCAGTTACACCGACCCACCTGAAATTAAAATTAACGTACTAAATACTAATGTAGTCGAACGTGTATACCCGCCTTTATATGAATTGGCTACACGCGTTTCCTCGTGGCAAAAACTCCTTCGCATAGTCATTCTAGTTTTTCGATTTATAAAGAAACTCCCTCGTAAGTTTGAAATTCAACATTTAAATTATGCAGAGTTAGCAGTTTTACGCGACGTACAAAATGTTCATTTTTCCGAGGAATTTAAACTTATTTCTTCAAATAATAATTTACCTAAATCTTTCGCTAAATTAAACGCATTTGTTGAGGAAGGCCTGTTTCGTGTAGGAGGAAGGCTTACGAACGCAAATCTTGATTATGATAGCAAACATCCAATATTATTGCCAGGCAAAGATCATGTTGTTGATCTGATTATCGATTACGAGCATAAGAGAAATCTACATACCGGGCCTGGCCTTCTACTTTCAATAATGAGACAGAAATATTGGATTTATGGCGCTCGCAACGTTATTAGAAAACGACTTAGTAAATGTAACCTATGTTTTAAATTTAATCCACGACCGCAGTTTCCATTAATGGGTGATTTACCTGCCTGTCGTGTTCGCGAAGCTAAACCATTCGTTCACACAGGCACGGATTACGCAGGACCTATTCAAATTATTCCTTATCGTAAACGTGGAATCCGCTCCTGTAAGTCGTATATTTGTCTGTTTATTTGCTTAGTAACGCACGCTATTCACATTGAACTTGTATCCGATTTATCTACGGCAACGTTTTTAAACGCTTTAAAACGGTTTTTGTCCCGCCGAGGGCCAGTCAGCGTTATGTATTCTGACTGTGGTACTAACTTTATCGGTGCTAGATCTCATCTTAACGCTCTTTATGATTTAATTAACTCTCCGGCATACAATAAGGAATACTCCACAGTTTTAGTAGAAAACCGCATAAATTGGAAATTTAACCCGCCGCAGGCGCCGCATCACGGCGGTATTTGGGAAAGTAATATTAAATGTATCAAATCGCACTTAAATAAAATTATAGGTAATCAATTATTAACTTACGAAGAGATGTCAACCGTACTTACTCAAATTGAATCCTTACTCAATTCGCGACCGCTTTCGCTAATTAGTGCGGACCCCAATGACCCACAACCATTAACTCCAGCTCATTTTTTAACTTTAACCCCGCTTAAATCATTGCAACATATTGACTATAATAATGATCGCGAAACCCTGCTGCAAAAGAATCAGCTAATCGATAAAATTGTTCAATCCTTCTGGAATAGATGGAGAGTAGAATACCTAAACACGCTTCAGAGTAGACAAAAGTGGATACAGAAGTCCAATTCGATATGTACTGGTACAATTGTCTTAATTAATACAAATAACGTTCCGCCATTACAATGGCCAATCGGTATTATCGTCAAAACTTATCCCGGTGCTGATGGAGTTGCGCGTGTTGTAGATGTTAAAACAAAAACCGGTGTTTTTCGGCGCTCCGTTACTAAGCTCTGTCCTTTACCTACCCAGTAGATGTAATATTTTCTCTATTCGTAGTTTATAAGTATTATTTATTTAACTATTATCGCTCGGTTAAACTCGCGTTAATTTAATTTGTCTCTCGTCTGTATTAATAACCGCTTAAATTATACCGCATTTAGATATTAGTTATTTATTGAAAGTGGATAAGATTATCCCTTTCAAGGCGGGGAGGATATGAAGACGCCAAAGACTTCAATTGTTACTGCTTCTAATATAAGCCATTTGTTGCTGTATTTGTGCACTGTTATGGCATTGGGTAAGGTCGGTTCGAACCTTCGCGCCCAAGAAGCTACCGCGACTCTAGCGCCACCAGCGGCATTCGCCGGAATCGGCGCACGCGCGGGGCTCGCTCGCGCCATCATTGACTCTCGTCCATGCGCTTCGCGAAGGCGCCCGCTCTCGCACCCGCTACCGCGCCCGCATCCGCTATCGCTTCGGCTACCGCTCGTACTACATATAATATATTGTGAGCTGAGACCGCAGAAAACCTAAGGTAAGAACTACTTCCCATGTCTTAATTGTACTTTTACTGGAACATTTGGCATTTTTAAAGTAACAATTTCCTATACTTAAAACTTTTATACAGTCCACTTAAACCCGCACAAACCAAGCTCATTTAGCGCTTATTCTTATTACCAAAATGTTACTTGGGACTGGCCAACCATTACACAGGTAAGCGAAATCTGGGCGCCTAGACAAATTACCTTCGTTAAAATTCGGAAAGATCTGTCGTATCGACTTCTCTTTTGAGATCACGACAAAATGTCCCTAGCCAAACGCACACTGTTGTTCGAATCGCAACAACGAATTGCTCAAACGTTTAGTTGTTTATGATTTCAAGAATTTAGCCGTCAGTTGTGAAGTTGTCAAATGTCATATATTTTTTTTTTAGTTATTGATGGCGTTACGGCATAAAACTATTTGTCAGTGTCAAGTTAAAAAGGCAGACAACTAGATTTAATGTAGGTACCTATATGATTTCAACACCGTATTATTTTCAAGTCTAATGTCTAGTCAAAGTTCAAAATACAAATAGTCAGTGCAAGTCAGTCGATTCAGTAAAACGGTACCTAGAAGTTTTATTGAAAGTTCCTAGAGTGTTTTGTATAAAATGGAATCAAATTTCAAGTGTAGAAATTTACAATAAGAATAAAGTAGGTACTTATTTAACAAGGCCGATTATTACGGTTGTAAGGCTGGAACATGAAGCATAGATACCAGGAGTCCGAACGGTATAGGCTTTTTAATAATAATTATGTACACAATAATAGGACCAGATCTTAGTTCTCTTTTCTGCCGCTAGGCGTGCGAGACCGACGAGTACCAAGTGTTGCCAATACTATTATACCGAGTGTTGCCAATACTATTCTTTATTACAATTATTTTTAAATTACCGTTAGGCAATTACCGTGTTTTACGGTATCTATTTTTCGAGAACAGTTTCTAAGAATTTCCTAAAACTTTTATATAATAAGATTTCAATCTTTCCAGAGCTGTCAATAGCAACTTTAAACTTCCCGCGTAATTTCAAACGAGTGCATGTCGAACCGTCGCGCGTTCTACCGGCAAAAATCTGTCCCCGTAATTGAGACCATTATTTTAACATTACGTTCGGACTCCTTGTTATCTATACTTCGTGGGCTGGAACTTCAATATGCACCGAAATCCGAAACACCGGGAAAAATTCAGAGGATTATAAATTAGACACACAATTGGATAACTGTTTATCTATTGTATGACTCCAGAGTTCTATTTTGAATAATTATATTATATAATACATTATTTAATTAATTATCTTCTAGTTTTCATTGATAATACAGATTTTATACAGATTTCTTGCCAAATGGTCATAGGACACACATTATAAACAGATTTTAAGAGATTACACTAAAGGCCATACTCACGGTGCGTCCAGCAAATCCAGCACCGGTACTATTATGAATTTTAATATTATCCGGTGTTCAGCATAAAATATGTGTACAGTCTGACAAGGATCTTTTGGCACGTGGACAAAATCAGAACTAACATTGCCGTCTTGTAAAATGTCACTTTTAGTATTATATTGTATTGTTTTGTAGTTGCGACACTTACCTTTTGGCACGTGGATAAAATCAGTAATAACATCGCCGTCTTGTAAAATTTCACTTTTAGTAATAAGTATTGTTCTTATTTGCGACACTCACGCCCCCATCCAAGTGCCAAAAGATCCTTGTCCGACTGTAATGGCGTATCTATTGTCTTGCGAATGATACCATCTAATAAAAAAGAAGGAAAAGGTTTTAATGTAAACTGCATTTTTATTTAGTATTAAATGACTATTTCTAACTTTTTTAATTAGAATATAAACTATATAAAAAATAGTTATATAAAAAATAGTTATAAACATTTGTTAAAATAATAATAAAGTACACTCGTTTTATCTAAGATTTTTCAAGTTACTTTTTAAAAATACCAACATTTTTCTGGTTGGCAACATGCAAGAACGAGACACACGGCCTCCCTCAAAGAAATAGGAGTTTCATAGAACTAAAACAAAAATCGAAGCCGGAAGCAGCTATTTGTCTCACAAAACATCAAAGGCAAAACCAATAAGAGTGAAAGAGAAAGCCATCTCTATGTCTATACGTTTTTTTTCGAAGTTTGCTCCAATTTGGAGTCCAAATTGGAGTCCAATTTTAGACGTTGGAATTACGACTTTATTGCGTTAATAATAAGTGACATTTTGAATTAGTAACAGTAGATGTGGCCTGAAGTTAGCCACTGACAGCTAATGTCATTTGTTTACGTGTGCATTATGATACAAGAAGAAGAAGAAGCAAATCATGAATTTATAGTGTGTTATTTGGTAAAAATCTCAGTTTATATTAAAAAGTCTTATTAGAAAACAAAGCTGTGCTCAAGTTAATATGGCCCGTTTGGTGGAGGGCTGTAAATCAAACTCTGCGAGGAAAGAAAATCGTGAAGAAGTGTTAACTTTTCACCAGTATGTTGAGAATTGTTTCAGGTTATATAAATACAAGCAATTACACTGAAGTTATTATATTCTTGTAGATAAATGTGTTTATTGTCCATTATATGCGGATTTCAACAATATATAATAGAAATTTTGTATAAATTGCAGAGGTTGTGTATTTACATAGTGATGTTTTGGATATCGATAAACCTTCGAAAGCGAAAATATGTTAATCTGAAAGAAAAATGTTTTGCCTACTTTATATTTACCAAACACCATACAATTATACAAATTAGTAAGATCTAAAATATAAACTAAGTGATAATATATAATATAAAATAGTGTGGTGTATTTTTTATTAATTATAATTATTAATTAATAATTCCTGTATATTATAATGGAGTTACGGTTGTACATCATCACAAAAACATGTCACAAATTTTCAAATTTAACTTTGCTTTTTGGTTTTGCAGGGAATTAGGTGGCCTTTTGCAAGGATACTTTTTTGTACTTTTTTAATTGACCAGAAAACGGGCAGACTGATCGCCAGATGAAGAGCGAGTATCGCCACCTATACATACTCGCAATAGGAGGAGTCACAAGTACGATCCCGGTCTTAAAATCCGCAACTACTCCTTGAGTACCCGGAGGCCGTGGTATTTATCTGGTCCAGGTGGACCGTTCGTGCCAAAGTATGGCTCTCCCACGTAAACGGACTGCTGTGCTCTGTTTTCTTCACATATTTTGCTCCATGCTGACAATCTTAGAGCTTTTTGGTGTTGTCGTAACGTGTGAGCTAGTAAATGATGTCCAATTGTTAATAAATAATAAATATATCTATTAAAATTTCCTGTTTTCATTTATCTTTCCACGTAGGTACCCCAACTAAAGGGAGAAATGCATAAAGACATAAAAAGTCTATACGTCTACTGTTTATATATTTACCAGCTGTATCCAAGGGAAAAGTATCCTATGTTTTAATCCAGAGCTTAAAGTACTGCCATACCAAATTTCATTGAAATCTGGTCAATAGTTTTTGCGTGAAAGAGTAACAAACATCCATCCATACATCCAGCCATCGTCACGAACTTTCATGTTTATAATAGTAGTAGGATATAGAACTGACAAGTCGATTGGACGATAGCCTGCATAGTGTGTGGGTGTATTGTTCAAGAGACTAGCTTCCCCAACATACTTCTGTTTGTTGTAGTCAATACTGCATAAATTCGTTTTTGATTGACTGATAATAATTTATAAATCACAAAGGTGCATAGATCATTACGCATAAATCTTCCACTTTAATAATTCTATCTATTGGCTGCAAACTGCATTTAAATTCATTTAATAGTTTAAAAAATCTAAGCAAACATAAAGCGGAATAAAAGACTTCATTTTATGCTGTGAAAAGATTAACATTTTCATCATCATTTTGATTTTTATCGACACAAAATGCCGACTAGGGCCTTCACTGGCGGACGGGAATATATTTACATATGAAGTTGCTGATAAATACGAGCAATGCAACTTGTAACCAACTTCAGACAGCTGATCTGTCTGAAGTTGGTTACATATGTTCAAAACCTGTAACCGTCTACAAAAATTGTAAATAACGAACAACTAGATATCTCTTTCTTTCTCATTGGCAGGTGTCATATAGGGGGATAAGGTACGATGTATAATTTTTCCTCTTGCTAATAGCCTTTACTCTTTATACTCTATGGCCTCCCTTATGGCTATCTCGCTCGGCTCGGATTTGCCTCTATGATACGTGCATTGTGAAATACACTCTATTACCAAGGCAATACAGTTCTTTTTAGCAATTACAAAATACGGAGTCTTCTATCCTTAGGACTATATCCATGTCCTGGTAACACTTTAAACTGGCCAGAAGAAGAAGAAGAAGAAGATGAAGTACAATAATTTTTGTTTGTTATCAAAATAACAATTTACCTAACTTAGGCCTTTACATCCGATGATGGATAATTTATACAGTATTCTCCGAGCGAAGTAACCACTCTTGAAATACTGTAGTGCCTGGGACAGTTGGTTTTTAAATATCGTATGATTGCCCAAGCGCATACGGCATTCTCACAACATAGCCACCCTAGTCCAGAGGAATGACTAGTCAATACGTCTGGGGCCAACTATGTGCGGGTTTCCTCACGATGTTTTCCTTCACCGGTAGAGCGTCCGTATAATGTACTTGAGATCTGCTGGCCGATTCTGTATCGTTATACATAAAAGTTGGCTTCAAGGCTTCATACTGGTGGAGAGAAGAAAAAAAGAAGAATCATACTCACATACTTTTATATTTATAATATTAGGATTTTTGACTTCTTAAATATTATCATTACGTTGTATTATATAAGTAAAATGCGTTTTAAATCTTTATAATTTGTAGGAATTGTAGGTATACAATAATGTTGTTTATTAATGCAGTTTATTCATAGTGATTAGTGAGAAGTGATATTAATCATTATGTAATTATTAATGTATCAAAACCGCTACCAACCTAAGTTAATTTGTATTCATTCTGTGACAGGCTCTAACTAGTGCGTGTAAATAATAATTATTATTAGCTGTGTTGATTTTTAAATTGTATAATGTTATTATTGGTTATGTGACTTGAGATAAAACAGTAATTATTTAAAGAAATATCTGCATTATGTAATTCCTTTGCAAGAAATAAAAGTATTTTTACATTTTAAGTTTATTTTCTTACTAAAACCATGTAAAACTTACTTAAAAAAGTAAAATAAAATGTTAATACTATTGTATTGTTATTATTTAATCAATCCTAATACGGACACTTGATACGGCACGACAACTTTATTAGAGGAATAATTGAAGGGATGGTAGTAGAAAACATGGAAGGCCGAGAAGAACTTTTATGGACAGGTGTAGGCGAACGTGATGGTCGTGTCGTATCAGGAGGTCAAGAGAAGGGCGGAGTGCAGAGAGGAATGGAGAAAGCATCACTGACAAGAGCAAAGCTCTTAAATTAGAATGAATGAATAATTCTAGCAAGACAATGCTTATAACAAATTCAAAGTGTTATGGCCGCATTGTAATATTTTGTCTACAATATGTGGTAAGTGTTAGGTTTACTTATTTATTGCAATAGTATCCTGTACAGTCAAGGTACTTTAATTACACCTCCTTTTACGTTATAGTTCTGTAAAATTGTAAAGACTATTTCAATTATTTAGTCACAAATATACTATAGAGATTAAATATTAAGTATTTAATTGGTTAACACTACTTGACTGTTTATAATAGGTGTATAATAGCATAGATATATAATATTACATTTGTAATAATTAATCAAAGTATAATAGCAAATATTTCAAAACTTTTATGAGGTGTTTGTGTCCTTCTAACCCATTTATAAGGCGAAGGTGTTGAGCATCGATGACAATAAAATATCATTACATTGAAAAACTTATAAATTTTAATTACTAAATACAAATCTTTATTTCTAAGGAAGTTTCAGAGAAACTTGCTTAATTATGAACTCCATTTGGTACCTAAATTATAGTAGTAATTTAGGTACCTACTATACACCTAAAGATTGCTTTCAGCTGATATAGTAGCGTGTAAAGATTACAAACTGCAAGTAAGCTACAAATTAAGAAATTTATATTTTAACAAAGTGTTGAATTATACTTGAATACAATGAATTACATATTAGGTATTGACAATAATTGTGATTTATTGAATACTTTAGATTGAATTCTTTTGACTTTTTGCAATATAGACTACTAGCAGAAGGTGTTTTATAGACCGTTTAGGCAACTTTAGGCAAATCATTATTATTTACAAATAACAGCTGATCAATAAAAATCCGCCATATTGTTCGTTGAGGCGATAAAGGTAGCTTCCTGGGTATCTTTATCGTTAGGTCGATAAAGATAAAGATCACGATCTACTAAATGTCACTTACGGCCGCTTGTCTAGGCATTGTATGGAGAAACGCGTTAGAGCAATTCGTTATATGAGTGCATCGTTAGCGTATTCGTTCAAAGTGGCTGCTTGGCTACCAATTTTTTTAACGATACGACTGAATATGTCATTTAACGCACGCTTATGTCAATCCCATACATTTTTTATTCACGAAGTTCGCCGTCGATATTATTTAATGCATCTTGTCTAGCCCTCCTGGTATTTGTAAAAGGCTTTTGGGCCCGCTACACATCGTAACGATGTAACGGTGTAAGCCGAACTGTGCACTTTTATCGATAGTGTGTATGGTAAATCGTTAATTTTCTACGATTTACCATACACACGATCGATAAAACTTCACAGTTCGGCTTACACTGTTACATCGTTACTATACTACGTTATAGCCCAACTTCCAGGATCTTCAGGTCGCGCAACGGTTTATAGCACTCAGTGAAAGTCTCTTTATGAGTAATAGTGTTCTGTGGTGAAAGTGGAGGTGTTCATTCGCGCACGTGACCAATAGCAAAGAATATAATATATTACTAACATACCAATAGTAATATATATTCTTTGCCAACATCGTGTCGGCAGCCACGTTCGGCATGCGTTCGGCGCATCCACACCTCTACTTTTGTCGAAAGATCTTAATTCGTTGCGCGACCTATACTAGGGACTACGACCTTGATCTGCTATACGTTAATATAAAGATCATAGTTCATAAAATGACCGACACAGGCGATACATTTCAGAAAATCATGAATTGATAGCCAGCATATTCTCCATTTTCTTTGCCTCAAACACATTTTTTTTTTCAATTTACTTTTACACTGGAATGGGAACTACCCATACGAGTGGGGTACCTATGGATAGGTCTTAAAAAATGAGGTTTCTAATATTTTTTTTTCTAAAATAAATAGTTTGCGCGAGAGATACTTCCAAAGTGGAAAAATGTGTGTCACCCTAAGTAACTTCTAAAATAACAGAATGATAAATCTAAAAAAAATATGATGTACATTACCATGCAAACTTCAAGGGCGGATCCAGCTTTGGCGCCAGGAGGGAGTCACATCATGGGCGTAGCCAGGTTTTAGTTTCGGGGGGGGGGGGGGGGGGGGGGTTCAAGAAAATAAAATAAAACGACTCACAAGTACATTAAATAAACAGGGCCGTCTTTAACCTATTAGAGGCCCTGGGCACATTAGAATTTTTTTTGTTACCTGTTTAAACCCTGAAAGACTGTATTTCGGAAAAACACAAAATTGTATAATACGTTCTTTAAGACAAAAACGAGCGAGCGAAGCAAGCGAGCAAATTTTCCTATTTTACAGGTTCAAACGTTGAACTCTGTTCAAACGTTAAACTAAAATATAAACTTCGAAAAAATACTATAAAATCAACCGACTAAAACAGAACATCGGTAATAAATAATGTAATAGCCTTTATGTTAATCGCGAGCGAGCGAAGCGAGCGAGCAAATTTTTTTCCTATTTAATAGGTTAAATCTGTTCAAACCCTAAAATACTTTGGAAATAGGGATCATTTTATAAGATACATTAGAATAATGGGCGCTCATTTTTTTTTTCGTTTTTACCTGTTTATGCTTTAAAGCACAGTCTTTCAGGGTTTCCCCTTAAACACTGAATAACGGTGTACTTCGGAAAAATATCATAAAATGAACCGGCTGAAATAGAAGATCGCTACTTAATAATATAATATGTTTTTTACGTTAAACGCGAGCGAGCGAAGCGAGCGAGCAAAAATTTTTTCCTATTTAATAGGTTAAATCTGCTCAAATTTTAAACCCTCAAAGACTGTTACCCTGAAAAACTCTGTAATTCGAAAAATACAAATATCAGAAGCCTAAAACTGATCGTCGGTACAAAATTTTATAGTAATATGTCTGTATAAGCCAAACACGAGTGAGCGAAGCGAGCGAGCATAATTTTTCCCCCATTGTATAGGTTAAAATCTATTCAATCGTTAAACTTAAACACTGAATAACGGTGAACTTCGGAAAAATATCATAAGATGAACCGGCTAAAACAGAACATCGCTACTAAATAATATAATATGTTCTTTATGTTAAATGCGAGCGAGCGAAGCGAGCAAGCAAATTTTTTTTCCTATTTAATAGGTTAAATTTGCTCAAATTTTACACCCTAAAAGACTGTGAAAATAAAATAATTTTGTAATTTAAATTAAAGTAAAATTAGTGTAATTTCTGATGTTGCAAAATAGATAACAAATAACTTATTATGTTAGGTTTGTCATATTATAATACCTATTTCACACTTTTTTCGTAGTACATAATTACAAAATTGTGTGATCAGTGACGTGCCCAAAATATTGTGTCGCATGCTATACGTTCGTCGTTCGAGGATTCGATGGCACGCGTGCCATAGGTTCGTGATCCCTGTTTTACGCTAGTGATTTTATTGTTTTTTTCTAAAGTACAATATTCTTTCAGGGCTAAGATTTAAACAGGTTAAAGCGTAAAAAATATTCGCTCGCTTTCTCAGTTTGAACGCATTTAATACAAATACATATAGAACAAGTTAGTATTAAAGTTCTGTTTAATTTTTTTTTCTAAAATTACTTTAAAAAATCATCTTTCAGATAGGGATAATGGGGCGGCAAAATATATTCATTGGCCTGTGGCGCAAATTTTCTAAATACGCCTCTGTATCCACGATCCTATTCTCATTTGAATCGCACTATATGACACAAAACTCCGCAAAAGTCAATGGGTACGTTTTTATGAACGTGGAGAAATGACAGTCCGTTTAGGCGATCTTCAACCATTGAAGATCTTAGGACTTAGACACGATTTAAATTTTAAATTTTCGATGCGTTCGTTCCTAAACGTTTGCCATCATACAAAGTTATTATATTATATTAATTAAATATTGAAGGTAGTTACATAAAATCTGTATGGTGACAAAATATATAAATAAAATCATTATGTTCAATTAGTGGTCCACCTAAGTCCTGGAACCAGCTCAGGGGGGGGTCATGACCCCCATGACCCCCCTCCCTGGATCCGCCGTTGGCAAACTTACACCGAAAATTGGTTTGAACGAGATCTAATAAGTATTTTTTTAATGCGTCATAAATCGTAAACCGCATTTTACCTTTCATTCAATCAACTCAAATATAAAAATAAAATAAAAACATTTAATTTCATAAACATAAACCTTATGCATACGTGAACCCTTTGATTAATTATTACATAGATACGTTATATCCTTACAAAACTGACAATATTTCTGTGTCACGACACACATTGACATGGGACGCGTGTCAATGTGTCAACGTCGCATAGTAACACAAAACACGCTATTACTCGCGGAGCACACTAACCAAAATTGGCCCGACTCGGGCCAATTCGAGTCTTAATTTTTACGCGTTTATAACATATCTACCTCTTTTTAATATTATATATCTATGCGTGAACCATTATTTTTTATTACAAGTCTGTACGGAACCCTAGGTGCGCGAGTCCGACTCGCACTTGGCCGGTTTTTATTCGTTACTCCACAGAATTGCGTTACTAACAAGTATTGCTACTTAATTGTCTTTTAAAAATAATTTGATGCCCTAAGCCCTTACGATTTATAAATATTTTAAAGATGACATGAACAATAAGTCTGGCTAAAGTCAGGCTTTCACCTCGTACGAAAACTTGGAAGGTCGAGAAATTCTATTTCATGCATAGATTTATTATATTTAAAAGATTAATCAAAGATTACACGCAACGATTCAAATTTAATTAAGGATGGTATATGACGTACACATTTGGCAGAAAAAAATAAACATACTCTTGTATATTTTTACGTCGCCGTTTTAGAAGTTACACCATCTTGATTTCAGAAAAAGCGGAAAGCCTGCGGAAAGCCAATGTCAAAATGTCGAGATGATAAATGTCGAACCTCGACTACCCCAAACAACCCCAGAAGTTTCAAGGCGGTTCAAGTGTGGACAATTTTTGCCTCGACATGCCATATCTATAATATTCAGATCTATGATTTTATGCGCTTATACAATATTAAGTAAATATTTGCGAGGGTCCGACTAATATTATTTTTGTATTCTGACCGCAAATCGTCTATTTTTCTCGATCGTAATTTTCCAGATAAAATTTAAATCATAAAATATATGAAAGAGATAAAGCTTGGCGTAGCGATGACCCGAGTTTATATTTTATTTACAAAAAATCTCGTTCATTGTAACGAGATTTTTTGCTTGCTTGCTAGCTTGTTATCTAGTTAGATGATAATACAATAAAATACGGCACGATCTGGGCCGGTTCGATCGGATGAATACCACGGCCTCGCAGAAAACCGGCGGCTTGCGCTGTGTTTCGCCGAGTGGGTGAGGTTACCGGAGGCCATGGGCGGTGATCGCCCGTCACGGGCGTCAGCCATCTCTGCTCCTTTCCTGGGCCTCTAGTCAAGATACATTGGATAATTTCGACGGCGAACTTCGAAATCAAGTTGTGTGGGATTTGACATAAGTCATCGTTAAGTGACATGTCGCTTGCGATGCAATACATAAGTCAAATCCCATACATTTTATTTTCGAACTTCGCCGTCGTAATTATCGAATGCATCTTGACTAGAGGCCCTGGTGTATTTAATTATTAAAAAAAACGTTTTTGTGTCCAGTTAAAAGATCTTAGGTAACTTAAATCCTATTGTTATAAATGCGCACGTAAATTTGTCCTTTTGTTCTTTCTGTTCCTGTCCTGAATAGGGATAGATAGACCTTGGGAAAGGAAAGATGCTACCATAGATAAATCATTGGTCTCGCTGGGGTAGAGCGCCCAGCGAGACCAATCATTAGTCTATGGATGCTACTTATAATTATATTAAAATGTACGGATCCCGCGCGATCCACGGATTTCCGCGCGAAGTTGCAGAAAACATAGAGTACTAGAAATAATAATATTTGTCTTTCACCAAACTTAAGAACCCTGGACTTACAGTTCGAGTGGGTCCGGGATACCCTGGGATAGTTGTGTTAGACAACAGACCCGTTATCTGTTATCTATTGTCTAACACAACTATCCGGGATTAAGTGATGTTTGAACAATAGGGATGTTTTGCTAGTAACCTTTGTTTATCGCTTATGGCTCTTATAATCTATATGATTATTATTACTCACTGCGTTTTGCGCGCAACTTCATTCTGCATGTGATACAAACGCAGGGGTCCGCGTGGACCTCTGCACCACATGCGGAATGAATTTCAAAAGTATTTTCTCAACGGATGTCTACGTCATAATATGTATCTGTTTGCCAAATATCAGCACAATTGGTCCAGTGATAATATTTCACCATACATACTCAAACCCAGAATTTTTTATTTCCTTAAATGTTATAATATATAACACTGTCCTACATGGTGCCTACCACCGGCTCGGGTACTTTTTAGGGTTCCGTAATACTTAAGGAACCCTTATAGTTTCGCTCTGTCTGTCTGTCTGTCTGTCTGTCCGCGCCTCTAGCTCCTGTAATTATGAATATAAATTAATGAAATTTGGTGCAGTTATAGATTGTGTATAGATCACGGTTTCGGGATCATAAAAAAATAATAATTTTATATTTTAGGGGTGGCTCTCCATACATGTGAAGTGGGGATGAAAAATATTTTTTCACTCTACCTCATCGTGTGGGGTATCGTAGAATAGGTCTTTTAAAATAAAGGCAAGGTTTCATACGTTACTTTTTTATAAAGTTGACCATTTTCGAGTAATCGGCCTCCAAAGTAGTTTGTAAGTTGGTCCCCCCCCTAGCATTTTTAAACTATAGGAGATAGAAACTTGCAAATTTCCATGCTGATAGATCATGCTAAAAACTCTTTAGGAAAATTATTGTGAACCAAATCAGACAGTAACTTTTGGAGTAATTAAAAAAAAGCATATTACGCGTTTATAGTTACGGAACCCTCCTTAGACATGTCCTGACATGCTCTTGGTTAGGTTAGGTTTTTTTTTTTTTTTTTCATGGGGAAATGCTTTATGCATCCCCGGCGGACTGGGGACGCCAGCCGAGGTATGTGGGACTCACCCGGGTGCGTGGTGAGGAGCGCACCCGGAGGTTAGCCACTAAAACCCCATGGTGCCTTCTTCCCCGCTGTAGTGCTAGACCGCCGGACCCACTAAAGCGATAACAGCAGCGGCCTAGCTAGCGGCATCTGCATTATAATGCAGAGCCTTCGCATGGCAGTTTGTTCTGCCATCACTCCGGGAGAGCAGTCCAGGCACTGGACGCTCTGCTACCGGGAGGACTCTTGCAATGGGCGACGGATTCCCCAATCCGTCACCCGAGTCCTTTAGGGCGGTAACTGGCGCTCATGTATAGCGCGCCTGCGCCGTTGTCGCCGCCTGCGAACGGGGTCTGCGGTTACGTCCGCCTCTCTCTCCCGTTCTGCGGCCTCCTTTTGCGAAATCACGGTTTCGCAAAAGGTGGCCATCGCCTCAAAAGCCTCTCTCGACCGAACCATCGCTTCAAGGACGGCTCGGGTACTAGCCCGTCTTTCTTCAACTAACTTTGCATCATACCCATTCTTGGCCCTTTAGAAGAAGAATTTCAAAAAGGGTAAAATATTCAGTCGTTTGTATTTATTAGTCCAAATATTTAGTTTCATACAAGTTGGTATAGATTTTTAAATTCTTAGTAGGTATACAAACTTTCAACCCTTTTTTTACACCCACAGCAGTTACACCTTCTCGACTCGCTCATCGCGGCAGTTGTTGGGGGAATATATATGTCACCGTCAAATTGTAAAAACCGTTAGTTTGTAATATTACTAGAGATATTATAATATGCTGACAGATTGTCAAATACAATGTAACGGTTTTTACAATTTTACGACCCCTGTGGCTCAGTGGTTCAGCGCTTTGATGCTCAAGCCGGGAGTCGCAGGTTCGAATCCTGCCGAAGGAACAAAAAGTTTTTCTGTGTTCCTGGGGTCATGGATGTGTGTTAAATATGTGTATATTATAATAAAAATCTTAAATATGTGTATAGTATAAAAGTATTAAATATACCTTCCGTTTTCTGGTACCTGTAACACAAGTTCTTCGGATACTTAGCACGGGGCCAGATTGACGTGGTGTGAAGCGTCCATAGATATTATTATTATTATTATATATACTCTGTTTCGATACTATTTAATATTTCTGTAAACAAAAAGACACGAGGACCGTCTAATGCTATCAATTAACCAAACCCACATACCAAAATACTATTATGTAGATTGTACAATATTTATTTACAAACCATTTTCATTTATTATTTTAATTCAAATCCATGGAGAAGTGGAGATAATTAACAAATTGTTAATCATATTTTATATGAATGTTCATTGAAGTGAGTTACGACTTACGATATCGCAGTATTTACCCCGCCTCCTGCTGTTTTAATTCAGACGCAATCACGTAATTACATCTAAACTTATTTTTACCCGACTGCGCGACGCAAAGGAGTGGTAAAGTGTTTATCAGCCTATGTATGTATGTGTAAGTTCCTTTGAAGCACTATACATACCAAACGCCTTGGCCGATTTTTATGATTCGTATGTCAATCGATTCCTCTTAGACCGGCGAGTGTCACTAAAGACATGACGTTATTGAAAATTCAATATGGCGACTACTGGACGCCATATTGTAAAAATGAAAAAAATGAAATTCAACAAACTATGTCAAGTGGGGTATCGTTGAATAGGTATTTAAAAATCATTTTTAGTTTTTTCTCAACATTTTTCGATTCGACAGTTCGACTGACCGTTTAGGATATATTATATCGATTTAAAGTTGCGTAACAACCGTTATATTTTTGTACGATTTATAATTTGTGAATGGGTCCCGCCTGCTACCAAACATAACGTCAATTATTTCACTTAGACTTTCAGCTCATAGTGTAATCTGTTTTCTCAATCTTGTTTCGGTCTTTTTAGTGCGTTGCTTAGGTATCTGTCTTGTTTTGCAGTCGGGTTTTTTATTTTTTTATATCTTTAGTCGCGGCTCATTGCCCTGTCCTTTAATATTTTTATCTAGATAATATTAAATTGAATATAAACAGAGTATGCAACTGATGTCCATCGTGTCTATGTATCCAAAACAATTACAACGGACGGAATCCGAAACGGCAGGAATGCTTATAATATATTGAAATAGCTCCAACATAAAATAAATTGCCACAGAAGGCATGTATTACGTGCCTCTGCTCACTTTTATACTTTTGTGATATTTCATAAACAAAATTAAAAATGTTGAGTAACCCCCGAATTGTCAAGCACTGTGCGAGCTGATGATGATGAATTATAGCTAAGAACACTCATTGTCAGTTATAGGGACTACCAATAGCAGTGAAAACGAAAACACTATTTCAACAATGTACAGTATAAAATATATACACATTGAACTTTCCACTAAATCCATTTAATTTCACTTACAAGATACACACAGCACCTATGTTGCACAATACGTCAGCTGTATAGCTACAGGTATACTGCAGCTATAAGCGTGTCGGTGACGCGAACGCACGAGATTTCACCCTCCAAAAAGCGTCTAACGCGCACAGCACACGGCCGCTGCGCATGCGTCAGTCATGAGCTGAACCCATAAGATTTTCCTCTACCAAAAAGTGTCCAACGCGTCTAAAGAAGTTTTCACTTCTCCGTCCATCCGTTTGGGAACTACAATGCCACGGACAAAAACACAGACAAACAGTCTGGTTAAATTTATAACACCCCTCTTTTTGCGTCGGGTTTAAATATACTATACTGTAAAGTCCTCTCTGAAATCCTTATTCATATCCAGTGATTAAAACTTCAAATAAATAATATACAGGATTTATTCTCCATAAATTAACATAACATGTGCCTCCATGGCCGTCTCTCGGTAATAATGCCAAACCCGGCGTCCATACCAAACAAGCGACGATACTCATCTTGCATTTTTTATACAAATTGAACATGGCACTGAATATTATTTCTTATGCCTAAGAAATAAACTATAAAATCATTTCATCTCATAACCAAATAATAATAATTATATATTAATGCACATTTAAACCATTCATTGCACGTTTACATATTATTAATTAGAAGTATTTTATGAAACCTTCAACTATAAGCTTACAGCTCGGCCTTCCTGCAAGAAGCGAGTCCCTTCGCTTCAGTTATATAGATAGATAACACTTTATCTACACACAATCATAATATTATAACATACAACAATAGTTAGTAATAGTTTACTAACTATTTTTTTTTGGTAGTTTCTCTAGTGAGAAACTACCAAAAAAACGCTCAATTTAATGAAATATCCCCTTGTCTGTCGAATGCCATCTCATGGCGTTTTTATAAACAGGCGTATCGATAGATGTGCCAAATATATATTTTTAAAAAGCTTGTGGTTTAAAAAACACAGTATGTAAAGGTGTTGTTTTTTTTAATGAATTATTGTAAAACAGTATATCCATTTGTACGAAGAATATAAGAAATTTGAATGAATAATTTTTTTTTATATTATCACTCGAAATATTCGCGTATACTTTCACTTACTTTCACCTATTTTCTCCTTAGGATTACAAAATATTTTAGGGTAAAAGAATATAACTTGTAATAATTCTGTTAGTTTACATTGCACAGATTCTAACAACATATGTTTTATATAATTATATCTTTCATACAAAATTAGGAAGTTTTCGTCATTTTAATGCGACGGGGCGCTATTTCTAGACCTAGGCCGAAATCTAGTCCGACAGATACAAAATGGACACTTTTGACAATTGAGAGGTAGAGATCTAACAACGTGGTTATATACTCAAAGATAACAACTATGAATTTCTTACTGACTATTGTTATTAAAATATATTTATAACTATTAGGACCACTTCTTCATTCTCAGAAACATCATCGTCACCACTAGTATCTAAATAGGCTACTTTTCGTGACAAAATTTTCTTTGCGCGTATGAACATCTAGTATGACATAATTTACATTTACTTTGCAGTACACTCCCCGTTAGGGACTTATTTGAGTAGTAATTTTGAAACTGACCATCTGCATCGTGGGGAATCTGCCTCTCTACTTGCGCTTCCTACTACTATAATTATTTTTTTAATTTTTATTTTTATTCATTTTTAGGGTACCTCGAAAGGAAAAAAACGAAACCCTTATAGAATCATTTTGTTGTCCGTCCGAATGTCTGTCAAGACCCTTTTTCTCAGGAACGCGTAGAGGTAAGGTCTACGGTCCTTTAGAGCTGTGAAAAAAACAAACTTCTAAGCCAATGCAATCAAAAGATACAGCTGTTAATGCCGCAAATTTCCGCAAATTTTTGAAGTTCACAAACTCAAAACCAACAGGCTACTTCCCGTGAACTCAGAATCTTGAAATTTGAAATACATAGAGTAACGTCTTATAGCACATATAAAGGAAAAATTACGAAAACCGTAACTTTTTAGTTTTTACATAATATAATAAAAATATTTTTAATAATTTTAAACTTACTACCCCTTTTCTCATGAACGCGTAGAGATATTAAATTGAAATTCATATCAAACACTCAGGTTTAAAGTACATTTAAGGTGTAACAAAATCACTACCGGTTTGTACTGAACACTCGGCGCGCGTGTCCGACTCGCACTTGGGCGATTTTTTTTATTTTGTTATGAAAGCTTACAGCAACAAATACAATGATAATAAATTAACATATTAAAAAAAATAAAGTACCAATGACAAGTTTTCACAACTACAAAACAAATTAGCAAAGCTCAAGTTAAGCCCCTGAATGTGTCAAAAAAATATCCATATATACCTTAAAGTAAGAGCAGTCATAACCACAAACATAATAAACCGAATGAATGTTAATATTAAAATTCAAAACTACACTCGTACACATAATTATTTGATAGTCTTATATTTGTTTAGTAATTAAGATTAATATTTAAAATGGTTTATTAGTTACAATTGAAGAAGGGTATCAGTTAGGTATTAGTTAGTTATCATTTTAGGTGGATTTAATGAAAATATATCTTCAAGTGGATTTTCATTAAGGAATGTATTCATTTGAGCGCTTGATCTAAGGATGAAAGAGTTTCGACGATAATAGGTGTTAAATGGTGAGACATAAAAAGGCATAAAACTATGATTACCTAGTGGGAACGTTAAACTGTATCAAATTAGTAAGTCAGGAACATCTATTTTGTTAATAATTTTACATAAGTAGACTAGATCGGAGATGTTCCTACGATAATGCAGGGGAAGAAAGTGGAATCTTTGCATCTAGTACCTATCATAGTCCGCAAGGTCAAGGTGATATTTAAACTGTAAAAACCTAAGAAAACGTTATTATTTATATTGTATACTATAAATATACTTTCTCTATCACTTGTCTATTTTTTAACCAGCCAGCTCGGTATCCTCAAGTTCGATTATTATTTCGGTCAGAAGCCCATATTCAAAGCCAAAGCCCAAAGAAAATATTAAACTATAATTATTTAGTTAAATTTTCATTTTAGATAAGTAGTTATTGTCTATTCAAATCAGAATGACAATTATCCAAAGTTTCATCTCTTTAAGTTTTACAAATTGTAATCGTTCAAGTACACATGTTTAAAAGAATTTTAGTCTTTAAAATTTTACTAGTGCCTCACGTCATATCTTTATCACCCTATCTTTTATACCGTACAGCTGTTAAAAATCTACAGCTCACAACCTTACATCGATTTAACAATTTTTTTACATACCTAGTCGTTCTATTCGATTCATTAGAACAAAAAGCCGCGTGGTGTCGTTGGACACCAGATAGGAACGAAGTTCCTCATTATAAAATTTTGATTTCAAGTTCTATTTGAGGTTTATAGAAAACAATATTAATTTCCTGGGGCTTCGCCTGCGTAAAGTTAGGTTTTAAACTTTAATCCAATATTTTGCCCCCTTGGGGGGGTTGAATTTTGAAAAATCCTTCCTGAATTTTCCAAATTTTCTACAGATTTATACACCGTTCGTGTCTCAAAGTAGAGCATTGCCGTATTTTTTTCTTCTATAATACTTCTATCTCAGAAACGGTGTATCCTATTTGAAAAATAATGAAAATTACCTCCACCCTAATAACCCCGCAACCAATTCCTGTCGTATTATGAGAAATACATGTGCAAAATTTCAAATTTCTAGCAATGGTCTGTGCATTAATACAATACATCAGTCGATCCGCTTTACCTTTTAAAACTGTACTTTGTCTCGATAAGAACTACGATCGCTTCCGATATGAACCCTAATAAAGTACCGTTTCTAGATCACAGGTGGCGTTTTACGTAACATTGTTTGCAAAAATATTATTTTTATGTGAAGAAAGTTTGTGTAGGTCACATTATTATTATTATTAAGTGATAATTATAAATACTTATTTGAGTTAAAATAATGTAAAAGTTTAATTCCAATACCGGGAATCAAACGCGAGCCTCCTGGGTGAGAATCCAGGCATCCTTGCCACTAGACCATAATGTAGGATGTCAATTGATCGATCGATCGAATTTTGCTTTTTACTAATACATAAAAATCTTACGGTTTTATTTAACGTTACAGACCCTTTTTTTTGCCGACTAGAGTACCTCTCCGCAACGCCCCATAGGAACTTTCATTCCAATAACTAATACTTATATTACTTGTAAGCCACATTAACATTGTCTGCTCTTTAGACATAGGGTCAACTCAATATTTATGGTAAAAGTAGGTTAATAAATTTTTGTCTATCCAAACCCTTGACTGACTCTATTATTGTCAAAACCTTGTTCTATATTGATTCTGTAAATTCATTTAAATCTCAGGTTACTAAATTTTTGTCTATCCAAACCATTGACTGACTCTATTATTGTCAAAACCTTGTTCTATATTGATTCTGTAAACTCATTTAAATCTCATACATGTATAATCTCTTACTATAAGCTACATTAACATTGTCTTATCTTTAGACATAGGGTCAAACTCAATATTTGTGGTAAAAGTAGGTTAATAAATTTTTGTCTACCCAAACCATTGACTGACACTATTATTGTCAAAACCTTGTTCTATATTGATTCTGTAAATTCATTTAAATCTCATATAATTATAATCCCTTACTATAAAATTGATACAAACAAAATCTGTACCTTACTTCTCTCACTTTTACACCTCGTTTCAAATTCATTTTTTTTTATATCGTTCTCTCCACTCTACTCGAACTGTTATGTCGAAAGTACTATATAGTGCTCTTAAATAATTATGATTGATCTCTATCACACTTTTGGTGTTCCACGGTAGACCCACGATCTGGCCTGGCTACGGCAGAAAAATACACCATCCTCACTCCTCATACTCCATCAAAACGTTTCGTGATCGACACACTCCATTAATCCCATCCTCAAATCTCGTCTGGAATAGGCGCTCTCCGCCAATGCTCTTGAATAGGCACCCACCAATACTCTCTGATAGGTGCTCTCCGTCAATACAGTCCTCGTCTCGTTTCGTCTCGGATCGGCCTCCACCAATCCCCTTACAATTTGTTTCGTCTCGGATTGGCCTCCACCAATCCTGGGATCGGCTTCCACCGATCCCCTTACAATTCTGGTCTCGGTAGCGCTACTCTCCTGCGCCACCCCTGACCACCCACCTCCACCGGCTGATCTAACCACATACACCTGGGTCGTCCTGAGCAACCGGCAGTAGTCTATTTCCTGACCCTGTCCCAATAACCTTGGGCTCCCTGGGTATCCCTCTGTATTGCTCCACCGGCTGATCTAACCACTTACACCTGGGTCATCCTGAGCAACCGGCAGAAGTCTATTTCCTGACCCTGTCCCATTAACCTTGGGCTCCCTGGGTATCACTCTGTATTGCTCCACCGGCTGACCTGACCGCTTACACCCGGGTCGTCCTGGTCAACTGGCATATTAATTTTGGCATTTAATTTCTCACCTAGTACTTTCTAATGGTATTAGGAACTTCCTGACTTTCACTCTCATTTTGGGCTCCCTGGGTCCTTAAATACCCAAAATAGATAGTCGTAATCGGAATTCCATCTGATCTGAAACTGACAGAATACAGCTTAATACCATGTCACTCCAAATAAAAAGAAATTAAGAATCTTAAGCGTTATTCTATATTAAAATTAATAAATCATATATATTGAAGTTCAACCAATAAATGCTCTTTTAAACATAAATACAAATCTTTTGCTCCAGTCGAAAAAACCCATATTATTATTTTGAGTTCTATTTCGATCAAGTTGTCATAACATTTATAAATTATAATAGTCAAAATTATTGAAATAATTATATTACATTGTTACAAGACGAAAAAAAAAACCATATACATAATGTAGCAAAAAATGCACAGTTCTCCAGATATAAGCCTTAGTGAGATCGATTTTACTCCCCCACATTTCTCTGCAAATTTCATGGTAGGTAATACTTGCAACTGTTTTCGAAAAACCAATTGTACTTACATATTAATAAACAATAATTATGTATAAACAATATCGTGTCGATTAAAGTATCTGATATAATATCATAAAATCGCAAAACCTATTTATTAATAACTAACTACTATTTAAATTATTATTTTAATAATATTATCTCTTTCATCATCATTCTATCTCTTTTGCACTCATATGACGTCATGACTCATGAGCACGTTCGAGAATAAAATATGTATTCCATTTTCAAATTTCCTCCGATTCTCTATGCCCTTTTTTCACGATATGCATCAAAAATTTAATTTAATCCCTTTAGATAATATTACGATTTTTCACTTTACTATTATCTAAGCAATTAATTATAGTTTACCATAACATTAATCATTATTAGGTAGGTAGTTAGGTACCACAAAAACAAAGAAAAATTTTCAAAATAAATGTCGATATAAACAACGATACTTACGTAGGCTCAGAGCGAAAAAAAATATAATTTTCGCCGATCACACTTCTGAAATGTAAAGTCCTCTCTGAAATCCTTATTCATATCCAGTGATTAAAACTTCAAATAAATAATATACAGGATTTATTCTCCATAAATTAACATAACATGTGCCTCCATGGCCGTCTCTCGGTAATAATGCCAAACCCGGCGTCCATACCAAACAAGCGACGATACTCATCTTGCATTTTTTATACAAATTGAACATGGCACTGAATATTATTTCTTATGCCTAAGAAATAAACTATAAAATCATTTCATCTCATAACCAAATAATAATAATTATATATTAATGCACATTTAAACCATTCATTGCACGTTTACATATTATTAATTAGAAGTATTTTATGAAACCTTCAACTATAAGCTTACAATACTCTGTACAAATTCGATCTGCAGTACTGTAATACAGCTCGACGCTGAAAACGCTGTAAAAAAACTATACTGTTTTGCAGCGTTTTGCCTAAGCGCGGAGTGTATGTAGCCTGTCCTCTATTTCTCTTTATTCTGTGGCCCGGCCGCTCGGAGATGAAATTACATTTGATATCGTCATTTGTTGTGTAACAATGTGTGTCTTTGATTGAAAACTCTAGAATGTAATCTGATCCAGTGAGGCCGACCGACCGAGATCACATTGTTGTATCCTCGGTCACCAAGTTCATTCTAATATTTTTTATCTACATAATATTTTTATTCTAATATTATATATCTATACAATTTTTTTATAAGGTCCCAATGTAAGTATTATTAACTGCCACAGGACTGAAAAGGTTATATTTGTGACTTGCGATGTTTAAACCTGCTCAATATAAGTTAGTAGTATACTCGTATAAGCTTAGCTTTAAAATTATTAAAGCAAGTTGGTAGGTACTAATTAACTTAGGTTCTGGACGATCGGGGTGAATATTTAAATTTAAGTTAATTTCTAAATTGTTGAAGATTGAAAATTCTATTGCACAATGTTATTGTACGTTTATCATTTCAGGGACCTCCTCAAACTTCAACCGTCTTCCTTCCTGTTGTAACAAAATCCTGACTTTTAAATTTAGAAAGCCACACGGATGTTGTTACTGCATTATCACGGTGAGCGTCGTGCTATATAAACAATATTAACGAGGCAGCTCATTATTCGGGTACCGGCAAGCTATCTGAGGTCAGGGTTGACCTCCCGCGGCCGCCGATAACACACCCCCCCCCGAGTCTCTCCCCTCTGACAGTTGACACCGTGATAAAGTAATAAAAACTTAATTTGTCCACTTAGTGTCAATTCCACTCCACGATGTTTTTAATAGGCGGACGGCGCTGCCAGTATGATATAATACTAAAGAATAGAATAGAGTAGAAATATTATTTATTTTGTAAAAAATAAAGATACGTCCTAGCGTTATTTAATCTGTGGTCATACAGCGGCCGTAATAAAGCGCTAAATGAACATTTTCTATATTAATAAAATGACACGGTTTCTTATAGAGCGGCAATTGTCACCGTGTTATAAATACACATACAAAAAGTTCATTCAACACTTCATTACGGCCAACGCTATCCTAGCTTAAGAGTGCGCTAGTCAACGGCTCGAACTCAGTGCTGCGCGCGGGCAAAATGCTTGTTATTTCACCTAATATTGGGGAAAAAAGTATATACCCATAAAATAGTAATCTATACTTATAAGTAGAGATGTGATAAACGGCTTAAAATTAAAAGTTAACTTATCCGTTATTAAATATTCAAAAGCAACTTTTTTTAACTGCTTAGTTGCTTATTTGCTTATCTACTTATTGCCACTTATCCTGTCAAGCGCCTTGACACTCTTTGACAGATTATGCCAACAAGCGTCGGGCCTTTTTGCCACCAAAAATTAATTTTCCTTACATTCTCCCGCAATTTTTTTCGCGATTTTTTTTCGCAATTTTAATGTAAATAAGTAAATAAAACCTATGGATGTTGTATAATATATTTAAAAATATAATTAATTTCCTAAGTGATTACGTAATATAAAAACAGATTTATAAAAAATTACACTTATTAGATTCAGTATAATTAAGTACCTATCCACTTGAAAGTAAACATTTCAATTAACGTAAACACTTGCACTGATTGTTTACTTTTGACTTCGTTATTGACACTCAAGTGGGAACATGCCAAATGATACCTCATCACAGAACACACATTACGGAGAGGAAGGAGGAGGACGACCTCATTCCCTCATGACAGATGCACGGAGTACCAACCTCTATAAATCATATGACGTCTCCCGTCGTGTTTTTCTTCAAGATTATAATGTTTTAATGTGAATAAAACATATGCATGTTATATATATTTAGAAAGGTGATTAAATTTCCTAATTGATAATATAATTGGAATTTAGAAAAATACTAGTTTAATAAAAGAAATCTTGATCCAAACACAACACACGACTTTTTCTTATATTTTTATTGCAAATCTAAACTAAGGCCAAATTTGTTTCTATATAGTAAAATTTGCTTAATTTACGTAGGTGCACACATTATATATTAAATTTTAATTCAAAAACCGATATAAAATAAGTTACAGTTACCTACTATAAAATTGTCAGTCTAATTTCGATTCCCGCGATTTTTATTTCTCCAAATTATATTGTTATAATTTATGTACTACCTATGCATGTGATATATTATATTTAAAAAGTAGAATAGATTTCCTAAGTGATGACGTAAATGGAATTTAGAAAAATACTCATTTAATAAATGGAATCTTGATACAAACACATAAACTTCGTCTTTTTTAATATTTTGTTTTAAAACTCAAATAAATATAAAATGTATGTTTCTATACAGTGAATGTTGCTTTATTTACGTAATTGGATATATTATACATAAAAATTTAATACAAAAACAGTTGTACTAACAAGGATTGGAGCAAAACTAATTACAATTACTATGAAAAATATCTGACATCTACACTATAATATTATAAAGAGGAAAACTTTGTTTGTATGTTTGTTTGTTTGTTTGTTTGTAATGAATAGGCTCAAAAAGTACTGGACCGATTTCAAAAATTCTTTCACCATTCGAAAGCTACATTATCCACGAGTAACATAGGCTAAATTTTATTTTGGAAAAAAATAGGGTTCCGTAAGATATTTGGGTTTTTCGGACACAAGGTGTAAAAAATCAACCAGAAAAGTTACTTATTTTGCGTACCCTGCCTAAACTATAAAAGATAGAACCATAAAATGTTCTAATTAATTGTAGATCTTATAAATATCTACAAAAAAGTCCGCGACACACTATACCTATCTATGTCGAGTGAGGCACAACAACCATTTTTTTATTTAGAAATCTTGATTTTTTTTTGGACTACATTTAAACGCGTTTATTTTACTCATGTTATTAATCCTTATCAAAATAAATTATTTCATCACTAAGTACAGTTTATGTAGATAATATTTGGTCTTTGAATGATTAAAATTGGACGTTTGGTTTTGAAGTTATATATTACTTTTATCGTATTTCATACGATAAAAGTATACCCACCTACTTATTTCATTGAGTTTTAGTAGGTACCTATATTAATTTGTTTCTGTTTGTTTTGACTAAATTTCGCCCGTTTTGTTAGAGGTTTAAAGACATTCTGTAGTATTAGTATCAGTATTGTACCCGTGCGAAGCCGGGGCGGGTCGCTAGTCATAAATAAAGTCGCGGGTAAATTTCAGCGATATCCCAAAGTATTGTTCCACGCGGACGAAGTCGCGGGCAAAAGCTAGTAGTACATATTTTGATTGCTCAATAAACTGTAACTGGGACATAATTAAATACATATTTTTATATTTTTATACATTTCAGGATGTTAAATATTACAGTAACTCATTATTTTTTTACAATGTACAATAAGGGAACTCCCTCATTGAACCCTCCGAAACTAGGCCTATTTTGACGGTAATGTCTTACAAAAACAATCATAGTAATAAATTTACTTATTCTTATCCATATATTCTATTCGTAGACTCTAGAATAAATACCGTTCTAATAAAATTTCTACTAAAATGTTCAATTCAAAATGCATTTCACAAGAAAATCATAAACTCACTATGAAATAAAATAGCAATAAAAACGTATATTTTTCATTCGATTTTCTGAAGTAATTTGTAGAAGATTTATGGAAAATACTTAGTATACGCATAAAAAACTTAATATTAATTACATAAATGTATAAATTATGTGGTACAAACAAACCACTTATAAATTAGAAATTTATTCTATGGGCGTGCCCAGCTTGCCACCAGGCAGCAACCGACAAAGACAAAGACAAAGACAAAGAGCTATTTATTGCTTAAAACTGTGTACAATAGATAAGATGTTACAGTATATTATGGTATAGTATCGACAGTTTGCCCGTTCGGGCATGCAATAATTGAATGTCAGAACTTAGGATTACATTTCATTTAAACATTACAAAATAGAGTTACGAACATCACATAATAGTATTAAAATTAGAACTAATAATAGTTGCCGTATCAATATAATTTAGGCACAATTTATAGAGACACTATTTGATATTACATATTTTTTGTCTATTTTATTATATCTATTTTTTTATTCCTGTAATATTTTTATTAATTTAATTAATAGGTATAAGAATTTAATTTCATACAATTTACATAACATTTTTATCAGATTAGATTATTACATTATTTATAATTTCATTCATTGTAGGGCATCATAATAAAATAAAATATAATATGAAAGTAGGTATGTCATTAAGTATTAATTTAGAAACCAAATCATATAGAAGAGTTTTATCATTACAATTTAATTTCATAGATTTTCTTTAAAAAACTCTTCTAGATTATAAAATACTTTTTCAGTTAACCATCTTTTTAGTATGTTTTTAAATTTATGTCCATTTTGTTCTTTTATTCCTATAGGTAAATGGTTGTAAACCCTTATAGCAGTAATGTAAGTACTTTTGTAAAAAATCATATTGTGAATTTTTGGTAGATTTATGTTGTATTTATATTTGTTGCGCAGGTTCCTTTTCGTTTCAGATTTAAAGCTAAAGTAATGAATATTATTTCTGACAAATAGGCACAGTTCAAGTGTGTATATACCAGTCAGCGTAAGAAATCCCTTTGTCCTAAACATATCTCTTAGAGACTCGGTGCTATGCATGTTGTATATTGTTCGTAGGCATTTTTTTTGTAGGATGAATGTGGATTGAACATTTGACGAATTGCCCCAGTATATGATACCATATAATAATATTGGATACACATTTCCAAAGTAGGCATTTCTAGTAACATCTATATTTGTAGTTTCAGCAAGGATTGATAAACCGTAATAGGCGCTAGAATTTTTTTTATTTATATTTTCAATATGAGCTTTCCAGCTTAAATGTTGATCTATTATGACGCCAAGAAAACGAATACTGCTCACTTCTTCAATAGCAACATTTGATACTGAGACATTTAGACAGGAAGTTTTACTTTGATAAGATTTAAATTGCACGATATTGGTTTTAGATAGATTAACTTTTAGATTTAAGGAGTTGAGCCAGTTAGTGATGGTTGTTAATGTTACGTTTATTTCCTTTTTGTAGTCTTCTTTATTTGCATATTCATTAGTAATAAATATTGTCGCGTCATCTGCGTACATAACACATAAGTGATTAGGTATAATTTTAGGAAGCTCGTTTATGTAGATTAAAAATAGAAGTGGCCCTAATATACTACCCTGGGGAACACCAAGTAATACTTTTTCGAAATTTGAGACTACAATTTTAACGTTTTTGTGGTATGGTCATACACTTCTATAGCAGTTGCTTGCAATCTGTCGTTTAAATAGCTTTTTATTAATTTAAACGCTGGACCTCTTATTCCAATAATTTCAAGTATATTTAAAAGTACGTCAAATTTTACACAGTCAAAAGCTTTTGACAAATCGATAAAGATTGCAGCACATTGTTTCTTATCATTTATTTTACCCCATACAGAATGAAATAATTTAAATATCGCTAATGACGTAGTTTTTTTCTTTTGGAATCCAAACTGGTTATCATTTAAGATTTTATTATAATTTAAAAAAATTAGTAATCTATAGTAAATAACCTTTTCAAAAATTTTTGATATACTAGGTAACAATGCAATCGGTCTATAGTTGTTTACGTCATGCGTTGATCCTTTCTTAAATATAGGTTTTATTATTGCTTTCTTCAAATTTTTTGGAAATTCTCCCGTTTCTAACATTAGATTAATTATGTGCACAAGCGGATTTACAATATAGAAAATACTCTCTTTAACAGCTTTTATAGGTATATTATCGTAACCATGACTTGTTTTATTTTTTAAGGCTTTTACTATTCTTATTACTTCAGAGCTATCAGTAGGGTACAGAAAAATACTATTTGGATTTCTTGTTGGAAGTTTTTTATTTTTGTCTAGTCCAGCCGTATTACAATTTTGATTGATGTAGAAGTTGTTAAAAGTATGGACTAGTTTATTTGGCGTTTTTATTATTTTATCATCTTGAATAATGTAATCAATGGTAGGTTTGAGAGTTTGTGTTGATTGCGTTTGCCTTTTTATTAATTGCCATGTGGCTTTAGTTGTATTAGCACTTTTAGCTATTAATTTAATATTTGTATTTCTTTTCGATAATTTAATAACGCGTTTAAGTATTTTACAATATCGGGAGTATCTAATTTTTTGTTCGCAACATTTACTACTTTTTGATTGGAGATATAGCTTCCTTTTTATTTTTGTAGATTTTAATATACCTTTGGTTTTCCATGATTTATCGATCTTATGGCAAATTTTTATCCTCTGTATTGGTACACAGAGCTCAAAAATTAGTTGAAATAAATTTGTGAAAGTTTCATATGCTAAGTTTAAGTCATTTAATTTATAAACGTCATCAAAATTTACTTGGGAAATGTATTTTAAAAATATATCGATATAATAATTGATATTGCGCCTCATTTTATACCAATATTTTTCTCTATAACTAATGCTGCAAGGAATTTTGATGACTTGGCTTGTGTGATCTGAAATCCCTAAGTCCCATATTTCTGATATACATCTTTTATGATTTGTTATAATATTGTCTATACATGTTGCAGAGTGAGATGTTATTCGAGTTGGCGCTTGAGAGTCATGCTGTCACTTGCTGCAAGGCAGCAAGGGACGCTTGAGAGGTTATAAGTTATAATGTTTTTTGCGCTTATGTTACGTTTTTCGATCGCTTAAACTGATTTAAATTAACTTTCCTTCGTACTTTGCAGGCTTAGGACTGTCTGAAATCTGAATAATTATTAATATAATAATATGAACTCATAAAAATGTTTTTACAAGTTGATAATATGCATTAATCTTAAGTGTTGCTTATCATTAGTAATAGTTGATTTATAGGATAACAAACATCGCCACTTTTTCCACCTCATTTCTTTCAAAGTAGTTCCATAAATTACTGTTCCAATTCACGTCGTTTATTCGTCTCTTACGACAAAAACTTAATAAACTTAATACTAAAACACTACACGAAAAGTTTATATTACATCCATATGGACCATTATTATATTTATTATTTACATTAAAAGTTCACGGTAAGCCACCAAAACACCACTATTACGATTAAAATACGAATTATTGCGTAACGTAATATAACGTGTTTTCGTCAACCCGCAAAGCGCAACTAACAAAAAGTGAATAAACACGAAAAAGCATATTAGTTATAAGTACAAAAAATAAGCCGTTTAAATAAGTGATGAGCTACATTAAAGAATTTTCACTCTTATTGCGCTGTCATAAGAACTATTTTTCTTTGCTCATACCACACTTATGGCTTTATGACTATAAACGATATAAACGATAAGTATAAGTGTTAAACGCTTAAATTTTTAAACGACTTTTCAACTTATTTATAAAAGCACGCTTTTTTAAACGCTTTACGTTTAAACGGCCATCTCTACTTATAAGAGAAGCTATACTGCACACATTTATGCAGCTGTGTAAAGTATTTTAGAAAAGGCGTCTTCAAATTACGCAAATCGACACTCAGCTGTTGGTGTTTTATGAAAAAACGATATTGTAACACCCCTATTCAAAGATATTGAGGTATAATCTTAGTTTCTCCAAGCACCGCTAGATGGCTATAGCATTTACAACTGAGAACAGTGAATTTATAGTCAGTTCTCCCAGCCACCACTAGATGGAGCTGTAAGGGTTCTAGATCACGCTATTGAAACACCGACAGAGATCATATAAGTAACCCTCATGATGATTGCTTTGTATTCATATTTCATTCGATTACCTATCATTGCTAATCGCTATTGTATGCGCTTTTACGATTCCTACGCTACCTAAGTAGTTGCTTCCACCATTGCTGGGACAGCTTCTTGTACGCTAAGGAATAAATAGCGAATAGAGGTGGGATATAACAGGTTAAATACGATACCTGTTATACCTGTTACTGTTATACGTAACTACCTGTTTCGGATACCTGTTAAAAAATAACAGTCATGTTAGTAGGTACCTATGTATTATACGTACTCAGTTCGATTACTAGGTTGGAAGGTCGTTCAAGTATACTTGAACGGCCTTCCACAACGTTTACAATAAATTCCTCATATTGTAAATGTATTTGTTCATAATATTTAGTGTGATGTTAGAATTTATAACACTGTAGTCTGTAAGTACATTTAATTATAACAGTACTAACCATTTGCCAGTTTCAAGTTAAAAAGGCGGGAAATAGAATATTCGTTCAAATTTTCATCACCGTATTTCTAAATCGTCAAGTCCAAGTCTAGTCAAAGTCCAAATAAACAGTCAGGGTAGTCAATGAGTCGTCAGTCGATTCAGTAAAGTAGTAGAAGCTTTACTGAAACTTCCTGTGGAGTTTTGGCGGAAAACCCCAAAATAGCACGCATTTTGTAGTTGAATCACTTGCCCACATTTGTACACGACAACGAATATCTAATGGTAAAATATATTCTACCAATATTAGGCATTAACAACCAAAATAACAATAATTTTGAAAGAAACACAAAAACACAATTATTTTTGATTGACTTTAGAATTTTTAAATTGATTTAATTGATAGTTCAAAGAGAATAAATAATCAATACTCCCTAGGAACTTTCAGTAAAGCTTTTATCACTTTACTGAATCGACTGACTTGACTTTAAGTGCACTGACTATTTATTTGGACTTTGGACTTGACTACGGTGTTGAAAATTTAAAAGAAAATTCAATTTCCCGCCCTTTCAACTTGACACTGGCAAATGGTTTGAAGCCGCAACGCGTATAAAAAAAAAGACGGAACTCGTGACAAATGACAGCAAATGACGTCTGTCTATAACCCGACCATATGTAATAGCACGTAGTGTATATGGGATTTGTTCTTGATTGACTACAACCTGAATTTTTTACTAAAAAATACTAATTATTTCTCATTCTAGCAAGTAGTAGATGCATATAAGTGTAAGAGAGACATACAGAGTATTTAAATACTAAGTGCCTTTCGTTTTTGCATATGGAATCGTTGTATGTGTAACAGAGAGACAAGATCGGACTATAGTATATCGGTAACACGTACGCTGTACTCAGGTAGGTATTTTTTACTTGTTACGCTGCTAGTAACTGACGTACTCTGTTATGTTATTTAATAACTGTTATTTTAGTAACTGGATATCGACTGTTATGTGTTATTTCCAATTACCTGTTCCTTTTTACCTGTTACGTTAAATACGTCCCACCTCTAATAGCGAACCTATAAGCCGGTGGCATACTGATTGCTTCCTCACGGGACAATCTGTTGAAAACCGAAATATAGGGGCGTAAGCGCTGCTCTAAAGTTGTACCTTGTATCAAAATATACGCCTCCGTTGTAAAGTCACTGTTTGACTCTATCACCCCGCGCAACCCCACGTTACATTGGCGCCCAACGTGGGGCCGGATTCGATCGGAAGGCGAGATACGAATCTGAAGACCGGATTTGAAGTCTGAAGACCCCACTCTGCGCGGCATTTGAAAATCACAAACAATGACTACGACTCAACTGAGGCAAATCAACCGTACACTCATGGCTATCTACTCTATCTACTTGGCAACTGCTGCTGTTTAATCAGTTTGTGCGTCGTCCATTTTACTCGCGCTCACTGTCGTACCTACGCGGCGTAGTATTTTGCTTCCACCATTGCTGGGACATCTACATGAACGCTAGGTCATTCCTACGCTGTACCTATAGTATTGCTCCTACCACTGCTGGGACATCTACATACTTAAGAACGCTGGGACCAGGTGCTTCCACTATTGCTGGGACATCTACTAGGACGCTAGAGTTAGGACACCAGAATAGATGCTTCCACTATTGATGGGACATCAGTCGTACACCGATAAGAGAACCAAAACTGGGAAGAGTTACACACACACCCTGACATAAGCTGATCGATCATCGGAGCTGTATTAGTGCAGGGGGAGGACGAGAAGGAACACCCCGTAGAATACGCGAGTCGACCTTTGATGAATGCTACCTGATTAACTGTTCATGCATGCTGACCACGAAGAAGACCACCTAAGAACAAACAGAATCCTGCCTCACTTGTTGGGACAACTTCGTAGGCAGAGGGGGAGACTGTAACACCCCTATTCAAAGATATTGAGGTATAATCTTAGTTTCTCCAAGCACCGCTAGATGGCTATAGCATTTACAACTGAGAACAGTGAATTTATAGTCAGTTCTCCCAGCCACCACTAGATGGAGCTGTAAGGGTTCTAGATCACGCTATTGAAACACCGACAGAGATCATATAAGTAACCCTCATGATGATTGCTTTGTATTCATATTTCATTCGATTACCTATCATTGCTAATCGCTATTGTATGCGCTTTTACGATTCCTACGCTACCTAAGTAGTTGCTTCCACCATTGCTGGGACAGCTTCTTGTACGCTAAGGAATAAATAGCGAACCTATAAGCCGGTGGCATACTGATTGCTTCCTCACGGGACAATCTGTTGAAAACCGAAATATAGGGGCGTAAGCGCTGCTCTAAAGTTGTACCTTGTATCAAAATATACGCCTCCGTTGTAAAGTCACTGTTTGACTCTATCACCCCGCGCAACCCCACGTTACAATATAATATTTTTGTCTTTTTTTTTTATGTAATGAACCAGGAAACGAGCAGACGGATCACCTGATGGTAAGCGATTACCGCCGCCCATGGACACTCGCAGCAACAGAGGAGTTACACTTGTAACTCCTCTGGTGCTGCGACTTGCGTTCCTGATCCTTAAAATCCCCAATCCCCCCATGGGCCTCCGGTAACCTCACTCACTCGGCGAAACACAACGCAAGCGTTATTTCACGCCGGTTTTCTGTGAGGTCGTGGTATTTACCCGATCGAGCCGGCCCAATCATGCCGAAGCGTGACTCTCCCACAGTTATATATATCTGAAGTAAAATTATCTCAATTGCTGAATAATTGAACCGTGTCGGTATTTGCTTGCTTTTTTATTATCATTCTTCATTTAATTTTTATTTACGTTCAAAGTTGCGCTAAAAAGGCGATGTTTGGAGGCTATTATCTTCTACACTAATTTGAATTTCAGAAATATAAGTAAATACCGACCTAGATAAGTGTCATAAAAATCGATATTACGCTAGAACTTAGGTCTACAATGTTTGACTTTGGAGTAAATCACCAACAGCGTTTGTATGGAGAAAAAACCGACTAGCGCAGCCTTAAGGGCCCAGTTAAACGAGGCAAGCCGTCTAACTTGGCCCTTGCCTGATATTACTTACGCATGATATTACTTCCTCGCTTCTGTACAAACTACATACATACATACATACATACATACATACATATAATCACGCCTCTTTCCCGTAGGGGTAGGCAGAGACCACTTCTTTCCACTTGCTACGATCCTTACATACTTGTTTTGCTTCATCCACTTTCATTATTCCCTTCATACATGCTCTTCGGTTTAGGGTACTCTTGACCTGGCCTTTTTTCAAGACGTCCCCGATTTGGTCTTGAAACGTCCGCCTAGGTCTACCCCTTCCAACACTTCCATTCACACTTGCATTATACACTTTTTTCGTCAATCGTTCTTCATTCATTCTCTCAACATGGCCAAACCATCTCAGCATACTTTTCTCAATTTCTGTCACTACATCTTCTTTCAGACCGCAACGTTTCCTTATCTCACTATTTCTTATCCTGTCACCCAGTTTAACTCCTATCATGCTTCTTAATGCTCTCATCTCAACTGCATTTATTCTGCTTTCGTGTTTCTTCTGCCATACCCAACTTTCACTTCCGTACATGAGTGTCGGGACCAACACCCCCGCATGCACAGCCAAACGAGCCTTGTTAGACACCTTCCGATTGTTCATGAAGGAGTGCAAAGCTCCATTCACCATGTTTCCTGCATTCACTCTTCTTTCAATATCACTCTCACACTTTCCATCTCTTGTAAACTTTGAACCCAGATACACAAAATCATTCACCTGTTCAATTTGTTCATCTCCAATCACGATATTGCAGCACGATATCTTTCAAACACCATCACTTTCGTCTTCTTTACATTCATCTTCATTCCCTTTCTAGTAAAAGCTCCACTCATCGCAGTTATCATCTCCTGCAACTCCTCGGCCGAAGACGCAAGTAATACTTGGTCATCAGCATAGAGAAAACATTTGACGAGTAACTCATTCATTCTCAACCCACTTTCATTATCTTTTAAATCTGTCAAGCAATTGTCCATGAACAGATTAAACAGCCACGGTGACGCTACACATCCCTGTCTAACACCTTTTTCGATATTGAACCATTCAGTGTATGCCCCGTTTATCCTTACACAAGCACTAGAATCCCTATAAAGAGATTGTAATGCTCGTATGAGGATACTGCTCACGCCGTTCACAGACAATGCTGACCACAATTCATTCCTCACCACTCTATCATAGGCCTTTTCTAGATCCACGAACGCGCAGTAGACCTTCTTGTTTTTAGCCAAACACTTTTCGGCTACGCACCGCAAGGAAAATACCTGATCCGTACATCCCATTCCCTTTCTGAATCCCGCTTGTGCATCCCATACTTTTTCATCTGTTTCATTCACAACTCTTTCAATCAACACTTTCGCATATAATTTACCGACGACGCTGAGAAGGCTTATACTGCGGTAATTTATGCAGTCCTGTACAAACTAGTACTGTTTAAACACTAGTTTCCTCAATACGTTTCAGAAAATCCTATCCTACTTAATATTATAATTAATGTAATATTAAGTAGGATGTAATTTTCTAAGTGTCTAACTGTTGTGTAAGTCTAAAATTTGTGCAACTGGAAGATTGCTGGTACTTATAGCACAGGATATCCTATTTTAAGTACCAGCAGAACATTATAATTGTTTTCTTTTGTACCATTGTAAACTGATAACTTAATATTAACCTACTTGTACTTTGAGTACATAAAGATAAATGAGTAAATAAGATATTATTATTATTAATGTAAAAGTTTGTGAGGATGGACGTATGGATGGATACATGTTTGTTGCTCTTTCACGCAAAAACTACCAAACGGATTTTAATAAAATTTGGTATGGTAGTAGTTTAGGCTGTGGATTAAAACATAGGCTACTTTTTATGCCGGGAAAGTACAGTGTTTCCGCGAGATAGCCGTTAGTATATTTAAGCGGGCTTCGCCGCGGGAAACGGCTAGTAAATAATAAAATAAAGGCAATCTAGGTCAGGTGTAACAAAAGGTGTAACGTAAAATGTAAGTCTGGTAAAGGGTAAAACTGAAATCATCTCATCTTCTTGCGGCAATATTTACAGTACGTGAGATACATGATTCAGGGTGGCCATGGAATATCGCATTGCTTTACCGAAGTAAGTATTTTAGTTCTTTACCAAACCTACCACTGCCACGTGAAATATGAGTTACTAGCTTTTGCCAGCGTCTTCACTCGTAAATAAAGTGTCCCACGGGACCACTGTACTTTTTCGGGATAAAAAGTAGCCTATGTTTTAATCTAGAGCCTAAACTACCATACCAAATTTCATCAAAATCTGTTCTACTGAACAACACTTTTTGCGTGAATGAGTAACAAACACCCATCCATCTATCCATCCATCCATCCCTCCATACATCCATCCTCACAAACTTTCATATTTATAATAACTAGCTGTTTCCCGCGGCTCCGCCCGCGTAGATACATTACCTCTCGGGAACACTGTACTTTTTCGAGATAAAAAGTAGCCTTTGTTTTAATCCAGGGCCTTAACTACTACCATACCAAATTTCATCGAAATCCGTTCAGTAGTTTTTGCGTGAAAGAGGAACAAAGATCCATTCTCACAAAATTTCACATTTATTTTTTTATTTTGTTTTATTTTATTCGGAAAGCTTAAATAATATTAGTAGGATAGTAAGATGACTACAGTACAAATGGGTTCCATGACATGAAGACATGTTAAAAAGACATTTTATTCCGTTTTGTCTACGGAAGATTAGACAAAATGTCTTTTTCTCTACACAGTCTGTCATTTTCGTTGACAGACCTCACTTGTACAGTTGTTAAATAGGTACGCGTGCCGGAAGGTCATATAATTTCGTACCGATGTAGGCATGTACCTCACGTGATATAAACTGTATAATTAGCAATAATGACAGATGCATAATTCCATGATATGATATTATTATTGTGTCGACCAAAGTACAGTCTGATACAGTTATCTTAACAAAACTATTGTTATGTAATACGTAAACTGATCAAATCAGATACAGAATTATTTAATACGTAAAGCCAAAGCTGTCAGTCCAGTTTTACAAGAATTGTGCGTGTGATATTTGGCACAGTTACGCGGAGGAAGTTGTGCAAAAAGTTAGGATGTTTTAAAATAATTATTATTAGACATAAATAAAATTAATACAAAAACAACATCATACTCTACCTGGACAGCTAACAGCGTGCGTATAAGATACAATTTTGATACACGTTGAAGATTGTCAATCTTTTATATCAATAAAAAAAATTGAAATTTTCTATATATAATAGGCAAAATTGTACAGCCTTGTGTGTGTGTGTGTGTGTATGTGTGTGTGTGTGTGTGTTATCGGCCGCAACTTGCAACAAGCGTGCAGGTGTAGTAGTCTACAAGTATCTAGTTGGTGTTTCTGAGAACTCGCAGTTGTTGTGTCTAACATCTAACTGAGTTAGGTATATAAAATGGGTTCTGATTACTGCTTTACTTTATACCTGCTCGTGACATTGTGTCATGAACTCATGAGTTTTTTTTTTTTTTTTTTTTTATGAAATAAGGGGGCAAACGAGCAAACGGGTCACCTGATGGAAAGCAACTTCCGTCGCCCATGGACACTCGCAGCATCAGAAGAGCTGCAAGTGCGTTGCCGGCCTTTTAAGAGGGAATAGGGTAATAGGGGAGGGTAGGGAAGGGAATAGGGTAGGGGATTGGGCCTCCGGTAAACTCACTCACTCGGCGAAACACAGCGCAAACGCTGTTTCACGCCGGTTTTCTGTGAGCCCGTGGTATTTCTCCGGTCGAGCCGGCCCATTCGTGCCGAAGCATGGCTCTACCACATGAGTGAGGTCGGCAGGGGCAAAGCAATCGACAGGGATTATCTTCCAATACTCCTCGAAGACTCCACGGATAATAATATTTAACGAATCATGTGACTCCTTAAATCGTTTTTTATGAAAAAATGAGTAATCGCGGGAAGTTTGGCAGAGGCGAAATATCTCAATTATTTTGAACATATTCTGTAACAGATGTTACACGTACAAGGTAGCCACAATAGTCAAGACAATTATGTCTAACACTTAACAGTTTAATAGTAGATTATGCACCAAGGGGATAAAGCAGTGTCTTACGTCACGTACTGCGTAACGAGGGACTCTAGAGTTAACTCTAGAGTTAACTTAGTTCAAACTTAACTCCCGAGTGAAACGAGGGAGTTATGTAGAGTCCTGAGTAAAGCGAGGGGTTCAAGCTGCCCAAGACGAAGACAGGCTTTATCCCAGAGCATACTCTACTTTTCATACCTACTGCGAGGCAATAAAAACCCAGGGCTACAAAAATATAACATTTATTTTGTTAAAAAATAATATTGATATTCGACACATTTGTCCAGTTACGGAGGGACAGAGTAATATTTTTATTAGGAACATTTATGGAAGTTGTGGTGGAGCAGTACTTAAAGATTCAGGAACTTGTGACTGACGATTTTGACACGTGAGAATATTAAAATTATAGGTGGCCAGTTCGATTTTCGAATAAACTCTCAGCAATACCATATTATTATTGAAAAACTCTATGATAGATACGTATCTACTAGGAATTTTCATACGAATTTTAACGTTCCAAATTCAAATCACTTTAATCCCTTGGGAGTTTCATACAACATTATCTCCCTTGGGAGTCAATGACATGCTTTACGTTGAGTTTGCGTGATATATAATCGAACATTGTCGAGCAGGTGGTATGAAAATACATTTTGCTACGTACACTATGACAACGTAAGGACCATACTAACCGTCCACCCTGCAAGTCCAGCACCGGTACTAATGACTGTCTTTAGGTTGAACCTAAAGACAGTAGTGGCGAAGGGTTCCTATAACTCCATTCCTATCGGCTTCCCTAGTCACTTACCTTTTGCAAACCTTCATAGAAATCCCTACCTATTCTACAGGCTCCGGCTTCCCTATGAAGGAGAAGCAGCCTTCGCCACTGAAAGACAGTCATTAGTAATACCTAATAGGTTCTAGTTATATGCGTCCGCGCGACCGACCGGCTTGGCCGCTACACCGCGAAATTACAAGCATTTGTATGCAACGATGCTCCGTTTTCAAATAAATCGTTGCATACAGTTGCTTATAATTTCGTGGTGTAGCGGCCAAGCCGGTCGGTCGCGCGGACGCATATAACTAGAGCGTTAGTTTCAAAAGGCATTGGCACGGCATATTTGTAGGTTGGATTTGAAGGAATTCAGTGGTTAACGCATCGGCCCTCAAGCCAGAAGTCGCGGGTTCGAATCCCGCTGAGGGAGCAAAAGGTTTTCAATGTTCCTGGGTAATGGACGTATATTAAATATGTTTATAATATAATGAAAATCTTAATATACTTCCCACGGTCTAGTCCCCATAACCCAAGTTCTTCGGATACTTAGTACGGGACCAGATTGACAGAGTGTGAAGCGTCCATAGATTTGGATGTTATTTTATATCCCAGACGCGTCAGGGTGTCGCCCGCTACATGTCACCTCTGTCAATACCTCATGCCACAGGCCACACGTCGCAGTCAAAGAGCGAGTAATTAAACTCGTTTAGCTTTGAATGTTAATGTCGTTACTCTGTTTGTTTAGGAGTTCGTCCGTGAGGCTGTGGGCGAGCGGCTGTGACGTCATAACTCATACTGCTACATGTCGTGGAACTCACATAATATAAAGCCTCCGTGGTCCAGTGGCTTAGAGATTGGCTCTCGACTCGGAGGTCGTGGGTTCAATTCCCGCATTGGAACAAAATGTTGTGAACAATGCAGGCTGATCACATGATTGTCTGATAATAAAGATGATGTTATTTAGTATAATATGTATTATATTTTTAAATCTTTAATTATTTTTCTGCCTAAACGTTTCTACATAAGCACTTTGATTTTTGAAGAACGTTGTATAAACAATATTATCAGTCTAGTTTACAAATTAACACAAGCAGTTATTTACCAAACCCACAGCAAACATGTTGTGGCCGGCCCCGGGGACGCAGCCGGCGTGGTGTTTATTTATTCTATTTGTTTATATTAAACATTTTCTATAACACTTAATATACATTCGGGTCCCCCGAGACAGACTGGTTCGTGTATTTTATTTCAATCAATACGACACATTGTACTGCAAATGAGCGAGGTCTTTACTTAGAAGCTTTACAACAGAAGTTTACAACAATATGTTTACGCGCTCGGTGCTACATACACGATACACGTTACACTACATACTGTATTGGGGTTGAAAACAATATTGACACTGCCTTAGGGCAGCAAATCTTTTTAGGGTTCCGTAATACTTAAGGAACCCTTATAGTTTCGCTCTGTCCGACTGTCTGTCTGTCTGTCCGCGCCTCTAGCTCCTGTAATTATTAATATAAATTGATAAAATTTGGTGCAGTTATAGATTGTGTATAGATCACGGTTTCGAGATCATAAAAAAATAATAATTTTATATTTTAGGGGTGGCTCTCCATACATGTGAAGTGGGGATGAAAAATATTTTTTCACTCTACCCCATCGTGAGGGGTATCGTAGAATAGGTCTTTTAAAATAAAGGCAATGTTTCATACGTGTCTTTTTTATAAAGTTGACCATTTTCGAGTAATCGGCCTCTAAAGTAGTTCGTAAGTTGGTCCCCCCCCCCCTAGCATTTTTAAACTATAGGAGATAGAAACTTGCAAATTTCTGCTTGCTGATAGATCATGCTAAAACTCTTTAGGAAAATTATTGTGAACAAAATCGGACAGTAACTTTTGGAGTAATAAAAAAAAAGCATATTACGCGTTTATAGTTACGGAACCCTCCTTAGACATGTCCTGACCTGCTCTTGGTTAGGTTATTTGAATAATAATTCAAAAGTTAGAACATAACCCGACTACGTAAATTATTAAAAAAAAAAAACTCCCCACACCGATTTCGGTGATCGTGGCCCGTTTCATTGAAACCAGGCCAGTTACGTAGAAGTAATCTTATAGTGCCCAAGTGTGTGCGCAGTACACAGAAGCACTCTCTCTTCCTTTACTCTCATAATCCAGTGGGACGGATAACCGACACGACTGACGAGAGATCAGGCGCAGATCCTACTTTTTAGATGCCCATCCGACGCATGGATCATCTTTCTTACCAGACAATCAGGTGATAAGTTTGCATTGTCCTAACCAAATTTGGAAACAACATTTTTTGTTGTTTACATGCGGGAATCGAACCTACGACCTCCGAGTCGACAGCCAATGCTCTAACCACTAGACCACGGAGGCTGTTTAAATTATATAGCCTATGATACGCGGGTCATTGTTACGAATATATTGACACCTATTCATTAAAATTGGAATCAGTAGTTTAGACGTTACGGTGGAACATGTATACGTACATAGACAGGCAGCGCCATTAACCTTCCTTTTGGTAGTCGGGTAAAAAGACGTATCGTAAAAGGTGACCTGGTGATGTCTTGAGTCAAGGCAAGTTAAATGGTCACGAAATATCTACCTTTAATAAAATCTCTTCAAAGGCAGGCGATGAAGACTTATATGAAACACAATGTTATTTTATAGACTTCTTAAAGAGTTATCATAATATTTTTAGATACATTTTTTTGTTGAGTATACAGTACGCGTGCGTTATAAAATCATAATTAAAGATTACAAATATTATCACTGCACTTAATGTCCAAAACAAACAGAATTAAAAGGACGAAGGCCTTACGGCTACGGCGTAGCAGTTACGTAGCTGTCGTCTACGCCGTAGTACGCTACGGTTTCGCTTGCGGCCAAACAAGTGTGAATACGAACAATATAATATTATGTAAATTTGTATTTTGTAATGATTCATCTTATTGTGTCTATTTTATTTCTTAAAATTTCTACTTATGAAATGTGTTTAAAAAGTTATTATAACGTAAGTATATAGTTTCAATAACATTTTTTTAAACACAAATCTTGCAATTCACAAATCATCAAAACATTTTTTAACTATCAGGCGATGTAATTCATAAGCAGGTAGTGTGTTTTCATACTTTATTTATAATATATTATATCAAACTGTACATAACATTAACAATTGTATAATACGAACAATTATAGATGACAACGTTGACCAGCTATAACAAAATTGATAGCTATAACAAAAGTGATAGGCACACGCACGGTAGTATGTGCTAATAGATAACCTGTATTTTTATAAATTGTATATATTTCTAAGCATTTTTTAATAAATATTATCAATTAGCACACCTTCCTCCACATAAACTTTTTACGGACTAAATTTCATACTTCTTCAGTTGCACGATTCTCGTAAAGCTGTACTGAAAATGCTTACTTCACGTATTCATATAATAATGATAATACATATTATATTCTAAATGTAGACTATACTAACATGTTTCAAATCTCACACTAAAACAACGTGTTCATAAAACATACTATCGACCGGTGAATCATTGAATGATACATCTGTGTTGCTAGCGAGATTTAAACACAACGGTGATTGATACATGAATGACTGGCCGGGAGCCGGGACGATTCTCTTCCGGTATTTTCCATTAATTCCTGAGTTACAGCTCGGACAATGGCTGTATTCCGCGGCAAATAGCGCTAACAAAATAACGTAAGCAAAATAGCAACCGCCGGCATTAATTAAGCAAAATGGCGGATTATGTTAGTAGTATCGAAGTTGGCAAACGTATCCTGGCCGATTATATAAGGTTTGGTAAAATCAATTACGAATAAACCGGGCACATGATCTACTGCTTATGTAAAGACGTTTGAGCAGGAAAATAATTGTCATACTCAAAGTAAAAAATCATATCATGTATGGGTGACTCTCTGCAAAACGCAAACTTGCCCATATAAAGAAATTTTTTTTTTCGAGTATGACAATAATTTTTCTGCTTAAACGTCTTTACATAAGCAGTCGATCATGTGCCCGAAGTATTCGTAATTTTTTTTTCTTTAGCGCTAGCAAGCGTTGACAAGCGCTATTTTTCGCGGAACACAGCCAATGTAACTGTTACATGATTCATCAGCTGACCGATGCATGCCGTCACTCGCCGCGTCACCGTAATGGCGGGTGACGACGGCCGTGGAGTTTATTGACGGCCAACATTACTCCGGCGGCGACCAAAGCGCTCGATTGACTCAACTGTATATTGCTCATTTAGAACTTCTGCAATAATCTCCCGAAAGAACTTCAGATCAGGCGAGAGGTTCTATAGGTAAATATCGCTAATGCCATTTAAATAGTATGTTCCTCTTGACCCATAAAAAGTATGCATCGAACTGCACTGATCAAATAAATAATAAATTAGTTCGTGTAGCGAAAACTTTCAATACCGTTTTACGACAGTTGTGCAACCGGAGAAATATATAATTTGGCTGGTAACTTACAATTCACATGAAAGAAGGTAGCAGAAAGCATATTATAGCATAAAAAGCATAAATAGAAAGCATAAATATTTTTAAGTAATGCTTAGAAATAAAATAAAATAATAAATAATAACCTTTGATTAATTATTACATAGATACGTTATATCCTTACAAAACTGACAATATTCTGTGCCACGACACACATTGACATGGGACGCGTGTCAATGTGTCAACGTCGCATAATAATTAGTAACACAAAACACGCTATTACTCGCGGAGCACACTAACCAAAATTGGCCCGACTCGCGGCCAATTCGAGTCTTCATTTTTACGCGTTTATAACATATCTACCTCTTTTTAATATTATATATCTATGAAAATAAATATATTTACAGTTTATTGCCAATAAACCATGCGTTTGATACTTATATGACAGGTCATACAATATTGCTACACGTTGACGTTTGTCAGTCTGTCACAACATTAGCATTTTTTCTATCTAAGAGGCAAAAGAATCCTTAAGTGGAAACTTAAAATTCATATGAATTATTATGGCGTATTTAGACTCCAGGGCGACCTCTAGTATTATTAATGTCTCTAGGCCGCGGTAGAAATTCCTTTCACGAGTGACAAGTAACTCTCCCGTTTCAAGTAAATTGGACATCTAATGGCAGGATCGTACTATAGCACGACGTGTAATAATGAACGGGTATTTATTTCATTTACCTACATATTACGCTAACGTACACTAGGGGTAATTCTGTATTTTATTACGACAGTAAATATGAAACGGCCAAGTGCGTGTCATGCCACGCATAGAATGGGGTTCCATAGAATGGGAGTCCATTTATGGTTTTATTTTTAATATTTTACATGTTATTATTTAGTTATTTACCACGAAATTTTCCAAGTTAGCGAATGTTACAAGTTAGACCTCTATAACTCCTGAACCAACAATGTTATGTAAGCCAAGCGAGTTCCTTCAGAGCTGGTCACATGGACTACCAACGTGAATGTTTTGAGATTTTCGAGCCAGCGGTTTAGCTTTAAGAGGGCGGGACCCGTATTTTAATAAAAAATGCGCTTTGATGTTGAGTAAATCAAAAAATCGTCTCAGCAAGTTCGTTTAGTAGACAGATCTTTTAGAAAAAATTGAGAGCAGCTTTTTTAAAAGATATGTCTACTGAAATCCCATACTATGGGGTAGACCTGAGGAAAAAAATCGGCTCCACTATAAGTGTACCTGCCCAAAAAAATATAAAATTTTATTTTAGAACTTTGTCGACGTCATAAATACACATGTCCATGCATTTATCTCTCTAGCATTAACCGTTTTGACAGTGTAATTTGGAGACGGACGGATGGACATGACGAAACTATAAGGGTACCGAGACATTAACTACGGAACCCTCAAAACACTAAAGTAACGACACTAGTTAACTGTGTACGTGCCACGTGGTGACAACAGCAGCTCGTCATAGCTCTTTAGACACATTTTGGTGGCGTCACCGAAGTAGTGAAGGTGTCCAAAGGAGCGGGGAGTTTTAACTAAAAATCCTGACATCAACTGAACATCACCTATACAAAGAAGAGAGAAATATTGTTAAATAGAGAAGATACATAATTTTTATATTGGCTTTTCGAAAAGTACATAATAAGCCAGGAAATATTGTCGTTGCAATGGCGTATCTACGATCAACCGGTAACAAGATACAGTCATCACAAAAGTGAGATCGTTGGAGAGCATCAAAAACGCAAAAAATTTTGCAGGAGTGACGTCACAGCTGTTGTGTCACGAGGAAATGTATGAAGATAAATACAAAATTGATTTTATTAACATAAATATTTTTCGGTCCATATTTATGTTGCCTTTCGGAAAATATAACAATTTGCTGATTTAAAACAAATACATGTAAGTTACGTAACTTTATTCTCTAAGTGGCTCGAAAGTGATCGTGTTAGAGATTGTGAAGTCGTCCCTCACCCCTCACCCCTCACCAAACTGTGTTAAGTGCTCGTGTAAGTGAAGGCTTCGTTATCTTTTACAGATTTTCATAACAACTTTTACGTATGAACACTCTGTCCTGATGTGAATTTAATAAAGCTTTAAACCTAAAGTTTAGTTGAATAACTTTTAATAGTTCAAGTACTGCTAAGTGTTCCTATCTATTGTATTAGCTTGTCCTTGTTAGGTGATAATAGATGTTCGTGTGTAAAAGAAATAAACAAATACGGAATATCGATTGTAGGTTGGGTTACACGGAAATTGTTTAAGCCGTATCAGAGATGAATCTCGGAATCTCGATAATCTGAAGAATATAAATTATATTGTATTGCATTGTATACATATTAGATATGTCACCATAAAATTGTAAAAACCGTTAGATTTTAATAAAACTAGTGAAATTGTAAAAGTCTATCAGACTTCTAACGCGAATATGCTGCCTTTCACACATTATTTTTCGTTAGATTATAAATATATAGTTTTTAATCTTTCGACATATTTTTACAATCTCGTTAGTTATTTTACAATCTAATGATTTTTACAATTTTACGGTGATATATACAAGAACTGCTTGTTTAAAATGTAAGACAATTTTGATGCGAAATGCCCGTAGTGCCTACCGAATACCAAAAACATATTACCTACCTATTAGGTACATCATAATCACAGGAATTCATCTACAAACGACGGGACACGTATGTGTAGGATTATCCTTAGTTTTATGTCTTGTACATTTACATCCTTTTGTTTGCAATATCGTGCCAATTTTAAATAATTATTTTTCAACAAAAGATTTAAATCCGACTACCAAAGTAAAAATTTAAGACTTAAGTATATGGTTTTCCCGATATCGATCCCGAAGACTTATATGGATGCCCAGGCAACTGTCACAACTGGACCAAATTGAAATAGGACTATTTCACCGACTCGAAACTTCTGACTACTGAGGTAACAAACATAAAAAATACAGTTGAATTGAGAAGCTCCTACTTTTTTTAAATCGGTGATAAATCAAACGTTGCAGAAAGCAATGTATACATCTGAAAATATTTTCCACATTAAGTAATTGAAAGAACAATTTCTACAACGAAAAGGGGAATAGCCACACCGCGCCGCGCCGCGCCGCTGTGGCTAGAGGTACAATAATATTTAGTGAAATATCACAAATATAAATAAATTTGAAAGGATAATTAAAGTAAACGATTGAAGGTAAAATAGATTTTTACTCTCGACGACCTTACGGCGCGCGGCGCGCGGCGCAGACGGACCACAAGTCACCGCGACCCGCATCCAACCAAAACCAAATTCTCTAAGCCGCGACCGGACTGTTTATACGCCTTTGCACACATTTTATATAGACTCGCCGTATGCGTCGGTCGCGACTTGCGACAACAAATAAATTTTTATGGTGGACATCACGATATTAAACAAACTAAAACACAGTGTGAAGCGTCTATAGATATAATATTTGAAATAAGAAAAGTTGAAGAAAGAGAGCGAAATACCGGCCTGTGATGTCACCGACCGTTACCAACATACTTTTTTTATAAAAATTAAATTGTAATAAACACGGTTGTGACCTAACAAAACGTTTCGTAAGAAATATGTAGAAATATTTTTGTTTGCTTATATTTTTAATTGCGTCAACCTAAGTAAGTATTTCCTTTAGATTTATATGTCATGGGATACTCATCCTAACTTACCTGTCCGGTAGTTGTGGTATAGTATACGGGTATGCGGCCCCGGCTTCCCTAGCTATTACTGTCCTATCCCTTGCCCTCCTGGGCGGTAATATCCTACATTTCCTATTTCCCACTCTAACTTACCAATCTTCCTTTCCACACCACCTATCCTTCCCTTTCCCTATTCCTACCTTCTCCGCTAATCCGTGGAAACGCAATGGATAATCATAGAAATAATTTAATTATCCAAAATGGCGGCGATGTGGTTCGCCACCCATCACGTCTCGTTTCTCGCGGAGGCGAAAAGTGGCTCATGGAAAGCTGCTTCGCTACGTTGAATGTAAGAGGAGGAATGGATGGTAAGAATGAAAGTGGAAGAAGCGAAATAAGTATGTAAGGATCGTAGCAAGTGGAAAGAAGTGGGCTCTGCCTACCCCTACGGGAAAGAGGCGGTATCTGCCTACCCCTATGGGAAAGAGGCGTGATTATATTATGTATGTATGTTATATATCCATGTGATATATAACATACATACATATGAACTATAACTTTAAAGGAAGTGTAATTAAAGTACCTTGACTGTACAGGGTACTATTGCAATTAATAAATTTAACAGTTACCACATATTGTAGACAAAATATTACAATGCGGCCATAACACTTTGAATTTGTTATAAGCATTGTCTTGGTAGAATTATTCATTCATTCTAATTTAAGAGCTTTGCTCTTGTCAGTGGAGCTTTCTCCATTCCTCTCTGCACTCCGCCCTTCTCTTGACCTTCTGATACGACACGACCATCACTTTCGCCTACACCTGTCCATAAAAGTTCTTCTCGGCCTTCCACATACTACTAAAGTTGTCGTGCTGTATCAAGTGTCCGTATTAGGATAGATTAATCTACATTTTATTTCACTTTTTTAAGTAAGTTTTAGTAAGAAAATAAACTTAAAATGTAAAAATATATTTTATTTCTTGCAAAGGAATTACATAATGCAGATATTCCTTCATTCATAGTCACATAACCAATAATAACATTATACAATTTAAAAATCAACACAGTAAATAATAATTATAATTATTATTATTTACACGCACTAATTAGAGTCTGTCACAGAATGAATACAAATTAACTTAAGTTGGTAGCGGTTTTGATACATTAATTACATTATGAAGAATTTATATCACTACTGACTATTATCAGTGGCAAAGGCTTCTTCTCCTTCATAGGGAATCCGGAACCTGTATCATAGGTAGGGATTTCTATGAAGGTTTGCAAAAGGTATGTGACAAGGGAAGCCGATAGGAATGGAGTTATAGGAACCCTACGCCACTGCTCACTATGATTAAACTGCATAAATAAACAACATTATTGTATACCTACAATTCCTACAAATTATAAAGATTTAAAACGCATTTTACGTATGTATAAGGTAATGATAATATTTTAGTAGTCAAAAATCCTACTAATATTATAAATATAAAAGTATGTGAGTGTGTTTCTTCTTTTTTATCTTCTCTCCACCAGTATGAAGTCTTGAAGCCAACTTATTTAGGTTGTTTAGTCTCATCTGTGTGTACCTCATAGACTTAGGAATATTACATTTATTACCTACGATTAGGTAAATTGTCGAGCTCCGTGGCCTAGTGGGTAGACAGTTCGTGGTGAGAGAGTGCAGGTTCAAATCCCAGGTTGTGGCGTGTACCAATGAGACTTTCGTTACTAACTCAGTGATTAACTCACAAAATGTACGATTCAGAATCGGCCAGCAGATCTCAAGTACATTATACGGACGCTCTAGCGGTGAAGGAAAACATCGTGAGGAAACCCGCACATAGTTGGCCCCAGACGTATTGACTAGTCATTCCTCTGGACTAGGCTGGCTATGTTGTGAGAATGCCGTTTGTGCTTGGGCAATCATACGATATTTAAAAACCAACTGTCCCAGGCACTACAGTATTTCAAGAGCGGTTACTTCGCTCGCAGAATACTGTATAAATCATCCATTATCGGATGTAAAGGCCAAAGTAAGTAAATTGTTATTTTGATAACAAACAAAAATTATTGTACTTCATCTTCTTCTTCTTCTGGTCAGTTTAAAGTGTTACCAGGACATGAATATAGTACCTAAGGATAGACGACTCCGAATTTTGTAATTGCTAAAAAGAACTGTATTACCTTGGTAATAGAGTGTATTTCACAATGCACGTCTCATAGAGGCAAATCCGAGCCGAGCGAGATAGCCAGAAGGTAGGCCGTGTGTCTCGTTCTTGCATGTTGCCAACCAGAAAAATGTTGGTATTTTTAAAAAGTAACTTGAAAAATCTTAGATAAAACGAGTGTACTTTATTATTATTTTAACAAATGTTTATAACTATATCATATTCTAATTAAAAAAAAATTTAGAAATAGTCATTTAATACTAAATAAAAATGCAGTTTACATTAAAACCTTTTCATTATTTTTTTATTAGATGGTGCGCGGATTTGTAGACAAATTTTAAATACCATTGACACTAATGACGGCTAAAGGGCCATACTGACCATCCAGCCTGCAATCTCAAGGCCGCGGATTTTTAGGCAAAAATTTTAAATGATTGACACTGTGGCGGACCAATCAGCGCACAGTCCTGAATCGTGCTATCGAAGTTTCTGAGTTCGGCAGTTTATATACGACAGATCGAGCACTCCGACTCACTGGAGCCTGTGCAGCAGCATCATAGTTCCGACTCACTGGGACTCTCTCCACTGGCACTGGCGACTCAAGCACAAGACTCATCAAAATGGTTCGACCTTAGGGATCGATTTTCGATGATCATCGATGTTAGACGATAAAACATCGATGTTTTAACATCGATATTGCATTATTCAAAACATCGTAACATCGATGTCACGGACACACATAATCGGAAACCCAGTTGAAAAAACTTGCGGTAAAATATTTAGCCACTAATGTGACATCAACGCCATCGGAGACAGTAACCCACGGGAACCTTATATGTCCCGCGATAAAAAGTAGCTTATGTCTTTCCCCATGTTCTACTTTATATCTGTGCCAAATTTCATGATAATCGGTTTAGTAATTTTTACAGGAAACCGTAAATAAAGTATCCCATAGGAACCGTACATTTCCCCGCGATAAAAAGAAAGTACCTTATTTCCTTTCCTGTGGTCCACTTTATATCTGTGCCAAATTTCACGATAATCGGCTTAGTAGTTTTTATGTCAAACTGTAAATAAAGAATCCCACAGGAACAGTACATGCGATAAAAAGTAGCCTATGTCCTTTGTACCTCGTTTAAATCGGTTCAGTAGTTTTGACGTGAAAGACGGACAAACACACACTTTCCCATTTATAATATTAATAGTATAGATGTATTGATGACGGACGGCCGTGAAGACGTTTGCAAAAAAACATCGATGTTGCCTGACATCGATGTTTAGAGCTCGATAAACATCGAACATCGATGATAAGCTATCGATGTCATTATCGATGCCAACATCGATGTTTTTGCAACATCGAGCATCCCTATTCGACCTCCGGTCTTCGGGGGGGAGTGATGTGGCGGACCAATCAGCGCACAGTCCTGAATCGCGCTATCGAAGTTTCTGAGCTCGGAAAGTATATATTATACGACAGCTGAAATGATTACAAGTGGGCTTCGGCCTGACCGGGCATACCACCTCGCTCGGTCGGAAATCTCCCTTTGGGGCCCCCACAACACCATTGACACTAATTACGGCATAATAGTACCGGTGCTGAATTTGCTGGACGCACCGTGAGTATGGACCTTTAGTGTAATCTCTTAAAATCTGTTTATAATGTGTGTCCTATGACCATTTTGGCAAGAAATCTGTATAAAATCTGTATTATCAATGAAATCGACTGACTTGCACTGACTATTTATATTTTGAACTTTGACTAGACATTAGACTTGAAAATAATACGGTGTTGAAATCATATACAGACCTACAATAAATCTATTTGTCTGCCTTTTTAACTTGACACTGACAAATAGTTTTAAGCCGTAACGCCATCAAATAAAAAAGTAATTATGACATTTGACAACTTCACAACTGACGGCCAAATTCTTTGAAATCATAGACAACTAACGTTTGAGCAATTCTCGTTTGTGATTCGAACAACATAGTGCATTTGGCTAGGGACATATTGTCGTGATCTCAAAAGAGAAGTCGATACGACAGATTTTTTCGAATTTTAACGAAGGTAACTTGACTAGGGGCCCTGACCTTAAAACACTGTCAACGCCGCTAAAGTTTTACTTCAAAAATATTTGACCTCTATTATATTTTATCTTTAGGTAAGTTCTAATAGTTTGTATTACTAATCGTACTACAAGTTGTGACTGCTAATTGTGATCGTTAATGTGAATGCTAACTAGGTACCACGTGCCATCCTCGATCTCCGTAACTTCGAGTACGGACTATTGGGGCTGCATACAGACAGAAACTTACCTTAATTCAACAAATTTCAGTACCAATATTGAGCAGAGAACTTCATCTTATTAAGAGCGTTAAATCATTGCGTAACAGAACAACTTTCAAAGTCAAAGTCAAATGGCTTTGGGAATTTTACTATGCAACAATAGGCAAGCGGACTGGATTTTTTTAATGCATAAATAAATAGTACTCCTAAATATGAGTAACTTCTCAGAAGAAACCGTATATCGAAAGTCAGTATTTTCAACGGTACAGCGATTTGTATACAAAATTTCGCGAGTCTCGTAAAAATGCTCCATACTAAACTTAACCTACAAGTGACGTCACTTGTAAGTGTATGAAGTATACGGCCGCCGGAATATATTTGTAAATATCTCCGATATTTGTACGTTTAAGTTCATACTTACAATAATGAATGTTTTTTGTATATGATGTAAGTAAACTAATGATGTAGGTTTTGTTTAGCAATTTCGCAAAAAAAATTTTTTTTTTTGTAATTTTTAAATGTATTTAATTTGTAAACTACACATAAAATAATATTTTTTTTACATTTACCAGGTAGTAATGCCTCAATATTTCTGAGTATGTTAATAAAACTAAATATTTTAGATGTAGTCCGATCCCTTATTAGTTATTACACACGATGACCAAAAAATTGGGTTAGAACATTTGGATTATAACAGCGGCACCAGCCTGCAGGAAGTGGGGTAAATACTGTGATTCTTTAACTCTTTTCAATTGAGTTCCGTGGCCTAGTAGGTAGACCGTTTAGTTCGCACTCGAGAGAGTGCAGGTTCGAATCCCATGTTTTAGCGTGTACCGATGAGACTTTTTATGATCTCAAGTACATTATACGGACACTATAACGGTGAAGGAAAACATCGTGAGGAAATCCGCACATAGTTGGCCCCAGACATATTGACCAATCATTCCTCTGGACTAGGCTGACTATGATGTGAGAATGCCGTATGTGCTTTGGCAACCATACGACATTTAAAAACCGACTGTCCCAGGCATTACAGTATTTCAAGAGTGGTTACTACGTTTGGAGTATTGTTTAAATCATCCATTAACGGATGAAAAGGCCTTAGTTTTTTAAACTCTTTTCGACGAATATTCAGTCTATAAAATAACATTAATAATTTATATTTTATTGATTATCACTACCTCTTCATCGATCTGAATTAAAATAATTACGAAAAATTAAAAGTGAGTGAAAATTGTACTTTGTAACTTGTAATTGTACACTTGTAAAAAAGTGGCGACTTTTAAGAACCTGGTAAAGAACGCCCAATGTAAAGTATATCGTTGTTAAAGGCTAAAGCACACCATAAAATAGAACATTTAATTAAAAGTTGACGAAGTTTAAATTGCTTAAATCGACACAAAGAAACGAAAATACTGAGAATAAACCCGTTCCTATTGCAAACAGGAACTTGAATTAATCTATCCTAAGTATATTGTATTCCTACAATCCGATTTACTGATTTGAGCTCATGAAAAAAATTAAAATTTTAAATATTTCCTAGGCAAAGGAAAATTTTTAGAAACCGTCGAACAAGAACTTTGTGAAGTAAGAAACTTAAAATGATGTAGGATTATATTCCGGTCGAAAAAGGATATGTCTTGTTCAGATGTCTTGATATATCAAGGGAAATTGAGCTATCAGACCATCATTATTAAGCTACAGACTTTCACAATTTTATCTCTCTAGTTTCTATCATTAATTACAAGGTAGGTACCGTTTCTGAGAATAATGACATATTTTATTTACTATCTTCTTTACATAAGACGTAATATACAAAGATTAGTAGGTAAATGTTAGGTAATCTTGTCAAAAAGTTAAATTGATATAAAAGATAATATTATTATTAATTGACTACAGTTAAAAGATCATTTTGATTATTTAATTATTAAAAATAATTACCGATTATCGATTACATTACCGATCGTTAGCTCTTTAACGAATACTACTACAATTGTATACCTACACAATAGGGGATCGGACTACATCTGAAATATTTAGTTTCATTAATATATTCAGAAATATTGAGGCATTACTACTTGGTAAATGTAAAAAAAAATATTATTTTATGTGTAGTTTACTAATTAAATACATTTAAAAGGTACCAAAAAAAATATTTTTCCTTTTTTTGCGAAATTGGTAAACAAAACCTATATAATTAGTTTACTTACATCATGTACAAAAACATTCACTATGGTAAGTATGAACTTAAACGCACAAATATCGGAGATATTTACAAATATATTCCTGCGGCCGTATACTTCATACACCTTAACCTACAAGTGACGTCACTTGTAGGTTAAATTTAGTATGGAGCGTTTTTACGAGACTCGCGAAATTTTGTATACAAATCGCTGTACCTTTGAAAATATTGACTTTTGATATACGATTTCTTCTGAGAAGTTACTCATATTCAAGAGTACTATTCATTTATGCAATAAAAAAAATCAGTCCGCTTGCCTATTGTACGCCGCGCCGTCTGTCATGCAAATAGATCGTTAGACTTGAATTTTTAGCAAATTAACTATGCAAATATTCGTTATAAGAGCTAAAGATCGGTATGAATATCTAAAACGTTGCAATAGACAATTAAAGATCTAAGAATACGTGTGGCGCACACCAAGGTGTACGACCGAACTCAACGCTTATTTAAAGTTAAAGGCAGCTCCTGAAATACTGCCGTTATAACGTATATAACGGCTGAATATTGAAACACTAATCAAAACTAAGATCCTATTGACAGGCTGTCGCTGTCTCTGCTAGCCGAAGTGATAAGAACAGCATGAGACTTGAGCGTCACCTAATTTAACTTTCCTTTTGCAGCATTATTTGGCCCTAAGGCTAGGACTATATACTTCGGAATACGGAAGGCCGTAGACATTTCTGAGCATTGAAAAAAAGCCTAGCTGTAATGTAATACAGTTGAATATCTAACACCATGAGTGTAGTCAAATGTCAATGTCATATAATATAACAGCTCGACATTCAACTTCCATTTTCAACTCTATTGTATTAGTGCATAATTATATTTTCAGTATTCTGAATTTTCATCCTGTCACTGTCCGCGCTTGACCGAATGACAAGGCCAGAATGTGACTTAAATGAAGTCGCATTTAAGTATTTGATCGTTAGAATAATAGGATTACGCACGCGAGGGTAGCAATTTGCTGATATGGCCCATTATACCGGTAGAGTAATGAAGAATGTTCACTAATTTTGAATTTTAGCTTCATGTATTCTCTGTCAAAAATAAAAAATACATGTGAAAGAATTATTTTGATACGTCAATTAATTTCCAAGTTATAGAATTTAAAGTGAGCCCGCGACCGCTGGGCCACGCTCCTGCCTCGTGACGTCATATTGTAACACTCACTTAGTCCGTTCGAGCTCTTCCGTACCGCTGGCCTTACGTTTCCCTAAAAATCATTGGATATGTCCAATCCTAATTCTCGGAAATCCTGTGTTGTGCCAAAATGTACAAGTACTACTATCAAGACGCCGGAAAAGTTGTTTTTCCTAGTTCCAACGGACTTAAAAATACGAAAATGGTTACCTAAATGCCATGAAGAGGTTAGATCCCATTAGTGAAAAAAGAATGGTTTATTGTTGCGAAGATCATTTTGACGTAAGTATAGTATACTTTTATGTACACATAGGTATATTATTATTTTTCTTTTGTAATTTTCATTTACTTGTTGTAAATATAGACAAACATAGAATCAGGTCAGAGGTGCAAAACCTTTGTTAACAGAAAGTTATTTCGCTATTTTTATACATAGGCACTTACACTTAGTTTAACTACTACTTGTACTAATATATATTCTGTGGTTTAACTGACATTTGAAGAGGACATTATTATTAATAAATAATATTATCTTGGAATCGATAGAGCTATTTTGTATTACCGATTGATTTTTGTGTTCCGTAGCCAATGGGTAAAAACCCTATTATTAACTTCAGTCAGTCAGCAACATTGTTATAAATTTGATTAAAATTTTTAACCGACTTCCAAAAAAGGAGGCGGTTATACGTTCGGCTGTATAATATAGCCGTCTGTAGAACGATTTTCAAAAAAAATCTTTGATGTAAGTATAGGGTATAATCTAAAATTGGTCCTTTTGACATCAAAGTGGTGACTTGATGATGGGATCCATGAGGAATCGAGGGAACTCCTCGAAATTTATATAGACACATATGGTGATTTTGACTTTTTCTGAAGTAGTATACCCTGGGTCCAAAAGCACTGAACAAAAGTCCTCAGTCTTTAAAGATACGCGTTTGGAAATTTCGGCATTGTTTAAAGAACTACAAGCATAATATGCCACTATGTAACTTAGAGTAATCATCATCATCATCTTATTTACAATACATAATGGAAGCTTGGCGCGTCTTCAATTATTATACATTCGATCGTTTATTTTAAACGTTCTTAAGATGTATCCTACTAATATTATAAATGTGAAAGTTTGTGAGGATGTATAGATGGATGTTTGTTACCCCTTCACGCAAAAACTACTGAACAGATTTTGATAAAATTTGGTATTGTAGTAGTTTAGGCTCTGGAATAAAACATAGGTAGTACTTTTTATCCCGAAAAAATACAGTGTTTCCGAGAGACACTATATATACGCAGGCGGAGCCGCAGGCAACAGCTAGTTAAGAATAAATGAACTTTCACTAAAAAGGGTATAATTATTATTTTTGAGCAAAAAATTAAACCGACTTCCAAAGTAAAAAATACACAAAAAAGTATGCAATAAAACTTATTCTCTAAATAATTCTCCTTTTAAATTCGGCTAAAATTCAAACTATTTCTCTACTCAATATTTTTAATTTTGAAGTCGGTATCAGCAAATGTGAACGTGCGTTCTATAAAATATTGTAGGATATTGTTTGGGATATTGTTTACGTGAAGAAATAATAGTAAACACTGCGCGGGACCTTATACACTGCTATAGCCGGGCGGGGACACGGGGGCTACACGGAGCGTTAAAAAATGACGTCATCGGCTGTTCAGTGACTTCCAGCGGGGCAACAAATTTACGCGAACTTTGAATGATTGTAAAATTTAAACTAGGTACTTGGTATTTTTAAATAAAACAAAAACTAGTTTATTTGTATATATAAAAGCTGTACTGTAACGAATTTTCAAGTGATTTTACATACCTATGAACATACCTCATTGATTGGCGTCTGTGGAGCTGAGCCACCTAACTGGTGTAGGTCAGAACATGCCGATAATCCAGTACACAGGAGTTACAGTTGTTGTTGACCACCAGCTCGGGAACTAACCCGGGAGCAGTGGCGAGGAGTTCCTAATTCCTATAACTCCATTCCTATCGGCTTCCCTTACCGCTTACCTTTTGAAGACCTTCATCCAAATCCCTACCTATTATACAGGCTAGGGCTTCCCTATGAAGGAGAACCAGCCTTCGCCACTGCCCGGGAGGGGTTAGGTTCTGATATCAATGTTGTGAATCATGCAATAAAAGACAAACAAATAAGCAATTAATAGTTGTACTTACCGCACCCCGCACCCCGCACCCCGCCGGTCGCGACCTGAGGTTATCTCGAGCTAACAAACCGCCATATTATGTGCCAGCTATCTGCTTGTTATGAGACTCTTATTACGTCGAGAAACCCCGAGAAATGTAATTCTCAACTTCACGTGAGAAGCTTCTCCGCGCATATGAGCTTGATAAATCTAAAGCAAAAACTTTGCACCCCTTTATACGAAAATTATACGAACGGAGGGGTATGAAATTTAGCCCAGTTAAATATTTATACTACATTACTAGCTTATGTCCGCGACTCCGCCCGCATAAATACAGTATCCTACGATAAACTACTTTTTCGGGATAAAAAGTATCCTATTTTCAGAGCTCAAACTACAACTATAGCAAATTACAACAATAAATTCCATATTCCATATATCCATCGATCCTCACAAACTTTCACATTTATAATATAATTAGTAGGATATCACGGTACGAGAAGACATAGGAAGTATTTTAACAAGAAATAGCTCTTTGTGTCTTCTTAAAATGATAACTATAGACATACTCAATACTATAAAGTCAAAAGTTTGTATAAAGTTAAGAGTTAAGAATATTTCACGTAGGAGGTAATATAGCTCGCGGTTTAACAACTTGTCGCCATAAGTTATATTATGGCGCTGTAATCAATAACGTTAATAAGCAATTAATTTACCAATAGAGCACTACTTATTATCAACAATCTTCCAATTAAAATCTAAATTATTTCGCTAATAACTACGACATATCTTTGAAGTTCGAACTTTGAACTTCAGATATTGCCAGCTATAGGCAGTTTCCTGAGAGATACTTTGGTAAATCGGGCATCAATTTTGGCTCAGCGCAAACGGGCTACGGACTGGAGTCGCACCGCTACCGTTACAGTAGCCACTAGCCATACACCATACCACCTATTGTCCAATCGGCATGGCGCTGCCAATTGGATCAGTTAGAACGTCTGACCGTGTATCGTCGTGGTTTGACATGACAGTTTATACTGATTACGTTAATATGGACGAACACAATGTAATTTTTGACGATTCGACGCTAGAGACAATGGCTGTGTTCTACGGAAAATAGCGCTTGTTAGCGCTTGCTAGCACTAAAGAAAAAAATCAGATTATCGGCCAATACACGTTTGCTAAGTTCAATACTGCTAACATAATCCGCCATTTTGCTTATTTATTGCCAGCGATCGCTATTTTGCTTACGTATATTGTTAGCGCTATTTTCCGCGGATCACAGGCAATACTTATTAAGACCAGGTAGACCAAGCGAAATAGGCATTTAACGCTTCCAAGAGTTGCCCGCAATTGCCGCAAAGCGAGCCGCGCGCCTACGTCGCCGGCGTGAACTTACATGAACCCAAAGTGTTACAGTGTAGTCGTGTCGGCAGTAGGTCAATTTATTTTATTATTTGCATTGAAAAAGATAATAAAATTCATAGATAACTGTTTTAATGCAACATATAGCACACATAATTTGAATAGATATTATAGGTACCTAAGTAAAAAATGCTTAAATTTTATTCAATTACTAGCTTTTCCCCGCGACTTCGTCCGCGTGGAATAGTTACTTTAGGATATCGCTAAAATTTACCCGCGACTTCATTTACGTAGAAGGAGAAGCGCTTTCACCTCACGACTACCCGCCCGCGCCGCGCGCCGTACTATAGCGCGCATGATTATTTACTGCGATATCTTCTAAAATACTCATTGAAATCAAATGATGTAAACGGCAAATTTCTTCTAGATTAAATGCTTGTAATGAATAATGTATTTACTTGGATAAGGATTAATATAATCTTTATGAAAACACCTTCACAAATAATGCTTACTTTTAGAACAAATTTGGTTAGTATAAAATGGTTATAGTGAGCCAACCTTAAAAGATAGACATATACTGTCGCGGACTTTTTTTAGAACTTTTAAAGGGGAACAATTCTGCCATACATCATTTTAGCGAAACTTTAACCGTTTCCGCAGCGTACGCAGCGAAAGCTCTCAAAAGGAAAAAAAGACCCCCGATTTTGTAACATTCTTGATTGGTGCTCCGCTCGTATTGAGCTTAGCATGATATTATATAGCCTAAAGCCTTCCTCGATAAGTGGAAAATCAAACACAAAAAGAATTTTTCAATTCGTACAAGTAGTTCCTGAGATTAGCGCGTTCAAACAAACACACAAACAAACAAACTCTTCAGCTTTATAATATTAGTATAGATTTTGACAGTTTCTATGCAGTGTGTTCTGTTACAAGTATAAAAACACGCTGTGTTCGATGTGTGCATGGAGACGAGTACCTATCGTTAGCTCGTGTGGTCACTAAAGTACGTGTCGTTTCGTGAGATAAAAATACTGTATCAGGTACATAGGTGCTGACGATTTGATGGTACCTACTTAGGCAGACACTTGCAAAAAATGTATTCCTACTGCCGAGTCCGCACGTATGCACTTGCCGCAAAATCCAAACCTCCACAAACGTTTGACTTTTTGAAAATCCGGATTTTCGAATTTTTTCTCCCAAAAATCCGGATTATCCGGATAATTCAGATTTTTTCATTTTTTTTAAAATTTGTTGCATATTTTATAAAACTTCAATGTTTATTTTACTACTATTTTGTAGCAAAAATTACACTCATTAGTAAAAAAAAAACAGTTACTTTTTTATAATTTAATTTAAATAAATTCTTATTTTAAGTTGTAAGTATTAGAATTACAATCTGAATAAATAAAAACATAATGAGATTATATCAAAATTATATACTTAATTATATTTATTTTTTCATTTTTATAAATATTTTTGATTACGTTTGAAATCCTAGAATGTTCAGTTTTATAGTTAGTATTTTATTTTGAATAAGGTATGTATATATTGTTATTTACTAAATGTTCCAGCAGTAAAGAATTATAAAAAAGTGGAATAGCCTGTGATCTTTTTAACGCTTTTTTTACATAATTATCTACAGCACAGTTCACCACTACCGTTTTCGTAAAGTTCCATTTCTATGTGAAAGTACTAACGTAGGAAAATTATTACAGTTTAATAAAACGTAGGAAACTGAAAATCCTTTAAATTGAGATCCGGGGAGTGAAGACAAATCATTTGAAGTATGGGGCTGAACAAATAATTTTGTATGGACGAAATTAGACCACTTTTGAGTTATTGAAAGTAAAAACCACCCACCTATTTGGGTAATAATTAAACACGTAAATTGTGCTTTTAATTCCCTCGGTAACTAACAGAAGTACAATAAACAGTTCTAAGCACAATTTACAATCTGTAACTATTGTAAGATCTTTACATTTTACTTACAAATAAACAGTAACATCTTACTCTTTATTGCACTTTGAAGTTTCCGCTATAAGATGAAAACTACATTACTTAAAAAAAATAACAGTGGTTTACACAAATCGTTGGTGCTATTTTTGGCACCTATATCTTTCTTATCTTTAAAATATTATCTAAAAAATAATTATTTCTACGCAAAAACAGGAGCGTTGATTTTCATTTAGTTTTGCTACTGACTCGTTAGTTTAGTTCAATCAAATTAATTTTAATAATAAAAAAAATATATTACTTTCATTCATTCGGAAAAACTCTCTCTAATCTTAAACCAACCAGTCAGGTATTATCGACTCCAAAACTTCTTCCCAAACTTTTTAAGAATTTATTCTGATATCATAGAGATAAGATTTAGGTATTTGGACTTAGATATTCATTATTTAGAAGATAATTAAATATAGTTAAACCACTACATTTCTTTTTAAGCTGTCATATTAATTTGGCATTCTATGTTTGTAGAAATTAAAATTGCAATAATATGTTTCGACTTTCGTTAGTACGAATTCAATTAATAATAAATATAAATATACAAAGCTTTAATTGGGTTTGGATTTGCTTATTATACTTCTTACTACTTGTGCAATTAAAACTGAAACCATATTCAGTGTTTTTATAAATTGTATCACCTATTACTGAACTGTACTACTACTGAAAAAATATAAAATGGTAAGTATCTTAGAAACAGTCCATACATATACATATATAGCGACCATAATATTTTAGCAGATCTTCATCCCTCGCATCTCCATTTAATGGATTGACTATGTTCTACCAAATAACTTGAATAAATGGAAAAATGTGTCAACAATTTCAACAGGACAAAAAAATAATAATATCAAATTATCCAAAGGCATGGATTTAAACTCACGACAAAACAATTAAATTTTGGATGTGAAAATACCGAATATTGAATACTAAATTACCATGTTGGCTAAAGAATGTAAGGAATAAAAATTTACAAATCTGGTGACTAAGTAATACGACTGAATATTCCAAACTGGCAGACATATATTATATTAGCGAACAAATAACCATCTTGGCGACAATTTGTGAGTACACATTTAATTTAAGAATAGGCACATATATTATTTTCCCTAATGTAGGTAACTCAAAAAACATACAAGCAGCAAAACCAGCGCACATAAAAAAAAACATAAAGAAGCGTACAAAATTCCCAATTTTTAATTTTCCTCGATTTTAGGGGGGTGTAGATATTGTGTAAATTGATTTTGAAATTTAAAAATAACGGATATTCATTTTTCGCAAAATTAACATAGGTGTCATTACCAGGTTTTTGAAACCTGGATACGAAAATGGCATTCATTTTGAAATTCCAATATGGCGGACATACTTAATTTTATAAAAATAATATGGTTGTCCTTTTGTTGGTTTCTGGGGGTGCTGATTACAAAAAAGTCATAAATTTTAAATTTCCTTAGTAACCCCGCAACCTCATATTTTCTTCATGATGGAAGAAAAAGAAATTTGAAAATCCTGAATTTTCCAAAATTTCCATAGCTTTATACATCCCTCGTATCTCAATGTAGACCATTTTTTTTTTATAAAATTGATTCTATCTCGGAAACGGTGCATCCTACTGAAAAAATAATGAAAATTTCCTCCCCTTAAGAACCCCGCAACACCATATTTTCTTCACGATGGAAGAAAAAGAAATTTGAAAATCCTGAATTTTCCAAAATTTCTATAGCTTTATACACTGTTTGTGTCAAAGTAGAACATTGCCATATTTTTTTTCTATAATCGCTTCTATTTTAGAAACGGAAAAATAATACTATTACTGGAAAAATAATAAAAATTTCCTCCCCCTTAACACGGAAATAGCATATTTTTTACATGAATGCCAAAAAAAGAAATTTGAAAATCCTGAATTTCGAAAAGTTTCTATAGCTTACATAGCTGGTACCTCTACAAACTACATGTTAATTTTACGAAGATTGGATAGTCTCCATTTTGGAAAATGAAATTGGAAGACAATTTTATAATCAGCATATGAAACATGGAAAAAGACATCCATTTTTAATTAAAAAAAAAATACGCCATTTTGAATTTTAAAACGGATTTTATTTTCATATTATTCTGCACCCCCAAAAACCTTGAAAACGATACCCATACCAAAGAAAAAAAAAACCTCCAATAGTATCCAAAACTGGGATTTTCCGTAGCTTGCAAATTGAATTTTTAGCAGCTATTAATTTATCAATCAAATCTTTATTAGCTACTTACATGGTTTAATGGTCACCAACTCATCGGCGCTAATTGGATTAAATTTCGCTACTTTTTATCTGCCGATTTTTGTATTTTTTGTCACTTGAGTGATTTCACCAGTTTGGTAATTTAGTCGCCAACATATTAATTCGCTGCCAAATTCAGCAATACAGTATGCTCACGTACAGTCACCAACTTATTTTTTGTTCACTCGATTAATTATATCCCTTATTCAAATATTGTACGTCTAGAGTACATACTAATTACAATTAAAATATGTAATTTTCATAGTAGTAACCAAGATTCGAAAAAATCGAAAAATCCGGATTTTTAAATGAAAATCCGGATTTATCGAATTTTTCGAATTTCGAAGTATCCGGATTGCAACCCCTACTTGCGAGTGACTTGGTGTATTCTGCAAAGGCAAGCATGACGGATGTTAAGCACGTATCCTTATATTTTATTGTAAATAGAACAGCCTCCGTGGTCTAGTGGTTAGAGCTTGGCTCTCGACTCGGAGGTCGTAGGTTCTAATTTCGATTCCCGCACTGGAACAAAAAAAATTGTTGTTTCCAAGTTTGATTAGGACAATGCAGGCTGATCACCTGATTGTCTGACAAGAAAGATGATCCATGCGTCGGATGGGCAGGTAAAAAGTCGGACCTGCGCCTCATCTTTCGTCAGTCGTGTCGGTTATCCGTCCCACTGGATTACGAGAGTAAAAAAAAAGAGTGCCTTTGTGTACTGCGCACACACTTGGGCACTATAAAAATACTCCTGTGTAACTGGCTAAGCTACAATAAAACCAGCCACCGTCACCGAAATCGGCGTGGGGAGTTATTTATTATTATTATTGTAAAAACAGAAATCGAAATAAAAAGAAACGAAAAGTACGGCAAAGAAGATGGTAGATGTTACAAATTCATAAAAACTGTTTACTGGCTTATTCAATAATGTACTAAGGCTACTCCACGCATCAGCTACTTTTTTCTCATAATACACAACACAATAATATATCTATGGACGCTTCACACCAAGTCAATCTGGTCCCGTGGTAAGTTCTCGAAGAACTTGTGTTACGGGTACCAGACAACAGAAATATATTTAATAATTTTTATATTATACACATATTTAAGATTTTTATTGTATTATACACATATTTAATACACATTCATGACCCAGGAACACAGATTTTTTTTTTGTTCCTTCAGCGGGATTCGAACCCGCGACCCCCGGCTTGAGCACCAACACGCTCAACCACTGAGCCACAGATCTGGCAAAAGCAACGACGTGGCGACGATAATGTTATTGTGTATGGTTATATGTATAACTAGCCGATGCCCGCAACTTTGTTTGCGCCTAACTGACGGAAGCGGAACCCTATTTTTTAAACGGAACCCTAAAATAAAAGTAGCCTATATTAGACCTTATGACATCAGCTATCTGCCAGTGAAAGTCCCGCGAAAATCGGTCCAGCCGTTTCAGAGATTAGCCGGAACAAACAGACAGACAGACCGACAGACAGACAGACAGACGGACAGACATTTTTAAAAATTGGTATTTTATTGTAGTTGTAAGTACCGAATATACTTTCAGATGCATTATGTGAAAAGCTGTTAATTTGAAGTTACAAACAGACACTTCATTTTTATTTATCTGTATATAGATTTAGTTCAAAAATAAAAAGAAGCATAAAAAAATACAAAACAAACTTTCCTATACATTTTTATTGTATTGTATGTCCATGACCCGGGAACACAGGAAACTTTTTGTTCCTTCGGCGGGATTCAAACCCGCGACCCCCGGCTTGAGCACTAACACGCTCAATCACTGAGCCACAGAGGTCGTCTCATCTGGCAAAAGAAACGACGCGGCGACGATAAAATGTAACATGTTATTGTGTATGGTTATATGTATAACTAGCTGATGCCCGCAACTTCGTTTGCGCAGATCTAACGAAAGCGGAACCCTATTTTTTTAAACGGAACCCTAAAATAAAAGTAGCCTATGTTAGACCTTATAATATCAGCTATCTGCTAGTGAAAGTCCCGTGAAAATCGGTCCAGCCGTTTCAGAGATTAGCCGGAACAAACAGACAGACAGACGGACAGACAAAAATTTTAAAAATTGGTATTTTATTATAAGTACCGAATATACTTTTAGATTCCTTAAGTATATGAAAAGCTGTTAATTTGAAGTTAAAAACAGACACTTCAATTTTATTTATCTGTATAGAATATAGAATTAGTTCAAAAATAAAAAGAAACATAAAAAAATACAAAACAAACTGACTTTCCTTTAGATTTTTATTGTATTATACATATCCATGACCCGGGAACACAGGAAACTTTTTGTTCCTTCGGCGGGATTCAAACCCACGACCCCCGGCTTGAGCACCAACACGCTCAATCACTGAGCCACAGAGGTCGTCTCATCTGGCAAAAGCAATGACGCGGCGACGATAAAATATAACATGTTATTGTGTATGATATGTATAATTTAGTTCAAAAATAAAAAAAAAACACAACAAACTGACTTTCCTACACTGCGTTAGAAACGAAAGAATTGTTCGATAAATACGCGGGTAAGCCGTGCGCTAGCAAAACTGACATAGGTCTGTCCTCGTCAACGCCTAGCGGGCGACTGTGGGGCGACTCAAGCGGCTTACGCACGCTGCATTTCAATAATTATTTAATGTTAAAATAATTAAACCAACATCCAAAATGTAACCACAAATTATTCTTCTTTAAGTTATTAGCTTTTCGTAGATATGATTTTTGAAAGTAAAACTATCATGAACTTCATGAACAAAAAGAAAAATATTCAAATTTAGCCTCCTCTTCGGAATTATTTTTGATCGAGTGAAGTTTTCAATATTATGTTTCGAACCACAAATTGTAAAAGAACATTAAGTAAACAACAATATGTATTTTTTTTGGCTTTTTAAAGTTACTATTTGTTTGTTTATTATCGATTCAAAGTCATGTAAAATTGGGTCCACACGGCCTTAAGCGGTAGCGAGAGCGACCGATGACACAATCGCTCGCTGCAACATAAAATGAAAATTGTGTAGCGATGGCGATTGGCTAGTTGGATACCATCGCGTCGCGCGTCGTCGGTATCCCGTTTACGCCGAGCCAATTAAACATCATTATATATTTTTTTACATAATATGACCATGATAACACTAAGAATAAATATAATAAAAGTAATCATAATTAATATTAAAATTTTATTCAATACTATTATAAACTTTAGAAAGGTATTCTAAACAAGTTTTTAATTTGTTACGTGTAATATGGATCCCTTTCCTAAAGTGCTGTTGGAGTTTATCGATAAAATGTGAGTATATGAAGGTACGAACATAATTAATTACGGCAATAATAATTTGATACGAGGTGTGGGGTCGTCGGGGAGACGCGTCGCAATAATTTTCCGGGATACAGTTACAGGGCCGGGAAACCTTTGTGGACTTGTTAGCGCAGGAACAGCGGCACATTATAATATCTAAACAAATAAAAACCCAGTAGTCCGCTACAATGCTACCTATGTCACTTTCATTGATTGATTGCAGATTATTTACCGTACAATAAAGAAATAAAATTACACATGTAACTAACTTTATGAGCTCAAGTCCAAAATAAAAGCGTTTTATTAATTCATTTGTTTTAATTTCATCTTTGTTGACAAAAGATTATATTGGTCTTGAACAGTCTCGTAACTAGATGTTGCCCGTGACTTCGTATACGTAAAAACCTTGCCGCAACCGTACATTTTGCCGCGAAAAAAGTAGCTGTGTTAATCCAAAGCCTAAATCCGTAATCCGTAGCTTTAACGTAATAGAGTTCCACAAACATCCATCCATACATCCCTCCATCCTCACAAACTTCCACATTTATAATAATATCTTTATGAAGTCGCGTCCTTCCCTGTTTGCTTAGATCTTTTAAACTATTCGACTGATTTTGATGCACTTTTCAGCAATAGATAGAGTGATACAAGAAAAAGGTTTGTAATATGTATAAAACAATGTAGGTTTATTATAAAAAATTGCACTGTAGATTTGTTGTAAAAAAATAAATTTATTGTATAGGTACAATAAATTTATACTTTAACTGCATACGACTAACAAATAGTCGTATGCAGTTAAAGTAGGCTTTAACTGCATACGACTATTTGTTTCCAGAATAAAATAAATAAAAATAGAAAAAAATAAACAATATACTATATAGACACTGTTCGAAGCTGGGTGGATCGCTACTCGCTAGTATATTACACAGTTTACATTTGTTTCAAAGTAATAGCGTGCATGCGACAGTACCACAGTACCTACTTCAGTATTCGCCGATTCAATTTCAAGCCTCAGAGGTTTTTCATTCAAATCATGACATACTCGTATTAGCATCACGAAAACCCTGCGAAGTGAAAAATGTTATTTACAAAATGCGGAATGTGGCTTATGAACGAACTCCGAGGAATAAAGTTACATTTTCGTGGCTCCTGCGTACTACCACAGTACTACGATGCGATCAGTGAATATTAACTTCGTCAGCTTTGTGCAGTGGCGGATTATCCTAAAGTAGGCATGAGCCGAGAGCGCGAGGGTGCAAAGGAGCGCGCGGGCGGAATTGTAAAATAAAGAAAAAATATATAACATAGCATAAAATTAAATCGGTATATCGGTTCAACTAATGTACGAGTTATTTTTAATATAGCCCGCCGATGAGCTGATGCTTGCAACGGCGCTCTCAACGTTAAATCCGCCTCTGGCTTTGTGGGAGACAGAATGCTTAGAGCATTCAGTAAGCAAATCAGTATTAACCTCCGATTTTAATATAATATTGAAAGTAATAAAAATTATTCTTACTTCAATATTATAGTGAGAAAAAAATATATAGCCATCTATGTATTTAGACGTACTTTAGAAAGTTAAATTGTTATGTGAGAAGTATAAGTAGCTTCCGACAGATGGCAATATATCCAAACTCGTGTCGTGCATTTCACTATAAGAAATTTCACTTTAAAAACAATGCCTTACTACTCAATACAAATTCCGGACAGTACTGTCATCATTCTATTGTAAATCCGGTTAAATCAATCTATAGAAAGTTAGAATCCAACAAGAAATCAGCATCAGCGTCTTCTCAATCAAATCAAACGAATTAGTGTCGAATAAAATCCCTGATGAACGCTGATCTTATACTTTAAATAGATTATCGTAATGAAACTAAGGGTCCGTTCGCACCGGAATGAGACGATATAATATGTCGTAGTTAAATTATATTCAAAAATAAACAGTAGCTATTCAAAATTAAACTTTATTCACTACAAAAAAAGATACACGTTTCATATTAGGGTGAGAGTACCAATTATCAGCACTTTAAAAAAAGGGTCCAATTATAACCTCGATTATTACAGAGGAAAATACTTTATAGTTTAAAGTATGGTGTCGCTGGCAGTAGATTCCAGAAACATTCAAGTTTTGTTTTTATTAACTGGAAACAAAAATTATTTATTTTATTTATTTTTATTTATAACACTTTATGCACGTAATGTACAAAGGCGGGCTTAATGCCTTGTGGCATTCTCTACCAGCCAACCTTAGCGTGATGCAGAGACATGGTGAAGTAGGCGCATTTCTTGTACTACAATTGAACTGGAATCAGATAATAATAAAGTAAATTAAAATTAATAATCTAATAAATATGGTAATATTACATATATACATACATATTTTAAAACCTACATAATACATCCACATCAATACATAGCATAGCAAAAGGCTAATAAAAAAATACATATTATTAAAATATTGTTTACATGAAATACCTATAATGCAATACATATTATTATACTAAATACATATCATAAATCACATGTAATTGAAAAAAAAAAAATAAAAAAAAAAGAATCCTTAGTTTAAAATGTTCAGATTATTCCGATAGTAATTTTAAATATAATTGACGAACTCTGCGTTTAAAAATGCCTTTAGATGGGGACATCCTAATCTCTTGGGGGAGCGCGTTCCAAAGGAGGATAGATTGTATATGAAAGGAGGAATGGACGAGGCTAGAATTATGGGAAGGACAAAGGAGAAGCAGATTGTTAGTGGAACGAAGGTCTCTACTGTGCGTATTGCAAAGAAATTTGAAGTGAGGAGTTAAATAGTGAGGAGCGTTAGGAGAGTGTAGAAGAGAGTACAGCATACATAGTGCACGTAGCGAACGACGTTGACGAATTGGTAGCCATTGCAGTTTAGACCGGTAGTATGAAACATGATCGTACTTGCGGAGATTGAATATGAACCTAATACAATTATTTAACAGACGATCAAGCTTATTAAGGAGGTCTGCACTAAGGTCAAAACAACATACATCACCGTAGTCTAATATTGGGAATATTAGGGCCTGGACCAATACTAATTTCAACTTCAACGGCAAGAAGTTTTTAAGTCGATATAGAGATCGCAGTGAACCAGTAACCTTACGACTGATATTGGCAATCTGGGTATTCCAGTTAAGATTGCAATCTAGGTATAAGCCAAGATCTCTAACATTGGGGCTAAAGGGAATGGGATTACTGTCAAATATAACGGGTGAAAGGACTCCAGTGTCAATTCGGCTTAGTAAACGTGGGCTACCAATTAAAATTGCTTGACACTTGCTGGCGTTCACTTGCAATCCAAAGTTAGCGGACCAAGTTCTTATTGTGTCTAGATCTCGGTTTATGTCCCCGATTGCCATAGATAAATTTTCGACCGTTTCTTGTTTATAAATTTGCAGATCATCGGCATACAAGTGATACTCGCAACAAAGCACTAGAGATATAAGATTAATAAATAGTGAGAATAGGAGAGGGGACAAAATACCGCCTTGAGGAACGCCAGCATCAAGATCCAGCCATCCAGAAGAAGACTGATCCACCCTGACACACTGCTGGCGTCCTCGAAGATAAGAAGAGAACCACTTTAATACTTCAGGTGAGATCTGCAAATGGGTAAGGATCGATAGGAGAATATCATGGTTGACGTTGTTAAAAGCACTAGAAAAGTCCACCAAAACTAAGACAGTGATTTTAGATTTCTCCATGCCTGCCCTCACATCATTTGTTATTTTTAACAGGGCAGAGGTAGTGCTGTGTCCCGGTCTGAATCCGGATTGGAGTGGTGAAAGAATTTTATTCTGGAATACAAACCGGGACAACTGTTTATAGACACATGCTTCAAGGACCTTGGAAAGGAATGGAAGAATGGAGATCGGACGGAAGTGAGAAGGTTGGGAAGGATTAGGTACTTTAGGTAAAGGACGAATATAGGCTTTACGCCACAAATCAGGAAATGTTGAGGACTCCAATGAACAATTAATAATGTGAGTAATAGCAGGCAAGAGTTGATCAAGAATGGGGATTATCATTTGTCGACTAATGTCATCACATCCTACAGCTTTGGAGCCCAGTGATTTAACAACAGTGCTGATCTCACCCGAAGTAATTGGAGAAAAGTGGAAAAATTCATTGTTTGCAACTGGTAAGTTCTGCAAGTGGGCAATGGTTTGGCTTTTAGTTTGGGCGTCTAGTGTAGAATAAGAAGAAAAGTGAAGGTTTATATCATCCAAACTAATTGTACTAGGTAGATTACCTTCAACCGTTTTGCCAATCCCCATAGTGCTAAGAAACTTCCAAATGCCAACAGATGAAGAGGAGTTAGAGATGTTATTTAGGATATGTCGGCGTTTAGCATTGCGTATCACTTGGTTACACCGATTTCTGGCCGACTTAAAATTGACCCAGTTATCCTCGCACCGGTTAGACCTTAGTTTACGGAATGCCCGATCCCTGCGCCTCATAGCAGATTTAATTTCCTCCGACATCCAAGGAGCCGGTTGATGCTTTAACTTGATCTTTTTAAACGGTGCGTGAACATCATAAAGGTCATTGATAATCTTATTAAAAATCCGAACCTTACTGTCAACGGAAGTCTCTAATCTGAGTAGTTCCCAGTCAATCATCCCAGCATCGGTCCTCAACCTATCAGTATCAATACGTCCAAAGCAACGTCTATACATGACCTTGGGGCGCGCTTTGGCAGGTTTTAAATTGTACCTTATAAAGACAAGGTCATGAAAAGAAAAACAAGGAGCAGGATACTGTCCGTGAGAATGAACCAAAGAAAGATCGGAGGCCAGAATCAGATCCAACCAAGAACCCTCACCATTTGTGCTACGATGTGTCGCTTGTAGAGGTAAGCAATGAAGACTGGCAGACTCGATAATATGAGTAAGTTTTTGCGAGCGTGGGGAAGAAATATTTAAAAGATTCGTGTTGAAATCACCCATGATAATGTGATGACTGTAGTCAGGGCCCAGAGACTCCAACACAGATTCAAATTGTGAAAAGTAGTCAACGGAGGGAGGGCAGTAAACAACTCCGAGGACCAACTTCGTTCCCTTAATGCAGACCTCTAGAAAAAGAAATTCCGCGTTAGCAGCATATTGAGGAGGCGTAGATGCAATTATTTTAAAAGGTAGATCACTGCGTAGGTAAATGGCAACACCGCCGGCACGTCTGTCAACTCGGTCATTCCGGATTAAGATAAAGCCAGGTAAACTGTACATTGTGGAGAGAAGAAGAGGTTTGAACCAAGATTCTGAAATGAGAATAGCATGAACGTTACACCCCGAGAATGTTTCTATCATGTCATTAAAATGGCTAGGAACACTCTGAGCGTTTATGTGACATATATTCAGCATATTATTATTATTGGTGCCAGTATTAAAAGTTTGCTGCAGAAGTTCACCCAACGTATCATTTACTGAGCTAAAACTATCGTCAATGGATAAGTTATTGCTAGAGCTATTAGCAGAGAAAAAGGATTCATTGTCAGAAGAAGACATATTGTCACAAATAATACAATATTATAATAAACTAATATTGAGAATTATTATATAAATAATAAATAAATATTTATACCTATATAGTATTATAATTAATAGTAATATAAATAATATTATGTATGTCTAGAAATAAAATAAAAAAAAAACAAATAAAAATAATGTAGATAAAATATCTCGGCACCACCCGCCAACTGGCAACGAATACTTCATTTCTTATTACAATAAACATAGGAAAGAAAACGAAAACAAAAAAAAAATGTAATAATACTAAAAAAGCGACAAAATATAAAAATTAATAACTATGAGCTCATTCTTATCACAAACATAACTTTGGCGAATACAAATATTATTATTATACTAGGAATACCGCTCTATAATTTTTATAAAATCACAAAGAGAAAGAGAACAAATTAATCAGATTAATATGTGAACGCAACCAGCAAATAAATATATATATCATTCACAAGTGTTGACATATTATGACAACTACTATATAAAATTAATTACAGAGAAGCTTATATAATTCTACTATTTGTTCGGGGATAATAATTATACTATTTGTTCGGGGATATCGGGGCTGATAATTAGGTACAGTGCTAGCAATTGGGTGTGTTACCCTACTTTGATTAATTATTACGATTTACGATACGATTATAGATACGTTATATCCTTACAAAACTGACAATATTTCTGTGCTGCGACACACATTGATACGGGACGCGTAATACGTGCTACTCGTCGACAGGCTCGTCGTACACCACAGAACGCTATTACTCGCGGAGCACACTAACCAAAGTTGGCCCGACGTCGCGCGTCGGGCCAATTTGTGTCTTCACTTTTTACGCGCAATGCCATATCTACCTCTTTTTAATATAATACATCTATGATTATGACATTAGTCATACACTGCGGGTAGACCGTTTGGTTTGCACTCGAGAGAGTGCAGGTTCGAATCCCAAAAACATCGTGAGGAAACCCACACATAGTATTGACTAGTTCATTCCTCTGGACTAGGCTGACTATGTTGTGAGAATGCCGTATGTGCTTGGGCAACCATACGACATTTAAAACAAGTATTAAACAAGTATTTTATTTTTAAAAGTTCAGTCATAAAAAATTTACCATCAAACCCTGGATGACACCTGGTTTAATAAGATGCTCTAAACATAGAGATAAATTGCATAGAGACTCTAAAAATAGCCCTAATGATGAATTTAAAAGATTAGTTTACACAAGATATCGCAATTTTTACATTAAAATAATAAGAAATACTAAATCTCAATTTGACAGCGCCGATATAAATAAAAGTAAGAACAACTCAAAAATCCTATGGCAAACAATAAACCGAATCTCACATCGAAATCAAAATAAAACTAATAATTCTCTGGCAGATATTTCAATGATGTCAGCATCTTTAGAAGAATCTTTGAATTCTCTTAACTATCACTTCACCTCTGTTGGAGAGTCACTTGCAAAAAACGTTCTTAACAGCTTAAATGAGACTCATGAATCCCTCACATCTAAGACGTCACTTACTGACTCCTTTCCCAATTCCCTCTTCTTAGCTCCTACTGACCCACAAGAAATCCTTGATCTTATAAAAAACCTAAAATCACATAGTTCTCCTGGCCTTGATGATATAAATAATATTGTTCTTAAAGCTATTGGTCAATATGTAGCAGAGCCTCTCTCTATTATTTTTAATCGTAGTATTGAATCCGGAATCTTCCCCAAAATATGGAAATATGCGGCTGTAGTTCCCATACATAAAGGCGGATCCAAATGTGAACCTACTAACTATCGCCCAATCTCCCTGTTAAGCGGTATCTCTAAACTACTTGAGCGCGTGGTACATAAGAGACTCGTCTCCTTCTTAGAATCAAATCATCTAATTTCTGATAAACAATTTGGCTTTAGACAAGGAAAATCTACCGAGGATGCAGTAACACTTCTCACTAATACTGTGGCCTCACATCTTGATAAAGGTTCCAAATGCATTGGTGTCTTCCTGGATCTCGCTAAAGCCTTTGATTCCCTCTCTATACCTATTCTTTTGAGAAAATTAGAAAGATATGGCATTAGAGAGAATCCGTTAAATTGGTTCAACAGCTACTTATCAGAAAGATATCAATGCATTAGGATATCTGGATTTAAAAGTTGTATGCGACCAATTTCATTCGGAATACCTCAAGGGAGCATCCTAGGCCCTACTCTATTTCTTATATATATTAATGACATAGCCTCCCTGTCCATAAATAATGCAGACATCCTTTGTTATGCTGACGATACTGCTCTTATCTTTTACGATACTACCTGGGAAGCAGTTCTCAAAATAGCAGAAATCGGTATGTCCTCTATATCTAAATGGCTAAAACTTAATCTTCTTTCTCTTAACACCTCTAAATCCAAATTTCTCTGTTTTCACAAAACCGCCATTTCCTCCCCTTCGATAAATCAGTTAATTATCCACTCTCCAAATTGCTCTTTCTTGGCCAAGAACATCTGCAACTGTCAACTCATCGAACGCACAGAATTCACTCGCTACCTGGGTGTTATTTTGGACGAAACACTTACTTTTAAACTTCACATTTCTGAAATGACCAAACGCGTGAGGAAGTTGATGAGTGTCATGCGTAACCTTCGTGCCGTAGTCGATGGTCAAACACTAAAAACTGTTTTCTACGCTCTGTACCAAACACTCATCAACTACTGTATTCTGGCCTGGGGTGGATCTTCCTCTTCTAACCTTATCCCACTAGAAAGAGCTCAAAGAGGAGTTTTAAAAATCGCTCTCAGCAAACCGAAAAGGTATCCTACTCATAGCCTTTATGAGGAAACTAAAGTTTTAAGCGTGAGGAAGCAATACTATGTCCGGGTGGTCGAAAATGTGCACAGATCTGTCACTCAATCGAAGCAAATATATGAAGAGATGCTAAGTAGCCGCGTTTTCAGAGTCCCAAATATTCATGTAAATACAACTTTTGCCTACAGATTCGGTATTTTCCTATTCCCTTTTATATACAATAAACTAGTTAATATATTCAGCTTAAAACATCATTCCGTACGAGAAACAAAAAAACATTTGACTCAATCTCTTTTAGATTGGACATACATCGAGTCTGAAAATCTTATGAAAGTAGACAATTAACACAACACACTAGTCACAAACTAACACATTCTTATTTACAATACACATATATAAACACACACACACACACACACATACGCACGCATACTCACACACATACACACACACACACGCACACATGCACGTACATAGTACATACGCACTGCACACCAAATTACTGTCACACAGTATTTAATTAATACTAATTTTAGAATTAAATAATTATTTTCTAATTTTAATAGTAACGAGAACTACTGTTTAAGTTTATTATAATTGTAATCCCCTAACTTCCCCCATAGGACAGGCTTCGCCTAGTTTGGGGGACAGAAAAGATAATGTTTGTAAAGTTTCTTGAAAATAAACTATTTATTTATTTATTTTATTTATTTAAAACCAACTGTCCCAGGCACTACAGTATTTGAAGAGTGGTTACTTCGCTCGGAGAATACTGTATAAATCATCCATTATCGGATGCAAAGGCCTAAGTTTTTTTTTCATACACTGCACATGCGCGGTGCAACTTAAATTCGAAAAATGAAACGTATATCTTCTTGTATAAATTGAATAAAGTTCAATTTTGAATACGTATCTTAAAATTGCAGCGCCGCGTCGCGTATGGTTTCGTTTCAGTGTGAAATGACCCCAAACCTCTAACGCAATTACTACACAGACGGTCAGACCACAGTACGCGCCGATTGCACGAAACTTTTTCTCAGACTAATCATTAGTAAATTAAATCGAAGAGCCGATACTCAATTAAATTAAGTTTCTTTGTTCTTCCAAACTCGCTTATGAGGGGACTATTGTATAAATTATATTTTATGCCTGTAACAGTGAGACAGAAAAAGAAAGACATTTTCTTTATTTTTTGTACATAAAATTTGGACAAACTGCTCAACATTTTTTGGACTGTTAATATTAGGTATATCTAACGTTAGAAAGAAGTAATCAGTTACCTTATACCTACAAAGGCTGATTGTGAAAAGACTCGGTGCAATCGAGCGGAGTTGTGTGGTTGTACAGTCGCGTCGCCACGCCGCGCCGTGAGCGGAATATTATGGACAGTCGTGAGCGAAATGCCGTTACTTAATTGAGGACAATAATAATTTACCGGTAAAGGTATCAACTTTTAAAAAATTTACTGTAACAAAATTGTGTTTTGAAGTGATAACTTCCTATGGGAGGGTTCCTATATGAGTAATTTCGAATTTCGAATACTAATGTCAGATACTCGTAACGCAGTTACGTAGGCACTTCGATTTTGCGTTGTCGACCAATTGGTCTCGGGTTCGATTCTTAGCCCGACTGTCTGTCAATTCTGTTGTTCTGTCTGGTATTAACAGGTCTACGGTTCTTTGAAGCTGTAAAAAAATCATAGTACCTACTTTAAAGTTAACGTATAAAAGTGACGGGCATTTATGCTCATAAAAAACGCATTTTTCTGCACTTTCAATGGAAAAAAATTTATAAGTTGACTTAGAACTATGAAATTTGGCAAGTTACTTCGCTTCTCCACACAAACTTTCATGTTCTTACTTTGTATGAAACCCTCGGTGGGCGAGTGCGATTCGCTCTTGTAATGATTAAAAAATCAAAATACAATAGGTATTATTTAATTTCAATAAGCTGTTAAGAAACCTATTATGGAAAGTAAATGGAGAATCTCCTCAGCTCTATCAGTTAATCGGAAGTCCCTCCAGTCGCCACTCGATTTCCCGACTCGAGGCGCGGGAAATTAAATCTTGCTCACTTATCTAGTGGACAACTTAACCCTTCACTTCTGAGGGGCGATTTCATCATTTAATTATCAAAAAAAAATCGGTTTATAAAACTTAATTCTCACTAAGTGCGTTTTTGCGTCGATGCCGATATCGTTTTATGAAAAAACGGGTTTCAGCGTATTGCATATTATCATAGACAAATCAAATTACTATAGACTGACAGATCCCATACATTAAAACGTACAACATTTTTTAATTTTCTTGTTGACCGTTAGATGACGTTGAGTGTATCAAATTACAAAATTAGCCATTTATTTAAAAATAAAAACGCCATCTCTAGGACTATGTTTGAAGTACGTCATAAGTTATCTTATATTTAAAAAAAACGTCAATAGGTGGCGCTAAACAAGTTATGGTTGAGCCGCTAATAAAGACCTACCTATACCTTTGACCTATACCTACAAAATTTCTTCAATTTTCTTTAATTTGTAAATTTCTCTACGTGCGTGCGCGTGTGAGGATGAATTAATGTTGCCATGCATATAAAATAGATACCCAACATTCTGGAATTATATTCAAATATGCTTTGTTTATTAGTGTTTATATAAAGTGTACAATTATTTGACAAGATATTATTTTGGTTCTGTAATAACCAGTATATTTATTAACGGCGTTTTAATAATTTGAAACACCTCTATCTTTATACCTTAACCTAAACAACAATCTTGTAACTCGATTTTTGTACTTTGAATTAAAATGTCTTAATTTAAATAAAAAATTCTCAGAACAAAAGAAAATTGTAGGTTTCAAAATAAAGTTAATTGTTAAACTTTTAAAACGGAAAGTGGCAACACTATGATCTGCCGGTCCGCCGTCCGTACTCCGTACAGCTGTCAGCAGCTACTGCGTACTTCGGAGTTCGGATTGTTTTGATTGCGTTCCTCGTTGTGTTGTTGTATTTTTCTCAATTGCTTTTAGATTTCTTTCAAATACGATATTGCGCTTGCCCACCGGAACTGATAATCTGCCTACTACCTGTACCTACCTACCTACCTATTTTGCCTCCTGGACTCCGACCTGTTGACCTGCGCTTGTATTATAGACTTTGTGTGCCTACGATTCGGACTATTTGTTTAAAAATTCAGAAAGCTTTTTCCATAAACAACTTGGAGAAAATGTATACCAAGTGAGAGATATGAGCGCCGCGCCGGCGAGCCGCCGCCGCCGCCAATTTTGCCGCGCCGCCGCCGCTGCGAAAAATAATCGGCGCGCGCGCGAGTGAGCGAGAGGGATAGTCATAATGACGTGTAATTTCAGTCAGTGACTATGAAATGAAATGAAATGATGTTTATTTGGTAAAAATATGGTTACAATAGGTGTTACAATTTTTATAGTAGACCGCATATTTTGTCGCATTAACGACGTCCAAATACTTATATTAACTAGTCCACAATTACTTTATTATTACTTATAGGTATATTTTAACCATAAAAATTATTATTATCATCATTCATTAGTCAAAACTTAATTTTTATGTTAGAAGAATGTCAAAATACCATGATAATAAATATTTGAGCATTCATATTACCTAAGTCATGCCTTAATTATTTCATGCTTTAAACGAGGAGAACATCCACCTAAGTGACACCTATCTCATCGAAAGAGTTCTGCATAAAAGACAAAATGCTTACTAGAAAGGATCTTCTGAATTGATGGAGCTAGTAGATCGAGCTATTAGATCGCATTGATAAAGCCATTGAGGATAAGAAGTTTGCGTTTTGCGCCTTCCTAGATATTGAATGTAGTTCGGCAAAAACTAAACCTTATCTATTACCCTAACAGTCTGGCTTCAAGAATTACTATAGAGTGGATCAAAGCTACGCTAAACAACATAGTAGCGTGATGACGCTAATCTGTTGTTGAGTAGTTGATGAACTATCATGAGGTTGACACTCAGGAGCAGGTTGACCTAAGGATGCCCACAGGGAGGTGTGGGTACTGTCGCCGCAGGAGTGGTTGTAGTGAATAGGCTGCTAATAGAACTGAACAATAGAAGGTTATATGCTCAAGGATACGCTGACGACCTAATACTAAGAATAGCTCCCCATACCGATTTTAGTGTTAGTCAATGGCCAGCAGTTGTTATTGTAGTGCCCAGCAGTTGTATTGTAGTTGTTAGTATGTGCGCAGTACACAAGAGCACTCTCTCTTCCTTTACTCTCGTAATCCAGTGGGACGGATAACCGACACGACTGGCGAGAGATCAGGCGCTGATCCGAGGTTTTACATGCCTATCCGACGCATGGATCACCTTTCTTGTCAGACAATCCGGTGATTAGCCTGCAGTGTCCTAACCAAACTTGAAAACAACTTTTTATGTTTGTAGTCGAGAGCCAAGCTCTAATCCGACTTATTGATACTAGTGGTGGGCCAACGTACATCAGTAGTCGCTAGACTAATGCAATTAGGTGCAAAATTGGTGAAAAATGGTCAAGCTAACAGTCACCGCTAATAGACAGTCTTGATACCTAACACCAATAAGAGGAAGTTGAAGGGACTAAAACCCCCAACACTCTTCGGGAAAACTACCACGTTTTGCAAGCGAGGTCAAATATCTTGGAGTGATCCTAGATATTATGGGACTTACTTGGAATAAACACATCGATGACATTATGAAAAAGGCTAGATGTGCTCTGTGGTCCTGCCTAAGACTTAGCTCTAAATGAAGCCTTCGGTCGAAGGCAATACTACGCTAGGCTATTCACAGCTATAGTGAGGCGATTGTCACAGTGTGGTATCTGCTTATTCATATTATGGAGGCTAAGAAGGTTGTTCTCAGGACCATGATGGCCGGTAGGATAAAACGGGCCTCCATCCTTTTTTTTTTGTTCTCATAGGGGAAAGGTTGTTACGCCCTTCCCGGGCTGGGAGACCCGGGGGTATGTGGAGTTCCCGACGCGACTCCTCGGTTTAGCCACTAAAACTAAACCTGCGGATTGCTCTCAGCCGCTATAAGGGGAGTGTCCCGGATCTGTCTGGCACAGGACACCTCCCGCGACCGGCCAGTCTATCTCTTTAGGGACCGGACTTCCAACACAAGTAAGGGCCACTCTGGCAAACTGGAGCGTCCCCTCGGCGCCGGAACAAGCTAAGCCGGGGAAGTTCCCATCCTCTCCCGGAGATGGGCCTCCACCCTACTTGAACAACTGCAACAATCTCTTCTTGAGAGACCTGTCATGGCTATGACATCTGACGCCTTGATCAAGGTGCATAGCTTCAAGAGGCTATGGGCATTTTCACTAAAAAGTTCCCCCCTCATTTTTACGCTGTCACACGTTTTAAAAGTTATATTGTGTGTGGACATGAATATGTAATTTTTTTTTATAATATTAAATCGATTCCATGTATAATAAACTAGTTTCTGATCAAAAATCGTTGTATAAATAAGCTTAATAAATTAAAATAGAAGTAATTCAAATGCCAAAAGAAGTTGTTTTTAGCATGTCACAACGCTTATCGGCTACGAACATACTGAACTAAAGGGATAATTTTCCCTCAAAAACATTTAAAAGTTTTTGTTCATGTAGTGGACTATTTCATCCACCTCAGTGATTAAAATTGGCAATTGAATCCTGATATTATAGGCGTAAAATACATTTTTGTGAAAAACCGAAAATTGGAACCGACCGGACGTGTCAGCACTGTGACGGTAATATAAAAATAGTTTTTCTACTAAAACTGTTTTATTTTATAAAAATGGCAACACTATCCATAAAGGATCGTTGTTGTTATTTTGAAATTCGTCGGGTTGTTAAATTCGCGAAGTCAAGAGGGTATTTTGTTGGTGTTAGTGAATGGTTACAATTTTAAAGTCAGGTATGTGACGGTTTTTCTTAAATAAATACTTGTATCATAATGTGGAACTATTTTCAATCGATTTTGGTGTTATTCGCGGAATGTTTTAATCTATTAATTTAGTAATATATCATTTTATTTGGTGAGAATGAATTTTTCTCTCGCCTTAATTAGAAAATGTGACGTCAGTTCAGTGACGTTTTATACCGTCACATATAGGACGGACCACCAAAGTCACCAAACTGACTCATAGGGCTGGGTATACATCAGAGTTGGGCGTTAGTCAAATAATTTTTAATCAACTTATTAATTGATTTTAAACGTATATTTGCAATTAAATAAGTAAGAATAATAAAAAAATTTTTATTTATGTAACTATAAACTTGCATTAATTTATTATTATTATTCGCTATTTTAATAATTGCAATGAACTTTAAAACTTTTTTATGAAACAAATAAAACGAACAATTAACTTTTTGTCTCAATATGGACAATCAATTGGACAATATGGACAATCAAACATCAATTGAAAATTAATCCATTGTTAAGTACAGCGTGTATCGGTAAACATTCACATTCCTTTAACTACCTCTTCTACCAACCATTCGTATTCTATATAGTATTCGGAATTCGTATAAAAAATATTAAAAATATATCAATATAATAATATAAGTACTAACGCTTAAGCGTAATAAAAATAACTAATAAATGTTTCTAGTATTTATAAAAAATATGACTTTTATTTCCAATTTGTATATTATCTAGCCTCGCCCTAAGGATTTTAGATGTGTCAGTTTGGTGACTGTCCCATTTTGCTTGTGGTTTGTAAAAAATTTATTAATTTTGTTTTAAACATTATTTAGTTACTTTTTTTATTAAATTGTTTCGCATAGTTTAATATTGTATATACAATTTACAAATTAAAAATCAGGCTAGTGAATTTAAAACTAGAAAGAAAATAATGATCGCACTGTCACCACTTGTCACCAAACCGAACTTAAATCTCAATTTTAAGAAATCTGAAATAATTTTGTAGATTAAAATTTATTTTCTTATGATAAATGTGAATATTTCGGACCAATCTAAGGTAAAAATAATGGCCTAGTGTCTTTATTTTAAATATTATAGCCGTTTTCAGTGTCACCAAACTGACCATAATTTTGCTGCACTGTCCACTTAATAATTGGTTTTTATATACAAATTAAGCTATTTGTCGAAAATAAAGTAGATTTATCAGTACAAAAAACATATAAAAATATGATGAAACCTCTATCAAGTCAAATAAGCAACAGTAAAAAAAACCCATAATTTTCACGCGGGGGACTTTTAAGTGAAAATGCCCCTATACCAGTTTTCATAACTTCTAGGGAGGACTCGGTTCCAATTAATGTTCACCTTAAGGACATAATTTATTTCACGGACAGATCTAGGAAAGACAACCGGGATGGCGCTGGACTACGGGGGCGTGCCACCTACAGGCAGACATGCTTGTTTAAAAGATTTTGCACCGTGTTTCAGGCTGAGATTTCTGCTATTATTGGTTGTTCACTAGAGAGCGTACGCATTCAGTTATATAAATGGCTTCGACGTCAGTTCTTGAAAATGTGGACGTTTATAAAACGAAAATAGAAAAAGATTACAGTGATTACGCTCTTTGGAATCAAAGCACAGTTAACTCTAATTCCAAAGTAGTTCTTACTTTGAATATGTACTATTACGTTGTCTTTTTCATCACTAAAAAAAAGTGTCATAAATTGTATTACATTGAAATTGTATGTAACCCAATAAATAAAAGTATTTTACAGTTATGAATGAACTACACTTTTTTTTACTACCAAGTACAAACTTCAACCCTTTCAAGGTCACGCCGCCGACGCCGCCGCCGCCGACCCAAAAAAGTCGGCGCGCCGCACGGTGGGTCGAAAATCGGCTTTCATAGACATAGAAATGAAATCTCGAAAGTGACAATTTTTTTGATTGATATTGCTTCAGTTTAGTATTACTATGTAGAAAATGAAGTTTGAGATAATTTGGCCCAAAAATGAGGGAGTAATAATTGTTTTACGAAAAACTTGTATGGAGCCAACATGAAAAATTCAATTATTTCAAAAACGGCAAGTTTAACCGTAATATCCTGACAGATGGTTATAGTACTAATTATTCATGATTTTTTGGCATACATCATATAACGGTTTTAGCTGCTCTTTTTTTTAAAAAAATCGTCGAAATTTTTGAAAAAAAGTCACCCTGTATTATTCCACGAATCGATAGTGTTACTATTAAGGAACAATTTCTGGAAAGTAATGGTATACGGCAAACTTGAGGAAAGTGTTGAATTTTAATAAACTCCTTCATATTTTGAACAAATGTATGAACAATTATATAAAATGCTAAAATTAAGCACTTTCCTTAACTTTCTCACATATAGTTACTTCCCTGCAATTGTTATTTATTAGCAAGACTATCGAATGCTGCAATAATACAGGGTGACTTTTTTTTTAATTAACGGATTCGAATCCTAAGTCCTAAGTCCTAACCAAGGATGTTGACTTGGCGATAATCTGATAATGAAGTTATATTCGTCGTACACTGTGAAGTGAAGGAAAATTATGTCACAGCAATTTATTCCCAAAAATACTGGATTTATAACTTTTTTATAGAAAATTTATATAAAGCGAATGAGAAAAATCCAATTATCTTCAAAACGGCAAGATAAATTCTTATATCCTTTAATGTTGTTATAGTACTATTTATTCGTGATTTTTTTACATAGTTCATGAAACGGTTCTATTTGCCATTTTTTTTTAATCATCGAAATATTAATTTTGAAAAAAAGTCATTCTGTATTATTGCACCATTCGATAGTCTTGCTAGTAAAGAACAATTTCTGGAAAATAATGGTATACGGCAAACTTGAGGAAAGTGTTAAATTTCAATATACTTCTTCATATTTTGAACAAATGTATGAAAAATAATATAAAATGCTAAAATTTAGTTCTTTCCTCAACTTTCTCATATGTAATTACTTCCCAACAATTGTTCTTTACTAGCAAGACTATCGAATGGTGCAATAATACAGAGTGACTTTTTTTTTCGAAATTAATATTTCGATGATTAAAAAAAATGGCAAATAGAACCGTTTCATGAACTATGTCAAAAAATCACGAATAAATAGTACTATAACAACATTAAAGGATATTAGGATTTATCTTGCCGTTTTGAAGATAATTGGATTTTTCTCATTGGCTTTATAGAAATTTTCTATAAAAAAGTTATAAATCCAGTATTTTTGGGAATAAATTGCTGTGACATAATTTTCCTTCACTTCACAGTGTACGACGAATATAACTTCATTATCAGATTATCGCCAAGTCAACATCCTTGGTTAGGATTCGAATCCGTTAATTTAAAAAAAAAGTCACCCTGTATTATTGCAGCATTCGATAGTCTTGCTAATAAATAACAATTGCTGGGAAGTAACTATATGTGAGAAAGTTAAGGAAAGTGCTTAATTTGGCATTTTATATAATTGTTCATACATTTGTTCAAAATATGAAGGAGTTTATTAAAATTCAACACTTTCCTCAAGTTTGCCGTATACCATTACTTTCCATAAATTGTTCCTTAATAGTAACACTATCGAATCGTGGAATAATACAGGGTGACTTTTTTTCAAAAAATTCGACGATTTTTTAAAAAAAAAGAGCAGCTAAAACCGTTATATGATGTATGCCAAACAATCATGAATAATTAGTACTATAACCATCTGTCAGGATATTACGGTTAAACTTGCCGTTTTTGAAATAATTGAATTTTTCATGTTGGCTCCATACAAGTTTTTCGTAAAAAAATTATTACTCCCTCATTTTTGGGCCAAATTATCTCAAACTTCATTTTCTACATAGTAATACTAAACTAAAGCAATATCAATCAAAAAATCTATCACTTTCGAGATTTCATTTCTATGTCTATGAAAGCCGATTTTCGACCCACTGTGCGCCGCCGCCGACCAAACACCCATCGGCGATCATATCTACCAAGTGCGTATATCACAATTGTGGCAATAAAAGCAATGAAATTGCTATGTTTCGGTTTCAGAGAATTAATTAATTAAAAATAGAACTCTGTGCTAATACAATAGAGTTGAAAATCGTACACATGAGTATCGAGTCAAATGTCAGTGTCATTAGTCATATAATATGACACATGAAATCCTTTTTCAACTCTTTTGTTACACAGACTAGCAGGCTTAGCATGCACATTGGATGTGTATGCTAAGCCTGCAAGAAATACCGAAGAATCGACAAAATGAGAGATCGCAGAAACGTTAATACCATTCGGAAATTAGAATAGGTCTTATTGTAAGGCAGTAAGGTTGATGCTTCGTCGTTATGAGAAAAAATATTTCTTTTCTTTCCGAGCATGAGCTCAAAAAATGGCCTCTTTTGACGGCTAAAGTAGAAACTTTTTCTTCATTTAACGTCAAATACTCTATACTAATATAATAAAGAGGAAAAGTTTGTTTGTTTGTTTCTTTGCATTGAATAGGCTCCGAAACTACTGGACCGATTTTGATGAAATTTGGAGCAAATATAGATTATAATGACCACGGGGAAGGACATAGGCTAATTTTTATCGCGGCAAAATGTACGGTTACCGCGAGATTTCCTTTTGCGCGTACGAAGTCGCGTGCAACATCTAGTCTTACAATAATGTCAACTACTCCACATCATGGCGCTTCTAGACAATTAGTTTCAGTCTTTATAATATATAGAATATTTCTTCTTTAAATTTATTTCTTCGGCTCGCGTCGCCACGTCATGCTAAGCCTGCTAGTACGATGAAAAACTTTAGAAAAATTTGAAACGCTCTTATGCCAAAGCATAGAGCGTACGGACAGATACGGTGTATCATTTTCAACCTTATACCTTAGCAATAAGGTTCAAAATAAAGTTCACCTGATCTGTCCGCGACTGCAAAATGACTTGTCAACCGTAATTTCAAACATTTTTGATTTTTATTGCGGTTACTTATCGTTTAATTCAATATTCTAATTAAGTTACACTTTGATTTCGTGTAGTTTTCTATTAAATAGGTCGGTATTTTAAGCAAAATAAGATTTCTTGGTATTTTAAAGAGTTGTATTATTTTTTATGATAGGTAGGTACCTAGGTACATATTTAGTTTTGTTTTCATAATAATTAACGTTGTCTTTTTATCCAACCGCGATAACCCATATTCACGCGAACGAAGTCGCGGACAACACCTAGCTACAATAATTATTATGATCAATATCTACATTAAACAACATTGTATTGTACCTGTTTATATAAGTAGGTACCTACTTTTATGAGTAATTCGATGTTTTTGCGCGCCATCTAGTGATCACATTTGGTACCCTAATACTACGCCATCTACCATCATTGTCTAAAAACAAGCTACTGAGTTTAATTTTTAGGATTTAGAGACAATTATCAAATATCAGCCTTTGAACTTTAAAATCACACTGGAAAGAGACTGAAAAATATTTTTTCTTGTTTAAAAGAGAACATAATTGATTTACTTCGCTAATTTGTGCAATTTATTGATTTTCGTGCTAGGAACTAACGCCATCTAGACCTAACCAGAATCCGGACCTTTTTTTCGTGTACGTTTTATTGTATGGGATCTGTCGGTCTATAGTAATTTGATTAGTCTATGATATTATTTAAGCTAATCGCTAAAACGAGAAGAGTTATAATAGTATCGTAATAAATATAAAAACGACCTCTGTGGCTCAGTGGTTCAGCGCTTTGGTGCTCAAGCCGGAGGTCGCAGGTTCGAATCCTGCCGACGGAACAAAAAGTTTTTCTGTGTTCCTGGGTCTTGGATGTGTATTAAATATGTGTACATAATATAATAAAAATCTTAAATATATGTATAGTATAAAAGTATTAAATATACTTCCCGTTGTCTGGTACCTGTAACACAAGTTCTTCGGATACTTAGCACGGGGCCAGATGGACGTGGTGTGAAGCGTCCATATATATATTATATTATTAATAAGTAATCGAGAAGAGGTAAAATAGTATGTATAATCTTCTCACAGATGTGGTATTTTAGAATTTTCGATTTGTGAACGCTACTTAATGCGATATTATACACAAATTAATTACACTGAATTTATAAATACAATCATCACAACTGTCATCTCGTGACTTTTCGTACGTGTAACAGCGCTGAACGCATTCAACGAAGTTAAGCCGACGAAATCCGGAATTCAGAAATGAAACTTATGAGCCATTTACACGGGACTGCTTTCGCCGTGCGGCGAGCCGTCTGAGAAATCGCCTCACCTCGCCGAATCGCAAGCCCATTTACACGGGTGACTAAAGCAGCATGCGGCTTGGTTATTTCCTTCGAAAATGTTGAGCAGAATGGGTGTTCGTGCCGAAATTGAAACCCATCAATAAATCCATAAGCATGGATGCCTTTCATAGCATTCCAAAAACTCGATGGTGTTATTTTTATTCATGGTAGTTAAACAATATACTTCAATCACGATGTGAATTACGTACGAAAAATTTTCTTGTGTCATGTGAGATTGAGAATTGTGATGATGATGATTATGATGTGTACAACTTGCAACTGATTAATGTTGGTTGTCATGACGACAAATAACATATTTTTAATATTCAATCAAAATCAAACATTCTTTATTTTCTTTACGATATATTATATACAATATATTGCCTAGCGGCGGCATGGGTCCTGATCGGCTCCGTGATGCTTCACCTCCGCTCCTCCGGGTTGTATGTATAACCACGGGGTTTTAGCAATTGCCTAAGTAGGGTGGACCCTTCCCGCGCTCCACACAACTTTTCATCGGAGTTTATGAATTTTTTATTTTCGTAAAATCTATGGTATATGAAACTTTGCTCTTAAAAATAGGTCAGGGGCTAATTAAAAATAAAAGAATGCTTATTTCTCCCATTCCTAGTTTGATTGGCAATAGAAAAAAAATCCTGAACAAAGAAACTATGACAAAGTATGGTTTAGTATAAAAAACAATTGCGGAAACAACTTAGTATCGAAGAAAAAAAATAAAGTTTGAAAAGTGAAAAAAAATAATTATCTCTAAAAGGACTCAAGTGGAAGAAACGTAATAAAGTATAATAAATGCGCATCTAACTGATGTATCGAACAAAGTATATAAAAAGTTTACAACGCCTCGCAATTGACGTAATAAATTAATTTTATGAATCGATGACTTGAAAAAATGACCATCTTCCAAATTATTTATCTCAAAAACTAAGTAGAATTGGTACACGGGTGTTCTACTCTTAAGTTTAGAATACAAGACGGCATCGACCTATGCTTAGTTAGAAATGTCCGAATTCCGATTTTGAGGATTTCTAAAACACTGTGTATTGTTAGATTCTTTTAATACAATTTTAAGGTCAATAAATCCGCTGTTATTGGGTAAATTTAAACAAAAATAATAATAATATCTATCGACGCTCCACACCACGTCAAACTGGCCCCGTGCTAAGTATGCGAAGAACTTGTGCTACAGATACCAGACAACGGGAAGTATATTTAATAATTTTATACTTACATATATTTAAGATTTTTATTATATTATACACATATTTAATACACATCTATGACCCAGGAACACAGAAATACTTTTGTTCCTTCGGCAGGATTCGAACTTGCGACCTCCAGCTTGAGCACCAAAGCGCTGAACCACTGAGCCACAGAGTAAGCCACCAAATAAGGGACCGTCCATTAATCACGTGATGTTTTTAACAAGTTTTTAGACCCCTCCCCTCCCCCTGGTGATACGTGGTGAGGTTTTATACTCCCCCCCCCCCCCCTCCCCCATCTAAGATCACGTGTATTTTTTTTTACATAGTAAGCAGGTCATGTTTGAAGAAAAATTTTAACTTAAAAAAACAATTTAATCGAATAATTTAAGCAATTAAAACTATACGAGTCCTTTGTTTTGTAAGTATTTAAACAACACTACGAATCTACAACCAAAAATAGTTTCGGTATGTATAGACTAGATTCGAAAATTAAAACACGTGATGTCTCCTTATACCCCCCCCCCCCCCCTGGTGATACTTGGTGTTTTTTTTCGGACCCCCCCTCCCCCTTTAGGCATCACGTGATTAATGGACGACCCCTAAGGTACAGAAGACCAGAAAAATTATTCTAAACATGACCTCTTTTTGTATCTGAGTATAATAAGTGCTTTATTAAACTATCGGCACTAAAAATCATATACTTTTGTATGATTTAAAATTTGCAAATGGCAAGTGTATGAAAAAATAAAAGAAAACCCGACTGCGTAAAAACGAAAAGAAAAAATCAGTCCAGTAGTCGGGACTTTTGACCTAAATATAATTATATTGAATACCTAACAATGAAAAAGTTTCTAGTATAAAAAATATAAATATATAGAAAGTATACGGTAGTTAGTAAAGAAATGAGCCTACGCGTTTGGTCTAAATAGTGGCCAAAGGTACAATCCACATACATATTATGTAGGTATATACATTCGAAGGCTAATAAGCACATTACTACTCCTTTGCGTCGCGCAGTCGGGTAACATTAAAATAATATTTAAAATGTCTCATATTATAATATATAAACAATAATAGGCTTGCTTTATTATAATTATTACAGTTTAGTGAAAAGACCCCTTGAGTCACACACGTGCTGGTGCAGGTTCGATGCTGGGTTGTGGTGTGTATAAGACTTTCTCAATAACTGTACTAACGCTAGACTTTAATTTACCCTTTTCTTCTATGACATCCCTTACAAAATTTGTATCGATTTAGAAGTTTCTATGAAAGCTGTTCCTCTGTACGTATCCTGTACGTTCCTATACATATATTTTTTACTCTTTGCCCGCCGCGTTCCGCCGAGCTGAGCGCCGTGCTGCGAAAGTCGAATGATACCCAACTTTGGGGCTTGCTGCTTTAGTCACTCGCGGCTTCGCCGAATTGGAATTTTCACGGTCGATTTTCACCGTGCTGCGGAAATCGTGCGGCTAGTCACCCGTGTAAACGCTACAAAAGTTGGGGCTTGCTGCTTTAGTCACTTGCGGCCTCGCCGAATTGCCATTTACACGGTCGATTTTCGCCGTGCGGCTGAAATCGTGCGGCTTTAGTCACCCATGTAAATCCCCCATTACCTAGCTTAGCTAGAAATGTGTTTAGTTTATGTTGATGAAATGCAATTTCGATTCTTAAGGCCGCGTAGACCCAATTTTACATGACTTTGAATCGATAATAAACAAACAAATAGTAACTTTAAAAAGCCAAAAAAAAATACACATTGTTGTTTACTTAATGTTCTTTTACAATTTGTGGTTCGAAACATAATATTGAAAACTTCACTCGATCAAAAATAATTCGGAAGAGGAGGCTAAATTTGAATATTTTTCTTTTTGTTCATGAAGTTCATGATAGTTTTACTTTCAAAAATCATATCTACGAAGAGCTAATAACTTAAAGAAGAATAATTTGTGGTTACATTTTGCATGTTGGTTTAATTATTTTGAGATTAAATAATTATTGAAATGCAGCGTGCGTAAGCCGCTTGAGTCGCCCCACAGTCGCCCGCTAGGCGTTGACGAGGACAGACCTATGTCAGTTTTGCTAGCGCACGGCTTACCCGCGTATTCATCGAACAATTCTTTCGTTTCTAACGCAGTGTAGGAAAGTCAGTTTGTTTTGTTTTTTTTTTATTTTTGAACTAAATTATACATATCATACACAATAACATGTTATATTTTATCTTCGCCGCGTCATTGCTTTTGCCAGATGAGACGACCTCTGTGGCTCAGTGATTGAGCGTGTTGGTGCTCAAGCCGGGGGTCGCGGGTTTGAATCCCGCCGAAGGAACAAAAAGTTTCCTGTGTTCCCGGGTCATGGATATGTATAATACAATAAAAATCTAAAGGAAAGTCAGTTTGTTTTGTATTTTTTTATGTTTCTTTTTATTTTTGAACTAATTCTATACATTCTATACAGATAAATAAAATTGAAGTGTCTGTTTGTAACTTCAAATTAACAGCTTTTCATATAAGGAATCTAAAAGTATATTCGGTACTTATGATAAAATACCAATTTTTAAAATTTTTGTCTGTCCGTCTGTCTGTCTGTTTGTTCCGGCTAATCTCTGAAACGGCTGGACCGATTTTCACGAGACTTTCACTAGCAGATAGCTGATATTATAAGGTCTAACATAGGCTACTTTTATTTTAGGGTTCCGTTTAAAAAAATAGGGTTCCGCTTTCGTTAGATCTGCGCAAACGAAGTTGCGGCCATCAGCTAGTTATACATACACAATAACATGTTACATTTTATCGTCGCCGCGTCGTTTCTTTTGCCAGATGAGACGACCTCTGTGGCTCAGTGATTGAGCGTGTTAGTGCTCAAGCCGGGGGTCGCGGGTTTGAATCCCGCCGAAGTAACAAAAAGTTTCCTGTGTTCCCGGGTCATGGACATATAATACAATAAAAATCTATAGGAAAGTTTGTTTTGTATTTTTTTATGCTTCTTTTTATTTTTGAACTAAATCTATATACAGATAAATAAAAATGAAGTGTCTGTTTGTAATTTCAAATTAACAGCTTTTCACATAATGCATCTGAAAGTATATTCGGTACTTACAATAAAATACCAATTTTTAAAAATGTCTGTCTATCTGTCTGTCGGTCTGTCTGTCTGTTTGTTCCGGCTAATCTCTGAAACGGCTGGACCGATTTTCGCGGGACTTTCACTGGCAGATAGCTGATGTCATAAGGTCTAATATAGGCTACTTTTATTTTAGGGTTCCGTTTAAAAAATAGGGTTCCGCTTTCGTCAGTTAGGCGCAAACGAAGCTGCGGGCATCGGCTAGTTATAGGTACATAATATAACCATACACAATAACATTATCGTCGCCACGTCGTTGTTTTTGCTAGATGAGACGACCTCTGTGGCTCAGTGGTTGAGCGTGTTGGTGCTCAAGCCGGGGGTCGCGGGTTCGAATCCCGCTGAAGGAACAAAAAAAAATTCTGTGTTCCTGGGTCATGAATGTGTGTATTAACTATGTGTATAATACAATAAAAATCTTAAATATGTGTATAATATAAAAATTATTAAATATATTTCTGTTGTCTGGTACCCGTAACACAAGTTCTTCGAGAACTTACCACGGGACCAGATAGACTTGGTGTGAAGCGTCCATAGATATATTATTGTGTTGTGTATTATGAGAAAAAAGTAGCTGATGCGTGGAGTAGCCTTAGTACATTATTGAATAAGCCAGTAAACGGTTTTTATGAATTTGTAACATCTACCATCTTCTTTGCCGTACTTTTCGTTTCTTTTTATTTCGATTTCTGTTTTTACAATAATAATAATAAATAACTCCCCACGCCGATTTCGGTGACGGTGGCTGGTTTTATTGTAGCCTAGCCAGTTACACAGTAGTATTTTTATAGTGCCCAAGTGTGTGCGCAGTACACAAAGGCACTCTTTTTTTTTACTCTCGTAATCCAGTGGGACGGATAACCGACACGACTGACGAGAGATGAGGCGCAGGTCCGACTTTTTACCTGCCCATCCGACGCATGGATCATCTTTCTTGTCAGACAATCAGGTGATCAGCCTGCATTGTCCTAACCAAACTTGGAAACAACATTTTTTGTTGTTCCAGTGCGGGAATCGAAATTAGAACCTACGACCTCCGAGTCGAGAGCCAAGCTCTAACCACTAGACCACGGAGGCTGTTCTATTTACAATAAAATATAACGATACGTGCTCAACATCCGTCATGCTTGCCTTTGCAGAACACACCAAGTCACTCGCAAGTAGGGGTTGCAATCCGGATACTTCGAAATTCGAAAAATTCAAAAAATCCGGATTTTCATTAAAAAATCCGGATTTTTCGATTTTTTCGAATCTTGGTTACTACTATGAAAATTACATATTTTAATAATTGTAATTAGTATGTACTCTAGACGTACAATATTTGAATAAGGGATATAATTAATCGAGTGAACAAAAAATAAGTTGGTGACTGCACGTGAGCATACTGTATTGCTGAATTTGGCAGCGAATTAATATGTTGGCGACTAAATTACCAAACTGGTGAAATCACTCAAGTGACAAAAAATACAAAAATCGGCAGATAAAAAGTAGCGAAATTTAATCCAATTAGCACCGATGAGTTAGTGACCATTATACCATGTAAGTAGCTAATGAAGATTTGATTGATAAATTAATAGCTGCTAAAAATTCAATTTGCAAGCTACGGAAAATCCCAGTTTTGGATACTATTGGAGGTTTTTTTTTTCTTTGGTATGGGTATCGTTTTCAAGGCTTTTGGGGGTGCAGAATAATATGAAAATAAAATCCGTTTTAAAATTCCAAAATGGCGTATATATTTTTTTTTTTATTAAAAATGGATGTCTTTTTCCATGTTTCATATGCTGATTATAAAATTGTCTTCCAATGAAATTGGATTTTCCAAAATGGAGACTATCCAATCTTCGTAAAATTAACATGTAGTTTGTAGAGGTGCCAGCTATGTAAGGTATAGAAACTTTTCGAAATTCAGGATTTTCAAACTTCTTTTTTTGGCATTCATGAAAAAAATATGCGATTTCCGGGTTAAGGGGGAGGAAATTTTTATTATTTTTCCAGTAATAGTATTATTTTTCCGTTTCTAAAATAGAAGCGATTATAGAAAAAAAATATGGCAATGTTCTACTTTGACACGAACAGTGTATAAAGCTATAGAAATTTTGGAAAATTCATGATTTTCAAATTTATTTTTCTTCCATCGTGAAGAAAATATGGTGTTGCGGGGTTCTTAAGGGGAGGAAATTTTCATTATTTTTTCAATAGGATGCACCGTTTCCGAGATAGAATCAATTTTATAAAAAAAAAAATGCTCTACATTGAGATACGAGAGATGTATAAAGCTATAGAAATGTTGGAAAATTCAGGATTTTCGAATTTCTTTTTCTCTCATCTTGAAGAAAATACATGGTTACGGAGTTAGTAAGGGGGAGGTAATTTTCATTATTTTTCAAGTAGGATGCACCGTTTCTGAGATAGAAGCCATTATAGAAAAAAAAATACGATAATGCTCTACTTTGAGACACGAACGGTGTAAAACGCTATAGAAAATTTGGAAAATTTAGGATTTTCAGATTTTTTTCTTCCATCATGAAGAAAATATGATGTTGCGGGGTTTCTAAGGGGGAGGAAATTTTCATTATTTTTCATTAGGATGCACCGTTTCCGAGATAGAATCAATTTTATAAAAAAAATATAAATGCTCTACATTGAGATACCGGGGATGCATAAAGCTATAGACATGTTGGAATATTCAGGATTTTCGAATTTCTTTTTCTCCCATCATGAAGAAAATATATGGTTGCGGGGTTTTTAAGGGTGAGGTAATTTTCATTATTTTTCAAGTAAGATGCACTGTTTCTGAGATAGAAGTGATTATAGAAAAAAAATATGGCAATTCTCTACTTTGAGATATTATGAGCGATGTATAAAGCTATGGAAATTTTGGAAAATTCAGGATTTTCAAATTTCTTTTTCTTTCATCATGAAGAAAATTTGAGGTTGCGGGGTAACTAAGGAAATTTAAAATGGATGACTTTTTTGTAATCAGCACCCCCAGAAACCAACAAAGGGACAACCATATTATTTTTATAAAATTAAGTATGTCCGCCATATTGGAATTTCAAAATGAATGTCATTTTCGTATCCAGCACCCCCAAAAACCTGGTAACGACACCTATGTTAATTTTGCGAAAAATGAATTACCGTTATTTTTAAATTTCAAAATGAATCTACACAATATCTACACCCTACACAATATCTATCTACCCCTAAAGTCGAGGAAAATAAAAAATTGGGAATTTTGTACGCTCCTTTGTTTTTTGTATGTGCGCTGGTTTTGCTGCTTGTATGTTTTTTGAGTTACCTACATTACGGAAAATATATTATGTACCTATTCTTAAATTAAATGTGTACTCACAAATTGTCGCCAAGATGGTTATTTGTTCGCTAATATAATATCTGTCTGCCAGTTTGGAATATTCAGTGGTATTATTATTTAGTCACCAGATTTGTAATTTTTTATTCCTTACATTCTTTAGCCAACATGGTAATTTAGTATTCAATATTCGGTATTTTCACATCCAAAATGTAATTGTTTTGTCGTGATTGTTTTCCGTAAGTGTTTCGTGTTGTGCGACAAAATCCGTAAGTGTTTAAAACAATGAACAATATTCGCGTAAACATAAGAAATCAATATGTTTTGTCGTGAGTTTAAATCCATGCCTTTGGATAATTTGATATTATTATTTTTTTGTCCTGTTGAAATTGTTGACACATTTTTCCATTTATTCAAGTTATTTGGTAGAACATAGTCAATCCATTAAATGGAGATGCGAGGGATGAAGATCTGCTAAAATATTATGGTCGCTATATATGTATATGTATGGACTGTTTCTAAGATACTTACCATTTTATATTTTTTCAGTAGTAGTACAGTTCAGTAATAGGTGATACAATTTATAAAAACACTGAATATGGTTTCAGTTTTAATTGCACAAGTAGTAAGAAGTATAATAAGCAAATCCAAACCCAATTAAAGCTTTGTATATTTATATTTATTATTAATTGAATTCGTACTAACGAAAGTCGAAACATATTATTGCAATTTTAATTTCTACAAACATAGAATGCCAAATTAATATGACAGCTTAAAAAGAAATGTAGTGGTTTAACTATATTTAATTATCTTCTAAATAATGAATATCTAAGTCCAAATACCTAAATCTTATCTCTATGATATCAGGAAGAAGTTTTGGAGTCGATAATACCTGACTGGTTGGTTTAAGATTAGAGAGAGTTTTGCCGAATGAATGAAGGTAATATTTTTTTTTATTATTAAAATTAATTTGATTGAACTAAACTAACCTAAACTAACGAGTCAGTAGCAAAAATTAATGAAAATCAACGCTCCTGTTTTTGCGTAGAAATAATTATTTTTAGTTAATATTTTAAAGATAAGATATAGGTGTCAAAAATAGCACCAACGATTTGTGTAAACCACTGTTATTTTTTTAAGTAATATAGTTTTCATCTTATAGCGGAAACTTCAAAGTGCAATGAAGAGTAAGATGTTACTGTTTATTTGTAAGTAAAATGTTAAAATAAAGATCTTACAACAGTTATAGATTTTAAATTGTGCTTAGAATTGCTTATTATACTTCTGCTAGTTACCGAGGGAATTAAAAGCACCATTTACGTGTTTAATTATTACCCAAACAGGTGGGTGGTTTTTAATTTCAATAACTCAAAAGTGGTCCAATTTCGTCCATACAAAATTATTTGTTCAGTCCCATGCTTCAAATGATTTGTCTTCACTCCCCGGATCTCGATTTAAAGGATTTTCAGTTTCCTACGTTTTATTAAACTGTATTAATTTTCCTACGTTAGTACTTTCACATAGAAATGGAACTTTACGAAAACGGTAGTGGTGAACTGTGGCGTAGATTTGTAAAAAAAGCGTTAAAAAGATCACAGGCTATTCCACTTTTTTATAATTCTTTCTGCTGGAACATTTAGTAAATAACAATATATACATACCTTAATTAAAATAATATACTAACTATAAAACTGAACATTGTAGGATTTGAAACGTAATCAAAAATATTTCTAAAAATGAAAAAATAAATATAATTAAGTATATAATTTTGATATAATCTCATTATGTTTTTATTTATTCAGATTGCAATTGTAATACTTACAACTTAAAATAAGAATTTATTTAAATTAAATTATAAAAAAGTAACTCTTTTTTTTACTAATGAGTGTAAGTTTTGCTACAACATAGTTGTAAAATTAACATTAAAGTTTTATAAAATATGCAACAAATTTAAAAAAAATTAAAAAATCTGAATTATCCGGATAATCCGGATTTTCAAAAAGTCAAACGTTTGTGGAGGTTTGGATTTTGCGGCAAGTGGCAAACGTGCGGACTCGGCAGTAGGAATACATTTTTTGCAAGTGTCTGCCTAAGTAGTTACCATCAAATCGTCAGCACCTACCTGATACAGTATTTTTATCTCACGAATCGAGTTTGGTCGAAATTAATGCATTATTGCGCCATCAGTTGACGCGGACGAAGTCGCGGGCAACAGCTAGTCCATACTAATATTATAAATGGGAAAGTGTGTGTTTGTCCGTCTCTCACGCCAAAACTACTGAACCGATCTAAATGAAATTTGGTACACAGATATTCTAGAGCCTGAGAAAAGACATAAGCTACCTTTTTATCGCGGGGAAATGTACGGTTCCCATGGGATACTTTATTTACAGTTTCACGTAAAAACCACTAAACCGATTATTATGAAATTTGGCACAGTTGAAAAGTAGACTACGGGGAAAGACAAAGGCTACTTTTTATCGCGGGGAAATGTGCGGTTCCCGTGGGATACTTTATTTACTGTTTCACGAAAAAACTACTAAACCGATCATCATGAAATTTGGCACAGACATAAAGTAGACCATAGGGAAGGGCATAGGCTACTTTTTATCGCGGGACATATACGATTCCCATGGGTTACTGTACATACGCGGGCGGAGCCGCGGGCATCAGCTAGTAATTGAATAAAATTTAAGCATTTTTTACTTAGGTACCTACCTATAATATCTATTCAAATTATGTGTGCTATGTGTTGCATTAAAACAGTTACCTATGGATTTTATTATCTTTTTCAATACAAATAATAAAATAAGATGACCTACTGCCGACACGACTACACTGTAACACTTTGGGTTCATGTAAGTTCACGCCGGCGACGTAGGCGCGCGGCTCGCTTTGCGGCAATTGCGGGCAACTCTTGGAAGCGGTAAATGCCTATTTTGCTTGGTCTACCCGGCCTTAAACTAGTTTTTATTTAAGCGCGTAAAGTGAGTTTTGCCTACAATGATCGCGTTCAATTTCATTGGTGAAATCAACCCTAAGAGTATAATTAATACGAAATCGGGGACGAACAATAGGGTATTTTCCAAGTTTTTGAAAAGTATGTCAAATTGTTCCTAATACCAAAATACATTGGCAGTTTGAACCATTCTTTGTGAATTTCTTTCTTTTCCTTGCAAACTAGCCTAAAAGTTTAAATTAATATTATAGGCGCGAAAACGCTATAATGAGTTGTCATGACGTCACTTTCTTGTAACCATAGAGTATCTTGTAACATTGTAACTGTCAAGTGTCAAATTACACTGACAATGCCAAATCCCAGAATACCTACTATTTACGTTTTTAATAAATGTTTTAAGCCTATTAAAAATGCCTTATAAATGGTGCGTAGTGCCAAAATGCACTAATACGTCTATTAAAACACGGGAAAATCTTTGTGACCATACCAAAGAACACTGAAATGCTGAAAAAGTGGCTATTACTCACTGACGTTAATGATTCTGATGCTGGCTATTCTTTATGGAAATCGGGAGTCCATTAATAAAAGAAGAAGAAGTACAAGAATATGACGTCACATTCCAATCTCGTGCGTTTTAAGTCACGTGGTCAAACGTGAAAAATTCATAATTTTATTTTTGATATTTTATAAAAATCATACATATTTTTGTGTAAAAAGTTGGTTAAATTGGTTTAAATTAATGTTTAGCGATAAAATATCAACAATCTGATGTATATTTTCATCATAGGATAATACCCTATTCCAGGATTTTATTTAATCGTCTGTAAAGGTAATAATAGAGAGGTAATTATTATTCACTTGTCTATAGTAGTGACATAGACGACCTCCGTGGCTCAGTGGTGAGCGCAGTGGCGCTATAGCCGGAGGTCGCGGGTTCGAATCCCGCCAGGGAACAAAAAAGTTTTCTGTGTTCCTGGGTCATGGATGTGTATTAAATATGTGTATAATATAATAAAAATCTTATATATAAGTATAGTATAAAAAGTATTAAATATATTTCCGTTGTCTGGTACCTGTAACACAAGTTCTTCGGATACTTAGCACGGGGCCAGATTGACGTGGTGTGAAGCGTCCATAGATATTATTATTATTATTATTATTATTATTATTATTATTATAGTTCCCACTTGAGATCGAATGTAATGCGTTTGTTTTTCTGTAAAAAAGTAGCGTAAGAACCGGTGCGGAACTTGGCCGCAGTAGTAGAGTAAGATTTACAAAAAATATAAGTTTCCGAATTAAGTAATGGGATTTATTTTCCCGTAAATTGTTTCCTACTACCTGAAACTCAACCCCCTAGCGACAAGTTGTTTATAAACAAGGCGATTAATTAACCCGTTCAGTATTCCGCATTGTTTACGGCTTATCGACGTAACACAATACAAAGACAATATTGACCTAACCCTCCAGCGCTCCACCGCCGGCACAACCAACTCAACGGCTGTTCCGTTACAAGTAACAACTTCGGTTGTTCAGGAAACAAAACAGCTGCGTCTTGCTTCAGGACAAAGTAAATTATCACAAAGTACATCGTCTGTCATTTTCATAAAAACAATGATTGTCGATAGCTATTAGCGCCTCGGTCAAAGAATATACTCGGTCGTACTGTAACTTGCATAAGTATTTGTTTAACCATGAGCAGTAACTAAAAAAAAGATTTATTACGTTCCGTTTAATAGGTACTGTTATAAACGTGAACGTTTTAGAAGATGGGTTTTGATGCAATTTGATAAGTAATGGTAATTAATGGTTAAAGTTTGGTAATAGTTTCAGCTCTACAATAACACATTTTCTATTTATTTTTATTTTACACCCCGAAAAAGGACAATGTTCCCGTGAGACACTATGTCTACGCGGGTGGAGCCGCGGGCAAAAGGTAATTATTAATAAATATGCGGTCAGTTGGGTGATGGGACTGATGGGTCAAGAGGAACAATGTTTTAATGTCACTTGGCAAGCTGCTAACTATACATACCCAATAACTTAGATCATCTTACCCCAACGTACAATAAGTAAATCCTTACATCCTTATTAATATTATAAACATGTAAGTGTGTATGTATGCATATTCCTTACTTTTTCAAGCAATAGCTATAGACCGGATTTTGATGAAATTTGGTATGATTGTAGACAGGGCTCTGGATTATCACATAAGGCATATTTTAGAGACGCAAAATACATAATATGCGGTTCCCACGGGATTTCTATTTGCGCGTACAAAGTCGCGGGCAATATCTAGTACTGTAAAATAATTGTAAAATATGTCGCAATGAATCGTTTACATTACAATGAAAATCAAGCTTGTATACGAAATACGAATACGAGCCTAATTGTCATAGCAAGAATTTATTGAAAATTACAGTAATTTTCATAGCAATAATTTATTGAAAATTTCAGTTATAGTAAGTTTGTGTCAAGTCTCATAAAGTTACTAGGGATAATTAACGTAATAAGTGAAGTGTGTGTAATACCTAAGTAATAACTAATAAGTAATAACACAGGGAATTATACTTTGACCATCAGTCGGACGGAATTTCCTCACAGAGATCGCACATAGGGTTGCCATGTGCTCATTAAGGCCCGATCCAAATATTAGGTAAAAAATTAGGGTGTGTCATGGATCGTCTGTAGTGGGTTAATACGTTTTACCTTTATAGCTATTGGCTATTGTTTAAGGCTATATTAAATATAAAATCACTTTTGATGGTTTTCAAAAGTTATAATATTCTTCGTTCAGATCGAATAATTATTATCTAAAGAAACAATAGCGCACTATAATTCTACATTTTTTTGTCCTAATTATAATTTGCCATAATTATTTCTTGGTTCTCTTCATGTGACACTAGGCATCAATATTATTTAGACTAGTACTTATTTTATGTCCTCATTTAATTTGGCGATTACGATAACGAGTTAACGTTAGTATAACGGAGTAACGAGTATAATGACACGACATGCCTCAACAATACTTTGGCATAATTGTTTCTTGGCATACTTGGGTACCATGGCGTAATAATAGGTTAAGGTAACCATTTCAGTTAATTATTGAAATATCATTATGCAAATTAGGTACGTATATGCCTTAATGAGTATGCTTAACAACTATTATGCTTATAGTAGTTATGTTTGAAAAATTATGCCTAAATGTTATTCAGACAAATAATATTCTGCCAAGTTAAATCATTACATATGATTTAATGCGAAAATATAGAGAACCGTGTACAGCATCTAACTTTAGCTACCAAAAAGTCTAACGCCTTTATGTAGCAACCCTAACCGCACATAGAGACAAATGCCGCGGTTCATTAGGCAGCTGGCGGCACACGTGAGGCGTATCACCTGAGGTATCGCCCGGCCCCGCGCAATATCCCTGTGCCCGGGTGAACAGTGTGTCTGATTACTTCGATATGTCCTGGGAATATGTCCTATACATATCACAACTATGGACTAGACTTTCTTGGTGAGTCATTTTAAAAGGTACGTGTGCCCTAGATTTTCATTAGAAAATGAAAATCTTATTTGAAGTGTTTAGGTATACAGCGTTCCCTTTAGTAGAACGACGGTAGACCCTGGAAAGCCTTTATTTTCTTCTTCTTCTTTCCTATATTACATCAAGATGAATTGCGGTTCCTTTGGCTCGCTAAAAGTCGAGAATGGCTTTAAGAAATCTACGACCTAGTAGAACCACTAGAAGATAACAAACTACATAACACAATATCAATGAAACTATTAGTTATTACACAATACACAGTAGACGTTAACTCGCACACGAAAAAAACTGTATTTTCAAAATTTTGTTCTGTCTCAATTTTTCTCTACACAAACCAATTGTGTCTTCAAACCGTAGGCTTCCTTCGGAATTCCGATAGCGCGTGGGGGGGCGCGGCGCGTGGCACGGCTGGCACCTGATTTGGATGAAAAGATCTCATTTTCTACTCGATTAAAAGTGGGTTTATAAACCCCGCGGCATTGGCTGCTCAATTTGTAAGCAATTTCAACAATCTCTATTTAAAAGATTAATTTAAATGGTCGCCGAATTGAGATTCGCTGTAGTTTGAAACGAGAGTTAAGCCGGATTATTAAAATTACTATATTTAGCTAAATCAGCAGTGAATATGGAATTAAAGTCACTGAATTAATTTGGTGATTGTTGAGTTTTGAACTGAGCTCAGTATACCACGCAATACCTACAAGTAGGCTTGGTGACGACTATTCTGGCTTAGTGGTAAGTGCTTACTGCTTCGTTGCTTTAAGCCAAAGGTCGCCGGTTCAAATCCCGTCAAAAACTGTGTTACTGGTCCATAGATTGTATCACAAATATAGTAACATTGAATATTTATGAGAGTTCTATACCTATATAAACATGAGTGTTACGTAATATATTCAATGCTCACGCCAAACAATATCGTTTTCCCTCAACGGAGGGAGCCGTCAGACTCGTCAGTCGCACAGTGTTTTAGAAATCCTCAAAATCGGACATTTCTAAACTAAGCCCATAGCTTTATGGCGTCTTGTATTCCAAACTTAAGAGTAGAACACCCGTGTGCCAATTCTACTTAGTTTTTTATATAAATATGATGATTTTTTTCTATTGCCAATTAAACTAGGAACGGGAGAAATAAGCATTTATTTATTTTTAATTAGCACCTGACCTTTTTTAAGAGCAAAGTTTCATATATCATAGATTTTATGAAAATAAAAAAATCATAAACTCCGATGAAAGGTAGTGTGTAGCGCGGGAAGGGGTCCTCCCTATTTAGGCAATTGCCAAAAACCCGTGACTAGTGACGGCATGGGTCCTGATCGGCTCCGTGATGCTTCACCTCCGCTTCTCCGGGTTTTATGTATAACCACGGGGTTTTGACAATTGCCTAACTAGGGTGGACCCCTTTCCGCGCTACACACAACCTTTCATCGGAGTTTATTATTTTTTTATTTTCGTAAAATCTATGGTATATGAGACTTTGCTCTTAAAAATAGGTCAGGGTCTAATTAAAAATAAAAGAATGCTTATTTCTCCCGTTCCTAGCTTGATTGGCAATAGAAAAAAAATCTGTACAAAGAAAGTATGACAAAGTATGGTTTAGTACAAAAAACAATTGCGGAAAAAGTGAAAAAAATTAAATATCTCTAAAAGTACTCAAGTGGCAGAAACGTAATAAAGTATAATAAATGCGCATCTAATTGGTGTATCGAATAAAGTATATAACAAGTTTACAACGCCTCGCAATTGACGTAATAAATTAATTTTATGAATCGATGACTTGAAAAAATGCCCATATTCCAAATTATTTATCTCAAAAACTAAGTAGAATTGGCACACGGGTGTTCTACTCTTAAGTTTGGAATAGAAGACGCCATCGACATCTGGGCTTAGTTTAGAAATGTCCGATTTTGAGGATTTCTAAAACACTGTGAGTCGTCAATCGTCACCCTTATGACAACAGCACACGACATTTTCACATGTAGCACGCCTCAGCACGAGTGGGCCGGTATGATCGAAAAAAATACAACATCAAAGGAAAACCTGCGTCAATAACCCTTGCCTTGTATTGTGTGAAGGTAAGAGAGGCTAAAGTGGGTTAAGGAATTTAAAAGTATGGCAAAGGAGTGCGTTACTGTTGTTCTTCTCATCAAGCGATCTGTCTGCTCGGTTGGACTTGCTCCTTGAAAATCTAGTGCCTTAAAGAGTCTTTAGTACCTAAGCTGCTAAGCAGTAATCACAGCAGTTAGTAGAACAATAATGAATTCTAAGATCCGTCGATCAAATATATAGACTTTTTCTTCTATTTTTATAATGATTGACAGTAAATGCTATCGACGTAATAAAGCTTGCTCATAATTCTTATTAATATTAATTAAAGTTTTATATTAATACGTGAAGCAAAACTTTTAGTACAGTTTTTCGAGAACTGTGCGAAAAGAGGAGTATGAAGTTTGACACAGTTAATGTTTATGTGGAGGAAGGTGAGTAGAAAGCAAATATTTTTTAAATTATGCTTAGAAATATAAAAAAATATATTAAAATATTAAAAATAAAAACAATACTCACCTCAGATTATAATTAGCCCACTATAACATTAGTAAATAAAATTTGTTACGTATTACCTATTAGGTATAGTACCTAACAGAAGAAACAATAAAAATGAAACTATAACATTTATATTTTTTATATAAATATTACGTTTGTTATGTGGGAGCCCCCCTTCAATATTTGTTTTATTCTGTTGTTAGTATATTACAGAAATACATAACAGAAATACACCATATTTTGTTAAAATTTTAACTGTCTGGCAACAGACACACAGACAGACAAACGGACAGCGAAGTCTCAATAATAGGGTTCCGTTCAGTCCCAAAATAGGGATTTAATTCTAGACCGGAAACAAATATTTCATTTCTTTAATAGAAAAAATACGTCCATTTATTCGTAACAAAGATGAGGGTCGCGTTTTTCATTTATCGTACCCGGCAGTAATTCGACAGGCAAATCACAGAACACATAAGAGGAAATACTTCGAACTCCAACTACATATTAAACCCCTGAAGATATTTCTCAGAAGATTGCCTTGTTTGCGTAATGTCAACTTGTCGACTACCACTGCCCGTTGAGTGGGGTTGACGTAGAAATGCTTCCAGCTTTCGGCTACAAATAAATATTCATCCCACCAAAAACATTTCCATGTAAAAAAATTATGCCAAGACGATATCATATGACTAGCACTGTCAAAAAGTTATGAAATCTCATGTTAAACCAAGCTTCTTACCCTACACGCCTTAACTCTACAAGCGTAACTTCACAAACTCTACACCTTAGTTATTATATGTGGCCTATACAATTAAAACTTTACATGTTTAGTAAGTTCGCTACTGGGATCATATCCTGAAAATTTCATTCATCTGGTATATTCCAAACCCAAGTTATGAGGGTTCAAAAAATCGACGAAACGCTTCGAGAAAAGGTGGTTTGGTAGTGCCCCTGCGCTTTGCCGGGGTATGCCGGGATAGAATTTATCATGTATCGTGTTGTTGATTACATGTACTGCGAACTTGTGAACCACGGGGTATTATTTCCTTTCTACTCTGTTCAATTTTTATTTCATCTATAGTAGGGTTATTTCTTCAGTAAATTAACTGTATTACTGTGTCCTGTTTTTAAATTGAATTGTCCTAGTTTTTTCTACTTCAAATCCTAGTTTTTCTAATTTGGGGTTGGCATCCCTAATCTAAACGAAAACAAAACCGATTACATTCGACCCAATTAATATGTCATTGTAGTTCTTTATTGCGCAGCAAATATTTCATGTGTTATTAGTGTCACAACAGCGCGCTATTGTTTGTTTGTTTACGTTTATATTAAATTGGGTCTGAATGGACTATAGAGTAGGTACAAATGTTATCCATCATGATAATCAGCACGCGCAGCACGACCGCCGTACAACGGCTTACTTTCTAGTTTCTACGGCAGAATAGACAAAATTACGGATTGATAAAGGATCTGTCACTTTGACTACATAATCTGTCAGTATGTACAAAGCGTTTTAAACAAGAATATTTATAGCGTTTTAAATTCAGGAAAAACAATCAATAGTAGTAAATTATCTAAACATAAATTTAATTACCGTAATATATATTAATATAATTCGAAACAATATGGCGCTGAGTCGATCCTATTTACGTTTGAATCGTACTGTAGATTCTTGTGTAAACAAAACGCATTTCTACTTAACTATATTATGTGATCTTTCGCCCACTTTGACCAGTGTTTTGAACAGTATTAGATAAGGGATCGTCTTTCATATGACGCCAGGTGGCGCGCGACGCGGGGTGACATTCACAACTAAATTATAAATATAATAAAATTTATGTGTATCGTGGTATTGGAGCCCGCAGCCGCTGGCGTATCTCTTTGATAAAGTAGCCCAATATTAGGCACAAATTAAACTTATCAATACACAAGGCAAACACTTGAAGTTTTCGTGTATATTAAAACCGAAACGACAACGAATATTGAAGTTGTTAACTCAGTTCTGAACAATTTCATAACATTAGGCGAGGCAGCTTTGTCTAAAATTGGAGAATTTTCAATAATATAAAGTATTGATTATCCCGATTCTGCACGTTATTTCAATGACGAATACGTTCAGGCTTTGTTTTGACGCGTGAAGTTCAGAGACTTTTACGATGTGACGCCGCCCGCCCGCCCTCGAACGTGAACTTGTAGGCTGTGTGATGTGTCTGCCGCCTTCGACTGTTATGTCAGCGCATCAGCCACCCTCAACTGTTGAATTAAACATCTCTGCCAATTTTCGCGCCGCCAGCACAGCGCATTAATCACGTCAAATGTGACTAGGGGTCACTGTATCAACCGCTATAGCCGCATAAGCAGCCGCTCTCTTCCGCTCTTTGTATCAGGAGAGAGCGTGTCAGCCGCCGAACGCCTTGTCAGTCACGTCAGCTCCCGACAGTGTGATCGCGTCAGCGTCTACTGTATGTCATTCCGTGTCAGCCTGCACTGTGTCAGCCTTGTCAGCCGCCCCCGAGCGCCTGTGAGCTGCTCTCTCGCGACAGGCCCATTATAACACATCAGCTCGTCCTATTTCAAGCCGACATCGTATAATGTTTTCTATTTATAAACACTGGGGATTAAAAATGAACAACAATCTTTCTGAGAGTTTCGCTGACGGTGTCTCACTTTCGTGATAACAATAGAGGTCTAGTACCTTAGTATAGTCTTAAGTTATACAGAGTGTGCGACGTTTAGCAGAAAAAATTACTGTCATACTTAAAGTAAAAAAATCATCTTATGTATGGACTCTCCGCGAAACGCAAACTCGCCCATATAAAGAAAAATCTTTTTTTCGACTATGACAATTATTTTTCTGCTTAAGCGTCTTTACTGCAGTAGATCATATGCCCGAACTATCCGTAATTGATTTTACCGAACTTTATATAAATTACCACGTAATTTACTGACTCAGCCACGGATCTTACAACTCATCACCATTTTACGTTTTACAGCTTCAATACAAGCTCATTATAATATAATTTAAGTAGAACAAATCCCGTATATCGTTAATTGGAGTTTTAATAACTGATCATGAATACCGATTGTAGAGAGGACTAGAACATAATATGCTGTTTTAGTTTATTAATTACTATATATAGTATATACTAACATATTGTTATGAACACACTAAGAGAATAGCGCCATCTAGCGTCAACCAATAAAACCACTTGGTGTGAACAGGGACAGCGTGGGGCCCCCTACTCAGTACTAGATGGCGCTACTGTGCGAATCTTCCGGAATAAATCCAACTCGGTCACGCGAGTCGGAAACATTCTGGAATGGTCTGGGACTCGTATCAACCGGTATAAATACGTCGGAAGAATGCGAGCGAGAGGAGTTCACTTTGAGTTTCCTGCGAAGCGAAACGGGCGATACAAGTGAAAACTAGTGATCGGGAGTTCGAGTTGAACAGCGAAACAGGGGATTCCGATATGGTCTAGTGATCAAGAGTGATACCAGTGAGTGAAACCCACGACTTGGCTACGATTTAGGACACCGTTAGTGCTTAGTGTTTGGACTTAGTGTTTAGTATTTGGACCTAGTGCTTAATGTTGGACTAAGTGCTAGTGAATAAAGTCTTCAAAAGAGTCAGCAGGTCTTTCTCTCCAAATCCTTTCGACCCAACACGTAACAACTGGTGTCGGAAGTGAGATTTGGAGATGCTATTGACTCCGAGAGAAGATTTCAAGAAGTGCGGCGGGAGGAGCAGCCCTGGTGGAGGAGCGACCACTGGTGGAGGAGCGACCCCTGGTGGAGGAGTGACCCCTGGTGGAGGAGCGACCCCTGGTGGAGGAGCGACCCCTGGTGGAGGAGCGACCCCTGGTGGAGGAGCGACCCCTGGTGGAAGAGCGACCCCTGGTGGAGGAGCGACCCCTGGTGGAGGAGCGACCCCTGGCGGAGGAGCGACCCCTGGTGGAGGAGCTACCCCTGGCGGAGGAGCGACCCCTGGCGGAGGAGCGACCCCTGGCGGAGGAGCGACCCCTGGCGGAGGAGCGACCCCTGGCGGAGGAGCGACCCCTGGCGGAGGAGCGACCCCTGGCGGAGAAGCGACCCCTGGCGGAGGAGCGACCCCTGGCGGAAGAGCGACCCCTGGTGGAGGAGCGACCCCTGGTGGAGGAGCGACCCCTAGCGGAGGAGCGACCCCTAGCGGAGGAGCGACCCCTGGCGGAGTAGCGACCCCTGGCGGAGGAGCGACCCCTGGCGGAGGCCACACCCACTGGGGACCAAGCTCTGCCCACTGACCACGCCCCTCAGGCTCCGCCCACTTCGGCCCAAGCCACGCACACTGGCTGTCACGCCACTCAGGCCACGCCCACTGGCCCCGCCCACCGGACCCCGCCTGCTCAAGTCCTTTGGGTCTCCGGGAGGATGATGCGATGAGGGAGGCGCAAGAAAGAGAAGACGACCTTCGGCACATCATCACGTGGAAGAAACGGGGTGACGTGGAACCAATCTGGAGTGAGGTTGCACCCACTGGCACTGTCACTAAGGCGTACTGGGCGCAATGGGACAGTCTGATACTTCAAGAGCGGAATACTTTACCGGAAATGGGAGAAGACTAACGGCAGAGAGTTCCGTCTTCAGATAATTGTCCCAAGAACGAGAGTACCAGATGTTCTCCGTGAAATGCATGATGGCGTACCAGAGGGTCATCTAGGTGTCAAGAGGGACATTCAAAGTGGTACATATGGACTGTCTAGCGTGGTACCATGGCGGTAGCAACGATGCTCGGGACGAGCATCTCTAAGAGGGGAGTAGTGTTACGAACACACTAAGAGAATAGCGCCATCTAGCGTCAACCAATAAAACTACTCGGTGTGAACAGGGACAGCGTGGGGCCCCCTACTCAGTACTAGATGGCGCTACTGTGCGAATCTTCCGGAATAAATCCAACTCGGTCACGCGAGTCGGAAACATTCTGGAATGGTCTGGGACTCGTATCAACCGGTATAAATACGTCGGAAGAATGCGAGCGAGAGGAGTTCACTTTGAGCTTCCTGCGAAGCGAAACGGGCGATACAAGTGAAAACTAGTGATCGGGAGTTCGAGTTGAACAGCGAAACAGGCGATTCCGATATGGTCTAGTGATCAAGAGTGATACCAGTGAGTGAAACCCACGACTTGGCTACGATTTAGGACACCGTTAGTGCTTAGTGTTTGGACTTAGTGTTTAGTATTTGGACCTAGTGCTTAATGTTGGACTAAGTGCTAGTGAATAAAGTCTTCAAAAGAGTCAGCAGGTCTTTCTCTCCAAAACCTTCGAACCTTAACACGTAACAATATATACTTATACTATACAATTATTTTTTTTATTCTTATTTAAATTAGGGACTTTTAGTGACTTCCACTATGTCAGTCCCATTATAGCCTAATAAACTTAATTAATTTAATATAATATTTAATACATACAAGGTATCTTAAGTCATGTTACAAATATATTTATAAATTACTAGCTTTTCCCCGCGACTTCGTCCGCGTGGAATAGTTACTTTGGGATATCGCTAAAATTTACCCGCGACTTCATTTACGTAGAAGAAGCGCTTCCACCTCACGACTGCCCGCCCGCTCCGCGCGCCTTACTATAGCGCGCATGATTATTTTATTACTGCGATATCTTCTAAAATACTCATTGAAATCAAATGATGTAAACGGCAAATTTCTTCTAGATTAAATGCTTGTAATGAATAACGTATTTACTTGGATAAGGATTAATATAATCTTTATGAAAACACCTTCACAAATAATGCTTACTTTTAGAACAAATTTGGTAAGTATAAAAAGGTTATAGTGAGCCAACCTTAAAAGATAGACATATACTGTCGCGGACTTTTTTTTAGAACTTTTAAAGGGGAACAATTCTGCCATACATCATTTTAGCGAAACTTTAACCGTTTCCGCAGCGTACGTAGCGAAAGCTCTCAAAAGGAAAAAAAGACCCCCGATTTTGTAACATTCTTGATTGGTACTCCGCTCGTATTGAGTTTAGCATGATGCTATATAGCCTAAAGCCTTCCTCGATAAGTGGACTATCCAACACAAAAAGAATTTTTCAATTCGTACCAGTAGTTCCTGAGATTAGCGCGTTCAAACAAACAAACAAACAAACAAACAAACTCTTCAGCTTTATAATATTAGTATAGATTAATGCAGGTTCTGATGAAGGCTCCGATAATAAAGTTTGAAAAACTCCTACATCTATTAAATTTAAATTGAAAGCTCTCATCAGAGTCTCTCTAAGTAACTTCGTTCGGGTACATTCCACCAACAGGTGATGGACATCCTCGACAGTGCCGCATTCTTCGCAATTAGGGCTGGCACTCACTCCGAGGAGGTGTCTAAACCTGCCGGGTGGAACATGACCAGAACGAAGTCTATTACCTATAGTCTATAACTACAAACTTCCTATTAAGCTGACACTTAGTAAACCAGGGAATGCGTGGAGGTTCACATTGCAATGTTTTAAACCAAATTCCTTTTTCACGAGATCTTAAGTTAAAATATTCTTTCCAATCTTGGTAATTGCTAATTTTATATTTTGTTAAAACTTCTACATAGCTTGGATACACCATAAAGGGATTTCCATTTTCTATCGATTCCTTTGCCAAATAATCAACCCTTTCATTCCCTGGTAAGCCAACGTGAGACGGAACCCATTGCAGTTTAACTTCACAATAATTATTATTCCTATTAAAATAATCGACCAGTTTTAATATATCATATGCATACATACTACCTCTAATACACATCTTACAATGTGTTGTAAAGCACTTCTACTGTCAACAAAAATTACTATTTTGTGCTCACCAACAATATTTCGTTGGACGTACAAAAGAGCCTGATAAATCGCAATAAGCTCGGCCGTCATAATACTTATATTACTATTACTAATTTGAAAACCTCGACTTATATTATTGCTAGAGTCAAAGAATGCTGCCCCAAGTATATTGTCTTTTTTGGATCCATCAGTATAGATTTTAATCCAATTATTATTGTACTTTACATTTATTTCTTCTAAAATAGAAACTTTAAGCAAATCTATATTATATGACTTTTTAGAGTTTTTTACATTATCCAAATGCGTAAAAATTACATTTCTAACATCAATTCCTGACAACCAAATATCTAGTTTATACATTTCAAGTGGGTAACTGGATAGGATATTATCATGCTTTGTCTCTGTAAAAACTAAAAGCAAAAGAGGTTTCTTTTTATTCCTCCAATAATTATTATTCATATGACTTTGTAAATCATTAATTAATTTAACAATAGGGCTATTTTCAAAAGACTGTGCTTTTAAACAGTACTTTGTGGCTAAATACTTCCTTCTTAGAGCCAAATTATAGATACCGACCTCACATTCCATAACATGGATTGGTGTTGATCGAATGAATCCACCTATTATCCTCAGAGCTTGGTTTTGCACCTTATCGAGCTTAGCCAGGTGTGATTTTGCACTATTATCATACAAAATTATGTACGTGGTAGAGCCATGCTTCGGCACGAATTGGGCCGGCTCGACCGGAGAAATACCACGGGCTCACAGAAAACCGGCGTGAAACAGCGTTTGCGCTGTGTTTCGCCGAGTGAGTGAGTTTACCGGAGGCCCAATCCCCTACCCTATTCCCTTCCCTACCCTCCCCCATTACCCTATTCCCTCTTAAAAGGCCGGCAACGCACTTGCAGCTCTTCTGATGCTGCGAGTGTCCATGGGCGACGGAAGTTGCTTTCCATCAGGTGACCCGTTTGCTCGTTTGCCCCATTATTTCATAAAAAAAAAAATGCGCCATAGTCCATCCTACTCCTAATCAAAGCCATATATAATCTTCGAAGCTGATTTGGATGTATACCCCAGTCTCTACCAGCCAAAACTTTAAGTAGATTTAAAAACCTTTGTGTTTTGTTCCATGTCTCGTTTATATGCTTTCCCCACCTTAAACTCCTGTCCAACCACATCCCAAGATATTTAATATCTTCTGATGCTTCAAGAGGAAAACCATTAATATTTAAATTTATTTCTTGTCTCCTACGACCTCTACTAAATATACAAAATTTTGATTTTTGAGTAGACAAAACTAATCCTAACTGGCTAAGTAACAATTCTATAGTATTTAAAGAGTTTTGCATTTCTATTACCGCATTATCAAGTGAACTGCAAGTAAAGTATAGTGCAAAGTCATCTGCGTATTGAGTTATTAATACATTCCTTATAGTTTGACAGATTTTATGTGTAACAATATTAAAAATTATTGGGGACATTGGATCTCCTTGGGCAATACTAGACCATCATTCTATATATTTTTTTTCTACTCCGTCACAATCCAAATCAAGTCTTTCCCTTAGAAATTCCCATATATATGAACTTATTTTCTTTCCAACATTTATTTTATTTTATTTATTTATAACACTTTATGCACGAAATGTACAAAGGCGGGCTTAATGCCTTGTAGCATTCTCTACCAGCCAACCTTAGGGTGATGCAGAGACATGGTGAAATAGGCGCATTTCTTGTACTACAATTGAACAGGTATCAGAAAATAATAAAGTAAATTAAAATTAATAATCTGATAAATATAGTAATATTACATAATATTATATAAATACATATATTAAAACCTACACAATATAATATACACATCAATACATAGCATAGCAAAAGGCAAATAAAATATAATACCTACATAATATTAAAATATTGCTTACATAAAATAACTATAATAGAATACATATTATTATCCTAAATACATACTTATCACAATTCACATGAAATTGGAAAAAAAAACCTTAGTTTAATCTTCAAATGTTCAGATTATTCCGATACTAATTTTAAATATAATCGACGAACTCTGCGTTTAAAAATTTCTTTAGATGGGGACATCCTGATCTCTTGAGGGAGCGCGTTCCAAAGGAGGATGGATTGTATATGAAAGGAGGAATGGACGAGGCTAGAATTATGGGGAGGACAAAGGAGAAGCAGGTTATTAGTAGAACGAAGGTCTCTACTGTGCGTATTGCAGAGAAATTGAAATGAGGAGTTAAATAGTGAGGAGCGTTAGGAGAATGGAGAAGAGTGTACAGCATACATAGTGCACGTAGCGAACGACGTTGACGAATTGGTAGCCATTGCAGTTTAGACCGGTAGTATGAAACATGATCGAACTTGCGGAGATTAAATATGAACCTAATACAATTATTTAACAGACGATCAAGTTTATTAAGGAGGTCTGCACTAAGGTCGAAACAACATACGTCACCGTAGTCTAATATTGGGAATATTAGGGTCTGGACAAGTAATAATTTCAAGTTCAAAGGCAAGAAGTTTTTAAGTCGATATAGAGATCGCAGGGAGCCGGTAACATTGCGACTGATATTGGCAATCTGGGTACGCCAGTTAAGATTACAATCTAGGTATAGCCCAAGATCTCTAACATTGGGGCTAAAGGGAATGGGATTACCGTCAAACACAATGGGTGAAAGGACTCCAGTGTCAACTCGGCTTAGTAAACGTGAGCTACCAATTAAAATCGCTTGACACTTGCTGGCGTTCACTTGCAATCCAAAGTTAGCGGACCAAGTTCTTATAGTGTCTAGATCACGGTTTATGTCCCCGATTGCCATAGATAAGTTTTCGACCGTCTCTTGTTTATAAATTTGCAGATCATCGGCATACAAGTGATACTCGCAACGAAGCACTAGAGAGATAAGATTAATAAATAGTGAGAATAGGAGAGGTGATAAAATACCGCCTTGAGGAACGCCCGCATCGAGATCCAGCTATCCAGAAGAAGACTGATCTACCCTGACACATTGCTGGCGTCCTCGAAGATAAGAAGAAAACCACTTTAATACTTCAGGTGAGATCTGCAAATGGGTAAGGATCGATAGGAGAATATCATGGTTAACGTTGTTAAAAGCACTAGAAAAGTCCACCAAAACTAAGACAGTGATTTTAGAATTCTCCATGCCTGCCCTCACATCATTTGTTATTTTTAATAGGGCAGAGGTGGTGCTGTGTCCCGGTCTGAATCCGGATTGGAGTGGTGAAAGAATTTTATTCTGGAATACAAACCGGGACAACTGTTTATAAACACAAGTTTCAAGAACCTTGGAAAGGAAAGGAAGAATGGAAATCGGACGGAAGTGAGAAGGTTGGGAAGGATTAGGTATTTTAGGTAAAGGACGAATATAGGCTTTACGCCATAAATCAGGGAATGTTGAGGACTCTAAAGAACAATTAATAATGTGAGTAATGGCAGGCAAGAGTTGATCAAGAATGGGGATTATCATTTGTCGACTAATGTCGTCACAACCTACAGCTTTGGAGCCCAGTGATTTAACAACAGTACTGATCTCACCCGAAGTAATTGGAGAAAAGTGGAAAAATTCATTGTTTGCAACTGGTAAGTTTTGCAAGTGGGCAATGGTTTGGCTTTTAGTTTGAGCATCAAGTGTAGAATAAGAGGAAAAGTGAAGGTTAATATCATCCAAGCTAATTGTGCTAGGTAAATTACCCTGAACTGTTTTGCCAATCCCCATAGTGTTAAGAAACTTCCAGATGCCAACAGATGAAGAAGAGTTAGAGATGTTATTTAGGATATGTCGGCGTTTAGCGTTGCGTATCACTTGGTTACACCGATTTCTGGCTGACTTAAAGTTGACCCAGTTATCCTCACACCGGTTAGACCTTAGTTTACGGAAAGCCCGATCCCTGCGCCTCATAGCAGATTTAATTTCCTCCGACATCCAAGGAGCCGGTTGATGCTTTAACTTGATCTTTTTAAACGGTGCATGAACATCATAAAGGTCATTAATAATCTTATTAAAAATCCGAACCTTACTGTCAACGGTAGTTTCTAATCTGAATAGTTCCCAATCAATCATCCCAGCATCGATCCTCAACCTATCAGTATCAATACGCCCAAAGCAACGTCTATACATGACCTTGGGGCGCGCTTTCGCAGGTTTTAAATTGTACCTTATAAAGACAAGGTCATGATAAGAAAAACAAGGAGCAGGATACTGTCCGTGAGAACGAACCAAAGAAGGATCGGAGGCCAGAATCAGATCTAACCAGGAACCCTCACCATTTGTGGTATGATGTGTTGCTTGTAGAGGTAAGCCATGAAGACTGGCAGACTCCATAATATGAGTAAGCTTTTGCGAACGTGGGGAGGAAATGTTTAAAAGATTCGTGTTGAAATCACCCATGATAATGTGATGACTGTAGTCAGGGCCCAAAGACTCCAACACAGATTCGAATTGTGAAAAGTAGTCAACGGAAGGAGGGCAGTAAACAACTCCGAGAACCAACTTCGTTCCCTTAATGCAGACCTCTAGAAAAAGAAATTCCGCGTTAGCGGCATACTGAGGAGGCGTAGATGCAATTATTTTAAAAGGTAGATCACTGCGTAGGTAAATGGCAACACCACCGCCACGTCTGTCAACTCGGTCATTCCGGATTAAGATAAATCCAGGTAAACTGTACATTGTGGAGAGAAGATGAGGTTTGAACCAAGATTCTGAAATGAGAATAGCATGAACGTTACACCCCGAAAATGTTTCTATCATATCATTAAAATGGCTAGGAACACTCTGAGCGTTTTATTTTATTTATCTCATCTAATGTCTGAAAAATTTTCTCAATGGCTATATTGTTATACGCATTTTCTATATCTAGAAAGCACGCTAACGTTGGGTGATTTTTACTAAAGCCTAATTGAATTTGACACACTATACGAGCTAAACAGTCCAGACATGACTGCGACCTGCGAAAACCTACAGTGTTTACATTAAAATTTTATTTTTTTCCACATACCATTCTAAACGTTTACACAATATTAAATGAAAAATCTTACAAAAACAGGAAATTAAAGAAATAGGCCTTAACTTAGGTAATAAATCCGTATTTTGACTATTTTTAGGTATAGGGATAATTTTTATACTACGCCACTGTTGAGGAATGTAGCCACTGTCTAATATTAAGTTGTATATTTGTAAAAGATATAATTTTGCAGATTTTGGAAGATTATAGATCATGGAATATGTAATGTTATCACTTCCTGGAGCCGTGTCCTTCTTTTTAATACAATTTTCTAATTCCTGTAGATAAATTTATCTTTCAATTAAAGTATTATTTGAATCAATTACCGGCATCAAAGGAGTAACAAAATCAGGAGCAAGATTACTTAACAAATTCTCTACTTGTTGTTTAGATGGACAAGAAGTAGAATTTTTGTACCCTTTTATCCATCTCATACGTCTCCACATCTCTGTAACTGACGTAGTTTCATCAATGCTGCTACAAAAGTTTTTCTAACATTGAAGTTTAGCATGCTTTACAAGTTTTTTTGTCTCAGAAATGTGTTTCTCTAAATTGTTAAGATTTTCGGGCGTAGGGTTTCTGATAAAGGTTGATAATGCAAGTCTGCGTTTAGCTACAGATCTAGAGAGTTCTGAACTCCAGTAAGGCTTTGGTTTAAAATTATTCAGCGGATCTCGACAAATTTTAAATAAAGGGATACTTTTATTAGCTGAAAAATTAACCTGATTAATAAACCAATTGTAACTTTCTTGAACATTATCTACAGGAATTGAACTACTCGTTATTATGCTTTCAAGGGTAATTTTATATAGGTCCCAATTTGCTCTTTTAAAATTCCGTTTATGTACTGGAACCACATTGTATAAATCTGCTTGAGTTGATTGATTTACTACTTTAATAACTAAGTGATCACTTCCCAGCTATACTAATATTATAAATGCGAAAGTGTCTCTGTTTGTCTGTCTGTCTGTCTGTTACCTCTTCACGCCTTAACCGCTGAACCGATTTTTATGAAATTTGGTATAAACATACTTTGAGTCCCAGGAAAGGACCGGATATTTTTTATCCCGAAAAAGTACAGTGTTCCCGCGTGATAATGTATTTACGCGTGCGGAGCTGCGGGCAAAAGCTAGTATCCAATATAATGCAATCGTAAAGAAATAAAATACATAATAGTTGCAACTGAAATGTTTCTTATTTACCGTGCGGCGTGCAATAAATAATACAATAGCACACTAGTTTAGTTAAATATCATCCTTTTGTTTACGTTCAGATTAAATACATGGGTCTGAACAGAGTATTAAATATTTAATCACCAGTAAAGGTCGATCGTTATGACGTCTGCGTCATTCTGACAATATATCAAAATGACTTCTACAAGTCGTTTAAGTGTCCACTAACTATAACGACAGGGGTGTAGGGTGGGCCCGAGATTACTATCAGATGATGATTCGACCGCGACAAACACGTTTATGGCTGAAATGGGTTGTTAGTAAACAGCGCGCAGCGGCAACACGGGCTGACGTCAGCTGCAAGACGCGACGTCGGAAGTTCGGAACTCGTAAAAACATCCATAACATATAAATAGCTATATATAGAGGCGGATATCCCGTGCGAGTTGGGCGTTTGGCGTTAGCGGCGTCAGTAGCTGCCGTCACGTCACCGTACCGTACCGTACCGTGCCGTACTCAACACGGGAGGGACAACAGTTGGAAGAACATACGCGTCAATGTCAAGTCTACAAGACGTCCACGCCAGGTTGCCATAGATATGGAGCTTTTATCGGAATAATAATTAATTACACTTTACACCGCGTCAATCTGGCCCCGTTTTAATTATCTGAAGAACTTTACGGGGACCAGACAACCCGGTAGTATTTGTAATACTTTTATACTATACTCGATGTTGCCCGTGACTTCGTGCGCGCAAACTTTAATTTCGCAGAAACCGTATATTTTTACGCGATAAAAAGTAGCCTATGTCCTTCCCCGTGATCTACTCTACATCTGTGCCAAATTTCATCAAAATCGGTCCAGTAGTTTCGGAGCCTATTCGATGCAAACAAATAAACAAACTTTTCCTCTTTATTATATTAGTATTATAGACATATTTAATACACATCTATGACTCAGGAACATTGAAAACTGTTCCCTCGGTGGGATTCGAACCCGCGACCTCCGACTTAAGCGCCGACGCCCTAACCACTAAGGAACTGAGGCCGCCTCTGACTGAACTTAGGAGGAGAATCAAGATATAACATAGTAACCCTTTTATAGAATTTCAATTAATCTAAGACGATAACAGCGCTAATGAAAAAGGCCGTAAATCATTTTATAAAACCTTGAGAACTACTCAGATCAGATTATCTTATTAATTTTGTCTAGATGGCTATCATAATATGATTTCTAAAAAATCTGATGAAGTGAACTGAGTGATATCATACATGTAATATTAAATAACTTTTAATGTTATAGTCTATGGAGTATTATATAAATTATTTAGCACGAGACGTCGCCCTGTAGGCTCACGATCTTCCTGTTGCGAACTGACGCCTAGAGTCAGCTCTAGAGGTGTAAAAGTAACAAAAAAAGCGTGCCCGTATGTATTCGTTACTTTATCAATTAGTACTCGTTACTATAGTACCGTTACGTTACTCGTTACTTCTGATACCTCATAACATGCTACGTTATATTAGAGCAACGAATCACGTCTAATAAAAAAGGCAATGGTAAGTCGTAAGTAAAAAACTCGGACGACGAATTTCTAAATTATACTTCACATAATAAACAAACATCACTCTTCGTAACGTACGTTTTTAAATTCACCGAATAAGCTAGCACATGTGTAAAATATACGATCAGCAAATGTTTTCAATACCTGTATTGAAAACATTTGCTGTTTCAGTTCACACAAGTAGCGTTGATGCCTGCATCAACGCTACTTGTGTGAACTGAAACAGTCTAGGTACTACGAAAAATGCGAGGAACGAAATGTTACTCTGTACTAGATGGCGCACCCGTTACTCGATACCGAATTTATGCGGCTTGCTACAGCTCTAGTCAGCTCCCACTGAGACGCAACGCGACGCGAGGCGGCGCTGCATTTTTTGGGATAAGACGGTACAAGTTTAATTTCAAGAGTTCGATTAACTTTCTGTTCCTAATTCCTATAAGTGGGTTACACCTACGAGTACGACCAGCTGTTATTTTCGTGTGTAAAGTTATCCGCTATATTATATAGACAAAACAGCGCGTAAGTATTATTGTATCAACAATAAGAGTTATCCTCAATTTGTGAGTGATTGGTCCGTAATTATATCTGCGCGGGTCAGCGCGGGTCAGCCCGGGTCGCCGTATCGCGTCGTGCCGAGTGGCGAGTATCGCTAGCTGTAGCTACTGCCAGCGACGACGCTAATTAGAGAATACCTCGGATATCGCTGCTTATACTAGGGTTGCCACCCGTCCTGTTTTCGTAGGACATGTCCTGGTTTTTACAGTGTCCTGGGCTGTCCTGGATAGTTTCAAAACACAGCATCCTAGGTTTTCGTAGGGCACTGATAAAGTCGTGTATTCAAAATTTTCCGTACCACTTCTACATACCCCTTTTTCTATGTAATTTTATTTTATTCTAATACTTATATGAAAAAATATTGAAATAACTGTTGCAACTGCGTCCTGTTTTTAAAATGAATTGTCCTGGTTTTTCATCATCAAATCATGTTTTTTTTAATTAGGGGTTGGCAACCCTAGCTTATATTATATAAGGGTCAACTCATACCGAAACGAAACGTTACGTGACATGAGCTGTGTTTTTAAGATAGCTACTCAAAATTGAACTTTATTAAGTACACAACAAGATACAGGTTTCATTGTTGTTCAAATGTCAAAATGTTCACATCAAATGTTCAAAATCTTTGACATACTCAGTCAAAAGAGAGTCAAGATAGCTCCGTGGCCTAGTGGGTAGACCGTTTGGTTCGCACTCAAGAGAGTGCAGGTTTCTGGGCAGCACGAATACTCCACCACGTAGGAAATTCGTAGCACCAACCCCAACCATATCGTTCAGTTCATGAGCAGCATAGGCCTGGGGGAAGTACTATAACGCGAAGGAGTCACAATAGATCCACTTGGGTCGCAGTGACGATAGGGCAAGATTTTGACCTACCTTCGACAAAAAAAAAAAAAAAGAGTGCAGGTTCAAATCCCAGGTTGTGGCGTGTACCAATGAGACTTTTTCAGATCTCAAGTACATTATACGGACGCTCTAACGTGAAGGAAAACATCGTGAGGAAACCCGGACATAGTTGGCCCCAGACGTATTGACCAGTTCATTCCTCTGGACTAGGCTGACTATGTTGTGAGAATGCCGTATGTGCTTGGGCAACCATACGACATTTAAAAACCAACTGTCCCAGGCACTACAGTATTTCAAGAGTGGTTACTTCGCTCGGAGAATACTGTATAAATCATCCAATAACGGATGAAAAGGCCTACATTTTTTTTTACTCAATCAATTAAAAAGTAACATGAAACTAACTAAAGTAACGTTAGCACAAGCAGAACCAATATCGAGTGAACTTGAGTTGCGGGACATTACACTTTCGTTAGAACTTTCAAGTCAATCAGACAACGTTTATTTTCTCCATTTCAACAAACAATAAGTTGTCGGAAAACTTGTAAAATATTTACTTTAGCTTCCTGTGGGACTCTGAACTAGTTGAACAACTAACTGAAGCTAGTTGAACCACTCATAAAGCAGCCTGGAGGCGAGCCCGCGATGAAATATATTGATAGTCGACTTATTAAGTACATACATAAAAAAATTACGACCTCTGTGGCTCAGTGGTTAGCGCGTTGGCGCTCAAGCTGGAGCTCACGGGTTCGAATCCCGCCAGGGATCAAAAAGTTTTCTGGGTCATGGATGTGTATTAAATATTATTTTATAGTAAAAATCTTAAATTATATTTAAAGTTTAAATACATTCCCGTTGTCTGGTACCCGTGACACAAGTTCTTTGAGAACTTACCACGGGACCAGATTGACATGGTGTGAAATCGTCCATAGACATTATTATAATGAACATAATTTGAAGTGTGTTGGTTTTATTTTCATTAATTGTATGCATTTCTCAGCATTATTTTTTAAATATTAGCGTTTAAAGTTTATGTAAAGGTGTGCCAAATATCATACTCATCCGTACGCACAATAGGCTACTTGACTCATATTTAATTTCATACATTGAAGAAGTATTTCCTTTAGTACTTGGCTTAGGAAAACGTATTCTAGCGATAGCGATATTTTCAAAGTATTTTTTGTAGGTTTTTAGGTTTCAAAATAATGTTGTATTAATTTTTTTTAATTAAACAATTATGAAGCGTTTAGGACCTAAATAAAAACAAGTAGCCTATTCGCATAAAACTGTACTGAAATTTTTGTAAATTTTAGTAAATTTATAGTAACGTTTTAGTATTTTAATAACTTTTGTGTTCCCTCTCTAATTACTATTTATTAATTCTTATATTATTTATTATTTATGGAATATGTTGTCTGAAAATAAATAGATTTTATTTGTTTATTTAGTAAAATATTTGATATTGAACTAACATTCCTGTTACATAATCGAAAAGCCTTGCGAACTAACAAAGCGTAACCACAGCCTGTTGGGCGGTGGCCGGCGGCCGGCGCACTATGGAAAATGGTAGAACTAGAGCATATCATAAATGGTTTTTAAAAATATCCCAATTTGAATGAAATATTTATCGCATTCGATACTCTAATAACCAAATAATCCTAATCAGACATTTTTTTGTACTAAAACTGCATAAATATTTTTTTTTCATGAGTTGAAGTAAGTCGAAGTAGCGGATGGCTCATTCAAATGTTTGCATACACATAATTCAAATGAATATTGTGAAAAAAGTATTTAGCACATGCATGCGGTTTTATACATTTTTAAAAAGGATATTTATTGTTCTTAATAATTAGCTATTAACTTTTTTTAATACGCTTTTTATTTTTGAGTAAGTACTTAAAAATTGACATACCCTATTTTTCACTTTATTTTTTTTCGTCGAAGGTTTTCACATTTACCCACGTCTCCCCACGCGCAACTTTATGTGTTATTTGATAGCCTAACTATTCATAAATGAAAAATTTAAAAAATCAGCTGCGGAAGTTTGCGACCCTGGAAGTTATGGGAAGAAATGTGATAGAGGTCGGAGTAGATAATTCGGTATCTTTTGCGGTTACTGCTGACATAATTTACAAAAACAATATTAACCACAATATTTTGATAGCAATAGCTTAGGGTCCATCCACATATTACGTCACACCTGATGGGGGAGGGGGGGGGGGTCATACAAAGTGTGACAGTACATGTTAAATACAGGTACAGGGATACTAAAAAGCGTGACATGGGGGGGATAGGGGTTCAAAAAGTCGAAATTTTGCGTGACGTAATATGTGGATGGTCCCTTATCATCTATTTTGCACTCGTCCTGCGTGAGTAAATATGCATAAAATTGATATTAATTAGTAGTAGTAGTATTTACGCCCGTCATTAATAAACAAAGATGGTGTTGTAGTAAATGTGAAGCACGAACTTTTTCTAACAATGATTGATGGTAAGGTGGCTCAGGTCCTAACAGAAACTCCGTCGGTTTCTACGTGCACGATATGTGGGGCTACTCCTCGACTTATGAATGACCTATTAAAAGTGAGTGCTAGACCTGAAAATAAAAGTGCTTACCAATATGGATTATCCACATTGTATGCCTGGATTCGCAGCATGGAAATGGTATTACACATTTGCTACAATCTTGACTTTAAGACTTGGTCTGCTACAACAGAAGAAAAAAAGAAATTGAAGAAAGAAAAGAAGAATTTGTTCAAAAACGTTTCAGGGAAGAGCTAGGATTAATTATCGATAAACCTCGTCAAGTAAGTGGAAACTCAAGTGATGGAAATACAGCACGAAGGTTCTTTTACAATTACACTTGCTCGGCGAACATAACAGGTGTTGATGAAACATTGATTAAACGCTTGTATATTATTTTACAAGCTCTATCTTCTGGAATGATGATCGATCCCGAAAAATTTGGAGTTTATGAAACTGCGCGAATTTATGTTAGTAACTATGATTGGTACTACATGCCATCCTCCGTGCACAAATTACTTATACACGGAGAAAACGTCATCAAACATTTTTCTGTTCTTCCTATTGGGCAACTGTCGGAAGATGCACAAGAGTCGCGCAATAAAGACTACAGAAATATGCGCCTGCACCATGCCAGAAAATGTTCCCGTATAGCTACAAATGAAGACGTATTTAAATCTATATACTTCAGATCCATACATTTCAAGTTTATGAAAACCTTATGTGAGAAATGTGAAGGATCTTGATGAAGAGGCACTAAGTCTTTTAAAGGTGGTACCTGAAGGTGATCCTACATTTACATCGGAAGTAATTTTAGTTAGGAATAGCGAGGATGATAACAATTATATATAACATTATAAGTAACTAAAACCTAGTTATATAAAACCAATAATATTATAAGATTTGTCTAATCTGAGGTCAATTAGTTTGGTGTGAGGTATAGATAGGTACTATACGATTTTATAATTTTATGTATTTTATTATGCTTGTGTGGTAAGTAATTGTTTAAGTTTTCTTAATTTTACTCATATTAGTACTTACTTATTTATAAAAAATAAACATAGAACTACTCGTATTACTTTTTTTCTCTTTTCTTTTTTTTTTAGCCTAAAATAAATATGTATACATTGAAAAAAAATTACAAAAATAGATTATTTTTAAAATCTTTGTATATCACTGTATACATGTGCCAAATCTCAATACGATACGATGAAAAACCTTGAAGTTACAGATTTTTGATCCGATACGGACCCAAATTTTCCACTGTGCGGCGGCGCGGCGGGCGAGCTGCCGCGGTCACATTTTCACAACTTCAGTCATATTGCAGCCGTAGCCCGTAAAGGTATTCCACTGACCACAATACAGCGTAATTTACTTTTGTTCGGCTATTTGCAAGCTTACTTTTGAGTACAACCCAACGATTAATGAAAAATACCTAGGTATATACCTACAGTATTCAAACTCAAATCTTAACATAATATAATATAAAGCTGCGCGTCCACTGCATCGGAATCGGAGCGGACGGAGCGGACGGAGCGTCGGCATTTACAAAATGCCGATGGGGTGCGTCCACTGCATTCGGATTCAGCATCGGCAATTTAGTTATTTTTAGTCCGTCAGCCTGAACGTGCATTTGCATTATGGAGGATAGTGACGAGATATATTGTTGTAATCTCAGACCGAATAGGTTGTAATTAGCTGTATTTTATCAGAAGAGGAAAAGAGAAACAAGAGGAAACGAAAGATATGGGTTCATAAATCATAATATAAATTCAAAAAGATTAATTTTTGGAGAATTTCATACATTATATTCTGATTTATTAGAAGATGAAAATAGATTTTTTGGGTACATTCATATGACTCGAAAAAAGTTCACTATTCGAAGAGAACAATAAGAACTTCACTATATTCTACAATTTTTATTTATTATTTGCCCAATTTCATCCCAAATATCGTCTCTCCTCAGTTGGTTATGATAATGTTGATGTTTTAGATTGTAAAGTTCATCATATTTTTCCACTAAAGTAATTAAAATATCGTCATTCATCGTGAATAAGTATTTATGTATAGCCGTCGCGTCCTCGCAAACACGTCAGAACTTGAAACGTTCGGAATCCGAATGACGGGTTCACTGCCGATGACGTCATCGGCATAAATACCGGTCGCAGGCGCAGAAATGCCGATCCAGTGGACGCAGTACCATAGAAATCCATACAAAGCAACAAATCCGTACGCTCCGTACGCTCCGATTCCGATGCAGTGGACGCGCAGCTTAAATAGATAAATACGTAATAAGTATTTAATATTTTAAGAGCTTCGATAAGTTTACTACATACTCGTTACCGTGGTAGCCCGTGGTAGTACGTGGTAGTACGTGGTAGTACGTGGTAGTACGTGGTAGTACGTGGTAGTACGTGGTAGTACGTGGTAGTACGTGGTAGTACGTGGTAGTACGTGGTAGCCCGTGATAATCGTAGTACATCTAGAGTTCTAGACGCTTTGGTTAACGACTTTCCCAGATAAAATAAAATGGACTTGCTCAATATTTGTTAGTCAATCGCGATAAGCGAGTCTTGAATTCTCTTGTTAGTCTCGTTAAAAACAGTTAAACTTCAAATCAAAACAATTAAAAAAAAAAAACAAAAAACAAAATTCAACGTAAAATAAGGGATGAAAGTTTAAAACCTAACTTATATCAGAAAAATCTAAATTGTTGCTTTGTAAAGGCCTCCATTTTATATTAAAGAAAACTAATGAATTGAGATGAAGATATTTGCACCGAAAGCCTCCGAAAGCTTGTAGGTGTAGGTAAGAGGATTGTATCCCAACTTATCTCTACATATACAGGATCTTTTAATGCCACAGGGTACAGGGTTAAATATGATGTAACCAAAAATAAAAAATAATACCTAGGTACCTACTACCTAGGTATTTCCGGACCATTATGACCTGCAAACCTTCAAGAAGGGAGCGTATTCCCTCCTAAAAGGCCGGCAACGCACTTGCAACTTCTCTGATGTTGCGGGTGTCCATGGGCGACGGTAGTCGCTTTCCATCAGGTGATCCGTTTGCTCGTTTGCCCCCTAGTTTCATTAAAAAAAAAAAAAAAAGTACATGTAACCAAAAAACAAATCCATACTTAATATTATAAATGCGAAAGTGTGTCTGTCTGTCTGTCTGTCTGTCTGTCTGTTACCTATTCACGCCCAAACCGCTGAACCGATTTTGATGAAATTTGGTATAGGGATACTTTGAGACCCGAGAAAGGACATAGGATACTTTTTATCCCGGAAAAATGTACGTACGCCGCGATAAACGAATTTTGGCGCAACGGAGTTGCGGGCGTCATCTAGTTGCTTATAAAACGAAAAATAATTCTCTCCGAAGGCTTTGTTTGGATTAGTGGTCAGTTCAGACATTATTCAGCTCTAATCAAAAATCAATGAACATAATATAATACCGTAATAAACCCAGACGCCGTCAGCGAATAAACTCAGCTGAAACACCTTGACTTTTGAGAATTGCTGAAAACGTAGCGAGTTCAAAACTAAGTTGATATCATATTACCTCTCTTGATGAATTTTGTTTACAAATGTAATGCGCTTACAAACACAAAGATACATATGCGGTGAGTCGACTGTAAAGGGGTCGTCCATTAATCACGTGATGCCTAAAGGGGGAGGTCCGAAAAAAAATCACCAAGTATCACCAAGGGGAGGAGGGGGTATAAGGAGACATCACGTGTATTAATTTTCGAATCTAGTCTATGCATACCGAAATTATTATCGGTCGCAGATTCGTAGTGTTGTTTAAATACTTACAAGACAAATGACTCCTATAGTTTTTAATTGCTTAAATTATTCGATTAAATTGTTTTTTTAATTAAAGTTTTTCTTCAAACATGACCTGCTTACTATGTAAAAAAATACACGTGATCTTAGGTGGGGGAGGGGGGGTAGTATAAAACCTCACCACGTATCACCAGGGGTATGGATGGGGTCTAAAAAGTTGTTAAAAACATCACGCGATTAATGGACGGCCCCAAAATACAGAGATCTCCTCGTAATTAGTGTTTCGGCTTGCATTTAGAAGTCAAACGGTCGTAGCTCTAAGTTATTTAGAGCTCAGAACCTCAATTCTCGTATTTAAAGGAGACAATTTGAAGAGTCAATTTTACTTTGTTTGGATTGATAGTAGCGACATGTTACCGTGAACGGATTTTATGACGTTTCGACCAATCAGAGCGCGTTTCACGTTGGTTTAACGTTCATAAAAACACCGTTTGGGAGTATAAGCGTATCGGGACTTGATTGTAATTGTATTAATGCAGGTTTTATTTAGCAGATTTATTTTATGACGTTTCGACCAATCAGAGCGCGTTTTACGTTGGTTTAACGTTCATAAAAACACCGTTTGGGAGTATAAGCGTATCGGGACTTGATTGTAATTGTATTAATGCAGGTTTTATTTAGCAGATTTATTTTATGACGTTTCGACCAATCAGAGCGCGTTTCACGTTGGTTTAACGTTCATAAAAACACCGTTTGGGAGTATAAGCGTATCGGGACTTGATTGTAATTGTATTAATGCAGTTTTATTTAGCAGAATTGCCCCTCTGGTGAGTAACTAATTGGTTTGATATAACAGTAGGTATATAATATAAGATTGAATTTGTCGTGGAATTTATTTGCTGTATTTTGTAGCCCGCTGTCGATACATTCCTGAGATACCGTTTGATGTCGAATATTTGGCCGAAATCTACAAATCATTTTCGTGACACGATATTGTCTCAGCTCTCAAATTATACCGAGACCTGTTGTTCCTGCGACTTCACTCGCATTACTGATTCTTCGTGGGATAATTGGGATTTATAATATGTTATTATTTTTTTTTATTTTTTTTTTTACTTTCTGTTACAACATCTTATGGTTAAAACTTAAGTCACAACTCACAACCGTATACTTAATCTCTTACCTATTAGTGAAAACTTTTAATTGGCTTTATGGTGTCTATAAATGTATCATCATTGTAATTATCTGTAAGCTGTAAGTTTTCCGAATACAATAAAATAAAATAAATAATAAATAACATACATACATTCATACATACATATAATCACGCCTTTTTCCCGTAAAGGGGTAGGCAGAGACCACTTTTTGCCACTTACTACGATCCTTACATACTCGTTTCGCTTCGTTCACTTTCATTCTTACCATCCATTCCTCCTCTTTCATTCAACGTGGCGAAGCGGCTCTCCATGGTCCGCTAATAAATAACTACTTACTATTTTAACGTTTTATTCTCAAACCAAATTTTTGGTAATTACTTCTTTACAATAACGAGCAAATCTTGTATTTATAATGATCTTGGAAATGGCTGCAAATGTTTCCATAAAATTTAGGAAGGGAGTTTGAGGAGGAAAAATCGATCTAGCTAGTTCTTATCCCTGGGAAACTGCGAATTTTTAAGTTATCAAATATACTTTTTCTTTCGTCATGCAACAAACCAATAATTTAGACTCTAATAATATAAGGTTCAGTAAAATAAATTACGGATATTTTGGCCATATGATCTACTGCAGTAAAGACATTTAAGCAGAATAATAATGGTCATACTCGAAAAAAAAATTTCTTTATAATATGGACGAGTTTGCGTTTGTAAATGATTTTTTACTTTGAGTATGACAAATATTTTTTTGCTTATACGTCTTTACATAAGCCGTAGATCATGTGTCCGAAGTATCCGTAATTGATTTTCGAAGACATTATACATGTCACCGTAAAATTGTAAAAACCATTAGATTGTAAAATAACTAGCGAGATTGTAAAAATATGTCGAAAGATTTATAACTATGTACTATTTATAATCTATCGAAAAATAATGTGATAATTATAGGCAGAATATTCGCGTCCGAAGTCTATCAACATTTTACAATTTCACTAGTTTTAATACAATCTAACAGTTTTTTACAATTTTACGGTGACCTACATAATTATATCAATTCGATTGGCAGTTTTGTATGCGTAGGTATAATTTTTGCGCTGTTCGAAAAAAATTAATGTGGTGGGTTCGAAACCCGGTCTTTTTTTTATTAATCAGAACTCCGAGCAAAGCTCGGTTACCCGGGAGTCAGGACACATCTACTGTTGCGGGTGTCCAGTAAGTCTATGGGCAGTATAATCGCTTAACATCAGGCTTTTTGATTGTTTGCCGGTCCTATTGCATAAAAAGGTAAAAGTTAACGCATAAATATTTGTTTTTGCCATAAGCCTTATTGAAAGTAAACCCTAACCCCGTGTACGTTTCCTTCGGTGTTGCTGACGTGGCCGTTCGCTCGGGTCCGTAATCTCCAGGTTCTGACGCGTGAGATGAGATGGGGTGGTTTTTGCACGTGAGCGGAAATCTTCTCGATATTTCGATGCCGTTTATCAATACATACATAATGTGTCTACGAATAATGGCGTTTCCATATGGCTTAAAGCCTTCGTCTAATATAAGAGTTATATGACTAGCCGTTGCCCGCGGCTCCGCCCGCGTAAATACAGTATCCCTCGGGAACACTGTATTTTTTCAGGATAAAAAGTAGCCTATGTTTTAATCCAGAGCCTAAACTACTACCATACCAAATTTCATCAAAATTCGTTCAGTAGTATTTGCGTGAAGGAGTAACAAACATCCATCCATACATCCTCATAAACTTTCACATTTATACTAATAATTAGTAGGATAAGTAGGATTTTGTCCAAGTACTATGATCGAAGTTTTATGTTGTAACACATTACACAGCTCAGTATTTCAGTAATCACTAATCAGTAAGGACAGTAACCACTTCATACCTACATATTACTCGTAACTCGTAACTCGTACCGCGTACCGCGTACGTGATATTTTACAATCGTTTATGGTTTTATTGATGAGGTGCCAGGTGATCGCAATAACATTGACTACCTTTCGCCCGCGGCTCCGCTCGCGTATAGTAAAAAGTAGCCTATGTTTTAATCCAGAGCCTGAACTACTACCATACCAAATTTCATCTAAATCTGTTCAGTAGTTTTTGTGTGAAAGAGTAACTAACAAACATCCATCCATCCATACATCCATCCTCACAAACTCTCACATTTATAATACTAGTAGGATTCTACTTCTAGATTAAACTTTTATTACCTTGAAAGTCATATTTTTCGTAAAGCTGTAGCCCAAGCAGGAACAATTTACTAGTACTTATTATATCGTATGTCAATTGTATGGACGCTGTCATACAATTCATTTTCGATACAATACAAATACGTAGTTATCAATTGTTCCTGCTAACCCCACTGAAGTAAATTGCTTTGTTCATAAGAAAGTGCATAAAAGACAATAGTAAACTACTCACTTATGGTATTAGCGACACAAAGTGAACTGTATATAGTTTAATGGACAGTAGCACGCAACACACTAGCGACTAGGAAGTACTAAGTAAGTTTACGCGAATATTGTTCATTGTTTTAAACACTTACGGATTTTGTCGCGGTGCACTTTTCTTTTGCCCGACGTTTCGGCTACTTTCCAGCAGCCGTGGTCACGGGAGGACTGAGGTGTCAAGTGAGTCAAGCTCGACTGCGACTGTGGTCTATCTTATATAGGGCAAACAAAAAGATCAATTAAAACCCGCGTTAAGGAACACATCGCAGATGTTAAACACCGCCGCAACAACAAATCTGCAATTTGCGAACACACACTGGATCAACCTCGCCATTACATAAGATTTGATAAGCCACAAGTACTGGCAAAGGAACAACGTTATCGCCCTAGAATGATACGCGAGGCTATAGAAATTAAAAAGTACCCTAATTTTAACCGAGAAGATGGCTGGGTGCTGCCATCTAGTTGGGATCCAGTGATAAATAAAATAAAATTCAGGTCAAAAGCACCGCGGCTTCAAGATACTGTTAGTATGTTTTGCGTGGATCGGAACACAAATAATAATTGAAGAATCTTCGGGTAGTTTGAACAACTTCAACAAATAGGACAACTGACACCTCAGTCCTCCCGTGACCACGGCTGCTGGAAAGTAGCCGAAACGTCGGGCAAAAGAAAAGTGCACCGCGACAAAATCCGTAAGTGTTTAAAACAATGTACTGAGTAAGTATTAGAAGAAATGAGTGAGAGCATGTAAATGGACATTGCAATTGTTACAAACTCTATTAGAGATGAGTGCACTGCCTTTGATGATAGTCACCGCTGTAGTGAACCAACACAGTGGGGCTAGCAGGGACAATTAACCCTGTCAAAAAAATTATGACAGCGTCTATACAATTGACATTCGATAACGTACTTTTCAATAGAGAATATGCACGTATTTTTTTTATTTTTATATATATAGATCTATCTTGTTTGATAAACCGTATGGTAAAATCAGTTTCGTGATATAATTAAAAATAACGAAAATATGAACGTTTAAAGTAGTCTATTAGACAGAGAGATCGGACGTGTACCGTGACGTCACATAACACGACTTTCATAGAAAGTTCATACTAAATTTCGTTTTGCTAGAAAGAGATAGATTACAAACTTTAGCCGCTCATATCTTGCTCATTTATCAACAGATATTGAAAATTTTTTCGCCATTTCCTTTATTTTTCAGTCTAGTATCATATTATTATGTTTTAAGAATTTTTTATATTTAATGCATATTCCCTATTGTTCCTGCTTACCCCTCCGGGGACTCTTCACTCTGCAGTATTAGTTGATGTTGATGCACCTAACGAGGGTCAGTTTTGGCTAAAGCTTGAAATTGACTGAGCTTCGTGCTCCGTGCCGTGCTGATTTTTAACCGGCCTCCAAGATAAAGGAGGCGGTTATACGTTCGGCTGTACGTGACTTACATCTAATGTGCGACTTTTTTATATTTATAACTTTGTTAAAATGTGTTCATAATAATAATGATAATAAAAACTAAAAGAGAAAGAATATTATTTTTAAACAAAAAATTAAAACGGACTTCCAAAGTAAAAATGCCCAAAAAGTATGAAATTAAAATTTATTTTCTAAATAATTGCACTTTTTATGCATATGTAAGTATTTACGGTGCCTTCTTACAATAAAATTTCATTTTTTTTTAATTTCGTGTGTGTGTTTGTTTGTTCCAGCTAATCTCTGACACGGCTGGATCGATTTTCACGGGACTTTTACTGGCAGATAGCTGATGTTATAAAGAGCAACATGAGCAACTTTTAATTTACGGTTACATTTTAATAAATAGGGTTCCGTTTAGTTCTACGCAAATGAAATCGCGGGTGCCAGCTAGTAGGTACTATTATCAATATTACCCAATAATATATCGGACTCACAAGAGTATCCTCGTATCGGAGAAGACAGGATCTACCTCAGTCAGAGTACTCTCGACCTGCCGGGGGCCGGGGTCCGAGGGCCGGGGTCCGGGGGCCGGGGGCCGGGGGTCGGGGCGGACCGATTGACCTCCGAGCTCGAGTCCTTTGTACTATCTCTGTGTTAACACTCAAAGGGGGATGTTGGGGGCTATTTGTTACATACAAATACTGATATGCTGATATAATATGAAGTCCGGTTTACATTTAAGAACACACAAAATAATACTGTAATCTGTACCTATGTAAGTTTGTCGCATCCAACATACATACATATGGTTGTCAGTGTCATGTATTAAAAGTGTGTGTCGTCTTGAGTCTTGAGATTTTAACAGCATAATAATAATTAATCTTCTTCTTCGTTTCACCTTCTTCGTTTTCACCATACTTCAAATATAATAATAATAATATGTATGGACGCTTCACACCACGTCAATCTGGCCCCGTGCTAAGTATCCGAAGAACTTGTGTTACAGGTACCAGACAACGGAAATATATTTAATACTTGTATACTATACATATATTTAAGATTTTTATTATATAATACACATATTTAATACACATCCATGACCCAGGAACATAGAAAACTTTTTGTTCCCTGGCGGGATTCGAACCCGCGACCTCCGGCTTTAGCGCCAACGCGCTAACCACTGAGCCACGGAGGTCGTCAAATGGTTTAATTTATAATAATGGTATGGTTTATAATAATAATGGTTTAATTTTAATCGACAAAACATCAATTATGTAATTGCGTGTAGCTCAGGGGAAGGGATTTTGAGTATACCTCTTTGCTGACATGAAATATGATTTAAAGTGAAACCATTGTCAAACATTTCATTACTGTCGACTGTGGGTTTTTGTATGGACTTTTGACCATATCGAAAGGATATGGTCAAAACTCCATACAAAAAAACCTGCGTCTAAAATCCATATACAAAGACTATCCTACACCTACAACGTGAAAATCTCCTTTAATTTTTAGGGTTCCGTACCTAGAAAGGAAAAAACGAAACACTTATGGGATCACTTTGTTGTCCGTCCGAATGTCTGTCAAGACCCCTTTTCTCAGGAATGCGTGTAATTATCAAGCTGGAATTTATATCAAATACTAAGATCTACGGTCCCTTGGACCTGTGAAAAAGTGAAACTTCTGAGCTAAGGCAATCAAAAGATACAGCCGTTAATGCCGCATATTTCCGCAAATTTTCGCAACTCGCAAACTCAAAACCTACAGGGTACTTCCCGTGAGCTCAGAATCTTGAAATTTGGCACGAAACAAGGTCTTATAGCACATATAAAGGAAAAATTACGATAACCGTAAATTTTTAGTTACATCATAATAATATACTAAAAATATTCTAATAATTTTAAACTTACTTCCCCTTTCCTCATGAACGCGTAGAGGTATTAAATTGAAATTCTCTACCTCTTTATTACCTTTAAGCTGTAACAAAATCACAACAGGTTTGTACTGAACCCTCGGTGCGTGAGTCCGACTCGCACTTTGCCCCTTTTTTTTAGGACTATGTCGGACAGCCTTTGGTCAAGGGAGCCATTAACTTTAAGAAGGACTTGAAAGTTCTGCAGTAACTCGTTATATACAATGTGCGTGTTGTGCGTTCTAGTGAGGCGTAGAAACTTTATATTATCACAGACAATCTATAACATAATATTATTGATGTCAATTAGATGACCCGCACGGCCACACTTATTTATAAATTATAGCCTATGTACTCGTAAACACGTCTAAGTAAATAATAATCATTAATCAAAACTTCAAAACATTTTCGCGTAATAAGTTTTATTTAATATCGAATTTCGTTCGTTAAAAGATTAAGAACTTTAATATTTGAATCACTGAGTTTTGTGACTTAATTAGTGAAACTTTTACAAGAGTTGAGTTGTAAAGTAGCTCGTAAAGAACTTACCCTAGCAGGTCATCCCGGTAGGTCCAGTCAACTTTTATACACTGCACTACACTTGTAACTAGTAATTGTATAACTAACTGTGGTAGCTAGTATCTGAGGTAGCTAGTAACTGTAACTAGTAACTGCTGTAACTCGTAACCGGGGTAACTGTCGTCGGATGTAACCGGTAACTCGGCACGCGTGACGATTCGCCGCTCACGCTAGAACTACTGAGTACTGGCCGCCCGCCCGGCCGCGGCCGCCCAGCGAGACAGCGGTGTCTATAGAGTCTGGTATCTCGACGTCTCTGACAAGTTACAAATTGTATAGTGCGATTCAAATGAGAATAGGATAGAGTCGGCGCCATATTGTTACGAATTTAGACTGTTATGATAGTTAAATTTATGTTTAGATTATTGATTACTATTTAACGTTTTTATTTAAATCCGATGCAAGGCTATTAATATTTATATGCACATGAGTTTTTCTGAAAATCACACTTTTCAAGTGATATTTGACAGAAAAAGGTCATTGACGTTCCTATTCTCATTTGAAACGCGTTATAACTATTGGATTGAATTGTTTTTTTATTTATTTATATGAATCTTAGCTAGGTATATACTTTTCTTATTTAATGTTTTTTTTTAATTAATGTTGAATTCAATCGTAATTTTAAAATAATCAAAATAATTGTACAGTAATAATACATACATACATACATACATATAATCACGCCTTTTTCCCATAAAGGGGTAGGCAGAGACCACTTCTTTCCACTTGCTACGATCCTTACATACTCGTTTCGCTTCGTTCACTTTCATTCTTACCATCCATTCTTCCTCTTACATTCAACGTAGCGAAGCAGCTCTCAATGGTCCGCTTTTCACCTCCGCGAGAAACGAGACGTGACGGGTGGTGAACCACATCGCCGCCGTTTTGGATAATTAAATTATTTTTATGATTATCCATTGCATTTCCACGGACCGGTGGAGAGGGTAGGAATAGGGAAAGGGAAGGATAGGTGGTGTGGAAAGGAAGATTGGTAAGTTAGAGTGGGAAATAGGGAATGTAGGATATTACCGCCCAGGAGGGCAAGGGATAGGACAGCAATAGCTAGGGAAGCCGGGGTCGCATACCCGTATACTATACCACAACTACCGGACAGGTAAGTTGGGAAGAGTATCCCATGACATTTACATGACAGTAATAATACACTAAAATAATTGTAATAATTCCACGCCCCAAAGGCAGAAACTGTGAGCCATATTTTACAATAACATCCATTTATTATCAATTTCTTGGAAAATAAATCATTCTATTCTATTCTACCACCACCGGTAAGGCGATCCTTAACTTCCTGAAGTATTTTTATTTTTTAATAATACAAAATGCTTTTTTATATTACTAAAAGTTTTAAACAAAATCTAGCGTCCCGCCCCAGCTTCAGACGGGTGCAATTTTATAATGTTAACCTTCCTTTTGAATCACTCGATTTATGGTTTAAAGCTGCATTTATACCCATCGAATAGTTTAAAAGATCTAAGCGAACAGGAAATGTAGCGACTTCATTTTATACTATGACCTATGTAAAGATAACAAAGATAATTATTGAATTCCAAACATATTAATATATAATGCCTATTTATAAAGATTTATACTTATTTATTTCTAAATAAACATTAAAGTGCATACTTAACACAAAATAATATTATTTTGTTTTCGGGTTTTAGAAAATTGGAAGAATTTATACTAGATGTTGCCCGCGACTTCGTACACGCAAAAGTTAATTTCGCAGAAACCGTATATTTTTCCGCTATAAAAAGTAGCCTATGTTCTTCCCCGTGGTTTATTCTTCATCTGTGCCAAATTTCATGAAAACCGGTTCAGAAGTTTCGAAGCCTACTCAATGCAAATAAACAAACCTTTCCTCTTTATTATACTAAGTATAGAAGTATAGCTGATAGAAGAGAAAAAATTAAAATGATAAACTTACCTAAGTTTAACATTTTAATTTTTTCTCATAATATAATAATTATGTATGTTCTGTATGTGATTATTACGTTATGACCTAAGAGTACATAATATATAACATAGAATCTACTATATGGTTATGGCTATATACAATTAAATCAAATTTAAAAGTGATGTAACAACTTAATATTCAAGTTATTATTGTCATTAACTGTGTGTTGTTTATCTCGGAAACGTTATATTGGCAATATATAACAACATTATTATTATAAGTTACAACTAACTACATAATAAATACAACAGGTTATATTAGTATTATGCCTCGATTACTTACGGCCCTCATATTGGCCTGCCTAGACTTAGAACTACAAATAAACACTTCTTATTCACAATTTAAAGACCATATTATAAAAGATGGAAAGACATTTTTAACCTGAGATGTGGACCTTTATGGATGCGAATGGCGCGGGATAGAGATCTATGGAAGGATTTAGGAGGGGCCTACGCCGTAGAGGCGACTACTACTTAAAATAAATTTTAATTTCTTTAACAATATTATTTATGAACTTACTATTGTAAGCTTAGCATGTAAAATGGTAGTAGAGAATAAAGACAATTTTTATTTTATTTTATTCACAATATTTTATAATATTATGTATCAATAATAAAAATAAGAAGCCGTCGTAAAACACCTGGGCCTGTTAGTCAAGATGCATTCGATAATTTCGACAGCGAAGTTCGAAAACAAAATGTATGGGATTTGACATAAGACATCGCAAGCGACGTCACTTAGCGATGACTTATGTTAAATCCCATACATTTTTGATTTCGAAGTTCGCAGTCGAAATTATCGAATGCATCTTGACTAGAGGCCCTGACATATATGAGACAGTGACGACTGACGGTCGGACATTGGTGGTAGTGAGACGAGGGTGGCCGGTTGTGGGGATCCTCTTCTTTCGCATAATTTTATTTGTCATAATTTCATTTGGCATACATCACTTGGCATAATTTTAGTACGCATAATAATACTTTGGCATAATGGTTTTTTGGCATACTACATCATTAGGCATAAATATCATTTAGACTAATATTGTTTGTCCTAATTTAATGAGGCATAACTCGTAAGGCATAATTTTTCTTGTCATAATAATACTTTGGCATAATTGTTTTTTGGCATAAACTCGTTAGGCATATTTTTTTGTCATAATAAATTCAAAGCATTCTGTCACAAGGCACAAATATACATAATGAAAACACGGTTAAGGTAATTAAACGCATATTAATAAAATATTAAAAGCAGGTATTAAACTCATATACCTGTGTAACATGTGTAACAGTAGGTTTAGTTGCGGCGGGGTGGCCCTTGGGCCACCCGTAAGCCGCTAACATGTTAAAAATAATTAGCTCGGCATGTTCTTAGATAGCAGTTCGTGTTTTTGTCCGACTTTATTTCGTAATCAGTCGTAAAATTACAATTATAATTGTTATTTCGTCTTAACTCGCACACCCAGTAGAATTTATCATTCATATCATGTGAAAAAAAATGCTACAAAGATGTATGCGTAAATATAATAGTATGCTTAAATATCATTATGCGTAAATATATTTATGCTTTTTAATATTATGCAAAAAAATATTATTCTTAATGAACGTTATGCGTAAAAAAATATATGCCTTACAATAAGTATGCCTAACAATTATTATGCTTTTAGTAATTATGCGAAAAAAAATTATGCTAAGAAAGTTATGACAAATGAATATTATGCGAAACTACTATTAGGTCAAATGAAATTATGCCAAGTAAAATTATGACATATGATTTTATGCGAAAAAATAGGGAACCCCGGTTGTGCTATTGTTGTGCTACAATGCCTTTCGCCTGGGCTGTTTGGTATTTATTATTTTATTTCATGGGACATAGTATTTTTACGTCATAGGATACTCATCCCAACTTACCTGTCCGGTAGTTGTGGTATAGTATACGGGTACGCGACCCCGGCTTCCCTAGCTATTACTGTCCTATCCCTTGCCCTCCTGGGCGGTAATATCCTACATTTCCTTTTTCCCACTCTAACTTACCAATCTTCCTTTCCACACCACCTATCCTTCCCTTTTCCTATTCCTATCTTCTCCGAAAATCCGTGGGAACGCAATGGATAATTATAAAAATAATTTAATTATCCAAAATGGCGGCGATGTGGTTCGCCGGCGATGTGGTTCGCCACCCATCACGTCTCGTTTTCGCGGAGGCGAAAAGTGGCCCATGGAGAGCCGCTTCGCTACCTTGAATGTAAGAGGAGGAATGGATGGTGAGTATGAAAGTGGATGAAGCGAAACAAGTATGTAAGGATCGTAGCAAGTGGAAAGAAGTGGTCTCTGCCTACCCCTACGGGAAAGAGGCGGTCTCTGCCTACCCCTACGGGAAAGAGGCGTGATTATATGTATGTATGTATGTAGTATTTTATACTATGAGCATTTACTTGTTCAATAATATTATATTTTCTTTTTTTTTTCATGCGTAATGCCAAACTACCAAGGGAGCACCCACGTAGCTCAGTAGTAATGTAGAGCTGTATTATGTAAAGTTCTAAAAGCCTGCTTCTGAGAATCATAATACTTATCTTTATTATTAATACGTGAAGCAAAAACTTTAAGTACAGTTTTACGTGAATTGTGCGAACTGTGGAGTATGAAATTTGGTAAAATTAAAGTTAATGTGGAAGAAGGTGTATATAATTTAAACTAAAATTGTACAAATGTAGTCGTCTCTCTTTCACATTCCATGGACCAAATTTATACATTTAATTGCGTAGCAAAAGAACTCTAAAAGAATTAAATCTATACTTCTATACTTAATATTATAAATGCGAAAGTGTGTATGTCTGTCTGTCTGTCTGTTACCTCTTCACGCTTTAACCGCTGAACAATTTTGATGAAATTTGGTACAGACATACTTTGAGTCATGAGAAAGGACATATGATTTTCATTTTTATTCCGAAAAAGTACAATGTTCCCGAGGGATACTGTATTTACGCGGGCGGAGCCGAAGGCAACGGCTAGTTACTTAAATATATGAATTACTAGCTAATGCCCGCAACTTCGAGTACAAAAAATATTTTTAACGGAACTGTAAAATAAAAGTAGCCTATTTTAGACCTTATAACATCAGCTATCTGCCTGCGAAAGTTCCGTGAAAATCGGTCCGGCCGTTTCAGAGATTAGCCAGAACAAACAGACAAACAGATGGACAGATATTAAAAAAATGATATTTTATTGTAAATACCGAATATAATAATAATAATAAATATATCTATGAACGCTTCACACCACGTCAGTCTGGCCCCGTGGTAAGTATCCGAAGAACTTGTGTTACGGGTACCAGACAACGGAAATATATTTAATACTTTCTATACTATACACATATTTAAGATTTTTATTATATTATACACATATTTAATACACATCCATGACCCAGGAACACAGAAAAACTTTTTTGTTCCCTGGCGGGATTCGAACTCGCGACCGCCGGGTAAAGCGCCACTGCGCTACCCACTGAGCCACAGAGACATTAAGAATAAGAATAATATACATTAAGTGAAAGTTGTTAATTTGCAATTACAAACAGACACTTAAATTTTATTTCTGTATATATAGATAGATAAATAATTTTTAATTTGATTCTGATTTTTATGGGCGAATTTCGACCACAGAGCGACCTCTCGTTACATTAATTAAGGCATTTAAACTTGCGACAAAACAATTAAATTTTGGATGTGAAAATACCCAATTTTTATTTATTTTATTTATAGCCTTTATTACAGAGCTTAACTAAATAGCTTACTAAACAATGTGTAACTTAAATCTAACTTATTTTTTACTTATCTAGTTATTCTATTACTTAAAACTATTTATCTTCCTTCTTGTCGCTCCGTGTGCCATTTGGCAAAGGCCTCCTCCAGCCTCCTCCATTCTATTCTATCTCTAGCTACTCTGCTCCATGTTATCCCTGCTATGTGTTTGAAGTCATCTGCCCATCTTTTGTTTTGTCTTCCTCTTTGTCTTTTGCCGTTCCTAGGATACCATTCTGTTACCTTTTTAGTCCATTTATCTTTACCTCGAATCATATGTCCTGCCCATTTCCATTTAAGCCGTCTTATTTTCACCGTAATGTCCTGAACTTTAGTTATTTTTCTGATGTCTTCATTTCTTATTCGATCCATTTTCTTAACTCCAAGCATACTTCGTTCCATTGCACGTTGACAGGTAGCTAGTTTAGACAGATTTTGGTTGGTGAAAGACCAAGTTTGGCTTCCGTACATTAAGATAGGCAGAATGCAAATGTCAAATATTTTACTTTTAAATTTAATTTGTATATTTTCATTTTTCATCACTTCTTTTAAAGCCCAGTAATTTTTCCAAGCATTTGTAACTCTTCTTTCCAGTTCTTTATTAATTGTATCTTTGGGTGATATTACTTGACCTAAATATATATATTCCGCCACGTATTCTATCAAACGATCTCCTACTGTAATACTGTATTTAGGACCATTAGTCATTACTTTTGTTTTTTCTGAATTTAATTCTAGGCCAACTGCTTTGCTATTGTTAGCTAGTTCATTTATCATGGTGTTGAGTTCTTCAGATGTTGTAGCAAACAGACAAATATCATCGGCGAACCTGAGATGTGTGAGCTTGGAGCCATTAATATTTAATCCAAAACTGTCCCAATTCATACATCTAAATACTTTTTCCATTACCGCTGCAAAAAGTCTGGGTGATAATGGGTCTCCTTGACGTACTCCTTTCTGTATGTTAAAGGGCTCTCCCTTTCTTTCGAGCTGTATGCATGACGTACTGTGTTTATAGATGGTTCTAATTATTCTTAAGTATTTGCTTTCTATGCCCTGTTGTTCAAGCGCCTCCCAGATTTTAATGTGAACCAAGGAGTCAAAGGCTTTACTGTAGTCAATAAATGCTATGTAGTACGTTAGGTTATATTCCTTGTACTTTTCAATGACTTGTCTCAATACATATATGTGATCCAATACTGAGTATCCGCTACGGAAACCAGCTTGTTCCTCCGGTTGGTTCTCATCAAGTTGTTTTTCTATTCTAGCTAGTATAACTTTGGAAAAGACTTTGTATATATTTGACGACAGGCTTATTGGTCTATAGTTATCGATTTGGTCCTTATCACCTTTCTTATGTAATAGTTTAATCGTAGAAGATGTCCATTGTTTTGGGATATACTCTTTTATGATGATATTATTGAATAATTTTGTAAGTGGAGTGAGAATATGCTTTAATGTCCCTTTAAGGATTTCATTAGATATCTTATCATCCCCCGTTGCTTTTTTATTTTTCTGACTTAGGATTGCTTTTTCTACTTCACAACTTAGGATTGGAGGGACTTCATCTTGGTTTTGTTTATTTTTTTGACTATCATAATATGTATAGTCAGTATTGTCTTGATATAAAGTTTCAAAGTAGTCTGTTGCTATTTTAAGTATATTTGTTCTAACGGTTTCTGTTTTTCCTTTCTTTGTTTTAACTTTAGGAATCCACGATGTATGATCTTTTAGTTCTTTAAAAGCCCTTTTAATACCTCCCGATTTTTGTATATAGTATTTTATTTTATTTGTTCTCTGGTCTTTCCTGTGTTTCCTAATAGTTTTATTAATTTCTTTACTAATTACGGCTATTTCATTTTTGTTGTCTTTCCTGTTTTCTATTAACTTTTTTCTTTGAGCTAGTAGCTCTCTTGCTCTTGGTCCTATCTTGTCTTTGTGTTTGGTTTGGTCGATTATCTCACTATTGATGTTAAGCAGTGCTTTTTCTATGTTGTTATATTCTTTTTGTGTGTCATTTTCATTGTATTCCTTTAGACTTGTTGTGTGTTTATAATATAATAATAATATCTATGGACGCTTCACACCACGTCAATCTGATCCCGTGGTAAGTTCTCGAAGAACTTGTGTTACGGGTACCAGACAACGGAAATATATTTAATACTTTTATACTATACACATATTTAAGATTTTTATTATATTATACACATATTTAATACACATCCATGACCCAGGAACACAGAAAAACTTTTTGTTCCTTCGGCGGGATTTGAACCCGCGACCCCCGGCTTGAGCACCAACACGCTCAACCAACTGAGCCACAGAGGTCGTCAAAAGTTTATATAATATGTTTTCCGGTATAGGTATTGGTATTACTTTGCTGAGCGATTTAAATTGTTTTCTCGACATTTTTATGTTTTTAAGGCTTAGTTCTGCTCGTAGTAGGCGATGATTCGTGTTAAAATTGAGATTGTTGATGGTATCAACATCCATAAATGCTCGTAATTTATTCGTAAGTATGAAATCTATTTCATTTGTGTACTTTGTATCTGGTGAAATCCACGTCCATTTTCTGTTTTTTCGTTTCTTGAAGAAAGTATTTGTTATATATAAGTTGTATTGAAGGGCGAGATCTATTAATCTTTGTCCATTGTTGTTACGTTTTCCAGTACTAAATTTTCCAGTTACTGGTTAACGAGATTCCATTGTATTCGCCAATTTGAGCATTGAAGTCACCCATAATTATGAGATTCTTGTGTGTATTTTCTAAAACTGTGCCTAATAGGTTGTAAAAATCGTCTTTCTGGTTATTATCGGAAGCTTCAGTTGGTGCATATATTTGTACGATTGACCATGGTTCATTTAACATCATATTAACCACTGCTATTCGTTCCGATATACCTGTAAACTTTTCTATTTTGTCTTTTAGGTGTTGTTTTATAAGAAAACCTATCCCATATTGGCCTTGTGTTTCACCTTTATAGTACATGACGTAGTCTTCAAAAGCCAGTATTTCTTCACCCAGTCTTCGTACCTCGGAGAGTCCAATAATATCCCATTTGATAGTTGCCAGGGCTTGTTCCAGTTCGGAGAGGTGTTCGTCTGTTCTTAGAGTTCTGGTATTGAGTGTTCCTATAAATACGTTTTGTTTAAATACGTTTTGTTTTGCAGAGATTGGAGGGTTTTGGTCGTAATCCCCACGGTGACTAACCGGATTGGGGACTGAAGTTTTAAAATATCTATTTTTGTTTTTCTCTTTCTTTAATTTTGTTTGAAGAGTGTGAAGAGGGGCCTTTGCGTTTTCCTATTCTGTTTTTTCAGTAGTGGCTTTACGGCTCATATAGGAAGCTATTGTGTGTGTTTTGTTCTTCTTCGATACTTGGCGAGTGTTTAAATCTATGTTTCTGTTAGAAATTTTATTTTGATCCTCTGGTGATTCTGAGTAAATTCGTTTGTTGCACTGAGACGTTGAAGAGATTCCTTCTGACGGTTTATTTATTATCTGTTGCTCAGATTTGTTTTTCAGGATAACTATCTTATCATATTTAATTATTGCATGTGTTCCTTCACTTCTGAAGAAATAGAATATTTGGAGCGTCAACAAAGGAGAAAAAATGTTTTGTTTTTTGGTATTGAAGAAAACGAGCAAAATTATGATGATTTACAACATGAAATACTAAATATTATAAACAATATAATGAATATATCCTGTGAGCAAAGAGATATTGATCACGTAAGGCGTCTGGGTAAAAAGAGTGGCAACACACGTCCTGTTATAGTCGCGCTGTCATCCGTAAATATGAAAATACAACTACTCCGTGCTAAAAAAATGATAAAAAATACCGGATTTTACATAAACGAAGACTTTCCACCAGCTATTCTTGAAAAGAGAAAAGAACTTCAAAGTGAACTCAAAAAACTCAGAAGTGAAGCAAAATACCCAATATTGAATACTAAATTACCAAGTTGGCGAAAGAATGTAAGGAACAAAAAAATTACTAATCTGGTGACTAAATAATACCACTGAATTTTCCAAACTGGCAGACAGATTATGTTTTAGCGACTAAATAACCATCTTGGCGACAATTTGTGAGTACACATTTAATTTACGAATAGGCACATATATTTTCCCTGATGTAGGTAACTTAAAAACCATACAAGCAGCGAAACGAGCGCACACAAAAAAACCATAAAGGAGCGTACAAAATTCCCAATGTTTTATTTTTCTCGGTTTTAGGGAGGTGTAGATTATTGTGTAGATTAATTTTCAAATTTAAAAATGGCGGATATTTATTTTTCGTAAAATTGATATGGGTGTCGTTTACCAGGTTTTTGGGAGTGCTGGATACGAAAATGACATTCGTTTTGAAATTCCAATATGGCGGACATACTTAATTTCATAAAAATAATATGGGTGTCCTTTTATTGGATTCTGGGGGTGCTGATTACAAAAAAAGTCATCCATTTTAAATTTCCTTAGTAACCCAACAACCTCATATTTTCTTCATGATAGGAGAAAAAGAAATTTGAAAATCCTGAATTTTCCAACATTTCTATAGCTTTATACATCTAGGAATGTATCTCAATGTAGAGCATTTACTATGTTTTATAAAGTTGATTCTATCTCGGAAACGGTGCATCCTATTGAAAAAATAATGAAAATTTCGCCCCCCTTAGAAATCCCGCCACATCACATTTTTTTCATGATGGGAGAAAAAAAAATCGAAAATCCTGAATTTTCCAACATTTCTATAGATTTATACATCCGTCGTATCTCAATGTACAGCATTACTTCTTTTTTTATAAAATTGATTCTATCTCGGAAACGGTACATCCTATTGAAAAAATAATGAAAATTTCGCCCCACTTTGAAACCACGCAACATCATATTTTCTTTATGATGGGAGAAAAAAAATTTCGAAAATCCTGAATTTTCCAACATTTCTATAGCTATAAACATCCGTCGTATCTCAATGTACAGCATTTACTTCTTTTTTTATAAAATTGATTCTATCTCGGAAACGGTGCATCCTATTGAAAAAATTATGAAAATTTCGTCCCCCTTAGGAACCCCGCAACATCATATTTTCTTCATGATGGGTGAAAAATTTTTTCGGAAATCTTGAATTTTCCAACATTTCTATAGATTTATACATCTGTCGTATCTCAATGTACAGCATTACTTCTTTTTTTATAAAATTGATTCTATCTCGGAAACAGTGCATCCTATTGAAAAAATAATGAAAATTTCGCCCCCCTTTGAAACCCCGCAACATCATATTTTATTCATGATGGGAGAAAAAAAAATCGAAAATCTTGAACTGTCCAACATTTCTATAGATTGATACATCCGTCGTATCTCAATGTACAGCATTTACTTCTTTTTTTATAAAATTGATTCTATCTCGGAAACGGTGCATCCTATTGAAAAAATAATGAAAATTTCGTCCCCCATAGGAATAACGCAACATCATATTTTCTTCATGATGGGAGAAAAAAAAATCGAAAATCTTGAATTTTCCAACATTTCTATAGATCTCCCCCTCGTTTCTCAGTACAGCATTGTCATATTTTTTTCTATAGTCGCTTCTATGTCAGAAACGGTACATCCTACTGCAAAAGTAATGAAAATTTGCTCCCCTTTATTAATCTAGAAATCGCATACCTTCTTCATGAATGGCAGAAAAATTCATGAATCCTGAATTTTTTTAAATTTCTATACCTACATAGCTGGTACTTTGAACTACATAACATACTGTAATAATAATTATCAATCCTAATTAGCATCCCAAAGATCTTTTAATTTAGTATTCATATTCATTATCCGAAGATTGAATATTCTCTATTTTGGAAAATGAAATTGGAAGACAATTTTGTAATCAGAACCCCGAGAAACCGGGAAAAGGACAACCTTGTTAATTTTAATAACAAAAATTTACACCATTGTGGAATTACGAAACAGATTTTATTTTCATATTATTCTGCACCCCCAGAAACCTAGAAAATGACACCCATGATAAAGAAAAACATACTCCAACAGTATCCAAAAATAGGATTTTCCGTAGCCTTGAAATTGAATTTTTAGCAGCCATTAATTTATCAACCAAATCTGGTTTTATAGCTGCTTATATGGTATAATGGTCACCAACTCGGAAATTAAGTCACCAACTTATAAATGTCGGTGCTAATTTGGATTAAATTTCGCCTCTTTTTATCTGCCAACTTTAGGATTTTTTGTCACCCGAGTGTTTTCCCCAGTTTAGTAATTTAGTCGCCAACATATTAATTCGCTGCCAAATTCAGTAATACAGTATGCTCACGTGCAGCCGCCAACTTATTTTTTGTTCGCTCGATTAATTATATCCCATTAATTAAAGACACGATACTTGAATGTAAGTACTTGGAACGACTTTCAGCTCAAATGAACCAATATTATTCATTATCAAACCGGCCAAGCGCGAAATGGGCCGAGCTAATGAATTCCTTGATAAATGTAGATGATAACAATAATTTGTATTATGCTGCCGTCCTCAAACTGCTAATGATTTTGTACAAACAATGTTTAATGTTGCCATTAATGTCTTGACAACATTAACAATTGTTTATACAAAATCACTAGCATCAATTTCAAAGTAATCCCGTGTTTTTAGCTCTACCTCAAAGACTCTTTTTGTCATTTAACAGCCTTTTAGTTTGAGGACGGCAGTATGTTACTTAATAATGTTACTATTGTCATATAACAAAAGAAGAATGGGCAAATTGGGAGCCCCCTTCCTCGCCCACAGCTTTGCTTTACAGGGCGCAGGTTCGATATACTGTTCTCTTCTGGGCAAGAGTACCAAATTACCAGCTTCTCTCTCTGGATCATCCAACAAAGAGCGATTCGTATTACCGCCTGCCAAAGTATATTATCTCAAATCGGCACGACCGCGACTCCTTGGCACTACGTAGAGACGTAGCCTCGCGACAACTTCTATCCTCATCGTCTTGATGAGTGGCAGCTATCTATCCCAGTTACTATATCCCATCCCAAAACTCTGCTCTAACAGTGCGGGCGCTATATGTAGTTGAGTCTGCAAGATGTGAGGACCGAATTCCACCAATGGATTTAAGAAAAGGTCAAAAATTAATAATGCGGATCTTGCCGGACAAATATTTGGTCCATTTTTTTTTATTTGACAGAACTGAAGGTTTTATTAAATACTAGCGACCCGCCCCGGCTTCGCACGGGTACAATGTATATATCTGTATAATCTATGGGTACAATACTGATACTAATCCTACCTCATAGATCTAAACTCCCCTCCCGCACGCACACCCCCGCCTTGGTGACGCCTACTTCGCAACGGGCTGTGGAGCAGAAATCGTAATATTTTAATTTCGCCATAACTTCAAAACCAAACGTCCAATTTTAATAATTCAAAGACCAAATATTATCTACATAAACTGTACTTAGTGATAATTTTTTTATTTTATTTGAAAGAACTGAAGGTTTTATTAAATACTAGCGACCCGCCCCGGCTTCGCACGGGTATAATGTATATATCTGTATAATCTATGGGTACAATACTGATACTAATCCTACCTCATAGATCTAAACTCTCCTCCCGCACGCACACCCCCGCCTTGGTGACGCCTACTTCGCAACGGGCTGTGGAGCAGAAATCGTAATATTTTAATTTCGCCATAACTTCAAAACCAAACGTCCAATTTTAATAATTCAAAGACCAAATATTATCTACATAAACTGTACTTAGTGATAAAATTATTTATTTTGATAAAGATTAATAGCATGAGTAAAATAAACGCGTTTAAATGTAGTCCAAAAAAATCAAGATTTCTAAATAAAAAAATTGTTGTTGTGCCTCACTCGACATAGATAGGTATAGTGTGTCGCGGACTTTTTTGTAGATATTTATAAGATCTACAATTAATTAGACCATTTTATGGTTCTATCTTTTATAGTTTAGGCAGCGTACGCAAAATAAGTAACTTTCCTGGTTGATTTTTTACACCTTGTGTCCGAAAACCCCAAATATCTTACGGAACCCTATTTTTTTCCAAAATAAAATTTAGCCTATGTTACTCGTGGATAATGTAGCTTTCGAATGGTGAAAGAATTTTTGAAATCGGTCCAATACTTTTTGAGCCTATTCATTACAACCAAACAAACAAACATACAAACAAAGTTTTCCTCTTTATTACCCGACTGCGCGACGCAAAGGAGTGGTAATGTGTTTATCAGCCTATGTATGTATGTATGTATGTATGTATGTTCCTTTGAAGCACTATACAGACCAAACGCCTGGACCGATTTTTATGATTAGCATGTCAATCGATTCCTCTTAGTCCGGCGAGTGTCACTAAAGACATGACGTTAGTGAAAATTCAATATGGCGACTACTGGAAGCCATATTGTGAAAATGAAAAAAATGAAAGTCAACAAACTATATCGAGTGGGGTATCGTTGAATAGGTATTTAAAATCATTTTTGTTTTCTCTCAACATTTTTCGATTCGACTGACCGTTTAGGATCTATATCGATTTAAAGTTGCATAACAACCATTCTCACATTAAGCCTATATGTTAGTGTTCGTATCATCGTATTTTTGCTTTAAATCGACCAAACGTGTGTTGGTTAAACTAAAAAATCAAAAATAAAATAAATAATAAATAAAATTAAAAAACCCGACTGCAAAAAAAAGACAGATACCTAAGCAACGCACTAAAAAGACCGAAACAAGATTGAGAAAACAGACTACACTATGAGCTGAAAGCCTAAGTGAAATAATTGATGTTATGTTTGTTAGCAGGCGGGGCCCATATATTTTTGTACGATTTATAATTTGCGAATGGGTCCCGCCTGCTACCAAACATAAAGTCAATTATTTCACTTAGGCTTTCAGCTCATAGTGTAGTCTGTTTTCTCAATCTTGTTTCGGTCTTTTTAGTGCGTTGCTTAGGTATCTGTCTTTTTTTTGCAGTCGGGTTTTTTAATTTTATTTATTATTTATTTTAATATTAGTGTAGATACAGACAGACATACGGACGGACAGAGCGAAACTACAAGGGTTCCTTGAGTATTACGGAACCCTAAAAATATAAATTATTACTAAAATAAATAATAATAATCATTATTTTGATTTTATAGATTGTAGGTACTCAATACCTACATTTCCTTTAGAAATAAGCGTAAAGGGGTCAAAAAATAGACCAAATATTTGTCCGGCAAGATCAGCATTATTAATTTTTGACCTTTTCTTCCCTTAAATCCATTGGTGGAATTCGGTCCTCACATTTTGCATACTCAACTACATTTATAGCGCCCTTTCTATCTGGAATGAACTGTCGCCAGCGGTATTGCCGAGCCAATGCGGCCTTTATACCTTCAATAAAATAGCGTACTCCGGCAACGCACTTGCGCCTCTTCTAGTGTTGCGGGTGTCCATGGGCGACGGTAATTGCTTTCCACCAAACGTTCCGATTGCTATGGATTTTTGCGGAGGAAACCCTAAAATCTTCCCCTTCACTAAACTCGTGGTGCTACGAACGTGTTTTCTTTTAATTGATTCGATTTGATTGATATTAATAGCCATATTTTACTCACCAATCAATATCTGGGGGCACGGTAGTGCCCCCATGCCAAGACGTCAAGCGAAGCGCAAGGGCACTACCAAACCACCTTTTCTCGAAGCGTTTCGTCGATTTTTTGAACCCTCATAACTTGAGTTTGGATTGTACCAGATAAGTGAAACTGTCAGGATTTGTTCCCATCAGCGGTCTCATTAAACATGTAAAGTTTCGATTACCTACGTCTGATACTTTAGATTTTATTGATATCTAAAAACCCCTGATTCCGTCACTGACTCACTGATGATCAACAAAATTATATCGTACTTCCGGATGTTCTCGAAAGCTGTTTTTTTTTTTTTTATAAAATAAGGGGGCAAACGAGCAAACGGGTCACCTGATGGAAAGCAACTACCGTCGCCCATGGACACTCGCAACATCAGAAGAGCTGCAGGTGCGTTGCCGGCCTTTTAAGAGGGAATACGCTCTCTTCTTGAAGGTTTGTAGGTCGTATAGGTCCGGAAATACTGCTGGTGACAGTTCGTTCCAGAGTTTTATAGTGCGCGGCAGAAAGTTACGCGAGAAACGCACGGTGGAAGACTGCCACTCATCAAGGTGTATTTGTTACGTAAGATTGTATTAGTACACAACCAACATAAAAATTCTCAAAATTGGAATCAATCAATCAATCAATCAATAATTTATTCCCAAGATGTGGTAGTGATGGTGGTTACAATAATTATAAAATATAGTTCTTCACATCCTACCATAACAATGGTTTGCGAATGTCAAGTATAGAATCATAATAACATTATATACCTAATCATCATAAAATCTAGTAAATTTGATAATATAATTGAATTTACATATAAAAAATAAAATATAGAACATTGTCATAAAAATTAACCTTCATAATAATTATATTATCTAGTCAACATAGTAATAAATGATATAAATAGTCAAAATGTAAATCTAAACATCTAATGTCATATAAAATAATTTGAAAATTGGTCATAAATAACTAAATGTCACATTTCCTTTTACATAACAATAATATTATAAAATACATGTCTAAAAATTAAAATTATTTAAAAAATTTACTATTGAAAAACAAGTCATTATTTATTATGTAGAATAAATTCATTTAGGTCATAAAAACAATTTTCTAGAAGCCAGGATGTCACATTTTTTTTGAATTTATTAACTGTAGGCAGTTCTTTAAATTGCTTGGGTAGATGATTAAATATATATATATAGCCTGTATGTATGCGTTGTCTCTGTATATATTCAGGTTACACCAAGGGCGATAAAGTTTAAATTTATATCTATGTGGCCGGTTTCATTGAAACCAGGCCAGTTACGCAGGAGTAATTTTATAGTGCCCAAGTGTGTGCGCAGTACACAAGAGCACTCTCTCTTCCTTTACTCTCGTAATCCAGTGGGACGGATAACCGACACGACTGACGAGAGATGAGGCGCAGGTCCGACTTTTTACATGGCCATCCGACACATGGATCATCTTTCTTGTCAGATAATCAGGTGATCAGCCAGCATTGTGCTAACCAAACTTGGAAACAACATTTTTTGTTATTCCAATGCGGGAATCGAACCCACGACCTCCGAGTCGAGAGCCAATGCTCTAACCACTAGACCACGGAGGTTGTTCGTAAATAAGTAAGTATTAGGTCGAAGGTACAATGCGATTCAAATGAGAATAGGATCGAGTCGACGCCATGATGTTTCGAATCTAAACTGTTATGATAGTATAATTATTATTTATGTTTAGATAATTTGTTACTATTTAAGTAACGTTTTTATTTTTATTCGATGCAAGACTATTATTATTATTTATATTATATGCACTTAAGTTTTTTTTGCAAATCGCACTTTTCAAGTGGTATTTGACAGAAAAAGGTCATCGACGTTCCTATTCTCATTTGAAACGCATTGTACCTAATTTCGACAGCAATATTCGTTTTGCTTGTGGCTTGGGCACTCGCTCTACAAAAAGATCCTAGTTATAACATTATTGATTAAAGTACTTATATCTTAATACTTGTTCAATGGTATTTATAATATTACTAGCTGACTCGGCAAACGTTGTTGCCTTATTAAAAGTTAAAAACACTATAATTGATCAGTTATCGAACGGGATGGAAAATTATTAAATTACTAAAATGGCTATAAAAAAATAAAAATGGAGATAAAAAAGTAAAAATTTAGGATTGTATGTATTTTTAATGCCACATTATAAAAAAATAAAAACGAAAAATTTCGCCGAAAAATTAAAAAAAAAATTAAGGGTGAACAACCCTAACACTTTAGGGGTATGGAAAATAGATAGTAGCCGATTCTCAGACCTACTGAATACGCATATTAAATTTGGTAAAAATCGGTAAAGCCGTTTCGGAGGAGTACGGTAACTAACATTGTGACTTGGAAATTTTATAGATGTGCGGATTGTTCAGAGGTATATGCGAAATATTTGACTAACCGTATGCAAAGTTTCTTGTGATGCCCGTTAGCTTAGCTTAGTCCAGTTCTAGGGCTGGAACGATTTAGTTCTTGCGACATCTGATGACGTCATACTCAATTCAATATGGACAATATTATCACCTTTGTATCCAAATCGGGTACAAATTACGATCCCCGCCCGCGGCATTCCAGGTATCGCAGATTTGAAGTTGATTAAAAAGCAAATGTCTTGGGCTCGGAGCCGCCGGCCCTCCAAAGGGTTTTATTGGAATCGTAACTTTTAATTTGTAATCGGATCACCATGGATTTCAAGTTTGTTTCGATTAATTTTGTCGCCGACGTCATCATCATCATCGCGCTGCAGCTGAGAAGTCGAGTGAGTTGGTACTTGGTAGATTAGGGGATACCAATGAGGGATTTTTGAAGTAAGTACCTAACTCCAACGCGTCAGAAAAGATAATATAAGTGATGTGTGTATAATTAATGTCCTAAGCATAACACCTCGACCAGACTACACGCGAAGTAGGCGGAGGTTGGCCGAATAAGACAGTGTGGGCACGAACGTCGTTACGCCTTTTCATACCTCGGGTTACTTTGCGGAGCACTTCCTCGGCCTATTTCGCGAGCAGTCTGGACGGGGCATAGGTAATAATTGTCCTCCTTCAGTCGTGCTCCTCATGTCTGAAGGTCGTGACCTCGCCCTTCCATGACCTTCTTTCTTACGATGGTGCGCAAGTTTCTCCTGCTTTCGGCCACTCGAGGAGCATCATAGACGGTGGACTCGAGCGTGGTACGGATTTGGTCAGACCAACGCATCGGGCTGCGGCCTCGCGGTCTTTTCCCTCTATTTTGCCAGTCACCATTAGTTTTTAAAAACTGTCTCCTTCTTTCCTGGCTATTTATCCGAAGTATTCTAGGATACGTTAGATGGTGGTGAGAGCTATGTTGTCAAGTTTAGCCAGTGTGGATGCGTTGGTTCGGAAATAATTGTAGTGTCTGGCTAAAAAGAGTACGAGCATCAAGCCCGTAGTTTGTTTTTAATCAATAAATTAAAAAATCTTCATAGGAAGAAGGTAGGTTAGAGATCATATTGAATTTCAATACCTACATAGATTGTGATTTCCTCAAACGAGCAGCGAGATGACCGAAAACAAGTCACAGTTGTGTAGAGATAACCTGGCGGCCTCGTCCCCCCTGTCCCCGCTCCCCGCAGATAGCGCGCCGCTGGCGGCTGGAAAAACACAATCATACTGTGATCGGTGATCCCATCATCCACGACACACTACCTACGTCCTACGGCGTACACGCCCCGGCCACCGCTGGCCACTTCCCAAGTTCAAAATAACTAACTGGGGCAATATTGTCGAGTGCCCTCTCCCTTCCCTCCTCCCCTTCCGCCTCTCCGTCGCGACAAACTAGCAAGCGAGAGATTGCATATTACGACGATATCTGGGGGCACGGCAGTGCCCCCGCCAAGTCGAGCGCGAAGCAAACACTGCCGTACCATCCTTTACTGGAACCATTTCGCCGCATTTTCAGGCTCCTATTTGAGAACCTTAGGATAAGACTAGAACGCAGAAATTTTCGTCATCTAGTAAGCTATAATCACATACTTAAAATCCAAAATGTCAAGTCTGTACGTCATTTAGTTCCAAAGTTAAGCGAAAGCAAAGTTTCGCATTTATGACACTCACACACTCACTCACTCACTCATGATCATCAAAATAGAACTAGTACTTCCCATAAACTTAGAGAGCTGAAATTTGGTACAGAGTTAGGGTTTAATGGCCACATAAAGGGAAAACTATAAAAACTAGGATAATCGATCTGGGGGCACGGCAGTGCCCCCGCCAAGTCGAGTGCGAAGCAAACACTGCCGTACCATTCTTTACTGGAACCATTTCGCCACATTTTCAGGCCCCTATTTGAGAACCTCTGGATAAGACCAGAACGTCGATCTGGGGGCACGGCAGTGCCCCCGCCAAGTCGAGCGCGAAGCAAACACTGCCGTACCATTCTTTACTGGAACCATTGCGCCGCATTTTCAGGCTTCTATTTGAGAACCTCTGGATAAGACCAGAACGCACAAATTTTCGTCATCCAGTAAGCTATAATCACATACTTAAAATCCAAAATTTTAAAGGTCATTTAGTTCTGAAGTTTAGCGAAAGCAAAGTTTCGCATTTATGACACTCACTCACTCACTCTGTCACTTACTCAGGATCATCAGAATAGAACTAGTACTTCCCATAAACTCAGAGAGCTGAAATTTGGTACAGAGTTAGGTTTTAATGGCCACATAAAGGGAAAACTATAAAAACTAGGATAATCGAAGACCTGGAGTACCTGGTGACCCTGATTAGAAAACACAAGAGCCCAACCAAACTATTAGTATACTTACATTAGTATACTTATACTTACAAGTTTACAAGAAGAAATAGTCGAACAATTAACTTTATTCTACTCGAACATTACACAAAATTATTCAAAAATTATTTAAAATTATTCTTAAATCTAGTAAAATAAATCAATATGCCCACGTTTCTACAAAAAGAAGTAAAATCCCACCAAAAACATTCTGTAAAAAACTAGCCAAGTCTCGATAGAGCTGCTTGTTTATCTCTAAAAAGTAATGAAATCTAGACAAAGTCGTGCCAAGTCTAAGGTTCCTTACTGCGATTTCTTTATTATTATAGTTAATGTTGTGTGACTTGGCCGTTGAAGGGTACACGAGGGTACAAAAGGGGCTCCATGACACCATTGCTCCAATACATGTGTTGTACATTCAACAACATCCTAAAATGAGACACTAGCGTCCATACCAATACCAGTATGGGCTATTATCTCGCTTAAGAGTGCGCTAGTCAACGGCTCGAACTCAGTGCTGCGCGCGGGGAAAATGCTTGTTATTTCACCTAATATTGGGGAAAAAAGTATATACCCATAAAATAGTAATCTATACTTATAAGAGAAGCTATACTGCACACATTTATGCAGCTGTGTAAAGTATTTTAGAAAAGGCGTCTTCAAATTACGCAAATCGACACTCAGCTGTTGGTGTTTTATGAAAAAACTATATAATATTTTTGTCTGAAGTAAAATTATCTCAATTGCTGAATAATTGAACCGTGTCGGTATTTGCTTGCTTTTTTATTATCATTCTTCATTTAATTTTTATTTACGTTCAAAGTTGCGCTAAAAAGGCGATGTTTGGAGGCTATTATCTTCTACACTAATTTGAATTTCAGAAATATAAGTAAATACCGACCTAGATAAGTGTCATAAAAATCGATATTACGCTAGAACTTAGGTCTACAATGTTTGACTTTGGAGTAAATCACCAACAGCGTTTGTATGGAGAAAAAACCGACTAGCGCAGCCTTAACAAACATAGGTAGTTACAACAGATAAAACGTTACGTGTAAACAAAATTGACTTGTACCCACTAACGTATAAAGAATGTTCAACGGCCAAGTCACACAGCATTAACTATAATAATAAAGAAATCGCAGTAAGGAACCTTAGACTTGGCACGACTTTGTCTAGATTTCATTACTTTTTAGAGATAAACAAGCAGCTCCATCGAGACTTGGCTAGTTTTTTACAGAATGTTTTTGGTGGGATATACTTATTGCAAGGGCTGCTAGGGTGCAGCAGAAAACCTTGAATTTTATGAGATGAAAACAATGTGATAAAATTATCTATGTTATGCCATTATTATTTTGGTGGACACATTGTTATTGTACACACAGTGTACGGCGAAGTAAACACCACTAAAGGTCACTTTTATTGAAAAGCATAATATTTCAGAGACTAAGTTATCATAACAAATATAAGTACTTACCTACTTTTAATTTTTTATCTGAATTTATATCAAACTAGCTTTTGGCCGCGGCTCCGCCCGCGTAAATATATTATTCCGCGGGAACACTACTTTTTCGGGACAAAAAAATCCTATGTCCTTTCCCGGGACCCAAAGTATGTCTATACCAAATTTCATTCAAATCGGTTCAACGTTTTAACAGTGAAAAACAGTCAAATATCCACAAAATAATATATTATCCCTCGGGAACACTGTATCTTTTTGGGAAAAAAGTGGACTGCGCGTTTGTCCAAAGCATAAACCATTACCATAATAATAATAAGAATAATAATAATAATATCTATGGACGCTTGCTATGACTACCATACCAACTTTCATTCAAATCGGATCAACCTTTTAGCAGTGAAAGACAGTCAAATATACACAGAATAATACATTATCCCTCAGAAACACCGTACTTTTTCGGCATAAAAAGTAATAGGGTACTTTTTATGCCGAAAAATTACGGTGTCCTTTCCCAGGACTCAAAGTATGTCTATACCAAATTTCATCAAAATCAGTTCAGCGGTTAAAGCGTGAAGAGGTAACAGACATAGACAGACACACTTTCGCATTTATAATATTAGTACTTATAGGTATTGTAAAAACTTTTGCGGTTTGCTGTAGAGTAGGCATCTACAGACACACGAATTTGGTACGGAGCGTACAGCGAACCATATCCGCAGACCGAATCTGGTGTCGCTACACACGCACGGATTTGGTACGATGCAGTGGACCGAAAAGCTCGACACTCGTGTGTTCGATTTTCAGTTCTATTGCATTAGCACAGAGTTCTATTTACAGTGCTGCTTTTCGACGACGCGATGATTCCCGAAATTCATTAATAACAGGCAGTGATATCAACTCTCAAAAATATTTCTCCCCAAACTTTACCCCTGATACCATTGACAGGTCTAAGAGATAATAAGCTAGAAAGAAAGGTTATGTGTTTAACATAAAGACTTACGCGTGAATAACTAACTTGTCTTAATCTGATTTCACTCCCAATATTATATTTTCATATCCCTGACTATATACACACATTTAAATATTTTTTATTATTACATACAAATTGATTCATAAGGAGTAAACTCTAAACGTCCTGGCCCCTAGTAAACCCCCGTAGATATTTTCCCTAATTTTGGGTGGTAAATCCCTAAGTTAGCAACACTGACAACGTTGTACGGCCTAACCGCCGCTCTACACACGCACGGATTTGGTACGGAGCGGACCAAATCCGATGCGGATAGCTGCGAACTCTTCGCCTTCTTCTTATGTTCACCGGACTGCCCTACACACGCTCTGATTTGGTACGGAGCGTACCAGATCCGCTGTACGCTCCGTACCAAATTCGTGTGTCTGTAGACACCATTATTCGTAATAAGATACCTACCAAGCTTCAAGTTCAACCTAATATACAATTACTTAGTACCTATAGTATGGTAGGATACTCAAAGATATAACATCAATTTAAAGTTTATTTCACTAAAATTAAAGAAGACGAATGTTATAAAAGTTGAAAATATTTTTTCACAGAATAGAATAGTATTTGATATTATAAAACAGTTATTCTTCTATTCTGCTCAGTCAATATCAATACGGTAAAAAGACTATGGCTGTGTTCCGCCGAAAATAGAGCTTGTTAGCGCTTGCTAGCGTTAAAAAAACAGATTATCCGCCAGGGCACATATTTTGCTAACTTCAATAATGCTACTAACATAATCCGCCATTTTGCTTATTTAATACCAGCGGTTGCCATTTTGCCTACGTTTTATTTTCCGCGGAACACAGCCTATGCATGCGGTTTAATTTTGAATTTCGAACGCAAATATTTCAAGAGCCTGAACGAAATAATATCAAGGTACATTTTACCAGCTAAAAAAATAGTAGGTAACTTATTAAAGACCACCAAATAAGTTGACCTCTCGCTCAAAGCAAAAGATCTTGTACTATTGGTTTTGTCCTTCGCTATTTATTATTTGTGTTGAGTAGGATGAAAAAATAGATTTATTTTTATAATTTTAATTTAATAGTTTTATTTCAAGAGAAAACATGCGAAAAATGATGATTTATTTCGGTTTGTGAAGCAAGTTCAAAAATACGGTTTTTTCATGATCCCGTGGGAACCGTTTTGGTTTCCAAGAAAAAAAAATACTGTTAGTTATTTCATGTTCCAATCTACCTTTGTGCCAAGTTTTATTTAAATACGTCGAGTAGATTGCCTGAAATAACGTCAAACAGGTAGGTACAGTTTTTTTGAAGATCCCATGGGAACCCTTTAATTTTGCGGGATAAAGAGTATCCTATTTTACCCTTCAGGTCCTAAGCTACCTACCTGCCAAATTTCATTTTATTCCATCCAGTGGTTTCGGCGTGATGTGATAACAAACACACAGACAGACAGACAGACAGACATTTTTTTCAAAAACGTTATTTTTAGGTTCTGTGGCCTTTATAGACCCCCCATTTTGATTTTCACTTAGATAACTTTAATGTACAGACATGACCCCTCTACAGATTTATTATATGTATAGATATAGATACTTAGGCCTACTGTCCCTTGGAGCTGTGAAAAAATCAAACTTCTAAAGTCTAAAGGTTGTAAATAAATAATCAAAAGATTATTTATTTACAACCTTTATTCAGTACAAAGTATTTACATAAAGTTAAAACATTAACATTTTTAATTTATTATTTCCGCTTAATTTATAAATTTTTAGAACATTTTTTTTAAGAATACTACGGTAGCGCGGTCTCTGTAACTGTGTGCCTCTTGGCAAAGGCCTCCCCCAACTGCTTCCACTCTCTACTTTGGCAATTGGCATGCCACTCTGGTCCACTGTTTGCCAGCCACTTGGACTATTTCGTCTTCCCATCTTCTCGGGGGTCTACCCTTTTTCCTTTTCTCCCCTCTTGGGTACCATGTTGTGACTGATTTTGTCCATTTGTCTGGCCCTCTCAAAACATGTCCAGCCCACTTCCATTTTAATTTTTTAGTTTTATATGTTACGTCAGTTAGCCCTGTCCTTTTTCTCGACTCCTTGTTTTCTATTTTGTCTATCCTTTTCTTTCCGATCATGCTCCTCTCCATAGCCCTCTGCCCAACTTCCAGCATGCTTGTATGAGCTTTTGTAAGTGCCCAAGTTTGGCAGCCATATGTTAGAATAGGTAATATGCATGTATTAAATAATTTTCTTTTGATACCCATATTTATGCTTTTATTTTTTACAATTTCTTTGAAGGACCAGAATCTTTTCCAAGCATTGCCAATTCTTTTGTTTATTTCTTTGGTTGTTGAGTCATGTGGTGAGATAATTTGTCCTAGATATACGTATTCTGAAACATATTCGATTTCATTATTATCTATAGTAATGATGTTGGTTGTGTTTCCATTGGTCATAACTTTTGTTTTTAGGAGGTTCATTGTCAGTCCTACTTCTTTGCTTGCTGAGTTGAGTTCTTCGAGCATATGTTGCATTTGACTAGAAGACGCGGCAAAAATTATAATATCATCAGCAAATATTAAATGTGTCAGCTTTTCGCCATTAATATTGAGGCCCAGGTGGTTCCAATCTAATTTTCGGAACACTTCCTCGAGTACAGCCGAGAACAATTTTGGTGACAGTGGATCTCCCTGCCTCACTCCTCTTTGTATTTTTATTTGTTCTCCTTCTTTCTCTAGTTTTATTCTTGCATTAGTTCCTGAGTATATGTTTTTGATAAGTCTAATATATTTGTGCTCTACGCCTTGATTTTTCAATGCTTCCCAGATCTTAGTGTGGTCAATGGAGTCGAAAGCCTTACAATAATCAACAAAGCAGAAGTAGTAGACAATGTTGTATTCCTTACATCTTTCTGATACCTGATTGACCACGTGGATGTGGTCTATCGTTGAAAACTTACTTCTAAATCCTGCCTGTTCTCTTGGCTGGTTTTCATCTAGGGTTCTAGTGATTCTTCCTAGTATAATTCTTGAAAACAGTTTATATATACTGGACATCAAACTAATGGGCCTGTAGTTACCGATATCGTCTCTATTACCTTTTTTGTGTAAGAGTGTTATAGTTGATACTTTCCATTGGTTTGGTATTTTTTCTGACATCATGATTTTGTTGAAAACTTCGGTTAATGCTGGTACGATAAGGTCTTTCATTTCATTCAATACTTCGTTGCGTATGCCATCTGGGCCGGGAGCTTTGTCCTTTTTCTGGATAGTTATAGCTTTCTCGACTTCACGTTGAATGATGCAGGGTACCTCACTTGTGTCTAGTAGATCGACGTCTTTATGTGGTGACTGTTTGGAGTAGAGGTACCTGTAGTACTCAGTAGCTATATGGATTATGTCCGGTCTTTTTGTTTTTGTACGACCCCTCGTATCTGTTAAGTTAGGTATCCATTCTTCTTTTTCTTGTAATAGTTTTATTGCCTTTTTAGTACCTCCTGTTTTTTCTATAAGGGTTTCTAGGGTTTGCAGTCTGTATTGTTGTCTATCTTTTCTCATATTTGTCCTCAGTAGTTTACTTAGTTCGGCTATTTCTTTTCTTAGTTGTGGTGTTTTAGGTGTGGCTTTTATTTTTAGTGCTCTCTTGTTTAGTATATCTATTGTTTCTTCCGATAGTATATTCTTACCTCTTTTAGATCTGATCTGACTCCTTTGGCAGCTATTTATCATATCTGTTAATTTATCGTAAGTATCATGTAGGTGTTTATTTGTTTGATCCTCCATCAAATTTTTCAATTCATGTTGTAGTTGGTCTGCGATTAGTGGCTTTTTGTTTTTGTCTGAATCTCTACTTTGACATTTAAAGTGATTTCTGTTAGATTTGGTTCGGGATGTTTTTAGTTTGGCTCTGACCATTCGATGATTTGTGTTGAAATTTAATCCTGATATGACGCCACAGTTTTCGAATAGTTTGTCTTTGTTAGTAAGTATATAATCGATTTCGTTTTTGTAGTCTCCATTAGGAGAAACCCAGGTCCATCGGTTCTTCTCTTTCTTTTTGAATTTTGTATTTATGTTCACTAATTGGTAAATCAAAAGATACAGCCGTTTAAATGCGGCATATTTTCGCAAATTTTCGACTATCGCGAGGGAATCAAAACCTACAGGGTACTCAAGGGTAGGTACTTCCCGTGAATTCAGAATCTTGAAAATTGGTACGAAGCAACGTCTTATAGCACAGATAAAGGAAAAATTGCGAAAAGAGTAAATTTTTTGTTACATTTAAATCATATAATAAAAATATTTTTAATAATTTTAAACTTACTACACCTTTCCTCATGAACGCATAGACATATTCAATTGAAATTCATATCAAATACTCATGTCTGGAAGACCTATAAAGCTGTAACAACATTACTACAGGTTTGTACGGAACCCTCGGTGCGCGAGTCCGACTCGCACTTGGCCGGTTTTTTTTTTTAGTTAAATATCTATAGATACAGTGAAACACATAAATATAGTTTTAAATATATTTATTAATCTACTTGATGTCCGCGACTTCGTACGCGCAAAAGAGAATTTCGGAGGAACCGTATATTTTTCCGCGATAAAATGTAGCCTATGACCTAACATAGGCTACCTTTATTTTATCACGGAAAAATGTAGGTACGGTTCCTGTGGGATTTCCATTTACCCTGTGGTCTATAATTGTATATCTGTGCCAATGTCATCAAAATCAGTCCAGTAGTTCTGCAACCTATTCAATGCGGACAAACAATCTTTCCTCTTTATAATAGTGTAGATGTAAAAATAATAAATATTAATTTACACTAAAGTTAACATTAAGACCTACATTATTCTGCTCGAACATTTTACCGAACAGTGAGTGGTAGAGCTCGTCAGTACTCTCTTGGTTCCATTTTGATGATTTCTCTGGAGCCATATAATTCACCAACTTGTTGTGTACTACGTATTTTATTTTGCGGCCTTTGGTCGCTTTGGTGTCCACTTTTCTTTTCATCTTACTCCTCATCTGCTGCAGGGCTATCCACTGCCGACTCAGCTGCACAGGGTCCGATATGTCAGCTGACTTACATTCTATCAGCTCTCGTAATAGTTGGTGGTAGAAGTCGCTGTCATCGAATATCTCAGGTATGTACTCATCATCGTCTTTTCTGTCTTTTGTTACGGGATTCATTTCATTTTGTTCCTTATTTTCTTCTTCTGGTAGCACCTTTTTGTAGCCTATAATTTCATATTCAGAACGCTTCAATTGTGTTCTTCTCAAAAGCTTCTGTCTATCAGAGAGAAGGTAAGATATTTGCTGTAATATTGTATTTGTTGGGGCACTTTTGATGTTAGCGGCAGTTGCTATCCGTGTTTTCTCATTCCATTTCTGAATAGTAGTGTCTCTGAATGTTTTGAAGTTTTTGTAAGTCGAAGCGATGTCAGATTCAAACTCTTCTAGTTTTCTTTTCTTTGTATTTACTTTAGTTTTCTCATTAACTTCAGTGTGTTTGTCCTCGGGCTCATCTTCTGGTTCGGTGTCTGACGGTATTTCTTCATTGTCAGTGTCACTAGGTATTTCCTCATCACTTTCAGTGCCTTTTGACTTAGCTTTACCATTCGTTTTTATGTCGGCTGTATTTTTATTGTTTGTTAAATATTCAGTTTCAGGGAAATTCTTGAATAACAAATTTTGTAACAGCAGTAATCTGAAAAATATAAAAACACAGTTTAATTTATTCATTTAATTAACAATGAGTACCTGGGTAACCGAGCTTTGCTCGGAGCTGTATTGTAGTAGATTTTTAAAAAAGTATTACAAAAATATTTCACCAGGATTAACCTAGACTGATTTATTGCCCCCGAAACCCCCTGTATACTAAATCTCATGAAAATCATTGGAGCCATTTCCGAGATTCAGACTATATACAAGAACTGCTTGTTTAAAGATATAAGATCTAGCATCGGTAGCTCGGAGTTGCATTTAAAACAAATAATAAGTAGCTTGTAATTAAATATGTTTTCTTTTTATAACAAATTATCTACAACTAATAACTAACCTCAAAACGTTACAATAGTTTTTTAAAAACAAGTTATAATAATTAACATTTAAAGATACATTTTGGTTTTCAAAACTTAAAATAAAATTTATATTAAACTAGATGTTCAGCCAGCTCTAGGTCTAATCTATACTTCTGTACTGTCTGTCTATTACCTCTTCATGCTTTAACTGCTGAACCAATTTTTATGAAATTTGGTATAGACATACTTTGGGTCCCAGGAAAGGCTTGTTTAAGTATATGTGGCAAATTTTATCAAAATTGGTCCAGTCATTTCGGAACCAATGCTAACAAAGAAATCTTTCCTCTTTATAATATTAGTATGTGCAAGTTATGTTTAGAATGGACAAAAACAATGTAACATAATAGTGACAACTTACTTGTCCAATACAGTAGCCACATTACTGATGGTAGTATTACAGCCCCTGGCAAACTCACCACACGACTTCAAGTCGCTGTACACGTCTGCCATGGGCATCTTGTTAGCGGAGTTCACACATCGCTGCATGTGTATCCTCATCTCCAGCAGACCTTCCCATAGCAGCAGTTGGTTTCTAACACAGGCACCTTTCTTGGCTTCTTCGGACACATTCTCCTTTTTAACATGTTGGAACTGCTCTTTGATTGGCTCCTCCAATTGACTGATGTCGTACCCCTCCCCCTCTTCCTCGTCATCATCACCGCTGTCGTCTTCATCATTATCATCGTCGTTATCTTCCGATTCAGAATCAGCTCTGCTTTTCTTGTTTTGTGTAATGCTATAATCGAAAGACTCGTTATCTGACGAGTCACTGAAATGTGTGTTAGCGAGTGATGCGTTCTGTAGACGTTCGTCGTCGCTCTGTTCGATCTTGTCGTCAGACTGTACGGTTTCGTCGCCGCCGCTCTCGTCGGAGGTGTGAGCTAGTTCTTTACGCGATACAACTTTGCCCTCGTATTTTTTGCTAATGTCACTTAGTAAATTTATATTCCTCTTTCGAAAATCACTTATAGTCGCTTCATCCTCGCTCTCGGATAAATTAAAATCCTTACGTTTTACGGTATTTGGTTTAGTATTAAATATTTCATCGTCTTCAATGTCAGGGCGTGGTTTAATGGTTAGGGCATCTGCTATTTTATCTGATAGTGTTGACTTGTTTATTTTCTTTTGCTTTAACTTCATTTTGTCTTAAAATTTATAGATATTTCTAAATTTTAATAAAAATTTTAAATTTCACGTGTATTTTTCCTCTCCTCCTTCTAATTTTGACAGTTGACACCTTTATTTTTTCATGCGGTCAATAATTTGGCCACGAAGTATAGATACCAGGAGTCCGAACGTAATGTTAAAATAATCATAATAATGGACCTAGGAATTACAACAGGACCGAGTACTGTGAGCAAAAAAACGAGCCGAGCGAGAGGTTGGAAGAGAGGCCGTGTGTGTGTGTCTAGTAGGGTGACAATAATATTTTCTGCTGTGGCAAACTGCAAAGCTGTGTGAGACAAAATATAATTGTGAAACACTGAATTACATACAGCTGAGGCTTTAAAAGTCGACGAGATTGTATAATGTAAAATCATGAAGGTTTGAAGTGGTTTCTCTGCCTTACTTAAACACTATTGACCCATTTTTGTCGCATTTCTTCATTGTTGGGAAATCTATAAAAACTGTATTAGGTATATTATCATTAAAGGCCTTACTCGACTTCACACGTTTTTTTCTCAGTACTTACTACGATTCTAGGCCAGTCGCTACTGACTAGTTTATAACAAAACGTAGTACAATGAAGAATGTTAATAGGTATACAAAATTGATTAAAACGATTCTCCCAGTAATGCTTGTATCTATACAAATACACTAGTTTTTGTTTCATTGAAAAAGATCGAGTATTAATGGATTTATAGACATTTCAAAGTCATGGCACAGTGCTGGCCGAGTTACCTAGTACAAATAATGCTTGCACTCCGTTTTTATATTGTTTCTCCGTACATTAAGTAATATTAAGTTTAATAATTTATTAGTATTTAGTAGTGTAATAATATAATATTGTAATTTATGTGCAGTAAGTACAATGGATGACGGATTTCAATTAGAAACGGTACCAGCCTGAACAACACCCTAATAAAATATTAAAAAATTATAAAATAGTTCTATTTTAACTTTCAAGTTGGCTGGTACCGACTTCAAAATTAATATGAAGATTGGGTAGAGAAATAAATTAGAATTTCAGCCAAATTAAAAAAAAATAGTTTTATTTCATGCTTTTTTTTGCATTTTTACTTTGGAAGTCGGTTTAATTTTTTGTTTAAAATAATATTTTTTCCCTTTCTATTGATATTTGTAAAATATTAAAACATTATAAGATAGTTTAAAATAAACGATCGAATGTATAATATTGAATACGCGCCATTAGCTTTCATTGAGTATTGTAAATAAGATGATGATGATGAAGATTACTGATTACATACTGGCATATGCTTGCAGGTTTTTAAACAATGCCAAAATTTCCAAACGCGTATCTTTAAAGACTGAGGAGTTCTGTTCAGTGCTTTTGGATCCAGGGTATACCTTGGAGCAAAATTAACTTTTTAGTAACATATGCTTGGACAACTTTAGAAAAGTTTCAATCACCTTTATATGTACACATATGGATCATTCCATATGTGTATTGTGTACATATAAATTTCGAGGAGTTCCCTCGATTCCTCATGGATTCCATCATCAGGCAACACCTATACTAGCAGAAGGTGTTGCATCAGGTCACCACTATGAGTATTATGTCAAAAGGACCAATTATTTGGGATTATACCCTGTGCATAAAAAAAAAACATTTGGAAATCGGTCCACAGACGGCGGAGTACCTAATCGTTAAACGTACAAAAAAATAAAACAATAATATAGTCTATATATATATACAGCCGAATCCTTTTTTTGGAAGACGGTTAAAAAGGGCAATCGGATAACTTACCTAGAACACGTGATTTTCTAGCATGTAGATAAGACATTTTTAACTTTAATAGTAAGTTAAAGGTACGGGCGACGCGGTATTACTGAGCGAGTATTGCAATGTTTTTTTACGTCGAAGATTACGTCACTGCACAATTGCAGTGACGTAATCTTCCCGAGCGCCGGCCTGGTGGAATCTCGAGTCGCGCACTTACTTTGGAATTAAATATCTCGGAAACTACACGGGCGTATCGAAATAATTTTTTCACTCATATTTTTTATTTTCAACTGAGTTTACGGAGAGCTAAAAAACAAAATTTGTGAACATTCTTTATTATAACTCTTAATAACGTCAGTTGCTTTAATATTAACACTTTTATACTAGAATAACTAGATTAACATTAACAATTAACTTACTAATGTTACTTAGAAACGAAATATTACAACCAGCATAACTTTCACTTCGACAAGTTAAATACACAACATTTTTTCACCATTTTGACAGTTACATCATCAAATAAATAATAAAAACATAGTTACGGAGATACATGAAGTAAGAAATAAAAACTATTTTCAATTTTAATATTATCCGGTGTTCAGCATAAAATATGTGTAATGGCGTATTTATTGTCTTGCGAATGATACCATCTAATAAAAAAAGAAGGAAAAGGATTTAATGTAAACTGCATTTTTATTTAGTATTAAATGACTATTCTAACTTTTTTAATTAGAATATGATATAGTTATAAACATTTGTTAAAATAATAATAAAGTACACTCGTTTTATCTAAGATTTTTCAAGTTACTTTTTATAAATACCAACATTTTTCTGGTTGGCAACATGCAAGAACGAGACACACGGCCTCCCTCATAGAGTATGCCTCCCTTCTGGCTATCTCGCTCGGCTTGGATTTGCCTCTATGATACGTGCATTGTGAAATACACTCTATTACCAAGGTAATATAGTTCCATGATCATAATAATGGTCTCAATTTAGGGGACAGATTTTTTTGCCGGTAGAGCGCGCCACATTAAAAGAATCACTCGTTTCAAATTACGCGGGAAGTTATGTTTCTATTGACAGCTCTGGAAAAAAATATTATGAGAAATGTGGATTTAAATCTAATTAAATAGAAGTTTTAGAAACTGTTCACGAAGTATAGATACCGTAGAACACGGTAAATGCCTAACGGTAATTTCAAAATAATTTTGCCGGTAGAGCGCGCCACATTAAAAGAAGCACACGAAGCGCAGCCAGTGTATATTATACTAGCTTTTGCCCGTGGCTCCGCCCGCGTAATATAGTTTTTTCGCAGTCGCGGATATGTGACTGTCGACTGATGCAAAAAATAAATAAGAACAATCCTTGATGCGGATTATATATCATGCTAAAATTTCAGCTCGATCGTTGCAGAACTTTTTGAGTTTTTGAAGCGTACACAAACCAACATAACATTTTTATATATATAGATTAGGTCCTTACATATGAAATTGGCGTTTAGTCGTACTGGCCACTTTGATCTTAATTAAATATTCTTTGGTTAGGAATTCGGAATTTCAATTTAAAAATACCGCTATTTACTCATGTATTTGTGATTCGAAAACCGTAATTCATTTGTTTTTTTCCTCTCTTGGTTTTTTCCTCTGTTTACAAAATGGAGAAGTTGAAATATCGTACTTATTATTTTCGAGTACCTACGAGTTCCACCGTGGCACCGCACCGCACCAGTGCTGCAGAAAAGGCTCGAAGGATTCGTCGAAGACGTCGTCTCACGCCGGCCGGGCCCTTGAAAGGGGCCTTGTGTGGGGAACCAGGGTATAGTTTTGGGGAAGACCCCCCGCGGCAGGACGCAAGGGAAACCCATGGCGAGCGAAAAATGAGAAAAACAAAATCGCCAGCAGCTTTAACCTGCGATCGGCTCCAAACGACGCATGGGGATCTCGACCCGGGGGCTGAGAAATGTGTGTCCACTCTTTTTAATATTATATATCTATGGTCCATTCCCTCACGCGTTAATAATGTGTATGGTGGCGGCGGCGGGCGCGGGGCGGTATGATTTAAATACTCCCTTGTCCCTACCTGTCCCGGGTCTAAAAAGGCCACTTACGCAATATCTTCGCAATATTGCTATTTGACACTAAAGCAATTCTGCTTGTAAATCTGTCAAATGAATGCATTTCAGCCAATTTCTGCATATGAATTGTATCCAAATCTTAATATGAATTGCAATTCAAGTGGCCATTTTACGATCGCTGTCAGTAATTCAAAACAAGAATTGAAAATGAATTGCCAAAACGGCGTTTTTAGACCAGCTGCTGGTCTAAAAACGCCGTTTGGTAGGGACAAGGGAGTGGAGTAGAGACTACCTTAAAAATGGGAGTTTTGCTGGGAACGTCAATCAGTGACGTTGTATGTATTTGTGTTTCTATCAAAATTTGTATTATTTCGGTTTTTAATGTATAAAATTGGTATAGAATACTAGAAATTTATATATTAAATGGCTATGAGAATACCATTATAGTTATTCGTTGACATGCACAAGTGTGGGCAAGTGATACAACTACAAAAAAAATTTTTTTTTTGGCTTTCCGCCATAACTCCCTAGGAAGTTTCAGTAAAGCGTCTACCACTTTATTGAATCGACTGACTTGACTGACTATTTATTTGGACTTTGACAAGACTTTGGATTTGACGATTTAGAAATATGGTAATGAAAATTTGAACAAATATTTTATATTTACCGCCTTTTAACTTGACACTGGCAAATGGTTAAAAGCCGACGCCATTTAAACAAAAAAAAATACGGCATGGTGACGGCCAGTGTCATTTCACATTTGTCAATTTCATGCTGTCAACTGTCAGTCTTATCCTCCAGTCGAAAGACGAAATCACAATTTTCATTTATTTTTACCTAAACAGGTCGCACTTAATAAGAGTGTATGAACTTTTTTACAATTTTTATTAATCACAACTATAACGTACAAATTAAAATATAATAATGCATTTTTAATGTCGTTACGTGAGTATTCGTACGGGTTTCACTATGGGCTACGACATCGGGTGGATCATCCCTCGCCTCCGAAACCCTGGGAGACTGTGGAACTGCGCCAGCTCCATCACGTTGGCCGTGGTGGGGCTATTCAGTAAGATCGTCATAGGTAAGTCCCCGCCACACGCGGAGTTAGCGCCCAAGTCATAAATATGAATATAGATGATCGAACTCAAGTGAGTCGTAACTCGATCGCTGGTCCTGCCTCAGCGAAACTTGAACTAGCTGCTTACGATGCATGTCATTTATATTCATAATACATTAGCTTGTATCAATAGGTAATTATAAATTTCCACTTGTTGCAATATTCAGTAGGTAGTATGCAGCCTGTTAATTTTGCTCCACATTAAAAACGATACTTTACTGTGCCAATTCATCACAATGGGTTTTAAATGTTATGTTTCATAGCAATTAGTGCATTTAATAAGAATTAATTTTGAATAATTTAGTAGTTCATACGGCTAATGCTGATTTTTTGTGTTATGAAGACAACAAAATTTCAATTTTCTTACAATTTAATGTGTTAGTTTCATTATGCTGTAGAAAATGCTTGGCAGTTTTGTAATAGAAACTTTCCTGGCAGACAAACTTTACGCACCAGCACCATACTCACTAGATTCTTACAGTAGCAGTAGCATTTTTAGTGATAACAAAACACAAAGGACTCCTTTCTGAGTCATATATTTTGGTACTGCTAATTCATATATTGTAAAGTGTACAGTCAAGATCCAGGGGCCTAGCAGGAACAAAAAACAGCAATGTAATAGTAATAAAATAAAATATGTTTATTGCAGACCAATAGTCCATAGAGTTAGTACTTACATTTAAACCTATGTTAGTAACACTACAGTGGCAAAGGCTGCTTCTCCTTCATAGAGAAGCCAGAGCTTGTATAATAGGTAGGGATTTCTATGAAGGTTTGCAAAAGGTAAGTGATAAGGGAAGCTGATAGGAATGGAGTTATGGGAACCCCTCGCCACTGTAACACTATATTCTAGCTTTATATTATTTGGGGTAAAATTTGTTAAGATGCTGTCATGAGTTTTATACAATTCTCAATTGATAATGTTACGATTACATTGCTGTCAATTGTTCTGGTTGGGCCTTGTTCTAGTAACATTAACACCTGATATGATCTTGGACAACTCCCCAATCAGACTACAGTTCATAATTAATATATGCAGGATTAAAAGATGTTATTATGTGATTATACAAATTATGTTACAGTTGGATATACATTACACTGTACATTTTCAACAACTCTCTATGAAATTGATTAAACAATAAATGCATGCACACAATCTGAAGGCCCATTCTCTTAACTATTTTCGATATAATCTCAGTTCAGTCACCATGCTCACTCATTTGCATATTATGTGTTAAATTGTGTGCATGCAAGCAGGAGAGCCTAAATCCAAACCAGACTTAAACGAGAATTGCCCCCAGAATTCATCCTTCTACTGAAAATATAGGTAAATTCTTCTATTATACAACTCATGAGCGAGTTAAAACAATTTGAAAAAGAATTGAGGACAGTGTTTATAAATATCTTCAATGTCATTTGTATTAGAGTTGTTTTTTTTTGTGTTCCTTAAAAATATTTAACTTTAACAATCATTAAAAATCAGAAAAATAATTAAATTTTTATTAAAGAAATAGTAATTATGTATAATAAAATAATATAATACAATATATAAATAAAATACAGTTTTTATTTATGCAAATGTGATTTAAAACAAAATTACTTATCTAAGTACTTTTGGAGATCTAGGTATAATATTCTTTAAATAATCATTATTCATTATCAGTAAAACATTTTACACTTTTGTGTATGTAATAATAATAGTACATAATGTAGCATCTGTGTTAAATTACACAAAAGCTCCAGTACGTAACGTAGGCCACTGCTATTTGCCACACGAGCTGCCGTCAGCTCAGTCATCCACATAGCGAGCACATCCTCATGTAGGCTGTCGTTGCTTGGCTTGTTTCATGTTATATACTGACTATTTCAATGGTAAGGAGTTGTGTTCGTAGGCCACGTGGTGGACGCGGGCGGGGAGCGGGGCGGGGCGCGGGGCGGCGGCGGCGCGGGCGCAACACGCGGTGAGACACTAACTGGGGCTCCCTCTACATAGAGAGGCAGCAGCTGAACAAGATTTAACACGTTCGCTGCGATATAAGGTTTATACCCCGATGCATGTGCTCTCCCTCCGTGCGGGGTCGCAATACGCTGCACTCACTCTGGTGCGGAGGCTGTAATTTGAGTATTTCTATTTGTATGACAAAGACAAATATAGGTTTCATTTTACGTCATCATGGGAGACTGATTCAGACAGAAAAAATTGTATGAGGTCTTTCGGCCCGATATCGCACTGATTGATTATAATTTCGATTCCTTGCGGGAATCGGGTCTAAATGCCTATCATAGGAGACAAGGTCATTCTACCCCTTTTCGCACTGATTTAGATTATTGTTTTATTTACTTTCGACTAGTGCTGTGATGTCAATTAGCGGCGACAAACGTGCGTTACGATAGTGCATTTACGTGTGTTAGTGCTCATAATTACATATCATAGATAGTACTTATCCACATTTACAGTCAAAATAATAATAATTTTGCCTAAAACAAATAGGTGATGTCGAAAAATGTTGGCATACAATTAATTAATATTATGATTTAAAGCAATTTTCCGCCAAATCATACCCACAACCTGCAAGCAAATGTGTGAGTGCATGCATAAGCGTGCGTAAAGCACCTCTCTCCTCCCACTCACTCACACATTTGTTTGCAGGTTGTGGGTATTATTTGGCGGAAAATTGCTTTACACCCATAATATTAATTGTATGAATTTTTATTATATTTTATTTTATTATATATCGTATTGTATGGATTTCCGCAAAGTAACGCCTGATTCTATTAACTATTTGAAAAATGTTGGAGTTATCGTTACTAAAATACGATTCAACTGGAAATTCTAGCTAAAAAACTTTTATGATACTCAACAACCTGAACCAAGTAATGGCGTAGAATGTAAGAAAAGTTATTGTCTTAAATGTTTTATGATGCCCATATCAATATAAAATAAATATAAAGAAAAGTAAATTTATACAGTGTATCGATAATTTGTTTCCCATCACTACAAAGGCTCTGATTTAACCAATGCTTCAGTGCGGTACCAGGTCAATAGACCTCTAATTTATTTTTACATATATCTTCGCAGTATATTATCGGAATCCGGGGCGGGGCCAGTACTATGATACTGAACTCTTCTACTATGCATAGTTATAGGCAAGTATACCAATTTCGGCGTTTTCACGAAGATAATAGGTTATTATTTCATCAATACCTTACTGGGTTTATTAGCCTTATAACGCATAACTAGAGAGTTTACGTATCGGGCATATTGACCTTATAACGCACCATATGAAAAAACTACAGCTTTGGTTTCGCAGCGAAGGTGTTAACTTCATCTTCGTTACATAAATTATTATTACTTGGACGAGCCTACATTCGACACTGAACAGAGGAGAAACTGTTTGTCAACTTTCTGTTGTTTCTGTATATTAAGTTTTCTATTAGCGAATAGTGGCAGCCATCTCTGTGTAGATTGAGCCAAGAGTTCGGCACCGCTCCTTCGGGGGACGGGGAGGACTTCTCATTTAGCATTTGTAGTGTTTTCTTTCAATACTTACGTAATAGGCAATCGGACTAATTTTTTTTTATTGCATAAATGAATAGTACTCTTAAATATGAGTAACTTCTCAGAAGAAACCGTATATCAAAAGTCAATATTTTCAAAGGTACAGCGATTTGTATAAAAAATTTCGCGAGCCTCCTAAAAACGCTCCATACTAAAGTCGACCTACAAAAATGACGTCACTTGTAGGTTATAGTATATGAAGTAGTATAGGAAGTATATGGCCGCAGGAATATATTTGTAAATATCTCCGATATTTGTGCGTTTAAGTTCATACTTACCATAATGAATGTTTTTGTATATGATGTGAGTAAACTAATGATGTAGGTTTTGTTTACCAATTTCGCAAAAAAAATAAAAAAATTTTTGGTATAAAGACTAAATTTTGTATACAAATCGCTGTACCTTTGAAAATATTGACTTTTCATATACGGTTTCTTCTGAGAAGTTACTCATATTTAAGTGTACTATTCATTTATACAATAAAAAAATCAGTCCGCTTGCCTATTGTGTCTCGTTTAAGTATAAAACTTTGTATAATATTTTGAAACTATTTTTAATTAATCATTATGATATGAACATTTCAGTTACTTTACAATTATAGACGAAGGCCTTTTGTCTCAGAAATCTAATATTGATAAACTCTGCGGTAACTCCGCTCTTTTACAGCTATGCTCGTAACATAATGGAAATTGGAAAGGAAATAGGTCATATTGTTTGGAATAGCTGCCGTGCTAGGAATTCTTTGTTATATGTATTACAAACTAATGAACCTCGAAATATCACGCGAACTTGGTTCACGTGTTACGTAAAAACGAGACGAATATGTACCTACTTATTTGGTTATATAGGATTTGTTTTTAGCGTTTTCCAGTTTCTAACACCCATGAGAGTCCAGGTGCTACCTGTAAACCACGACAAGAACGTATCGTGAATCGTGATTTGATACTCAATGGCTCTCTTGCGGTTATTGCGGCGAATGGAGAATGTTCACTAATTTTAAATGTTAGCTTCTGTATTCTCCGTGGCTAATTAAAAATACTCGAGAAATGATTATTTCGATACTTCAATTAGCTTCCAAGATATTTAACTTAGAAGTGGCCCAGTAACTTGCGACTAAGCGGTTCGTGGTAACTCCTAGCTCTATGTAAGTCAGTCTTTCCCAAAGTGGGCGATAGCGCCCCCCCATGTGCGCTGGAGGCCTAGAGGGGTAAGGGACCCAGAAAATATTTGGGGCGCTCAAGTGAGACATATTGATAAATGAAACCGTCACTTTGTCTACACAATCTGTCAGTACGTTTTGTGTAAACAAAACGGATTTCTAGGGCGGTCATGCTACGCGTGCAGAAGTGCTATTAGATTGGCTCAAATTGAGTGGTAGGGGCGTAATTGGACTAGAATATAAGAATCAGGCCAATTAGATGCAACATAATATGGGATATGCTCGTTACAATGGCATCACAGACTCCAACAATCGGCAGTACTAGATACAAATACACACTAACAATAGAAGTAACACTAATGGGTTTTTAAGCGAAACACATTGAAATAAATGACCATAATTGCCATAATACATAATATAGGTACAATTAAACATATTTTAATACAGCCCTGTCGACCAACCGTGAACTCTAAATTGCAGATTGCTCCAAATTAAACCGCAAGATCTGTAAATGCCTGTAAATAATGGATTTAGAATACGTTTTCAGCTCAGAACCACAAAATTTTAACGATTCCATATGTTCCACTATAAAAAACCAAAATATAACTATATTTTATGCTAATAATACAACATTTCTTGGCGCATGTTTATTTTACGATGTGCAAAAAATTAAGTACTAAAATAAATATAAAATGTAGAAATATTATTTCTTAATTCTTATACACTAGTTTTTTTTTTCAAGATTGCGAATAATATATTTCTCATTAAGATAACAATTTATTAATATGTTTTAATTATTATAATTAATGTCCTTACAGCGTCTTACGTAGCATTGCAATTATTTTTAATAAGAAAGTTGTTCTGCTCGACCGTCGTCCTCGAAGCGACGCAGCTGAGCTACGGGTTCGAATCCCGCAGTCACATTTGTGATAGCTACGGAAGTGTCTGAGGTATAACTTCCGTCTCTATCGTATCTATAGGTCGAGAATGTGAGAGGAGACTACTGCATATTGGATGGTTACGTGTTGCAGAGTTGCTGAACAAGACCACGGTGTACAACCGCGAGGCACTGGTGCGCGCGGTGCGGCGGCCGCGCGGCGTGCCGCTCCTCACCGTCTCCAACCACCACTCCTGCTTCGACGACCCCGGCCTGTGGGGTCAGTAGCTCAGTAGTTCAGTACCGCCACCTACCACCAGCACACGCCACACGCACGCACCACACGCACGCACGTTGTGTGCGTGTGAACGTACACCAGTTGGTGTTCTTTTTTTGTTTGAACATACAGTATTAGCACTCTTTATATTGTTTGTGCGTTTCTCAGCCAGAACACTCGGCACACCACAGATAGACAGTAGTAATAATATGATGTAATTGCTTATCCCTTATGGACTATGGCGCCCATATTGAAGTGCCATTATTTAAACGAAACATTCGTGTCACGTACCTACATATCATTCAAAGCGAAATGTCATTAGCACTTTCTAATCTGGACCTACGGAACTGTGTCGGTGTATTCCCTGTTCAACTCCTAGACTTTCTAGTTTCTACCCTATGGGCGGATATGGAATCTAGGGGTTGAACACGGAATAATAGGTGAGACGTGACTCGTGAGACGACTATCAACTATTCGTGTTAAATATTCTTGTTAACTACTTGGGGGCCATCCATAAATAACGTCACACGAATTTCATGATTTTTGACCCCCTCCCCCGTCCTTGTCGCAGCTGGTCACATTTGTGAGCCCCCCCCCCCCTCCCTAGTGTGACGTCAGATATTTTACAATTTACATCTAGAAATAATTATTGAATTAAAACAGCAGTTCTACAATTTGTTTTATTTCATGTTTAAATATTTTTTTTACTTAACACTTATATTAAAATAGATTTTGAAATGTGACGTCACAAAATTTAGGACCCCTCCTACCCCCTTGTCACACAATGTCACACTTCGTCGACCCCCTCCCTCCCCCTTAACGTGTGACGTAATTTATGGATGGCCCCTTGATAAACGTAAATAATATAATATTTTACTAATAAGACACATCAAAAAAAAAATTAAAAAAAAAAAAAAAATTTTTTTGCTATGTTACTTGTTAGTAAAAACCTATATCATTAGTTTACTTACATTATAAACAATAACACTAATTACAGTAAGTATGAACTTAAACGCACAAATTCTTAACTGTGGTGATATTTACAAATATGTTCGTGCGGTCCTTTAATTATTTCATACACTTTTACATAATGATGACGTCAGTCGGTAAAGTTAGGTACGACTTTTTAAACGACTCCCAAAAAGGAGGAGATTTCTCAATTCGACAGTATATATTATATTATGCTTTTTTTGATGATTATTTTTTCTTATGTAAAGGGTATAATTCCAAGTTGATCCCGTTTTGAAAAAAGTGGTGACCTGATGATGGGATCCATAAGGAATCGAGGGCACTCCTCAAAATTTATATAGACACATATGGTTATTTCGACTTTTTCTGAAGAAGTCCAAGCATATGCTACCAAAAAATAAGATTTTGTACCAAGGTATACCCTGGATCCAAAAGCACTGAACAGAACTCCTCAGTTTTTAAAGATACGCGTTTGAAATTTTCGGCATTGTTTAAAGAACTGCAAGCTTATGCCACTTTGCAACTTACAGTATTCATCATCATCATCATCTTATGTAAGCTAATGGATAGCAATACCTAATGAGAAGCTTGGCGCGTATTCAATTATACATTCGATCATTAATTTTAGACGTTTTTAAGATGTATTAATAATAATTTAATAAATATCATAAAAAATGGTGAAATTATTATTTTTAAACAAAAAATTAAACCGACTTCCAAAGTAAAAATACACAAAAAAGTAATGAAATAAAACTTTCTTTCTAAATAATTCCTTTTTTCGTAAGTTCTATAAAATATTGTAGGGTATAATTTGGGCTGGTAGCGACTTCAAAATTAAGAAGATTCAGTAGAGAAATAGTAAAAATTTAAGCCGAATTTAAAAGGGGAATTATTTAGAGAATAAGTTTTATTTCATACTTTTTTGTGTATTTTTACTTTGGAAGTCGGTTTAATTTTTTGTTTAAAAAAATAATGTATGGAGCGTTTTCACGAGACTTGCGAAATTTCGTAAACAAATCGGTGTACCTTTAAAAATGTTCATTTTTTTATAGACTGTTTCCTCTGAGAACTTACGCATATTTAGGAGTACTATTTATTTACGAAATAAAATCACGCCTGGCCTATTTCTTGTGTCAATATGTTAAAAGCATTAAAAATAAGAGTTAGTAGCTTAGCTATCAGAAAGCTCAAAAGTAGAGTCGATGATTTCTGTCATCGACTAAAATAGACTGATGTCTATTTAGGTGTAGGCAGGTATCAAATTCCCGCATCGCACGGTCCACTTCCAACTACCGGCTTGAATAGCAGTAGGGTAGGTCCGAACTAGTTAAGTACCTAACGCAACTGAGCCGGGTCCCAGTATTCCACCAACTGGTTTACAGCAAGTTGACGAAACTATAATACTACACTGACATACTCGCGTACGAACCTAAACCAGTATCGCCATCCTCAGTTCCGCTGTGCTATTTAACGGTCACGTGATGAACTGAACTTTAAATTAATTTAAAATTCAAAATCTATCAACGTGTAACGTAGATAGTTAAAACAAAATTAATTATTTTATGTTACCCCGACATTGCCTAACAGGAAGCGCGCTAATGATGATGAGTTACAGCTCTAAAGAGAAGTAGTAATTTACCCTAGGGCCATCAGGAGGTTGCCCTAGGGTAGGGTTGCCATCCGTCCGGGTTTCCCCGGATTTGTCCTAGTTTAAAGGGCGTCCGGGGAGCGTCCGGGCCGGATTTTATTTGCTATCCGGGTTTTTGTAGGCAGAATTAGGAAGGCCTAAGTTTTTTTTGATTTGCAGCAATAATAAATCTTCCTTTCTTTTTGACATTGCCGTAGTCGGGTAAAAACTGTTCTATGTCCGGGTTTCGTACTCCAAAATCCAGGGTTTTCATGCGTCTTGTCCGGGGAGTCATATGTAAGAGATGGCAACTCTACCCTAGGGTAAATTACGGCCGTGCCGCCACGCCGCGCCGCTGCGGGGGCCGTAGTTTGACGAAGGATCAACGCATTTGAAACTCTTTTGGCGTTAAGTGTCTCTGAGTGGCGGTTGTCCCTTACAAGCGATCTTTCTTACTCGGCGATTCATTTAAGAAATATATAGACGTAATGTCTGATAGATGTAAAAATTATGATGTGATCGACATTCGACAGGCCTCGTGCGGCGTGTCGGACGGATGATGCACCCACGGGTGGGTCAAAGGTCCGCTCCAGATAGTAACGATACTCGATAGTGGCCTTCATATTGAACTCGCAACTTGGATGATACGGCATAAATCATAACGTGGTTGTTCTCCAGTCGGACCCTTAATAGGCCATACTATAATATTAAGACACGTTAACCATGTAATCTCCAGTTACCTAGTTCATAGATGGAATTAGAAAGTACCAGAAGTTACACCCAAAGCCGCTATGGCCTATGATGACCCCTATTCCTATTATCATTTCCACATGTTGTTGAACAGAGCGGCAATTCTGCTAAATAAAACCGGCATTAATACAATTATAATCAAGTCCCGATACGCTTATACTCCCAAACGGTGTTTTTATGAACGTTAAACCAACGTGAAACGCGCTCTGATTGGTCGAAACGTCATAAAATCCGTTCACGGTAACATGTCGCTATACTTTCAATCCAAACAAAGTAAAATTGACTCTTTAAATTGTCTACTTTAAATACGAGAATTGAGGTTCAGTAAACGTTCAAGATCCTGAATCTCAGTCACTGCCTCGATTGGTCTGACACTCTGAAGTCTGAAGACGTGATACTGTGGCGTGATTCACGACACTCGTGATGTAACGTCGTGTCGTGTCGTGTTTATCAATTTATGACCAAATTGTCTACATGTAGAGGCTAGAGCGTCTTATTATTAATATGGTCCATTAAACCACTTTACCTATCTAGATGCTAACGCACGCTCCGATTGTGTTGAGGTTATAATCCGTTCAAGTCCAAGTTAAACTTCACGTAAACAAAGAGATAATAGCTCAATCTACCAACTTAAATGTCATTTATTTGCCGTGCAATATAGAAATACAATGGGATCTTATTTTTTTTTAATGAAGTGAACCAGGAACCGAGCAGACGGATAGCCGGATTGTAAGCGATTACCGCCGCGCCGCCCACGGACACTCGCAACACAGGAGGTATACTTGTAACTCCTCTGGTGTTGCGACTTGCGTTCCTGGTCCTTAAAATCCCCAATCCACCGTTGGGCCTCCGGTAGGCGGTAACCTCACTCACTCGGCGAAACACAACGCAAGCGTTATTTCACGCCGGTTTACTGTATCGGTCGTGGATTTATCCGGTCGAGCCGTGGTCGATATGGTCGAATTTAATATTTTTCTTTACTTTTAAATGAAATATGATCTGAACTGGGTGTACCTTCAATTCGTGGGTATACCGAAACCCAATTCCTTGTCTTCTTAATTAGCCGATAATATCGCATTATTTTTCCAAATTAAGATCATCAGTAGGCCTTTGTATTGATTGCGTTCGAATCATCACAATCTTTAATAGTCAATACCATTGGAAATTACAAAATTCCTCAAGTTTGGTCCATGCTAGATCATATGAGGATTCCTCCGATGAAATATTTTGGGCAGTAGGAGGGTCGTGCGTTAAACAGCTCGGTCGCTATAGGTACTAATAAGGCTATTGACCTGCTACATAATAATATAAGTGATATAAGTTCCCACGAACAAAGAAAATCGATGACTTTTCCGCGCAATCAGCACAATCGTTTGCGGCGCGGCTGTGTTTTCTATACTAATATTATAAAGAGGAAAACTTTGTTTGTATGTTTGTTTGTTTGTAATGAATAGGCTCAAAAAGTACTGGACCGATTTCAAAAATTCTTTCACCATTCGAAAGCTACATTATCCACGAGTAACATAGGCTATATTTTATTTTGGAAAAAAATAGGGTTCCGTAAAATATTTGGGTTTTTCGGACATAAGGTGTAAAAAATCAACCAGAAAAGTTACTTATTTTGCGTACGCTGCCTAAACTATAAAAGATCAAAATAAATTATTTCATCACTAAGTACAGTTTATGTAGATAATATTTGGTCTTTGAATGATTGAAATTGGACGTGTGGTTTTGAAGTTATGGCGAAATTAAAATATTACGATTTCTGCTGCACGGCCCGTTGCGAAGTGGGCGTCACCAAGGCGGGGGTGCGCGTGCGGGGGGAGTTTAGATCTATGGTATTTCATACGATAAAAGTATACCCACCTACTTATTTCATTGAGTTTTAGTAGGTACCTATATTAATTTGTTTCTGTTTGTTTTGACTAGATTTCGCCCATTTTGTTAAAGGTTTAAAGACATTCTGTAGTATTAGTATCAGTATTGTACCCGTGCGAAGCTGGGGCGGGTCGCTAGTATACTATATAGGTGTTATCACGCTGAAAGTCATCGTCAGTAGATGTACGGTCGAAGACAATTTCGGTATATCACTTTTAGACCTTATATCTTGGCAATAAGGTTCAAAAGTGGTCTGTGGTACCTACACAGGGTCTGTCCGCGAGGGATTGTGTGATTTGATGCGCACGCGGAAGCGCCTTCAGATTCAAATAAATAAAAAACCATTGAACGATACATTATATTATAAATTATAATGTCTATCTGTTACCTCTTCACGCTTTAACCGCTGAACCGATTTTTATGAAATTCGGTATAGACACACGGTCCCGGGAAAGGATATAGGATATTTTTTATTCCGAAAAAGTACAGTGTTCCCGCGGGATAATAATTTACGCCGGCGGAGCCGCGGAAAAAAGCTAGTTACTTATAAATATATTAATCAGGTTATCGGAGGGCCAAAACGACTAACGAGTAGCCTTTAAAAGTTACTTGTTCGGAAGCCCAAGAACACGAACAAGCGATAGCGATTACGTATACTTTTTCACAAATTGTTTGTGCTCGGGTTACCTACTTATAAAGCTGAAGAGTTTGTTTGTTTGTTTGTTTGTTTGTTTGTTTGTTTGTTTGAACGCGCTAATCTCAGGAACTACTGGTTCGAATTGAAAAATTCTTTTTGTGTTGGATAGTCCATTTATCGAGGAAGGCTTTAGGCTATATAACATCATGCTAAGCTCAATACGAGCGGAGCTCTAATCAATAATGTTTCAAAATCGGGGTGTTTTTTCCCTTTTGAGAGCTTTCGCTGCGTACGCTGCGGAAACGGTTAAAGTTTCGCTAAAATTATGTATGACAGAATTGTTCCCCTTTAAAAGTTCTAAAAAAAAGTCCGCGACAGTATATGTCTATCTTTTAAGGTTGACTCACAATAACCTTTTTATGCTAACCAAATTTGTTCTAAAATTAAGAATTATTTGTGAGGTTGTTTTCATAAAGATGATATTAATCCTTATCCAAAAAAAGTTTAGCGATATCCCAAAGTAAATATTCCACGCGGACGAAGTCGCGTGCAAAAGCTAGTGGTTAATAAGTCTCTATTGGTGATAGTAATCGCCATCGTTTGCTGGTAATATTAAAAACCGGCCAAGTGCGTGTCAGGCCACGCATAGAATAGGGTTCCGTAGTGAACTTATTATTTTGTTATTTTTGTATGAAGTTTTTACAAGTTAGTTCTGTAACTCCTGAAGTAAAAAAAGTTATCAATGCCGTTATAGTTTTTCTAAAGTTCATCATATGGACTGGATGGATGGATGAATTTATCAGATTTTCAGAGCCAGACGTTTCGCTTTTAAGTTGAATATCTCGCAAACAAATACCAAAATCAAAAAACCTAACCAAGAGCATGTCAGGACATGTCTAAGGAGGGTTCCGTAACTATAAACGCGTAATATGCTTTTTTTTTAATTACTCCAAAAGTTACTGTCTGATTTGGTTCACAATAGTTTTCCTAAAGAGTTTTTAGCATGATCTATCAGCATGGAAATTTGCAAGTTTCTATCTCCTATAGTTTAAAAATGCTAGGGGGGGGACCAACTTACAAACTACTTTGGAGGCCGATTACTCGAAAATGGTCAACTTTATAAAAAAGTAACGTATGAAACCTTGCCTTTATTTTAAAATACCTATTCTACGATACCCCACACGATGGGGTAGAGTGAAAAAATATTTTTCATCCCCACTTCACATGTATGGAGAGCCACCCTTAAAATATAAAATTATAATTTTTTATGATCCCGAAACCGTGATCTATACACAATCTATAACTGCACCAAATTTCATCAATTTATATTCATAATTACAGGAGCTAGAGGCGCGGACAGACAGACAGACAGACAGACAGACAGACGGACAGAGCGAAACTATAAGGGTTCCTTAAGTATTACGGAACCCTAAAAAATGGTCTTAACAAACTCTCAATGTTTTAAAATACCTGTCTTATGAAATTCCACACTATGGGGTATCGCGCGAGAAAAAAAAATCATCCGCACTTTACGTGGGGATGGTTGTACTAAATTAGTCGTGATTTTATTTTAGCACTTTGTCGACGTATGGTAATTACGTAGTTAATAAAATCCATGCAGTTTCATCCTCCTATCACTAATCGTTTAGACGTTGCGATAAGCCGAAGACGGACGGACGGACGGAAGGGGTTCCGTCATCCGTGCGGAAACCTTAGAGTTTCGTTATGTCTGTCCGGACGAAACTATAAGGGTTCCAAGACGTGAACCACGGAACCCCTTAAAAAACTACTTTTTCCGTTTCCTTTTCCGTTCCTCAAGTATTACGGAACTCTAAAAAGTATCGACCACAAACCAAAATACTATTAGATTGTACAAGTTTCATTCATATTTCATTTCCTGTAATTATTTTAATTCAGATCCATGGCGAGTGGAGATAATCAATAAATTGTTAATAATTATGTATTATTTTGTATGCATATTCGTTGAAATGAGTTAAAATATATGAGAATTTACCTAATATTATATGGGATTTGACATAAGTCATCTATACATTTTGTTTTCGAACTTCGCCGTCGTAATTATCGAATGCATCTTGACTAGAGGCCCTGTGTTGTAATCTGGGTAAACGCTTGTCTAATTTTATCTTTGGTCGCCGTAGCAAATTGTTCCGTAGAAAATGTTCATTTATCCTTTTGCGGTCTGATCAGTCCACTCCTTACGTCCGCCCTTACACCTACAGTCTGTTCACTGTTGACTGTTATACAACAGACGTAGTAGAATATAACGTTAGAACACTATTTACATACTCACGATTATCTATTCATGAATAAAACATTATACTAATGCGCACATACACAAAAAATTACAAATCCATAAAACAATAATTTTACCACTTAACAAATAACACAGACGTAAATTATGTATGAACAATCAGTTCACCTAAAGGTAATAATAATTATCCTATTCCTACAAAGATGTCGATGACGTACAAAACGCGGTGGCTGCAATATCGGTTAACGGTTTGTACTTTGTAGCTTCGCGAAAACTCTTACATGACTCGTGAAAAATGACTCAAATAACTTAACATTAATAAACATAATTTATGGAGATAAGTGCTGGTACTAATGTTAATGGTATTAAAATATGAATACTTAAAATAATTTACATACAATTGTCCCAAATTTTTTACACTGCTACGTCAATAAGTAGATCGCACTAGCTAACCGGAGATACTTGAATCTAAACGTAGACAAGGAGAACAATAGAACACATAATGCAACACATTTTAATATCACTTAATTGTGGTGCATTATAGAAATATAATGCCCATTAATTTGATCGAATTTATTATCGAAGTGTCAGCAAAATTTCAAGTTCACGACACGCGCCTCGAAACGATATTAGATATGAAGCCACGATTTTGGATATAGGTACTTAACGCCATCTATCGGAAGCTACATAATATATTTCTAATAAATAACGACTTTAGAGTAGGGCGCTCGTGTACCCATTTAACTATATATATATCATGTCACCGTAAAATTGTAAAACCCTTTAGATTGTAATATAACTAGTGAAATTGTAAAATGTTGATAGACTTCGGACGCGAATATTCTGCCTATAATTTAACATATTATTTATATATACAGGGTGTAAGGGACAGATTTCCGAAAACTGAAAGGGTGAATTAAGTTCATCATACTAAGATAATCTGCATAAACAAAAAGTTCAGGAACGTTAAGGTAACCCGAGAAACCGTGTCTCTTTTATTTTGAACTACGCAATGTAACGCGAAGTAGCGCGCGCAACGAAACACGTACGTCTACATCGGCACCAAATTGACTATGTTCGTGCGGGGTCGCGCCGTTAAAATTCGTTCTCCGGTACGTGCTCGAATCGGCTGGCCAGCGCCTTCCTGACGGGGGACTATGGGCGCGTTTTCTCTGATGATGGAGTCTGATGGATGCCGACGATTGGGATATGTGGCGTTATAAATTCGGAGGGCATAACTAGCATTTCCTCGAGCTTCGCCTAGGCACATAAGCATGTCTAATAATAAGCATGTCTAGGCGCATAAGTTCAGTAGCACTGAAACGTAACACGTTAGCTATCATTTAAATACGAACGCGATACACGCGGGACAAACACAACGCGGCAGCGCGAGCGCACACTTCAGCCGATCAAAAGCGACCAGGGGTGGTCGACTTTGTATGAATGACCTTGGACCAAAAAGGGGGCAGTTCGGTGCGACAAGAATGGTTATATTTCAATATATCGCTCTCTGTCTTACATGGTTAATATTACATAAAAGTTACTTAAAAACCACAACAGATGGCGCACAACAGACACTATGCCGCTTCTAGATCGCGCTATCGAAAACACTAGACGTATGTATTTAAGGGCTCACGAACGTTTTGTGACGTATAGTTATGATTTGTGCGTGGAGGTGGTCGCTCGGTTTTTTTGGAATGCAAAATTTAGCTCTAAAGAGAAATTTAACGTTAACTTAAACTTTAATTATGTATCTTCAATTAGGGATGCTCGATGATCATCGATTTTCGATGATCATCGATGTTAGACGATAAAACATCGATGTTTTAAAATCGATGTTGCATTATTTAAAACATCGTAACATCGATGTCACGGACACAAACATCGAAATCGAGAAACCAAAAGTTGAAAAAACTTGCGGTAAAATATTTAACCACTTTTATTAGTCAATTATTGACTATAAAAGTGACAAAAAAAAAGACATTATTATTTTTATAGTCAATTATTGACAAAATATATTGGAACTTATAATGTATTTCTGCTTATACCTCCAATATAAAATTTCTTTGTTTCATTAAAAAAACGTGTGATTTTATGTTTTTTTTTATAATTTACTAGCTGATGCCCGCGGCTCAGCCCTCGTTAGTACAGGGAACAGTAACCCACGGGAACCTTATATGTCCTGCGATAAAATGTAGCCTATGTCCTTCCCCATGGTCTACTTTATATCTGTGCCAAATTTCATGATTCGGTTTAGTGATTTTTACGTGAAACCGTGAATAAAGTATCCCACGGGAACTGTACATTTCCCCGCGATAAAATGTAGCCTTGTCCTTTCAGGCTCTAGACTATATGTGTACCAAATTTCATTTATATCGGTTCAGTAGTTTTGGTGTGAAAGACGGACAAACACACATACTTTCCCATTTATAATATTAGTATGGATGTATCGATGACGGACGGCCGTGAAGACGTTCGCAAAAAAACATCGATGTTTAGAGCTCGATAAACATCGAACATCGATGTTAAGCTATCGATGTCATTATCGATGCCAACATCGATGTTTTTGCAACATCGAGCATCCCTATCTTCAATTTCCCGCCATATTCATATCGACGGGTGCAAAGTAAAAAGAGTCATCTACAAAACAGCTACTTTTCAGGAGAGCGCCTAATAGGAAAAAATGCTCCCATTTTGACAATTTTTAACCTAATTTATTGAAATTTTCATCATCGCTTAATTATTTATTAATATATCCGCATGTATATTTCATTTCTTCTAATTATGTTTAATTTACAAGACATTGTAGTTGTCTGCATCTACATTGCTCTTAAAAATATAACAACAGAGTTAACTACCACTTGGTCGTTTCTACGTGGGAATTTAAAAAAATTGATTTATAAAAAATACGATTAGATATCAGTAAATACGTAAAGTGTAACACTTTATATTGTTAAATAAAGTTAATGTCCGTTTTACATCTTAAATACACCAAGTTCGAAAATAACTGCACAGATATCTTTTTCTACGTCGTCGTCGTCGTCGCTTTCATCTTCATTAAAAAGTCGTTTCAGACTTTCTGAACATGAAACAATAGTAAAAATAACAGTAAGAAATTATAATTTAATTAGAAGTCAATTTATATAGCTAACAATAAGAATTTACATAGATAGGTACTCATAAATATAACAAAGATTACTAATATTTTATAAAAGTAAATTGAGACATCTAAACCACAATCGCAAAGTAGAAAAAGCTATATGGCAGATAGTCGCTTATGCGTCGTGTCGTAACAAGAAATATCATGGTTGACTTATTTTCATAATTACAACTACTAAATATTATTATCTTCAAACTTACAATAACATTAAACTTATATTATAAAAACTACGTACCAGAACTAGTTTCACAGTTGTTATCGATAAGTTGTAATAGATCTTCTCGGTTCATTACAGCGCATTGTCGTCTCGTTTTGCCCAAATTCACCAATAATTTACGTCTTTCCATGTCTATTGTGTTGAACTCAAACTGTTTACTAATATGATAACACTTTTAAACGTTCTTCATCACTTGACAAACCAAAATAAACAAATATTCGTGCCGGCCGGCGAAGCACATGTCATCTGCCTGATGACGAAATATGACCGACCGCCGGGTCCTCGCGCGTCCCGCGTATAGGCGACCAGTGGTAGTTATTCGCTTCTACATCGTGCAATTTCACAAAACAGGTGTAGAAGTCTTCTTTTACGTGACAAAATTACCAAAAATAAGGTGATATTTGAATTTCTGTTTTTGCTATGTTGTAGAGCATAATATTTTAAGCTAGTTTCTACAAAAAAACAAAAAACTCAAAATTGCAGATGACTTTTTTTACTTTGCACCCGTCGATATAATCAAATATTTAGTCCTCCTTTGTTGGAAGGCGGTTAAAAGTTTGAGGGGGCAGCTCACTAGAGGCGCTATTTGGTCCCAATTTTTTTGTATGAAGTCGACCTTCTTCTCCGCGAGTAATAGTGTTCTGTGAAAGCGACTGAAGGGCGCGCAGCTCGCGCGACGCGGGTGTGTGTGGCGGAGGGGGGTGCGCGGGCGACTCCCCGAACGATAGTTGAAACAGCTGATTCGGTACGTTCGCGTTGTGTGCAGTGTTTGCGGTTATGCATACATTGCCGTTTTTTTTTATTTTAGCTGTTTTATTTGAAAAAAAACTGGTACAGTGTATGGAAAACTTAATTTTACGTCGAAATAAAGAACTTGTACTTACTAAAAATACCATTAAAAAAATTAAAATTTTCCTGAAAGAAATTCCAGTTGATTATGATTCAGAATGATGAGCTGATTGAACCCTATCAGTTTTCGGAAGTCTGTCCCTTACACCCTGTATAATAGTTATGATTCTAAGAATCTTTCGACATATTTTTACAATCTCGTTAGTTATTTTACAATTTTACGGTGACATGTACAATTTTACGGTGTATATATTGACGTGATGTGGGTAGGTACTTCAGGCATGAGAGATGAGAGTATTTTTGGATTTTAAAGTTTCATGTTTTGTTTATATTCAATTGGAATCAGAATATTATTCGTATTCGTGTCAGATAAGGACATTGGACAGATTAAGATGTTTGTGTACAAAATGTATTGCCACACGACTCACGAGCCGTCTTATCTGGCCCACGAGGTTTTATCAACTGTCTGGTATCGGTGGACGGTGACCACCTACCGTCTAATCGTAATAAAAAAGTCATAACTTCATTGAGTTCAGTACTCTTAGGTATATTTACGTTAAGGCCGTATGAGATTAGAAGTGGACAACAAGGGTTCAGATGTAGTATTTTCTCCCTACTCGGAAATCAACATGAGCATGCCTATTGTGTACAGTGTATGTGCAAGTCATCCTGTCAAGCGTCGATTGCCGACGGTCGGTAAGTGACAGCTATACCCCCAAGCGTCGCTTGCCGACGGTCGGCAAGGCGGGAAAGCCCATAGAAATGTATTTATAATTTGTAAGTGGTTTGTTTGTACCACGTAATTTTAACATTTATGTAATTAATATTAAATTTTTTAATGCGTATATTAAGTATTTTCTATAATTCTACTATAAATTACTTCGGAAAATCGATCGAAAAATATACGTTTTTATTGAGATTTTTATCATAGTGAGTTTATGATTTTCTTGTAAAATACATTTTGAATTGAACATTTTATTAGATATTTTATTAGAACAGTATTTATTGTAGAATCTAGGAATAGAATTTATGGATAATAATAAGTAAATTAGTTACTTTGATTGTTTTTGTAAGACATTTCCGTCAAAATAGGACTATTTTCGGAGGGTTCAATCAGTTACTATTTACATTGTGCGTTGTAAAAAATTAATGTGTTTTTGTAATATTTAACATCCTGAACTGCATAAAAATATAAAAATATTCATATAATTATGTTCCAGTTACAGTTTATTAAGCAATCAAAATATGTACTATGTCAGATATTTTTCATAGTAATTGTAATTAGTTTTGCTCCAATCCTTGTTAGTACAACTGTTTTTGTATTTAAATATTTTGTATTATATATCCAATTACGTAATTAAAGCAAAATTCACTGTATAGAAACATAAATTTTATATTTAATTGAGTTTTCAAACAATATATGAAAAAAAAATCAAAGTTTATTTGTTTGCATCAAGATTTCATTTAATAAATGAGTATATTTCTAAATTCCATTTACGTCATCACTTAGGAAATCTATTCTACTTTTTAAATACATTTACATACATTATAACAATATAATTCGGAAAAATAAAAATCGCGGGAATCGAAATTAGACTTACAATTTTATAGTAGGTAACTGTAATTTGTTTTATATCTGTTTTTCTATTTAAATTTTATGTATAATGTGTGTATCTACGTAAATTAAGCAAATTTCACTATATAGAAACATAAATTTGGCCTTACTTTAGGTTTGCAATGGAATATTAAAAAAATACGTGTGTGTTATGTTTGAATCAAGATTTCTTTTATTAAATTAGTATTTTTCTTAATTCCAGTTATATCATCAATTAGGATATTTAATCTCCTTTCTAAATATATATAACATGAATAGGTTTTATTTACACTTTAACAATTTAATCTTGAAAAAAAAAAAACACGGGAGTTGCCTGCGTCAGGGTGACGGACGCCATCAGCTGTTTCATTTGTCATTCTGTGAAATTGCGTTTATACATTCGTGTTAGTACTTGAGACCGTCATAAATCTACATTAGTACTAATAACAATCAACATAATATGTGAATGAGTATCGGGTTCAAAGGTCGGGTTATTGTTTACGTTGAAGTGTTTAGTTTCAAGTGCTTCGAGAGGAGTGTGGTGTAATTTGTTATAAATCTGTCTGCTTCGATTCATAATACGTTATCACTTAGGGAATATATTCTATTTTTAAATATACATAACATGAATAGGTTTTATTTAAAATAAAATATTGAAATCCTGAAAAATAATATCGCGGGAGAAGGCGGGAGACGTGGAGGGGTATCGCTTTTTGGCGCGAAAAACACTTCGACGCGTGAGGGGGGTAACTGTCAAAATACTCTGACACGCTAGAGAGGATAACTTAAACATATAAATCGTATTGGCTCTGCAGGCGTACTGGACGCGGGCACGCTGGTACGGCGCGCGCGCATGCGCTGGGCGCTGGCGGCGCACGACATCTGCTTCACGAACGCCGTGCACTCCGCGTTCTTCGCGCTGGGCAAGTGCGTGCCCGTGGTTCGCGGCGCCGGTGTGTACCAGCCCGCCATGGACTTCTGCGTGGAGCGCCTGCGCCTGGGCGAGTGGGTGCACATCTTCCCCGAGGGCCGCGTCAACGTGGAAAAGGAGCATATCCGCTTCAAGTGGGGCGTGGGGCGGCTGGTGGCGGACGCGGCGGCGCGCGGGCCCGCCCCGCTCGTGCTGCCCGTGTGGCACGAGGGCATGGACCGCGTGCTGCCCAACGTCGAGCCCTACCGCCTGCGCCTGCGCAACCGCATCGCCCTGCACGTCGGCGAGCCCATCTCGCTCGGCCCGCTACTCGACAAGTGAGTGTCCGTCGTCCTCTCCCCTCTCCCACGCTCGTGCCGACTACAGTGTCTATTATCTACTAACCGCTCCGCTCTCGTTGCAGGCTGCGGATGGTGAACGCGTCGGAGGAGGAGACGCGGCGCGCCATCACGGAGCGCGTGCAGGACGAGCTGCTGCGCCTGCGCGAGCGCACGCAGGCGCTGCTGCGGGACTGCAACGGCGCCGCCCCCCCGCCGCCCGCGCCGGCGCCACCCCCCGCGCCGCTCGCCAACGGCCACGCCCGGCGGAAGGCGGAGACGGAGCGCGAGGCGTGAGCGTCCCAGTGAACTGACTACCGCGAGTGTCGTTAGTCTCTAAGTGTACCGTGTTAGTGACGTCGCGTTTTTGATGTTTTATATATTTTATAAAAGGTGTTCGGTTTGTACATAGTAGTTAATTAGCAAATTGGTGTTGCGCGTTCCGTGAAGGTGTCTCGGGGCGACTCCCCGCGTGTGTGTATCGGTGTGGTGGTGTGCTTACGTTAGGAGCCGACGGGCCCCAACATTATGTTGTGCCAGTGCCGCAGTGCTAGCTCGCGTCCATCCCCGGACGTGGAGCGTAGACCTGGTGAAGTATGGGTTCCCCTCCCCACTCGACTGACAAGTATCGTTGTAGTTATTCCAAAGTAAATACATCGTTATCGCTAGTTAGTGCGATTAGTTAAACGGAAACTACATTTTTAAGATTTTATTTATAAAAATTCACTTATTATATAAGCGAAATTATAAACGGCTCGAAGTATATTATTTCCGTAGATGCGATGACGTACCATGTGCGTGCGCGTACGCTCGCGGCGTGCGGCGGTCGGCTCTGCGCGCTTGGTGTTGTAACTGTCGTGTGTGAGCCAATGATGTCAAATCTCTATTCAGTAGCTGTCGACGTATCGTGTATGTAGTAAGCTTCGCCGACACGGCCCGCTTGTCGTGACTCGTGACGTCATCATTGACGTTTCGTCTGACGTCATCGGTGACGTGTCGTGGGACGTCACGCGCCCACTTCGTACCCTGTGCACGTCCCGCACCCACTAGTCACTTCGTCTGTGTATAATTAACATTATCGTGGCTTTTTATAACTTCGTGGTTTTTTAATCTATTTTATTGTCGTATAATCAGTCCGCGTGGACGCTAAACCGATCCCGGAGTAACGGTACAGGGTTATTGCCATATTTTCTTTCTTAGTCGGACATACCCAAAACACTTGGCTTATCAATTATAATATAGTCTATTCAAATCTATTCATGTGAATTGTTTTTAATGTGTTTTGTATCGGAATTGTAAGCTGCGCGCACAATGTAGACTTACTCGTTGGATCATCGATAGAGATTGATGTCACGAGCAGTAGTTTTGTAAGCGAGTACCTATTTATACCAGTAACTACATCATGAAAAATGTCAGTGACAGTAGAAAGTCAGAAAACAAATGCCGTAGGGCGCATTACGTAATACGTGATATATAAATATGTGACTGCATGTAATTGTTCTGTAACTGACGGGTAGAATGCTATAGTGTTAGACTTATGTCTTGTATTTTTTACATTTGTAACAAATTCAGTATTTTTTATCTACATTCTACCATTTCAAACTACCTTTTAAATGCAAAGTATGAGGAGTAATTTTTATAAAGTTTATGAAATATTGAGTTGACTAGGATAACATTGTGACCACAATAATAATGTGGTGTTATTATAAAATTCTAATTTCTAACTAATTAAATGCCTGGATACATCGCAATTTTAAAGGAATACAAACTAACATATTATGTTCTCTAAATATTGTTTGGTACAAAAGTATAAAGGATCTAATGCAAAACATTGCATTGTGAACCAAATAACAAATAAGGATCAGTTTGATCAGTTATAACAATACCAACCTATGTAACTATTATAGGTTTAATACCATTGTCTTCCTGACTACAGAGCCCTTTGTTTATGAAATATGAATTAAATCATATCATTACGAAATCTATACATGTGTGTGTTACATAATAATAATTGGCAGCATACAATGTTCTATCAATAAATTGTATTATGTGTTATATAATGTGTTAATATAATATTATGCTTGTCTATATCTGTAGAAGGAATCTACAAGAGAGAGACAATATCAATCCTCTCTTTCACTCATTTTTATTGCTGTTCTGTTCTCTTGTATAAACAATTTCTGTGTACTTTACACTCTGCTTCTAGATTGAATATAAGCCTCAATCATTACATTGTTTAAAACATTCCATTTGATCCATTGCCTCTTACAAGCCTATGATCATAATATTTTATTACTTATAGTATGTGTAACTTAGACTGCCATCTAATAACTAGTAGACATAATATATTTTATTTAATTGACTACATTTCATCCATAATAAATTTGTGTCCATTTACTGTGATAAAATGTTTATTTTGATGAAATTAAATAGGTTTAGTCTCAATTTCACCAATGCATGCTAGTACTAATCGTTGGTCTAAATATGCCTTCTCTTTCATCAATATGAACAACGAGAGGGATAACATGACATCTAATCAACTTGGGACTAAGTCTTATTTAATTGGATATAGGCAATGCAAGCATCAAACTTTTGTGACTAAAGAGAGGTTGTAGAGTGTAGCCCAAAGCTCCCAATAATACAACATTAAATAGCACAATTTGATACTAAACCTCTTTTGTTATAATTTGAGCACACCGACATTTGTTCATTATATACTACTCTGTGTTGGGACATACTTACTTAGTTCATAGAATGCTGACTTTGTAATCTTGGTGAGGCGACGTAGTGTCGGGCCACGGCTCACGGCTCGCCAGTTGCGTACTTGCAGGGCAGTAGGGAACACGCGAACACGAATTGTAATTCAGTCAGTGAATATAGTCAGTATAGAGATTGAGATCTTTTCTTTCCCTGTGTACGCCGTTGACTAGTTGCCTAGCCCAGTCGACTAGTGCCGGAACTCGAGGTTAAGTATCACGGTCCATTAACCAGAAAGTACCCATCTCTAAACTACTCTAAAGTGATTAACTGTAAACCATATATCTCTAAAGTGGTGACCCCGACGTGATTTAAGTTTCCTACTGCCCTGCAAGTACGCAACTGGCGAGCCGTGAGCCGTGGCCCGACACCACGTCGCCTCACCAAGATTACAAAGTCAGCATTCTATGAAATAAGTAAGTACTAAGTACACGTAAGTATGTCCCAACAGCTGCAACCTCGGCTTATAATGACTAGCATGTAGCAATTAATAATGTTATAATATCTATGGACGCTTATAAAAATGCAAAAATATCAACCTGTGTGAGTATTAATTGAGAACAGTCAGGCCATTTCTCTGGGGAACGAATGGCGGCCGGCAGGCCGTCATTCAAGCCCTTGTAGCTTATTTGTTATTTTAAAAAATTAGCTTCGCTGGCGGCCGCTCTGTGGATGTAATACCTATGTAATAACCAAGGTAGTAGCTGTCCCGCCTACTTCGTACATAAACTAAGACGAGTCTTCCGATATGATCAATAGTAATTATTTTGTATGGAATGGTTCCTAACTTCCTATTTTTTGTAATTGTGTTTTACAGTATATTGTAGGTGTCATACCAAAGTTGTTGAGAGCGGCGCGTGCGGCTCGTATAATACGTTTCATTTTATGTGACGCAAAATGCAAACATAAATAATCTAATTATTAATTTTAAAATAAACTAATTATATTTATTAATCGAATTTCATCATTTTAAAAATTAATTTATAAATTAATCATAATATTATATTATAGTATGCTGCTTCAATAAAACGCCATGAAAGTATAGGTTTTGCGTCAAGTTACATGGAACGTACTACACGTCGCAACTCGCGGCGCGTGGCGTGCGCGGGCCGCAGCGCGTGGCGTGCGCGGACCGCGGCGCCGCACGCGCGCTCTCCGGCAATGTCCGACTGCGTCATATTGTAAGCAGATATCAATAGTGGCTATATTTTTAACGTTTTATGTACTTGGGATTTTACTTAACATCAAATATACGTTATTTTGCGTAATATCTTGGTTTTACTCATTTATTGAACGATACATACTTAAATGAAATAAAAGATAGTTTATTTATTATCAAAATATTTATTTTAAATGCATCGATAGGTCATAATATTTAAAAATTATAAACAATGAAACAATTCGAGTATGTGCTGATAGTAATAATTTAATATTTAACAGCTCCGAGTAGGTACAGCATTTACAAATTCATCTTCGACATAGCGCGACGTAATATACGTACTGACAATGTATAACCACGGCACTCGGTTACGTCGATTCAGCCTCCTCGACAACTAGACTATACCTATTTACAAAAAAGTCAGTCGATCCTCGGCTTCAGTAGAAGACCCACCAGTTCACCAGGTACACGTCGGTGGTGTGCAAATTTATAATCTCATTTCCGAATCTCTTAACCGAGGGTCGCGCTGAAGGGGCAGGAGGTCCCAGCCGCGGGGCGACCGGGCCCGGCGGCTGGACCGCGGCCGGGGGACGCGGGCGCCCGGCGGGAGGCAACGTCTGCCCGACACCTAGCAGGCGCTGAGATGGCACGAGTCGATTGCTGGAGGAGATGGGGGATAATGAGTGAGGAGCGGTGCGCTGAACGAGAGAGCTCCGCGGGAGGGCTGACAAATTATGAGAATTTGAAGGGAACTGCGGAGCGGCGAAGACACGATGGGGTGGGGCGGAAATGCTTTGAGCGGGAACAGAGTCTCGTGCCCCAACGGGGTCCGAGTGTCGAGACGCGCCGGATGTGTGGCATCGGGCCGGGGATAAAGAGCGCGGAACCGTCATTTGATGCGAAACGTTGGACTGCGGGGCGACGGGTCAGTTGAGGGGCAGCACGGAGGCCGCGCCGAACGGGGAGCGGTACTCCACACCGAGCTCGCGCAGCAGAGCCGGCGGCGGCGCCACGTTGGCCAGGAACACGCGGCCCAGCCCAGCCGGCGCCGGCGGCAGACCCGCCGCGAGCGCGGCGCGCAGCTCCAGTCCCCAGCCGCCCGCCGGCGGCTCCAGCGCCAGCACCGCGCCGCGCGCGCCCCGCGCCCAGCCCAGCGCCGCCTCGCGCTCCGCCCCGCCCTCCTCCGCACCGCCCGTAGGCTCGTGCAGCGCCAGCAGCACGACGTCCGGCACCGGGAGCCTATCCGTGCGCGCGTGCACGGTGCCGCCCGCCAGCGCGAACGCCGCCAGCTCCCGCCGCAGCGCCGCACTCTCCGAGCCGCCCGCCAGCAGCACGTGCGCGTGCACCCCGTGCGACGCCAGCAAGCGCGCCGCCGCTACGCCGCAGGCTCCCAGCGCGTGCGCGCCCACCGCCGCCACGGCCACGGGCGTCTGATGCGCGTTGCGCGGCTCGAGGCGCCGATCGCCGCCCGCCAGGCGCAGCGCCAGGTCGGCGGCGGCGCGCGCCAGCAGCAGCAGCGCGGCGTCGCCCAGGCGGTGGTGGTGCAGCGCGCGCCACAGGTCGCGGCGCAGGCGGTCGGCCGCGGCGGGCACGATGGCGCCGTCGTCCGTGCTGTAGCTGCCCACGCCCAGCTCGTCGGGCAGGCGGATGGCGGCGGGCGCGGGCGCGGCGCCCAGCACGTTCTCGTCGTGGCGGTAGCGCGCGGCGTCGTCGGCGGCGCGCACGACGTCGGGGCGCGCGCGCATGCGCTCCCACAGCGCGCGCTTGTCGAACAGCGCGAGGTTGCCCTCGAAGTCGAAGTCGTCGGCGAGCGCGGGGTCGGCGGTGTCGCCGAAGCACGCCTCGTTGCGGCGGCGCGCGCGCTCGTGCCCACCTCCACCGCTGCCGCCGCCCGCGCCCGCACCGCCGCGCTGACCCTTGGGGGTCGAGCAGCTGGGATTACCGAAGCTGCCTGTAAAAATGCAAAATAAGAATAACTCTTTTGCCTGATTTTCAAACAGACAATGTTTTCTTATTTTAGTAAAATATAATAGTAAATTTTTGAATCAGTTCAGTAGTTTTGTGTGTATGGGAAAGAAAAATATAAAAAGTAATATTTCCTCCTTAATAGAATTAGTTTGGAAGTATAGAACAAAAGTAAGATCTATCACTTTAAAAATTTTATTCAATTCTAATTAAAAAGGTGGTCATGAGGTTTGTGTAAAAGGAACTTGTGCATTCTAATTTCTATTTAATAACACAGAACTGCACAATGAACATCAGACAGTTGCCAATGAAGTAATGATCTATAACAACAAAACATGTTTATTTATTTATTTATGTTACATGACGTAAAGTAAGAAAATTACAAAATAGTATAATGTAATCTAAAATTTATCAACACTGTAAAGGCTTATATAAAACATAACATTTTACCTGCCAGATAATTGTTTTTGCTGTGCCTGGTCCCCTGGATGTCTAAAGGTTTACTCCGGGCGGGCCCCGTTGCCGAGCTCCTACCACCTGACCCCTTATGTTGAGAATTGTTGACATTTGGCTGATTACCTTTAAATTACAATAGAAGTTAAGACAATCATCTAAAACAATACGCCCTCAGACATAATAAGGACTAGCTTTTGCCTGCGACTTTGTCCGCGTGTAAAAGTTACTTTGGGATATCGCAAAAATTTACCCACTTCATTTACGTAGGAGAAGCACTTGCACCTCACGACTGCCCGCCCGCCGTACATTATAATTGCACGTTTGATTATTTTATATCTGAGATATAAGCGGCGCGCAAGCTGACACGTTTTGCTCATCAGCAAAATCCGACGGGTCAACAACCGCCGCCGCCCGCTCGCCGCTTGCGGTAGAGCCGAAACCGAGGACACCAGCGACTCCGAAAAATTACGCAAGTATCGCCGCTGGCCCCACCGCACCCCCGCGGGAGAAGACAAGAGGGGTGGAGGAGCGCCGTAAGGCTGAACCTCCTCGAACCGTCAACGACGAGAGCAGAAGGTGCGATGAGGAGGGCTTCATACTGGTGGAGAGGAGAAAGAAGAGGAAGCCCGCCGTCCGCAACCACCGCGGCACCGCACCCAGTGAACCCGAGCAGCGCCTACGGTGCGAAGTACGCGCCACACCGCTGTACGTGTCTCGCCTGCACTGGTCGACGAAGGTCGAGGACGTCGTGGACTACATCCGAAAGAAGACGTCTTTCACCTTAAGGGTCGAGCGTCTGGAGTCTCGCCACAAAGTCAACTTTACTTCCTTTGTGGTGAGAGTACCGACGCATCTTCTACCGACCTTCGAGGTGGAGGAGTTCTGGCCGACGGACGTAGTCTACCGGAGGTTTCGGGGAAGGCTCCCCAACGAAGCGCGCATCACGTCGCCGAAAATAGACTATACGTGATAAACTATAGTGTGTGTAAGAGTGAACGTGAATAATATAGAAAATAAGATTTATGTATAGTATTGTATAGTATAAAATTGTGTGTGTGTATAGTATAAAAAATATATATCCGTTTTCTGATACCCGTAACACAAGTTCAACTTAGTACGGGATCGGATTGATGTGATATATATTATATAATAATGTATATTTGTTCTGTATATATTTTTATGTGTGTTTGAATAAATTGATTTGATTTGATTGATCTTCTAAAATACTCATTGAAATCAAATGATGTAAATATCTTTTTTAGATTAAATGCTTGTAATGAATAACATATTTACTTGGATAAGGATTAATATCATCTTTATGAAAACACCTTCACAAATAATGCTTACTTTTAAAATAAATTTGGTTCCCATAAAAAGGTTATACTTAGTGAGCCAACCTTAAAAGATAGACATATACTGTCGCAGACTTTTTTGTAGAACTTTTAAAGGGGTACAATTCTGTCATACATCATTTTAGCAAAACTTTAAACGTTTTCCGCAGCGTACGCACCGAAAGCTCTCAAAAGGAAAAAAACCCCGATTTTGTAACATTCTTGATTGGCGCTCCGCTTGTATTGAACTTATCATGATGTTATAATATAAAGCCATCCTCGATAAGTGGACTATCCAACACAAAAAGATTTTTTCAATTTGTACCAGTAGTTTCTGAGATTAGCGCGTTCAAACAAACAAACAAACAAACAAACTCTTCAGCTTTATAATATTAGTATAGATATGACATTTCTGATCCTGATAGTTTTTTATTTCGAATATCCAATTTGTTATCATTATGTTTATGGAGCTCCATAACATGTCTGCCTCAGACCTTTAGCTTTATGAAAACTTAATACCTGTGTGAGCAGGAATAGCTTGTAAATTTTCACACACAGTGGCCTTTTGGCCTTTTTTACTGGTCTTAGCAATAGAAACGGTGCTGTGAGTTTTTTCAGACGACTGCTCCGTAGCCTCCTCGATTATCTTCAGATCCTTTATATCTGATGCACTGCAAATAACAAAGCAATAAATTGAACTGTTCTAAACAAAAAACTAGTACGACGACAACGATTACTTACTTTAACGTCACTTGAGATTTCGGATAAGGAAACCCATTCCTGAAAGCTTTGGTGAGAGTGATGGTGTTACCGTCTGCTTCCAGTATTGTGCCCTGATAGCAACCCAGTGGCTCGCCACAGTTTACAGATACTGCGAAGCCAACCCAGTTCGACATAATTTTATCAAAAAAAAAAAAACTAACGAAGAACAAAATTAATGACACTGTATTTTGTATAGTTCAATTTCAACTCGATTTAATAATTGTTACTATAATATTGTCACAATAATATATCATGGAAACACATAGGCACAGTATGTAGGTAAACATTTCATAATTTCAGTTTTTAACCACAACGATGTCTCACATTCACATTCCCCATTTCACAACACGTAGTGATTATATTCTCTTTGTTTCACAAATAAAGTATAAACTGCCCATTTGACATTTCTGTTTTCTTTATTCTGTTTTTTATTTAAACATATATGGCGTCGGCTTATAACAATTTGCCATTCTCAAGTAAAAAAGATGGGAAATAGAATATTCGTTCAAATTTTCATCACCGTATTTCTAAATCGTCAAGTCCAAAGTCTAGTCAAAGTCCAAAATATAAATAGTCGGGGTAGTCAATGACTCAAGTCAGTCGATTCAGTAAAGTGGTAGACGCTTTAGGGGTCGTCCATTGACCACGTGATGACTGATGCCTAAAGAGGGAGGGGGGGTCAGAAAAAAAATCACTAAGTATCACAAGGGGAGGAGGGGGTTTAAGGAGACATCACGTCATTCACGTGTATACAGTTTATACAATATACATTTTTGAATCTAGTCTATACATATCGAAATTCTTATGGGTTGTAGATTCGTAATGTTGTTTAAATACTTACAAGACAAATGACTCGTATGGTTTTTATTGATTGCTTACATTATTCGATTAAATTGTTTTATAAGTTAAAGTTTTTCTTAAAACATGACCTACTTACTATGTACAACATGGGCGTAGCCAAGGGGGGTTTAGGGGGTCGTCCATTGACCACGTGATGACTGATGCCAAAAGAGGGAGGGGGGGTCAGAAAAAAAAACCACTAAGTATCACAAGGGGAGGAGGGGGTTTAAGGAGACATCACGTCATTCACGTGTATACAGTTTATACAATATAAATTTTTGAATCTAGTTTATACATATCGAAATTCTTATGGGTTGTAGATTCGTAATGTTGTTTAAATACTTACAAGACAAATGACTCGTATGGTTTTTATTGATTGCTTACATTATTCGATTAAATTGTTTTATAAGTTAAAGTTTTTCTTAAAACATGACCTACTTACTATGTACAACATGGGCGTAGCCAAGGGGGGTTTAGGGGGTTCAAACCCCCCCCCCCCCCCCCCGAAATGGGCTGTCTGGTCCATATGGATGACCTATAATAACATATACAATACGGCCGATGTATCTTGGCGAGTCTGAACTTCGCGCAGAAGGTTGCGCATTAGCTGTTCCTAAGTGTTTTCGTATTTATTTTATTTGTACTAATTATTGGTCAACTGTATTAGGGAATTTTTATTACTACATAGGTATGTAAAAATAATATAATAACAGTCTTCTTCACGAGTTGTACATGCGCTAAAGTTCGCAGAGCCTATGTTCAGACCCGTCAAGATACAGCGGCCGTAGTGTACAGAGGCATATTTAGAAATTTTGTGCCCCATGCCAATTAAAATATTTTGCCGCCCCAATAACCCTATCTGAAAGATGATTTTTTAAAGTTATTTTAGAAAAAAAATCAACAGCCTAAAACAGAACTTTAATACTAACTTGTTCTATATGTAGGTATGTGTTTATGTTAAATGCGTTCAAACTGAGAAAGCGAGCGATATTTTTACGCTTTAACCTGTTAAAATCTTTTTATAAAAAGAAGCCCTGAAAAAATGTTGTACCTACTTTAAAAAACAATAAAATCGATAGCCTAAAACTGGGATCGCGAATCGCTATATGGCACGCGTGCCACCGAATCACTTAACGTATAGCATACCTACGTGATACGACACAATATTTTGGGCACGTCACTGATCACAAAATTTTGTAATTTTATGTACTACGAAAAAAGTGTGAAACAAGTAAGTATTATTTATGACAAACCTAACATAATAAGTTATATGTCATCTATTTTGCAACATCAGAAATGACACTATTTTTACTTTAATTTAAATTACAAAATGATCCTATTTTCACAGTGTGGGTTTAAAATTTGAACAGATTTAACCTATTAAATAGGAAATAAATTTGCTCGCTCGCTTCGCTCGCTTGCGTTTAACATAAGGAACATAATATTATATTATTTAGTAGCGATGTTCTGTTTTAGCCGGTTCATTTTATGATATTTTTCCGAAGTTCACCGTTATTCAGTGTTTAAGTTTAACGATTGAATAGATTTTAACCTATTCTATGAATGGGAAATAAATTTTTCTCGCACGCTTCGCTCACTCGTGTTTGGCTTACAGAACATATTACTATAAAATTTAGTACCGACGTGCAGATTTAGACTTTTGATATTTGTATTTTTCAAATTACATAGTTTTTCAGGGCAAACCCTGAAAAACTGTGCTTAATAGCTTAAATAGGTTAAAACAAAATAAATGGGCGCCAATTATTCTAATGTTATATTATAAAATGATCCTATTTCCACAATCTTTTAGGGTTTAACGTTTGAACAGATTTAACCTATTAAATAGGAAAAAAATTAACATAAAGGCCATTATATTATTTATTATCGATGTTCTGTTTTATTCGTTTAATTTAATGGTATTTTTACGAAGTTCACCGTTATTTACTGTATTGTTTATATTTTAGTTTAACGTTTGAACAGATTTGAACGTTTGAATCCTTAAAATAGGAAAAAAAATGCTGGCTCGCTTCGCTCGATCGCTGGTAACATAAAATAATTAATATCGATGTTCTGTTTTAGCCGGTTGATTTAATGGTATTTTTACGAAGTTCAATGTAATTTACTGCAGTGTTTATATTTTAGTTTAACGTTTGAACAGATTTGATCGTTTGAACCCGTAAAATAGGAAAAAAAATTTTGCTCGCTCGCTTCGCTCGCTCGCGGGTAACCTTTTGGCACGTGGATAAAATCAGTACTAACATCGCCGTCTTGTAAAATTTCACTTTTAGTAATAAACTAGCGACCCGCCCCGACTTCGCACGGGTACAATGTATATATCTGTATAATCTATGGGTACAATACTGATACTAATCCTACCTCATAGATCTAAACTCCCCTCCCGCACGCACACCCCCGCCTTGGTGACGCCTACTTCGCAACGGGCCGTGGAGCAGAAATCGTAATATTTTAATTTCGCCATAACTTCAAAACCAAACGTCCAATTTTAATCATTCAAAGACCAAATATTATCTACATAAACTGTACTTAGTGATTAAATAATTTATTTTGATAAGGATTAATAGCATGAGTAAAATAAACGCGTTTAAATGTGGCCCAAGGGCCACCCCGCCGCAACTTAACTTACTAGGTATAATGAGTGTAATACCTGCTTTTAATGTTTTATAAATATACGTTTAATTACCTTAACCGTGTTTTCATTATGTCGTTCCATTTTATGCATATTTGTGCCTTGTAACAGAATGCCTTGAATTTATTATGACAATAAAAAATGCCTAACGAGTTTATGCCAAAAAACAATTATACCAAAGTATTATTATGACAAGAAAAATTATGCCTTACGAGTTATGCCTCATTAAATTAGGACAAACAATATCAGTCTAAATGATATTTATGCCTAATGATGTAGTATGCCAAGAAACCATTATGCCAAAGTAATATTATGCGTAATAAAATTATGCCAAGTGAGGTATGCCAAATGAAAATATGACAAATGAAATTATGCGAAAGAAGAGGATCCCAAAAAGGTTTTATACCAAAGTATTATTATGACAAGAAAAATTATGCCTTACGAGTTATGCCTCATTAAATTAGGACAAACAATATTAGTCTAAATGATATTTATGCCTAGTGATGTAGTATGCCAAGAAACCATTATGCCAAAGTAATATTATGCGTAATAAAATTATGCCAAGTGAGGTACGCCAAATGAAATTATGACAAATGAAATTGTAGGTGGTGGTAAGGTGTGGTATGAGTGTTAGGTCAAATAAATAACTTAACACAAAGCACTTTAAACTATAGTTTATTTTTACTGTCATACGGCGCACAAATAGTTCACACCTAATATTACCTACACAGTTTAAGAAGGAGAAATTTAAAGGATAGTATTATTGGTAATACTAGTTAGGTATTACTTAAATATAATATTATAAAAACCTAATTACAATTGATCGCGTAACAAACGTATGTCGCGACAAGACAGCTGACGATACACGTACAGCGCACGGAAGTAAATTTCATACTGAAATGCATTCGCAACTTAACCGAGCGCTCGCACACCTATACCTAACGATAACCAGAATTCCTGTTATTATGTGATAGGCCACAAAATTATGCGAAAGAAGAGGATCCCAAAAAATATGTCTTTCTATGTCCTTTAGGGTAGAGATATACGCACCGGAATCCGGAAAGCCGTAGAGAATTCTGATCATTGGAAATAGAAATCTATGCTAATGCAATAGAGTTGAAAATCGAACACAAGAGTGTCGAGTTAAACGTCAATGTCATATATGACAGCTCGACACCTGACACCTTTCCTGACACTTAAATCTTCAACTCTATTCTATTAGCGCCGAGTTCTATTTTCAATGCTCAGAATTCTCTACGGCTTCCCGGATTCCGGTGCATATAGTCCCAGCCTAAAAGCACAAAACACAATGTTGTTGATAGACATTCCCGGCAAAACTCCACACTCCATGTTCCTAAAGGCGTGACTCCTGTTCGAAACATTACACAGAAAACATGAAACAAAAACATTTGTTTTCATACACAAGCTGTCTCCAGCTACAGAAAATGTTTTTGGTCGAAACAAAACATTTTGTCCAGACACGATCTAAGTTCCGACGAGGAAGACGTATTAGCGCTCACAGTTTTAGTGATTGTAGGTGTAGAATCTAGGAGAAAAGAGGGGTTCTGAAAAGGCCACTTTAGGTGTTTCATAAAAGTATTTTTTTCAACTCATAAATATGTGCGCCATTTTACGCATTTCTATTGAAAACTGACAAAATTTGTGTTTTTTAATTAAGTCAGGCCGTATATTATGAGCGATCACAAAAACAAACAAAAAAACACAACAAGCAAAACTATAACCCTAAAAAACCTGTACCTAGGTGTCATGTGAACGATGTGAACACTAGTTAAGAAATGAAACATTTCTTCCCCTCTCTACCCGCGCGGGAATGTTTTTCGTCCCTCTCCGAAAACAAAAACATTGTCTATTCCTAGACAAATGTGTATAGCCACGCCCCAATGTTTCATGTTTTCTGTGTAATGTTTCGAACAGGAGTCACGCCTTAATAGCGGTGCAAATCCAGCACTGGAAAGTGCTGGATTTGCAGGCTGGACGGCGACTAAGGCGTTTATACGACCTTCTTCACAATGGATAAGCTATACAATGTTTTGCCCTTGTCTGATACATTGAAAAAGTCGTTTGACAGGCAAGGACAAAACATTGTTTAATTTATCAATTGTGTAAATATTTTTATTAGTAAGGGGGTAAGAGAGGGCTAAGTACCTATATTTGATAAATATTAATCCTAGGGAAGGGTAGGTAGTTAGGTACCCACAGCATATAGTGTAGGTACCTTATTAAAAAACAGTGTTATTGATATTTAATTAACTGTAAATTGTAATGAAAAGGAACGTCGGAATATTATCTCGATAATATAATCTGTGGCAAAATCACATTGGTCAAATCAAAATCATAAAAAAATTAGGCTGTGTTGCCAAGGCGTATCAAAAACTACCCTAGGTACTTGTCGAAGTTATTTCTTTTTTCATCGTTACAATAAAGTTTAAGAACATTAATAACTATTTTTATATTCTAATAATTGAAACGTGTGATATTCTAATAACAAAATATTTCTCTACAAAACGAGGTGGTTGGTTGCATTGCTTGGAACCAATTTCGCGATTTTTTGCTCGATGACAAATCCTTGTTTTAATTAATAGCAACACTAATTGTGACGTGCGCGATAGGACTAGAGGTGCGATTTGCGATGCGCCAACCTATTTTATCAGGAAGAACGAAACTAATTTATAATTTGTAAAACCTAGTAGTCAGACAGTTGAAGCCCTACGGCGGTTGGGCTATTTTTATTTCCTAGTAGTGTAGAATACTCTGTGAAGAATGGCCGGAATGATTTATTGTTTCCCAGTGGCGCTGCTATTTTTAGCAAGTGCGATTCCCTCAGAAGCACAAAGTGAGTACCTAATTACGTTAGTTAATTTAGTACCTAGATTTTGCATGGAGAATATTATGTATCAGGTCATGTTATTACTGCCCCGAATGAGAGTAAAGTAATGTGGTGATGTCATGATTTAATCATGAGTAGCTCGGCCGTTCGGTCTGCCAAGGTCTTTGTTGCTGCGGTAATGTATGCAGTAGGATATTTTCCTAAAGTCTCAAATATTCTGACATGAATATATTTAGGCTTGAAGATTAAACAATACAGGTTAATAATTTAGGCTTTGTTTTACACACCTCACACTTTTTCTTTTAGGAGTGGCACAAATCCGCCTAAAGCTCTTGAACCTATTTATAATTTCGTATTGTATATTTGTGTGACATAATATTATTACTAGTTTATTTTAATTATTGATAATCTATTGGTTATTACATTGAGAGTGAACTAATGGCCAGTCTGTATCCTAATGTCAGTAAGTAATTAAAGAATGAGGTTGTTAATTAATGAGGGTTTGATAAAGCTCTTGGTAAAATTTAGGACTATGCCCCCTTTTTAGGGGGGAGGGGGGTGAGGGGGGAGTGGGGGGGAGGGAGGCAAACCCCCCCGTACCACTCCCCCCTCTAGGAAACCACCGGTTTAGAAGTTATAAATGATTAAAGTTTTGAGGTTATAACTGTTTTAAAGGATGTTTACGAGACTTTATGTCAGAGGTGCGGTGGAAGAAGGAGGTTGGGGGGTTTTTCGGACTCCTCCTTACCACTCCCCCCTCCTCAGGGGACTCACGGCTTAGATGATATTTACTGTTTGGGACGGTTTTGTGTCAATGTCAGTCTGTCACGTCTCCGGCGCTGCGGGAAATGCAGCCCCTTCGCCCTAGCGTAACAAAACGCAGAGCGGTTTCTCCGTTTCGTTACAGCGGGCGTGGGCTGCTCTCCCTCCGCGCCTCCGGGCTTAAATATAACACTTTCATCTGGGACATCTTCCCTTCACTGGGACTCAATTCGTTGAGTATGAGTCCCATCTTCAGCTATGAATGGGTTGTCACGATTCAAGTGGTTGACTTTTTTGTGTATGTAGCCATGTTCTGACAAGCAATCATATGCTTTCCAAAAATCAGTGTGGATGGTGGTGCCAATTTCCACATTATTTAATATAAGTGGCACCAAAACCTCAGCAGAGCGAATATTGTCTGGACACACTTCCAACCTCAAATCTTCAGATCCATCCTCAATCATACCTAGAACCCAATGGTCCTCAATAACAATTGGCTTCAATTATGAGTCGACGGAGCCCCGCTACGCGGGGCTCCTACTTCTGGGTGGTTTACAAAAAAATAACCACGATGGCTAAGGCGGTAGCTTCGCTGCGCTACGCTCCCGCCTTAGCCATCTAACCTAACCCAATGAAGTCGTATTGGGCCAACTCGGAGTAATACATTGCTATTAATTACCTAAGAATTATATACTGTTCTCATACATTTCCTATATCACATTATAATACTTATATAAAATATAATAACCTCGATTGTATTTTCTTTTTCCAAATTTCAATTCCATACATTTTGATCGGCGATTCTTTAAAGAAGCGATAAAGAAAAGATCTTGGCTCATCCCCTTGTACTTTAGCATAAAGATTACGTTCCGTTTTTCATAATTGCAATAATATTTAAGAATTTTTGAAAATTGTTTAAAAATATTTAGACGCAACTCCGGCAGCCAAAATTTTTTTGGGGGGTTTAAGACTAACTCCCTTAAGCCCCGTACACCATCAATACTCTCAAATTTAGGCGACTCGTTATAAAATCCAACCCAAATTGACGCTTTTTCGTGTAAGGCATATACACGGCAGCTCTTTAAATAATTTAAATATTTTCATAAAATGTATCATAAAAATATTTCTGATTCAAAATATTATTACTGTTATACAAATTAAATAAAATGAAGGATATTTATAACTTATTTATCAGCTTTTATGTAAAGTTAAAATATTTGACAGCAGGCAATGTAAAACGGAACATCGAAGAAACGTCAACATGGCCGAATTTCTATAGAATTTTTCGAATTTTAAATATTTTTTATCTCGAAAACTACGGATCGTATCGTTTTGAGAAGTTGCGGAATTAACTCGTAATTAGAAGACCTTTCAGCCGTAAAATTACCATAAACTTACTTATAGGATAAATGTGGGGCATGATTCTAAATTCTAGCCAAGCTCTTTGTTTTTTTATTAGCATACTGTGTTTTATTTTTAAAGATACTCTTAGCTTAATATAAAATCATACAATCATTCACAGACTAGGTATAAGTACAATATGTTTATAATTTATCTAACAATTCAGGAAAACAGCGACAGTAAGTAATCGTTTTTATCTTAAATAGAATAAACAATGGAATGGAATTTTAAAGTAGTGTATAATCTCAACAAATAAATCTCTTGTTGAAAGAGACTGATAAATACTTTATTTACTCAGCTCCACAACCCAACCATAGTAACACCCAACAAGAATGTGCAAGACATATATAACACATTATATTATTACTATCACATTATAGCACAAAGAACGGAAATTAGTCAAATTAGACCGAAGTAGACATTGACAGCGTAGTTAAATGTAATAAAACACTTTAGGAAAATTGAGGAAATTGTGTATGTGTATACATTTTGTGTTGAATCAGAAATATTTTTTGTTAATTGTTAAATTATACTTTAAAATGTTGATCATGATAACATTATCACCTTGTCCCCTAAGATAAAGTGTGATAAGCAAAGACATAAATAATTAGGACACTGGTAAATGTTTCAAATATAAAATTTCATGCTTAATGCAACACAATACAATAAACACATCCTTTGCTACTTTCTTATTGAACAGGCAAATCAACAGGAAAAACCAGTAGATCTTACTCATTCAAAAAGTCTTGAAAACAAGCTTTTAAATGTGTCAAGTACAGTGAGTATAATGTTGTAAAATGATACATTACCAACTTCAAATTTCTTATTTAACGAGAAGAAAACCCTTACAAGCAATGTGAAAGTAAATACTTATTACTTAAACAATTTTGTCTAACTCTGTGAATTTTTAAAAATAAAACATTCATTCAATATTAACTGTTAAAAAGTTTAGTAATCTTTTTGTTAACTTCACACAAAAAATTACAAAACATTACTCAATGACTGACAGTAAGATAACTTTACATGTTCATGATTAATGTCTCATCTCTGCCCTCGGGTTTGACGTATAACTATTGAATTAACAGTAGAGAGTTGCAAAGCAATATTTGTAAAGTGAAAATTACTGATTTATAAGTTACGCTGAGAGATTGTCAGCACTGGCATCAGTACAGGGGTGATATTGAGAAGAGATACAGCAATAAGCTCAGGTTGGAGCACTGCACTGGGTGTGTGTTTTGTCATGCACTAATAGCACCAACGCACAACATGCCTTTACATGACAAGCTACAAAAGTTTCCAATTTATGGACAACGTCAATTATTTGCTAGTAGTATTTAAAGGTAAAAGACTAGGGACTAATGTTCTACAGAAAATTCTGATACTTTTTTAAATAATTAGGTGACGGCTTCTTCTACTACTAAATAGTAAACTAAGTATATGTCATAATATATACTGTTTAAGAGAGTATGGAGTAACTAATGCAAGCAGCTCATGATCGAGTAGCATGTAGTAATTTATATGGCGGATTACATTCGTTGTCATGGTAGGCTTACGGGCTGCACTCCTCGAGGCCTTTCCTATTGTAGTATGGCTCTTTCCGAAAGAGAACTTTTGTTAAACATTGTTTTGGCGGCCGATTGAGCGGTAGTGACGTGCGTGTGGCGCGCAGAGGGCGCGGGCGCGGGCGACGAGACGCGCGTGACGGTCGCGGCGGGCGCGCCGCTGACGGTGGAGTGCCGGCTGCGGCCCGAGCAGCGCGCCGAGTGGCAGCGCGACGGCGCCGCGCCGCCCCCGGACCTGCGCGCGGAGCCCGAGGCCGCCGCCGAGGCGCGTCTGGCCGCGCGCCTCACCGCGCCGGCTGCTCGCGCGCACCACGCCGGCCTCTACACGTGCAGCCGCGCGCGCGACCACCGCGTGCGCGTCGTCGTGCTGCCCGCCGCCGCCGCCGCCGGTACCGCGCGCGCCGCCGCATGAGCCTCGCTTGATGTAGCTAGCAATGCGCACTCTGTACTCGCTGGTAGCGTAGGGCTTGTACGATGTAGCCGCGTGTCTCGTGATCGCGTCAGTCTCGTCCATTTGTAGATAGGTGATAGTTTATCTACTTTTTTCGTCGTAATAATTATAGTCTGTTATTTTATTATTTACTCTATTGATTTCACTTGCACTTTTTACCATAAATAGGCGAAAAAAGTTTTCTTTTATAAATATAGTCAATGACTTCTAAACTAATATATACATCTATGAATAAAATGAATATAGTATCAAGTTTTAGCAAGATTCCTCGGGGCACTGTGGTAGTGGGGGATTGGTATTTGGTACAAATAATTTTATTTTGAGAGGTTAAATATTTAATTTTTGTAAACAGTATGCCATTTCATGCATAAGTATACATTTAAATAATGTTTCATCATCATAATAATTAATGTAAAAAAATACTTTATTGATTGCTATGAAACTGTACTGTAGAATTAGTAATTACAAAGATCAAACCATTTTTTTCAGAATGGAAACTAAACTCTGATTTTTTTGTCATGTTATGTGTTTACAAAATGCTATTATTATACATGAATCAATGGACACCCCCACACAAAACCTTGTTTTATATTCTAATCATGTATGTTATTGATATCAAATTATGACATTATCACATAAACCCTCAAGTTGTGTGACGCGGGTGTTACAATGTGCACCTGGCCACCTGCTCTCCGGGTGTGCTCCTGTGGACTGCGGTCACCAGTCACCACTGCGGAGTGGCGAGTACCACCCCCACGGGGGTGCACAGTGTAGCCCCCGCAGGAGGCATGTGCTGTTGTCCTAGTGTATGTTGTAATGTGATGTTTATGTAGTCAGTAGTGTGAACCCTGTAGGCTGTATGGATGTAGTGGCAATAGTCTATTCCGAGTTATTGTACCTCAGAGTTTCTGTAACAGTGACCGTTATGTCGTCGGCATAAGGGTAATATAACTCTGAACCCCCTCGGAGGTAATATAACTCTGAACGGACTGTAGTGAGTAGATGTGTCTCTTCGCTTATATCTATCTATCTCTGTTCCAAATTCCAATAATATGACAAATATTATTGTTTACGATTTAAATGCAAACGAGAAATTCATAAGTTTTGATGTCGAGTCCCGAGATGATTTTGTGAGATTCATCCACGTACATAATTTATTAATTTATGTATCCTACTGATAGATGATTATGTATTCTTTGTTAGAGTAACTTTGTGATTTTCTCACGTTGCGAGTTGCGACGAGTCGAATTTATTTATGTTTTTATTGTAAGCGCGTACACAAAAGTATTGTAGTTATATAATGAATATATTGTACAGTATTTTAACAAAAACTCGATTCACGAAGAATTAAAACACGTCTTTACATAGAGATTTAGATTCTTTTAATTTTTATTAAACAAACCGAGACTTAGATACAATTAGTTTAATAGATACTAATGCGGTAGTCGACGATAACGTGCGTCTTTACGTCAATCGGCTGTTTTCGTGAGCACAAGGCCTGATAAGGTGCCAGATATACGTCATACGGGACGCCCGAGCCCGACACACTGCCTGGCTGACGATACTAACGCTGAGCTCTGCTCTACACTTACAAATTACAATACTATAGTACATAATATTACAACGTAACATAACGTAACACTTGCTCGGGGTGTGTCTCGCTGCTCACACAATATGACATAACATTTAACATTGCATTCCAGTACAGCAGGACGGATCTTTTTATCCCCATTAAGAGATAACTTAATTTATCAATTATCAGACATGTTTTGCTGCTAAGGCGTGGTAACCTACTCATATTTTATTTTATTTTTTCGAGGAAGCTCACAGCTAGGAGGTTCAAAATTAATTATAAAAAATATTTTGTAACATATCGCCTACCACTATTACAAATGTGAAAAGTTTGTTAGGATGGATGGCTGTTTGTGACACTTACGCAAAAACGGATTCTACTGAAATTTGGCACGGTAGTAGTTTAGGCACTGGATTAAAACTTAGGCTACATTTTATTTCGAAAAGTACTGTGCTCCCGACGTGGGATATTGTTGTTACGCGGGCGGAGCCGCGGGCCAAAGCGAGTCGCCTATTAAAAACGTAGATAAACTATTCGGTCGGCGCTCGACGCGGCGTCGCCTCGCCGGCCGCGGCCGCCGCATCGGGCCGCTCGATCGATGACCCTGTTTCGTAGCGAGACGCGAGTTACAGTCTACGGACACTCCACAATCCTCCACAATCCACTAAGACATACGATATGTGTCGCCATTCGCCTTTGTCGGTCACCGACCACTTATTGCTTGATTGTACTGATAACGCCGCCAATACTCGCGCTCGCGCTAGATTAAACTACGAAATCAATCGAACTTAATGTCTTTGTAAACTGTTATACCCTGCCCCATCTAATGATAATGTTTATAGTTATGTTGTTGTAGACAATGTTATTAGCCCCCAAAACTTGTCAGCATGGTTCATTTCTACTCTACTTTAGTCAGGTCTTGATAAATGTATACCTAATGTATATATGACTACATGCACATCAACACTGTGAAGGCGAGCCGCTCCGTGCTGTACCCGCCCCGCGCCTGTCCAACGAGCCTGTCGGCGCGAATTCCGCTCAATAAACGAGGACATAAAAGGTGTACAAAATAATAATGTCCTACCGCTGTTGTGTTGTGACGTGTTCGCGATATTAATTCACTAGCCTTGGGTTACTTTCGCGTTCGTGATGTCGCACGGTATTCGCGAGAATTACGTACGGTGTACCGACTTTGCACCTTATTCACACAGGAATAAGGTCGAAATGAGGTAAAATTCTAATGTCCGAACTGGAGCGCGTTCAATTTTGCCGTACTGACTACAGATGAGAACTGACTCTTAATTTACGGAAAACTTAAGCTGCACAATGTAGCAAACAAACCACTTCGGGGCTCCGTTCTTCCGTATGCTGTGATCGCGGATAAATTATGGTCTATGTCCAAACTACCGTCTTTTGATTTCAATTTGTGTTCCTTGAAGTGTAGAAATTAAAATTTCGATTACGATATGGTAGTAAGTAGTAACATATCCTCTGGGGCAGGGAGCCTTTTTTTTTTCGATTACGATATGGTAGTAACATATCCTCTGGGGCAGGGGGTCTTACGCGCGGTTAGGTTCGCTAGCTCCTAGCTAAAGCGCTGATGATTTTATTTTACTGTGATTTATGAGGAATATGCATGCGCGCACGTGACCATGTGTCTTCATCAGCTCGTCCTGTGTGCAGGTGAGGCGCCGGTGACGGAGGCCGCGACCCCCGCGACGGTCGGCGCGGGCGGGGAGGTGGTCGTGTACGAGCTACGCGGGAACCTCACCCTCACCTGCGGCCTGCCGAACGCCGCCAACCTCGCCTACACCTGGACCAAGAACGAGACCGACGTCGCCACCCTGGGCGAGATGAAGGGCCGCTACGAGCTGCAGAACAACGGCGCCGTGTTCCACATCGCGCGCACGGTGGAGGACGACTGGGGCAACTACAGCTGCGGCGTCGGCGGCGACCGCCAGCGCTGGGAGGTGCAGGGCCGCCCGCACCTGCGCGTGCCCGCCAACACCAACGTCGTCGAGGGCCAGAAGCTGAAGGTGCAGTGCAAGGTACGACCTCGCCCGCTCTCTGTGTTACTACTGGGTCACAAAAGACCACGAGAAAATAAGTCACGTAATCAAATAACAGCGATCGTCTCTCAAAATAAAAATAAACGTTAGTCGGTCGGATTATGAATGTAGCGTCTGATACATGAATAGTACGGCGTTTTTAAGTAAAGAAAGGTTTATTATTCGAGTAAGTTTTCAGCGTAATCCAAAGATCGTGAAGTGGACTCTACTGTTCTCAGATCAAATAAAAAGTATAGATGGACTTCTACGAACAACATAGTGAAGCCGGTTTTTTATGCATTGTGTGCGTGAGCCGGTGTTGCCATACTAAATTTTCATTACCATACATATGTTGGCTAAACTTTCGAATAACATCCCACATTTGTACTGTTAATTGGTTTATGGTAATTTTACCGCTTAAAGTTCTTTTACTGTCGCAGTAATTTCGCAAATTTTCATAATTATAAGATCCGTAGTTTTCGAGATAACAATATAATAAATTTTCGAAAATTGTATAGGAATTCGGCCATGTTAACGTTTCTGTGATATTTATGTTTCGTTTTCCATAGCTTTATGTCAAAAAACTTTGCAGAGCCCTATTTTACGTAAAAGTTGTAACACGGCCTCACAAAAACCTGGCGCGAAATAACGTTGTCACAACTCTCCCCAACTATGGAATTCTAAAAATGGGTTAGATTAGAATATTTTTATTGCGTTCAAAACGTCTTTAATAATAAAAAAACAGAAAGTGATAATTATGTTTATTATTTATTTATAGATAAATTTAGATAAAGGGTAGGTAAAGATGAAAAGTTTCGATTTAGGTGTACCAATACATAATATTATGGTAAGTAATAGGGTAGTTAATATACGGTCACCAGTCACAAGTCAGTGTACCACTTGCCTATTTTTTTGGTAGCATAATATGCTTGTGTTATTTCAGAAAAAATCTAAATCATTATAATTATGTGTCCATATAAATTTCAAGGAGTTCCCTCGATTCCTCATGGATCTCCCATCATCAAGTTTCCACTTTAGTGACTAAAAGACCAATTTCGAATTTATGCCCTTTACAGCAATAAAATAATTTTGTTAATAGGTCCATAACCGACAGAGTAATATTCAAAGATCTCCGTGTTGGTGTAAAATACTATAAGAAGTACCTTTTACATCATCAAAATGTGATGATGTATGGTGTGATTGTGGTGGTGATGATGATGATTACTTTAATTGACAAGGTGGCATATGCTTGCAGTTCTTTAAATAACGCCGAAATCCCCAAACATGTATCTATAAGGAGTCAGGAGTTCTGTTCTGCACTTTTGGATCCAGAGTATAACTTGGAGCAAAATCTTACTTTTTGGTAGCATATGCTTGGACTACTTCAGAAAAAGTCAAAATTACCATAAATTTCCATAAAAATTTCGAGGAGTTCCCTCGATTCCTCATGGATCCCATCATCAGGTCACCACTTTTTTGAAAACCGGACCAACTTGGGATTATACCCTTTATATCAAAAAAAGAATTTTGAAAATCGGTCCACAGACGGCGGAATTATCGTTCTCGATATTTTCCGTATACCGAATATAGGGGCATTTACCTTAAATTACTTCAAACTTCAAAACTTCCTAAATAAAAAATAAAAACACAGTCTGACTCTCTACTTCATAATTTTGTTAAGAATTTGCCTACAAATTACTTACCTTATTTTAGGCTATTGAAAATATGAAATCCTGGCAACACTCTCTCGATCCGCCATTATGAAATTGTCATTATTTGTTTCGAGTAACCTCTAAATTGTGATAAATTATCTTAAACAAACTACAGTTTTGTGTGTACTTACTTATGAAATGTTATTCCCTGACACTTTTTGTTCGCCTTCGTACAGTTTTTACACCACTTAATAGCGCAGAACGGCATTTTTGTGGCAAAATCACTGCACGACGACTCGTTCGACACTGACGAAAAGTAGCGTACTTTTTTTGCATGAGTGTGCGTGACCGCGTGTGTTTACACAAAGTAGCGTAGTTTTTGAGGCTTCAGTTGAAACAAGCGCCATGCGCAATCTAGTTTTTTATTTGATCTGAGCTACTGTTGTACTTGTCCCTCAGGTGATCGGCAAGCCGTACCCGCGCGTGTCGTGGCAGTACTCCAACGACTCCGTGACGTGGGTGGAGGCGGGCGCGGCGCTGGGCGAGCGCGCGGCGCTGGCGGCGTCCGAGCAGGGCGTGCCGGACGGCGCGCTGACGGTGACGGCGGCGGAGCGCGCGGACGCGGGCGAGTACCGCTGCAGCGCGCCCGGCGCCGACCCGGCCACCACCACGCTGCGGGTGAAGGACATGTACGCGGCGCTGTGGCCGTTCCTGGGCATCTGCGCGGAGGTGTTCGTGCTGTGCGCCGTCATCCTCGTGTACGAGCGCCGCCGGACCAAGCCCGAGGCCGAGGACTCCGACGCCGACACCGACCAGTGAGTGGCGACCGCGTAATATAGCGCCGATAGCTCCGTAACGAACACGATGTTTATAATGTATAGTGCGATTCAAATGAGAATAGGATCGAGTCGGCGCCATATTGTTTCGAATATAGACTGATAAGATAGTTTAATTTATGTTTAGATAATTGATTACTATTTAACGTTTTTATTTGAATTCGATGCAAGACTATTAATATTTAGATGCACATGAGTTTTTCTGAAAATCGCACTTTTCAAGTGATATTTGACAGAAAAAGGTCATTGACGTTCCTATTCTCATTTGAAAGGCGTTATATCGATGTGGGCGGCCAGGTTTATCCTACTGATATAATAAATGTGAAAATTTGTGAGGATGGATGGATGTTTGTTACTCTTTCGTGCAAAAACTACTGAACGGATTTCGGTGAAATTTGGTATGGGAGTAGTTTAAGCTATCGATTAAAACGTTGGCTTTTATTTATCCCGAAAAAGTACAGTGTTCCTTTGGAATACTATATTTACACGGGCAAAGCCGCGGGCAACAGCTAGTACTCGATGAAGACACGTAAAACTTAGATGTTACGTATGAAATATTGTGAAAGGTCTGCTCTATACTTGTCTAACGATGTCGTTTTGTCCGCAGGAAGAAGTCGTAAGCTGCGAGTTTGAGCGCGCCCGGCAGTCGCCGTTTACAAATTAATACTTTAATATGATTTAACCAAAAATATATGTTTGTTATTTAGTTTAATAATTATGTTGCATTAATACCGGGGCCGCCGTCGGCGCCTCACGCCCCGGACGTACTTAGCAGCCCCTGCGGACTCCGCCCCGGCGCGTCCTGTAGTCGTACGAATTATATAAACTTAATTATGTGAGACTTACTAATAAGTATATAACGTTTATCGGAGCACAGTAACTGAGATTGTCGATAAGGAGTGATAAGACGTGACGCGAGCCATCGCCAACTATCGCCGCCCATCGCCAGCACACAGCTGTTAAGATTTAATAGTCGAATAAATTATTTCGGTTTCAAATCGTCTTTTATTTTATACAATGTTGGGTTCTTCTTTTTTTATATTTTAATATAATTGATATTTAAGAATATTCTGCATTTTAAAATTCAATCATATATTAAACCTTACCATATTAATTAGAGATGCCACGAATAGTGAATTTGGCCGAATACCGAATATTCGGCAACGCTGTCGGCCGAAGCGCCGAATATTCGGCACGAAATACATACTTGTCGGGAGCGCGTTATCTGGATTAAGGGGCCCCATACATGGTCCGGTCTGCCTTCAGTTCGGCCTGAACGGATGCAAAATCGTATCATCTGCGTCCAATTTCGAGAACGCATCAGTCGGCCGTATGGACTGAAGCGATTCGTTCCAGTGTTGCCAGCTCTGTTTTTGTGAAGCTACTAAACTCGTATCGATTTCTTCTAAAAACTACTTAAGAAGCTACTTAACTTAGGAATTCCTGAAGCCCCCCAAAAACCACTGCATTTTAGGTTTTATTATATTACATTTTTTCAATTAATTGAATTTGTATATAAATTTTACCATTAAATTAAAATATACTAGGAAATATTACGTATATAGTAATTAAACGGGTAGTTTTAAGAAAATTACGGACGAATGTAATAATATGATAAGATGTAATTTTTTTGTTTTTTTTTGTGCTTAACCTAGGCCATTTGCATATGATTACTGTCTAGCTCTTTCCTACTAAAAAACTACTAACAACTAAATTCCTACTAAGGAGGGAATAAAATACTTAATTTAGTAGTAAAACTGTAAAATAACTAAGTTGGCAACATTAATTCTGGCCTGACCGGGCGGCCTGTACGGACCATTTGTAGACAAATCGCTTCAGTTCTCGCCCGAGCCGCGGCCGTGCGGGCGTGTATCGTGGACAAGCGTTGTATGAGTTTTCGCGGTGTTTAAATACAAAATTGATAAACACGACCATAGCGCGCGGCAAACCAGAATGGACTGATGCGGTTTTTCCGTGTGTGGGCCCGAATTCGTTCAGGCCGAACTGACGTAAATTGGGCTGGATGCGATTTTTCCCGTTTGTGTGCTCGAATCCGTTCAGGCCGAACTGACGTCAGTTCTAACTGAAACGATCGGCCTCTCGTCTGTGGGGGGCCTTGACAAGTCGCAACCTGTTTTCCTCGTTGCGTTGGCGCAGCAGGCGACGACTAGCGTGTAAGTGTATAGTGAGAGGTTATTTTCTGAGGCTGGTAACATTTACGATGAAAAGCGTAATCATTTGCTACCAAAAAATGCTGAAATTTCTATCCATCACAACTTACCACTGATCAAGACGTGTTGTAATTTGGAAATAAATATATACCTAATTTGGAGTAATATAACGTGTCTTTTTTACATTATTTGGTATTCGGTATTAGGCCGAATAGTTTGTATTATTCGGCCGAATACCGAATAGCAAAAAAAGTGACCGAATACCGAATAGTTGCCGAATATTCGTGACATCTCTAATAAAAATACAGGTTACACACCAAGTTTCCAAGCGTCCAACCGGCACGACGCCGCCGGTAGGTATCAAATCGACAGCGTTAGAACTGACCGTGTGTGGGTATTGAATGCATTATAAAAGTTAGTAACAATGCCAGTCACCGATAGAGGGCAGGTATAATAGTATTTTCTAACGTCTAACCTCTAAAGTATTCATTCATATCTTACTTTAACTTACAGTAATTTACCTAATGCCCTGTCTGAACATATAGATGTTAACTCCCATACTAATAAACGCTATATAAGCTTTGAATAGTTCGTGTTTTGTCTTCTTCAATCCGTACGCGTTTTTACGAGGTTAACATGCGGCGGCGCGGCCGTACATTAATTTACATAGTGTGTGTCTAATTACTTACTATCATTCTTACCGTGGAGCATAGAGACAGGAGACCGATCGCTGTAGAAAATAGTGTCCCAGAAATATGGACAAAATAAAGACAGAAAAAGTGGTCCACCAATGCCGTGAAGGCGCTGCGATCGCTAAGTAGTCTCAGAAAAAGCGGCCAACCAATGCAGTAAAGAAAATTATACTACTTGCCGATGGCAGCGCGGCTGGTGGCTGAAAAATTAACTTATAAATTCTACAAGTTTTCAGGGACAGGCGGGCGGGCAATGCTTCACGTAGCGATATTGGTCTCCTGTGCTCTATGCTCTATGATTCTTACCACGAGTAGCGTAGTGCCATCTATTGGTGTGACTGGCATCATGATTCATGACGTCGTTTATAAAGATAGACAATAGAGCCTACCTTTTTAAATTCGAGTTTCTACAAGTTGCCCGCCGGTACGTAAGTAATAAACATTCTTTGCCGCCGGTGCAGCGGGACCCGCGCACGTAAACGCGCCGTGAGTTGTGCTTTAATTTTGTACATATGTCATCGTAAAATTGTAAAAACCGTTAGATTGTAAAATAACTAACGAGATTGTAAAAATATGTCGAAAGATTAAAAACTATATATTTATAATCTAACGAAAAACAGTATGTTAAATAATAGGCAGCATATTCGCGCCGGAAGTCTATCAACATTCTATAATTTCACTAGTTTTATTACAATCTAACGGTTTTTACAATTTTACGGTGACACATACATATCTGCGTTCTACAGAACCCGAAACCGCGGCGGGCAAGGTGAAAACCGCTCCGTGAATTGTTAGCCTAAAGCTGTTTGATTCTGATATAATTCAGGAAAGGGACTTCTGTAACTTTAAGATTTATAATTTTTAGGAGTGAAATGGATACTTTTAAACTACATATTTTAAATAATAAAAAATATTATTTTCTCTAAAAGAATATGGCATGTATTTAAACATGCGACAAAACAATTAAATTTTGGATGTGAAAATACCCAATATTGAATACTAAATTGCCAAGTTGGCGAAAGAATGTAAGGAACAAAAAAATTACTAATCTGGTGACTAAATAATACCACTGAATTTTCCAAACTGGCAGACAGATTATGTTTTAGCGACTAAATAACCATCTTGGCGACAATTTGTGAGTACACATTTAATTTAAGAATAGGCACATATATTTTCCCTGATGTAGGTAACTCAAAAACCATACAAGCAGCGAAAGGAGCGCACACAAAAAAACCATAAAGGAGCGTACAAAATTCCCAATTTTTTATTTTTCTCGGTTTTAGGGAGGTGTAGATTATTGTGTAGATTAATTTTGAAATTTAAAAATGGCGGATATTTATTTTTCGTAAAATTGATATGGGTGTCGTTTACCAGGTTTTTGGGAGTGCTGGATACGAAAATGACATTCGTTTTGAAATTCCAATATGGCGGACATACTTAATTTCATAAAAATAATATGGGTGTCCTTTTATTGGTTTCTGGGGGTGCTGATTACAAAAAAGTCATGCATTTTAAATTTCCTTAGTAACTCAAATACCTCATATTTTCTTCATGATGTGAGAAAAAGAAATTTGAAAATCCTGAATTTTCCAACATTTCTATAGCTTTATACATCTAGGAATGTATCTCAATGTAGAGCATTTACTATGTTTTTATAAAGTTGATTCTATCTCGGAAACGGTGCATCCTATTGAAAAAATAATGAAAATTTCGCCCCCCTTTAGAACCCCGCAACATCATATTTTCTTCACGATGGGAGAAAAAAAATTTTGAAAATCCTGAATTTTCCAACATTTCTATAGCTATAAACATCCGTCGTATCTCAATGTACAGCATTTACTTCTTTTTTTATAAAATTGATTCTATCTCGGAAACGGTGCATCCTATTGAAAAAATAATGAAAATTTCGCCCCCCTTTGGCACCCCGCAACATCATATTTTCTTCATGATGGGAGAAAAAAAAATCGAAAATCCTGAATTTTCCAACATTTCTATAGCATTTACTTCTTATATGTACAGCATTTACTTCTTTTTAGGGTTCCGTAATACTTAAGGAACCCTTATAGTTTCGCTCTGTCCGTCTGTCTGTCTGTCTGTCTGTCTGTCTGTCTGTCTGTCTGTCTGTCTGTCCGCGCCTCTAGCTCCTGTAATTATGAATATAAACTGATGAAATTTGGTGCAGTTATAGATTGTGTATAGATCACGGTTTCGAGATCATAAAAAAATAAAAAATTTATATTTTAAGGGTGGCTCTCCATACATGTGAAGTGGGGATGAAAAATATTTTTTCACTCTACCCCATCGTGTGGGGTATCGTAGAATAGGTCTTTTAAAATAAAGGCAAGGTTTCATACGTTACTTTTTTATAAAGTTGACCATTTTCGAGTAATCGGCCTCCAAAGTAGTTTGTAAGTTGGTCCCCCCCCTAGCATTTTTAAACTAAAGGAGATAGAAACTTGCAAATTTCCATGCTGATAGATCATGCTAAAAACTCTTTAGGAAAACTATTATGAACCAAATCGGACAGTAACTTTTGGAGTAATTAAAAAAAAAGCATATTACGCGTTTATAGTTACGGAACCCTCCTTAGACATGTCCTGACATGCTCTTGGTTAGGTTATTTTTAGGGTTCCGTAATACTTAAGGAACCCTTATAGTTTCGCTCTGTCCGTCTGTCTGTCTGTCTGTCTGTCTGTCTGTCTGTCTGTCTGTCCGCGCCTCTAGCTCCTGTAATTATGAATATAAATTGATGAAATTTGGTGCAGTTATAGATTGTGTATAGATCACGGTTTGGGGACCATAAAAAAATAATAATTTTATATTTTAGGGGTGGCTCTCCATACATGTGAAGTGGGGATGAAAAATATTTTTTCACTCTACCTCATCGTGTGGGGTATCGTAGAATAGGTCTTTTAAAATAAAGGGAAGGTTCCATACGTTATTTTTTTATAAAGTTGACCATTTTCGAGTAATCGGCCTCCAAAGTAGTTTGCAAGTTGGTCCCCCCCCTAGCATTTTTAAACTATAGGAGATAGAAACTTGCAAATTTCCATGCTGACAGATCATGCTAAAAACTCTTTAGGAAAACTATTTTGAACGAAATCGCATCATAATTTCTATTTCTAGAGCAATTATAGAAAAACAAATTAACATAAAGAAAATCTGAATAATTATACATAATGTGAAATGATTATTTAAAATAATGTTTCAAAATTGGTTGCAAAATTTAAAAAAAAAACTGAAATTAACAATTAATAAAAAGAACTTAAATTAATAATAAACGAAATGTGCTGTCGGGTTTGAACCTACATCCTAGGACAATCACTGTGACTAACTGAGCTACAACAGTTATATTGATTATTGCGAATTTATGTTTCTTTGCCAGAATTAGAGCTAAGTTTTGAAACAGGTAAAATTTTAATTAATAATTAATTTTACGAATATGTGCTTCTTTTACCAATTATTACAATAATTTAAACACTTTAATATATATTAATAATTACCATAGGATTATTGTTTTTTATTATAATTTAATACGTTCCTCTAAAATATTAAAAGCTTCAATTTGCTAGTAACTTTACGAAAACTAGGTATATGGCGCTAGTTTCCTGTTTAAATCGTTGATTGTTTTTGAAAAATAATACTAGATGTCGCTGTGTTATTGGATTTAAATTCTGTATCACGCTATCGATTTTTTTTTTGATTGTGATACCTAGGCGATATCGTAATAGACTAATAACACAGCCTATGGAACTTATTACCTACAGTCGTCCAACGGACACGTCTAGACAGAGCAATCGTGCGGGGCGTGCGGGGTGAGAGAGGGGCGGTAGCGAGCCCAAGCTGCCATACACTCGCTTGGGACACGTCAGCCGGGGTTGACGCTTTTAAATTTGATTGTTTTAAGTGGTTTGCGACAGTGTTTCGTTTGAGTTGTATGTAGGTACTTATTTACAATGGTCAATTATATGAACAGCTATAGAAGATTAATTTTAATACAAAACCATGCGCCTGTTTCCCGTCAGAATTTTTAATAAAATTGTATCTACGTATGAGAATTTACTAACTAGGTACATCGTGTCCACCGTGTTTACCAAATGTCGAAAATAGTTTCAGTTTCGCATATGTAGCTTTTGCAGGGTTCGTAAATATCCGATATTTATAATAAATATCAAAATATCAGATATCTTTGACATATCCGATATTTTTGATTTTTTGATATTTTTGATATTTTCAAAATTACATACAAATTTCATACTCTGATATGTTTTTTCGTAATAGTTGTATCGAAATAATTTGTATCTCTGATAACTTGAAGATAGGGAAGTAAAATTAAACTCATTTATTTATTATTGATATTCAAAGTTTTCAAATAAATTAAAAATCAACGATAGATACTTTTGAGTATCAATTTAAGTCTTAAATCCATAAAATGACTTTTGTTTATAACCAGAAGAAAAAAAAAGTGTATTAATTTTATCAGTCGAATTAATTTGACACATGGTATAAATGGTATAACAATAGTATAATAACAAACAAGGAATTTTCTTCCGAAAAACAGGGGGTCACGTGGGTGTCAGCCTAATGATTAGTTAATGTCGTGTCAAATAGCAAGTTTTTGATGACCTAGGCTTGTGAAACTCTCGGAAAATAAGACCTGCGTAGACTATGACTTGATGTAAGATTTTTTACATTTAAAACATTATTTTACATTTTTAAACATAAATATCAATTTTGATATATATCAAGCATAAATATCAATTGATATAATATATCATGATATATATCAGATATATATCAATTGATATAATTATATCATGCGAACCCTGAGCTTTTGTATACGCATTTGTATTTTTTATAATAAACTCTTCATTAATACTTCTATATATATTTTTTTGTTTTATTCCTAGTACTCTACATACACATACTACGAATACACAAAATGTAGAACAGATTATAATAAAACACATTATTGTGACAACCCTGCAGCAATGACGAATACCTACACAAAAGCGGCATTTCGCGCGACTTCAAACGCGTTGGACCACTGTATCTCTTTATTACACTGTGCTAATAATATGCTCAAATGTTATGTGATTACTTGATTAGCGAATATTACATTTAATAAAAACTCTTTAAAATATCATCGAAATCGAATAAAAATTATTCTTAAAGAACATCTGGTTACTATTCACTTAAATATATTTTGATTATTAATCAACATTCAACATTTACGGAACCCTCCTTAGACATGTCCTGACATGCTCTTGGTTAGGTTTTTATAAAATTGATTCTATCTCGGAAACGGTGCATCCTATTGAAAAAATAATGAAAATTTCGCCCCCCTTTGGAACCCCACAACATCATATTTTCTTCATGATGGGAGAAAAAAAAATTCGAAAATCCTGAATTTTCCAACATTTCTATAGCTATAAACATCCGTCGTATCTCAATGTACAGCATTTACTTCTTTTTTTATAAAACTGATTCTATCTCGGAAACGGTGCATCCTATTGAAAAAAAAAATGAAAATTTCGCCCCCCTTTGGATACCCCGCAACATCATATTTTCTTCATGATGGGAGAAAAAATTTTTCGAAAATCCTGAATTTTCCAACATTTCTATAGCTATAAGCATCCGTCGTATCTCAATGTACAGCATTTACTTCTTTTTTTTATAAAATTGATTCTATCTCGGAAACGGTGCATCCTATTGAAAAAATAATGAAAATTTCGCCCCCCTTTGGAACCCCGCAACATCATATTTTCTTCATGACGGGAGAAAAAAAATTTCGAAAATCCTGAATTTTTCAACATTTCTATAGATTTATACATCCGTCGTATCTCAATGTACAGCATTTACTTCTTTTTTTATAAAATTGATTCTATCTCGGAAACGGTGCATCCTATTGAAAAAATAATGAAAATTTCGCCCCCCTTTGGAACCCCGCAACATCATATTTTTTCATGATGGGAGAAAAAAAAACGAAAATCTTGAATTTTCCAACATTTCTATAGATTGATACACCCCTCGTATCTCAGTACAGCATTGTCATATTTTTTTCTATAGTCGCTTCTATTCTCAGAAACGGTGCATCCTACTGCAAAAGTAATGAAAATTTGCTCCCTCTTATTAATCTAGAAATCGCATATTTTCTTCATGAATGGCAGAAAAATTCATGAACCCTGAATTTTTAAAAATTTCTATACCTACATAGCTGGTACTTTGAACTACATAACATACTGTAATAATAATCATCAATCCTAATTAGCATCCCAAAGATCTTTTAATTTAGTATTCATATTCATTTTCCGAAGATTGAATATTCTCCATTTTGGAAAATGAAATTGGAAGACAATTTTGTAATCAGAACCCCCAGAAACCGGGAAAAGGACAACCTTGTTAATTTTAATAACAAAAATTTACGCCATTGTGGAATTACGAAACCGATTTTATTTTCATATTATTCTGCACCCCCAGAAACCTAGAAAATGACACCCATGACAAAGAAATACATACTCCAACAGTATCCAAAAATAGGATTTTCCGTAGCCTGTAAATTGAATTTTTAGCAGCCATTAATTTATCAACCAAATCTGGTTTTATAGCTGCTTATATGGCATAATGGTCACCAACTCGGAAATTAAGTCACCAACTTATAAATGTCGGTGCTAATTTTGGATTAAATTTCGCCTCTTTTTATCTGCCGACTTTAGAATTTTTTGTCACCCGAGTGTTTTCGCCAGTTTAGTAATTTAGTCGCCAACATATTAATTCGCTGCCAAATTCAGTAATACAGTATGCTCACGTGCAGCCGCCAACTTATTTTTTGTTCGCTCGATTAATTATATACCAAAGAATATAAAAGACCAATTTTAACACTTCATGAAAATATCTAAAAAAAGTGCACATTAAAGCGACATCTATCCCAAGCAACACAAACTAGCTGATTAACTTTTATATAATAGCAATTCTGATTACTAAACGCTGTAAAAGATGTAGGGATAAGGTTTGTATTGTAAGCGGTAATACAGGCGATATTCAAGCAATTTGGACAAATAATAAATCGCTTTAATCTGAACAACATTTTGTTAATCTGCAAACCAGCTGGATATATAAACAGAAAGGTTGGTTAACTTCTACACAAAAGCTGATCAACCCTTTGTTCAGAATTTAAAACTCTATACGTGTCGCTTGGGATGAGTTCAGTTTTTAAGGTCAATGAGTAAATTAAATAATTGTTCGGGTCAACACCCGTACATTTCGAACATTTTTATTATGACGTCTTAACCCATTCCATGCGGCAATAAAAACTACACTTATTACCCAGGTGCGGGGACGGTTTTCGTCGCGACGCCGATGGGCGTCTTCCGCACCTCAAAGGGTAATAATAAGACGCCGATCGGCGTTTTCAGCACACTATTAAAAAATAATCATTATTATTAACATAACAAATGAATAACAGGGGTGGCAAACCTTTTCTTAATTTCCGTAAGCATATTACGCAGATCACACATAGCTAATACTCCGATTAATTTAGACAATTGAAATAACACAAATTTCGACAGAATCAAATATTGGTGGAGACCTTGGGTTTGCCCTAATAAATTGAAATTTAAAAGTCCCCATCAATCCCATATGAGCTTACAAAGTTATGCGGGGTCAAAGGTCAACATTTCAGGTTTTTTGGGTTTTTCTCGAAAACGGTAAGTTTTATCAAATAATACTTCAGAACGAAGTTGTAGATATCAAAATTATCTACAAAAATGGTTCTTATGTTTTTTTCCCTAATTATCACCGTTACTGAGATATCTAGTGCGCTCTAGTGCGAGGTGGACTTACTTTTGAAGTACTGACTTGTTCATCCTCGCGTTGTATTTTTGCTGTTTGAACGCGCTAATCTCAGGAACTACTGGTTCAAATTGAAAAAATATTTTTGTGTTGTATAGTCCATTTATCGAGGAAGGCTTAAGGCCATATAACATCACGCTGCGACCAATAGGAACGAAGAATCAGTGGAAAATGTGGAAAAACGGGGAAAATTTTTCATCTTTGGGGGTTCCGTTGTCTGTTTGAACGCGATGATCTCAGAAACCGCTTGATCGATTAAAAAAAAAATGTGTTAGATACTCCATTTGTCGAGGAAGGCTTTAGGCTATATAACATCACGCTGCGACTAGTAGGAGCGAAGAATCAGTGGAAAATGTGGAAAAAATAAAATTATTCATCTTTGAGGGCTTCCGTTGTCTGTACACGCTGATCTCAGGAACTGATTGATTTGAAAAATTATTTTCGTGTTAGATAGTCCATTTGTCGAGGAAATATTTAAGCTATATAACATTAACCTGCAACAAATAGGAACGAAGCATCAGTGAAAAATTTTACAAAAAACGGGGAAAATTATTCATATTGGACAGATTTTAATGTTTTTTTTTTTCAAGAATGGTTTAGATTTGCAATTGGACCCAATAGGTGGCGCTGCTGTCAATACGTTAACAAATTTAATTCTAAGGCGGTACGAAGTTCGCTGGGACAGCTAGTATGTATATATGTAGCAAATATGTGCATATAATGTAGAACGTGATACTTACAATCACGATATCTCAGGAACAATGATACTTAGAGAAAAAATCATTAAGACCATTTTTGTAGAGAATTTTGAGATCTACAATTTTAGACTGCAGTATTTTTTTGATAAAATTTACCGTTTTCGAAAAAAAAATCAAAAAACCTGAAATGTTGACCTTTGACCTCGCATAACTTTATTAGCTCACATGGGATTCATGGGGACTTTTAAATTTTTATATTTTAGGGTAAACCCAAGATCTCTACCAAAATTTGGCTCTGTCGGATTTTTTGTTATTTGACCCCTATTTTCATGTCTAAATTTACCGGAGTATAATATTAATATCAACTTTTTAAATAATATTTTTTATAACCTGAATATAATTATGATAATATTATGACTTTTTTTTGAGATTTGAGGTAGTAGGGAATATATTATATAATATATGCATATTTTTTGTTTCTATCTTTTTTTATAAATATATCGTATAACATCATTGTATTTAATTTTGAGATAAATTAAACTTAATTCTTACCTAGATTTAAGTTTTTATGTATGTGTAATGTGATATGTTGTTCATTTCAAAAATGTTCAAAAGTGTTCATTCATTAAGACAAAGCATTATATGTTTTTATCTGAGGAAATTGCTTTTATTTTAAATACTTCAAATTCTTTTCCTTCAGGTGGCGTTAAAAAACTCATTTAACATATCGGAATATTTTTTTGGACTTTTCGCAACTACAAATGTTCATTGACTAAAGCTAAGCATTGGCTATGAATGAAATTGGTTCCATTGATGTCTTTGTATTTGCCCGCGGCATCGTGGATTTCGGCCTGTTACAGAAAATTATGTTTATTTTACCCACCCAAACTTAAAAACTATAGTAAATTCTCATCTTGGATTAAAAAATTAGTGGTATTTTCGTATTCAGCACCCCATGAACCCAGAAATCTCAAACCCATGTTGGTATTTTTTACCAACTCGGGCCCGTATCTTTGATTAAAAATGAGTGTTAATTCCATAATCAGCACGCCTATATAAACCTTGAAATTGACACCCATGTCGGTAATTTAGAAAAACTCGTGTCCGCCATCTTGGATTCAATAATGAATCTTAATTTTGTAATCAGCATCCCCATAAACCTTGAAAATTGTACCCATGTCGGTATTTAAAAAAAATCGTGTCCGCCATTTTGAATTAAAACATATTTAGTGCTTTTTTCGTAATTTAATATCCTTACCTACTTCTATTCTCGCCTAATTTATAAGAATAACCTATGTTCCAAATTTCACTATTTTTAGATCTAGTAGTTTTGGCGTTTAATTGATAGATCAGTCAGTAGTCAATCAGTCACAGCCCGGGCGTTACCTCTTATATGTAGGTATATAGTATAGAATATAGCTATAACAATATTACATATTATTATAGATGTTTATGGTATTACAGTTGGCTGAAAATTTTAAGAAAATTTTATTAAAACCAAAGGTTGTCAATAGCTGGAAAACGCCTTTAGGCGTCTTCCGCATCTAAAAAGGAATTGGCAATTTTGCAGAAAGTTGAATTTGTTGAAACGGCGTGCATTATCTTATTGTATTTTCAAAACTTGAGCATATATTGCAGGTATAAACTTTTATAATTTATTTTAGCCAAAATATAAGCTACTAAAAAAAGACGCCGATGGGCGTATGCCGCATCTGAATGTGACGCCCAAAGACGCCGATGGGCGTCCGCCGCAGCGAATGGGTTAAGGTGCGTTCCACACTTTACCGAACATTATCCCGTCACTTTAGCAGAAACACGTGTCAGTACCGATAGTGTGGACGTATTTTGTTACGCTTCAATCCATTCCGAACACTGGAAGAAGCTGCTGGACACGGACTAAACGGCAAGAAAATGTACCCAGTTACGATTTGTTAGCCGGGCCCAGTATGGACGGAAGACCACCAGTGTACTGTCACGCATCTATGTCACGTGTTACGAGCCGATCCATCGAAAGTCGCTTTCTTCAAAGCATTTTCGCTATTGTCCGCGTGACCAGTAGACGTCCACACTTGCATAATTATGACATGCGTCGAAGTACACCCGGTGACACAGACGCAGTCTAGTTCAATATAGTTCAACACCATGCGTCTACACTTGTAACATTTCATCGTACATTGTGACCGTGTCAGCACAACCTGGACCGTCCACATTTAGCGTAACATGTCTTGTACGATGCCACGTAGTCCGGTCCGTCATCATGTCACAAGTGTGGATGCACCTTTAGATTTTAAAATAAAAAGCAGGAGATAATAAAAACAATTTAATATAAAAACAATGTGCGATCGCCATGAGTCGCATGCGGCCTGTGCGGGAGCGCCGCTCACTATAGTCTACTAATCACTAAGCGTACTGCGGGGGAAGCGGTGCGGGCGGAGAGGGGGGGGGGGCTACTGCAGCGTGACGAGGTGCAGGTCTACGCCCCAGCCGGTGGGCGCCACCCAGTCGGGCGCGGCGCGCAGCAGGCGCTCGTGGTGAGGACTGCGGCGCGCCGCGTCCGCCATGCCGTGCGCCGCCAGCGCCGCTTGCAACCACTCTCCGCCGCCCCCCACACCGCCTGCCGCGCCGCGCAGGGTGCAGCGCAGCGTCCACGGCTCGGGCGCGGGCTCGGGCGCCGCGTACAGCGAGATAAAGTAGGTGTCGCGGTCGCTCCAGCGCGGACCAGGCTGCAGCGGGGGCGCGGGCGGCTCGCAGGAGAGCGCGACGCCGGCGGCGGGCGCCAGCACGGCGATCAGGTGCGGCGCGCCCGCCAGCCGCAGCTCGAGCGTGCGCTCGGCCGGCGTGGCGCCGGGCAGCAGGCGCGCGCTGAACTCGAGGCGCGTGCGCGGCGGCTCGGGCGCCGGCAGCGAGTGGCCGCGCGCCACCAGCGACAGCACGGGCAGGAAGTACGGCGCGCCGCAGTACACCCAGCGCGCGCACTCCTCCGCCGACGTCGCGCGCGCCTCCCTCATGCCCGCCACTGCACACGCAATATAGTTTCGAACTCTCGTTTTAAGATTCAGGCCCTCTACTCCCGACACAAACGAGAATCAGGTAACAGTCGTTCTTTGTAATATGTAAAAAGAAAAAAAATGCATGGTGCTATGTACCGTGATCGTCGAGTGAGTGCGGCGTGTTGACATCGAGCTCGGGCACCCAGTACAGCAGCTCGGCGGCGGCGGGGGACTCGTGCGTGACGTCGGCGGCCGCGAGGTGCGGCGTGCGCCGCGTGTGGAACAGCATGAGACGCTGCGGCCGCAGGGCGGAGTACGGCGCCGGCCGCAGCAGAAGCACCGCCACCGTCGCCGCCGCACCTGCTACCGCCAGCGCCAGCATCAGCGGCCGCGGTCTCCGCGCCGCCACCACCAGCGGCAGCAGCCAGCTGCACGTCAGCAGCGTCAGCGCGCCCGTGCACAGCGCCATTATCACCTGCGGGACACGCGCACGGTGAGGACGACTACGCGCGGTGAAGTATATTACATTCTCCGAGGAGAGCCGTCACTCACATCCGGCGGCAGGGGCGAGGTGCCGGCGCGGCCCATGATGGGCACGAACATGTCGAGCATGCCTACCGCCAGGTAGGCCGACGTGGCCGCTGGGATCAGCGCCGCCGCCGCCGCCGCCAGCGCCGCGCCGCCCTCCGATGCGCCCAGCACGTCCGCCGCCAGCGCGCCGATCGCTGGTGCCGTCCACAGCGCCGGCACGAACGCCGAGCGCATGCCGCGCGCCAGTCCCGCCGCCAGCGCCAGCGCCGCCAGCAGCGCCAGCGCATCCCGCCACGCGCGCGCCGCCGCCCAGCCACGCGCCGCCCCGCGCACTCTCGCCCAGCTTCCCGACGTGTGCCGCGCGTCCGCCCACGCGCCCGCCAGCGCCGGCAGCGCGCTCAGCGGCAGCAGCAGCGCCGGACGCGCGTAGAACGCGAGGCGCGCGCCCGCCGCGTGCAACAGCAGCGCCGGCGCCAAGGCCGCCGCCAGCCCCGCCAGCTGCGCAAGCAGCGCCGCGGCGGTCACGCGCAGCAGGGCCCGCGCCCACTCGCCGCCGCGCACGTACAGGCGCGCGCGCGCCGCGACCGCCGACCGCCGCAGCGCCAGCCCCACGGCGGCCAGCGCCAGCAGCGCGGCGGCGGCGGCGGCGGGCGGGCGCATCACGAGCACGGCGACGCCGAGCATGTCGAAGAACACGGGCGGCGCGGCGGGCTCGGGCGGCGCGGCCAGCTGCGGGCCCGCGAGCGCGGCGGCCGCCAGCGCCAGCACGTTGTCGCCGGTGCGCTGCAGCGCGGCGGGCGGCACGCGCTGCCAGGTGTCGAGGCGCGTGTGGTACACGTAGCCGTTGGCGCTCCAGGCGAGGTCGAGGCCGGACAGGTTGCCGTGGTCGCGGAACACGCGGAAGTCGGTGTCGGCGGGCACGAGGCCGCTGGCGAACAGCTCCTGCGCGAGCGAGGAGGCGCGCGGGCGCGGCGCGGCGGCGGCGTACAGCTCCAGCAGCCAGGGCTGCGCGGGCCCGGACTGGAACAGCACCTCGCGGCCGCCGGCGCCGCACGCCTCGAGGTTGAGGAAAGCGCGCGCGGCGCGGGCCCAGCGGTGCGTGGTGACGAAGGCGTGCGAGGCCTGCAGGATGTTCTCCTCGGCGCCGTTGAGCAGCAGCAGCAGGTCATGGCGCAGCGGCCGCGGCGCCGCCACCAGCGCGCGTGCCACCTCCAGCATCACCGCGCAGCCTGCGCCGTCGTCGCTCGCGCCTGCAGATTTTTTTTTTCTTTTACTTTCTCGTCTTTTTTAATTTATTTATTCTTCAGTTTATTAATCGAACAACTCCGTAAAGAGAAGTCGAACAACTCCTTAAGGCAGCAGATATAAATAAAACCGCAGGCTGCGCAAAAATACCGCCTATCTTAATACGTCACTGTGCCGAGGGTCTAACAGTGCCGCTCTCCATATTATTCAGACGCTCGCTCAAGGACAGCATTATGCCTACATTGCAGTGGCGTGCGCTCCATAAAGGCAGAAATGCAGTGCTTTACTTACTTACCATTCACAGATATTTTAATAAAACGTTCGGACGCTTTATATGACTTTAATTAATAGTAAATAAATGAATAAACAAAATATAATAACTTAAAAACGCCTAATATTTTATAATAGCACCTATTTACAAGTACATTATGTTTGGCAGGCGTTTAGCGACATGTTGGTGATGCGACTCCTGCCTTGTCGTGTAGCAGTAGATTTGTTCGCATGTGTGTAGTAATTTTAGTGTCCGTACACAGTTCGCAAACGCACACACCTATGAATATCCCAAGGCGCGAGTCGTCCAACTCCTACGGCATGCTTATAGACTTCGGCGAAGTTCGGCAGTTGTCGGGACACGGAAGTAATCGGGTATATTCGTGGCACGGTGGCCTATAATGCGAGTAATTATAATTGACGTAAAATCTAATTACTCACTACGCACATGATGCGTTTTTGTTTTAGTAAGGTTTTATTTGTTTAAATATCAGATTCAAGGAAGCCATTTTTTCATGTGAAAACGCATTGTTATTTTTCGGTTGCCATTATATTTAATATTTATAGTTTTCTTAAAAGATTTTTCATTTTAACATTTCAAAGTGTGTACATTTAACAGTTTATTACTGAAGTTCTATAAAAATTGTAGGTAGTGATTTGCTTTTTAATTGATTTGAGTGATAATAAGTTCTCACAATTGTCATTCAGTAAAAAGATTCAAATTGTGTCTACTAAAGGTAGGTGTGTATCCGAGTTACAATAATTAAATCAGCAAAAAGGGAATGTAACTCGAAAGTTTCATGTTAAAAGTTATGAAGTTCTGTTAGTTCTGTTGGCATGGTTTCCGATTTAGAAATCCGTCGCTTGGCTGTGGCTATGCTAATTGCAGGGGGGTGAAACTCTCATACATGCACAAATTAACAGAGAACAGAGACATCTAAAAATGAATATCCGGTACTAACAGTTTGAAAGTTTTCGGATAGTCACAACAGATGCCACTAAGCGACTTCTACATCGCGCTATCGGTAACACAAGGCGTATACAGTATAAGGGCTCGCGAACGTTTTACTATGCAGCAACCATATCCCACTATTCAGGGGGGTGAAACTCTCATACATGCACAAATTAACAGAGAACAGAGACATCTAAAAATGACGATCCGGTACTAACAGTTTGAAAGTTTTCGGATAGTCACAACAGATGCCACTAAGCGACTTCTACATCGCGCTATCGCTAACACAAGGCGTATTTATAAGGGCTCGCGAACATGTTACTATGCAGCAACCATATCCCACTATTAAAGAGGAACTTGGTCGTTGTTGTGTCTACGACTTTCGATAAAACTTAATTTCTGTCCATAATTCAGTTCAATAAAAATTATCAGGCGGTACTACTTCCATCTAGCGGGTTTGATAGTAACTAAAACGGTACAACGCCATCTAAAAACGACATTCCGAAACTTTTGCAAGACTCAGTTTCAATTTTAGAGTTGCGCATCTATACTAATATATATCTGTATTATCTATGCCACTATTAAAGAGGAACTTGGTCGTTGTTGTGTCTACGACATTCGATAAAACTTAATTTCTGTCCATAATTCAGTTCAATAAAAATTATCAGGCGGTACTACTTCCATCTAGCGGGTTTGATAGTAACTAAAACGGTACAACGCCATCTAAAAACGACATTCCGAAACTTTTGTGAGACTCAGTTTCAATTTTAGAGTTGCGCATCTATACTAATATATATCTGTATTATCTATGGCTAATTGCTAAAAATCTATAAAAGAAAAAGTTTTTGTGACCGACTCTCCGCCGCATACCCAGTGTCATAACCGTGTGCACGCCGCTGCTACATTGTGGTAGGCGGCATTTATTACCCCGGTTCACAGGAAAGGACCTAAAGAGTGGTTGAGAATTATAGGCCTATTTCCAAGCTATGTATATTTTCTAAAATATTTGAGAAAATTATTTATAGACAACTATATGCCGCATATGTTTCGACCGCCTCGATCACACCGTACTACTCCGCAAGCTATCGGCCATCGGTATCAGGGGTGATTTGTACAAATGGTTTACCTCCTACGTTCACAACAGGTGCCAAACGGTGGTATTTAACGGTTACTCCTCTAGATGCACACATATTCCCTCGGGAATACCTCAATGATCCCTTTTGGGACCTCTATTGTTCAACATCTTCATCAACGATGTGTTTTCTAGCTTTTCTTTCTCTAGGGTGCTTCTCTTTGCTGACGATATAAAAATCCTATGTTTAGTCAAAAGTATTGCCGATGCTATAAACATTCAAAAAGATCTAGATAGTTTTCACCGTTACTGTGTCATAAACAAACTAGATTTAAATGTATCAAAATGTTATGTATGTTCATATACCCGTAAATCCAACATTATAACGTATCCATATATGTTATCTAATACTATTTTAATAAGAGTCAATACTATTAGGGATCTAGGTGTCAATTTCGACGCTTAACTTAATTATTCTTGCAATTACCTGTTTATACTTATTATCCTTGTCTTTTCTTATTACCCAGCTATTTGTTTACTTATTTTATCTCTCCTGTACTGCAGGGTTGCCTGGAAGAGATCGCTTATACCGATAAGGCCGCCCTTGCCCACATTTAGTTATAAGTTTAGTTTTTAGAAAAATGTTTGTACCTACTTTAATGTGAGCAATAAAGTGTATATCTATCTATCTATCTATCTATCTAAACTTATCTGGCAACCCTGCCACAGTGTACATCCAGTCCCGCTATCATTTCGTTTTAAAAATAGAAATCATTGAAATATCGAACTCCAGTCATTTTCAAAGTGAAGTGCAACCTGCGAAGTGCCTGTGATATCATTTGCAATTTCATTTCTTTTCTGCAAAAACCGCAACGAACAAGAGATAAGTAATATTTTTATACCCTCGATGTTAAACAATAACTCTGCTTGTTACTGCAACGTCAAAAAATACCCTCAACTTCACTTCTACTGCACTGTCAAAATCAACTGACACCTGACAATATTGAATCTGACACATTGATAGTGTTGCCAAACTATTAAAAATTCCCAGACTACGGGAAACTGAAAAAAATGAATGCGTGTAAAATATGCTCAAAACAAATAAAATCAACCGAACTAAAAAATTGTACTAAGTGCAATTCAGCATATCATTATCAGTGTCTAGGTGTGTCGACTGAAAACTTTTTTAAGGAATCGAAGGCTCACAAAGCGGCTTGGAAGTGTTTAGAGTGTAAAAACACTGAAAAACGGGGTGAAAGCTCAAGTACCCCTTCGCAACAAAAGAATATACACCAACTAACCGAGCATACAGCCACCAACAGCTTAGAGGAACTAAAAGAGTATTTTAATAAAAAGCTTGAAGATTCACTCTCTCAACTGCTAAATGATATACGGAAGGAATTTACAACGGAAAGTGCCGACACTAGGGGCAAAATAGAGGAGTTAACTAAGAGTGTCCAATTCATGTCAGCGAAGTACGACCAACTTACCGAAGAACTAAGCTCGAAAACCAAGAGAATTGAAAATCTGGAGGCCGAAAACAAGACTTTAAAACAAAATTTAACAGACATTACTACTAGACTGAACCAATTTGAACAGCAATCTCGTGAGTCGAATTTAGAGATTCAGTGTGTCCCAGAGCACAAAGGTGAAAACCTGAAATTAGTGATACAGCAACTTACTACAACTGTTGGCTGCCCTCTCACAGAACAGCAGCTCCTGAACTATCATCGAGTCGCCAAAGCAAACCAGGAATCCACTCGTCCGCGCGCAATTATAGTTAAGTTGTCCAGTCCACTCGTGCGCGACAATATCATAGCAGCTGCCAAAACATTCAATAAGAACCACGTAACGGAGAAACTGAACTCATCACACCTTGGGATAGCGAGCAAAGACCCCATTTACGTTTGTGAACATTTATCTCCAACTAACAAGCAATTGCACGCAAAAGTTCGACATTTCGCAAGAGAGAAGGGCTTCCAATTTGTGTGGGTGCGAAACGGCCGTATTTTTATTAAGAAGGACACCAACAGTAAAAACATACTGATAAAAGATTCCGAATTTCTCAGGTCTTTGTAACAGTTTATAGCATATTTAACTTACACTTTCCTTTTTGTAATATTTTTTGTGGGTTTTTTTCTTTTTCTTATTGTGTTTCTTGTATGAGCACATTCTTTAACTTAACAAATAGATGTAGCACTTTAAACATTATATATCAAAATGTTAGAGGTCTTAGGACCAAAACTGAAACCATACGGTATAACGCGCTCGGTCACAACTTTGATATAATTCTTTTAACTGAGACTTGGCTCAATGATTCAATTTATGACCATGAACTTGTTGACGGCAGATATACAATATTTAGACGCGACCGGAGTTCATCTTCCTCTTCTAAAACTGAGGGCGGTGGTGTTTTGATAGCAGTATCAAAGAAACTTAATCCTGTTCGTAAACTAAAATGGGAGTCTTCGGTTGAAGATATTTGGATTGTTATAAAACTCAAACAAGGAAATTCGACCATCTCGCTCTGTATATGCAACTTGTATTTCCCCCCACCGGTAACACAAAGCCGACTCGAGGACCTTATTAATCATATGACAAATATCATCCAACACAAAGTACCCAAAAATTCAATTTTGCTTTTCGCCGGTGATTATAATCTACCAAATTTACTTTGGCAACGTGACGGTCACTCAAACTCCCTGGTCCCAATAAGCTGTTCGAATAACCTAGTAAACATGTTCACAGATGCGTTGTCCTTAAACGGCCTTTACAACGTGAAGGCAATATTAGACCTAATATTAACAAATTCCAGTAAAAATGTTAACGTATCCAAGTGTAGTTCACCGCTAGTTGACGAAGACGTTTATCACCCTGCTTTAAATATAACTCTAAAACTTTATTCCCAAAAACCACCAAAAATAAAAAAGACTTTATCTCTTAATTTCTCTAAAGCTAACTATAAAAAAATAAGAGAGGAGTTAGAGGCGACGGACTGGGATGCACATTTCAACCCAAAACAAACTGTTGATGAAACTGTAGACGTATTCTATGCTTTGATTGACGAAATAATATTGCAGAACACCCCTAAAAGTCATAGTGATAGTTGCAAATATCCCTTTTGGTTTAGCAGAGCTTTAATAAATACGCTGAAAGAGAAAAATAAGATGCATAAAAAATTTAAAAAGTACTCTAACCCCAGGGATTTCATTGTCTATGACATGTTACGTCGTCGATCAAAAACAATGCTGCAGGAATGCCTTACTAAATTTAAAATTGATTCAAAATCTTTAATTAAAGAAAATCCATCATATTTCTGGTCATATGTTAACTCAGTTAGATCTAATAGCGGCGAAATTCCAGATGAAATGTATTTTCACGATATATCTGCTCAAGGTTCCCAAAATATCTGTAATCTTTTTTCGGAGTACTTTCATTCGGTATATCCCAAAACACGAACATCAGTAGTAGAAAGTACCATCCCTGAAGAATCAACTCATAACCCGCAATCATTTGGATCATGCTACATTCCCAAATTGGAAATTCTAAACTCCCTTAAAAAAATTAGTACCAACAAAGGACCAGGTCCAGATACCATCCCGCCCATATTTCTCCAACATTGCTCGGAGCAGCTAGCTGAGCCACTCTATCGTATTTTCAATAAATCAATCTCGGCCGGAATTTTTCCTTCAAAGTGGAAGCTTGCTCACATTACACCAATTCACAAAAAGGGGGACCAGAGTGATGTAACCAATTATAGACCTGTTTCAATTCTATCAGCCATGGGAAAGGTCTTTGAGGAATTGGTCCAGGTCAGGATTTATTTTCACTTGAAGCCCTTGTTTGATACGAACCAGCATGGGTTCTTGCCAGGAAGGTCAACCACCTCAAACCTGTTAGATTACGTCACAACGATTCACGAAGCAATGGAAGACAAGTCAGAAGTACACGCCATCTATACCGATTTTTCAAAGGCCTTCGACGTGGTTGATCACGGGATTCTCTTACACAAACTAGCTCATGCTGGGATCTGTGGAAACTTACTCAGATGGTGTGAGTCTTACATCATGAATAGGTCGCAACTGGTAAAAATCAGAGGCTACAAGTCAGATACCAAAATAACGCCAAGCGGAGTTCCTCAGGGCTCGCACCTAGGACCACTTTTCTTCTTGATTTATGTAAATGACTTGTGTTCCGCTATTACATCCGGATACCAAATGTTCGCAGACGATCTCAAATTGTACCGTAAAATTAATGACTTCCGTGATATCAATCTTCTTCAAAATGATGTAAACACAATAAACCGTTGGTGTTCGGCTAATAGAATGTTAATAAACTCATCAAAATGTTTTCACATCAAATTTACACGCAAACGAAATCCTATACCTGCTACTTATTGTGTATCAAACTCTCCAATTGCAGAGGTCGCGAGCATACGAGATCTGGGTGTGCTGTTGGACACTAAGTTGGACTTCCGAGAACACATTGACTGCATCGTTAACAAAGGAACACGTCTGGCTGGATTTGTAATCCGCCAAACCAAAGTCTTTAATGATTGTGACATTCCGATTCTTCTTTACAACTGCTACGTAAGACCAATTCTAGAATATTGCTGTCAAATATGGAGCCCATCCTATGCAGTACACATCTCCCGAATTGAAAAACTTCAGAAACAGTTTTTGTACCATATTTCTTATGCTCATAATCTTTGTCGAGTTTTAACCTCCTATGACTCCCGGCTTGAGTATTTCAAACTTATTTCCCTCGAAAATAGACGTAACATTGCTGATATTGTGTACCTGTTCAAACTTATAAATGGTAAGCTAGATACTCCTTCTTTGATAGAAAAACTACAATTAGCTGTTACCCCCGGCCCGGCAGCCGTTTGCACAATAGAAAAACGTTTACCTTGCCCCTGTCTCGTACTAACTATAGTCAGCACTCACCGTTGTACCGTATGTGTTCCGCTTATAATAAAGTTAGTAACGAAATGGATATATTTCATGCATCTGTTCGCTGTTTAAAATCATATTTACTGAAAAATTGTTAATTTTGATTTATGTTTTAGTCATTGTAAATGATAGCGATGTACCTACCTGAACCTATAGTATAAAGCATGCAGTGTTCACTTCGAGAAGGTCATACACTACTGTAATGTTATATTTAATTTGAATTAATTATGTACTACTTTTAAGTGTTTGGCTGGTTTTGTGAACCTATTAAAAAAAAAAAAAAACTCTTATTCGTCACGCATATTGATAACATTATTTTAAGTCAAATCTTTTTCCTTATCTTTTGCTCGTCCATGTAATGTCTACCTCAACTTCAACATTATAATATGAAAACTTGTAATTGGCTCTATATTGTTACTCTGTTGTTAATTTTGTACTTCCTAGTGGTAAGTTTTCCTTGAAAAATAAAATAAAATGATAAGAACGTATTTTGGTTTACTTTATTTGTTAATATAATTAAGATAATTCAACAAGTTCTCCTAAAATCAACAATCTAAAAAACAGTAGCGTTAAAAATATTACTCGTACAAGGAAAGAAAAAAACTTAATCGACGCTGTTGCAGTAAAAATTTAATGATTTAAATTATCGATTTAAAAATCACGATTTAAATCACTGATTTAAATCATATCAACCCTGAAAAGTAGCCTATGTCCTTCCCCGTGGTCTAAACTATATCCGTACCAAATACAAACAAATGAACAAACTTTTCCTCTTTATTACATTAGTAATCCGATCCAGTGCTAATTTGAACTTGTGTTACGGGTATCAGACAACGGATATAGGGTAACACACCCAATTGCTAGCACTGTGCCTAATTATTATCAGCACCCCGAACAAATAGTAGAATTATAAGCTTCTCACTAATTAATTTTTGTTTCCACTTAATAAAAACAAAACTTTAATGTTTCTGGAATCTACTGCCAGCGACACCATACTTTAAACTTGTGGCGGACCAATCAGCGCACAGTCCTGAATCGCGCTATCGAAGTTTTCTAAGATCGGCGACATATATACGACATCTGAAAATCACTACAGTGGGCTTCGGCCTGACCGAGCATAGCACTTCGCTCGGTCGGAGATCTCCCTTTGGGGCTTACCACTATATCCCACATTGGTGACCCTCGACAGAACACTCCTTCTGGACATCATCATCATCACTACCCACCCCTTCGCACCACGCCAGTCAACTCCAGCCTCTTCGGGTACCTCGACCACCAGTCGTAACGCTGCGCGGCCTGGTCGAACCCTCATCGGCTTCAACGGGCAGTCCACTACACGGACCGGTCAGCAAGCAGAGCATGAAGCACCTCTCCTGGTCGTCACACGTAGCTACAACGATCGGTTAGCAAGCAGAGCACGAAGCACCTCTCCTGGTCAGCACGTAGCATCGGCCCCGCACGGCAGCACTCCGACTCACTGGAGCCCGTGCAGCAGCAGCACAGTTCCGACTCACTGGAACTCTCTGGCACTGGCGACTCAAACAGAAGACACAGTAATAATACACAATACTTCTTGCACTATTTCCACTTTAATAAGTATTTTACATTAATTTTAATATATTACAGGACCGGTTTCGACAACGTCATCATCAGGTCGATGATGACGTTGTCCTGGCATCTTGGTGTGCTATCGCCTGCCCTGTTCATATTGCATATCAATGATAATATGTGATGACGACAGTACGGGTGATGCCTTATATACAGGTCGCCCGAAAATCTCTCAGCAACACGTCATTGAGAGTTGAAACAAACTTGTCTCTCAAATTAAGATTTCATTGGGGAAGATCTCTGAATGGGGTAAACTTAACTTAGTCCAATTCAACACCTCTAAGACACAAGTTTGCGCGTTCATCTCTAATAAGTTACCGATGGTCGTATGTCCTCGTTTTGAAAGCATACCCATAACTGTCTCCTCCAACATTGGAAATTGGAATACTTGGTGTTAGCATATCGAGCGAGGTCTAGTTCCGATGTCATCTGGAGGGCAAAGCCAAGTTAGCCTCCAAGAAGAAATTCATGTTTCACAGTAATAATACACAATACTTCTTGCACTATTTCCATTTTAATAAGTATTTTACATTAATTTTAATATATTACACGACCGGTTTCGACAACGTCATCATCAGGTCGAGAGTAATAGTGCAAGAAGTATTGTGTATTATTACTGTGAAACATGAATTTCCACCAAGAACCTACAGTATATTCAAACAGAAGACTCAAAAATTCGACCTCCGGTCTTAGGGGGGAGTGATGTGGCGGACCAATCAGCGCACAGTCCTGAATCGCGCTATCGAAGTTTTCTAAGATCGTCGGTATATATAGAACATCTGAAAGCCACTACAGTGGGCTTCGGCCTGACCGAGCATAGCACTTCGCTCGGTCGGAGATCTCCCTTTGGGGCTACCACTATTCCCACAAACTATAAAGTATTTTCCTCTGTAATAATCGAGGTTATGATTGGACCACTTTTTTAAAGTGCTGATAATTGGTACTCTCACCTTAATATATTTTTATACTATACACAAACAATTTTATGCAATACACTACTAATTACTATACATAAATCTTATTTTATATAATATTATACTCGTTCACTCTTAATACACACTGTAGTTTATCACGTATTGTCTTTTTTGCTTTGGCGACGTTATGCGCGCTTCGTTGGGGAGCCTTCCCCGAAACCTTCGGTAGACTACGTCCGTCGGCCAGAACTCCCCCACCTCGAAGGTCGGTAGAAGATGCGTCTGTACTCTCACCACAAAGGAACTGAAGTTGACTTTGTTGCGAGACTCCAGACGTTCCTTGACGACCTTCGTCGACCAGTGCAGGCGGGACACGTAAAGCGGTGTGGCGCGTCCTTCTCACCGTAGGCGCTGCTCGGGTTTGCTGGGTGCGGTGCCGCGGTGAACGCAGACGGCGGGCTTTCTGTTCTTTCTCCTTTCCACCAGTATGAAGCCCTGAAATGACGGTTCGGGGAGGTTCAGCCTTGCGGCGCTCCTCCACCCCTCTTGTCTTCTCCCGCGGGAGTGCAGTGGGGCCAGCGGCGATACTTGCGTAATTTTTCGGATTCACTGTTGTCCTCGGTTTCGACTCGACCGCAAGCGGTAAGCAGTCAGCGGCGGTTGTTGACCCATCGCATTTGCTGATGAGCAAAACGTGTCAGCTTGCGTGCCGCGTGTTTACAAAGTCCACGAGAACATTTTTCAGTCCACGGGCCCTTAGAAAATCAAGTATAATTTCAAGGACCCCCTTAATAAAACATCAATCACCGCCTCGCTGTGCTAATTAAGCGTAGCGTAGAGACTTGAATGGTCCATAGATGAGACTGCGGAGTGCGGACCCCCCATACCTATACTTGCGGACCCCCAGGGGTTCGCGGACCACAGGTTAAGAAACAATGCAGTAGACGACGCCGCCGCCGGTTTATCGGTCGGTACTCACAAGCGACAACAATTCAATAGATGGTGCTTCAACATGAAAGCCACATACATATTGACCATTTACTTCTCGATAGATGCTGCCTTTACATGAAAACAAAAACAATACCTACAGCCTATTTGGTAAGCCGGGCGGCGTATTCATGTCATGCCGACTTAATGACTGAAAAATAGGCCGAGGTGTCCATGTGCCTTCTCTTTGGAACTTTAATCGTGTGTCTTATCATTGTTATTTGGCTGGCGATGGCCTCAATAGTCGCTCTACGCTATCGATTGTTCATAATTGACACAATTACCTACTACATCTGCGCACGTGCATTACACATTATTATTTACTAACGGTTAAACGTTGAAATAGCGCCCGTTTCATTTTACGATCGAGTCGTAAGTTTAAACTCATTCTGGAACTATTATATTTAGAACTAGCGACCCGCCCCAGCTTCGCACGGGTACAATACTGATACTTATACTACAGAATGTCTTTAAACCTCTAACAAAACGGGCGAAATCTAGTCAAAACAAACAGAAAAAAATTAATATAGGTACCTACTAAACTCAATGAAATAAGTAGGTGGGTATACTTTTATCGTATGAAATACCATAGATCTAAACTCCCCCCCGCACGCGCAGTGTTGCCGTTTTGGCATTTTTAATGCTAAATTTAGCATATTTTCACCTAATTTAGATATTTTCTAGGGCAACACTTTATAAAGGGGGAATTCCCGACCCGACCCACCATCGTTCAGAAATACTTAGGGGAAATCCAATCCATCATTAAGAGATATCATTTCGTATGTTCGAGCGATGGCTCGGTAACTTGGTTCTGACTGTTACGCCATTTTCGAATTTTTTTCAATTTCTATTTACTCTCATTAAACTGAATATATCTAAAGAAATTTCCATGAAAGCTATTTATAATTTTTATATAATTATAAATAGATTTTTTAATAAAAAGCTATTAGTGGCGCAAATACATAAAGAACATGCAGCGACTGATGACAGTGGCCCGTCAACGTCACAACAAGAACAAAACGAACAAGTTGATGACCTGCATGATATTTTTCGAAATAAATGACTAAGATTTAGATTTTTGACTTATTAATACTTTACCTTCAGGTATTTTTCAAAATAGAAGATTCATATATTGTTTTTTAATTAATAAATACTTTAAATTAAATTTGCATTTTATTTAGCACTTTTTAAACTGTATTTAGCATTTTCTAGCATTTTTCGGGCGAAAAGTCATTTTTCTAAAATATAAAACGGCAACACTGCGCACGCGCACGGCGCGCGCCTTGGTGACGCCCGATTCACAACGGGCCGTGCAGCAGAAATCGTAATATTTTAATTTCGCCATAACTTCAAAACCAAACGTCCAATTTTAATCATTCAAAGACCAAATATTATCTACATAAACTGTACTTAGTGATGAAATAATTTATTTTGATAAGGATTAATAGCATGAATAAAATAAACGCGTTTAAATGTAGTCCAAAAAAAATTCAAGATTTCTAAATAAAAAAATGGTTGTTGTGCCTCACTCGATATAGATAGGTATAGTGTGTCGCGGACTTTTTTGTAGATATTTATAAGATCTACAATTAATTAGAACATTTTATGGTTCTATCCTTTATAGTTTAGGCAGCGTACGCAAAATAGGTAACTTTTCTGGTTGATTTTTTACACATTGTGTCCGAAACCCCCAAATATCTTACGGAACCCTATTTTTCTCCAAAATAAAATTTAGCCTATGTTACTCGTGGATAATGTAGCTTTCGAATAGTGAAAGAATTTTTGAAATCGGTCCAGTACTTTTTGAGCCTATTCATTACAAACAAACAAACATACAAACAAAGTTTTCCTCTTTATAATATTAGTGTAGATTTAATGACGTCATAGCAATAGTTCCTGCGGCTCTGTTGACAGCGGAGGATAAGGAACCGTCGGGTTTCAGCGAGGTAGCCCCGGGGGCCGGGCGGCCACACACCCCGGGGGCCGGGCGGCCACACACCCCGGCGGCCTCGCCTCAGTGCCGCCGGGTGCATAAAGCAAATCTCGACGGAAAAGAAAAGCTCGTACTGAACATCTACAAAATAAAACTAAGTACTGACACACCAAAGCGATTGTTTATTCGAATTAAACCAGTCACTAACCAGAACCATTACTTATTCGTAATCAAAAAGTTACATCCTATCGTAAACGACAGCAAATACGACAACGAAGGTAAAAATTTATAAGACATTGACATAAAACGTGTTTTCATATAAAATACCTACTTGTAAGTGCTTAACGAGCAACCGAGCCGTGACAACGTAGCCGGTGGTCGGTGTGAACCGTCAGCGCTCATATAAAAACTCGCAAGGTCAAATTACTATTGCCTTGTATATAAGATTTGATAAAATCAACTATGTATATTTGGTGTATGATCTGCTGCTCATATGAAGACGTTTAGGTAAAATATCCGTTGTTGATTTTACCGAACCTTATATAATATACAACCGACAGAGAACCTCGGCAGACAGGCATTATCAATTATTTTGGTACCTAGCCAATAACGTAAGGATGAACCCCAAGGAACATTTGCATAACCTTCTTGATACATACGAGGGCGGCACTGAAAATTTCGGGAATCAAGGAAGTGACACAACATTACTATTCAAAAATGTATTTATTGCTTTTCGAAGTATTCTCCGCGAAATTTGACACATTTTTCCATACGATGGAACCAATCATTGAAGCGACCATTCCATTGGGGTCTCCAAAATGGCCGTTTTGTAGGCGTCCACAGCTTCTTCAGGTGATGAAAATCTCTGACCACGCAATTTATTCTTTATTTTAGGGAAAGTATAGAAATCATTAGGGCTTAGGTCGGGGCTGTACGGCGGATGGTCTAATAATTATATGATGTCTTGCTCTAAAAACTCTTTTGTTCTGTGCGCGGTGTGAGAACTCGCATTGTCGTGATGGTGGATGATGCGGCGGTTGCAGTTCTCTTTACGGAGTTCAGAAACGACCTGTGGCAAACAAATGTTAGCATACCATTCTGCATTAACCGTTCTTTGTCCCTCAAGAGGAATAGTCGCAACATGGCCGGTTTTGGAGTGAAAGGTGGCCACCATTTTTTTTGCAACACTCCGTGAACAAAGAAGTTTTGTTGGTTTTAACTCATTTTCGAACTCCCAAACTCGTGACTGGTTTTTTGTTTCGGGTTCGTACGCGTATATCCAGGATTCGTCACCTGATACGATGTTGTATACCTACAGCATTTGAGGATCCTGCGCGGAATCTTTCGGGAGTTCTGACGCACCAAGTAACGCGAGCCGCTTTTTGCTCTTCACAGAGCAAATGCGGTATCCATCGGGAAAACAACTTTTTACACCTAATTGTTAATGCAAGATTATTTGTATTTGACTCATGCCAATGTCTAAAGTTGCCTGAATTTCGCGGTATGTCACATGTCGATCTTCCTCAATCAGCTTACGCATAGCATCAACGTTTTTTTGGGTGACTTCAGTTTTTGGACGACCTTGACGGGGATCATCACTGAGCTTGACACGTCCACGTTCAAATTCAGCAAACCAGCGATAAATTGTGGTTTTGGATGGGGCTTCATCACCAAATGCAGAAAACAGTTTTTGTGTTAAACCACTTCGAAAGTCATAATAAATCATCGCTCTAGAATTTTCTCGAGTCAATTCCATTTTCTCAACGACTAAACAAGTTTGACAAGACCTTGTGACAAGACCGAGAATCTTTTTACCCGACTGCGCGACGCAAAGGAGTGGTAATGTGTTTATCAGCCTATGTATGTATGTATGTTCCTTTGAAGCACTACACAGACCAAACGCCTGGGCCGATTTTTATGATTCGCATGTCAATCGATTCCTCTTAGTCCGGCGAGTGTCACTAAAGACATGACGTTACTGAAAATTCAATATGGCGACTACTGGACGCCATATTGTGAAAATGAAAAAAATCAATGTCAACAAACTATGTCAAGTGGGGTATCGTTAAATAGGTATTTAAAAATAATTTTTAGTTTTCTTTCAACATTTTTCGATTCGACTGACCGTTTAGGATCTATATCGATTTAAAGTTGCGTAACAACCATTCTCACATTAAGCCTATGTTAGTGTTCGTATCATCGTATTTTTGCTTTAAATCGACCAAACGTGTGTTGGTTAAACTAAAAAATCTAAAATAAAATAAATAATAAATAAAATTAAAAAACCCGACTGCAAAAAAAAGACATACCTAAGCAACGCACTAAAAGGACCGAAACAAGATTGAGAAAACAGACTACACTATGAGCTGAAAGCCTAAGTGAAATAATTGACGTTATGTTTGTTAGCAGGCGGGGCCCATATATTTTTGTACGATTTATAATTTGCGAATGGGTCCCGCCTGCTACCAAACATAACGTCAATTATTTCACTTAGGCTTTCAGCTCATAGTGTAGTCTGTTTTCTCAATCTTGTTTCGGTCCTTTTAGTGCGTTGCTTAGGTATGTCTTTTTTTGCAGTCGGGTTTTTTAATTTTATTTATTATTTATTTTATTTTAAACTAGCTGTTGCCCGCGACTTCGTCCGCGTCAACTGATGGCGCAATAATGCATCAATTTCGATCAAATTTGATTACCATAAAAAAGGTTACCAAGTACTTAAGTCAATCTTAAAAGATTTTTTTAGATCATAGAAAAAGAGGAATAATTCTTTCATACATATTTTTTTGTAACTTGAGCCGTTTATGCAGCGCACGCAACGGAAGCCCTCAAATAAAGCTCAAATGTGAATAATTTCCCCCGTTTATGCAACATTCTTACTGATGCTTCGCTCCTATTAGTCGCAGCGTAACGTTACATAGCTGAAAGCCTTCCTCGACAAATGGACTATCCAACACAAAAATAATTTTTCAATTCGATTTAGCAGTTCCTGAGATCAGCGCGTTCAAACAAACAATGTAAGCCCTCAAAGATGAATAATTTTCCTCGTTTTTTCCACATTTTCCACTGATTCTTCGCTCCTATTGGTTCCAGCGTAATGTTATATAGCTTAAATTCTTTCTCAACAGAAGGACTGACTATCTAACACAAAAATAATTTTTCAATTCGATTAAGTAGTTCCTGAGATCAGCGCGTTCAATCAAACAACGTAAGCCCTCAAAGATGAATAATTTTCCCCGTTTTTCCCACATTTTCCACTGATTCTTCACTCCTATTGGTCACAGCGTGATGCTATATAACCTAAATCCTTCCTCTATAAATGGATTTTTCAATTCGTACCAGTAGTTCCCGATAGCTACCTACTATAGATTAGCGCGTTCAAACAAAAAACTCTTCAGCTTTATAATATTAGTATAGATAGCTGATGCCCGCGGCTCGTCCCGCGTATGTACAGTAACCCACGGGAACCGTATACGTACCGCGATAAAAAGTAGCCTATGTTCTTCCTCGTGGTCTACTTTATATCTGTGGCAAATTCCATGATAATAGGTTCAGTAGTTTTTACGTGAAAGTGTAAATAAATTTTCCTACGGGAACCGTATATTTCTCCGAGATAAAAAGTAGCCGATGTCCTTCTCTCTTAGTCTCTTTTTACCCGACTGCGCGACGCTAAGGAGTGGTAATGTGTTTATCAGCCTATGTATGTATATATGTATGTATGTATGTATGTATGTATGTATGTATGTATGTATGTATGTATGTATGTTCCTTTGAAGCACTATACAGACCAAACGCCTGGGCCGATTTTTATGATTCACACGTCAATCGATTCCTCTTAGTCCGGCGAGTGTCACTAAAGACATGACATTAGTGAAAATTCAATATGGCGACTACTGGACGCCATATTGTGAAAATGAAAAAAATGAAAGTCAACAAACTATATCAAGTGGGGTATCGTTGAATAGGTATTTAAAAATCATTTTTAATTTTCTCTCAACATTTTTCGATTCGACTGACCGTTTAGGATCTATATCGATTTAAAGTTGCGTAACAACCATTCTCACATTCCAGTGTAATTGTGATGTAGTACTGATACTGATAGGAAATCCAGTCTGGTAAATAGCTAGCTAGGTTCACTCATAACTAAAAAATATAAAATAAAGATAATAATTTAAAAAATTAAAAAACCCGACTGCGTAAAAAGTGAACCAAACTAAGTACTTATTGAAAAACTGAAAAGAAAAAAACAAGCACTTAGATGTCCGGTGGTCTAGAATTCTATAATATATAATTAAATGAATACTATTGAATAAAATAAAATATAATCTATTAATGGAACATAACAACTGAACAGTCGGGATCCATCGACAGCCAATCTAATTTTTCAATGGATCCTGACTATTTAGTTGTTATGTTCCATTATTAGATTATATTTTATTTTATTCAATAGTATTCATTTAATTATATATTATAGAATTCTAGACCACCGGACATCTAAGTGCTTGTTTTTTTATTTTCAGTTTTTCAATAAGTACTTAGTTTGGTTCACTTTTTACGCAGTCGGGTTTTTTAATTTTTTAAATTATATATCTGTGCCAAATGTCATGACAATCGTTTTAGTAGTTTTTACGTGAAACTGTAAATAAAGTATCCCACAGGAACAGTACATTTCCCTGTGATAAAATGTAGCCTATATCCTTTTTCAGGCTATACTCTCTGTATTTGTGTACCAAATTTCGTTTCAATCGGTTCAGTAGTTTTGGCGTGGAAGACGGACAAACAGACACACTTTCCCATTTATAATATAGCATTCGCAAATATATTTAAGATTTTCATCAAAAACTTATGCATTCTTGTCAGATTTATTTTTCAACATGATGACAATATATTATGTCAAAATAAAAATAAAGCTCCCCACTCACGGGCTATCGATTGCTTCGATCAAATTGGAAATTAATTCGTATTTGAAAGTAAATTGCTAACGACAAACTATTACATAAAATGATTAGTGTAAGACCTACCAGCTAGTTTTTGCGGTGGGGGTCAAAAGTTGGAACAAAATTTACGCGTATATATACGAATTTCATATAAAAAGTATAGTAAGGTGGTCCTAGGATCTCAGACTATATTCAATTTTCATCTAAACCGATTTACTTGCAACTACGAATTCAGTAAATGTTTAAATTGTAAAGACTAAATCGATCGATCGCTTGTGAGTGGGAGCTTTAAATCAAAAGCACTAAGGAGTATTTATATCAACTTTAAAGCAAATCGCTCCCAAACAACTTTATTTCTCTTTTTATTCCCGTTAGGGGACGAATTTCAATAAACTATGATACACGATTTCCATCAATTCTGTTACATAATGTTTGTGCAAAATATAAAGTAGATTGGACCAAGGAATCACGTCGTCCCATACAAACTGTTTTCCCCCTTTTCACCCCCTTAGGAGTCGAATTTCGAAAAATCCCTTCTTATCGGATCCCTACGCATTACAAAGAGCAAGCCCTGCAAGTTTCAGGTCTCTACGATCAGCGGTTTAGGCTATGCGTTGATCCGTCAGTCATTCAGGACAAAGGATTTTATATGTATAGATAAATAAACGGTATTCGATTTTTAAAACCAAGGAGTTTTAAATTAAAAAGATTTTAATATGACAGGAACAGTGGAAATATTCCATTCCCGATACTTTTAGTGCAGCCTATGTTGAAGTAAACTGACATTGCCTTGCTCCGTCGTGTTGCGTGCGCAAGACAGAGCAGGGCAATGTCAACTCGCCGTGACAAGTCATGTAGGCTCAAATGGGGCACACACACATGAAGAATTGTGCCCCACAAAAAATTGTGTGTTTAATACTCAAGACTAGGCCTGTTCTAACGACGGCAACGTATACGGCTATATAGCTATAATTCGGTTAATTCATCCGTTTGCGATAGCACGCGGTACACGGTAGACGGTCCCAACAGAGGTAACATTAGTCAGAGGCTGATAACCCCAACCCAATTAATCAGTTCCAAAATCCGAGCTTTGAGGTTCTTACGAATAAAAATGTATGTCTGTATTTAAAGATATTTGGGTGTCGACCTTGGAGTATTAATAATTAAAATACAGTGACGTAAAACTACGGCCTCGGCCGCGGTGACGTAGCGCGGAGGGAAAAGGCGCCTGTCGCTATAGCCGGTAGTCCACAGTTTAGGAGGTTCAATGGCGCTACACCTACTAAATGTACTAGTTACTACCGATTAAAAAAACTGTGTCACCAAAGTTTAAAATGACGTGATGGCATCCGAAAATCAAACTGAGTTATAATATAGAATACTAGCTGGTTCCCGGCGCCCGCAACTTTAGTAGTTTTGGCTCGGTGTTGATGAATCAGTCAGGCGTTGTTACTTTATCTACACTAATATTATAAAGAGGAAAACTTTGTTTGTATGTTTGTTTGTTTGTTTGTAATGAATAGGCTCAAAAAGTACTAGACCGATTTCAAAAATTCTTTCACCATTCGAAAGCTACATTATCCACGAGTAACATAGGCTAAATTTTATTTTGGAAAAAAATAGGGTTCCCGTAAGAGGGTTTTTCAGACACAAGGTGTAAAAAATCAACCAGAAAAGTTACTTATTTTGCGTACGCTGCCTAAACTATAAAAGATAGAACCATAAAATGTTCTAATTAAATGTAGATCTTATAAATATCTACAAAAAAGTCCGCGACACACTATACCTATCTATGTCGAGTGAGGCACAAGAACCATTTTTTTATTTAGAAATCTTGATTTTTTTTTGGATTACATTTAAACGTGTTTATTTTACTCATGTTATTAATCCTTATCAAAATAAATAATTTCATCACTAAGTACAGTTTATGTAGATAATATTTGGTCTTTGAATGATTAAAATTGGACGTTTGATTTTGAAGTTATGGCGAAATTAAAATATTACGATTTCTGCTGCACGGCCCGTTGCGAAGTGGGCGTCACCAAGGCGGGGGTGCGCGTGCGGGTTAATATTTAGTTTAGTTAAATAGTTTAGTTATTTTATAAACATCAAATTGATAATATCTTAAAATATAATACATTATAATATCTATACATCTATACAGTTAAATACAATTTAAGTGTCTGTTTGTAACTTCAAATTAACAGCTTTTTACATAATGAATCTGAAAGTATACGCGGTACCTACTTACAACAAAATACTTTTTTTTTTTTGTCTGTCCGTCTGTCTGACAGTCGATCTGTCTGTCTGTTTGTTCCGACTAATCTCTGAAACGGCTGGACCGATTTTCACGGGACTTTCACTAGCAGATAGCTGATGTTATAGGGTCTAACATAGGCTACTTTTATTTTATTTTATTTTTTTTTATTTTAGGGTTCCGTTTAAAAAAATAGGATTCCGCTTTCGTTAGTCATAAATAAAGTCGTGGGTAAATTTCAGCGATATCCCAAAGTATTGTTCCACGCGGACGAAGTCGCGGGCAAAAGCTAGTATAATATATAGTAAACAAAGTAATTAAGTATCCATTGTATAACAACACGTCATCTGTAATATGGTCTGTTCCCGGTTCCGTGTTGTTTGGTGGAAACTTAAACGCTTGTGATTGGCCTATTACTTATTGAGAAAACTCGATGGACCAAAAGAATGTCAGTCATTTTACGAAACGTTTATTAGCTTTTTTTAAATCCACTGCTATTTTAATTGTATTTTAAATGAAATATTTACGACAGGACAAGATATTATTTACGTAAGTATTTATTTTTCGATTAGATTGGAGTCTAAGCGTACAGTAATACAATATACATGTAACAACTAACAAATATTTTTTGTTTAAGAATAAGGAGAATAAGAATTATTAATAATTCTTATAGGACTCATTATTTTCAGTTAAGCATTTGCCTCAGACTTAAATAAGCTAATTATTACAAAGTTACGTCAAATGTTGCTACACGTTTTTGGAGATATAATTAGTTCATGGTAACACCGTACAAGGAGTAACTACTGACGTAGACAACGAAGCATTATGTTGTGATAATATCTATGATTCAGTTTAATAGGTAAAAATTACACATACACGTGTTATGTGCGTCATCTTAAAACTCAATATCAGCGTTTCAAGGCGACTAAGAACTTCTTAAACTTCATTCCAACATTTTTAACTTTAAAACCACAGATGGAAAAGATCGGCAAGAAATAGGAAATGAAGGCCAGAATTAGAGAAGCGAAGTCCACATATAAAAATGTCGATAAGGTTTAGAATATTTAGCATGACGCCGGCGGACCGCCCGCGCCCGCGCCGTGCGAGAGGGGAAAAACATTGTAAGCGCTTATTGTACAGACTAGCTATTGTACTTACACATGTACATGTCTTTAGCTGGACTTTTATATAGTCGCTCATGGCAGTACAGCTAGGTTCCTACTGCTCAGGCACGCTAGATTATTGAAACAAACCGCTGTAAGCAGTAAGAATACATTTTACGTTTTCTCGTTGTGTTTTGTTTTATTATGTGCGGAAATAAATAATTATTATCACCCACCTGGGCTGTCGGGCACGGTGTCGTAGTGGCAGTTGAGCAGCAGCGCGGGGCGCGCGCCCGCCGGCCCGCCCGCGCCGCGCGCGCGCGCCACCACCGCCTGCACGCCGCGGTACATGTTCGTCATACCTGCAGATCAAATTATTCAATAAGTATATAGCAAATTACATGTATGATGTACCACTAGACCTAGACAGAAGTAGATAACAATTTCTACTCAATCTACATTCTATATAAATTGAGGTAACAATTTCTACTCAATCTATGTACTTTCTACATAAATTAAGGTAACAATTTCTACTTAATGTAGATTCTACATAAATTATTATTAAGGTAACAATTTCTACTCAATCTACATTCTACTAACAGTAGGTAACAATTTCTACTCAATTTACATTCTATATGAATAGGCTTTTTCAATTTTATCTACATCTCCTCATTGTTTATAGTATGTATTGCAAGGTAAGTGCAATTTGTAAAAAAAATTAATTAAAAAAATTGGAATAAAGTTATACATAACACATATCACAGAAAACCGGCGTGAAACAGCGCTTGCGCTGTGTTCCGTCGAGTGAGTGAGTTTACCGGAGGCCCAATCCCCTACCCCCCTAGAAATGCCGCAGTTGAAAAACAATTTGTTACCCCAGGAGGGTACCAACTGCGTTGGAGAATCCCTCTCTGGATGTCCATACTCAGGGACCCCTGGAACTGAGCGTGGACATCCAGGCTACCCCTCGTATTCTGGGGAGGGCAAAACTGCGCTACAATCTGCTCGGGGCAAGAGCAAACACACAAAGGCACCCCCCTCGATATTAGGCATGGACTTCTGTAATATCAGGGGATTACACTCCAACCTTAATGCCGTCCATTACCACCTTGAGACGGCAAAGCCGGCTTTGCTCTTTTTAACCGAGACGCAGATATCATCTCCGAGTGACACATCATACCTTTCCCACCCAGGGTATTATCTCGAGCACTCCTTTCTGCCCAAAGCTGGAGTGTGTGTATATATCAGAGATGATATCAGCCGCCTCAGCAATCTTGAGGACAGGGACCTGTCAACATTATGGCTCCGCATAGATTGCGACGACCACCCTCGCGTCTATGCGTGCTTATATAGGTCCCATAGTGGTGACACCGAGACGGACCGACTCTTGGAACACCTGCAAGCTGCTTCAGATTTTGTACAGCGGCAGATCCCATCCGCAGAGATCATAATACTTGGCGACTTTAATGCCCACCACGCCGACTGGCTCAATTCCAGTAAAACTGATCATGCGGGGAGATCTGTATGCGACTTTGCCCTTGCGAACGACCTAACACAACTGGTTACTACGCCTACGCGAATCCCAGATGTGGACGGTCAGAATCCTTCCTTGTTGGACCTTCTGCTGACTTCAAATCCTGATGGCTACCAAATATCCGTAACCGCTCCACTTGGTTCATCGGATCATTGCCTTGTCAGGAGTTCTGTGCCACTCACGACGGTGTTACGACAGCGTGCTCTTAAATACCGTCGTGTGTGGCACTACAAGTTAGCAAACTGGGATGGGATGCGGTCGTTTTTTGCATCCTATCCTTGGGGGCACGTGTGCTTCTCGCCGGATGATCCCGACAACACTGCCAACTCTGTTGCCGATGTGGTAGTGCAGGGGATGGAACTTTTCATTCCGTCCTCTGTAGTGCCAACTGGCGGCAGATTTCGTCCCTGGTTTGGTTCATCCTCCAAAAAAGCTTCTCGCCGGAAGCAGGAGGCTTACCAATCCTGGGCCAATGCAGTGTCTACTCGGGATTTAAATACCAGCACATATAAAATGGAGTACAACCATGCCTCTAGGTCCCTCAAGAAAGAGATCATTTGGGCAAAGAAACAGCACGTCAATAGAATTGGCAAGAGACTCGAGCACCTCCCCTCGGGAACCCGTGCATTCTGGTCTCTGGCCAAAGCTATTGAGGGAAATTTCTGCAAGCCAACCCTACCATCCCTACACGTAGGAAATTGATCGTTAGCCCAGGACGCAAAAGACAAAGCCAATCTTCTGGGCAAGCTCTTTGCGTCTAACTCGACCCTAGATGACGGGGGGCAGAAACCGCCGACCATACCGCGATGCACGAGCTTCATGTCGGATATTCGGTTTCATCAGCGCTCAGTGCGAAAAGCTCTCCGTTCCCTTGATATCCAAAAGTCGAGTGGGCCTGACGGAATCCCTCCTATTGTGTTGAGAAAGTGTGCTCCAGAGTTGGCTCCGGTCTTGACGCGCCTTTTTCGGCTCTCCTATTCCTCTGGCATCGTCCCGGCTTCTTGGAAGACAGCCTTGGTGCACCCGATCCCCAAAAAAGGTGATCGCTCAAATCCTTCCAACTACAGACCAATCGCCATAACCTCTCTCTTCTCAAAGATAATGGAATCCATTATCAACGGCCAGCTTCTTCGATACTTGGACGGCCAGGGATTACTAAGCGACAAACAATACAGGTTCCGTAAGGGTCGCTCGGCTGGTGATCTCTTGGCGTACCTAACTCATCGTTGGGCTCAGGCAATTGAGTCGAAGGGAGAAGCATTGGCTGTTAGTTTGGACATTGCGAAGGCCTTTGATCGGGTTTGGCATAAAGCGTTGCTTTCAAAGCTTCCATCATACGGGCTGCCCGAGAAATTATGCAAGTGGGTCACAAGTTTCTTAGCAGACAGAAGCATAAAGGTCGTAGTTGACGGCGAATGCTCGGAAACTCAGTCAGTTGATGCTGGTGTCCCTCAGGGCTGTGTGCTATCGCCTACCCTATTCATACTGCATATCAATGACATGTTACAGACCAACGGCATTCATTGCTATGCGGATGATAGTACAGGTGATGCTGTATATACCGGCTCCCCTAATATTTCTCGGCTAAATGTCATCGAGAGTCGAAACGAACTTGTGTTTAAAATAGAGAATTCATTGGAGAAAGTCTCTGAATGGGGTAGACGTAACTTAGTCCAATTTAACCCCGCCAAGACACAAGTCTGCGCGTTCACCGGTAAAAAGTCACCTATGGTCGTACATCCTCGTTTTGAGGGCACATCTTTAACCATCTCCCCTAGCATTGAAATACTTGGCGTTAGCATATCGAGCGAAGTCCAGTTCCGATATCATCTAGAGGGTAAGGCCAAGTTAGCCTCGAAGAAGCTTGGTGTTCTCAACAGAGCGAGACAGTACTTCGGTCCGGACCAACGCCTACAACTCTACAAGGCGCAGGTTCGGCCTCATATGGAATATTGTTCTCATCTCTGGGCAGGAGCACCAAAACACCAACTGCTCCCTCTGGATCGTATCCAACGAAGGGCCGCTCGAATTGTTGGCTGTCATTATGTTTCAAACAGCTTGGACCCCTTGGAATTACGCCGAGATGTAGCTTCACTCTGCATCCTCTATCGGTTGTATCACGGGGAGTGCTCTGAGGAATTGTTCGGAATCATACCACCTGCAACTTTTCGCCATCGTCCCACGCAAAAAATATTCCATCCTCATCACCTTGATGAGTGGCAGTCTTCCACCGTGCGTTTCTCGCGTAACTTTCTGCCGCGCACTATAAAACTCTGGAACGAACTGTCACCAGCAGTATTTCCGGACCTATACGACCTACAAACCTTCAAGAAGAGAGCGTATTCCCTCTTAAAAGGCCGGCAACGCACCTGCAGCTCTTCTGATGTTGCGAGTGTCCATGGGCGACGGTAGTTGCTTTCCATCAGGTGACCTGTTTGCTCGATTGCCCCCTTATTTTATAAAAAAAAAAAAAAAAAAAAACATAATATGTACCTACATTGTAATAAACATGTAATAAAGGCTAAAGTAACGCTGCAGGTATTATACCATCGATGAAGGTGAGGGAGAAGGCCCCATCGGCTCGCATGACGTCAATATCGAGGCGGTTGTGCGGGGAGGCGGCAGCAGCCACCCCGCGTAGCGCCTCCACAATCACCTGCACAGCTGCCACCTCATTCTCGTAGCTGCCCGCCACCTGTACATACGCACTTGTAGGCACACACTAACCCCTCCAATGATGTTCCTTCAGGTTGAAATGTAATAAGATTTGTTTTTATCATAAAGAGAAAGAACATGAGCCACAAAAGCAAATTACACAGTCCACTTAAGAGTAAGTTATGATAAATAGCAAGGATGAGAATCGGTTGTTACCAGAAGCTATACAGCATAAAGGCAACAACCTGTACCCAACATTGATTACATCAGCTTATTATTATAATGGTTGATACAATCGACTTTCTTTTTATTGAACAACCTATTGGTTGTCAAAGAAGACCATTAGCTAAAGTTTCATAAGAATAAGTAGTAAGGTGATCACCCTCGGCCCCATAGAGGTGAGATTGACGAGGTGCTCGTGGGCTATCTCGGCAATGAACTTGTCCTGCGGGGCGGAGCGGTCCAACGGCTCAGGTAGGTAGGTGTCAGCGTACTGTGCCACCCCCAGCAGCAGCACCGTAGTGGCTAGCGCGAGGACCAGCCATCGCAACTGCACCACGCCCTCCTGGACTCTGTTCTCCTTCACCACTAGATCACACTGAAACCAAATGGTAATTGTTGCAACAATTACAAATTAAAATTCATATTGGTTATTCAAACAATAATTACTACCAGCGTACCAGCCCCAGTAACAAAAGTTATCAGCTATGAGGTCAAATTTTTTGATTGTTATTTTATCTGATCTTTCTTCAAACATATTATTTTGAGTAGAAAATGATATTATGATGATTAAAAATATGAATACAATATAATGTTAGTAACCCAAATACTAATAATAATTTATGAGAATTTAAACATTGTTTAAGAAAAGCTTTATAAAAGACCGAGTTAAAAAAAGATATTTGATAATCCGGGCATGGCTTATTTTATTCTGGTCACAGCATCGGTCGCAGCAGTGCGGAGTGCCGCATTAAACTTTTAAAAATCGATTTTAAGCTCTAGTCTATAGGTAAATGAGTGGCGACTGGTGCATGTTATGTAAGTTACAAAACAAATACATACCGTTTTATCGTTTTGTCCATAAAATAATCTCATATTTTTGTATATTTTTAAACATGTAACATAAATTATTAATAATTTTAACGTACACAAAGCGTACACCCCATGTGTTCCATTACAATTTTAGTTACAATAATATCATAAATAAAAATTTTAAAGAGGGTTTTAGGAAAGCAATACTTATTACTTTTAAATGACCGGCGGTACAATAAAACAGGGTATTATATGTCCGACTTAGGTGTTATTTAATTACTAAATAAAAATTTTCGGTCCATCATACCTCAGTCGCTCAATGTTTTGAATCTAATTTGACATTGACGTTTGGTTTTTTTTTGACAATAGTATTATTTTTTTATGGAACTCATTACCCTGATATGATTAGCCAACATACTCTTTTTTAGGCTTCCGTAATTAATACATAAGGAACCCTTATAGTTTCGCTCTGTCCGTCTGTATGTCTGTCTGTCTGTCCGCGCCTTTAGCTCCTGTAATTATGAATATAAATTGATGAAATTTGGCGCAATTATAGTAGATCACGGTCAGTTTCGGGATCATAAAAAAATATATTTTAGGGGTGGCTAGAAGTCTTTGGGTGGCTCTCCATCTTAGATCATATACTACAGGATAAGGCACGCGGGGAAATTTTCAAACAAAACTTTCTGCCAATTTTGGTGCGGGGAGGGTAACTCCCACAATGAAAACAAAATCACACATTCACAAAAATATTGTAGTCGTTACAAAATTACACATTTATAAAACTGCAACACTAGCTTATTTATATCACACAAATAAGACTCGCGCTAATATAACAGTGTAGCGTACACACTAATACACTGGCATGCTGAGTGATGTTACTATAATAGTAACATTGTGTCTCCTTCAACTCTGGCCAATTCTGATTCCCACACCCCTACTCCATCTAAGTTCAAGTTCACTACGGTTAGCGATAATGATGTCCTTAAAATTCTTAAATCTATCAAGTCTAAAGCAATGGGGGCTGATAATATAAATCTGGATATGATACTTATGGCGAGCCGCCATTCTAGCTGCCTGAGTGCCATGACTCATATAATTAACACCTCGATTCAGACTAATACCTTTCCCGAATCGGGGCGTCTGGCAATCGTGAAACCCTTGCCTAAAAAAGATAACGTGTCTGAATTAAAAGACCTAAGACCTATCAGCATATTGCCATGTCTGTCAAAGGTACTCGAGAAGGTAATATATTATAGTCAAACCAGCAAGTTTGTGGAGAAAAACAATATTTTACCTTCCGTACAGTCGGGGTTTCGCAGGCTGCACAGCACGACAACTGCTCTGCTCGATGTTGTAGACAACATCATCGCGGCGCAAGATTCGGGGGAGGTTACGATCTTGGTTTTGCTCGATTTCTCGCGTGCATTTGATACTATTAATATATCATTATTTTTATCTAAGTTAAAGTATTATGGATTTGATGACGGAGTCATTGCATGGTTCGCTGCCTATATGATGAACCGATCCCAGATAGTGGAAATAAATAATAATAATGGTACCCCACTTCGGTCGCACCCTTGCAGAGTAAATAGAGGTGTGCCGCAAGGCTCAGTGATCGGGCCGTTAATTTTTTCGATCTATTGCGCAGACATTATACAGTATATATACGGTTCTGTAAATTTCACATATAAGCCGATGACATCCAGCTGTAAATCACTTTTAAGCCGTCGCGCGCAATCGAGGCCATCAACAAGCTAAACGAGGACTTGGCACGTATTAGCGAGTGGTCTCAGAATAATGCCCTGGTGCTTAATCCCACTAAGACGAAGTACATGATTTTGGGCACCAAAGTTCAAATTCAAAAAGTTACTGTCAATCAGCCTACAATTCATATTTTGGACACTAAGATCGATAGGGTGACAGAAGCTAGGAATCTTGGCGTCCTGATGGACGAAGGGCTTAGGTTCGAGAAGCATGTAGTGAAGACCGTAAGTCGATGCTTCTACCGGTTAAAGCTTTTATATAGAACTAGCGACTCGCCCCGGCTTCGCACGGGTACAATACTGATACTAATACTACAGAATGTCTTTAAACCTCTGACAAAACGGGCGAAATTCAGTCAAAAGTTCAAAACAAACAGAAACAAATTAATATAGGTACCTACCTACTAAAACTCAATGAAATAAGTAGGTGGGTATACTTTTATCGTACGAAATACCTATACTCTTCAGGACTAACAATACAACAAACACTAAATAAATAGGTGTTCAAGTAACTATCCATCATAGTTACAACGAACACAATATAAAAATTACCCAATAATCTAAACTCCGCACGCGTAGTCCCGCCTTGGTGACACCCACTTCGCAACGGGCTGTGCAGCAGAAATCGTAATATTTTAATTTCGCCATAACTTCAAAACCAAACATCCAATTTTAATTATTCAAAGACCAAATAATATTATCTACATAAACTGTACTTAGTGATGAAATAATTTATTTTGATAAGGATTAATAGCATGAGTAAAATAAACGCGTTTAAATATAGTCCAAAAAAATTCAAGATTTCTAAATAAAAAAATGGTTGTTGTGCCTCACTCGACATAGATAGGTATAGTGTGTCGCGGACTTTTTTGTAGATATTTATAAGATCTACAATTAATTAGAACATTTTATGGTTCTATCTTTTATAGTTTAGGCAGCGTACGCAAAATAAGTAACTTTTCTGGTTGATTTTTTACACCTTGTGTCCGAAAAACCCAAATATCTTACGGAACCCTATTTTTTTTCCAAAATAAAATTTAGCCTATGTTACTCGTAGATAATGTAGCTATCGAATGGTGAAAGAATTTTTGAAATCGGTCCAGTACTTTTTGAGCATATTCATTACAAACAAACAAACAAACAAACAAACAAACATGCAAACAATGTTTTCCTCTTTATAATATTAGTGTAGATTAGACATTTTATTTCAGAAGGTCTACGTGCTACCCTCTGTGAATCTCTTGTCCTATCTAACTTAAATTATGCGGACGCGGTCATTGGACCGTGTTTGCTCTCACGTTCTAAATATTTGGTACAAAAGGTGCAAAACGCGTGTGCAAGATATTGTTGCAACATTCCACCGCGCGCCCACGTGACGCCATATATTAATAATATGAAATGGTTAAAGATGGAGAGTCGCCAACAGTTACATTTCGCTTCCCTACTATTCGGTGTGGTGAATTTCAAAACCCCGTCCTACCTGTATAATAAGCTACAGTGGGCTAGCGATAATCAGCTGTCCGTTACCACCAGAGGTTCGGCTTATCTACTGGTAACTCCGCTTCATCACTCGTCTGCATTCAGAGGTAGTTTCAGATACCTGGCAAGCAAAATCTGGAATAACCTTCTACCACCTCCTCTTCGTGTTCTGCGAACAATAAATAATTTTAAAACCAAACTCAAGAAATTGTTATTGCGAGACCAGCTTTCAAATTAAATAATATATTTTTAACACCACTTTTATTATTTATTTATTTATTTATTTTTGTCTCACTTACATACACTGTGTTCCTAATATACTTACACTAATAAATTGTATGATATTATAATATTTTGTATGATGTGTCAAATGTTACATGTCCAGTATTAATTTAAATCACTTACCCTTTGTTTCTCGAGCCGAAGCATGGTGGTTCCTATGTGCCTCACAGACGTAGACGCAGGCCTGCCAGGATTCTGACAGCAAGCAATAATTCTCAACCGCCTCGCCTTCGCAGTGTATAAAATACACTAAAACCATAAAGTATAAGTATTTATTAGTATTTTCACCTTTTATGCGTCGTAAACTAACGGTTTACTCTTTTAATAATATATTAAAATATATTATCAACATAATTTTTAATTAATTTTATAATATAGTATTACACAGTAGGTATATAATGTTAATAAACACGCACCTGTATTATTCGGAATAATCTTTCCCATCTCACAGCAAACTTTATTTTTAATGTTAGTATATCATGTTTTATCGTATATTATTTATCTCGTTTAGTTTTTACATATATACATATTATTTTCATAATGTGGTGCTCCGCGCTAGCTGCAGTGATAACATGACAAGCGCGCAGAGGCCGGCGCGGGCGCGGAGATCCCACGCGCGGCGTGCAGTGCGTGACGCTGTACCGGTGCGCCCGCACTTTGCCCCCTGCCCCCTACAGCCTCCCGTTGTTTACTAGATGCCTACTGCAGTAGGCAACCTCGGCACCTTGTATGTTTGCGGTGTTGCGGCACCACATGTTATAATTTTATAATTTTATTTTCATCAATTAAAAAATATTATATTATTGCTATTTAGGTATTATAAAATGTTATGTAAGTATAGTGATATACGCTGTCGCCTTGAGTGGTCTGTCTCACGCCTGACAACAGGTTCCACAAAATATCAGGGACTGTGGCATTCCTCAGTCATATACCTGAGTGGACACCTTTTCATTGGTTTGAGCATTACACCACCTACCTATGCCTTAGCAACTCTGTAATTAATTACTACCTAATCTTAATGTTATGTACTTAGTTGTGTAGTGTAATGTCCAAACTGTCTTTGAATAAATGTCTTATTATTATTATTATTAAAATCCGCAACTACTCCTTGAGTACCCGGAGGCCGTGGTATTTATCTGGTCCAGTTGGACCGTTCGTGCCAAAGTATGGCTCTCCCACGTAAACGGACTGCTGTGCTCTGTTTTCTTCACATATTTAGCTCCATGCTGACAATCTGAGAGCTTTTTGGTGTTGTCGTAACGTGTAAGCTAATAAATGATGTCCAATTGTTAATAAATAATAAATATATCTATTAAAATTTCCTGTTATCATTTATCTTTCCACGGAGGTACCTACCCCAACTAAAGGGAGAAATGCATAAAGACATAAAAAGTCTATACGTCTACTGTTTATATATTTACCAGCTGTATCCAAGGGAAACGTATCCTATGTTTTAATCCAGAGCTTAATACTGCCATACCAAATTTCATTGAAATCTGGTCAATAGTTTTTGCGTGAAAGAATAACAAACATCCATCCATACATCCAGCCATCCTCCCGAATTTTCATGTTTATAATAGTAGTAGGATATAGAACTGACAAGTCGATTGGACGATAGCCTGCATAGTGTGTGGGTGTATAGTTCAAGAGACTAGCTTCCCCAACATACTTCTGTTTGTTGTAGACAATACTGCATAAATTCGTTTTTGATTGACTGATAATAATTTATAAATCACAAAGGTGCATAGATCATTACGCATAAATCTTCCACTTTAATCATTTTATCTATTGGCTGCAAACTGCATTTAAATTCATTTAATAGTTTAAAAGATCTAAGCAAACATAAAACGGAATAAAAGACTTCATTAGCTATGAAAAGATTAACATTTTCATCATCATTTTGATTTTTATCGACTCAAAATGCCGACTAGGGACTTCACTGGCGGACGGGAATATATTTACATATGAAGTTGCTGATAAATACGAGCAATGCAACTTGTAACCAACTTCAGACAGCTGATCTGTCTGAAGTTGGTTACATATGTTCAAAACCTTGCAGGTTTTGAACATATGTAACCAACTAGAAATAGGAGATTCATAGAACTAAAACAAAAATCGAAGCCGTCGGCAGCTATTTGTCTCACAAAACATCAAAGGCAAAACCAATAAGAGTGAAAGAGAAAGCCATCTCTATGTCTATACGTTTTTTTTCGAAGGTTGCTCCAATTTGGAGTCCAAATTGGAGTCCAATTTTAGACGTTGGAATTACGACTTTATTGCTTTAACAATAAGTGACATTTTGAATTAGTAGCAGTAGATGTGGCCTGAAGTTAGCCACTGACAGCTAATGTCCTTTGTTTACGTGTGCATTATGATACAAGAAGAAGAAGAAGCAAATCATGAATTTATAGTGTTATTTGGTAAAAATCTCAGTTTATATTAAAAAGTCTTATTAGAAAACAAAGCTGTGCTTAAGTTAATATGGCCCGTTTGGTGGAGGGCTGTAAATCACACTCTGCGAGGAAAGAAAATCGTGAAGAAGTGTTAACTTTTCACCAGTATGTTGAGAATTGTTTCAGGTTATATGGGCATTTTTCAAATCTTTTGACCCGTTACTAACCGGAATGTAAATTTTTTTGTGTGTTATTTATGGCATTTTTTTCATATTGTTGGATAGCCCCTTTAATAAGCTTTTTATTAATGCCACATATGCTTTATTTGAACGAGCAATTAAATGGAAAAATATGTTTTTCTAGACCCCTTAGGACAAAAGTCGTTCCAATTAGCAACTCTTTTAAAATGTGTTTTTGAATAAAAGAAACAATTATATTATATTTTTTTGTAATTCTCGTATCAAACTTATCAGTTTCATTGACAATAAGAGCAAACAAAAACAATTTTTGTCGTTTTTCTATTAAATAATTATAAAATTATCTCCCATTAGTAACATTTGTTTCATTTTGTACCCGAATTATACTCTGCTATTAAAAAATCGCAAGGTATACGACAGAGTCTCTTTGTGATTTAGATGAAATAAATCCAAATAAACAATATTTATTTATTACTTTAATCATCTTCTTATAAATTAACAAAGAAAAATAACATTTTCAGGAAAAAATCAGCCTGAAAAAGATTACTAATTGGAATTCTTAGTTACGAATAGGAACATAAAGTTGAGTTCATAACAACAACTTTTTTTATAAGCCTGTCTACTTATTACAATTTAATCAGTCTTAATTAGAATCGCAAAATATCAATCACAAATGTTAAATTAATAACACAGTGTTGGTGAAACGACGCCATATAAATTTTATTAATATTCTGTTTTTTCACTTTCCTTATTAATTTTATTTATTGGTGCGTTTTCTTTATCAATTGATGCTTTTTCTCTTTCTTTCTGATTTCTTTTCTGTTTTCTCCACTGTTCCCTTTGCTTTTCTTTCTCATTATCATTTAAATCATTAATTTTTTTCCGTGACTTAGCAACTAATTCTCTTTGTTTTTTTTTTTTAATAATTTTCATATTTTTCGGGATCCTCCTTCAACTTCTCTCTTAATTTTCTAGCTCGTTCAGCACCGGTCTTTGGCTTTATTTTTAAATAAGCTAAGTTATATAAGTAAGTGCCCAGTTGTATTACTTGTTGCAATATTCACATTCGTCCTCCGGATAGTGGTCATAAATAGTAAATAATGAACAAGTTTGACACCAGAAAAATGAAAGATATAAAATATAGTATATTTGATTGTCACTAAAAGACACAAAATGAGTAGGTCATCCGACATTTGTTTTAGTGTTGCAGTAATGACATTTTTTTGCTCGTATAAAGTGTGTTGTTCTCCAAGGCCACTTAGCTCTTTTCAATCGTTGCGAGTCAAAATTTTGTCAGTGTCTAAAATCACTACCATAGTATTTCTAATTACTATAGATTTGCTATTTAAATTATCTGCGTAATGAGATCTGCAATGTGAAAAGGTATTGCTGATTACATATGATATACAGATCAGTATGAATTAAGTATTATTTTTTAAATATCAGTAATTTTTTTACTGAGGACTCGGCCTTATATTTCCAATTAGTAACAAAATCCATTCCGGTTATATGTAACGTTATTTACATGACGTTACTAAAGTACATATCATGAGCTTAGATTACAAAATTTTGTATTTAACTTACTAAAATATGCAATTCAAATAAACTTTTCTTATTCTTGGATAATTTATACGCAACTTAGTATAATTTTCGTCTTAAAACAATTATATTGACCTATTAAATATCACTCTACTTACTGGAAGACTTTTTCGTGGACACGTTGCTCGACGACTGAAGTAACGAATTTTTCTAATGACAGAGGCCCAAAACAGAAATAGTAAAGATGTTAACTGTCAAAAAATAGTTGGCACATCACAAAAAAATACTAAAATTGCTATGATTTCTTTTTGGAAGTCGATAAAAAACGACGTTACCTACCGGAAATTCCGGTTTTCTCGAAATCCGGGACAAAACAAAATTTGATTTATTTTCATATTTTTATAAAACAACAAATAAACAAAAGATAAAATTAACAAAATTATATATTGTGTTATTAAAAAATAAAAGATTTTAATATAAGTTTCTAAGAATATTCCAAGATATGACATTCCAAAGTTAGTAAGGTATACAGGGGACATATTGGCACACCTGTTGTAACATTTTGCTATTTTATTTAAATTATGGTTTAATTTTCAATCATTTTTCTATTTTATATTATTTTTAATGAAATTTGCTTCCGATTGCCATTTACTGCGACATTTTTACTAGTTCTCATTAAATAATATAATAGCACAAAGTCAGGGGACATCTTGTTTTCGGCGTGGTCAAAATATTTGAAAAATGCCCATATAAATACAAGCAATTACACTGAAGTTATTATATTCTTGTAGATAAATGTGTTTATTGTCCATTATATGCGGATTTCAACAATATATAATAGAAATTTTGTATAAATTTCAGAGGTTTTGTATTTACATAGTGATGTTTTGGATATCGATAAACCTTCGAAAGAGAAAATATGTTAATCTGAAAGAAAAATGTTTTGCTTACTTTATATTTACCAAACACCATACAATTATACTAATTAGTAAGATCTAAAATATAAACTAAGTGATAATATATAATATAAAATAGTGTGGTGTATTTTTTATTAATTATAATTATTAATTAATAATTCCTGTATATTATAATGGAGTTACTGTTGTACATCATCACAAAAACATGTCACAAATTTTCAAATTTAACTTTGCTTTTTGGTTTTGCAGGGAATTAGGTGGCCTTTTGCAAGGATACTTCTTTGTACTTTTTTAATTGACCAGAAAACGGGCAGACTGATCGCCAGATGGAGAGCGATTATCGCCACCTATACATACTCGCAATAGGAGGAGTCACAAGTACGATCCCGGTCTTAAAATCCGCAACTACTCCTTGAGTACCCGGAGGCCGTGGTATTTATCTGGTCCAGGTGGACCGTTGCTGTGCTCTGTTTTCTTCACACATTTAGCTCCATGCTGACAATCTGAGAGCTTTTTGGTGTTGTCGTAACGTGTAAGCTAATAAATGATGTCCAATTGTTAATAAATAATAAATATATCTATTAAAATTTCCTGTTTTTATTTATCTTTCCACGTAGGTACCCCAACTAAAGGGAGAAATGCATAAAGACATAAAAAGTCTATACGTCTACTTTATATATTTACTTTATATATTTACCAGCTGTATCCAAGGGAAACGTATCCTATGTTTTAATCCAGAGCTTAAACTACTGCCATACCAAATTTCATTGAAATCTGGTCAATAGTTTTTGCGTGAAAGAATAACAAACATCCAGCCATCCTCCCGAATTTTCATTATAGTAGGATATAGAACTGACAAGTCGATTGGACGATAGCCTGCATAGTGTGTGGGTGTATAGTTCAAGAGACTAGCTTCCCCAACATACTTCTGTTTGTTGTAGACAATACTGCATAAATTCGTTTTTGATTGACTGATAATAATTTATAAATCACAAAGGTGCATAGATCATTACGCATAAATCTTCCACTTTAATCATTCTATCTATTGGCTGCAAACTGCATTTAAATTCATTTAATAGTTTAAAAGATCTAAGCAAACATAAAGCGGAATAAAAGACTTCATTTTATGTTATGAAAAGATTAACATTTTCATCATCATTTTGATTTTTATCGACACAAAATGCCGACTAGGGACTTCACTGGCGGACGGGAATATATTTACATATGAAGTTGCTGATAAATACGAGCAATGCAACTTGTAACCAACTTCAGACAGCTGATCTGTCTGAAGTTGGTTACATATGTTCAAAACTAACCGTCTACAAAAATTGTAAATAACGAACAACTAGATATCTCTTTCTTTCTCATTGGAATGTGTCATATAGGGGGATAAGGTACGATATATAATTTTTCCTCTTACTAATAGCCTTTACTCTTTATTCTCTATGCCTGTAACCGTTTACAAAAATTGTAAATAACGAACAACTAGATATCTCTTTCTTTCTCATTGACATGTGTCACATAGAGGTTTAAGGTACGATATATAATTTTTCCTCTTGCTAATAGCCTTTACTCTTTATACAATACGGCCGATGTATCTTGGCGAGTCTGAACTTCGCGCAGAAGGCTGCGCAATAACTGTTTCTAAGTGTTTTCGTATTTATTTTATTTGTACTATAGATCTACCAGAATCTGATGGCATTTTAAAAAAAATAAAAAATGTGATTTTCATATGGCAATGTCAATTATGACCCGTCAAATCAAAGTACGTGATCTGTCAACCGCTGTTAAAATTTTGTGATTATGTTCTTGGAATTTGTTGTTTTTGTGAAAATATCCAAAAAGGCCATTCGATCTCAAGCGAGAAATATTGTTTTCTATGTCTATAGTAAAATACAGAAAGAAGAAGGTGTAAATCGAACTCAATCTTTTAATTTAAAGCTTGTGGTAGAGTTGACCAGTAAGTTAGAGTGAGTTGTTTTGATACTTTTAGTTTTTTTATATTTTCTTAGGTAATTATTGTGACTTCTTTAAATGTGTTTCCAGTACTACTATAAGGTGAATCGTAGCTGATGGCACATCGAATGATGGTTTGTTTTCCATGCCTGGTAAAAGGAGGAGAGGAGGAAAAAAGAAAATCAACATAAGACAGTTTCGATTTATAGTTGATTAGGAATAAAGTAAACGAGTTCTATACAGTTCGGAAGGAAATTACAACATTAAATAAACTGTTGCCAATTTAATTGTATGTTATTCGTAATAAATAAGTATGTAACGTAATTCACGATTTTTTATTCAGCTTATTTACAAAGCGATTTTAAGCAATACAGTATTAATCTTTATCCAATTAAGGCTCTCGCGTTTCTATATCGCACTATCGAAAACGCGGGACGTATACAGTATAAAGAGGTTCACGAATATTTTGAACTGCAGCACAGAATACAAATAGTAACTGCAGTTCTTAATTCTTATGGAATATCCAGAGGTGGTTTGTCAATTTTGTTGGAATGTCAAATAACTTTACTTACTACTTATAACATAGTATAAAACAAGTCGCTTTATCTGCTGTCCCTATGTAGGTATAGTATATTGTATGTTTAGATCTTTAAATCTACGTAACGGATTTTGATGCGAGTTTTTCAAATAATAGTCTTTAAGTATTTAGTCTTTAAGATATAAGATTATGGTAAAACTTATATTCAAGTGCGATAAATATAATATTATGTAAGTATATTATCAAGTGGTCGCGCATATCGTGTCGAGGTAATATGGTCCCATTTTTAACAATTTGCATTGGGCAAACCTAAAAACATTTTCAATATTGTATCAGAAGTATATTGCTGTAAGTAGGTAGAGAGTTATTCGCCGAAGTAGTTTTTTTTCCAAGAACACTATTCCACGCGGGCGAAGCCGCGGGCAAAAGCTAGTTTTCTATATTATACACCGAACATTCTTCACACAGTTTTATTATAATTCATGTTCAATAATACTAAAGACATAATTAAAAATTAACAAGTATCAAGATCGTTTAATTCAATTTCCCCAGTATTGCACACTACAAAATTTTATTTCCCTATTTGCCATGAGATTCTGGTACATAATTGGTCAACTGAATTAGAGAAATTTTATTAGTACATAGGTATATAAAAATAATACAATAACAATTTTCTTCACGAGTTGTACATGCGCTAAAGTTCGCAGAGCCTATGTTCAGACCCGTCAAGATACATCGGCCGTAGTGTACTCTAGTAATTATGCATGCCATATAAAAAAAAATACAAAAGAAGAAGAGGAGGAGTTCCTAATTTCAAATTAGGCGGCCAGTAACTCAGTAGGTACCTACCGCACTACCTATTGAAACGAATTGATTTTGATACGAAATTCCAGCGAAATTTTAGTTAATTTTCGAAATGAATAGTAATAAATTACACGTAGAAGTAGTGCAAAAAAGGAACAGCGTTGCAAACAAGTCTTTTATAGTCGACGCAGTTAAAGGTTTTCTTTCCAATTACTCTTCCATAACTCCGGGTGCAACAATTCATAATTATGAATTTGAAGAGAATACAAATCTTATGGAACATGTGGAGTGCATTTCATTTTGCGATGTGGAGCAGGTCTCTGAAATAATAGAAACGGAAGCAAATTTTATATACCATGTTTACACATTGGACAGTTTCGGCGTGGAAACCGACACCATGACGGACACTGCATCGGGCGAGGAGTTGTCTGCGGCCGACGTCTGGGCGCTGCCGGCCGAGGAGTTTCACGGGTTGTGGGAAAGTTTATTGTTCGATTCGAAGCTCAAGGAGGACTTGGTAAAATTTGTGGAAACCGCTTTCGAATTCGCCGATCTCGAAGTGGACCCGAACGTCATCAGCTGGAACAGAGTCGTCCTGTTGCACGGTCCGCCCGGGACCGGCAAGACGAGCCTCTGTCGGGCGCTCGCCCAGAAGCTGGCCATACGACTCGGAGATCGATTTCCTCGAGCTCGTCTACTCGAAATCAACGCACACGGCCTCTTCTCGAAATGGTTCTCGGAGAGCGGAAAACTCGTGGCGAAACTATTCGATCGCATACGAGAGATAGTCGAGGATCCCAAGATGCTGGCGTGCGTGCTGGTGGACGAGGTGGAGTCGCTGGCGCACGCGCGCCGCGCCGCCCTGGCGGGGCTGGAGCCGTCGGACTCGATCCGCGCCGTCAACGCGATCCTCACGCAGCTAGACCGGCTCAAGAGGTACCCCAACGCGCTCGTGCTGACCACGTCCAACGTGACGGGCGCCATCGACTTGGCGTTCGTGGACCGCGCTGACATCAAGCGCCACGTGGGCCCGCCCTCGGAGCGCGCGGCGTACGAGATCCTGCGCGGCTGCTGCGGCGAGCTGATGGCTCGCGGCGTGGTGGCGCCCCGCGAGCAGCTGTTCCCACTGCGCATGCTGGAGGGCTCGCGCTTCGAGGACACGGACGGCTCGCGCGCCTCGCTGCACCTGTGGGCGGCGGCGCGCGCCGCCGCCGCGCACTCCATATCGGGACGCGCGCTCCGACGTCTGCCTTTTCTTGCCCGAGCTCTATACAGTGGAGCTCGGCCGTCCCTATCACAATTTATAGAGGCTCTGCATACTGCATTGACGAGTCATCTGACCGACGCCAGTGACCTAGCAAAGGGCGATTTACCAACAGAAACTTGATAAATTTATTATTATTATTATTTTTAATTATTTTATTTAATCAGACAGGCAGTTGAGACAACTGATATTGCCTGTATCAGGTTATTTTCTGTCTACTGTCAGTGATTTTTGTTTTAAATATCTGTCAAGTCTGTTCTTAAACTGGTTCACATTTTTGGCTACAATAACATCCTCTGGTAGGCTGTTCCAAGCTCTTACGACACGGTTGCACAGGAAATGTTTATGTGGGTTGTTATTTGAAAAGCTGGCAGAGAGCTTCATGTTATGACTTCTTAAATGTGTATTATCATTTAGCATAAATATTTTATGAAAGTCCTGTATATCATAATGTCTGTTTAGGATCTTGTATGTTTCTATTAGATCTCCTCTGTCCCTGCGTTAGTGGTAATTCTCAAGGCTTCCAGCCGTTCTTCATATGACAGTCTTTTCATTTTTCTTGGTACTTTAGTAAAGGAACGCTGCACCTTCTCCAGGAGTTTAATGTCCTTAACAAAATAGGGGTTCCAGATCTGAATGCATATTCTTATATTGGCCTTAAAAAAGTTTTATGAATTTGGAGCATCATTTCTGGTGTCAGCTCTCGAAACGCTTTCCTCACCAAGTATATCAGGCTCCTACCTTTCTTAGTTATGCATGTAATTTGTTCTTCCCACTTTAGATCACCACTCCCAAGTGTAATCTTCACTCCCAAGTAATAAATTGTAATAAGTTATAACAAGCTGAGTTCTAGTGATATGGTGAGAACTGAGAACTATAAGAAATGGACTATTAGTTATTAGCTATGATAATATTGGCTGCATTAATGACTTCATGTTACTTTGTAAATATAAAAATAAGTTATTGTACAATTACATTGTGTTTTTAATTTTTATGTATATCTACCATATATGAAATATTAAATCTATTTGTACTGAATTATTATTATCAGTATAAAACATAAATCATAATAATTGCTTTAATCACAAAATTAATTATTGTTTAAACAAAAAAAAACTGCATTAGATAGTCCATACATGTTTTTTTACATATAAAATGAACCAGGAAACAAGCATATGGATCGCTGATGGTAAGAGATACCATTGCCCATGGACACGCAACACCAGAGGAGTCACGTGAGTTAAACTTGTAACTCCTCTGGTGTTGAGACTTGTCCTGGTCCTTAAAATCCCCAATCTCCCCCTTGGGCCTCCAGTATTGAGGAAGTGTATAGGGATAGTCCATACTCCATGTATTAAGGAAGTGTTACCATTATTTACTAGAGTAAAAATGGAAAAAAATAAATAAAAATTTATTGCTATCATAGCCTGCCCCCTGGCTACGCCCATGATGATAGGGGGGGGGGGGGGGGGTTTGAACCCCCTAACCACCCCCTTGGTTAGGGGGTTCAAACCCCCCCCCCCCCTGAAACTAAAACCTGGCTACGCCCGTGGCTATCATCATCCATAAATAGGTTGTATGTGTAGTATGTATGACAGTTTTACATCTATACAATAGTAACTGGACACATAGCGCAAACAAAAATTACTCCAGTCAGTCACAATAAGATTTTTATTGAACTTAGGTGTATTTCACACTTGAATTTCGTACATACACACATACATAATATAATCACGCCTCTTTCCCGTAGGGGTACCGGGTAGGCAGAGACCACTTATTTCCACTTGCTACGATCCTTACATACTTGTTTCGCTTCGTCCACTTTCATTATTCCCTTCATACATGCTCTTCGGTTTAGGGTACTCTTGACCTGGCCTTTTTTCAAGACTTCCGCCCGCCGCCGCCTAGGTCTACCCTCCCCAACACTTCCATTCACACTCGCCTTATACACTTTTTTCGTCAATCGTTCTTCATTCATCCTCTCGACATGGCCAAATCATCTCAGCATACATTTTTGTCACTACATCTTCTTTCAGACCACAACGTTTCCTTATCTCACTATTTCTTATCCTGTCACTCAGTTTAACTCCTATCATACTTTTTAACGCTCTCATCTCAATTGCATTTATTCTGCTTTCATGTTTCTTACATACCTGCTTTCATGTTTCTTACATACCTGCTTTCATGTTTCTTACATACCTGCTTTTAGGTTTCTTACATACCTGCTTTCATGTTTCTATAACCTAACCCAACTTTCACTTCCGCACATGAGTGTCGGAACCCAACACCCCCTCATGCACAGCCAAACGAGCCTTGTTAGACACCTTCCGACTGTTCATAAGGGAGTGCAAAGTTCCATTCACCCTGTTTCCTGCATTCACTCTTGTTTCAATATCATCACACTTTCCATCTCTTGTAAACCTTGATCCCAGATACACAAACTCATTTACTTGTTCAATTTGTTCATCTCCAATCACGATATTGCAGTCTGTCACTGCCTCATCTCTTTCAAACACCATCACTTTCGTCTTCTTTACGTTCATATTCATTCATTTTCTAACAGAAGCTCCACTCATAACAGTTACCATCTCCTGCAACTCTTCGGCCGAAGACGCAAGTAATACTTGGTCATCAGCATAGAGAAAACATTTGACGAGTAGCCCATTCATTCTCATCCCACTTTCATTATCTTTAAATCTGTCAAGCAATTGTTCATGAACAGATTAAACAGCCACGGTGACGCTACACATCCCTGTCTAACACCTTTTTCGATATTAAACCATTCAGTGTATGCCCCGTTTATCCTTACAAACCTTGCACTAGAATCCCTATAAAGAGATTGCAATGCTCGTTTAAGGATACTGCTCACCCCGTTCACAGACAATGCTGACCACAATTCATTCCTCACCAATCTATCATAGGCCTTTTCAAGATCCACTTGAATTAAGTAGCCATACGATATGCATAAAATATATCTAGTAGGCATAAAAAGTAAACGTAGTCGGTTTTCAAATTTATTATAATAATTAAACAAAATCAACGTGCGGCGGCGCACGGCGCGTCACCGGCCGATGATTCACAGCATGTTGAGGCCGACGGGGCCGAGGTGCAGGCGGCGCAGCGCGGGCGGGTCGCGGCGCGCGGCGGCCGCCAGCAGCAGCGCGTGCAGCAGGTTGTTGCGGCCGCCGCCCACCGCGAGCGTGGCGCCGCCCAGCCGGAGCGCGAACTGCGGCGGCCGCGCGGCGCGTCATCGGCCGATGATCCACAGCATGTTGAGGCCGGCGGGGCCGAGGTGCAGGCGGCGCAGCGCGGGCGGATCGCGGCGCGCGGCGGCCGCCAGCAGCAGCAGCAGCGCGTGCAGCAGGTTGTTGCGACCGCCGCCCACCGCGAGCGTGGCGCCGCCCAGCCGGAGCGCGAACTGCGGTGGCCGCGCGCGCACGCGCACCACGCCCGGCCCGTCCGCGCTCTCCACCCACTCGGTCGCCGCCGCGCCGCCCGCACCGCCCGCCCCGCCCGCCGCCGGCGTCTGGCTGTCCAGGTACGTGGCGAACAGGTGCAGCAGCAGGTCAGCGTCGGTGGGGTGCGCCGGCGTCCAGCCCGCGCCGCCGCCGTCCCAGCGGTACGCGCTCAGGCACCCGCCCGTCGCCAACTCTGCGGTTAGTGAAATTACATGCTTTTAAATTATTATTATTCACATTTCCTCGAGACACCTCCTTTGGCAAAGCGCCGTCTAGTTTGTGATGTGTTTTTTATACAAAAGATAGCACCATAATATGTTGAAAAATAAATCTGACAAGAATGCAAAAGTTAAATTTGATGAAAATCGTCTTTGAAAAACTTGGCACCTAAATATTTGCGATTGCTGCATTAATTACATTCATAATACTTATTATTATATTACTTACTATTTCAATAGAATATTTTGAGTGTAGGTATAATTAAATTTCTTTCTCTTTTGTTGTTATATATGTAATATTTAATTTATTTGTGCTTGATTTATCAGTGTTTAATACATATGTTTTTAGTTTTTAACCCAAACCAATGATTTTTAAGATTTTCTTAAAATATTTTTGATCTGTAGGTATGTGCGCGCTAATCTCAGAAACTACGGAACGGATTCTTATAAAATTTGTTACCGTAGTAGTTTAGCCTTTGGATAAACACATAGGACTCACTTTTTATCGCGGAAAATTTCTATATATAATCATTAATGTGTATGATTATTACATGAGGAATAAGTGAGAAGTTAGATGGTTCGTGGTCGTACTGCTAACTCATCTCTCTCTTAAACTCTGTCGTGGTCCCAACTAGGATGGGCGATCACAATCCAAATTATTTTTTTTAAGTTTAAAGTCCACAACGTCTTCCCATTCAAAAGATTTTCTTAAAATATTTTTGATCTGTAGGTATGTGCGCGCTAATCTCAGAAACTACGGAACGGATTCTTATAAAATTTGTTACCGTAGTAGTTTAGCCTTTGGATAAACACATAGGACTCACTTTTTATCGCAAAATTTCTATATATAATCATTAATGTGTATGATTATTACATGAGGAATAAGTGAGAAGTTAGATGGTTCGTGGTCGTACTGCTAACTCATCTCTCTCTTAAACTCTGTCGTGGTCCCAACTAGGATGGGCGATCACAATCGAAATTATTTTTTTTAAGTTCAAAGTCCACAATGTCTTCCCATTCAAAAGATTTTCTTAAAATATTTTTGATCTGTAGGTATGTACGCGCTAATCTCAGAAACTACGTAACGGATTCTTATAAAATTTGTTACCGTAGTAGTTTAGCCTTTGGATAAACACATAGGACTCACTTTTTATCGCGGAAAATTTCTATATATAATCATTAATGTGTGTGATTATTACATGAGGAATAAGTGAGAAGTTAGATGGTTCGTGGTCGTACTGCTAACTCATCTCTCTCTTAAACTCTGTCGTGGTCCCAACTAGGATGGGCGATCACAATCCAAATTCTTTTTTTTAAGTTCAAAGTCCACAACGTTTTCCCATTCAAAAGATTTTCGAAATCGTTAAAATACTAATTATCGGCTACAAAGAAATCCTTACTTAATATTATACCTAAACGCGAAAGTTTGTATGTACATAATAATATTTTTAATTTTTCATGCATTAAAGTAAAGTTAAGAAAACACGTAAAGAATTTTGATGAAATCAGGTATGGTTTTTTATTTGATCTGAGGGTAGTAGGTTATGCAGAATTAACACAGAATACTTTTTGCAGCTTATTAAATTTTGTTTATGGTACAGTTCCGGTAGATTTCTTGAGTGTACCTACGAAGTCGCAGGAAACATTCAAATAAAATACAACTGATACGGCTGTGCAGTGCCTACACCATTATGTATTCAATTTTGGTATTGGTATTTTCCCGAACAAGCTTTCTCTCTGACTTAAACCCAATTTCACGCGAGCGAAGCTGCGGGCAAAAGCTAGTATACATATAAGTATATTGTATTGTATATTGAATAGATAAGTAATGTCAAATGAATATGTCTAATGTGAAATTCACTTTAGAAACCAGGCAAAAGTAGTTAATAAATAACTAGCTTTTGTCCGCGACTTCATCCGCGTGGAACAGTTACTTTGGGATATCACTAAAACATACCTTGATTATTTTATTATTTTATATTTATATATATCAATTGATATTTTATATATCAAAATATGATGATTTCAAAATTAAGAAGATTGAGTAGAGAAATAGTTAAAATTGTAGCTGAATTTATAAAGGGAATTATTTAGAAAATAAGTTTTATTTCATACTTTTTTGTGTATTTTTACTTTGGAAGTCGGTTTAATTTGCTTTGCCGTAGTTGGGTAAAAAGGTTGCTCGCGACTTCGTGTGTGTTGTGAGTAAAAGGAAATCTCTCGCGGAAACTGTACATTTTGTCACGATAATAAGTCCTTCCCTTTGGTTTATACAGTATACATTAATCTATTATCTGTGTCAATATTCAAAATTGGTTTATCAAAAAGTTTCAAAGCCTATTCAATGCAAACAAACGTAATGAGCTAGATGAGTGTAATTATTTTATAATGTATAAAAATCAAAAATAAAATCTAAAAAATATTAGTGAAAGAATTTTTTCGATATCTCAAAAACTGATTTTTTTATTAATTTTTAAAGTTGGATGTTTTTAAAATCAGCGCGAGCTTGACCGCTCAACGCGTGACGTCATTTCGCCCGCTCTGACCGCCGCGGTAAGGAACTCGTGCAGTAATTTTGAAGTTTTATTGAAATTTTTGGAATTATGGTGATAAAATAACATATAGATATAATTGTATAACACCTTTATGTATAATACAACGGTTAGCACTCCAGAAAAATACTTTTTTCATGTGCCCAACGACAAAATCTGAGAAAATTAGTTGTGTAAAGTGTTGAAAAAAGTGTTATAGCTACAAAAATCAGTAGACATTTATTGCGAAGAATATTTTAATGTGAGTACTGAGTAGGTACCTAAATAAATACGAAACATCTACCTACATTTTTTTTTGCATTACTAAATGTTTAGTTTATAGAATATGCTCAGAATGAATTCAGTATTTTAGTGACAATGTATTTTAAACAATGGGTTTTACATAGAGAAATAAAACACGAGTCACGCAGATATGTTAGGTACCTACTTAAAAAATATATTTAATCTATTGAATGAAACTTAAAAGATGAAATAAGACAATACAAAAAACTCCCTACCTACTTTTTCCTCTCGCTTATAACTATGTTTATGGTGTAGTCACTTGTTTGAGATCTCGACAAAAAACTTTATGAACAAAATGTCATAGATTGACTATTATATTTTAGTATTTTTTTACCGACATCCAAAAAAGGAGGCGGATATACGTTAGGGCTATATATGTATATAGCCCTAACGTATATTTATATGTATATATATATTAATTTCTCACCTTTTGAACTTTCCCTGAACTGATACAATTATTTTAAGATCAAAATCAGCCAAATCGGTCTAGCCGTTCTCGAGTTTTAGGGGCCATCCATAAATTACGTCAAACGAATTTCATGATTTTTGACCCACTCCCCCGTCCTTGTCACATTTGTGAGACCCCCTCCCTCCCTAGCGTGACGTCACATTTTACAATTTTACATCTAGAAATAATTATTCAATTAAAACAGCAGTTCCGAAATTTGTTTAATTTGAATTGGTGGGACGGATGACCGACACGACTGTCGAGAGATTAGGCACAGGTCCAACTTTTATATGCCCATCTGACGCATGGATCGTCTTTCGATCGATCCCGTGGCCCGCCAAGGGTGGTATGGAGTGGAGTACCGCCGAGTTTTTATTGAGTAGGGGCTGCGCCCATTCACCATCTTTTCGGGTGCAGCAGAGTCTCACATACTCACGGGTAGGACCGCTATCCCCTAGTGGGATGCTGAAACGCATTTTCTCGGCGAAAAAAAAATAACTTATGTAATAAAAAAACAACATTATGATCTCTTAGGGGCCCCATACATGGTCCGGTCTACCTTCAGTTCGGCCTGAACGGATGCAAAATCGTATCGTGTATGTGCAATTTCGAGATCGCATCAGGCGGCCGTACGGACTGAAGCGATTCGTTCCAGTGTTGCCAGCTCTTTTTTTGTGAAACTACTAAACTCGTATCGATTTCTACTAAAACTACTAAAAAACTACTAAAGTGGCTACTTAACTTAGGGATTCCTGAAGCCCCCCAAAAACCACTGCATTTTAGGTTTTATTATATTAAATTTTTTTCATTAATTGAATTTGATTATAAATTTTACCATTAAATTAAAATATACTAGGAAATATTACGTATTTAGTAGCTATTTTGCATATCATTACTGTCTGGCTCTTTCCTACTTAAACACTACTAATAACTAAATTTCTACCAAGGAGGGAATAAAATACTCAATTTAGTAAAATTTTGTAAAATAACTAAGTTGGCAACATTAATTCTGGCCTGACCGATCGGCCTGAACGCGCGGCCTGTCCTGACCGTGTGTGGACAAATCGCTTCAGTTCTTGCCCGAGCCGCGGCCGTGCGGGCGTGTATCTTGTACAAGCGTTGTATGAGTTTTCGCGGTGTTTAAATACAAAATTGATAAACATGACCGTAGCGCGCGGCAAACCAGAATGGACTGATGCGACTGTTCCGTGTGTGGGCACGAATCAGATCAGGCCGAACTGACGTAAATTGGATTGGATGCGATTTTTTCCGTGTGTGTGCTCGAATCCGTTCAGGCCGAACTGACGTCAGTTCCAGCTGAAACGATCGGCCTCTCGTCTGTGGGGGCCTTTAAACATCACTGGGGCTGGGGGGTCTCGACACTGGGGCAATAGCTATCATAATATCATATAGCTATTACTTATGATTACTATATTAACACTTAGATTAAAATAGATTTTGAAATGTGACGTCACGAAAATTAGGACCCTCCTACTCCCTTGTCACACTTCGTCGACCCCCTCCCTCCCCCCTAACGTGTGACGTTATTTATGGATGGCCCCTAATTTGAAATTGGCCCTTTTAGACTTTAGTCACTAAAGTGGAAACCTGATGATGGAATCCATGAGGAATCGAGGGAACTCCTCAAAATGTATAGGTATATCTTTAAGAATTTGGCCAATGTGAAGTAAATTAAGCATATCATACCAAAAAGTAAAATTTTGTGCCAAGGGTATACCCTAGATCCAAAAGCATTGAACAGAACTCAGACTTTAAAGACACGTGACTTTAAAGACAGGCATGATCTATTAGCATAGCTTACAAGTTTCTATCTCTTATAATTTAGAAATTCTAAGGGAGGGGGGACCAACTTACAAACCACTGGAGGCTGATTACTCGAAAATAGTCGACTTTGTAAAAAAGTAATGTTAAAAGAAACCTTACCTAAATTCTAAAAGACCTATTCTGCGATACCCCACAAATGGGGTAGAATGAAAAAATATTTCATCCCCCCCTTCAGAGCTACCCCTAAAATATAAAATTATTATTATTTTATTATGCCAAACCTAAGATCTACACACAATCTATAACTGTACCAAATTTGATCCATCAATATTCATAATTACGGAAGTATAACAGACGGACGGACGGAGCGAGCGAAACTATAAGCGTTCCTTGTGTGCCCTAAGTGGAGCCCTAAAAATGGAAAACATTATAATTTTGAAACAAAAAATGAAAACAGACTTCCAAAGTAAAAACGCACAAAAAAGTATGAAAAAAATCTTATTTTCTAAATAATTCCCTTTTTAAATTCGGCAAAAATTTTAATTATTTCTCTCATAGACGTATACTATCTCCAGTTAAATGGTCCCATTTTTGAGATTTTTGGGGCCATTTTGACATTTAAAGTATGGTGAAATCAAGATGGCTAACATTTGAAGTATTGTGAAAACCAAGATGGCGTAACTTTTACTTGATAAAGATTTGTTCTATCAAAATAATGTACTCAAAATAATGTAATTTTGAGTTTGAAATTTTTGATTTCTCTACTCGGTTTTCATAATTTTGAAGTTGGTTGCCAACTTAAATGTGAGTTCTATAAAATATTGTTTTATCAGGATATTGTTTGGGCTGGCACAGACTTCAAAATTAAGAAGATTGAGTAGGGAAATAGTTAAAATTTTAGCCGAATTTAAAAGGAGAATTATTTTTAGAAAATAAAATTTATTTCATACTCTTTTGTGCGTTTTGACTTTGAAAGTTGGTATTAATTTTTTGTTTAAATTTAACAATTTTCCCTATTAAGTCATATTTATTATAATAATATATAAAAATGAATCGAAATGAACGAAGGTAAGTTTACAGAGCGCGTGTCAAAAACATACTGTATGCACATTGCATAGTTAGCTAGCTACGCACGGCGATGTGACGTCACAGCCATTACTCGACGGGCGCAATCAGTTTTCGCGCGTTCCCATATTGATTTGCTTATAAAAAACTCAATTTTCGTGATATCAACACAATTTTTTCACAGTTAGTCTTATTATTGTTTAAATTTTTTGTTAGGGCTGAAAAAGGGGAATAAATTTTGATTTACATCTTCCTCATTCCTTCTCATAATAATATTTGTGTTTGTTACTTTATAATATTTATCATTCCTAAATGAATAATGTCGATTCAGAGGGCGACAGATGCGAACCTGTGATGCGGCGCACGAGGTAGGTCTGGTCGGGGAAGGGCTCGAGGAAGGGCAGCAGCGGGCGCAGCTGCGGCAGCGCGGCGGCGGCGGCGCGCAGGCGCTGCGGCGGCACGCGGCCCGCCCGCAGCGCGCCCGCCTCGGCCAGGCCGGCGCGCGCCAGCGCCGCGTCCGCCGCCGCCAGCTCGCGCACCAGGCGCTCCAGCACGGTGGCGTGCAGCCAGCGCCGCAGGTTGAGGTTCCACTGCGTGAGGCGCTGCCCGTCCAGCTGCAGGTGCGCCTCGGCGCCGGCCGGCGCGCTGCTCTCGGGCGCGCTGGCGGCGGCGGCCGACGCCAGGCGGTAGGGCGCGCTCGCCGCGGGTGACGCCCACGGCCCCACCGCGACCGCGACCGCGCCCGCGCCCGCATCCGTTTCCGCGTCCTCCGATGCTGCGCGCCGTCTGTGAACGAATGGTATCGTATATTTACTAGCATTTCATTACTTTACAGAGCGGCATTACAGCGGCGGCCGGAGCTGCACCGCGCCGCTCGGTGCTGTGTTTGAGGCAGGAGCCGTAAGCAGGAAGTCACCTGAGTTAGTCTTATATTAGGATGGTAACGTAAAATACATTGACTCACTTGAGATAAGCGGCTAGGGACTGGGCGTCGTCGATGAAACGGTCCTGTGTCGCGTCGAACGCTCGCACGTTGGCGCTCGGCGAGTGCGGGCGGTGCGGCGAGTGCGGGTGGTGCGGCGCGAGCGGGGAGGGCGGCGAGGGGGGCGTGGCGGAGCGGGAGGGCGGGGCGGAGGAGCGCCACGCGCGCGGCGACAGCGATAGCTCCGCGTCGCTCACCGACCACTCCGCGCTCTCGCTCGCGCCCGACACGCTGACGTTCCGCTCCGACACCACAAACGACGAGTCTGTCAAAAAATCACAACCACAGTGAGATCATATTATGGTAAGGTCGTGGTGGTTTTGTAAAAATTTTAGATTACAAAATCGTTTTAGTCCAATTTTCTGTCTGTGACATAAATGCATAAGTTTAATGTCTCATACCAAATCATTATAGTCTACTCAAACTCAAACTCTATTATCAATAGTAATAAAGGTCCTAAAAATATGAGCGATAGATAACTCATTGGATTCGAAATCACCTCTAGAAAAATGTTTTTCAAAAACATTTTTGTAGAGGTGATTTTGGTGCAGGTAAAAATTGCAATTGTTATTAATAAAATAAGACATTTGCGCGCTTCCTAAAGCAGAATGTTGTGACACTATATTTAAATATTTATAAGAACTCTTGTAACCTACATTCAATGCAAATAAACAATTATGATTATGAAAGATAAAAAGCAAATGGTATTTTAGTTTTTCGTTAATAACTCAAAATATATTAATATATTTATGCAATTTTGAAAAAAGCTCATTAAAGAGGAGGAAATTTCCGATAAAAAGTCCAGTATCTTCTTAACACTTGAAAGAATTGGGCCCCCATTGGAAAAAACTTTTATCCACATTTTCCAAAAAGATATACCAATATATAACTCCCCACACCGATTTCGGTGACGGTGGCCATTTTCATTGAAATCAGGCCAGTTACGCAGGATTAATTTTGTAGTGCCCAAGTGTGTGTACTTGAGAGCACTCTCTCCTCCTTTACTCTCATAATTCAATTAAATTCAATCACTTAATAATTTAATTCTTAGTTATTAAGTGATTGATTAATTTATGTTTAATTTGTAAATAATATTAATTCATATTAACTTAATCTCCCTGAAATTATGTAAGGGGTCGTCCATTAATCACGTGATGTCTAAAGGGGGAGGGGGGGGGGTCCGAAAAAAAATCACCAAGTATCACCAAGGGGAGGAGGGGGTATAAGGAGACATCACGTGTATTAATTTTGGAATCTAGTTTATGCATACCGAAATTATTATCGGTTGTAGATTCGTAGTGTTGTTTAAATACTTACAAGACAAATGACTCGTATAGTTTTTAATTGCATAAATTATTCGATTAAATTGTTTTTTAAGTTAGTTTTTCTTCAAACATGACCTGCTTACTATGTAAAAAAAATACACGTGATATTAGGTGGGGGAGGGGGGTAGTATAAAACCTCACCACGTATCACCAGGGGGAGGGGAGGGGTCTAAAAAGTTGTTAAAAAACATCACGTGATTAATGGACGGCCCCTAAGTACTTATAAAAGGTGCAAGCTGTATTACACCTATAATTAAGGCAGCATTTAGATATATAAACAACATGAATGTGAAATTTTAGCTTTTAATAATGTTTGTTCCGGGATCCTCTTCTTTCGCATAATTTTATTTGTCATAATTTCATTTGGCATACCTCACTTGGCATAATTTTACTACGCATAATAATACTTTGGCATAATGGTTTTTTGGCATACTACATCATTAGGCATAAATATCATTTAGTCTAATATTGTTTGTCCTAATTTAATGAGGCATAACTCGTAAGGCATAATTTTTCTTGTCATAATACTTTGGCATAATTGTTTTTTGTCATAAACTCGTTAGGCATATTTTTGTGTCGTAATAAATTCAAGGCATTCTGTCACAAGGCACAAATATGCATAAAATGGAACGACATAATGAAAACACGGTTAAGGTAATTGAACGCATATTTATGATTCATTAAAAGCAGGTATTACACTCATATACCTAGTGTAACATGTGTAACAGTAGGTTAAGTTGCGGCGGGGTGGCCCTTGGGCCACCCGTAAGCCGCTAACATGTTTAAAATAATTAGCTCGGCATGTTCTTAGATAGCAGTTCGTGTTTTTTGTTCGAGTTTATTTTCGTAATCAGTCGAAAATTACAATTATAATTGTTTTTTCGTCTTAACTCGCATACCCAGTAGAATTTATCATTCATTAGTATGTGAAAAAAATGCTACAAAGATGTATGCGTAAATATAATAGTATGCTTAAATATCATTATGCGTAAATATATTTATGATTTTTAATATTATGCATGAAAATATTATTCTTAATGAATATTATGCGTAAAAAAATATATGCCTTACAATAAGTATGCCTAAAAATTATTATGCTTTTAGTAATTATGCGAAAAAAAATTATGCTAAGAAAGTTATGACAAATGAATATTATGCGAAACTACTATTAGGTCAAATGAAATTATGCCAAGTAAAATTATGACATATGATTTTATGCGAAAAAATAGGGAACCGTTTGTTCCTTGTTGATGTATCTATTAAATAAATAAATAATTCAGTGGGATGCTTAAGGTGGTTCGTTTCCCATACAAAAAAACAATGGACATTATTTAGGTAATTTCATACTATTACTACATAAATTTATATGCACATCTATTTATTTTGCAATACAATTGTCGCAAAATATATTTAAAATACTTTATTTCACACAGAAGTCACATTTTTATTGAATTTTTGACAAAAAGTGACATAAGTTACAAATGTCACTTTTTGTCGAAAATTCAATAAAAATGTGACTTCTGTTTGAAATAAAGTATTTTAAATATATTTTGCGACAATTGTATTGCAAAATAAAATAGATGTGCATATAAATTTATGTAGTAATAGTATGAAATTACCTAAATAATGTCCATTGTTTTTTTGTATAGGAAACGAACCACCTTAACCGACACGACTGACGAGAATGATACATGTGCAATTTCCCAGAGACCTAGCTTCATCAATATTTTCCCCCAAAACCCCTTGATACCCCATTACCACACCTTTTTTGAGATTCTGATTCTATACACAAGAATTACTCGATAAAAGATAAGATAAACTTATTAAATGTAACTGACCTAAATCGGCATCTGAAAGTCCTAACAACTTTTGCTGTTCTCTTGAAAGTGTAACAGGAGTTGTATTAGCTGGCAGGAGACACATCGCATACTGTATTAAGTTAGCAGAGAAGACCACAGCACAGGCCAACTCTACATAGTGCAAAGTGGATGTGTAGCCCGGACATTTGCAAGACCTGAAAATAATAAGAACATACATCATTGCTTTTCCCAAAATATAAAGTAAAACATTAAAAAACAAAACAATTCTGGTGGCCTTATCGCAAAAAAGCTATATCTTCTAGACATGGGGATTAATTGAAAAGAGGGGTGGATGCACAGAGTAAACTATGAACTAAAAATACAAACAAAATATAAAAAGTTAAAATATAAAAAATATAATAATTACAGTAAAGGCAAAAAAATTAGTAAGATATACATACCTACCCATCTGGAATACAATGTAGAAACTTATGTAAATAGACTATACATAAGGTTCTACATTGGTTGTATTTATTTTTTATATTTTATTTACTAAATTAGGTCTACCGTCTAGTATTATATAAATATATAGTTCCAAGATGAATAATAAGATGCAGACCCAAATTTAAGGCTTACTCAGCATACAAAATGAAATGGCGAATATACGATTCTTGTGGGTTTTGATGGTGACAATGCCCAATCACAGTGGGTTGGCTATCCACATGTTATATCGTCGGTCTAGATGTGATAGCTCGTAACTAACTTTAACAATTTTTACTAAAATGAGATTTTGATGCAGAAAAATTCAAATAATATTTGCTTACTTACAATTAATAATAGAATGTCACCAACGCTCACAGTATTTACGAGTTAGCACCAACCCGTAAATACTGTGAGCGTTAGTAAAATTCTAATTATTAAAAAGATGTTTTGTCTCTCCCGTAAAGTTGGGGAGTTTGCATTTACGAGCTATCACATCTAGACCAATGATATGTAGCAAGTTTGTAAATTCCAAAGTCACCATGCTTTGAAAGCGAGAAGTTCAGTCTAAATTTATTATGTAACATACAATAGGTCTCTCGCACCTACAGGTATCCTAGGCTTTAATTATACTATTCAAAAACACAAAATATTATTACTTACAAATCATAAACAAACACCAACAACAGAGCAGCATTTAGCACTATCCATTTTAACGACTCTGAACGTTTCTTATTTGCATAATTTAATTCTATGGTACGTTGTACTAAGCTAGTGTTCGGACTAGGAGACCTGTAATAATGAAAATAACAAATATTATGTACAATGTACTCAGTAACCCATGACAATTTTAGTGAACAATTACTTATCCACGTGTTATTTACAAGCAAAATTTAATACAATAACAACTTGAATAAGTTGTTAATGTATCAAATATTCCATAATCTTTTTGGTTCAAGAATTAGCAAGAGAACTTGTTTGATACACTCATGGTATTTCTTACATGGTATTTGGTAATATGGCAAGGGCGCAGAAATTATTTGTAAGCTTTGAATATGATGCATTCGAGATGTGGTCACGGATGGGTCACAAACAAAAATAAGCGGTGCCTAACGACAGAAGTATAAAAATAAAAACATTTTAAATCCAACATTCGACCGAGTAGACCGTCGACGTCCACCTTCTTTATATATTTGACAGTTGACTCCTTTTTTTTTATTTAGGCGTCGGCTTATAACCATTTGCCAGTGTCAAGTTTAAAGGCGGGAATTTATAGAATTTTCGTTTATAAGATACCGGTACTCACGGGCCACGGCCCATCCAGCAAATCCAGCACCGGCACCTAACAATAGGGAATATGCATAAAAATTTAATTTGCCTGAAATATTTTTTTCCCTGTTCTTTATTGTCGTCACATTATAACTAAAAGGATTTTTTAAAATTTAGTTCCTATTTAAGCCGAAAAAAAATATATAAAAAATGCAAAATCAGCCCGGGATATTTAAAATTGCGAAACGCAATGGTGACGCGCGTGTGACGTCACGCTACACGACGCTGTCTTTCGTGACAATGACATGACTGACGTTAAATTGAATTTTATGCTCTGACTCGTCTATGATTTTATCTGTCAACTGTCTTTTTCGTGTACGATGACGTCACAACCCAAGCCCGCGAAAATGGCGTGTTTAAACCGCGCAAAAATTATAGTGATTTTTAAACATGTTTTCCAGCTTAATGGATAATGTTTTTGATGTGTTATATATCGTCGGTCGGATTCATTACCGGAACATTTCCAAAATTACGTGTTTTGAGATGAGTACGTAGAATGGTAGGGAATTTAATAGTTTATCCAAATCACTAACGGTACAACTCAAATGTCATTTCTCTTTGACAGAAAACTATTTATTCTGTTAAAGAAATATAGATTTTAGTGATCTCTTCGTTTTCAGTATCAGTTTATTTAGAAATGTCCCACTGGCACCCTAAATTTTAAAATGAAACCATGATTCATTAATCGAATATTTCGAAATGTTCCAGTATGGTTCTGAAATTCTTCACTTGATTATTGTTTATTCGTGTTATGTGCCAGTCGCGCTTTGAACGCTCAGTGTAGTGGTCAGACGAAGATTGAGATTTGATAAAATAAATTGTAAAAATGAGTTCCAGAGCAAAAAGATCGCTTAAATTAGCAATGACAAGGAGTTCAGAGAGTGATGATGATGATTATGGGGCATTGGTGATCTCGAAAGACAGCGCTACTTTGTTGCTAATTGTTTGGGAGTTGTTAAGCCAAAGTATTCACTACACAAAGAAGATAGTAAGCGATCCCTGAATGTGTCATACAATTTTACAATTAATTCCGAGAAAATTCGAGTATGCAAACGTTTCTTCACGTCAACGTTGGACATAGGACATTCTTTTTTATCTACAGTTAATAAAAAGAAAGCAAAAGCAACGGGCGTTATAGCTGAAGATCTTAGAGGACGTCATGGTAATACCGGTAGATGTTTAGCACAGGCTGACAAAGATGGTGCAAGGGAACATATAAATTCTTATCCGAGAAAAGAGTCGCATTACTGTCGGGCAAGTTCTACAAAAGATTATCTGGATGGTGATTTAAACTTGACTATGATGTACCGACAGTATAAGGAATGGTGCCATCAGAATAGTAAATCTATTATCAAGCAAGGAACCTATGAATATATTTTTCGAAACGAGTTTAACATTGCATTTCACAAGCCCAAGAAGGATCAGTGTTCAATTTGTTTGTCGTATCAAAATGCTGTTGGCGATGATAAGTTACAACTGATGCACAATTATGAGAAACATTTAAAAGAAAGATATTTGTGCAGATCGGAAAAGAAAGCTGACATAGAAACATGCAGGAATGATCCTAATAAGATAATTTGTTGTTTTGACATGCAGGCAGTTCTTCAGACACCATGCGGGAACGATTCTCAATTTTTTTATAAAAGAAGACTTAATGTGTACAACTGCACCGTATATGACGTTGTATCAAAAGCTGCGTATTGCTACCTGTGGAATGAATCGTTAGGGGGAAAAGGTTGCGATGAAGTTGGGACGTGCATTTACAAATTTTTGAAAGACCACTGTGTTGGAAAAAAAGTGTTTTTCTACACTGACAATTGTTCTGCACAGAATAAAAATTAATATTTACTAAGTCTCTACCACTATGCTATCAAAGTTTTGGATGTTGTGTCAATAACACACAAATACTTAGTTGTTGGACACACTCAGAACGAAGGTGACAGCGTGCATAGCACAATTGAACGGGAGAAGGCATGAATACTGAAAAATGGATCAATTTTTGTACCAACATAGTGGAAAATGGTAATACAATGCGCCAAGAAGACTGGAACTCCATACGCAAGTACATGAATTAGACTTCAGTGATATTCTCGATCTAAAGGACCTCGTAACGCAGTTTGGTAAAAACTTCACGGTAAATAATGACGGTGATCGTGTTGTGTGGAATGACATCAAAAAAATCTTCATGCAAGCGTCTTCTCCATACTTAATTTTTTATAACGACACCTATGATCAAAATGCAACGATGAAGTACTTAAATGAACGCAACAAAATGAGAGGCAGAGGTGGTGTAAATGTTGAACTAAATTTACGATATAAGTACCATCAGCGACCAAAGATATCAAGCCTAAAGAAAAAAGACTTGCTTGCCTTATGCGACTCAAATGTTATTCCAAGAGTATACCGAGAGTATTATTTAAGTTTGGAGGCTGGAGACAATCATATTGAACCCGATGAGCTTAACGAAAATGATTAATTTGACGCACCTTTATTATTATAAGATTTAACTGATTTCTTTAACTATTTTAAATATTAATAAACCATTAAGGTTTCCAAATTGATTGGTTGTTTAATTTCATTACTGGCTTATTTAGAAATATTCCAAATAGTTCTTAGATTTTCAGGAAATTTTTAATTCATTATTGGAACATTAAAAAAAAATACTGATAACTCATTAATTACAAATGATATCCTGAATCTTAGTAATACACAATAAACTTGGCTATAATCTGCATATAATTCAATAAAAAAATATTACTAAATGGCTTCAAATATCGCACTATATTAAAGTACTGGCTCTCAAATTAACACTGTGGGCTTATTGTGGGTAATGTTGGTTACAAAATGGAAAGAGAAGAAACAGCAATACTTCACCATTATTCTCAATAGTACTAAAACTAAGCACTTCACACTGTTTTAATTACTTTTCACTGTCTATTAAAATAATAACGACTCCACTTATTTCATTACTTAGCACTTATATTCACTTTCACTATCTAACAAGAACACCGATAGTTTCCGAGCCAACCTCTCGCCACGACGGCTGGTAGCATTCTGTTCCGTGACCATTCCTTGGAGGGAAAACGTGATCACAACTCCCACCACACCGAGCGCGCAAACTGGTCGACCGGATTCTATCAACACCAAACAACATGGCGCTAGTGTTCCCGTCGATTATACTTCCGTACTATTGACTTGCTTGTCAATTCAGCAACAAAATATTAACCTCTTCGACACGGCCATCCTGCGTGACTCACGTCCTCGTGAGTAAATCCTGTAACCAAACCTAAAACCAAGGTATTAGCTTTACCCTAGCTCGGCCAACCTGACCATTTTTATCACATCACGTGATATGACATTCTATAACCCTCGATTCAAACTGAACGCTATCTTAATTCATAAAGCTGACTGTACTTTGTTGTAGACAATCTATTACCAGATTATCTCCCGCACATAATGGCTAGACCCAGGTACAACATTACGGTAACCGAATGAGAGATCAATTGCTCACTCATTTGCTGTTGCTTAAATCCACTTAAATCCATTATCTACACTAATATTATAAAGAGGAAAACTTTGTTTGTATGTTTGTTTGTTTGTTTGTTTGTTTGTTTGTTTGTTTGTTTGTTTGTAATGAATAGGCTCAAAAAGTACTGGACCGATTTCAAAAATTCTTTCACCATTCGAAAGCTACATTATCCACGAGTAACATAGGCTAAATTTTATTTTGGAAAAAAATAGGGTTCCGTAAGATATTTGGGGGTTTCGGACACAAGGTGTAAAAAATCAACCAGAAAAGTTACTTATTTTGCGTACGCTGCCTAAACTATAAGAGATAGAACCATAAAATGTTCTAATTAATTGTAGATCGTATAAATATCTACAAAAAAGTCCGCGACACACTATACCTATCTATGTCGAGTGAGGCACAACAACCATTTTTTTATTTAGAAATCTTGAATTTTTTTGGACTATATTTAAACGCGTTTATTTTACTCATGCTATTAATCCTTATCGAAATAAATTATTTCATCACTAAGAATAGTTTATGTAGATAATATTTGGTCTTTGAATGATTAAAATTGGACGTTTGGTTTTGAAGTTATGGCGAAATTAAAATATTACGATTTCTGCTGCACGGCCCGTTGCGAAGTGGGTGTCACCAAGGCGGGGGCGGGGTAATTTTTTTTTGTTTTGTGTTCGTTGTAACTATGGCAAAGAATATAATATATTACTAACGTAACTATGGTGGATAGATACTTGAATATCTATTTATTTAGTGTTTGTTGTATTGTTAGTCTTGAAGAGTATAGGTATTTCATCAAGGGCGGATCCAGGGGGGGGGGTCATGGGGGTCATGACCCCCCCCTGAGCTGGTTCCAGGACTTAGGTGGATCACTAATTTAATTGAACATAATGATTTTATTTATATATTTTGTCACCATACAGATTTTTTGTAACTACCTTCAATATTTAATTAATTTAATATAATATAATAACTTTGTATGATGGCAAACGTTTGGGAACGAACGCATCGATAATTTAAAATTTAAATCGTGGAAGTAAGATCTTCAATGGTTGAAGATCGCCTAACCGGACTGGCATTTCTCCACGTTATTAAAAACGTACCCATTGATTTTGCGGAGTTTTGCGTCATATAGTGCGATTCAAATGAGAGTCGGCGCCATATTGTTTCGAATTTAGACTGTTATGATAGTTTTATGTTTAGATAATTGATTACTATTTAACGTTTTTATTTTTATTCGATGCAAGACTATTAATATTTATATGCACATGAGTTTTTCTGAAAATCGTACTTTTCAAGTGATATTATATGACAGAAAAATGTCATTGACGTTCCTATTCTCATTTGAAACGCGTTATACCCCTCGATATACCTCTAGCTTTTATGACAAATCATTCACCATGGTTATGGAATATAAATAGGCTGCCTCATTCCGTGCGTGATAGTGCTTCTCTGGATGTCTTCAAGAGAAGATGGCAATATGTACGTGTATGTACAAGTTATTAAGTTTTTCAAGTGTACAATAAATAATAAATATTGTTAAGTACAGTACTTACGTACATCCATAAAATAAGTACATTTTACTTGTACCTATTGTTATCAAAATTAAATTATAAGTTCTTGACTTGACCACGACTATGTGACCCATGGGCGTAGCTATATGTATTTGTGTTAAATGCGTTCAAACTGAGAAAGCGAGCGAATGTTTTTACGCTTTAACCTGTTAAAATCTTAGCCCTGAAAGAATATTGTACTTAGGAAAAAACAATAAAATCACTAGCTTAAAATAGGGATCGCGACCCTATGGCACGCGTGCCATCGAATCCTCGAACGTATAGCATGCTACACAATATTTTGGGCACGTCAATTATTAATTTATACCTAAAATTTTGTAATAATATACTACGAAAAAAGTGTAAATTGGTATTATATGACAAACCTAACATATTAAGTTATTTGTCATCTAATTTACAACATCAGAAATTAGGTACACTAATTTTACTCTAATTTAAATTACAAAATGATACTATTTTTAGTCGTTTAGGGTGTAAAATTTGAGCAGATTTAACCTATTAAATAGGAAAAAAAATTTGCTTGCTCGCTTCGCTCGCTCGCGTTTAACATAAAGAACATATTATATTATTTAGTAGCGATGTTCTGTTTTAGCCGGTTGATTTTATGATATTTTTCCGAAGTTCACCGTTATTCAGTGTTTAATTTTAACGATTGAATAGATTTTAACCTATAGAATGAGAAAAAAATTATGCTCGCTCGCTTCGCTCACTCGTGTTTGGCTTATATAGACATATTACTATAAAATTTAGTACCGACGTTCAGTTTTAGGCTTTTGACATTTGTATTTTTTTAATTACAGAGTTTTTCAGGGTAACAATCTTTGAGGGTTTAAAATTTGAGCAATTTAACCTATTAAATAGGAAAAAATTTTCCTCGCTCGCGTTTAACATAAAGAACATAATATTATATTAGTAAGTAGCGATGTTCCGTTTTAGCCGGTTCATTTTATGATATTTTCCGAAGTTCACCGTTATTCAGTGTTTAAGGGGAAACCCTGAAATACTGTGTTTTAAAGCATAAACAGGTAAAAACGAAAAAAAAAAATGGGCGCCCATTATTCTAATGTATGATCCTATTTCCACAGTATTTTAGGGGTTAAAGTTTGAACAGATTTAACCTATTAAATAGGAAAAAAAATTGCTCGCTCGCTTCGCTCGCTCGCGGTTAATATAAAGGCCATTACATTATTTATTACCGATGTTCTGTTTAAGCCGGTTCATTTTATGGTATTTTTCCGATGTTTATATTTTAGTTTAACGTTTGAACAGAGTTGAACGTTTGAACCTGTAAAATAGGAAAATTTGCTCGCTCGCTTCGCTCGCTCGTTTTTGGCGATTTTGGCGCTTGGTAAAGAACGTATTATTAAATTTTGTACTGACGTTTAGTTTTAGACTATAGATATTTGTATTTTTCCGAAATACACAGTCTTTCAGGTTTAAAGTTTAAACAGGTAATGAAAAAAAATCTAATGTGCCCAGGGCCTCTAATAGGTTAAAGACGGTCCTGATTATTTAATGTACTTGTAGTCGTTTTATATTCTTCCCCCCCCCCCCCCCCCGAAACTAAAACCTGGCTACGCCCATGATGTGACCCCCTCCTGGCGCCAAAGCTGGATCCGCCCTTGTATTTCATACGATAAAAGTATACCACCTACTTATTTCATTGAGTTTTAGTAGGTACCTATATTAATTTGTTTCTGTTTGTTTTGAACTTTTGACTAAATTTCGCCCGTTTGATAGAGGCTTAAAGACATTCTGTAGTATTAGTATCAGTACCTACTGTACCCGTGCGAAGCCGGGGCGGGTCGCTAGTATAAAAATATACACCTAAGGACAATGTTTCCTATCCAGTTATAGCACCCATCGCATATCTTTTATGCCGTAGACCAACCGCATTAAAAACATTCGAATTTAGGATGTTAACGTAATTCTTTGACGCAACGCAAAACACGTGACCGTTACTATATCCTCATCACTAGGTACGTGTCATTTAAAACTTGTCAGTAAGTGACAATTGAAACCCAAAAATAATACCATTTCTCATCATGACTTTGTATCAAACAGCAAGTAATAGCGTTGTACCGTCAATAGCAACATCATCACTATGTAGTAACGACAAACATACCTACATGCCATCGTCACTACACAGCAATAGGATACCGATACGAGCCGCATAATACTATGCCTTTGTCACTACTGAATGTGTATTAATAAGTAGTGACAGGATACCACCATCAAAATCATTATGCCTTTGCCACTACTCAGTGTGTATTAATAAGTAGCAACAGGATACCACCATCAACAACATCATTAGTGTGTAGTAATGACGTACATACTTGACATCATTCTTACACAGCAACGGAATTCCATCATCAACAACTCATTACTATGTAGTAATGGGATACCATCAACAATAACATCACTACTATGCTGTAATGGGATACTGTAAATACTGTGTACCTACTCGTATAACGCATAGTGCAAATTACGTTTAAAACGGGCGTCACCCCACCATATATTCCCACCATTGTAATAATTCTTGTAACTGTTGTAACTCCAGAATCAAATAAAACTCATTGATGTGATCTCAAGGGTACCCTAGGGGCATGCTAAAGCTGTTTTGAGATCCTCGATGAAATTAGAAGAAAATTATAGGAGGAGTAGGTACGCACCACGTTGCAATGGCCAATAGCCAAAGAACAAAAGAGTAAAGCACCACGAGAATGATTGATGACGAATTGCTGTCTATTAAGCTGCTACCGGAAAATCAAAATGCTAATTCGATTAAACTTCTTTAAATCGCGAACGCTTTTTTTTAACCTCTTTTTTTGTTGCCAATTAAGCTTTGATGTCCCATAGTTAATGTAACCCATCGTGTGTATACTCATGGATGTACCATACAAACTATTATAATGTTATGATCATTGAAATTAGCATTGTCTAAAAGTAGGTATGTAAGATTCAAAATTCACAGTTTACAACAAGTTTTAGCTTTTCTTCAACTTACAAGCAGACACACTGTTTTAACAGTATGTCATACGGTAGACCGTAGCGAGAGTGGCTACCATAAGCGATAAAGTGACAAAGTTCCTTAACACTTGGAAAAAGTTCCAACATACACGATGTTCTTTAAAGTCCGCTTTTGAAATTGATAATCATTTGTTATTTTGTTTTACTACATGTGTAGTACCCCAATAAAGAATTAAAACTGTATGTCTATGTTTCAAAAGTAAACAGCAAGTTTGAGCTTCATTAAAGTAACTGCAGGCGCCAGTGGCGGATTATCCTAAAGGCGAACTAGGCATGTGCCTAGGGGCGCGAGGGTACAAAGGGGCGCTCCGACCAGGCGAGGTGGTATACCCGGTAAGGCCGAAGCCCTGGGCGATCACCCCCCGCCCCCAGGGGCGCCGATGACATGTTTGCCTATGGAGCTCTCAACATTTGATCCGCCTCCGGTAGGCGCCTAACAATTGTAACAAACAACCGGTGTAAACACCTAACCGCAACATGTATCATACCGTTAAAAATCAAACGTTAAATTCTTATTTGTCATCTTTACCGATTCCGCCTGATATAAAAAGATTTATAGTGTGTCCAATAAATAGGTTGTAGTTTGTTTAAGGACCAACTTAATAATCACTGAAGTCTGTTAAGTCAGTATCGACTCGACAGGTGTTATTCACTGTCTTATAAGATCAGTATGAATGTATGACACACCCAAAACAAAAAGCATTGGTAATTTAATTATGAGAAATTGTAAACTGAAAACTATAGTCGTCTCATTTATCATCTATTACCATGTTACAAATTATTTGATATCACGAAATGAAATCTCGATAATGACATGTAATTGCCAAAAGATAAGGAAATTAAACTTTAGTGCTGCATTTTCCCGTGTGACCTCCAGCGGTCATTCAAACAATAATAATAATAGGCTTTAAGATGTATGTACTATGTACTCGTTTTTTACTTTACGTTCCTTTTTACTCATTTATTTGAACTTCTAAAAACCTTTGCTTATAAATCCAGCATAATTTAGCACCACTAATTATGATACAAAAACAACTTCACCAATTATCTCCCATCATTGTGAAGCGACTAGACCAGTCCACTAAAGATTTGCACTTGGCGCTGTCGCCCAAGCTGCTCGGTCGCACAGCGCTGCTCGCTGCATACCTTGGAGCGCCCATCGGTACTCGGTTGCCGTTACCGCTCGAACGTCGAACTTCCATCTGCACATAAAAATAACGACACAACAATAATGTTCTACGAAAGAACTTCTTTAACTTTAACGGGAAAATGTAGAAATCATTATTCAATAAATTGAATTTCAATTTAACGATCTAAGATTTTCTAAAGAAAATGTAAGTACTGTTAGACCCTCATAATACCAAAGGAGAATACAAGTGCGTTTACAATCTTTTACAAAGTAACCAAGTTCACCGGAGTCCAATGCTGAGCTTTCCGACCCGCCGCAGTCACGGCCACTGGACCGTCCAGAGCGCGTGACACCGCCATCGTCACGTATTCATACCATCACCACCAGCCGTGGTTTATACCACTATCCCTCGTTTGTAATAAATACAAAGCAGATACACCTGCACATATTAAAAAACAATAAGTTAGGGGCCCCGCGGCCCATCTTTGAGCTTACCGAGCTATTGCCACTACTACATCGCAGTCTGCCACTGCCACGGCACTGCAGCACAGTCATTGTAGAACTCCCGGCACGATCCACTCTTCAGAGAATTCGGCCCGCTGTTGTCCCATCTTTCCGCAATTACGCCATACATTTAGCGTGCTGCCATGGTTGCACACTACCAAACTCGATCCACATTATTAACACTGATTTTATTTTCACTTTTTGTAAACCGCACAAGATTACACATTTTTTCAACTACCGTCACTTTTTTTTAAACTTGAACAAAGACTTGAAATTCATCTTGAACCAACATGAATCCCACTTTCTGATGTAGAAGACATGGGATAAACATGCTTCAAATATCGCATTATATTAAAGTACTGGCTCTCAAATTAACACTGTGGGCTTATCGTGGGTAATGTTGGTTACAAAATGAGGAGAAACAGCAATACTTCGCCATTATTCTCAATAGTACTAAAACTAAGCACTTCACACTGTTTTAATTACTTTCACTGTCTATTAAAAAAATAATAACGACTCCACTTATTTCATTACTTAGCACTTATATTCACTATCACTATCTAACAAGAACACCGATAGTCCCCGAGGCGAACCTGCCGCCACGACGGTTGGTAGCATAATAATCTATGATCATTCCTTGGAGGGAAAACGTGATTACAACTCCCACCACACCGAGCGCGCAAACTGGTCGACCGGATTCTATCAACACCAAACAACATGGCGCTAGTGTTCCCGTCGATTATACTTCCGTACTATTGACTTGCTTGTCAATTCAGCAACAAAATATTAACCTCTTCGACATATATATTTTTGGTACAAGTGGTTCGAGCATTGGCTCTCGACTCGGAGGTCGTGGGTTCGATTCCCACATGGGAACAAAAAAAAATGTTGTTTCCCAGTTTGGTTAGGACAATGCAGGCTGATCACCTGATTGTCTGACAAGAAAGATGATCCATGCGTCGGATGGGCATGTAAAAAGTCGGTCCTGCGCCTGATCTCTCGCCAGTCGTGTCGGTCATCCGTCCCACTGGGTTACGAGAGTAAAAGGAAGAGAGAGTGCTCTTGTGTACTGCGCACACACTTGGGCACTATAAAAAATCACTCCTGCGTAACTGGCCCGGTTTCGATGAAACCGGCCACCGTCACCGAGGTCGGTGTGGGGAGTTATTATTATTATTATATTTTTGGTAATGTTATAACCAGTAGAAACGTTTAAAAAAATAAAAAAAATACATGCATATTCCCTATAATACCCTTAATAGTGTCAATAATCAATAATTTAAAATATATGTCTATAAGTCCGCGGCTTTAGGCTTGCAGGCTGTGTTATGGCCCTATATAAGCTTTACAATAGTTTTTAACACCGTTTTTTATAAATCCTCAAATTCAAAGTCTAGTCAAAGCATTGAGTATTCAACCAACTAACGTGCACATGCGTGGGCAATGATACAACTACAAAATACGTGCTTTTTTGGGTTTCCCGCCAAAACTTCCTAGGAAGTTTTCTACCACTTTAAGGATTGAATCGACTGACTTGACTACCTTGACTATAATAACCTCTCTAGCGTGTCAGAGTTTTTTGACAGTTACCCCCCTCACGCGTCGAAGTGTTTTTCGCGCCAAAAAACGATACCCCTCCACGTCTCCCGCCTTCTCCCGCGATATTATTTTTCAGGATTTCAATATTTTATTTTAAATAAAACCTATTCATGTTATGTATATTTAAAAATAGAATATATTCCCTAAGTGATTACGTATTATGAATCGAAGCAGACAGATTTATAACAAATTACACCACACTCCTCTCGAAGCACTTGAAACTAAACACTTCAACGTAAACAATAACCCGACCTTTGAACCCGATACTCATTCACACAATATGTTGATTGTTATTAGTACGGTCTACTAATGTAGATTTATGACGGTCTCAAGTACTAACACGAATGTATAAACGCAATTTCACAGAATGACAAATGAAACAGCTGATGGCGTCCGTCACCCTGACGCAGGCAACTCCCGTGTTTTTTTTTTCAAGATTAAATTGTTAAAGTGTAAATAAAACCTATTCATGTCATATATATTAAGAAAGGAGATTAAATATCCTAATTGATGATATAACTGGAATTAAGAAAAATACTAATTTAATAAAAGAAATCTTGATTCAAACATAACACACACGTATTTTTTTAATATTCCATTGCAAACCTAAAGTAAGGCCAAATTTATGTTTCTATATAGTGAAATTTGCTTAATTTACGTAGATACACACATTATACATAAAATTTAAATAAAAAAACAGATATAAAACAAATTACAGTTACCTACTATAAAATTGTCAGTCTAATTTCGATTCCCGCGATTTTTATTTTTCCGAATTATATTGTTATAATGTATGTAAAACCTATGCAAATTATATATATTTAAAAAGTAGAATAGATTTCCTAAGTGATGACGTAAATGGAATTTAGAAATATACTCATTTATTAAATGAAATCTTGATGCAAACAAATAAACTTTGATTTTTTTTTCATATATTGTTTGAAAACTCAATTAAATATAAAATTTATGTTTCTATACAGTGAATTTTGCTTTAATTACATATATAATACATTTGGATATATAATACAAAATATTTAAATACAAAAACAGTTGTACTAACAAGGATTGGAGCAAAACTAATTACAATTACCAAAGAGAATATAATCACTACGTACAATTACTATGAAAAATATCTGACATAGTACATATTTTGATTGCTCAATAAACTGTAACTGGGACCATTGAGGTATATACATGGAGGGGCCCTTACAGTTCTATACATACTAGCGCTTATACAAATATGATGGAAATATGAGACAGACGGTGAAATATCATTTGGTCTCTTTCTATCTAATGCAATAATTTTCATGTTAGAAGAAACAGCAATATTTTTGTTTTTGCTCATTTTAGAAACATTAGACTTCAAAACTTTGACAATTAACGAAATGTGGAACGATCCGCCATTATTTGCTCATTAACTGTCAATTAACTGTGGTAGGTCTCCTGTCAAAAGGTTGTTTATGTTTTTTTTAATTAAGAATTTCCAAGAGATTATAAGGACTTATTCTTTGAAATTTTATTTGAATGTTGTAAAAGTGATAATTAACATGCCTAAACGTTATATTGCAAGGTGCAATGCATTAAAGAGTATAAATCAACCTCAATTGTATTTACGCAGGTTAGTAGCCGGTTTTATGCAATACTATAAACATTTCATGAAATAATTGCAATTTGATTTTTTCATTTATTATATTCATATCTACTTAAATTTTATTAGAACAGTCCTTTAAATTGCATTTTAAGTCATTAGATTTATTTACGTAATTGAAAAGTGTTGTACCTACCTACCGTTTGTAATAGTTATCGATAAAGGTACAAATAATAATTACATCGATAAAAACATAATAATTACATTTGTGTTATGTCTCAAAAAGCAATCTGAATGTATTCGATGTGGTTTTAAAAATATAAGTTTGATAGCTTTTAATAATATTGTTGTGATCAAAATTATTTGACAAATGATAAAACTAATAATACTTGTTTTTTATAGGTTTCCGAAAAGTGATACAATAAGCAAATTATGGTTGAAAGCTGGAGAAGAAAATATTAATCCCCGGACCCAGTCAAGAGAATAGCATAGCCAGTTTTTGAACAAACTTAATTTTATTTAGAAATGGATAGACTTATTCATTTTAATATAAGTGGATATAATATTACTTTGTCTTTTATTTCTATTCCACCTAAGATAGTTCAAATAGTCAATCTGTCGATGCCACAAGGACTAATTATTTGCCAAGCTGTAAAAATGTAACACCTATTAATTGTAACCATATTTTCACCAAATAAAGCATCTTGTCATTATGTATAAGATTAGGTTACGATGGGACTGACTTACGCTGTACATCAAAAGTCCCTAAATAAAGAATAAAAAAAGCACAATTTCGTTTCATAATATATCAATTTATACAGTTGGCTCAGCTCATATGATAATAAATATTTAACCATATTATAACCTCTAAGGACCTAGGAGTTAAAGTATCCTTAAATAATAAAAGATAAACGTGTTGACTTCAATAAAGAAATGGCACTTCTTTCCCATGGTAAATAAAGTTAAGTCTTACTTGATTAATAAAGGTATTACAAATTTTTTTGAAAAAATGGTCCAGTTAGAACAAATAGAATAAAACTATCCTCAGCAATCAGCATAGAATACTCAGGATGTCGGTTAAAAGATATTATCGATTAATAAAAGTAGTTAAATGTACAATGTCATTAGTAAAATAAGTTTTTTTACTTACGTATGCATAAATTAAGAATAAAAAAGCATAATTTCATGTCATAAACCAATTTATACAGTTGGCTCAGCTCGTATACAATAAATATTTAAGGATCTTTTAACTCCTAGGTCCTTAGAGGTTATAATATTATAACCTATAAGGACCTAGGAGTTAAAAGATCCTTAAATATTTACTAATTACCTATACTTATGCGTGTTGACTTCAATAAAGAAATGGCACTTCTGTCCCATGGTAAATAAAGGTAAGTCTTACATGATTAATAAAACATATTACAAAAACTTTTTTGAAAGTGGTCCAGTTAGAACAAATAGAATGTATACCTAAATATATCGTCAGCATCGAATACTTTTTTGGATGTCCGTTAAAAGATATTATCAATTAATAAAAGTAGTTAAATGTACAATGTCATTAGTAAAATAAGTTTTTTATTTACGTATACATGTAAGTTATTGTAAAACTTATGAAAATTTAAAATATCGATACTGTCGATATTCATAATTGCAACTCTAGTTCGGCAGCCATTTTTTGCTCATAATCAGCTGATAAATTGGACACGTTTTTGTTATAGGTAGGGCCTGTCCTTTGAATTCTTTAGTCATTGACATTGACAAATGGATTTGACAACTTGACAATTTGAGCTTTGACATAAATGTACTAGGTATCGATTTTATTTATAAAATATGACAAAAGTTAATAATTTTAATTTTATATGAAATTGTGAAGAATATTAAATAATTTCCATATTAATATATATCGGAGAACATAAATTATGAGTTTGTAGGGCGAGATGTTAATGGTGTAATCCTCTGAAGTGATGGCGGCAGACACGGCAGTGGCGGTCAGCCCTGAGGAGACTCTGGAATCTCTTCTGCGAGAAGCTGAGGCGTTGAAACAAAAGTTGGAAGAGGAAAGGCAAAAGCTAAACGATGCCACACGTAAGTTACTTGACAAAATTACGATAAATCCTATATAATATAATAATATCAAATCAAATCAAAATCAAAATCGTTTATTTCCATTTTAACAGTACAAAAATACGGATATTCCAGTCCCCCAAACTAGGCGCAGCCTGTACTATGGGGGAATTGTTAAGATTACAAAATAATTGAATACAGCTTACAAAGTACAAACAAAAGCAATAATAATAAAGTGCCATGTTATGTTTTTAAAATCTTACATATTTAGCCGAATTAAAACTCTTTTTTCAAGATATACCTAAATGCTTAGCGTTTAGTTATAGTGTTCGAGGCATCTACACTTTCCTTGTCTATTTATTATGTGGATATAAAAATAATAGGCAATGCTCTGTGCCACTGTGTGTTATGCTTTATCAAATATTTTTCTGATTAACATCAAATGTCGACACATTTAAGTATATTTTATATATTTGTGTTATTTTTATTTTCTATTTAGTATCCTGTGTTGCTGAGCGATTGGAGTCAATACCATATCCCAACCTGAAGATTAGACGGGTCTTGAAGGGTCACCAAGCCAAGGTGCTGTGCTGCGACTGGTCTCCCGACAAACGCCACATCGTGTCCTCCTCACAGGTGAATGCAATATAAAAATAATGTTATGTATTACTTGATGTACACTAGTCATTTACTAGATGACTTGACAGTATATTGTTGTCTGTGAGTTGTGACAGACTATAGAATTTAGTTTATGTTTTAGGATGGGAAGGTTATCATATGGGATGCTTTTACTGCCACAAAGGAGCTCACCATCGCCATGCCGAGCACCTGGGTCATGGCCTGTGCGTATGCTCCTTCAGGGAACATGGTGGCTGCAGGGTAAGCTAATAATTATATTATGAGACTGCAAAAGAAAACTTTCAAAAAAATAAATTCAGCTAATTTAATCAGCTTTCTAGTAGAAAAACAAACCCACATAAATTGACTAAGGCGTAATAGTTTGTGAAGTTAGGTTTGTAGAGTTAAGGTTTGTAACTGTAGAGTCAGAACCTTGGTTTTACAGGATATCTGATAACTTTTTGATGGAAGTGCATATGTGCATAAATGAATCTTGGCATCACTTTACATGAAAATGTTTTTGGTGGGATTTCACTTCTTGCACATCAGTTTGTTTGAAGAAATTGTTATTACTTATATGTTTAATTTTACGTTGAAATTACTACAGAATACTCGGGAAATAATTATTTAAATATTACGTCAATTGTTTCCAATCCAAGCGACGAACAACGACATTAGTGACATGCTTTTAAACAAACTAACTAACTTTCATCCCCTAGTTTAAGGGGTTGGCGGATAAAAGTTCTAACTTTGACAATGATGATGTTAGTAGTGTAATAATACAAGCTTACATACCAAATTTCAGCTTTCTAGGACATCCAGAAGTACCATATAATTTTGTTATATGGTACTTTTGGATGTCCTACTAAGCTGTTGATCATCAGAGTCCTAAGTGTGTTTTTCTCATTCGATCGTGAGCGCGGTTGGCGTTTACTAGGAATTTGTATGTGATTGATGTGATATAGTTGTACACGCGACAACTAGATGCAGCTGTACTGTACAAGTCACATACAAATTCCCAATAAATGCCAAACGTATTCACGATCAAATGCCCATGTAAAAACTCACACTTAGCACATGGTGAGTCAGTGATGAAATCAGGGGTTTTTTGATATCAATAAAATCTAAAGTATTAGAACTATGCAATCAAAAAACTATACATGTTTAATAGAAATGATAAGAAAACTTCTAATAAGTACGAGTAAATCTTAATACTTTTAATAATGAAAATTTCATTTATCTGGTATAATCCAATTCAAGCTATGATGGTTAAAAAAATCGACAAACGGCTTCGAGAAAAGGTGGTCTGGTAGTTTAGTAGGTAGCTTTTGCGCTTCGCTTGGCAAATCTTGGCGGGGGCACGGCATAGCCCCCAGATTTACCTGATATTTGATCTGCACTTAACTTTTATTGGTGGTATTCTCTAAATTTCTAAAGTTCTGTTGTACATGGTCCATCCAATCTCACTTATGTGATGTTACACAGCGGGCTGGACAACAAGGTGAGCGTGTTCCCGCTGGGCGAGGAGGAGCCGGCCGCGCGCAAGCGCACCGTGGCCACGCACACGTCGTACATGTCGTGCTGCCTGTTCCCGCACACCGACCGTCAGCTGCTCACGGCCAGCGGCGACGGCTCCTGCGCGCTGTGGGACGTGGAGAGCGGCCAGCTGCTGCAGAGCTTCCAGGCGCACGCCGCCGACGTCATGGCGCTCGACCTGGCGCCCAGCGACGCCGGCGACACGTTCGTGTCGGGCGGCTGCGACCGCGCCGTGCTCGTGTGGGACATGCGCTCCGGCCACGCCGTGCAGGCCTTCGACGCGCACCAGTCCGACGTGAACAGCGTGCGCTTCCACCCGTCCGGGGACTCGCTGGCGTCCGGCTCGGACGACGCGCTGTGCCGCCTGTTCGACCTGCGCGCGGACCGCGAGGTGGCGCGGTACGGGCGCGAGGCGATGCTGTTCGCCGTCAACTCGGTGGAGTGGTCGCTGAGCGGGCGGCTGCTGTTCGCCGGCTACAGCGATTACACGGCGTGCGCGTGGGACGCGCTGCGGGCGACGCGCGCCAGTGTGCTGGCCGGCCACGAGCACCGCGTGTCGCGCGTGCAGCTCGCGCCCGACGGCACGGCGCTGGCCACCGCCTCCTGGGACACCACCGTGCGCGTCTGGGCCTAGGTTCGCCGTCCGTGTTGTCGGTGTACATATTTACGTTGTGATAGTAGTCGTCGTGTAACTCGAGTCCCACTCTCGGGCGGACTGTCGTATCGGTGCAATAAATCCTATTTATTCGTCATTATGAGGACTGTATGTATGTCTTAGGAATATTTATTATGATACATTTTATGTATAAAGTTATTGCAGTTACAGAGTTGAGTGTAACAAGGAAGTGCATATTCCAAAAAGATCCTAATTCCTATTGAGTGTGAGGCATATAATAGAAAATTTGTGTAATATTATTGGTACTGCCATTCCTAATATTTTTTAATAACTTTTTTAGACTAAGTTGTTGTGCAGTTTTATTAGTTTATAGGCATTATAGTATTATTAACCATATTCAGAGATGTGATTAATAGTGGAAAGTTTTGCAATATTTATAAGTATATTGCTCTTATATTTATTATTTTAAAATCTTAAAAAGGTTTGTGACTCGTTGGAGGTCCCATTGGTTTGTTTGAATTACATCTGTATACAATTCAATATAAAAAAATCTTCGCACGTTATAAACTTTTTTTTAATTACGTTTTGACCCATAGGTAAAATAAAGTATAATTTTTTTATGATAACTTAAAATAATGTTTCATTGTTTTATTTTGTGTATGTGTTAAATTGCTCATTTAGACTTCAAAAGCACAAATCTATAGTATTTTTAAGCATAATATTTAGCAATTAGTTGAGTCACTAAATCTCAGAAAATTGGAATTGTAGGCATGTATGGATCTCGTATGTCGAGTGCTTCACAAACCTCGTGATGGCTCATCATTAGAGCCGCGTGCAAAGCCACTTCAATATCGATGTATGTAGTGTACTGTGTAGTTAACATTTCGATGAATTAAATATTTGCGCTGCGACCTTCAGTCGCAGGGTTGTTTACCAAAGACGTAAGACTTTTATTTACCATTCCTAGTAGTTCACTGACAACACCTCGAGACAACCTACCGACTTGTCCTGTAACTCTCATACTATCACATCTCGCGTTACCGCAGACCTGGCTGGTCAGTGGAGCTAAGTCAATATTAAGGCGAAAATATACGTGGATGACGTCACAGATTCGGGCGTGGCCTAATGGTGTCTACAGACACACGAATTTGGTACGGAGCGTACAGCGGATCTGGTACGCTCCGTACCAGATCCGAGTGTGTGTAGGGCAGTCCTCCGACGAACATATGAAGAAGGCGAAAACTCAAAACTCAAACTCAAAATTTTTATTTCCATGTAGGTTATAATATAACACTTATAGAATTGTCCTACATGATGCCTACCACCGGTTCGGAAACTAGCCCGGCGAGAAGAACCGGCGTAAGAAACTCGCACGGGGCCACCTTTTAGCAAAAAGATGGGAAAATTGTTCTTTTCAAAAAATATTTTACAATGTTGTAACTTAATCTATATAACATTAGTCATAAGTACATAGAACATACTTAAGTACCTACATAAAAGCAGCCTTGCATGGGGCCATCTTATTCCCAAGGTGTGCAATCATTATAGTCTAAGATCCGTACTAAAGTCGTCCTTCACCGAACTCCTTACCAAACAAAAATGATGTTTTAGAGAACAAGATAATTTTTTAAATATGTTTAGATTAGGCAACCCCTTTGGAAATTGTCATTATTATTTTTAATTAAATTTATAAAAAAATAATTTTTTTTTAAATTTCACTGGCGTGTCTACTAAATAAAATTAACTCCGATGGAAAGTATATCTGGGGGCACGGCAGTGGCCCCGCCAAGTCGAGCGCGAAGCAAACACTGCCGTACCATCCTTTACTGGAACCATTTCGCCGCATTTTCAGGCCCCTATTTGAGAACCTCTGGATAAGACCAGAACGCAGAAATTTTCGTCATCCAGTAAGCTATAATCACATACTTAAAATCCAAAATTTTAAGTCTGTAGGTCATTTAGTTCCGAAGTTAAGCGAAAGCAAAGTTTCGCATTTATGACACTCACTCACTCAGTCACTTACTCATGATCATCAGAATAGAACTAGTACTTCCCATAAACTCAGAGAGCTGAACTTTGGTACAGAGTTAGGGTTTAATGGCCACATGAAGGAAAAACTATAAAAACTAGGATAATCGAAGACCTGGAGTACCTGGTGACCCTGATTAGAAAACACAAGAGCCTAACCAAACTATTAGTATACTTACATTAGTTTAAACTTACAAGTTTACAAGAAGAAATAGTCGAACAATTAACTATATTCTACTCGAACATTACACAAATTACTTCAATAAACAAATTACACTAAAATCTAGTAAAATAAATCAATATGCCCACGTTTCTACAAAAAGAAGTGAAATCCCACCAAAAACATTCTGTAAAAAACTAGCCAAGTCTCGATGGAGCTGCTTGTTTATCTCTAAAAAGTAATGAAATCTAGACAAAGTCGTGCCAAGTCTAAGGTTCCTTACTGCGATTTCTTTATTATTATAGTTAATGTTGTGTGACTTGGCCGTTGAAGGGTACACGAGGGTACAAAAGGGGCTCCATGACACCATTGCTCCAATACATGTGTTGTACAATCAACAACAGCCTAAAATGAGACACTAGCGTCCAATTACCAATACCAGTATGGGCTATTATCTCGCTTAACAAACATAGGTAGTTACAACAGATATACATTACGTGTAAACAAAATTGACTTGTACCCACTAACGTATAAAGAATGTTCAACGGCCGAATCACACAACATTAACTAAAATAATAAAGAAATCGCAGTAAGGAACCTTAGACTTGGCACGACTTTGTCTAGATTTCATTACTTTTTAGAGATAAACAAGCAGCTCCATCGAGACTTGGCTAGTTTTTTACAGAATGTTTTTGGTGGGATAATGTATACAATATGCTACACCTCAGTTGCAGACCTTTTTTTTGTCCCTATTACCTGGTTGCTGTGTTTAAACAGGTAAATTGATATTAGTAATTGCGCTTTATTGTTTACCAATTGAGACCAGTCTCAAAATGTAAGCAATTTAATTAGAAATAACGTAGTATAAAGTTGCTTGGGAAAATTCAGTCGTAAATACGGGTTGCAAGGGTTTAAAGTTAAAAAATTCGGGGCGAGCAAAATTGTTAGACAGAGAGGCATTGAGTGTACAATTCCATAAAGTATAAAGAGTAAAGGCTATTAGCAAGAGGAAAATTATATATCGTACCTTATCCTCCTATATGACACATGCCAATGAGAAAGAAAGATATATCTAGTTGTTCGTTACTTACAATTTTTGTAGACGGTTACAGGTTTTGAACATATGTAACCGACTTCAGACAGATCAGCTGTCTGAAGTTGGTTACAAGTTGCCATGCTCGTATTTATCAGCAACTTCATATGTAAATATATTCCCGTCCGCCAGTGAAGTCCCTAGTCGGCATTTTGTGTCGATAAAAATCAAAATGATGATGAAAATGTTAATCTTTTCATAGCATAAAATGAAGTATTTTATTCCGCTTTATGTTTGCTTAGATCTTTTAAACTACTAAATGAATTTAAATGCAGTTTGCAGCCAATAGATTGAATGATTAAAATGGAAGATTTATGCGTAATGATCTACGCACCTTTGTGATTTATAAATTATTATCAGTCGATCAAAAACGAATTATTGCAGTATTGTCTACAACAAACAGAAGTATGTTGGGGGAGCTAGTCTCTTGAACTATACACCCACATACTATTGACTATGCAGGCTATCGTCCAATCGACTTGTCAGCCTCCTACTACTATTATAAACATGAAAGTTCGTGAGGATGGCTGGATGTATGTTTGTTACTCCTTCACGCAAAAACTATTGACCAGATTTCAATGAAATTTGGTATGGCAGTAGTTTCCTACTCAACATGTATTAATAATTTTTTAAAGAATATTGTTCTTTGATTTGTTTTAAAAACGTGCTTCTCTACTAGTTTCATATATGCCAAGCTTTTCAAAAATCATTTTATTGAATTTAATAAAAAAATAACTTTATCCACTCCAAAACACTACACTATAGTACATTAATTTATCCTTGTCTTTACCATGGAGTATGGAACATGTGCACTCTCTCACAGTTTACGACGCCTGTGCGCACAGCTGTAGTAGTGTATCCTTTTCTATAACAGAGAATTGTAGACTCAATGCCTCTGTGTCTAACAATTTTGCTCGCCCCGAATTTTTTAACTTTAAACGCTTGCGACCAGTATTTACGACTGAATTTTCTCAAGCAACTTTATACTACGCTATTTCTAATTAAATTGCTTACATTTTGAGACTGGTCTCAATTGGTAAACAATAAAGCGCAATTACTAATATCAATTTACCTGTTTAAATACAGCAACCAGGTAATAGGGACTAAAAAAAGGTCTGCAACTGAGGTGTAGCATATTGTATACATTATAATATACTTTCCATCGGAGTTAATTTTTTTTAGTAGACACGCCAGTGAAATTAATTATTTTTTTTTATAAATTTAATTAATAATAATAATGACAATTTCCAAAGGGGTTGCTTAATCTAAACATATTTAAAAAATTATCTTGTTCTCTAAAACATCATTTTTGTCTGGTAAGGAGTTCAGTGAAGGACGATTTTAATACGGATCCTCTACTATTAGTGAAATCACTGACTTTATAATAAGCTTTAGCACACAAACGTTCTTTAACAGCTTTTTTAAATTTATTAATGGAAAGATTTTGAACGTTTTCTGGGATTCTATTGTAAAGGCGTATACATTGACCTTTAAAAGATTTACTTACTTTACTAAGTCTGATCACTGGTATTTCTAACTTGTTCCTATTTCTAGTATTCCTACAATGTGTGTCACTTTTCTTTTTAAAATTCGTTAAATTCTTTCTGACATACAACACATTATCCAAAATGTATTGAGAAGCAACGGTCAGAATACCTATTTCTTTAAATTTTTCTCTCAGAGATTCAAAACATGACATCTTATAAATAGAACGTATAGCTCGCTTCTGTAGCACAAATATTGTATTAAGGCCGCGTGGACCCAATTTTACATGACTTTGAATCGATAATAAACAAACAAATAGTAACTTTAAAAAGCCAAAAAAAATACACATTGTTGTTTACTTAATGTTCTTTTACAATTTGTGGTTCGAAACATAATATTGAAAACTTCACTCGATCAAAAATAATTCCGAAGTGGAAGCTAAATTTGAATATTTTTCTTTTTGTTCAAGAAGTTCATGATAGTTTTACTTTCAAAAATCATATCTACGAGAAGCTAATAACTTAAAGAAGAATAATTTGTGGTTACATTTTGCATGTTGGTTTAATTATTTTAACATTAAATTAATATTGAAATGCAGCGTGCGTAAGCCGCTTGAGTCGCCCCACAGTCGCCCGCTAGGCGTTGACGAGGACAGACCTATGTCAGTTTTGCCAGCGCACGGCTTACCCGCGTATATATCGAACAATTCTTTCGTTTCTAACGCAGTGTAGGAATATACATATATCATACACAATAACATGTTATATTTTATCGTCGCCGCGTCATTGCTTTTGCCAGATGAGACGACCTCTGTGGCTCAGTGATTGAGCGTGTTGGTGCTCAAGCCGGGGGTCGCGGGTTTGAATCCCGCCGAAGGAACAAGAAGTTTCCTGTGTGCCCGGGTCATGGATATGTATATCTATACTAATATTATAAAGAGGAAAACTTTGTTTGTATGTTTGTTTGTTTGTTTGTTTGTAATGAATAGGCTCAAAAAGTACTGGACCGATTTCAAAAATTCTTTCACCATTCGAAAGCTACATTATCCACGAGTAACATAGGCTAAATTTTATTTTGGAAAAAATAGGGTTCCGTAAGATATTTGGGTTTTTCGGACACAAGGTGTAAAAAAACAACTAGAAAAGTTACTTATTTTGCGTACGCTGCCTAAACTATAAAAGATAGAACCATATAATGTTCTAATTAATTGTAGATCTTATAAATATCTACAAAAAAGTCCGCGACACACTATACCTATCTATGTCGAGTGAGGCACAACAACCATTTTTTTATTTAGAAATCTTGAATTTTTTTTTGACTACATTTAAACGCGTTTATTTTACTCATGCTATTAATCCTTATCAAAATAAATTATTTCATCACTAAGTATAGTTTATGTAGATAATATTTGGTCTTTGAATGATTAAAATTGGACGTTTGGTTTTGAAGTTATGGCGAAATTAAAATATTACGATTTCTGCTGCACGGCCCGTTGCGAAGTGGGCGACATTCTGTCGTATTAGTATCAGTATTGTACCCGTGCGAAGCCGGGGCGGGTCGCTAGTATTTTATAGAATTGCTGTGTATTACTGAGCCCTCTGAGCAGAAATCAGTGGCAAAATATAATGGTATAAAAAAATCAATGGTACTCACTAACAAACTCCCTGACAACGGGTAAGAGTGGCTCCGGCACTATGGGGTCGTCCTTCGCATTGATGAACACCATCGGCGTCTTGATGTTGTCCAGGTAGAACGCTGACGAGCTCCACTTGTATAGGTCACCCACCGACTCGAAGCCGTAAACTTTTCTAAGAAAAAAAAAATAACCGCAGTATGAGCATTGACAAAATAGTAAATACTTTTTAGTGCGATATGATGATTATGGTAGATCGCTTTAGCAACACGCAACAGCATTTATAAATAAGATTTCACTTAAGTGTTATATGTATAATAATAAATATAATACAATAAAAAATTAAAGGAAAGTCAGTTTGTTTTGTATTGTTTCATGTTTCTTTTTATTTTTGAACTAAATTATACATATAACCATACACAATAACATTATCGTCGCCACGTCGTTGCTTTTGCCAGATGAGACGACCTCTGTGGCTCAGTGGTTGAGCGTGTTGGTGCTCAAGCCGGGGGTCGCGGGTTCGAATCCCGCTGAAGGAACAAAAATTTTTTCTGTGTTCCTGGGTTATGAATGTGTATTAAATATGTGTATAATATAATAAAAATCTTAAATATGTGTATAATATAAAAATTATTAAATATATTTCTGTTGTCTGGTACCCGTAACACAAGTTCTTTGAGAACTTACCACGGGACCAGATTGACTTGGTATGAAGCGTCCATAGATTTATTATTGTGTTGTGTATTATGAGAAAAAAGTAGCTGATGCGTGGAGTAGCCTTAGTACATAATTGAATAAGCCAGTAAACGGTTTTTATGAATGTGTAACGATTTCTGTTTTTATAATAATAATAATAAATAACTTCCCACGCCGATTTCGGTGACGGTGGCTGGTTTTATTGAAACCTAGCCAGTTACACAGGAGTATTTTTATAGTGCCCAAGTGTGTGCGCAGTACACAAAGGCACTCTTTTTTTTTACTCTCGTAATCCAGTGGGACGGATAACCGACACGACTGACGAGAGATGAGGCGCAGGTCCGAATTTTTACCTGCCCATCCGACGCATGGATCATCTTTCTTGTCAGACAATCAGGTGATCAGCCTGCATTGTCCTAACCAAACTTGGAAACAACATTTTTTGTTGTTCCAGTGCGGGAATCGAAATTAGAACCTACGACCTCCGAGTCGAGAGCCAAGCTCTAACCACTAGACCACGGAGGCTGTTGTATTTACAATAAAATATAAGGATACGAGCTCAACATCCGTCATGCTTGCCTTTGCAGAACACACCAAGTCACTCGCAAGTAGGGGTTGCAATCCGAATACTTCGAAATTCGAAAAATTCGAAAAATCCGGATTTTCATTTAAAAATTCGGATTTTTCGATTTTTTTGAATCTTGGTTACTACTATGAAAATTACATATTTTAATTGTAATAAGTATGTACTCTAGACGTACAATATTTGAATAAGGGATATAATTAATCGAGTGAACAAAAAATAAGTTGGCGACTGCACGTGAGCATACTGTATTGCTGAATTTGGCAGCGAATTAATATGTTGGCGACTAAATTACCAAACTGGTGAAATCACTCAGGTGACAAAAAATACAAAAATCGGCAGATAAAAAGTAGCGAAATTTAATCCAATTAGCACCGATAAGTTGGTGACCATTATACCATGTAAGTAGCTAATAAAGATTTGGTTGATAAATTAATATCTGCTAAAAATTCAATTTGCAAGCTACGGAAAATCCCATTTTTGGATACTATTGGAGGTTTTTTTTCTTTGGTATGGGTATCGTTTTTGGGGGTGCAGAATAATATGAAAATAAAATCCGTTTTAAAATTCCAAAATGGCGTATATTTTTTTTTATTAAAAATGGATGTCTTTTTCCATGTTTCATATGCTGATTATAAAATTGTCTTCCAATTTCATTTTCCAAAATGGAGACTATCCAATCTTCGTAAAATTAACATGTAGTTCGAGGTACCAGCTATGTAAGGTATAGAAACTTTTCGAAATTCAGGATTTTCAAATTTCTTTTTTTGGCATTCATGAAAAAAATATGCGATTTCCGGGTTAAGGGGGAGGAAATTATTATTATTTTTCCAGTAATAGTATTTTTTTCCCGTTCTAAAATAGAAGCGATTATAGAAAAAAATATGGCAATGTTCTACTTTGACACGAAATTGAGACGAGGAAATTTTCATTATTTTTTCAATAGGATGCACCGTTTCCGAGATAGAATCAATTTTATAAAAAAAAATTAAACGCTCTACATTGAGATACGAGGGATGTATAAAGCTATAGAAATGTTGGAAAATTCAGGATTTTCGAATTTCTTTTTCTCTCATCTTGAAGAAAATATATGGTTACGGTGTTAATAAGGGGGAGGTAATTTTCATTATTTTTCAAGTAGGATGCACCGTTTCTGAGATAGAAGCCATTATAGAAAAAAAAATACGATAATGCTCTACTTTGAGACACGAACGGTGTAAAACGCTATAGAAAATTTGGAAAATTTAGGATTTTCATATTTTTTTTCTTCCATCATGAAGAAAATATGATGTTGCGGGGTTTCTAAGGGGGAGGAAATTTTCATTATTTTTCATTAGGATGCACCGTTTCCGAGATAGAATCAATTTTATAAAAAAATATAAATGCTCTACATTGAGATACCAGGGATGCATAAAGCTATAGAAATGTTGGAAAATTCAGGATTTTCGAATTTGATTTTCTCTCATCTTGAAGAAAATATATGGTTACGGTGTTAATAAGGGGGAGGTAATTTTCATTATTTTTCAAGTAGGATGCACCGTTTCTGAGATAGAAGCCATTATAGAAAAAAAATACGATAATGCTCTACTTTGAGACACGAACGGTGTAAAACGCTATAGAAAATTTGGAAAATTTAGGATTTTCAGATTTTTTTTCTTCCATCATGAAGAAAATATGAGGTTGCGGGGTTACTAAGGAAATTTAAAATGGATTCTTTTTTTGTAATCAGCACCCCCAGAAACCAACAAAAGGACAACCATATTATTTTTATAAAATTAAGTATGTCTGCCATATTGGAATTTCAAAATGAATGTCATTTTCGTATCCAGCACCCCCAAAAACGACACCTATGTTAATTTTGCGAAAAATGAATAACCGTTATTTTTAAATTTCAAAATGAATCTACACAATATCTACACCCCCTCTAAAATCGAGGAAAATTAAAAATTGGGAATTTTGTACGCTCCTTTATGTTTTTTTTATGTGCGCTGGTTTTGCTGCTTGTATGTTTTTTGAGTTACCTACATTAGGGAAAATATATGTACCTATTCTTAAATTAAATGTGTACTCACAAATTGTCGCCAAGATGGTTATTTGTTCGCTAATATAATATCTGTCTGCCAGTTTGGAATATTCAGTGGTATTATTTAGTCACCAGATTTGTATTTTTTTATTCCTTACATTCTTTAGCAAACATGGTAATTTAGTATTCAATATTCGGTATTTTCACATCCAAAATTTAATTGTTTTGTCGTGATTGTTTTAAACACTTACGGATTTTGTCGCGGTTTACGTTTTACGGTTACGTTTACGTAACGCGACAAAATCCGTAAGTGTTTAAAACAATGAACAATATTCGCGTAAACATAAGAAATCAATATGTTTTGTCGTGAGTTTAAATACATGCCTTTGGATAATTTGATATTATTTGTTGTCCTGTTAAAATTGTTGACACATTTTTCCATTTATTCAAGTTATTTGGTAGAACATAGTCAATCCATTAAATGGAGATGCGAGGGATGAAGATCTGCTAAAATATTATGACCGCTATATATTATGTATAATATGTATGGACTGTTTCTAAGATACTTACCATTTAATATTTTTTCAGTAGTAGTATAGTTCAGTAATAGGTGATCCAATTTCTAAAAACACTGAATATGGTTTCAGTTTCAATTGCACAAGTACCTAGTAAGAAGTATAATAAGCAAATCCAAACCCAATTAAAGCTTTGTATTTTTATATTTATTGAATTCTTACTAACGAAAGTCGAAACATATTATTGCAATTTTAATTTCTACAATTATAAAATGCCAAATTAATATGACAGCTTAAAAAGAAATGTAGTGGTTTAACTATATTTAATTATCTTCTAAATAATGAATATCTAAGTCCAAATACCTAAATCTTATCTCTATGATATCAGGAAGAAGTTTTGGAGTCGATAATACCTGACTGATTGGTTTAAGATTAGAGAGAGTTTTGCCGAATGAATGAAGGTAATTTTTTTTTTATTATTTAAATTAATTTGATTGAACTAAACTAACCTAAACTAACGAGTCAGTAGCAAAACTAAATGAAAATCAACGCTCCTGTTTTTGCGTAGAAATAATTATTTTTAGATAATATTTTTAAGATAAGATATATAGGTGTCAAAAATAGCACCAACGATTTGTGTAAACCACTGTTATTTTTTTAAGTAATGTAGTTTTCATCATATAGCAGAAACTTCAAAGTGCAATGAAGAGTAAGATGTTACTGTTTATTTGTAAGTAAAATGTTAAAATAAAGATCTTACAACAGTTATAGATTTTAAATTGTGCTTAGAATTGCTTATTGTACTTATGTTAGTTACCGAGGGAATTAAAAGCACCATTTACGTGTTTAATTATTACCCAAACAGGTGGGTGGTTTTTACTTTCAATAACTCAAAAGTGGTCCAATTTCGTCCATACAAAACTATTTGTTCAGCCCCTTGCTTCAAATGATTTGTCTTCACCTGCTTAATAAAAATATAAATGTAGATGTCCTTTGCATAACTAAACATAATATGTTACATAATGATACTGAATTACTTGATTGTTCTCCATATAAATTAGTTACTTGTTACACGAGGGATAATCGAAACGGTGGAAGTTGCATATTAATAAAAAACAATTACACATATAAGATATTAAACAATGTTAATAAACAGTCTATTAGTAACATTATTGAATGCTGCGCTAGTGAACTTTTAGATCACCAAACCATAATTGTATGCATATACAGAAGTCCAAAAACTAACTCCAACCAATTTAAATTATTTTTTGACCGACTTGAGAAAATTTTAAATTACGTTTGTGCTAAAACCCATAAAAAATAATTATTTGTGGTGACTTCAATATAAACCTAGGTAAAAATGATAAATATTCGAGACAATTTGTACAAACAGTAGATAGTTTTAATTTAAAATTTGAATTTAATAAACCAACTAGATTAAGTAGTAAATCATGCATTGACAATATCTTACATAATCTACATAAAAGAGAAAGCCATAATTTAGACCTTGGCCTCTCCGATCATAATGCTCAAATAATCTCTTTCCCTGTAAAAATGGCATGCTCTTTTCAACTTTCTCAGAAGAAAACTTAAATAAATTTAAATATTATTTGGAGAAATTAAAATTTACAGAAGTATATACGAGCACGACTGGCAATAAAGCCTTTGATAACTTTTTTACGGAATTTAAACTATTTTATGATCTCTGTTTTCCTATTGTGCGGCTAAAAATCTCAACTATTAAGAATCATAAATGGATCACAAAGGGGATCAAATTGTGCTGTAAACATAAACGTAAATTATTGTGGACATACCGAAAAGATCCCAACACTCATAACAAAGTTATATTTTAAAGCTACACAAAGAAACTTAAAAAAATTATTAAATTAACACAAACAGCACAAAATCTTTATTATATTAGTATAGCAAAAAATAAATCAAAAGCAACTTGGGATATTATAGTACGAGATCCGACTGCGGGATTAGTGCGTTCATCGGTTTTTTGCTGAAAACCGAATTTTTATGTGTATTTATGATTAGGAGAATATATATTTATCAGGTTGCCTATCAAAATTTGGCCGCCAGTATTTTTAATTAAATTATTTTTAATTGATTTTTGGGAAAAAATATCGTTCACTTGTTTTTTAAATAAAATAACGTCTATATCACGGCAATTTATATGAAGATTCAAAAAAATCACGGTTGCCGTTGCGCACTTGGCCGCACCTCTTCGCAGCCAGGTGTAAACAGTATGATTTCGATACATTTATACGTTCATAACGTTTATTTATTAATTATAATATATCAAATTAAAACTTATTTTTTTCTATTTATTATCGTATATGGTTTCCTAAATAAATTTACCCGCGAATAAGGGTTGCTGGCTTTTAAAAATTATAAATATTTAAGGTAGAGTGAAAGAGAGTTAGCGCGTAACATCATTTGTCAGACGAGGAGAGCGATTGCTGGCTGTGCGACGCTTTTAAGCCATTGCGCATGCGTCGAATGCTAGTGTTCTCAACCACCGAGGAGTAATAGAGACGACTTAATAAATACTCCAAAAAATATGTCTTCCTTTTCAAAATGACAAATTTAAAAATTACAAAAAAAAAAAATATTGATTGAATATATTTAATATTGATTTAATATAATTTATATTGATTTAAAAAATACAAAAATAAAACCAAGGTGACTTAGGTAAAAGAAAATTTTATTGTGAAAGTACTATTTGAATATTTTAGTACATTTTATTCAAGTATTAAATCGTCTGTTACATGTTAATTAAACATTTAAGCAAATTGATTTTTTTTTAATATATATCTTATATTCCCGTAACTCATATTTAATAATCTGTATCATCGGAGCTTTCATTTACACTATCATCGGAGCTATCACTTTCATCGCTACAAATATCAGAATTGTCGTCATTATCGGAAGATTTGTCCATGGAATCACATAGCACACTCTTAACTTGCGTTGAAGTTGAGTCTCCCAGGAACCATGTTGGTTTTAGAAAACCATCAAATAGCAGCCAGCCAGAAATTAGTAGATTGTACTACGTTACCGCGTTATTCCATAAAAATAAACATTAATATTTTTTTTAAATTTATTATTTTTATTTAATCATTATTTTTTTTAAATTAATCAATTATTTTTTTAAATTATGCATTAGGTAATTTTTTTAAGTTATTGGTATTAATTAATTAATTAAAAAAAAAGAAAAAACATTAAATTTTTAAATCATTAATAAAAAAAAAGGTTTACTAATTGTATTTTGAAAAAAGGGCATTAATTATTTTTTTTAATTAATAATTATTTAAAAAATGTATTAATTAAAATCGTTAAATTGTTGATTTTTTGAGAAATGCATTTTTTGAGAAATCATTTTTATAATAATAAAAATTTTTAAAAAATATATTTTTAACAAAAAAACCTCAAAGTTTGCACTGTGTCATTTATTTTGTAACTATAACCTATATTATTCTTAAGTTCAATTGAAATTTTACTTACGGTTTGTGTTTTGCAAAACTCTTCAAATTCTTCTTTATCTTTTTGCTTTAGAACTGTAATTTTTTTGAGACACTCTGTATGATATCCAAAATCATTAGTAGATTCAATTGTTAATAAAGTGTCATGATATTTATATTCTTTTTTTAAGACGAAACAATAACATTAGCGAGCACTTTTTGAATGATGCATAAAATCAAGTACGTTGATTTTTTCGTTACACAGAAAACACGACTTCATCTTTATCAATTTTATTTTACGTTAATTAATTTAATAATTTTTAGATGGAAAGTAATGTAAATATAAAACGTTGTGCATGACGAACTCCAAAACAGCGTGGTTTTTATGTAAGAATAAAAATACCGCAGCTGTTATGTTGAGAACACTAACATTCGACGCATGCGCAATGGCTTAAAAGCGTCGCACAGCCGGCAATCGCTATCCTTGTCTGACGAATGATGTTACGCGCTAACTTTCTTTCACTCTACCTTAAATATTTATAAGTTTTAAAAACCAGCAACCATCATTCGCGGGTATATTTATTTAGGCAACTATATATGATAATAAATAGAAAAAAATTAGCTTTAATTTGGTATATAATTAATAAATAAACGTTATGAACGTATACATATATCGAAATCATATCTCTTTACACCTGGCTGCGAAGAGGTGCGGCCAAGTGCGCAACGGCAACCGTGTTTTTTTTTAATCTTCATATAAATTGCCGTGATGTAAACGTTATTTTATTTAAAAAACAAGTGAACGATATTTTTTCCCAAAAATCAATTAAAAATAATTTAATTAAAAATACTGGCGGCCAAATTTTGATAGGCAACCTGATAAATATATATTCTCCTAATTATAAATACACATAAAAATTCGGTTTTCAGCAAAAAACCGATGAACGCACTAATCCTGCAGCCGGATCTTAGACTATTATTAATAGGCATAAAAATAATTTACCCAAGGAACAAATAAGGCTAATAAAAACTGACAATGGGCTTATATCGCACCCTGAAACCATAGCTCAGACATTTAATGACTATTTTATTGACCAGGTAAAGATATTAAATAACAATGACGATTTAAACTATGAAAAAACTTTGACATGTAATCAATATAATTCTTTATTTTTTAAATATATATCTCCTCATGACATTAAATCAGTAATAAATTCATTAAAAAATACTAAGAGTGTTGGTTTAGATGATATATCTACACCAGTCACAAAACATGTGGCAGAAATAATAGCATCACCACTTAGTTATATAATTAATCTTTGTATTGAAGATGGCATATTCCCAAACGAGCTCAAAACCTCTGTAATAAAACCACTATTTAAAAAGGGCGAAAAAGAAGATTTGTCGTGCTATCGTCCAATTGCTATGGTTTCTGTCTTTTCCAAAATTATTGAAAATATTATTTATAAAGCGTTATATTCTTATTTTGAAAAATTTAGATTGTTTGCTGAAGAACAAAAAGGCTTCAGAAAGAATTTGACTATAAATTTAGCGATCTACAATTTTTTTAAAAAAATCATTTCAAATATTGATAAAACAGTACCAGTTACAGCACTCTATATGGATATATCTAAAGAATTTGACTATGTAAGACACGACATACTTTTAGACAAGTTCATCATCATCATTTCTATCCAATAGGACTCAAATCACCCAAATCACAAGAATATGTACACAGACAAAAACAGAACGTACATACTCGTCAAATTCCCGGAAAACACTCATTGGTATACCACAGGGTAGTGTTTTAGGGCCACTCCTGTTTTTGATATATATAAATGACTTCCCGCGTAGCTTAAATTATCCTATGACATTATTTGCTGACGACAGTACTGTAGTGTTTACTTGTGACGACATAAAAAATTATGAAAATGACATAAATAAAAGTTTAAGTGACATTATTAACTGGTTAAAATCTAATAATCTATTGATAAATCTAAAGAAAACACAAATAATGAAATTCCAACAAAGAAAGCCGTTAATAAACTCATTAGACATCAGTTATAATGGAGAAAAAATTCAAATAATCGAAGTTACAAAATTTCTAGGTATATATATAGAAAAGGACCTTAATTGGAAAGCACACTCGGAACACATAATTAAAAAAATGAATCAGTTTTCATATGCTCTATTTGCTACCTCTAAAGTAGTCAACGAAAAAGCGTTGCTTACGGCTTACCATGGATTTGTGGTTTCTACTCTCCGATATGGTATAATATTTTGGGGTAATTCCACAATGCGTGAGGACATATTTAAGGCACAAAAAAAATGTATTAGAGTTATAGCAAATATATAATACGTTCAATTGAGAGTTGCCAGCCTTATTTTAAAAAGTATAAACTACTTACATTTCCCTGTTTATACATATATGAAGTAGCTTTATTCGTACGAACAAACCTCTCATTATTCAAGCGATTTAATACTAAAAGGCTAGATTATAAATTGTGTTGTGTTAAATCTAAAACTACTCTAGTTAGAAAGAGCATTTTTGGCATGACCACTGAAATATATAATAAATTACCACGGTATCTCAAAGAAATACACAGCATTCAAAATTTTAAAATTGAGTTAAAAAAATATCTAATAGAAAATTGCTTTTACAGTGTCGATGATCTCTTTCGTGAATAATTAACTGTTTAATTTTTTATTATTATTTATAGACAAAACTTTTGTAATTTTAATTTATTAACATAACTAAGTATTTATTAATTTAGTAAGATCATGATATTACAAATATGACTTTGCACGCCACTCGAATGGCAGAATGTACAGAAACAGTGTTATTATATTATCTTTAAGATCTTTTGTAACTACATTCATGCAAATAAATAAATTGAATTGAATCTCTAATAGTTTGGTTGGGCTCTTATGTTTTCTAATAAGGGTCACCAGGTACTCCAGATCTTCGATTATCCTAGTTTTTATAGTTTTTCCTTTATGTGGTCATTAAACCCTAACTCTGTACCAAATTTCAGCTCTCTGAGTTTATGGGAAGTACTAGTTCTATTCTGATGATCATGAGTGAGTGACTGGGTGAGTGTCATAAATGCGAAACTTTGCTTTCGTTTAACTTCGGAACTAAATGACCTACAGACTTAAAATTTTGGATTTTAAGTATGTGATTATACTTTACTGGATGACGAAAATTTCTGCGTTCTGGCCTTATCCAGAGGTTCTCAAATAGGGGCCTGAAAATGCGGCGAAATGGTTCCAGTAAATAATGGTACGGCAGTGTTTGCTTCGCGCTCAACTTGGCGGGGGCACTGCCGTGCCCCCAGATCGACGTTTTGATCTTATCCTGAGGTTCTCAAATAGAGGCCTGAAAATGCGGCGAAATGGTTCCCGTAAATAATGGTACGGCAGTGTTTGCTTCGCGCTTGACTTGGCGGGGGCACTGCCGTGCCCCCAGATCGATTATCCTAGTTTTTATAGTTTTCCCTTTATGTGGTCATTAAACCCTAACTCTGTACCAAATTTCAGCTCTCTGAGTTTATGGGAAGTACTAGTTCTATTTTGATGATCATGAGTGAGTGAGTGTATAAGTGAGTGAGTGAGTGAGTGAGTGAGTGTCGTAAATGCGAAACTTTGCTTTCGCTTAACTTTGGAACTAAATCACCTACAGACTTGAAATTTTGGATTTTAAGTATGTGATTATAGCTTACTGGATGACGAAAATTTCTGCGTTCTGGTCTTATCCAGAGGTTCTCAAATAGGGGCCTGAAAATGCGGCGAAATGGTTCCAGTAAAGGATGGTACGGCAGTGTTTGCTTCGCGCTCGACTTGGCGGGTGCACTGCCGTGCCCCCAGATGTACACAAAAAATTTTGATAGGCTATAAATTATAATAATAATTCATAATACCCTTGCTGTAGTTACATAATATGATACGCATATATAATAATAATTGAAAACAGAAAAATTGGCGAAATAAAACGCATAGGTACTTATCAAAATGAGATTTCACGCCACAGCGCCATCTATCTGTAACACTAATACATACTCACTTTCGCAGTTAAATAATATAAGTATACATACAATATATTTAATAACTAGCTTTTGCCCGCGGCTTAGCCCAAGTGGAATAGTGTTCTTCGAGAAACAATTTCTTCGTCAAACAATTCTACTTACTGCATTATACTTCTGTATAAAATATTGAAAATGTTTTTAGGGTTTCGTAGTTTCGTACCCAATCTACGTAGATACGCATACATAGGGATAGACAAAAAAGATAGACTTTGTTATATACTATGTAATGATGATAAAATTTTAATAATATTGTGATACATCATTGTTTAGACTTTCGACCACCATCTTAGTACATAGTTATGATATAATAGCAGGCCTGTCCCATTCCCCGTGTAGGTATGAAAAATATAAGTACGTGCGGCGGCCTCCCTAAACGGGCCAATTAAAAGGGACTCGCGCGTATTAGATATGGAAATATACTATAGAGGTATAGATATATGTGAAGTATTTGTACTTAAGTCTGATTTGGTTTCGTAAGTTCCGTTAAATATTTGGCAACACCAATATTAATACTGTTCAAATTTTAAAGATATGTTAAATATCAGGTAAACCTTAGTTAGTTAAGAGTCGTTGATGTAATGATTAATATTATTGTAAAATAATTAAGTGTGAAGACTAAATGTAATATAAAATATGGTCTGTGACAACTGTAGCAACCCCGAGGCCTATAAAAAGGCGAGACAGGCCCAGTCGGTCTCTTACACGGGAAGCTGAAATACCAGGTGATGTTACCTACTTATTGTTTTTCATTTAAATATTGTGTTTAATATTATTTGATATTTTATAGCTGTAGCCTTTGGTATTATATTATTTCCTAATAATTATTATAATTGTTAAAAGTTAGTATTGTTCACGATTGTTTTGTCTAGTTGATGTATGGTTTATTTCTAGCTGTAAGAATATATTACTTTTGAATCTCAATTATTATTATGTACTTAGTAAGTGATAAATTATAGTTCGTGTACCTTTAGAATAAGTGTTTGCTAATAGAAAGTGAGTCTTGTAAAATAACATAGCTACCCACATGTTTTTGTTATTTCCGAATTAATAAATAATGTTGATTTATCTTGGTTTTGTATTTTGAACTGTATGAAGATCCTCATAGAAAATGGTATATTTATATCTACCTACCTTTAATTTCTGAGGTAGGTTGATATAGATGTATTTGCTTTAATAATTACATATTCTAATTGAAATATCAGTAAATGAACTAGTAACATATTAATATCACTTATAGCTATAGATTAGGGTCTACCCTAATCTGACATCAGAAGTTGGATTACGAACAACCCACTAATACAGTTTTGTCAGTTTCAGAATCGTCGTGTGATCGCGTTGCAGCGTCGTGTCTTCGCGTTGCAAGGTCTGAAGGTCTGTCCAAGACAGATTTGTAACCTCACGAAAGTGGCGCAGTCTTCCGCTGTGCTCTAAGCTATTAGAGGTACTACCCCAGAGTGTTATAATTCTTGTCAGAACTGGCCGAACGGTTATTGAAGTGATGTGAGTGTAGAATAAAATTTTAGTATTTATACAGGTATTACAATACGATTGATAATGTTGGTATATAAGGTTATATTATGTATTTTTTTACAACCAATGCAGTTTTTGGTTAATTTAATATTGATAGGTATTTCTAAGATTATATAATGATAAGAAGGTTTGACGAACAATAATGTAATAATTGTTTTATTTAAAGAAATTGATAACGGATTGATATTGGTGTTAAATATAATATTTTTGAGAAAAGGCATAACGATACGATTTAAAAAGACGTGGTTCGATAATAGTTTAATTTGTATAGTGCCTTATTCATACATTTTTACATAAAATTACCGTAAAAGTTTGAGACCACTGTTTATCTGATAAAATGTCATCTTCAGTCTGTAATTTTTTTTAATAGGCCGATTTAAAATATCTATACATATATAATATGATTGGTACTCTTTTATCCATATGAAAATAATAATTAAATCTCTTAATCAGGATTATATTTTGACCGGGTGTAAACAGAACAGTCCCGATAACTTGCGAGTTTGATAATAGGCCATGAGATATATCCATTGGTATTTAGTACTAGTGATTTGCTTTTTATCGATTGTTTTTGTAAAGGTTAAAACTTTCAACACGCAATGTACAACGAACATGTACAACACAAGGCGGCAGCTGAGCCTCTCGACATTGGCCCGTACGGCGTAATACATTGCGTGATGAGGCAAAAATAATTAAACTTTAAACAAAAAAAATCTTCTAAACCGTTTTTTCTTACGACTTTACAACTATATTTGCCTTTTTTTGGCTTTGGGGAACATTTTTTAATCTCCATTCTGAAACTAATAGTTTAAACTAGTCTTGTTTGGATTTAATTAAATGGTGTGAAATATAACAATTCTTAAGAATGGCAAAATAGTATGGTTTAAAAAAAAACACGTAGGTACTTCAATAATAATTTTTAGGTACATATTATTTTAATTGCTGAATAAGTACAACACTTACTATCTTTGTTCTATTAATTGTTAAACGGCATTGATACAGTTAATGGTTTTACAGTTATACATTTTCACGTATTGACGATTACAAAACAATTTTTGTCTTGATAAATGACAGTGATACAGTTTAAAATTATACAGTTATATATTTACACATTTTCGGTTTAAAGATCTTTATTCTCGAGTTAAAAATATTAATTAATGTTGAACCGATTATGTAGGTAGTATGAAAAAAAGTATATCGAGACGTGACCAAGATGGATTTCGCTGCATAATATTATCAATATAATCTGATGGTCTAAGTAATAAGCGTTTTGACGTTTATATATTATAACGATTTGTTCTGATAATAACAGTACAGTTAACGATTTTAAAGTTATATAATTTTAACATATAGACATTAAAAACAATTTTTGCATTTATAAAATATAACATTGATAGTTTACGAAATTACAATTAGTTTCGTTAAACGCTTTCACATACTGACATTAATATAAAAAGATTTTTGCATTTATAAATAACACTGATACATTTTACGAAATTACAATTAGTTTCGTAAAACATTTTCACATATAAACGTTTATAAAACGATTTTTGCATTTATAAAAAACATTGATACAGTTTACGATATTACAATTATTAGTTTCGTTAAACACTTTCATATATATATTTTTTTTTCTCTTCAGTTTCAGTTTATAAAACGATTTTTGTTCTGATAAACGGCAGTAATACAGTTAACAATTTTATAGTTTAACCTTTTCAAGTATTAGATTTTTGTTCTGATTAAAATATGACAGTGGTAATGTTTTGCATTTACAGTAAAGAATTATCAATGGCGTCTATAAAATATTTTTCCTCGATAAACGTATGTGATACAGTAGGTATAGATTTTACAGTAAAACATTTTCACATTTTGATTTATAAATATTTAATAGGAAAACGATTTTTCTTTTCTGATGTTTGTTTCTTGTGATACAATTTAGGTTTTACATTGTACATTCTCACTAATAAAGAATACGATAATACAATTCTTATTCAGACTATTGATAGTAATAGAATTCAATAAGGAATTTAAAGTTTTTTTTTTATAAGTAAAATATTTTCATAAAAGTTGACGGATATAATAATTTTTTTTTTAAGTAAAACATTTTCATAATATGTTGACGGATATATGTATATTGTGGCAAATAACGATGATATAGTAAAGGCGGTAACTTTATTTTTATTTATTAAGTAATTTGTTATACGATTGTGGTCAAATAATGAGAGAGGGGAAACGCAAGCTGAAAAAGCTGCCACCCTACTGTCAATAGCATAATAGGGGAAACGCGAGCTGAAAAAACGCTGCCACCCTACTGTCAATATCTTAATAGGGGAAACGCGAGCTGAAAAAACGCTGCCACCCTACTGTCAATATCTTAATAGGGGAAACGCGAGCTGAAAAAACGCTGCCACCCTACTGTCAATATCTTAATAGGGGAAACGCGAGCTGAAAAAACGCTGCCACCCTACTGTCAATATCTTAATAGGGGAAACGCGAGCTGAAAAAACGCTGCCACCCTACTGTCAATATCTTAATAGGGGAAACGCGAGCTGAAAAAACGCTGCCAATCCTACTGTAATACTGAGAAATAAGGAACCCTGTGTCAACAGCATATAGGTTGGTTAAAAAAATAAAGGAAAGAAAAATAATTAAAAAAAAAATAACATTCACTGTACATACTATTCACTATAATATTATTGTTTTTTTTTTCTTTTTTTGACTTCGGGACGAAGTCTTTGTCAGTATGGCCGTATTAGATATGGAAATATACTATAGAGGTATAGATATATGTGAAGTATTTGTACTTAAGTCTGATTTGGTTTCGTAAGTTCCGGTAAATATTTGGCAACACCAATATTAATACTGTTCAAATTTTAAAGATATGTTAAATATCAGGTAAACCTTAGTTAGTTAAGAGTCGTTGATGTAATGATTAATATTATTGTAAAATAATTAAGTGTGAAGACTAAATGTAATATAAAATATGGTCTGTGACAACTGTAGCAACCCCGAGGCCTATAAAAAGGCGAGACAGGCCCAGTCGGTCTCTTACACGGGAAGCTGAAATACCAGGTGATGTTACCTACTTATTGTTTTTCATTTAAATATTGTGTTTAATATTATTTGATATTTTATAGCTGTAGCCTTTGGTATTATATTATTTCCTAATAATTATTATAATTGTTAAAAGTTAGTATTGTTCACGATTGTTTTGTCTAGTTGATGTATGGTTTATTTCTAGCTGTAAGAATATATTACTTTTGAATCTCAATTATTATTATGTACTTAGTAAGTGATAAATTATAGTTCGTGTACCTTTAGAATAAGTGTTTGCTAATAGAAAGTGAGTCTTGTAAAATAACATAGCTACCCACATGTTTTTGTTATTTCCGAATTAATAAATAATGTTGATTTATCTTGGTTTTGTATTTTGAACTGTATGAAGATCCTCATAGAAAATGGTATATTTATATCTACCTACCTTTAATTTCTGAGGTAGGTTGATATAGATGTATTTGCTTTAATAATTACATATTCTAATTGAAATATCAGTAAATGAACTAGTAACATATTAATATCACTTATAGCTATAGATTAGGGTCTACCCTAATCTGACACGCGCGAGCAGTGAGCGACGTATGCGTGATTTGTTCGTCGCAATGTTTTATGGATTTGATTTAATACCTTTAAGTCGGTGCACATAATATTACAATACTGTGTTTAAGTTAGGTAAAAATCACCCGGCCAGCTATAACTATAATACCATAACATAATATTTAATAATATAGTTTGAACTACTGCAATTAACCAATATTTAGTGTTTAGGTGTTGGCTCCACCTGAACTATCTGTTCGCGTCTTATGTTATTCCGATGTGATAGATTAAAATATTCCGATTTGAAGAGTTATTTGTTGACAAAAGTACCTAGAAATAGTAAGGTGGCGTGATTTAACTTCTTTGAGTAATATCGCCGTGAAGGTATCGAAAACGGTTACGTTTACGCATAAGTATGTATATACTGATAGGTATGCGCGAATTTATTACAATTATTAAAGTACTATTAACACCTACCTTGGGTTTATTTGGAAAGCAATTTGTTCAGTAAAGTACAGTAGGTAGGTACTAAAAAGTATGTAAAAAAATGTTGTAATTAAATATTAAGAATATATATATATATATATATATATATATATATATATATATATATATATATATATATATATATATATATATATATATATATATATATATATATATATATACATTATATATACGTATAACCACCTCCTTTTTGGAAGTCGGTTAATTATTTTCTAAAATGAGTCAACCCTAATGTCATTAGAATGGATAAGAATTAAGGAGTATAGATTCAAAAGCGCCTCTGTCCAGTTTTTGAATTTTTTCACAATATACTAAAAACCTGTTGCGGCTACTACAGCAAGGCTTTATTTAATAATTAGATTTCATTTGATGTTAAATAATCTAAACTTTAACAAAATTGCATTATCTGAAAGCATAGTTAACGTTATTCTTTATTATTTTTATTTTTAATTTGGATAGAGTAGATTTTGCGTCTAAATGTTGGATAGAAGCGGTTTTGCATTGCATTACTATGGATAGAGGCGGTTTTGGTTTTACATAACCTCGCCTTGTGGACGGTTTTATGCGAGACTGTCAAGCAGTACTAGTATGGTTAAAGTAATCAAACGGGTGTAAAATCAGAAAACATTTTATAAATGTTTTTATTAGAAAATTTTAATAAAAGTATTATTTAAGTAATATAAAATATTCAAAAAATTATCCTTCTAAAATAAAAACATTGTCTTCCTTAAAAATTAAACACAAATTCCAATTTCTTCCATATATTCACAGGGTTCTTCATTTTCGCCTACACCAGGAGTAGTTTCGTCCAAAACATTTTTGTAAAATTTTAGCTGGCTAGAACCAAGTTCTGTTTTCCAATTATCACCGAAGTGTTTGCATAACAATTTATTCACGTCGATAAGTTTTAAGGCAGACACATTCACTTGTAACGGTGGTACGTCTCTAACTTCAAACTCAGACATCGAGGTTACACCTCGTTTCATTACACTTTTGGAAACACCCATATCATTTTTATAATTTACTTCGCCTCTTAATAAAAACCACCCCGGCTTATTCTTTACTCTTGTCACATAATATCACTTGCATTCGTTAAATTTAAAATGATATTGTGCTGGAGGCTTCATTACTTCACTACCATAAGTCTTCCAATCTTTCACTTTACAGTCTTCACCCAATTTTGTAACAACCCCATATCTCTCATAAATATTTTGATATTCGGATGGATCGAGTATGACCTCCTTATTTTTTACTTCCTTTTCAATGAACCCGAATACTCGATCTGCCGGCATGAACGAATGCCCGGGAACAGGAAAAATGAGTTCAATAGTTTTAATATGTCTTGGAGCATACATTAATAACCAATGAGCAACCATTGTTATCATTGTGCTATTTTTATTTTGTGACCCACATCCGTCAGCCATCATTCGGATCTTTTTTTTCCCTGTCAAATCTGCCTTTGAGAGTAGATCAAAAACTGCCGATGCAATTTCATTTGAAGATTTAGCGTGGACATTTTCTGTCCACGTATATATGCGGACGTTTTCTTTTTGAAATTTATTTGTACTTGTACCTATCACGATCGTGAAGTTATAAATGTACAACTGCCGAGAGTAGTAAGCAATCTGGTCTGCAACTTTAGGCAAAACCTGATTTTTTTGGCAATCAAACGAAATTGTAAGCGTTTCGTCATCAAGCTCCCGCAAAAACATATAAAAGCATTTGGCTTTCAATTTATGAATTCGTAATGCCGTCATGAGAGCCACTTTTTCAGTTTCCACCTTCTCATTTTTAATTTTCTCCGACAACTCACTACATTTTGAACAAATATCAACTCTAGGTGTTTTAAAACCAATATTATAGTGTACTACAAAAATTCTTCTAAAAAAGCAATGTCGCACTTTAAGATTTTCATCTGTCTGATTTTCTTGATAAAGTCTCCACATTTTTTTTATGTTCAGGTCTGAAGATACATATTTTCTTGTTGACGTGGCTGATCTGCAGTAATGAGATTCAATACATTGAAATGTTTCGATGAATTTCATCACATTTTCTTTTTTAGCTAAAGTTTTCCTAGATACTCTATCTCCACCTCGACGCTCTTGGGGAATTTGGCCTGATACTAAAAATTTCTTAGCTATGTTTCGGAGTCTATGGGTACCAACGCCTAATATTTTTTTAAAAGCGTTTTGACAAACTCTCACTAATTTGTACGGTTTTGTATATGTACAAATATAATATTTCGTAAAAAAATCAGCTTCAGCACGGTTCTTTACTTTACGTCTTCGTCTCTGTGGTGTACTGACTTTTATGAATTTTAATATGAAATTGTCTTGATACACTTTATCCGCCTTAGCAAAAAATGCGTGGTGAAATTTTCTTATGTCTTGAGGATTTAAATCGTTGCATTTAAGTTTACCTAATTTTTTATGTACACAATTTTTTATATCAGTTATATCCGGTGGTCTTTTAGCAGAATACCTGTAATATAAAAAAAACCGGTCAAGTGCGAATCAAACTCACGACACTGAGGTTAAATCTACAGTTTTTACATTAATTTAATATTAATATTTTAAATAAAAGTAACTCATTACAGTAAAATATTTTTTAGTTCTTTTGCCAGTGAATTTTTTTTAAATCTATAAAATAATTTAAATAGCTAGAGTAAATTTTTCCGTAAAGTTAAACAATCATCATAATAAATCTTATTGCAAGAGGTGCGTTCGCCGCGATATTGTTGCTTGGTCATCACGGTATTGACCCGTCCATTAACCATCTTCTCATACAAAACGTGGTCAGGGAAACTTACCTTGCACGCTTTTGTACGTTACGTTTCCATTGTTTTTCATTGCGGATCCGTTTTCTTCCTTTATTATGGTGCACTGAGGCAATATTAACTTCCATTTCGCGTTCTTTTACTATTAAAAATCAATAAAATAACGGGACGAAATGTTCAAGAAACAACACGCGGACGCCATTAGGCTAACTAACACAGCCCGGCTCTGTGATTGGTCGCGGCGGGATACAAGCGCTTTTGTTACTACATTAAATAATAGAGGCGTTTTTGCACCTCACCGAGAATTTCAAATTGAATTTAGTATGAGATAGAGTCGGCTTTGCACGTATGTAATTATGGGAGGTCACAGACAAACATGCAATGTGTTGCCATTAATCTAAAAACGTGTTGGGTAAAAAACTGGACAGAGGCGCTTTTGAATCTATACCCCTCAATTACGCGATAGAAAGAGACGCAACTTCTAGGTAAATATAATCGTAGGTAATCAAGCGCTGCGTTAGCTGAATTGATCCTTATCGTATCGCAGTAAGAGTTCCTATTTCTTCAAACCATTTGTCGGAGTGGTTCTTCTGTACCTCTAGGTACTATTATTTATTATGTGATAATAGTGACTATATTTGATAACTTTTATTTGATGTCATATTTATGACATGATTATGACCTCATATTAACTGTCAACTGGTGCGCTATGTGCACGCGCGATCGATTAGGCGAACCTCGCCCAATAGATGGCACTAAGCGCGAAAAATGCAAACTAGCGTTGTTTTGTATTATAATAGATACTATCACATACTATAGCTAACACAGGCTTAGGCTAGGCTTAAACTAAATAGTCTAGCTTAGTACAGGTCGCGCAACGGTTTATGAGCGCTCAGTGAAAGTGGAGGGGATCGTTCGCGCATGTGACCAATAGCAAAGCATGTATATTACTAACGTACCAATAGCGTGCCGGCAGCCACGTTCGGCATGCATTCGGCGCATCCACACCTCCCCGCCCGAGCCCGCTACCGCCAAACACACCCAAAAACTGACTTCTGCGCATACCCCCTCTACTTTTGTCGAAAGATCTTAATTCGTTGCGCGACCTATAATAAGGTATTATATTATACTTATGGCGTTTTTTTGTTTTATTGTTTGGTATTTTTGGTTTTTAATTTCTACTAATGAAATTACTATAAGTAACTTCCGGCAAGGATGGGACGACACGAACACTAAACACATAAGTAGTAGTGAAAAGGAACGTGTTTCTTTAAATAAATCAAGGAATTTGTAAGTATTATATACAACTGGAAAGAGCTCTCGGCATCAAATCTGTGCCGAGAGGGAGATACAATACAAACCGCTCCGTCTCTTTTTAACAAGAGTGACAACAATATTTTTAATTTGGGGACAAATTAGTTGAAGTTTGGAAACATATTATGGTGATTTCAACTTTTTCTAAAGAAGTTCAAGCATATGCTACCATGTCAATTAGAGTAATCATCATCATCACCACCACCATCACACCATACATCATCACATTATTATGATATAAAAGGTACTTCTCATAGTATTTTACACTAACACGGAGATCTTTGAACATTACTTTGCCGTTTATGGACCTATTTGCAAAATTCTTTTGTTATTGTAAAGGGTTTAAATTCGAAATTCTTTTGATGCGATTCATGACGAATTGAGGGAACTCCTCGAAATTTATATTGACACATTTAGTGATTTTGACTTTTACTGAAGTAATACTAGCATATGCTACCAAAAAATAAGATTTTGTACCAATGTGTACCCTGGATCCAAAAGCACTGAACAGAACTCCTCAGTCTTTAATGATATGCTTTTGTAAATTTCGGCATTGTTTAAAGAACTGCAAGCATATGCCACTTTGTAACTTACAGTAATCATCATCATCTTAATAACGATACCTAATGAAATCTTCGCGCGTATTTAATTATACATTCGATCTTAAGACGTAAATAACTGAACAAAATATATCCATGGAATTTGTAAGTAAACAACTGGAATGAGCTCTCGACATCAAATCTGTGCCGAGAGGGAGATACAATACAAATAAATAAAATAAAATGTTTTTATTTCGGTCAACAGTGTTAGTAAACATTTTTACTTAGAAGCTATGTTAGTATATTGAAACTTGGTTTTTAAAATCTAGTTGTATGAGTGACACCAATATCGCGTACAATATAAGTATAAGCCGCCATTCGAGTCATTGCTCGACTTTTGAGATTTTTGAGGCCATTTTGAAATTTGACGTACAGTGAAATCACGATAGAGAAAAGAAGTGTCTCCAGTTAAATGGCCCCACTTTTGAGATTTATGGGGCCATTTTGAAATTTGACGTACATTGAAAACACGATAGAGAAAAGAAGTGTCTCCAGTTAAATGGCCTCACTTTTGAGATTTTTCACGTCTACCGGCACTCCTGGAGTGCAACCCGTTGTTTTTTTTATTATTTAATTCGCTACCTAATGTTAAGTTGAGGTGGTTTAAATAAAAAAAGTTATTCTAAAAAAGTTACTTTGGGAAAGTTTGTAATCATGAGCACTATCACGTGGTCAAGTATATTTTACACTAATTAAAAGTTTGACGACCGCTTTGACCTCTAGTGGTTGAGCATGTTGGTGATCAAACCGGTCGCTGGTTCGAATCCCGCCGAAGGAACAAAAAGTTTTACCATGTTCCGTGTCATGGATTTGTATAAGTTTTAAATATGTGAATTATTCACATATTTTATTATAATTAATAAATTAAAAGTAAAAAACTTAAAAAAAAAAAACAAGCTTTTATTTGAATGCGCTGAAAAGAATAAAATATTTTTTCTTTTTAAAACTTTTACTATCAACTTATAACGTAATAACACAATTTATATGATATAAAACTGTCGAGAATCAAACAAATTGTCTCATAAATCTATCAGATCAAGTTACTTAATTTACTTCTTTGTTTTGTTTGATTCTCGACAAGCTTTTATATCATATAAATTGTGTAATTACGTTATAAGTTGATAGTAAAAGTTTTAAAGGAAAAAATATTTTATTCGTTTTAGCGCATTCAAATAAAAGCTTGTTTTTTAAAAGTTTTTTTTTTACTTTTAATTCATTTTTTACTTTTTAGTTATCGCTAGATAGATTTCTCATTTCGTTCATCTTATTTAACGCATCATTGTTGCAAGGTTGTTTGCCGGTTAATTTAGTACAGTCAAGCTCTTCAATAAGGAGACCTTCTACAGATTTTACTCTACTCAGTAAGGACCTCAAAAAACCCCAACACACCATACCTTCATTTGATACCCATATTGTACGAGTGCATTAAAAATAACTTGTCGGCCATCTTGGATGTTCCGCCATGTTGGATTTTCAAGTTATTCTCAGCAAGCCCTTTTATTTGATACCCATATTGTAGGGATGCATTAAAAATGACTTGTCGGCCATCTTGGATGTTCCGTCATGCTGGATTTTCGAGTTATTCTCAGCAAGTCCTTTCATTTGATACCCATATTGTAGGAATGCATTAAAAATGACTTGGCGGCCATCTTGGATGTTCCGTCATGCTGGAGTTTCGAGTTATTCTCAGAAAGCCCTTTCATTTGATACCCATATTGTAGGAATGCATTAAAAATGACTTGTCGGCCATCTTGGATGTTCCGTCATGCTGGATTTTCGAGTTATTCTCAGCAAGTCCTTTCATTTGATACCCATATTGTAGGAATGCATTAAAAATGACTTGGCGGCCATCTTGGATGTTCCGTCATGCTGGAGTTTCGATTTATTCTCAGAAAACCCTTTCATTTGATACCCATATTGTAGGAATGCATTAAAAATGACTTGGCGGCCATCTTGGATGTTCCGTCATGCTGGATTTTCGAGTTATTCTCAGCAAGCCCTTTCATTTGATACCCATATTGTAGGAGTGCATTAAAAATGACTTGGCGGCCATCTTGGATGTTCCGTCATGTTGGATTTTCGAATTATTCTCAGCAAGCCCTTTCATTTGATACCCATATTGTAGGAGTGCATTAAAAATGACTTGGCGGCCATCTTGGATGTTCCGTCATGCTGGATTTTCGAGTTATTCTCAGCAAGCCCTTTCATTTGATACCCATATTGTAGGAGTGCATTAAAAATGACTTGCCGGCCATCTTGGATGTTCCGTCATGTTGGATTTTTGAGTTATTCTCAGCAAGCCCTTTCATTTGATACCCATATTATAGGAGTGCATTAAAAATGACTTGGCGGCCATCTTGGATGTTTCGTCATGTTGGATTTTCGAGTTATTCTCAGCAAGCCCTTTCATTTGATACCCATATTGTAGGAGTGCATTAAAAATGACTTGGCGGCCATCTTGGATGTTCCGTCATGTTGGATTTTCGAGTTATTCTCAGCAAGCCCTTTCATTTGATACCCATATTGTAGGAGTGCATTAAAAATTACTTGTCAGCCATCTTGGATGTTCCGTCATGTTGGAATTTCGAGTTATTCTCAGAAAGCCCTTTCATTTGATTGCATATTCACGCCAACCAAGATACTCGTCAAGACGAATCATACGAGCCCAAACTCGGCGTTGCGTCATGGGGTTGCGTCGTTTAATTACAGAGTTCCTATGGCCACCTTCCAGCTTCATCATCAGACCCTGGTTACCATATAGTATCAAAGTACTTGTCAAGACGAACTAAACGAGCCCAAATTCGATGGGACTATGTGGTTTTATTTCGGAATTCCTGTGGCCACCTTCCAGCTCCATCACCAGATCAGCTCCACGTCATCATAATATTGCATTGTCATGCGATTTACATATTCGTGCAAAATTTAAACTCAATCGGAAACCGGGAAGTGGATCAAATTTAACTTGCAAGATTCCATTACAGACCGACAAAGGTGAAAGTTGAAACTAAATAAAAGCACAAAAAATTAAACACAAGTTCTTCGAGAACTTACCACGAGACAAGATTGATGTGGTGTGAAGTTTCCATAAATATTATTATTATATTATAGGTCATCCTATACAGATAAACCTACCTACTAATATTATAACTCTGTCTGTCTGATGTCGCCCGCCCGCCCGCGAGGATCTCACGTAACTATGCGCACATAATAGCACTCAGGGATTAAGTATTTTTCTACCAGTGAAAGAATTTTTCAAATATGTTAGGTTTCAGAAATTATCCATAACATACAAACATACAAAGGTTTCCTCTCCACAATATCATGAAGGTAGATAAAATAATATAAATGTCCTATATTCCCTATTAAATCATATTGTCACCCGAACATCTAGAATGTTCCAAGGGAAATACACGGCGTTTTGTGTTGCAACTATTCTATTTTCATTTCTTCCATTTTACTCTACCAAAATGCAAATAATCATAAAATAAATAACAAATTTCTAATTATCGGTTAGTAGGTAGGTTCTAAATAACTAGTGATTTTTATTTTACATTTCTCTCTCAGATTATGAATAACATAATATTTAACCGATTTTATTATTATTTCTTGCTTATACACCATATCGCATATAAAATCTACCAAACCTGAAATTTAAGGAAAGATATAAACTGGCTACACTAGGTTACTTGTTAGAACGAGACACAGGGATAACTTATAGCTATCTCACCGGGACCGGTTTTTTTATTGCGCACGTGATAAGCTTTAAGTCTGAGTCGTAAAGATCATTTTTGATTGAATTAAAAGAAAATAAAGTTTGAAGTGCTCTTTCCTGTTGTATATAATACTTACAAATTCCTTGAAATAAATAGTTTAGGACATGTTATAAAATATTTATGTCAAACAAGACGTCAAACTAATCGTCACACAGCATCATTTTGTCTAAGCGGACTAAAGCATAGATTACAAATAGTAGGTACTGGTATGAAGTCAAAGCACAGATAATATAGATTATGGCGAATGGCGACCAACATGGCGAATAGTGTTTTCGGGGGTTTTTAAATAGTGTACTTTTAAAATATATTTTTTGTAGGTTTTTAGGTTTCAAAATATTTTTTGTGTAATGGAACAATTATGAAGCATTTAGGACGTAAATAAAAACAAGGGCAAGTAGCCTATTGCGAACAGCCGAATATTTGTTGACGTGTTAAATATGTTATTGATTGTACTGTAGGTTCTTGATGGAAATTTATGTTTCACAGTAATCTACACCTGATGATGACTTTGTCGAAACCGGTCGTGTAATATTAAAATTAATGTAAAATAATTATTAAAGTGGAAATAGTACAAGAAGTATTGTGTGAAGACATGTTAACATGTTCATTTGTGGTGGTGAACTCCACTTAATTATTATTATTTACACAATATACAATTATACATATTATTGTTTACTTACCACTGTTGTAGTTAAATAAATTAATAATAACTTTAACAGTTGTTCTCGTTACTATTAAAATTAATAAAGAAATTGTAAAATTAATATAAATGTATGGATGGATGGATGTTTGTTACGCTTTCACGCAAAAACTATAGAACGTTATTTTTCAATTTGGTATGATTACTACCAGTTTAGGCTCTGGATTATAACAAAACATTTTATAATTTATCCCGAAAAAGTACAGTATGCTCGTGGGATACCATAGAATAATCAATATATGTGGGATACTGTATTTACGCAGTACGCACGCAAAAGCTAGTTTGTTTAATACTTTAGCGAATATATCTTTATTTATTCACCATTTACACAATTACACCACAATGTTAATATTTTACGGGAGACGCAACCCAGCCGCCATTCCCGGTTGCGCCCGCGTTCTCGACTGTTCCGTGAGTCCCGGCACCATCTAGCGGGGAGTAGGTACAAATATGGCGCGATATCGGTATGGCGGGCGGATTCGCCTTCCTGACGCCGTATGGCGCGGCAATTTAAAATTACTTGGCGCTACATCCTCCCCCTCCAAGTCACTAGACCGCCCCGGTTGTGACTTGGGTCTACCCCTCGACTTAGCGGCAATAGGTTCGGATTTTCCGACGTAGGGAGTGAGCTGGCTGACATGGTACTTGCCCTTCACCACGTTCTGACTATCCACGACCTCGTACGTGGTAGGCGATACGACGCGGCTAACCTTAAAGGGACCTATGCGACGCGGAGCGAATTTCTTAGTAACGCCTTTAGCTGCTTGGCTGAGGGCGTGATTGGTGACCCACACAAGGTCCTCCTCCTGAAAAGAGAGTCCTTCTCTTCTGCTCCGATCGGCAACATTTTTCCGAAGATCTTGCTGATGCTCATGCCTCCAACGAACCTCTTGTAAGGTATCTACAAAGTTCTTGAGGTAAGGGGTAATTTGGGGTACAAAATTTTCTTGCTCGACAATAGCACGTATGTCATTAAGCACATGAATAGGAGAACGAAGCTCAGGAGCGAAGTTCAAATAGGCGGCGGTATGACCAGTTCCTTGGTTATAGGCCGTATTAAGCGCAAATCTCACCGCAGGAAGAGTCTTCGGCCAGTCTTGATGACTGCTATTGACCAAGATCGCCAACATGGCTTTCATGTCGCGGTTCTTACGCTCTGCGGGATTTGCTTCCGGGTGATACACCGGTGTAAGGGCTTGATCGATCCCTAAGGCCAACATGGTCTTCTGCATGACCGCGGAAACAAACTGAGTGCCGTTATCACTCACGACACGCCTGGGCAACCCATAACGTAGGAAGAATTCCTCAATCAGGATCTTGGCGCATTTCTCAGAGGTAGCTTCTTCAAGGGCGAAAAGCTCTACCCACCTCGTGGCAGTGTCTTCTATTAAGAATATCCATTTCTCACCCTGAGTACCTTCTGGTAGGGGCCCGAATAAGTCCATAGCCAGAACTTCGAAACGTTGGTGTATGGCCGGTGTTTGTAACAAACCAGCTGGCTTCAAATTAGTAGGCTTGAAAGCCTGACACAAATCACATGACCTAAGATATTGAGTAACGTACTGACGCATCTGGGGAAAATAATACCGTTCCTTGATCTTCTTCAGAGTTCGTTCGACACCGAGGTGTCCAGCTGTAGAAGCGTCGTGGAGCTCCTTCATCAGTTCATCTCTGAGGGAGAGCGGAATTACCAACTGAGGCTCCTCAGTCTCGCTATCAGAATCTACACGGAAAAGGACACCCTGGGACACGTAGTACCCTCTATCTGTCCACCTTTTGTAATCGTGATCGTCTTCGAAGTCCTTCAAGATTTTCTGAGTCTCCGGATCTTCGAGCTGCGCAGCGCGGATCTCAGCGGGTCCACAGTGAGGTAAGTCGACTGAAACAGGACATAAATCACACGATTCTTCTATTTCAGGGGCATCCGGAAGCGCAGGACGACTCAACGAATCGGCGATAATGTTACTTTTTCCTGGAGTATACTCGAGGTCTAGGTTATACGACTGCAACTTAATTGCCCACCGAGCGAGGCGACCTTTAGGGGTCTTGAGCGACAATAGCCACCGCAAGGGCTGGTGATCTGTACATACCCTGATATGAGCGCCTTCAACATATCCTCGAAATTTGTCGAGGGCCCATACAACAGCCAGCGCCTCTCTTTCGGTCGTATTATAATTGCGCTCCGCCGGCGACAATAACCTACTCGCATATTCGATAGGTCTCTCGTCGTGCACGTCATTTCCTTGCAACAAGACAGCCCCAAGCGCGTAAGCACTTGCGTCGGTTCGGAGAATAAACGGAGCATTGAAGTCCGGCTGGCGAAGAATGGGCGCAGAGGTAAGCTTCTCCTTAAGGGATGCGAAAGCTTCAGCTTGAGCAGCATTCCATATCCAGCTCGCGTTCTTCTTAGTCAGCTCTGTCAGAGGACGGGCTATATCTGAGAAATTAGGAATAAATTTCCTGAACCAAGCACACGTCTGTATAAATGTTCTCAGCTGCTTCAGATTAGCCGGTGGTACCATCTCCAAGATAGCTCGAACCTTCTCTGGGTCAGTCTGTATCCCATTTGCTGAAATCACGTGACCGAGGTAAGTTACTTTATCACGAGCAAACGCACATTTGTCACGATTTGCTTTCAATCCGAACAATCGGAGTCTATCAAATACTTTCTGTAAGTCTTTCATGTGTGATTCCATGTTCTCGGACACCACTAAAATATCATCCAAATACGCAACCACACAGACATCTTTTAGCCCTGATCGAAACCGATCCATCAAGCGCTGGAACGTCGCTGGAGCGTTCTTTAATCCGAACGGCATCCGGCGGAACTGAAACGTCCCGAAAGGTGTCGTGAATGCAGTTTTGTGACGGTCTTCAGGCGCGACTTCGACTTGCCAATAGCCGGCCTTGAGATCAATAGTGGACATCACACAATCGGCTTTAGTTGAGGACAAGATGTCGTCGATCGCCGGCAGCGGATATTTATCCGTCCGGGTCACCGCATTCAAGAGGCGATAATCGACGCAGAAGCGTGTTTGTCCATCCTTCTTAGGAATTAACACGACCGGGGAAGCCCACTCCGATTCGGCTTCCTCGATAATCTCATCCTGTAACATCCTATCTATTTCAGCTCGCACAATCTCCTTCTTCGCAGGAGTCAAGCGGTACGGCGGAACTGCTACTGGGGGGCTATCACCCGTATCAATGTGATGTACTGCCATTGGAGTCGGCGCTCCCCCTGGCGAAAAGATGTCTTCGTTACCTACGAGCACTGATGAAAGAACTTCCCTTTCAGGAGCAGTCAATAACGTTCCCTCATTCTCGCGGAGCACCACGGAAGAATAAACAAGAGAAGTGACTTCACCCTCGAAATCTAAAGGAAAGTAAGTACGACCTTGATTTACCGCATTCAAAGTAAACCGATGTGACTTAAAGTCAAGTACCATACCAGCGTCGCGTATAAAATTCATACCCAGGAGAGAGTCTGTAGCACCAGGTAAGATCACAAAGACAGTAGGTATAACAACATTGTATACTTCTACATTGATAACAGCAGATTTGACATTTTTGTTACAAATAGAGCCGTCAGCTAGTTTTATGTCAACATTGACATCCTTACACTTAACATTGTTTTTCACTAGTAATTCTTTCATAGATTCACTCGCGATAGAGATTTTTGCGGCGGTATCCACGAGAAAACAACCACTAACACCAAAAATCTTAATTTTTATTTTAGGTCGAGCGCGCGCGTCGATTGGCGCTGTGCCGACCGCAGAAACGGAGAGCGACTGTAGAGGAGCCGATGTCGTAGGCAGCTCATCCTTCTTTTTGCAGTTCGTACAGTTAGCTCGAATCACTCCTGGAGTACCACACCCAAAACATACTATAAGCGATGGCTTTGCCTCTGGTCTCGATTCACTTAGGCCCGTCGTTATCCTGCGTGGTTGTAGTTTATGACAAACATCCTTCTCATGGCCAAACTTCTTACAGTATCCGCAACGGGGTCTGGCTTTGGGAGTAAGACTACCACTCGAGGTACTAGGTACAGGCGGTGAAATCACAGCAGGCACTGGAGCGACGTGCTGCGGAACTACCACAGCTGGGATAGCCGAAGCAGAGGAAGCAGGGGAACGCACTTGTGTTCGCGTGCGACTTTCCTCTAGAAGCTCTTCTACGGAGCGAGCCTTCTCTAGTAGCTCGGCGAACGAAGAGAAACTGGCGCGAGACACTCTCTCACGCAGTCGTCGATGGAGTAAGCCGTATATCATATCCAGCTGAACAGGGTTTTCGGGTAATGTGTTGTGGTACTCGAGTGCGGCGTAAACATCTGTGTGTGTGCACCTTGCACCGGGGGGGACACAGTATGTTGAGTCACGGGTGGTGTCGCATCACCACCACGGGCAGCTTCGGCGTCAGCAGACGCCGCGGCGGAAAGCCGTCCAAGACTACTCGCGCGAGAAGTTCTCGTTAACACCATTTTGGTAAAATACGGTAGGCTAACTTAATCTCTGTGCGTTAAACTTTAAAGTCCACCATAATAAAGTTCACGTAAGTAGTAAAACATAACACTATAATGTTCCTTACGCAACAAAATGTTCAAAAAATATTTATATTATATCAAACAAAAGTCACTAGTGTGTCCATACCCTAATACAATGGCCATAAGTCCATATTTAAAAATTGTCCACAGCACCATATATTTTATGAATGGCACGCAAATATAAACAAAAGTTCTACTTCCCTCTAAGCAGCGGCCCACCAACGGTCATAGGTATCCAATAACCTAGGCGTCGTCGGGCGGCGAGGCGGCAAAGAAGTAAGAACAACGTTTCGGCGATCACACGGCGCCGACGACACTCGACGCAACGTAAACTTATTACGTCGTTGCAATCGTCAAAACATAAGCGAGTTACTATTGTCACTTATTCTCACTATAGTCACTCACAAATTCACTTTTACGAGTTTAAAGGCACTTCAAGTGTTTCCGAGAATGTTCTATTAAAACCTGAAACTAGTCCTTGTAACCGCAATATAACGAATAAGTAATCTAGATTATTTACGAAACCGTTTGTAATAACACTACTGATTACCGAAAAACACTTGTTTTCGAGTTTGTTTTACGAGTGAGAAAATTAAGTGTTTTTATAGTAACGTTCCCAAAAGTTTTAACACAAAGTAGGTATACTAAATAGCACAGTTCAACTGAGTACGGAACGCGATAGGTATATAAACGAAACGTTTTTTGTGGTGTAATTAAGTAGGTACAGTCCTAAATTACCGAACACAAGAAAAGAACCGAAGACAAAGTCTAGAAGCACTACGCGGGCACACAATAGGTATTCTAGAATTTTGTCGCTAGAAGTGAGATTTCGGCAAGCCTAGGTAACCTATTAGAGTAGGTACGCTTCACAACTAGGATGAAAACAAAATTCCTAGAACCACTCCACGTGAAATAAGCTCGTAGACACAGTTCTTATCACGGTAATACAGTAAATTGTTTACTGGTTTGCACTGTAACTATTTACGTTCACTTTTCTTTTGAAAAGAAGAAAACCGGTTTATACTTGTTAGTTGTTAGTCCGGCCAAACGTTGGGCAGCCAATTTTTAGCGAATATATCTTTATTTATTCACCATTTACACAATTACACCACAATGTTAATATTTTACGGGAGACGCAACCCAGCCGCCATTCCCGGTTGCGCCCGCGTTCTCGACTGTTCCGTGAGTCCCGGCACCATCTAGCGGGGAGTAGGTACAAATATGGCGCGATATCGGTATGGCGGGCGGATTCGCCTTCCTGACGCCGTATGGCGCGGCAATTTAAAATTACTTGGCGCTACAATACATAATATTGCATGTTGCAGGATCGGTGCGCCGCGTGCGTGAGGCGCGCGCGCATGGCGGCCGCGCCCGCCCGCGCCGCGGTGCTGGCCGCGCTGCTCGCCGCCGCGCTCGCGCCCGCGCCCGCCGGCACACTACGTATGTCACAATTTACTTAATAGCAGCGATTTATTTTAGTTCATAGCACTTATTAAAATTACTCATTAAAAGTGTTATGATATTATTATGGTCGTCTAAATATCTGTTCATGTGTGAATTTCCAGAGCGGTCGCGGCGGCTGGCGATCGAGGCGGTGGACGCGGTGGAGGCAGAGGCTGTGACATCCGTGTACTCGGAGGCGGATGCGGAGGCGGAGGCGGCGGGCGTGCCGGCGTGGCGCGAGCTGTGGCAGGCGTCGCTGGAGGCGCTGCGCCGGGAGCCCACCATCAACAACACGGAGGAGGAGGTGCCCGTGCAGCTCGGCGCCGTGGCCTTCCTGCACTGCCCCGTGCGCAACCTCGGCGAGCGCGGGGTGAGCAGTGAGCACGCCGCACTCCCCACACAGTTTTAACTGCCACGCGAATATAATATTACTACACCATAAGTGTGCAGGACGACACCGAAACATAACATGTAAATATAGTTTAATATCGATATAAGATTCATATTTAGTGATAGGAATGTAAATATTTGTTTAGATACTTACAATTATAAAATACTGAGTCATTCCAATAAGATTTGATAACATAAATTCATATTAGAATCTTAGAAAAGTTAGTTTACATAAGTTTTTACTAAACAACTTGTTTAGCCCCCATAGGTTGTACCCCAACCGAGGTTACCTTATAGCTTGTTGTCCCGCTCTTATTGCATATGTGTGACAGAGATGCAATATGTATGGGAACTTTAAAAGTCTTATTAGAATATGTTATTGTTATTTTTTGTAATTGTAAACGTGTTATTTAGCTTCTACTCTATTTTAAGTTTAATAATTAATAATAATCTTTTTACATTATGTAGTAATTTTATAAGAAATTTTGATGTTAAGATTTTGTATTATTAGACAAGATAGGCAATATGTTAGAGTAAGAGGTAGATAGGAACGCTCTTATTGGTGAATTGTAAGTTCATTCTGATTGGTGTATATTTTTGGACCAATAAGAGCTTAGATAATTCTGTGGCCGGATCCATATAAATATTGGATCGATTTGGCATTCGGCACTCCAGTATTCGGCTACATACTATTGTAAGAAGAAATAGTAAGAAGAATAAAGGAAGACCTCTGAAAGGAAAATTACTGTGTCACTGTGTGTTTTCTTCTCCCAATCCCAGCAACAAATGTGCCATAGCGCACATTTATGGTCCTTCGGTCGCCGGATTATAGAAGAAATCCCTGCTCGTCGTATAGTGTGAAATCGCTGCCCGTCGTATAGAAGAAATCGCTGCTCGTCGTATAGTGTGAAATCGCTGCCCGTCGTATAGAAGAAATCGCTGCTCGTCGTATAGTGTGAAATCCCTGCCCGTCGTATAGAAGAAATCCCTGCCCGTCGAAATCGCTGCTCGTCGTATAGTGCGAAATCTATGCGTGTCAAGACAACTGCCTGTCCACGTATAGTGTCCGCATCGAGTATCCAGTAAGCATGCCGGTCACCCGTAAGGCACAACAGTCTATGGGGGCGCAACAGTCTGCGTCGGAGACTGAGCATACATCTGGGGATACAGCCACCTCGGGCACCAGTACTACCACACTAACTACCAGTACCGACACAACGAAATCAAACGTCACCGAGATGACTGGTAGACCGGATACTGAGTCAAATGAAGAGCTGCGCCCCTCGACTACTGCCAGTCGGAACGCACCGCCGATAGTGCGCAAAGTAACTGCCACTATTGCTTGCCTACCTGAAGCCAGCAAGCATGAAGAAAGGAAACGAGCCGCATCCGTCAAGTCAAGAAAGGCTTACAAAATAGCAAAGGCAAAGGAAGAGTTAGCGCGCCTTCAAGTCGAGCTAGCCGCTGCTCGCCTCGCCGTATTAGAAGCGGACTCGGATGAAGAAGATGAAGATGATGTCTCCGTGTGCTCGAAGATGGAAACCACCACACGGGTCGACACATGGCTGCAGGCTCAAGCAGAGCCACCAGTACTAGCCATCAGCCATGTACCTCATCAACCTGCCACCACAGAAGAAAGGATATTGGGGCAGCCAATCAACACAGAAGACAGAAGTTTCAGAGAACCTGTCATCGTGTCTGAAGAAAGAAGACCGGGGCCACCGAATACAACTGAAGAAAGGAAATCGGAGCCAGCTGTCTTCATAGAAGAAAAATGTAAAGCAAAGCATCCTCAGTCAGAGCTCTCTCAGCTGACTGAAGCCATCACTCTCGCTGTCAAGTCCGCGCGTCCAAGGCTCATGGAACTACCCGTCTTCAATGGAGCTCACCAAGACTGGCTTCACTTCAAAGCCGGTTACGAAGAAACAGAAAACCTCTACTCGAAGACGGAGAACATCAACAGACTTCGAAGAAATCTGAAAGGAAAAGCCAAAGAAGCCGTCGATGGTCTACTTATCACAAACGCCGACCCAGCTGACATTATGAAGACTCTGGAATCAAGATTTGGAAGACCAGAATCAATCGCCATGATGGAAATAGACACACTGCGCACACTGCCGCGCCTCTCCGAGTCACCGAGGGACATCTGCATCTTCTCAACTAGGGTGACCAACGCCGTGTCTACACTACAAGCATTGAACTGCGTCTACTATCTGTACAATCCAGAAGTCGCAAGGGCCATGGTGGACAAGCTAACACCGACACTTAGATACAGATACTTCGATTACTCTGCAACACTACCAAAGGAAGAGCCTGCACTTCTGAAGTTCGAGAAGTTCATGAAAAGAGAAGCCGAACTATGCGGACCATTCGCACAACCGGAGCAAGTGGGTTCACAGCCGCAGCCCGCTGCACCAAGACGTCATCAGCGAGTGAACCATGTCACAGAAAAACAACCAACAGTCAAATGCCCTGTATGCGAGGCCACAGGACACTCAACAAAGGACTGCGAGAAGTTCAAGAAAGAAGATGTTCACAAAAGATGGGACATTGCCAAGAATAATCGACTGTGCTTCAGATGCCTACGCTACAGGAGCAAGAACCACACGTGTCGTCAACAGACATGCGGCATCGAGAACTGTAAATATTATCATAACCGGATGCTGCATGTCACGAAGAACATTGAAAGGAAAGAAGACGACCAGAAAACAACTGAAGCAATCAATTCCGCCTGGACTTCAGCTACAAGACAATCTTACCTGAAGATCGTCCCAGTCACAGCGTCGGGACCAGCAGGAGCAGTCAACACATACGCCCTGCTGGATGATGGGTCAACAGTAACACTCGTTGACGAGAACCTGGCTCACCGCATCGGAGCAAGAGGACCCATCGACCCACTTCGCATAGAAGCTATCAACGAGTTAAAGACATCCGAAAATAAATCGAGAAGAGTCAACATCAAACTAAAGGGAGTAAATGAACATGAAGAAGACATACAAGCAAGAACAGTGAAGAATCTTCATGTGGCCACTCAAAGGGTTCCGAAAGAAAAGATTGAAGAATGTCAACATCTTCAAGACATCAGCGAGTTCATCACATACACATACGCGAAGCCAGAAATATTAGTAGGACAAGACAACTGGCATCTTCTTCTCACGTCGGCGGTGAAGAAAGGAAACAAAGAGCAACCAGTGGCATCACTCACACCACTCGGTTGGGTGCTCCATGGAAGCCACACAAGAAGCTCTAGCATCAACTATATCCACCACCTGAGAGAAGATCCAGCTGAAGATTCCTTAGAAGAACTGATGAAGCAATACTTCGCGATGGACTCCCTATGCATCAACCCTAAGAAGCCAAAGACAGATCCAGAAGAGCAAGCCTTACGAATCCTTGAAAAGAATACAGTCCAAACGAAGACAGGAACATATGAAACGGCGCTCTTGTGGAAGACAGAAGACATCAACCTCCCTGACAACTATGAAAACTCGTTGAAAAGGCTTCACAATATAGAAAAGAAGCTTGACAGGGATCCAAAGCTGAAGCAGAAATATACAGAACAAATGGAGGCTCTCATCACGAAAGGATATGCCGAGCCAGCTCCGAAGACGAAGACACCAAACAAGACATGGTACTTACCACACTTCGGAGTAGTCAACCCAATGAAGCCGGACAAACTCAGAGTGGTCCATGATGCAGCAGCCAAGACAAGAGGAACATCGCTCAACGACCAACTCCTCAAAGGCCCAGACCTTCTGCAATCACTACCAGGAGTCGTCATGAGGTTCAGACAGCACACCGTCGCTGTGACTGCGGACATCAAGGAGATGTTCATGCAAGTGAAGCTTCGAGAAGAAGATAGAGACGCCTTGCGGTACTTATGGCGAAAGGACAGAAGAGATGACCAGCCACCGGATGAATATCGGATGACATCGCTCATCTTCGGCGCGTCAAGCTCTCCAGCAACAGCAATCTTTGTGAAGAATATAAACGCAAAGAAATACGAAGAAACGTATCCCGAAGCCGCAAGAGCCATAGTAAAGAAGCACTACGTAGACGACTACTTGGACAGCTTCAGAAGTCTAGAAGAAGCAATACGCATCACCACAGAAGTCCGAAGTATTCATAAAGAAGCCAACTTCGAGCTGAAGCAATGGAAGTCTAACTCAATGAAGCTCCTAGAAGCCATAGGGGAATCAGATGGCCAAGAAGACATCGAGCTCTACAAGTCTGAAGACAGAATCGAGAGGGTACTGGGACTCATCTGGAAGCCAGAAAGAGACGAATTCACCTTCAATCTCGACATGACACGAATACCGCCATCACTGTCCGAGGGAAAGAAGCCAACCAAGAGAGAAGCACTAAGGGTCGTCATGTCTCTATTTGACCCACTTGGCTTCGCCTCACCAGTTACCATCAAGGCCAAGCAAATATTACAAGAAGTATGGCGACGTGGAACATCCTGGGACAACGAGATTGACGAGGACCTCTCGAAAGATTGGCAGACCTGGCTACTCCACCTGAAGAACCTCTCGAATGTGGCCATACCAAGATGCTACCTAGGCTACAGCAACGCCGTGTCTCTTCAGCTACATGTCTTCACAGATGCAAGCGAGTCTGCTTACTCAACAGTACTATTCTGGCGAACGGTAGCTCCAAATGGCGAAATCAACGTGTCACTCGTCATGGCCAAAGCAAAGGTATCACCGTTGAAAGTAACCTCAATACCAAGACTAGAACTACAAGCCGCTGTCGTGGGAGCACGACTCGCAGAAGCAGCCATCGATGAACACGAAAGGAAGCCAGACTCGAAGACCTTCTGGACGGACAGCAGAACTGTACTCATCTGGATCAAGACTGGATCCCGCTCATACAAGCCATACGTTGCGCACCGACTAGACGCCATTGAAGAATGCTCCACAGTAAATGAATGGAGATGGGTTCCGACTAAGCTCAACGTCGCTGACGACGCCACAAGGGATGTACCACCCAACTTCGACAGGAACCATAGATGGTACAAAGGTCCAGAGTTTCTCTACGAGCCCGAAGACTCATGGCCAATGGAACAACCCACCAGTGTGGAGGCAGAAGAAACAGGAGAAGAAAGGATTCATCACATCTCAGTCGACGATACTCCGAAGCTAGCAGAAGCCCTACCCGAGGTCTCACGCTTCTCCAACTGGGATAGACTACGCTACACTACAGCAAGAGTACTCCAATTTCTTCAACTCTGCCGGCCAACAGAACAAGTTCACTACAAAAGGAACTCAAGAAACTCCGAAGCTGACCCGAATTGGAAAAATACGCGTAACAGAGCAGAAAGAGTACAGCCACGACAGGAAAAGAAGAAAGAAGAAATAAAATTTATTCCAGTTCCTGCAGAGCTCTTAATCAAGGCAGAAGAACTTCTCATGCGGTCTACTCAACAAGAAGCCTTCACTCAAGAACTTCAAGACATAAGAAGAGGGAAACCCATCTGTAAAGAAAGCCGACTACAACATCAGCTGAGTATAGAATACCTGAACGGGGCCCTCAAGCTAAGAAGCCGCATATCAGCCGTGCAAGAAGTCTCTGAAGCCCAAAGAAGTCCTATGATCATAGACGGAAATCATCCCACGGTGAAGCTATGGATCAAGAACATTCACTGCAAGCTACATCACGCCGGGGTAGAAACCACAGTAAACGAGTGTCGCCAACAATACTGGGTTCTCCGTCTACGCCCTATAACTCGCACGATCATACGACAATGCCTACACTGCAGAATGAAGACACAAGTGCCACCCTTTCCAAGAACTGGGGACCTGCCACCGTGTCGACTGGCTCATCATCAACGCCCGTTCACCTTCACAGGAGTGGACTATTTTGGACCCCTCTCAGTCACCGTAGGACGCTCGCACCAGAAGAGATACGTCGCCATCTTCACTTGTCTGACCACGAGGGCGATACACCTGGAAATAGCCGGCTCACTCAGTAGCAGCTCAGCAGTCATGGCCTTAAGAAGAATGATGGCCAGAAGAGGCTGTCCAACGGAGATCTGGTCAGACAATGGGACCAACTTAAAAGCAGCAGACAAGGAACTGCGCCGAGCGATCGACGAGTCAACGGCTGAAGAAGCAGCGAGACGACAAATCCACTGGCGGTTCATCCCTCCTGGAGCGCCATTCATGGGCGGCGCCTGGGAACGAATGGTGAGATCAGTAAAGACATGCCTGACGTCGACACTCCACGAGCAACATCCAACTGAAGAGGTACTCTCAACGCTACTGGCAGAGGCTGAATACACCGTCAACAGTCGACCTCTAACACACGTATCAGTCGACCCAGAAGATCCAGAAGCTCTAACTCCCAACCACTTCCTATTGGGAGGACCAGGAAGAGTACCAGCGTTCGGGCACTTCTCAGAAAAGAACACCATCTCAAAGTCCAGCTGGCAAGCCGCGCAGAAGTTAGCAGACACCTTCTGGGAGCGCTGGCTTCGCGAGTATCTTCCCGAACTCCAAAACCGGCGGGAGCCCCACGGCCGAGGCCCCCCGATACAAGTCGGAGATCTCGTTCTGCTGGTCGACCCGAACTCACCGCGCAACGTATGGCTCAAGGGGAAAGTCGTCGCAACGTTTCCTGGACCGGACAACGTCGTAAGAACAGTCGACATCCGGACCAGAGGCGGAGTACTTCGGCGCCCGGTTCGGAAGCTGGTGATCCTGCCCATCGAAGACAGCGTCGTCGCAGCACCGGAAGAAGGTGTGACGGAGCCACACGGCGGGAGGAATGTGCAGGACGACACCGAAACATAACATGTAAATATAGTTTAATATCGATATAAGATTCATATTTAGTGATAGGAATGTAAATATTTGTTTAGATACTTACAATTATAAAATACTGAGTCATTCCAATAAGATTTGATAACATAAATTCATATTAGAATCTTAGAAAAGTTAGTTTACATAAGTTTTTACTAAACAACTTGTTTAGCCCCCATAGGTTGTACCCCAACCGAGGTTACCTTATAGCTTGTTGTCCCGCTCTTATTGCATATGTGTGACAGAGATGCAATATGTATGGGAACTTTAAAAGTCTTATTAGAATATGTTATTGTTATTTTTTGTAATTGTAAACGTGTTATTTAGCTTCTACTCTATTTTAAGTTTAATAATTAATAATAATCTTTTTACATTATGTAGTAATTTTATAATAAATTTTGATGTTAAGATTTTGTATTATTAGACAAGATAGGCAATATGTTAGAGTAAGAGGTAGATAGGAACGCTCTTATTGGTGAATTGTAAGTTCATTCTGATTGGTGTATATTTTTGGACCAATAAGAGCTTAGATAATTCTGTGGCCGGATCCATATAAATATTGGATCGATTTGGCATTCGGCACTCCAGTATTCGGCTACATACTATTGTAAGAAGAAATAGTAAGAAGAATAAAGGAAGACCTCTGAAAGGAAAATTACTGTGTCACTGTGTGTTTTCTTCTCCCAATCCCAGCAACAAATGTGCCATAGCGCACAATAAGTTCTACGCCTTCTTGGTTTTTTGCCCCCCAAGTCGTTTAAATTCTAAACATAAAATATGCCTGCTTCTTAAAATATTCAAATTAATCGCCTTTATATTTTTTCTTTAAAAATTATAATATTTTGTCATTAAGCCATTTTCCTTTTTTAGTTTTGAGAATCCATAACATGGTAAGATATATTGTTCTTGCTTTTTATAATATATTAAATATTACAATAACAAAAATGTCTTGCCTTTCGTGATGAGTATCACTTAGACATGGCAATTACTTCATTGGAATTACAAATAATGGTCACTGTCGCCATCTAGTGAGCACCATGACAACTGCTCGCAAACGACTCATTGCGCCACATATTTCAACTTTAAAAATAATTCAGTTCTTAGATATTTTTGTAACTCATCGTGTAAGACCACCAATAAAGAATAGAATATAATGCCTGCTACTTAAATTAATAAATTAATTACATTCCGCTCTGCGATCGGCGTCAGTGGCGTCGCGATCTAATGTGTTGGTGAATATGCTGTCTCAACGCTGTGGTCTCCGTTGCAGGTGTCATGGGTGCGGCGGCGCGACTGGCACATCATCAGCTCGGGCGTGTTCATGTACACCAACGACGAACGCTTCCAGGTTAACATTTTTTGTACTAAATTCTGAATTTTCTTTACAAAATTGATCTGTAATCAGATAGTAATTACCTAACTCGCTAGCAACTATACAGGGCAATGCAAAAATAATACATGAGTATATAGGACAAAGGTACAGCACGAGAAGCATGTTGACGTTGACGGTTGACCGCGTCTAAACGCTTAATCCAATGGCGATAGGAGCATCGTAAGTAATACCATCTTTAAAATTGATACTTATCAAAAAATCAGAAAACATTTTCGCTTACGTATAAGAGTAACAATGTTTTCTAAAAATGCATACTGAACATAACATATATAATATCTCTATTCGTGTATAGTATAAAATATATTTTATATCTCTTACCATACGCCGTCATCCGTGACGCAAACTCTTACGTGTTCTAAAACTATCACACCTATTCCGCACCTATTCCGTATTTGTCTGGTGTTTGCAGGTGCTGCACAGTGAGGGCTCGGACGACTGGGTGCTGCAGATCAAGTACGTGCAGAAGCGCGACATCGGCACGTACGAGTGCCAGGTGTCCACGGCGGCCGGCACGCTGTCGCGCCTCGTGCATCTGCGCCTGCTCGTCCCCGAGGCGTTCATCCTGGGCGCCGACGAGTACCACGTCGACGCCGGCTCCACCATCAACCTCGTCTGCATCATAGAGAAGGTACGCTGCACGCGTAACAGAGGCAAATTAACATAATATTATTAATGCGAGTTCATTTTGTTGATTGACTTGATTTAAGGAATGTATTAATTACAGCATGTTTCAAAGCTTATTACTATCACTATTTCTATTCGTCCCATTTTTGTCGCTTAGGGAAAATGAAGAATAAATAATCACTATTAAATTACGTACACATTTTTACTACTTTTATTTTACCTCACACTTTGTAATAAATGGCTCGATTTTCCAAGCCCGGTGCCGCCGCAGTACGTGTTCTGGTACCACAACGCCCGCATGATCAACTACGACGCGGCGCGCGGCGTGACGGTGGCGACGGCGCCGGGCGCGCGCACGCAGTCCGCGCTCACCGTGCGCGCCGCCGCGCCCGCGCACTCCGGCAACTACTCCTGCCGCGCGCCCAACACCGAGCCCGCGCACATCCTCGTCTCCGAGGGCAGTCAGTATCCGTGTACAGCATACGTGTGACGTGCCGTATGTAGTGGACTAGTGGTGGCTCCACAGTATCCAGCATTATGAGCTAAGTCGCGCCAACTGCGGCTGACATTTAGTTTTAATTGTACATGCCAAGTACCAACTTTCAAATATAGAAAATATTTGAAAGTTGCCACTTGGCATGTACAATTAAAACACCACCCCTCTAAGAATGCGCTAGTCAACGGCTCGAACTCGGTGCGTCGCGCGGGGAAAATAGGATATACCTTTAAAAGTGTAATCTATACTTATAAGAGGAGCTATAGTGCACACATTTATACAGCTTTGTAAATTATTTTAGAAAAGGCTTTGTTCACGACGAACGTTTAGAAGGTAGCGAATTAGTTATAAAGCCATGTAAATAGTTAATTTTAAAAACATTATAATTCGTTGTAACTTAAAGCTTGCAATTTAAAGTAAAATTAGTAGAAACTCGTTGCGTAATACGTAACAAATAACAATAGTACATGTAAAATCTTATTAGATACCATTGTCTCACAAAAACCATTGTTTTAACATTCTTATTAGACTCATACTTATGATTATATAACTTTGCCCATTGTTCTCAATTCATTGTGATAGTAATTAGCGAAATATTGTTAAAATTGATAAAATAAGACCTAGTTTAATGTAAGGGTATTAGCTATGCGGGGGTTGAGTGAGTTATCTTGAAAGAAAGTCCATAGTTGCAAATTTTTGCTACTAGGGAGCGCCTCGGTCTCGAGAGAGACTTGCTATTAGACAGGGACGGAGCGAACGCCCGTTAAGTCAGGGGAGGACGAGGCAATATAAATACTGGAAAAACCTATTTTCCTCGCTCACTCAATTCCCGACAGTTTTCCAAGTTTTATTCATATTAAAAAATGTTGTAAATATGTATTAGAATATTAAGAAAAATATGTGTCATGTAAATATTGTTATCTTAATGTTAAATAAACGATATTTCGAGCTGAGGGGGTGAGGAATGGAATGTTCTAGAAGGTTGATTGTCAGACTAGTATAAAGATAGGGCCAATCGCCATACAAATCGTACTTCGCTCCGACAAGTCGACAAGTCAACAAGGAATCCCTGCCTCACCACAGCTCGAAGTAATTGGTAATCCTTTGCATTTTCCTTTCACTTTTCCTTTCTTTTTATTGTATTTCCTACCTTGTATTTCCGTGTATTTTCCTGTGTATTTTCCCGTGTCTTTTTCCAGCTTTCCCTTCTACCTCTCACCTATCCCCTCATTCCTACGTACCAGATTTCGATCCCTTCCTTTGCCCTAGGTAATCTAGGCTTTGTCCCCCTCATTTCATGGTCCTTAACGAGCCGGATAGAAAATCCACGTAAGTATAAATCCAGCGCGGGCAATCAAGATGTCGAAGTCCGGTACATCGAGCATCGTCGACGCGGCAGAGCGGGCGTACCACCAACAAGGAGTGCTGACGCGGAGCGGCGCACAAGCGACACGTCTCGCGCCACCACCACCACCGGCAGAAGAGGCTGCTGAAGGGCCCACCACGGCATCCACCATGATAACGACAGATCAGACGACCACAGCGACGTCCACCAGCGGAGAAACGGCGAGACACGAGGAGGACACGATTATAGAGAAGCGTGCGCCTCGTGTAAGGAAATACAAGAGGATAGCGGAGGCCGAAGAAAAGCTGGCGGAACTGAAGCTGGAGGAAGTCCGGGCGGCCCTCGTCCTGGCCCGTGCAAGGCTGGCCAAGGAGCGGGCGCTGGCTGCTGACGAAGATGGGGACAGTCAGTCTGGTGAAGAGGAAGACCAGGCTAGCCGGGTGGAAGAATGGCTGGAAGGGCAGAAAACAAGCCCGCCGGCCGACGTACGACATAACAAGGAAAAGCTTCAGGAAAATGAAGAGAAGCTGAAGGACAACGAAGGAAAACCCAAGGAAAATGGGGAAAACCTTCCGGAAAAATGGCCGCAAGGGCGGAATATAGGTCCGCCGGCCGACGTACGACATAACAAGGAAAAGCTTCAGGAAAATAAGCGGAAGCTCGAAGAAAATGGGAAAATGCCGACAGGAGACATCGCCTCGCTGGCAGCGGCCCTCACACAGGCTGTACGCATGTCCAGGGATGCTCCGAGGTTCCTGCAAGAGTTGCCCCTGTTCGCCGGACATTCTACAGGTTGGCTCGGCTTCAGGGCGGCGTATGAAGAAACGGAAAGCATGTTTTCAAGCACGGAAAACATTACGAGGCTTAGAAGAAGCCTTAAAGGTGCGGCCTTAGAAGCGGTCAATAGCCTACTAATTAGCCAGCCGGAGCCGCGAACTATTCTTCAAGCATTGGAGCGAAGATTTGGCCGCCCGGACACACTGGCAATGAACGAGATACAAAAAATTAAGGCGCTACACAGACTTAACGATAGTCCGCGCGAATTGTGCGTGTTCGCAAACAAGATTGCGAATGTTGTAGCCACAATCGAAGCATTAAAAAAGGTGCACTACTTGTTCAACCCGGAGTTGGTTAAGAACATTGTAGAGAAGCTGCCACCTATATTGAGAAATAAGTGGTATGATTTTGCAGCGAAAAATCAAGATGATACGTCAGATCTGAAAAAGATGACGTCATTCCTCAATGAAGAGGCGGATAAATGCGGCGCCTACGCGCTACCCGAAGAAATAAACGAGGAAAAGCCCCGCCAGAAAAGATTCGAACGTACGTACTCAACCGCGATTGTAAATAAAAAATCTTGTCCAGTTTGTCAACAGGAACACTACCTCGCCGACTGCAGACGCTTCACCAACACATCCGTGAAGGAGCGCTGGGAGGTGGCGAAGAAGAACCGCATCTGCTACCAGTGTCTGCGGAGCACACACCGCCGCGGCAGCTGCAACGCGAAGAGGTGCGGCCAAGAAGGATGCAGCATGGCACATCACCGCCTGCTACACCACCCCAGGCCGCAAGCAGCGCCGACAGCACCAGCAGCGTCACCACCAGCCAGTCCAACGGAAGAAGTGGCGTCAACGGTCGAGGTGGTAAGTATAACCAGCCACATCAAGGACAAGCAAGCCTTCCTGAAGGTCGCTCCAGTCACCGTCACAGGTAAAAACAGCACCAGGGTGGATACCTACGCCCTCCTGGACGACGGCAGCACGGTGACGCTGATCGACGAGCGGCTTGCTGACCTGCTGGACCTCGACGGCCCACGCGACAACATGTGGGTGAAAGGCGTCAGCGAGACTGTCAAGCATGAGGACAGCAAAAAGGTAGACGTCAGAATTAAAGGGCGAGACAGCGGCAACGAGTACGTCATGAAAGGGGCGCGAACGGTCAACAAGCTGACGTTCGCCAGTCAAACGGTCGAAAAAAAGGACCTCAAGGACTGCGTACACCTGAGGGATATAGAAGACCAGCTGCTGTACCAGGATGCCCGCCCCAGGATACTCATCGGGCAGGACAACTGGGAGATGCTGGTAGCCCTCGAGGTAAGGACAGGAAGAAAGAACCAGCCGGTCGCCTCCTGCACACGGCTAGGCTGGGTGCTGCACGGTTATCGCACGTCCTACGACAAGCCAGTAGCGTTCTGCGGTCACACCGTCGCGGCAAGTGAGGAACAAGGTATGGAGAACATGATGAAGAGGTTCTTCGACTTAGAAAGCCTAGGAATAGAGCCACGCAAGCCCAGAAACGATCCTGAGGAGCGGGCCCTAGAAATCCTGAGAAAAAACAGCAAAAGGACTCCTGACGGCCGCTTCGAGACATCTCTCCTATGGAAAAATGAAGAGGAAGAGATCCCGAGCAACTACCATGATGCTGTGAAGCGACTGAAGTCACTGGAGAAAAAGCTGGACCGTGACAGCGAACTGAAAGGTAAATACGAAGAAAGGATAGAAAACCTGCTGAAGTCGGGGTATGCTGTGCCGGCGCCTGGAGCCCCGAAGTCCGGACGCACCTGGTACCTACCTCACTTCCCGGTATGTAACCCGGCGAAACCGAAAATTCGTCTGGTACACGACGCTGCCGCCAGATCCCATGGCCGCAGTCTCAACGACATGCTGCTGTCCGGTCCAGACCTCCTGCAGTCGCTGCCGGGAGTAATTATGCGGTTCAGGAGGTACCCAGTAGCCGTAACAGCGGACATAAAGGAAATGTTCATGAGGATCAAAATACGCGAAGAGGACCGCGATGCGCTACGATTCCTGTGGAGAGGCAACGAAAGGGAAAAAAGGCCTCAAGAATATCAAATGACATCGCTGGTTTTTGGTGCTACGTCGTCGCCGTGCACCGCACTCTATATTAAGAACCGAAATGCCGAAGATTTCGTTGAAGAGTACCCGAGGGCCGCGGAGGAGGTAAAGAAAAGCCACTATATGGATGACTATATAACTAGCTTTACAGACGAGGAGGAGGCACTAGAGGTGTCTAAGGGCGTGGACCGCATTCACCGCCGCGCCGGCTTCGAGCTACGAGGATGGGTGTCTAACAAGGAGGCACTACAACGACACTTCGCGAGTGAAAATGAAGGCGCAGTCGTCCCTCTCGGAGAAGCCGGCGCCGAGAAAACCTTAGGAATAACGTGGGAGGTCCGGGAGGACAATTTAAGCTTCAAAATAAACCGCGACAAGGTACCCACATTTATTATAAATAACGAGCGAGTCCCGTCTAAAAGAGAAGCCCTCAGTGTTATTATGTCCCTCTTCGATCCTCTCGGCTTGCTTGCACCGGTTACGATGCCGGCAAAGAAATTTATGCAGGAAACCTGGAGGTACGGTACCGCGTGGGACGAGCCGATACCGGAGGAGCTCGCCCCGAGATGGACCACGTGGACAAAAACGCTGGCCGCAGTTGAAAAAATTAAGGTACCGCGCTGCTACGACACAAGCCCGTCTATCGCTACGAGGGAGCTACACACTTTCGTAGACGCCAGCGAAGAGGCTTACGCCGCGGCGGTCTACGTTAGAAGCCAGCGCTACGACGGGGCGGTCAACATCGCACTTGTGGCGGCCAAAAGCCGCGTAGCCCCTCTAAAACCGATTTCTATCCCCAGGTTGGAACTTCAAGCGGCTTTATTAGGAGCGCGCCTAGCGAAAACCGTAGAAAACGAACACGAGTGGAAATTCGTAAGAAAAACTTATTGGAGCGACTCGAGAACCGTACTGGCCTGGATCAGAGCTGAGCCTCGGGCCTACAAGACGTTCGTCGCGCACCGCCTCGCCGAAATTGAAGACGTAACAAAGGTGAGTGAGTGGCGGTGGGTGCCTACAAAAGAAAACGTAGCCGACGACGCGACCCGAGCGACGCCGGCCGATTTCAACGGGGAACACAGATGGTTCCACGGGCCTGCGTTCCTGAAATACAAAGAGGAACACTGGCCGACCGAGGAGAAAAGTGAAAAGGTAATTACCGGCGAAGAAAGGTGCCACGCGACGCATACGGAGGTGCGACGCGACTGTTTGCCCGACATAACGCGTATACAAAAATGGCAAGTATTGTTGCGCGCCACCGGCCGAGTGTTACAATTTATAGATTTGTGTCGGCCGACAAAACACATCGCTGCCGCTACGAGAAAACGCACGCTGAAAAATAAGGAGCGTGACGCGACATGGGATCCTCGGCGCAAAAAACAAGGTAAAGAAAATAGTGCAATCCCTACACGCAGCGAAAAAAGATACATATGTCTCGACGCGGCGTACCTAGACCGCGCCGAGACGCTTTGGCTTCAAAAAATGCAAGCAGACTGCTATCAAGCAGAGAGGAAAAGAATAGAAGACCATCGCACCCCACCGGCGGGAGATCGTCTCGCCTCGCTGAGTGTAAAGGTGGAAAACAACTTAATCAAGCTCCGAGGAAGAGTCGCGGCCGCGAAAAATGTAAGTAAAGAGGCCGTCTGCCCGATCATTATGGACGGCGGCCACGAATACACTAAGAAATACATACAACACGTGCACGAGCAGCTACTACACGGCGGCGTCGAGGCGACGGTGAACGAGCTACGACAGCGGTTTTGGGTAACCCGTATTCGCCCCACAGTTAAAGGTGTCATCCGTGCCTGCCAAGTCTGCCGCCTGAGAAAGGCGAAACCGATCAGCCCAGCCACGGGCGATCTACCAGCGGCGCGCCTGACACACCATGCGCGCCCTTTCTCCTTCACCGGGCTCGACTACTTCGGGCCGGTCGAGGTGACCGTCGGCCGCCACCGAGAGAAGCGGTGGGTGGCCCTATTCACCTGCCTCACCGTGCGAGCCGTCCACCTGGAGGTGGTGACCTCCCTCAGCGCGGACTCAGCCATAGCCGCGCTGCGGAGGTTCATCGCAAGAAGAGGACAACCGACGGAGCTCTGGACGGACAACGCAACGTGCTTCAAGGCGGCAGAAAAGGAGCTGAAAGAAGCCTGGCGAACGTTAGAAGAAGAGGCCAACGCCCGCCGCATCAACTGGCGGTTCATTCCCCCCGCCGCTCCCTTCATGGGCGGCGCCTGGGAACGACTGGTGCGGAGCGTCAAAGAAGGCCTACGAGTCACGCTGCACGAAAAACATCCCAGCGACGAGACCCTCCACACCCTACTAGTGGAGGTCGAAAACGTCGTGAACTCGCGGCCCCTCACTCATGTGGCCGTGAGTCCCGAAGATCAAGAGGCACTGACCCCAAACCACATCCTTTTGGGGTCCAACTGCCACGTCCCGGCGCCTGTACGATCAGAAGACGACGGCATCACTGCGCGCCAGCTGTGGAAGCGCGCGCAGCACCTGGCGGACGAGTTCTGGCGGCGGTGGGTCAAGGAATACCTGCCCCTGCTCCAACACCGGCGGGAGCCTTATTCCATTGGCTCCGCCCCCGAAGTCGGCGAGGTCGTGATAGTGTGCGACCCCAACCTGCCCCGCAACGTGTGGCCGAGAGGCCGCATTAAGAAGACGTATCCGGGACAAGACGGCGTGGTACGAGTAGTGGACATCGAGACCAGCAACGGCCACGTGCTCCGGCGGCCCTGCAAGAAGATCGTCGTGCTGCCAGAAGTAGTGTCGCCTGCGCGACCGGCGGGAGAAATGTTCACGACGAACGTTTAGAAGGTAGCGAATTAGTTATAAAGCCATGTAAATAGTTAATTTTAAAAACATTATAATTCGTTGTAACTTAAAGCTTGCAATTTAAAGTAAAATTGGTAGAAACTCGTTGCGTAATACGTAACAAATAACAATAGTACATGTAAAATCTTATTAGATACCATTGTCTCACAAAAACCATTGTTTTAACATTCTTATTAGACTCATACTTATGATTATATAACTTTGCCCATTGTTCTCAATTCATTGTGATAGTAATTAGCGAAATATTGTTAAAATTGATAAAATAAGACCTAGTTTAATGTAAGGGTATTAGCTATGCGGGGGTTGAGTGAGTTATCTTGAAAGAAAGTCCATAGTTGCAAATTTTTGCTACTAGGGAGCGCCTCGGTCTCGAGAGAGACTTGCTATTAGACAGGGACGGAGCGAACGCCCGTTAAGTCAGGGGAGGACGAGGCAATATAAATACTGGAAAAACCTATTTTCCTCGCTCACTCAATTCCCGACAGTTTTCCAAGTTTTATTCATATTAAAAAATGTTGTAAATATGTATTAGAATATTAAGAAAAATATGTGTCATGTAAATATTGTTATCTTAATGTTAAATAAACGATATTTCGAGCTGAGGGGGTGAGGAATGGAATGTTCTAGAAGGTTGATTGTCAGACTAGTATAAAGATAGGGCCAATCGCCATACAAATCGTACTTCGCTCCGACAAGTCGACAAGTCAACAAGGAATCCCTGCCTCACCACAGCTCGAAGTAATTGGTAATCCTTTGCATTTTCCTTTCACTTTTCCTTTCTTTTTATTGTATTTCCTACCTTGTATTTCCGTGTATTTTCCTGTGTATTTTCCCGTGTCTTTTTCCAGCTTTCCCTTCTACCTCTCACCTATCCCCTCATTCCTACGTACCAGATTTCGATCCCTTCCTTTGCCCTAGGTAATCTAGGCTTTGTCCCCCTCAGGCTTCTTCAAATTACGCAAATCGATACTCAGCTGTTGGTGTTTTATGAAAAAACTATATTATTTTTGTCTGAAGTAAAGTTATCTCAATTGCTGAATATTCGAAATGTGTCGGTATGTGCTTACTTTTTTATTTTTATTTTTTGTTTACTTTTTATTTATGGTCAAAGTTTAGCTAAAATCAGATGCTTAGAGGCTATTCTCGTGTGCGTGTGGTTTGAGGGACCAACCCGAATTTCCCCAAAATAAGTATACCAAGTTTTAGTAGAAGTCTAAAAACAATTGTAGAACAAATCTGGGAATTTGTAAAAAGATAGTTTAAAAGATATAGCCCTCAGAGTGTGGTCCCTCAGTTCACACACCGCTATTTTCCAGATCTCGAAAAGTATGTGGAAAATTATGGTTTTTTCACTACAGAATTTTAGTAGAACTTTTGTAAAAGTTTTTACAAATTTATCAGATACACAGCATTAGAAATAAAAAAGCTACAACCACCGAAGTGTGGTCCCTCAGTTCACACAAAAATGACATACTCATTTCGCGATATATGACTGACTTTTTTAATTATTTTTCTACGTAGAGTTTTAGTAGAAAATTTGTAGAATTCATAGGCAAAATTTCAGAAAAATCTATCGGCGCATTTGGAAGATATATACCATTATGTTGGGTCCCTCAGTTCACACACTTGTGTATAAGAAAAACTCAAATAACTAATAAACGAGAAAACTAACAGAAAGTCTACTATACTTAAGTTTTAGTAGAAGTTTTTTTCTCTTGGATTAGCACATAAAATATTTAATTTCTTGCTTCCTAACTGAGATAATGTTAATTTTTTGATTGTATGAAAATGCAGAGTAGGTTACCACACAAGAGGCAAAATGAGGACAAGTCCTTATATTATTGTGTATGTTATACCTTATTAAATTTACGTTTTGCTCGCGGTTTCGCACCTTTTCACTATTTTAGGGGTTCATAGTACTACAAACAACCCATATACTTACCAATTATTAACTATGTACCTATTTATGGTTTTGCTCTGCCCGCCCTTTTCTCTGTCCGTACTTGCTAACTCCTTATATGTAATTACATACGTATTATATGAATAAAAAACTGGCCAAGTGCGAGTCAGGCTCGCGCACAAACGGTTCCGTACAAAACGGCAAAAAAAATCACGGTTGTTGTATCGGAGCCCTCGTCCTCGTCTCGTCGTCGTCTCGCCCCCAGCACCAAAGTTTATCGTTCATCGTAAACTAGTTGAAAAAACAGTTTTTTTTCCGACTAGTTTACGTGTTCGACGAATACTGAACTGAGCAATAAACTATGACAAACAAAGTAGTTTTGTTGAATGAACGACTTTCAGCATTAACTGTTTTGACAAACTTGTTGTCGTTTGCTGATCGACGCGACTAGTGATGACGACGAACGACGAGACGGTTTAATCTGTGAGCGGTGGAAATGAACTTCCCTTCATACTTTTTCCAGGCTTAGGACTGGTAGACAGGCAGGTTCATTACTGTAAAGAACAAAGATAGACGTATTGCTCGTGCCAAGTCGTCATGCCCGCGCCCGTCCGTCGATCGTGTCGTCGCGTCGCGACGAAAGGTCTCTGTTGCACGCACCGTTCCGGCATATGGCAAAGAAAGTTCTTTATGAAGAGAAACAATATACTGTACCAGATTTTCTTGTTTTTCTGTTTTTATAAATGTGACTACCCCAAGTATTAAAATATAAAAGCCTTATGTACACCGTACATCCCACAAATTAACTTTCTCCTTTTCATAAAAGCTTGACATTAATTTAAAGACCTAAGATTTCTATATTTCTTTAATAGAAAATAGGTAGGTATAATAAAAATATGAAATTTCATAAATGAGGGTTCTGTACCCAAAGGGACCCAAAATATTATTAAGACTTCGCTGGTTGTCCGTCCGTCTGTCTGTCACCAGGCTGTATCTCAGGAACCGCGATAGCTAGACAGTTGAAATTTTCACAAATTATGTATTTCTGTTGCCGCTATAACAACAAATACTAAAAACAAAATAAAATTAATATTTAACGAGGGCTTCCATACAACAACCGTGATTTTTTTTGCCGTTTTGTACGGAACCGTTTGTGCGCGAGCCTGACTCGCACTTGGCCAGTTTTTTATTCATATAATATATATGTAATTACATATAAGGAGTTAGCAATAACGGACAGAGAAAAGGGCGGGCAGAGCGAAACCACAAATAGGTACATAAGTAGGTATATAGGTTGTTTGTAGTACTATGAACCCATATAATAGTGAAAAGGTAAATTTAATAAGGTATAACACACACAATAATATTAGGTACTGTCCGAATTTTGCTTCTTGTGTGGTAACCCTACTCTGCATTTTCATACAATCAAAAAATTAACATTATCTCAGTTAGGAAGCAAGAAATTAAATATTTTATGTGCTAATCCAAGAGAAAAAAACTTCTACTAAAACTTAAGTATAGTAGACTTTCTGTTAGTTTTCTCGTTTATTAGTTATTTGAGTTTTTCTTATACACAAGTGTGTGAACTGAGGGACCCAACATAATGGTATATATCTTCCAAATGCGCCGATAGATTTTTCTGAAATTTTGCCTATGAATTCTACAAATTTTCTACTAAAACTCTACGTAGAAAAATAATTAAAAAAGTCAGTCATATATCGCGAAATGAGTATGTCATTTTTGTGTGAACTGAGGGACCACACTTCGGTGGTTGTAGCTTTTTTATTTCTAATGCTATGTATCTGATAAATTTGTAAAAACTTTTACAAAAGTTCTACTAAAATTCTGTAGTGAAAAAACCATAATCTTCCACATACTTTTCGAGATCTGGAAAATAGCGGTGTGTGAACTGAGGGACCACACTCTGAGGGCTATATCTTTTAAACTATCTTTTTACAAATTCCCAGATTTGTTCTACAATTGTTTTTAGACTTCTACTAAAACTTGGTATACTTATTTTGGGGAAATTCGGGTTGGTCCCTCAAACCACACGCACACCTATTCTCAGTGAATTTGTGAAGTGAAACATGACTTTGAAGTGACGTCATATAGAGGTCTAACGTCCAAAGTCAAAACTTAGGTATGATATAATAGTGACTATGTTTGATAATTTTAATAGTTTGACGTTAAGAGATATGAAATAATGACTCACATATGACTTTTATATGACGTACATACATCTTACAAAAATCATGACATAGCATGATGCCATCCTGACGTTAATTTTACGTACTGGGTTATGTTTATGTTTACTGGGTTATCTTCTAAAACAATACAAATTTTAGAAATATAAGCACATACCGACCTAGATAAGTGTCATAAAAATCGATATTACGCTAGAGATTGGGTCTACAATGTTTGACTTTAGAGCAAATCACCAACAGCGTTTGTATGGAGAAAAAACCGACTAGCGCAGCCTTAATGATTATTGCTTATACCGTTGACTAACCTCGGTCTTTGAGTTCCACCCTAGTGTATAGAAAGAATAAAGTGTTTTTCATGTTCAATTAACTTTTTACACTTTGTTTATAAGGCGACAAGATGGCGGCGACGCTGAGTCGCAACACGGGCGTCATGACGCGCGCGATAGTCGCGACGACTGCGATGCTGCAGCTGGCAGTGCTGGCGCTGTGTCGCGCATGAGACTTGCAAAGGCGGCGGTTGACGACTTTCATACGAACGATACTCTTTTGTACTATAAGACAGTTTACAAAGTTAGATCACTCTGGACGATTTTACTGAACTACGAACAATGTTACTCAATAAGATTTTGTGCGTTATAAAATATTATACTATACCTAATGAATGAAAAAACCTTACCTACCTATATTACTTTTAAATTTAATACTATGTCGAAAAAACAATCCGTCGAGATACAGTCTACTACTTTACACCTATAATATACCATCATTATAGGTAATTCCATGTATTTACCACTAACAGCTGTGGCTATGAAAATATAAAAATATAATAATTATGTTACAAAGTGAATTTAATTTACAAAAATTAAATCAATTATTGATTTAATGTTATGTTATTGCGTTTACAATTTAACATAATTAGTTATGTCGGATGATGTTGAGCTTTTACTTTGTAATTATAATAATAGGGTAAAACGTCCACAAGGTTTTTGTACATAAATAGTGAAAAGTGGTGCGAAGCTCAATTTGTACTTGTAAATAATATTAAAACGAGCGGCGACGCGCTGTGGGCTGTAACGTCACGCGCCCCGTTACCTGTAAGATATCTCAATTTATTGTTCGTATTATAGAATATAATATTATAATAACTCTGTTTGGAACTAAGTTCTGAGTAAAGTTCTTCTAGTAAAATAAATTACTTATGTTTCCATTTGGGAGTATTATTGCGTTCATCCAACCCCGACCAAATCCTACCCAGCCATGAATCCTTTAACCTGCCAAACTTAAATGTTAAAAGTTAAAACAAAATTAAATATATTGTACCTACGTACAGAATGGCCAAAACCTCAATGTCTTTCGATAACTTGTAATCGTTCAATTAATTATTCTAATACCATTTTTTAAATATGAAGTGTTATAATATTTATAAATAGTGCATACGTATCCACTAGCCAGCTAAACACAGTCATGGGCGAGGTTGGTTGTTAAAAAGGATTGCAGAGGTCGTCGTTATATTCGTCGTAGGTATATTATGTAACATCATCTGTTAGTTCATTAAAAAAACGAAGATTGCCTATAGTAATATAGTTTATGTATGGATAGACAGACAGACATAAAAATACAATATACGTATAACAAAATTAGGATATTGATAATTTACGACGGAACACCGCCATCTATCGATAATTTTAAGAACTTCATAAATAATGTTAAACATATTAAACATAAATATAATACGGTTATCTTAATATTTATAATGCTGTTTAGGTTTTATTTAATAATATTAGTCATACACTACTGTATGTAACACTTTTTTAGCTTGACAATAGCAGTATTCTATACTGCCCTAGCAGAAAATTTAAAAAAGTCAAAATAATATGTTAAACGTCACTGTCAATAATAAAAATATTTTCAATCTTGGTGTGATTGTATTTAGCACGAAGTATAGATAACAAGGAGTCCGAACGTAATGTTAAAATAATGGTCTCAATTACGGGGACAGTTTTTTGCCGGTAGAGCGCGCGACGGTCCGACATGCACTCGTTTGAAATTACGCGGGAAGTTTAAAGTTGCTATTGACAGCTCTGGAAAGATTGAAATCTTAATATATAAAAGTTTTAGGAAATTCTTAGAAACTGTTCTCGAAAAATAGATACCGTAGAACACGGTAATTGCCTCACGGTAATTTAAAAATAATTGTAATAAATAATAGTATTGGCAACACTCGGTATAAAAGTATTGGCAACACTCGGTACTCGTCGGTCTCGCACGCCTAGCGGCAGAATAGAGAACTAAGATCTGGTCCTATTATTGTGTACATAATTATTATTAAAAAGCCTATACCGTTCGGACTCCTGGTATCTATGCTTCATGGTATTTAGCAAAAAAATAGAATTTTAACCAGCGTTGCCAGAATGTTACAAAAGTAACATTTTACGTTACTTTTGGCCCTCTCATGTTACCTCCATGTTACACGACTCAATATGTTACTATTGTGTTACTTTTTACTTTTTAGGCTGGGACTATATTAATGTACGAATTCCGGAAAGCCTGTTAAAACTCATTGAAAATATAACTCTACGCTTAAGCAATAGAGTTGAAAATCGAAGTGTCGAAGATATATATATGACATTGACATTTAAATCGACACTTGTGCATTCGATTTTTAGCTCTATTGTATTAGCGCAAAGTTATATTTTCAATGCTGTGAATTTTCCTCGGCCTATCGAATACCGGATAAAATAGTCCCGGCCTTAAGGCTGCGCTACTCGGTATTTTCTCCATACAAACGCTGTTGGTGATTTACTCTGAAGTCAAACATCGTAGACCTAAATTTATTACACTTCGGTATGTGCTTATATTTCTAAAATTTTAATTGGTTTAGATAATAGCCTCCAAACATCGGTTTTCTTTTTTTTTCTTGGTCATTACGATTACGAGTATATTATAGTTATTACGATTTTTTCAAAGGTTAACAAATGGGACAGGAAACTTAATTTAGTTTCTGTGTAGTAGTAAGTGCCATAATTAAGTATTGTGTCATTTTCCACAGAAAAATTAAAGAAATGTTACTTTTCTCGTGAAAATGTTACTTTTTGAGCTGTCTCATGTTGTATTTGACTATCTGCTACTGGCAACACTGATTTTAACTAACATTGTTAATTTTGTTTGATATTGGCCATTATGATATTCGGCAGTGTTCATAAGTGTGGGTAAATTATAGGTACAGCGTGCTTTTTTATGTGAACCTCTGGTGTAGACAAACAGAAAAAGTGAACCATTGTTACTTGTTACTTGTATAATTTGAGTTTGTTATGCTGTGTGTTGTTACTGACGACTGGTTATTATGTTATAACTATTATTCGTATGCTGTTTTGCAGTAGACGTAGTTAGTAGCAAATAGATATGTTAACTCCATAATGACTGAGAAATTGCTACAAAGGTCGTTGCAAAAGTAGTGGTTGGTTCAAAGTCGCTATGTAGAATATTGTGTGGATCATAAACATTTAAAAATGACTTTGTGAGTGGCAGTTCGCATGTCTATCAGGCTGCCTGTCTCACATTATTCAACCACAAGTCCATCAACGATTATTATATAATATAACATATTTCTTGGACTGGATTGTGAACGATTAAGGATGCTAAAACACATAATATAATGGGTTTTAGTAGTATTTAATTAATATAAAAGGTAACTTACTAACCAGTGTGTGACCTGTCTTATACATTCTACAAGATGTTTCAGTTCAGACCAATTTTTTCCTCTAAATACAATTGCCGCATCATTTACATGTTTGCATAGTCTATTTGCATTAAGAAGATGGTGAAATGTACAAAAAAAACAAATATTATAACCACTAAAGCATAAGCCGTATTCACATTAACTGATTTATATGAGCGATTGTGACATAATATGTATGTGTGATTTTTTGACATCAACTGTCTTCTTAACACGAATAGACTATGGTTACCAACACTTCTGATATTTTTGGCCCAAAAATCCATATGCTAAAATAAATATTTTGCTAGAATTTGCATGTTTTTCAATTGGATTTTTTTTCCATTCTTGGTCCTTATATTCATGTTTTCAATTTATATTATATTTATAAACAATAACATATTTGGTTGTTTTATGCTTTGTTGGATATTTGTTTAAGCATAATAATAAAAATAATTAATTAATTTAATCTGTATCACGATTAAGGACAAGCAACAAAAACAAGACATAAGTAGCATTCATATTGCAAACATCAATTACCAGTAATTAAACTTCAAGTCACAAGAAACTACAATTTCATATATTGTGATTTGTAATGTTCATGAAATATTAATACTTCACAGTCATATAAATATCTATTTATTCTGTAAAGTATAATTATTCCTAAAGTATTAGTTAATCACATTGATTATAATTATTGTAAATTATAAAAATGTATATCTAATACTGATAATTTTGATACAAAAACACCAAAATAGAAAATCATATAACTGTATTTGAATATTCATATTTAATTAGGACCATTTATTCAAGCACATGTTATGTACCAATATTTGATTCAGAAATCTCTTATGCCATAATACTTTAGACCAGCGGTTCTCAAACTTTTTTGGTGACGGAACCCTTTTGGAAGGCGAAATCTAATACTGATAATTTTGATACAAAAACACCAAAATAGAAAATCATATAACTGTATTTGAATATTCATATTTAATTAGGACCATTTATTCAAGCACATATTATGTACCAATATTTGATTCAGAAATCTCTTATGCCATAATACTTTAGACCAGCGGTTCTCAAACTTTTTTGGTGACGGAACCCTTTTGGAAGGCGAAATACTTGACGGAACCCTATAATAAAACAATTTTTTTATAAATGTATTGTTTATAAATAAGCATAATAAAAGTAGGTACAATGTAACAGTTATAACTTATTACATACTAATAAGTAATAGTAAGTTACTACATAAAAAGTAGAAGAAAATAAAATGACTAAAAGTACATTAAATACTGGTCTTTAACCTACTAGAAGCCCTGGGCACATTATGGGCCCCCATTTTTTTCGTTTTTACCTGTTTCTTTCTGCTTTAAACACTGAATTTAAACTGTAATTCAGAAACATAAAAATTGATAATGTTTTTTAAGCAAAACACGAGTGAGCGGAGCGAGGGAGCAATTTTTTTCCATTTTACAGGTCAAAATCTGTTCAAATAAATACTTCATTTAAAGTTGTCAATTCGCTAGGTAGCTTATACTTAAGTACTTATCGGCTATCGCTCCAAACGCTAATCGTTGACTGACTGAGTGTCGATCGGCCCAATCGTCGCTTCATCGCCCGATCGGCTGTTACTGTCGTGATTGGCGACGTTTGGCTGCGCCTCATGATACGACGCGAAAAACGTTCGACCAGAGAGAGGTGTTTTGTTGTTTTTTTTTCTAAATTCTCGCGGAACCCCAGGGTTCCGCGGAACACACTTTGAGTATGGCTGCTTTAGACATACAATTCAATTATTTTGGATAATTCAATGGTGTAAATACCAAAAGTTTTTATTGACAGTAACACTACAATTAAATTAAAAAAATATATAGATTGACTAATTCAGTAAAAAAAAAAATCATAATATTATGATTGGTGAATGTTTTCTTAGCAGGAAAAAAATATTACATTATGTCCAATTAATTTGTCTGTATGTCATAGGATAATATATCGGCGACCGTGCAGCTGCCGGGTGCCATGGTGGATAAATGGCAGGCGTGCATCACCGGGCACACGAGCGCGTCCTGCAATAGTCGCCGGTACTTGCACGCGCACGCCCTAAGAGACCAGCTACATCAGCCTTGATGAGGACAATATTCCATTCTTTCATTGTATATTTGTTGGTTTTCCTAATAAAATAAAAAAAAAACCTAACCATTAATAATCAATATGAGCAAGAGTCACGTTATTTACCCTTTATAATGGATTGTGGTGCTTTCTGTACCTATCACTAGACAGGAAATAACTTAATATAAACGAAACCAGGCACCTAATCGCATTAGAACAACCTTACTTATTGCCGTTTAACCCAACGCTGTTTAAAAAAAAGTTTGAGTGTGTTAGGTTTTACGGCGTTAGGTTTGACTGTGTTAGGTTTGAGAGTATTAAGTTATAAGGCGTTGGATTTGACATCGTTAGGTTCGGCGTTAGGTTAGGTTAGGTTCTACGGGGACAATAATTAATAATTAATCTAACCACTTAATATAAACGAACCCAGGTACCTAATCGCATTAGAACTACCTTACCTATTGCCGTTTAACCCAACGCTGTTTAACCAACGCCGTTTAACCCAACGACTTGTAACCTAACCTACGCCATCAAACAAAAGTTTTGACGGTGTTAGGTTTGACGGCGTTAGGTTTTAAGGCGATAGGTTTGACGGCGTTATATTTGACTATGTTAGATTCGACGGCGATAGGTTTGAGTGTGTTAGGTTTTTCGGCGTTAGGTTTTTCGGCGTTAGGTTCGACGGCGTTAGGTTTGACTGAGTTAGGTTTGACTGTGTTAGGTTTGAGAGTATTAGGTTATAAGGCGTTGGGTTTGGGATCGTTAGGTTCGGCGTTAGGTTAGGTTAAGTTCTACGGGGACAATTAATCTAACCACTTAATATAAACAAACCCAGGCACCTAATCGCATTAGAACAACCTTACTTATTGCCGTTTAACCCAACGCTGTTTAAAAAAAAGTTTGAGTGTGTTAGGTTTTACGGCGTTAGGTTTGACTGTGTTAGGTTTGAGAGTATTAGGTGATAAGGCGTTGGGTTTGACATCGTTAGGTTCGGCGTTAGGTTAGGTTAGGTTCTACGGGGACAATAATTAATCTAACCAATTAATATAAACGAACCCAGGTACCTAATCGCATTAGAACTACCTTACCTATTGCCGTTTAACCCAACGCTGTTTAACCTAACGCCGTTTAACCCAACGACTTGTAACCTAACCTACGCCATCAAACAAAAGTTTTGACGGTGTTAGGTTTGACGGCGTTAGGTTTTAAGGCGATAGGTTTGACGGCGTTATATTTGACTATGTTAGATTCGACGGCGATAGGTTTGAGTGTGTTAGGTTTTTCGGCGTAAGGTTTTTCGGCGTTAGGTTCGACGGCGTTAGGATTGAATGTGTTAGGTTTGAGCGTATTAGGTTATAAGGCCTTGGGTTTGGCATCTTTAGGTTCGGCGTTAGGTTAGGTTAGGTTCTACGGGGACAATTAACCTAACCACTTAATATAAACGAAACCAGGCACCTAATCGCATTAGAACAACCTTACTTATTGCCGTTTAACCCAACGCTGTTTAAAAAAAAGTTTGAGTGTGTTAGGTTTTACGGCGTTAGGTTTGACTGTGTTAGGTTTGAGAGTATTAAGTTATAAGGCGTTGGATTTGACATCGTTAGGTTCGGCGTTAGGTTAGGTTAGGTTCTACGGGGACAATAATTAATAATTAATCTAACCACTTAATATAAACGAACCCAGGTACCTAATCGCATTAGAACTACCTTACCTATTGCCGTTTAACCCAACGCTGTTTAACCAACGCCGTTTAACCCAACGACTTGTAACCTAACCTACGCCATCAAACAAAAGTTTTGACGGTGTTAGGTTTGACGGCGTTAGGTTTTAAGGCGATAGGTTTGACGGCGTTATATTTGACTATGTTAGATTCGACGGCGATAGGTTTGAGTGTGTTAGGTTTTTCGGCGTTAGGTTTTTCGGCGTTAGGTTCGACGGCGTTAGGTTTGACTGAGTTAGGTTTGACTGTGTTAGGTTTGAGAGTATTAGGTTATAAGGCGTTGGGTTTGGGATCGTTAGGTTCGGCGTTAGGTTAGGTTAAGTTCTACGGGGACAATTAATCTAACCACTTAATATAAACAAACCCAGGCACCTAATCGCATTAGAACAACCTTACTTATTGCCGTTTAACCCAACGCTGTTTAAAAAAAAGTTTGAGTGTGTTAGGTTTTACGGCGTTAGGTTTGACTGTGTTAGGTTTGAGAGTATTAGGTGATAAGGCGTTGGGTTTGACATCGTTAGGTTCGGCGTTAGGTTAGGTTAGGTTCTACGGGGACAATAATTAATCTAACCAATTAATATAAACGAACCCAGGTACCTAATCGCATTAGAACTACCTTACCTATTGCCGTTTAACCCAACGCTGTTTAACCTAACGCCGTTTAACCCAACGACTTGTAACCTAACCTACGCCATCAAACAAAAGTTTTGACGGTGTTAGGTTTGACGGCGTTAGGTTTTAAGGCGATAGGTTTGACGGCGTTATATTTGACTATGTTAGATTCGACGGCGATAGGTTTGAGTGTGTTAGGTTTTTCGGAGTAAGGTTTTTCGGCGTTAGGTTCGACGGCGTTAGGTTTGAATGTGTTAGGTTTTAGCGTATTAGGTTATAAGGCCTTGGGTTTGGCATCTTTAGGTTCGGCGTTAGGTTAGGTTAGGTTCTACGGGGACAATTAACCTAACCACTTAATATAAACGAAACCAGGCACCTAATCGCATTAGAACAACCTTACTTATTGCCGTTTAACCCAACGCTGTTTAAAAAAAAGTTTGAGTGTGTTAGGTTTTACGGCGTTAGGTTTGACTGTGTTAGGTTTGAGAGTATTAAGTTATAAGGCGTTGGATTTGACATCGTTAGGTTCGGCGTTAGGTTAGGTTAGGTTCTACGGGGACAATAATTAATAATTAATCTAACCACTTAATATAAACGAACCCAGGTACCTAATCGCATTAGAACTACCTTACCTATTGCCGTTTAACCCAACGCTGTTTAACCAACGCCGTTTAACCCAACGACTTGTAACCTAACCTACGCCATCAAACAAAAGTTTTGACGGTGTTAGGTTTGACGGCGTTAGGTTTTAAGGCGATAGGTTTGACGGCGTTATATTTGACTATGTTAGATTCGACGGCGATAGGTTTGAGTGTGTTAGGTTTTTCGGCGTTAGGTTTTTCGGCGTTAGGTTCGACGGCGTTAGGTTTGACTGAGTTAGGTTTGACTGTGTTAGGTTTGAGAGTATTAGGTTATAAGGCGTTGGGTTTGGGATCGTTAGGTTCGGCGTTAGGTTAGGTTAAGTTCTACGGGGACAATTAATCTAACCACTTAATATAAACAAACCCAGGCACCTAATCGCATTAGAACAACCTTACTTATTGCCGTTTAACCCAACGCTGTTTAAAAAAAAGTTTGAGTGTGTTAGGTTTTACGGCGTTAGGTTTGACTGTGTTAGGTTTGAGAGTATTAGGTGATAAGGCGTTGGGTTTGACATCGTTAGGTTCGGCGTTATGTTAGGTTAGGTTCTACGGGGACAATAATTAATCTAACCAATTAATATAAACGAACCCAGGTACCTAATCGCATTAGAACTACCTTACCTATTGCCGTTTAACCCAACGCTGTTTAACCAACGCCGTTTAACCCAACGACTTGTAACCTAACCTACGCCATCAAACAAAAGTTTTGACGGTGTTAGGTTTGACGGCGTTAGGTTTTAAGGCGATAGGTTTGACGGCGTTATATTTGACTATGTTAGATTCGACGGCGATAGGTTTGAGTGTGTTAGGTTTTTCGGCGTTAGGTTTTTCGGCGTTAGGTTCGACGGCGTTAGGTTTGACTGAGTTAGGTTTGACTGTGTTAGGTTTGAGAGTATTAGGTTATAAGGCGTTGGGTTTGGGATCGTTAGGTTCGGCGTTAGGTTAGGTTAAGTTCTACGGGGACAATTAATCTAACCACTTAATATAAACAAACCCAGGCACCTAATCGCATTAGAACAACCTTACTTATTGCCGTTTAACCCAACGCTGTTTAAAAAAAAGTTTGAGTGTGTTAGGTTTTACGGCGTTAGGTTTGACTGTGTTAGGTTTGAGAGTATTAGGTGATAAGGCGTTGGGTTTGACATCGTTAGGTTCGGCGTTATGTTAGGTTAGGTTCTACGGGGACAATAATTAATCTAACCAATTAATATAAACGAACCCAGGTACCTAATCGCATTAGAACTACCTTACCTATTGCCGTTTAACCCAACGCTGTTTAACCAACGCCGTTTAACCCAACGACTTGTAACCTAACCTACGCCATCAAACAAAAGTTTTGACGGTGTTAGGTTTGACGGCGTTAGGTTTTAAGGCGATAGGTTTGACGGCGTTATATTTGACTATGTTAGATTCGACGGCGATAGGTTTGAGTGTGTTAGTTTTTTCGGCGTAAGGTTTTTCGGCGTTAGGTTCGACGGCGTTAGGTTTGAATGTGTTAGGTTTGAGCGTATTAGGTTATAAGGCCTTGGGTTTGGCATCTTTAGGTTCGGCGTTAGGTTAGGTTAGGTTCTACGGGGACAATTAACCTAACCACTTAATATAAACGAAACCAGGCACCTAATCGCATTAGAACAACCTTACTTATTGCCGTTTAACCCAACGCTGTTTAAAAAAAAGTTTGAGTGTGTTAGGTTTTACGGCGTTAGGTTTGACTGTGTTAGGTTTGAGAGTATTAAGTTATAAGGCGTTGGATTTGACATCGTTAGGATCGGCGTTAGGTTAGGTTAGGTTCTACGGGGACAATAATTAATAATTAATCTAACCACTTAATATAAACGAACCCAGGTACCTAATCGCATTAGAACTACCTTACCTATTGCCGTTTAACCCAACGCTGTTTAACCAACGCCGTTTAACCCAACGACTTGTAACCTAACCTACGCCATCAAACAAAAGTTTTGACGGTGTTAGGTTTGACGGCGTTAGGTTTTAAGGCGATAGGTTTGACGGCGTTATATTTGACTATGTTAGATTCGACGGCGATAGGTTTGAGTGTGTTAGGTTTTTCGGCGTAAGGTTTTTCGGCGTTAGGTTCGACGGCGTTAGGTTTGAATGTGTTAGGTTTGAGCGTATTAGGTTATAAGGCCTTGGGTTTGGCATCTTTAGGTTCGGCGTTAGGTTAGGTTAGGTTCTACGGGGACAATTAACCTAACCACTTAATATAAACGAAACCAGGCACCTAATCGCATTAGAACAACCTTACTTATTGCCGTTTAACCCAACGCTGTTTAAAAAAAAGTTTGAGTGTGTTAGGTTTTACGGCGTTAGGTTTGACTGTGTTAGGTTTGAGAGTATTAAGTTATAAGGCGTTGGATTTGACATCGTTAGGTTCGGCGTTAGGTTAGGTTAGGTTCTACGGGGACAATAATTAATAATTAATCTAACCACTTAATATAAACGAACCCAGGTACCTAATCGCATTAGAACTACCTTACCTATTGCCGTTTAACCCAACGCTGTTTAACCAACGCCGTTTAACCCAACGACTTGTAACCTAACCTACGCCATCAAACAAAAGTTTTGACGGTGTTAGGTTTGACGGCGTTAGGTTTTAAGGCGATAGGTTTGACGGCGTTATATTTGACTATGTTAGATTCGACGGCGATAGGTTTGAGTGTGTTAGGTTTTTCGGCGTAAGGTTTTTCGGCGTTAGGTTCGACGGCGTTAGGTTTGAATGTGTTAGGTTTGAGCGTATTAGGTTATAAGGCCTTGGGTTTGGCATCTTTAGGTTCGGCGTTAGGTTAGGTTAGGTTCTACGGGGACAATTAACCTAACCACTTAATATAAACGAAACCAGGCACCTAATCGCATTAGAACAACCTTACTTATTGCCGTTTAACCCAACGCTGTTTAAAAAAAAGTTTGAGTGTGTTAGGTTTTACGGCGTTAGGTTTGACTGTGTTAGGTTTGAGAGTATTAGGTGATAAGGCGTTGGGTTTGACATCGTTAGGTTCGGCGTTAGGTTAGGTTAGGTTCTACGGGGACAATAATTAATCTAACCAATTAATATAAACGAACCCAGGTACCTAATCGCATTAGAACTACCTTACCTATTGTCGTTTAACCCAACGCTGTTTAACCTAACGCCGTTTAACCCAACGACTTGTAACCTAACATACGCCATCAAACAAAAGTTTTGACGGTGTTAGGTTTGACGGCGTTAGGTTTTAAGGCGATAGGTTTGACGGCGTTATATTTGACTATGTTAGATTCGACGGCGATAGGTTTGAGTGTGTTAGGTTTTTCGGCGTTAGGTTTTTCGGCGTTAGGTTCGACGGCGTTAGGTTTGACTGAGTTAGGTTTGCCTGTGTTAGGTTTGAGAGTATTAGGTGATAAGGCGTTGGGTTTGACATCGTTAGGTTCGGCGTTAGGTTAGGTTAGGTTCTACGGGGACAATAATTAATCTAACCAATTAATATAAACGAACCCAGGTACCTAATCGCATTAGAACTACCTTACCTATTGCCGTTTAACCCAACGCTGTTTAACCAACGCCGTTTAACCCAACGACTTGTAACCTAACCTACGCCATCAAACAAAAGTTTTGACGGTGTTAGGTTTGACGGCGTTAGGTTTTAAGGCGATAGGTTTGACGGCGTTATATTTGACTATGTTAGATTCGACGGCGATAGGTTTGAGTGTGTTAGGTTTTTCGGCGTTAGGTTTTTCGGCGTTAGGTTCGACGGCGTTAGGTTTGACTGAGTTAGGTTAGGTTAGGTTAGGTTTTTTTTTTTTTTATAGCTGTTGGTGTTTATTATCCAACAACCTTATATCTTTTTACTCATACACAGGGAAATAAATTGACAATGTTTTTTTTTTTTTTTTTTTTTTTTTTTTTTTTTTTTTTTTTTTTTTTTTTTTTTTTACCGGTTTCGCGCCATTTCTTCGTTGCTGCGGGGTCTTGTCCTTCACTTCTCATTTGTCTTTGTTTTGTTTATTTACAAGTTCAACTATCTTCTTCGCCATTTCAAGAAATATGTCTCTCTCTTTACTGTGTTTCATTATTGATTCTAGATTATCCTTGTTTATATCTTTATTGATTCTGTGCTCTGCTTCTGTCCTTAGTTTTTGATATTTTACACATTCACATATGCAGTGGAGTACCGTTTGGTGAGTAACGCCATCGCAATCACAGTTTCTGCAGTTAGTTTTTATTTTGAAGCGTTCTAAGTACTCACCAAATCCACCATGACCTGTTAGAAGTTGTGCCAGTGTGTTGTCTCTCTTTATCTTGTTTATTATTTTGTGTGCTGTTCTTACATCGCCGAAGAAGTAGGATATAGTTTTATTTTCTTCTTTTTGTGTTTTGTTGAACTCTTCTTGATATTGGGTAATTGTGCTTTTTCTGATGTGGTATCTTGCTGCGCTCAGTGGTACTGCAGAATATGCAGGAGCAGTTTTTGCCTTGGTGGCTTCTTTTGCCAGGGTATCTGCCCTTTCATTGCCCTCCAGTCCTATGTGTGCTTTTATCCAGTACCAGTTTATCTCGGCTTTTTCCTCGTGTAGGTGGTTTTTAATTGTCGTGGCCACCGGATTTAGGTTTTCTGGATCAGCAAGTGACTGGAGGGCTGATCTGGAATCAGATATTATGTTTGCTCGTTTTTCAGCTGTTGTTGTTGCCATCTGGACTGCCCTCCATATCGCTACCATCTCCGCCTGGTATACGGAACAGTATCCCGCCAGTTTGATTTTACTGTTTTTCTTTTCTGTGTCTCCTTCCCACCAGCTCACTGCGGCCCCTACTTTTCCCTCCAGTTTGCTGCCATCCGTGTAGATTTTTGGCACGTCTTTAGGTATCGTTGCTAGATCTGCTTCTTCGGTGATTAGCTGGAACGGGATTTGGTTTCTTTCGGCCGGGTGGGGGAGGTCGAAAGGATGAACTCTACTTTCGATTTGCCTTCCGGGATACTCCTCCATTGGTCCACCTCTTTTGACTTTATACAGCGCGGCGTTCTCTCCAATGCGTAGGTGAAGCGGTATGGTCCCACTGAGAAGGGTGCTGGCCATTAAGGATGTTGTGTTATGTGCCTTCGCTATTTTGATCGTAAACATTCGATTGATGCGATCTATCTTTTTCCTGATATATTTCCTTCTCAGTGCTGGTTCCCAAACACTGGCAGCATATAATATTGTGGGTTCTACAACCGCGCTGTATATCGTTTTTATTATTTCTGCATTCAAGCCCCACGTAGCTCTGGCCGCTGTTGACAGGCTTTTGTAGATGTTTATAGCCTTCGTGTTTATGTTCTCTACATGTTCGCTGAAAGTCAAGGCACTATCTATTGTCACTCCCAGTAATTTTAGGCTTTTGCTGTATTTGAGCTCAGTATTACAGAACTCCAGTTTGGGCGGTTCGTATTTCACCTTTTTTGTTATAATTATAGTTTGGGTCTTGTGGGCCGCAAACCGGAGTCTGTTTTGTATACCCCACTTCTCCACCACCTTGAGAGCTGCGTTTGCAGTTTCTTCTACCTCTTTACTTGTTGCTCCTTTGGCGATTATAAGGAGATCATCCGCGAACGCTTGGATATGAGCCTCAAGGTTTTCGGCGTCTTCCAGCAGTGGGTCCATTATTAGGTTCCACATTAGAGGGCCTCCTACTGATCCCTGGATGCAGCCCTTTTCAGGTTCCCTTTCTGTTGTGTATCCGGCATACGTGAGCTTTATTTTTCTTTTTGAAAGGTAATCGTAAAAAGTTGCTAGGAGGTGTTTGTTAATTTTTTTGATTCTTAGTTGTTGTTTTATTTTCGGCCACCATGCGTTGTCGAACGCGCCCTCTATGTCCAGTGACACCATCACTACTATTTTCTTGTCACAAACTGCTTGTCGTGTTAGTTCGATGGCGTCATAGAGGGCGTCCTCTGTACTACGTTGGGGCATAAAACCGTATTGTCTAGGGCTTAGCTGTCTTTCCTTTCCGAGGCTCCAGAGAAGTCTTCTGCATATAATTTTTTCAAAGATCTTTCCAAGGATCGGGAGCAGACCTATTGGGCGGTAAGATTTAGGTGATGTGTAATTCTCTTTGCCTGGCTTCCTGAGTGTTACTATAGTCGCTCTCTTCCACCTGTTTGGGAAACAGCCAATTCTTAGACAGGAGTTAAATAGTTCCTTCATTATTGCTGGGTGTGCTCTGTACGTTTGTTCACATATGTCGGATGTTATGCCATCTTCTCCTGGTGCCTTCTTCGGGTTCATTGAATTGATCGTCGTTTCTATTTCAGTGTATGTTATGGTTTTAAAGTCAGTGTTGTCATTTAAGTCAATGTCATTGGTGTATTTTTCTTCTTCTAGTCTAGTCAGTCTGTGTTCGGTTGTGTCATTGTCTGTGTTGTCTTCTGGGTAGAATGTCGCTGCTAAGAGTTCAGCCGATTCTTTAGGGTTGCAGTCATAGTCATTTATTTTTAGTAACTGGTCGTCATGTCTTTTCTTTGTCAGTTTCATCACTCTGTATATTTATCCCACAGGGACTCTCTATCTTGGGTGGTGCAGAAGTTTTTCCAACTATCCGTTTTTGTTTTGTGTATCTTGTCTTTGTATTCGTTCAGTGCCTCTAGATATTTATTGATGACGTGTTCTTTGCGATTTGGGTTTGCTTTGCTGATCTTTCTTCTTAGTCTGTTTACTTCTTTTTTCATTTCCTTAAGTTCTTCTGTCCACCATTTTATCTGTCTTGTCTTTTTCGTTTTTATTCTAGGGATAGCTTCTTCACATGCTTTTAATATGATATTTGTATATTTGTCAGTAATGTCATTTAGGTCTTGTTTGTCTTTTATACTGTTAAGTTCCTCTTCTGTAATGTTTCCATCTCTTAGTTCTGTTTCTATTATCTCTCTGAATCTTGTCCATTTAGCTTTGTAGGTATTGTACTTTCTGGTTGTTGTTGGTTTCATGTCTGTCTCATTTGTGTTATTTCTTATTCCGATTTTGTATGTGATAGTTCTGTGGTCAGAGGTGGTTACCATTTCTGGGTTTACTTTCCATTCGGATATGATGTTCATTATTTCCGTTGAGCAGAAGGTGATGTCAACTATACTGGTGTATGGGATGTTCCTTCTTAGTGTGTAGAAGGTAGGAGTTGTTCCGCTGTTAAGAATTTCTAGGTTTTTGCCTGCTATGTATTCAGCCAGGATTTCCCCTCTTTTATCCTCTGTATTTTCTCCCCACCATTGGCTTTTAGAGTTAACATCACCTCCCACGACTAACATTCTTGTGTCCATGTCCCTAATTATTTTGTCAAGGTCTATTATCTGTTCTTCTATGCTTATGTATTCCTCCCAGTATATAGAGATCATGCCGACTTCCAGGCTGTTACTTAGGGTTATCACCGCTCCCGCAACATTTTCCGTTGTCCATCTGTCTTTTGTTATGATTCTGACATTTGGGTCTAGGATTACTAGGGCTGATTTTACTGGTTTATTCCTATTAGCCGTTTTCTGTATTGTCCTATACCCACATGTCAGAATTCCAGATGCTCCAACATATGGTTCTTGCATCATGATTGCAGTGAATCCTTCTGATGTTGAAGCCTGAATAGCTTCTATTGTAGCCGCCTGACCTCTACCCAGGTTTACTTGTGCTATTTTGGCTGGTTTTATTTCCTTAGCTTGGACCTTAGCAATAGCTGACTCTGGATCTGGCTATCTTATCCCACCTTTGCCACTGAGGGCACTCTGCAGAATATGCCGGGTGGTCACCTCTGGGGCAGTGGATGCACTTTGGCGCTCTATTTTTGTTTGTGCAGCTCCTTGTGTCATGGTTTTCTGCACAGTAGCCGCAAGTTAGGTCACCCGCACATATTTTAGCCGTGTGTCCAAAGCCTAGGCATCTATAGCATTGGAGTATAGGTGATTGATCCCTTGCTGTAATTATCTGGTAACCTAAATGCAGTTTGGTGTCTACCATTTTGCTCCATGCCTGTGGGGTGACTTCGAGAATGACATTTGTTAGTTCCTTTGTCCTCCCTTTAGTTCTTCTAATCACTTTAATGTCTTCTGTCCTTGTGTCTAGCATTTTATCTATGTTTTGTTTAATAATAGCGTTGGGTATTTGGGTGTTAGTGAGGTCATTAAGAATGCCAGGAAGTTTTATAAGCGGGTTCCTGTTTTCGAGGTGAGTGATTTGTAGGTTTTTATTTTTAGTGCTTATCGTGTTTTTTAGCTGTTCTATATCTCTTTCGTTCTCACATCCCAGTACTACCTTCTGTCCCTTGGCTTTCCTCATCCTGCTTATTCCTATTCCCATGTCTACTACATTTACTGTGTTTTTTATTTCTTTTATTACGTCTTCGCTTGTATGGAGAGGTTCGTCGGAAGTTATAATTACGTTGTATCTTGGTGCTATATTACGCGTTCTAGCTATATCTGCAAAGGATAGGTTTTGACTTGTTTTCTCTGTTTCAGGTTGCATGGGGTCAGGTGTGCTTGGGGCTGTCCTGGTTTGTTTTATGGGTGTTTTGTTCCACTTTTGTTTTAGGTCTTCGATCGCTGTTCTCACAGGGGCTATTAGGTCTGCCGTTGTTTCTATTCCGTCTTTTATCTCCTTTTTTAGCTCTTTTAGATTTGCTGTTATTGTGCTGTACGGTTCCTTTATCTCCCATATGTTCTTATTTATGTCCATTAGAGTTTCATTTATGTCTATTTTTGCTTCTTCTATGTTATCTGTTCTTTGGTTGGTTTGATTATTGTTTTCTTTCAGGTCTTTGATCATTTCTTTCATCTCTACTAGCTGGTCTGTTATCTTTATCATTGCTTGTTTCAGGTTGGAGTCGTTATGGTGGGTTCCTTCCTCATTTTGGTGTTCAGTTTCTTCGTTTCCCACATGGAGTAAAGGTAAGTTATCGTACTTGTTGTCGATCTCCGTTAGGTGTCGGCGTAAAGCATCGAGTTGGTTTGATACTGTTATTGTGTTTTTATTTAGTTTGTTAAGTTCTTCTTTGAGATTTTCCCACTTGTTTGAGTCACTGCTGTTTCCATCTGTTTTACTTTCTTTCATGTGTTTTTCTATCCTTTTTATTGCCTCTCCGGCTTCTTCTATTTCTTGAAATGGTCTTAGTGTTTCGAAGTTTAGCCATTTTATTATGTTCGTAGTTTCTTTGGCCATATCTTGAACTTCTTTCCTTGTGTTGTTTAACTCTTCGGTTAGACTTTCTTTTAATACCCTCATTTCCTGTATATGGGCCCTCTCGACTCTGACCAGTTCCACGGCATTGCGACTTCGCTCTTTTTCGAGATTGTATTTATGGCGCGATCTGGAGTCTGAGAGGGCCAAAGCTGTTTCATATAGTGTCTGTAGGCATTCGAGTGCTGTTGCCTTACACTCACGCTTCATGTTACCCGCCTCCTCTAAAGCGGCTTTTCCTTTTTGAAGCATATCGTTGGCTAATTTTGTGGCCTCATCCATTGCTACCCCCGGCCCCCTTTTGAAATGTGTAGGGAGGATACTGGCTCTGCTCCTATTAGATGTATGTGATCCTATCGAGCTGGCGTCATCAGAGTCTTCGATGGTGTTTGGTATATCCCCTTCTGACATCATTGGGTCGAGGTCTATAAGGTTTGATGATGGGCTCATGAAGTTCGCTTCTGAGGTGTCTGATTCACTAGCTGATGGTTTGCGTGTTTGGCTCACCAGAACTTTTTCCCGCAGACTTTTCTTAGATTTTGCGGAGCCTGACGGGCTTTTTGGGATCTTAGTTGACTTAATGTCAGCAATTTTCTGTTGTTTGGACATATTGTATGGTTCTAAGTTCTTTGCTTTAGTTCGCAGGCGGCGTGCTACACTTCAGCAGGTAAGTATTGGTCTTTTCTTTTTCAGATTTTCTTAGTTTTAATTTTTTAGTTTATAAGCTTTTTTTCAGGTTGTTCTGATGGTGTATGTGCTGGTATTCCTGTTTATATTGGAGCTCTTTCCTTATTCTATCTAATGGTCTTTGTCTCGTATTTCAGCGCCTTGTGGTTACCGAGATATTCGTGTTTTTGTGAAACCAAGATGGCTTCCAAAATGGCGGCTGAGGTTTTGGTTGTCTGTGCTAGTGGTCGTGTTCTATTTGTTTTGCTGATTCCCGTGGAGAAAACCGCGTTCTCCTACGACGTCTGGGTCCCGAGATATTTCGTTTTTGAGATTTTCAAGATGGCTGCCAATATGGCCGCCCTGATTTTCTTTCTTTGATATCTCCGGAGCCGTTTGACGCAGAAGGGTGGTGTTTGGGTTCGTTGGAGTTGAATTTTTGTCCTCTTTCAGGTTACCTCGTTAGTTGGCTTCCAATATGGCGGCCAAGGTTTTGGTTATCTGTGCTGGTGGTCGCGCTCTATTTGTTTTGCTTATACCCGAGGAGAAAACCGCGTTCTTCTACGACTTCTGGATCCCGAGATATTTCGTTTTTAAAATTTCCAAGATGGCTGCCAATATGGCCGCCCTGATTTTCTTTCTTTAATATCTCCGGAGCCGTTTGACGTAGAGGGCTGGTGTTTGGGTTCGTTGGAGTTGATTTTTTGTCCTCTTTCCGGTGGCCTTGATGTTTTTGAGATTTGGGCTCTTGGAATTCGAGGAGCTCGGATCTTGCTGATTTTTTGTTGATAGGTAGATGGCAGAGGGCCCTCCACCCTGGAGAAAACCGCTGTTTCCTAGGACCACTAGGAGCCGAGTTATTTGTGTTTTTGTCGGCCTTTTGACAGATGTGGAACTGTCAAAGTCAGTCTTCAAAGGCCGATTTCTCGGAAACGGTAAGTCGCAGGTGGGTCCTGTTTGGGTTCCCCTGGTAGGACTTTTTCCCAGCTACCTGTTTTTGAGCTTATCTCAGTGTGAAATTTTTGAGAAATTTTTTCGCTATTTGATTGTTCTGACCTTAGGGGTTCGGTAGCCCAGTCTCGCAGCTGCCGGAATCCGCAATCCGTGTCTCGCTATGTCTTTTACCTTCGGAGTTATGGACGTTTGAAATATTCCAAGATGGCGTCCAAACGTCAAAGTCGGGTTTGTCTTGACAATAACTTGCTCGGTTTTACAGCTAGCGGATCGCGGTTTGTTTCCGCCTGGGGATACCGTACCTTGGGTATATTCTGGGGGGGGAGTTTGGGGGGGTTCTGTTTCCCCTTTTTGAGGTCCTTTTCTTGCCGGATCTGGGTGCTCCTGGTCTTACCCTTTTTGATGATATGTCGCACGTTGCTGGGCGACCCTTGGTTCCGGAGTAATCTTTGTTTGAAATTTACACAAAATGGCGGACAAAATGGCTGCCAAACGTTTCTTTGCGATATCTCCTTTACCTGTTGGTCTATCTGGACGCGCGACGGCTCATATGATAGGTCTCGATCCTGGCTATCTTCTTGTAGAGTTAGTTTTTATGGTGTTCCTGAAATTCCCGTTTTATTCCAGAAAAACGTCTTTTTAGCTCTATTTCCGGATCTAATCGTCGTAGAGGGCTGATTGAAGTGCCGTTTTGTAGCTCTGGATGTGCTCGACGTTTCTAGGTCAAAACGGTTTTATCTCAGCACCCCTGGTGTTACCCAGCCGGTGTTTTCCGGAAAAACGGTTTTTTCTTCCTAGTGGAAAATTTTTCTAGGGGGGGACTAACCTTTTTTTGGTGGGGTTTTTAGGTGCTTTGGTGGGCCTAATTATCAGCTGGTCAGATCCCACGCGTCTCTGGAGGTCTTGATGTTCCAGGCTGTTTAATTTGAGTTTTTTATATATCTATTACTCACCCCCCTGATGTCGAAAAATTTTTCTTTTTGTGGATTTATAGTCGGCTTGTTTGCCGCTTTCAGATGCACTATAGTCCCGGGTTCACAGGTCCCTATTTCGATGACCTCGTGGTGACGCCAAAATCTTCAACACAAGGTCATTGGCACTTGCACTATGTCTATAATTTTGAAACTTACTATACTAACAAAGGTCTCTGTCCTGCACAATGTCCACTATTTTTTATAAAAATCCCTTAACTATTGTTTGAATTATTGCACTTTGAACTTTTTAATTTTTTGTCACTTTGGTTTTTATCACTTTTTAGGCACTTTTTTCACGATTTAAGGCTCGACGCAATCACACGCGTGTGGGGCGCACCGAGACGAATCGATCGGTACCTCAGTCGTCAAAATCGGAGCACTTTTGACCACTTTTCCGGATTTTTGATTGCGGAGCGTTGAGAAAAAGATGCTTCCCGGTCGGCGGACGGCGCGAAACTGGTTAGGTTAGGTTAGGTTAGGTTAGGTTAGGTTAGGTTAGGTTAGGTTAGGTTAGGTTAGGTTAGGTTAGGTTGGGGGCGAAACCGGTTCCTCCACGTGGTGTCCCTGGGCAACGCCTGGGTGCGCCACTCCGCTCTTTACACGGGGTGAGGCACTCAGGCGGCTGATCGCCGGTCTTTCCTATCTTTCTATCTGTTTTTAGTTTACTCTTCTTTTGTTTCGTTTTGTTTATTTCTGTATCTTTCACCACCTTTTCTTCTATATCTTTTCCTTTTGTTTTACTCTTCTCTGCGTGTGTGATAGGTTTGCGTGGTAGGTTGTTTGTTTGAATGGTGACGGATGGGCTTATACGGCCCCTAATCCAAGGTTCTGGTGCCCGGCCATGGGATGCATGGCGAGCAGGCGGTCTCGTCGCAAGGGCACTGGGGCAGAATCCCCCCAACTGGATCGGGCCAGAAATCAGCCCATAAATGACAGCTATGGAAGGTCGTATTTTGGAAAACTGTCCCCGGGTGGGTCCCAGCGAAGCTGGGGAATCCCACACTCCCGCTTCGGCGGGGGTTCGGCCCTCGTATACGGGGGGGCCACAAAGTGCGATGGCGGAGGAGGAGAAGGCGGGAGAGAGGAAGGAGGGAGGCGCGATGGCGCAGAAAGGTCCTAGCTCGGTGCCCCTAACCGCACCGGGAAAGGAACTCCTAACAGATGAGGAGGTCGACTTTTCGCAGCCGCAGACTAATGGCGTGCAGCGACTGTTACGACTGCTCCAGCGTAAGAAGGATCGGGGTGACACGGAGGGGCTCGCTCGCGTGCAATATGAGCGCGAGTTGAGACTCCCGTCCCCCGAAAAGGACGATGACATGGCGCGCGTGCCACGCGTAGTACTGCGCGACGTGATGGCACCGCCGCGCAAACCCGGACCTGGATCCATGAGGGATAGTGATGATTATCTCTCCGACTCCTCGGTCTGCAGTGCTATGTCGCTGGAGTCCGCGGAGTCGCTTACCGGACATGACAGACCTCGCAAGAGGAGAAACCCGGATGACGACAGTGTGCCGTCCCTTAGCAAGGGGGCGGTACCGAAACCCAAAAAAGGACGCGGCCGGCCACCAACAACCGGTCAGTACGTGGGTCTTGCCAAAGCACAGGCAGACCTCAACAGAGCGAAGGAGGAGGCGCTTCGACTTCAAGCGGAAGCCGAAGTGGCAGAGATGACGAGGACAGCTAGGGAGGCGCGAACATCACCCCGCGCAACCCCTGTCACAACCGGAGATGTCGAGTCGGAACAGTCGAGTGCCGCTTTGGCCAAGAAAGTGGAGATTTCACTGGAGGCTATTTCAATGGTCGCCGTGAAATCCTCCAACCTTAAGGGCACGTTCCAGAAGTGTCTAAAGGAGTCGGTGGCGGCCATCAAATCGGCTGTAGCTGAGATGAGAAGCCGCTCCACTACCGAAGATCTGGCGAGGTTGGAGGCCCAGAACGCACGCCTCCAAGAACAAGTAACGAGAATGGGAAGCGAACTTGAGGAGTTGCGCAGACGGGCTAACAATACCCGCCCCGTACGAGAAGACATGCGTGAGCTGTTGGCGGAGGTCTCCCGATCTAACATAGAGACCTTCGGCAACATGCTCAACGCGAGGCTGGCCGGACTTGAGGACCGACTCTTGCCGGAGCCGAGGAGGAGACCTCCGCTGGCGGCAGACATGGCCAACACCTGTGTCAGTGCCCCGCCGGCGGCCACCGGGAATAAAAAGGCGCCGAAGCCCAAAAAGGCGGCGGCGCCCACATATGCAGACATGGCGGCAACAAGTGCAGCGGCCCCCCAAGCGGCACCGCCTGCTGAGACCAAGCCAAAGGCTAAGAAGCCTACAAAGAAGAAAAAGCGGCCATCAATGGCCGCTCAAGAGGCGGCGCAGGGGGGGGTTAACACCAACCCCTCCTCCGCAGAGGCCCCGTGGACCACCGTAGGTCCACGGAAGGCCAAGAAGAAAGGAGCGGTTAAATCAGCCACAGCCGCTCCCAAACAAAAGAAGGCAAGACTTCGCCCCCCAAAAACCGCAGCAGTAACCCTCACCCTGGAGGCGGGGGCTGCGGAACGGGGGGTGACTTACGCGAAGGTGCTCAGCGAGGCCAGAGCGAAAATCGACCTGGGGGAACTCAATATCCCTCGGCTCGGGTTCCGCCTGGTCCAAACTGGAGCACGCCTCCTTTCCATAGAAGGAGAGGGGGCAACGGAGAAGGCCGACGCATTTGCCGCGAGGCTACGTGCGGTCCTGCGCCCTGAGGACGTTAAGGTCTCCCGCCCGGTGAAGAGCGTGGAAATGCGAGTCACCGGGTTGGACGATGCGACAACGGCCGCCGAAATCATCGAGGCGGCCGCCAGAGAGGGAAATTGCCCGACCACCAACATCAGGTCGGGCAAAATCGTTGTAGGTCCCAGGGGCGCCCGAAGTCTCTGGCTGAATGTGCCGATGGCAGCCGCCAAAAAGCTTTCAAGCACAGGGCGGCTGCAAATAGGCTGGGTCACGGCGAGGGTGGCACTGCTGGCGGCGAGGCCCCGGCGGTGCTTCAAGTGCCTCGACACTGGCCACCTTGCAGCGAAGTGCACAAGCTCGGTGGACCTCAGCGGAACTTGTTTCCGCTGCGGGAAGCCAGGGCATAAGGCGCAGGAGTGTGAAGCAGCTCCCAATTGCCCGGCTTGTGAGGCCTTAATGAAGCCGAAGGAGCACGTGCTGGGGAGCAGCGGCTGCATCATAGCACCCAAGCCACCCCCCGGCACGAAGCGGAAGCGCAAGGCTCCCACAAAGAAGGCTCGGCAGAAAAAGCCGAGCCGTGGCGCAAGGGCGGAACAAACCGCCCCCGCCATGGATGTGGTCGAAGCCTAGACCCGCGGGTGGCGGTCGGGGGATCGTCGCCCGCATTATGGGTCCCGAGCGTAAGGCTCCTCTATGCCCGGGGAGCGCTCGGAGAGGCATGCGGCGGCATATCATCCAGCCGCCGCAACAGAAGAGGGCCGGACGCGGCACGCGCTGCGGGGTCGTGGAGCCATGCTCACGCGATTCCCACGGCCTCGCATTGGCGCAGAAGGAGGGCATCGCCAGGTTTTTAGTGGGTAAACTCTGTGCCACCAACACCAAGGCACAGAGGAGTCCCACATAACCCCGCGATGTCCCCCGAGCATCGCGGGGTATACGCAACGTATTTTCCTGGCGTAAAAAAAAAAAAAAAAAAAAAAAAAAAAAAAGGTTAGGTTAGGTTAGGTTAGGTTAGGTTAGGTTGGGGGTCTGCCAGTTCGTCCACGTTCGTGCCCCTGGGCAACGCTTGGGTGCGCCACCCCGTCTTTAGCGGGGTGAGGTACTCACGCGGCTGAAGGCTGGCTCTATCTTTCTTTCCTCTCTATCTTTCACCATCTTTTTAGTTTAACTTTCTTGCTTTTTGCCTTAGTTTTATTTGTTTTTTCTATCTTTTCACCACCTTTTCTTTCATCTCATACTATCTTTCACTTTTATTTCACTCTTGCGATAGGTGACCTCACACCTGAAAAAAGGCCGCGACCAGGGGTGTCGGTGTTACAAAGATGGCGGAACGTAATTTGAAAAGTATTCCCCGGGTGGGTCCTCCTTCCAGGAGGGAATCCCACACTCCCGCTCCGGCGGGGGGTCGGCCCTCGTATACGGGGGGGCCACAAATTACGAGGAAGGATGAGGCGGTCGCTTCGGCGACGGAGGAGGGCAGAGGCGCGAGAAAGCGCGTGGGTTCGGAGCCGGTGCACCTTGCCGCACCGGAGACGGCCCAACTACCGGACATGACACAAGAGGGGGATGTGAGGGACGGGCCACGCGTTGTGCTAGAACGCATGCCCAGCAATCCCTCTCTCATTGACTTGAACAGCGAGGACTGTCTCTCGGACACCAGCAGCATCATGTCGCTGGACTCCGAGGGGCTGCCCGCAAAATCAGACAGGACTGCGCGCAAGAGGCGCAACTCGGACGAGGACACGGCGCCGTCCACTAGTAAAGGGGTGGCGCCCAAACCGAAACGGGGACGTGGCCGGCCGCCTACGACCGGCCAATATGTCGGCCTGGCCAAGGCCAAGGCCGAACATAATAAACAGAAGGAGGAGGCCCTTCGGCTACAGGACGAGGAGGAGATTGCAGCAGTGGCTCGGGAGGCGAGGAAGGCTGGAGCTTCCATCCACTCCAACCCCTCCCCCAGCAGACTCCCCACTACTTCTCCTGATGGAAAAGTGGCGTCGAGGATGACGAGCGCTGAGTTGGGCGAAGTTGTGGAGTATTCGCTGGAGACCATCACCAGGGTCGCCACGAAATCGAAAAACCTCAAAGGTACCTATCAAAGGTACCTAAAGGAGTCGGTATGGAACCTCGAGAAGGCCTTTAAAGAGGTCCGCGGTCGCACCATTACGAAGGAGATGGCAGCGTTGGAGGCCCAAAATGCGCGCCTCGAGGAGCAATTGGCCGCATTGCGCCAGGAGCTCGACGAGCTGCGCAAACAGGCCTCCCACCGCAAGGAGAATGACATGCGCGAGCTGTTGGCGGAGGTCTCCCGATCAAACGTGGAGACCTTCGGCAACATGCTCAACGCGAGGCTGGCAGGTCTTGAGGACCGTCTTCTGCCAGCCCCAAGAGCCAGACCACCACTGGCGGCGGACACCCCGCCAGCGGCAGTAAAATCGAAGGCGCCGAAGCCCAAAAAGGCGACGGCGCCCACATACGCCGAAGTGGCGGCACCGAGTGCAGCGGCCCCCATAGCGGCACCGTCTGCATCGGTCCCGCCAAAGCCTAAAAAGGCCAAAAAGAAGAAGCGGCAAACCATGGCCGCAAAAGAAGCGGCGCAAGGGGGGGCGATCTCCGACCACTCCCCCGCCGAGGCCCAGTGGACCACCGTTGGTCCACGCGGGGTCAGAAAGAAGAAAGGGGCGGCTAAGAATTCCAAGGCCGCCCCGAAAAGAAAGAAGGCGAAACTTCGCCCCCCCTCCACCGCGGCCATCACTCTCACCCTCGAAGCGGGGGCCGCGGAGAAGGGGATAACCTATGAGAAGGTGCTGCGGGAGGCCAAGGCGGGGATCGACCTCGGGGAACTTAACATCCCCAGGCTCGGTTTCCGCCTGGCCCAGACCGGTGCACGTGTCCTGTCCGTCGACGGAGAGGGCGCCAATGAGAAGGCAGACGCCCTAGCCATAAGGTTGAGGGCGGTCCTCGACCCGAACGTGGTTCGGATAGCCCGCCCGGTGAAAAGAGCGGAAGTTCTCGTCACCGGGCTGGACGATTCCGCGACGGCCGCCGACATTGTCGAGGCGGCCGCGAAAGACGGTAGCTGCCCGGCCGGCAACATTCGGTCGGGCAGAATTGTGACGGGCCCCAGGGGCGCCAGAAGCCTCTGGCTCGGCGTGCCAACTGCAGCCGCGAAAAAGCTCGTCAGCGCTGGGCGGTTGCAGGTCGGCTGCGTCCAGGCGAAGGTAGTGCTGCTGGCCGCGAGGCCGAGGCGGTGCTACCGTTGCCTGGACACCGGCCATTTAGCGGTGGAATGCTCCTGTCCGGTGGACCTCAGCGGAAGCTGCTTCCGCTGTGGGAAGCCGGGCCACAAAGTGCCTGATTGCATGGCGGCGGCACCCAACTGCCCCATGTGTGAGGCACTGGAGAAGGAGAGGCGAGACCATGTGTTGTGGAGCAGCGGCTGCATAGCAGCAAGGCCGCCCCCCACCACTAAAAAGAAAAAAGGGGCTCCGCCACCGACGGCCCGGCGAAAGCCAAAGGCCAAAGGCGCAAGGGCGGTTCAGCCCGCCCCCGCCAATATGGAGACGGATGCCTAGACCCGTGGGTGGTGATCGGGGGATCGCCGCTCACTTGAAGGGTCCCGAGGAAAGCTCCCCTATGCCTGGGGAGCTCTCGGTGAGGTAGGCGGCGGCGCACACCTAGCCGCCGCGACAGGTGAGGGCCGGACGCGGCACGCGCTGCGGGGTCGTGGTAGTAGTATCACGCAGTTCCCATGACCCCGCATAGGCGCAGAAGGAGGCATGGAGGGGTTTTAGTCGGTAAACCCTGGCGCTGTTCATCACCACAGCGCCGGGGGAGTCCGACATACCCCTGCCGCCTTCCCCCGGAGACGGTGGGGGATACGCAACCGTATTTCCCCTCCTAAAAAAAAAAAAAAAAAAAAAAAAAGGTTAAGTTAGGTTGGGGGCGATACCGGTTCCTCCACGTTGGTGTCCCTGGGCAACACCTGGGTGCGCCACTCCGCCTTTTACACGGGGTGAGGTACTCAGGTGGCTGAACGCCGGTCTTTCTCTATCTTTCTTTCTTTTCGTAGTTTACTCTTCTTTTGCTTTTATTTTTATTTATTTTCTCTATCTTTTCAACGCCTTTTCTTTTCTATTTTTTCTCTTTTATTTTATTCTAATGTGTGTGTGTAAGGTTGTATGTCTGAATGGTGATGGATGGGCTTTTACGGCCCCTAATCCTTGGTTTGTGGTGCCCGGCCTTGGGATGCATGGCGAGCAGGCGGCTCGTCCCGAGGGCACTGGGGCAGGATTCACCCCTCAACTGATCAATCATGGATACAAGCAGATTGAAAAACACTCCCCGGGTGGGTCCCAGCAACGCTGGGGAATCCCACCCTCTCGCTTCGGCGGGAGGCTGCCCCTTGTATACGGGGGGGGCACAAGCTGCTAGGAGGGATGAGGAGGTCGCTTCGGCGACGGAGGAGAGAGGCGCGAGGGCGCAATCCGATCCGAAGCTGGCGCACATTACCGCGCCGGCGGCGGATCTTTTAACCGACGAGGAGACGGACTTCTCACAGCCCGTCGAGAATGGAAGGGAGCGGCTCCTGCGGCTTCTTCATAGGAAGAAGCTGCGAGGAGACACGGAGGGGCTCGCACGTGTGCAGCACGAGCGCGAGCTGATCCTCCCTCCCTCCATACGGGATGAGACATTTGCGGCGGGAACAAGCGGTGCAAAAACGCCACGCTCACCGGTCGTGTCGCTCACGCGCGACCCGAGAATCCCGCCGCCTCACGGACTAGACGAAAGGAGAGATAGCGACGACTATCTCTCCGACTCCTCGGCACTAAGCGACATGTCGCTGGTGTCCGGGGAGTCATTCACCGGACGCGACAAACCTCTTAAGAGGAAAACCATGGATGATGACGGGGTGCCGTCCCTCAGTAAAGGGGTGGCACCAAAGCCCAAGAGGGGGCGCGGCCGGCCGCCAACGACCGGCCAGTACGTCGGGCTGTATAAGGCACAAGTTGCCCTAAACAAAGCCAAGAAAGAGGCTCTTCGGCTTGAAGCTGAAGCCGAAGTGGCAGAATCGGCGAGGGCAGTTAGGGAGGCGCGAACGTCCTTCCGCGCAGCCCCCGCCGTAACTGGATTGACTGTGGCGGAGCAGACGAGTGCTGCTCTGGCCAAAGCGGTGGACGCATCCCTGGAGGCCATAATGATGGTCGCCACCAAGTCGTCGAATCTTAAGGGCACCTTCCAAAGGTGCCTCAAGGATTCAGTGGTGGCCATCCGATCGGCTGTGGCCGAAATCAGGGATCGCTCTGCCACCGAGGAGTTGGCGAGGCTGGAGGCCCAGAATGCGCGGCTCCAAGAGCGAGTGGCCGAAATGGGCCGGGAGCTCGAAGAGCTGCGCAGACGGGCCGACAACTACAGCCCACCAGAGCAGGACATGCGTGAGCTGTTGGCGGAGGTCTCCCGATCAAACGTGGAGACCTTCGGCAACATGCTCAACGCAAGGCTGGCCGGGTTAGAGGATCGTCTTCTGCCGGCCCCACGAATGAGACCACCGCTGGCGGCGGACAGTGCCACTGTAGACACCCCGCCAGCGGCAGCAAAGACGAGGGCGCCGAAGCCCAAAAAGGTGACGGCGCCCTCATACGCCGAAGTGGCAGCACCGAGTGCGGCGGCCCCCATAGTGGCAGCGACTGCATCGGCCCTGACAAAAAAGAAGGCCAAGAAGAAGGCAAAGAAGCGGCCATCAATGGCCGCACAAGAGGCGGCGCAAGGGGGGGCGAATGCCGGCCCCTCCTCTGCCGAGGCCCCGTGGACCATCGCTGGTCCACGTAAGGGCAAGAAGAAAGGGGCGGCTAAACCAGCCACAGCCGCCCCCAAAAAGAAGAAGGTAAGGCTACGCCCCCCCAGTACGGCGGCAGTAACCCTCACACTAGAGGAGGAGGCTGCCAGAAAAGGGGTGACGTACGCGAGGGTGCTCAGTATGGCCAAAGATAGGATCGACCTGGGGGAACTCAGTATCCCCAGGCTCGGTTTCCGCCTGGCACATACAGGAGGACGCCTTCTATATATAGAGGGGGAGGGGGCCGCAGAGAAAGCCGACGCACTCGCCACGGCACTGCGCGAAGTCTTTGGCCCCGAAATAATGAGGATCGCCCGCCCGGTGAAATGCGCAGAACTGCGCGTCACCGGGCTGGACGACGGCCGCCGATGTTATCAAGGCGGCCGCAAAAGAGGGTGGCTGCCCGGCCGCAAACATCCGGTCGGGCAAGGTCGTCGTGGGGCCGAGAGGGTCGCGGAGTCTCTGGCTCTGCGCTCCAATAGCGGCCGCCAAGAAGCTGTCCAGTTCAGGACGGCTGCAGATCGGGTGGATCGAGGCGCGGGTGACGCTGCTGGCCGCGAGGCCCAAGCGGTGTTACCGCTGCTTCGACACCGGTCATATGGCAGCGAAGTGCAAATCCTCGGTGGACCTCAGTCGGAACTGCTTCCGCTGTGGAAAGCCGGGGCATAAAGCACCTGGGTGCGAGGCGGCTCCGAGCTGCCCGGTCTGCGAGGCCGTGGGCAAGCCGAAGGAGCACGCGCTGGGGAGCAAGGGGTGCATCGCAGCACCCATACCCCCCAGCACTAAGAGGAAGGCTCCTCCGAAGGCTCGGCCTAAAAAGGCCAGGGCCGGCGCAAGGGCGGTACAATCCGCCCCCGCCACTATGGATGTGGAAGCCTAGACCCGTGGGTGGCGATCGGGGGATCGTCGCCCACCTTATGGGTCCCGAGAGAAAGGCTCCCCTATGCCCGGGGAGCCCTCGGTGAGGCATGCGGTGGCAGTGCCGCCACCGCAACAGAAGAGGGCCGGACGCGGCACGCGCTGCGGGGTCGTGGAAGATTATATAGTTCCCATGGCCCCGCAATAGTAAACCCCGGCGCACGTCAGCGCTGGGGGAGTCCGTCATACCCCCGTCGCCCTCCCCCGCGGGTGACGGGGGATACGTAACGTATTTCCCCTCGTCCAAAAAAAAAAAAAAAAAAAAAAAAAAAAAAAAAAAAAAAAAAAAAAAAAAAAAAAAAAAAAAGTTAGGTTAGGTTAGGTTAGGTTAGGTTAGGTTGGGGGTCTGCCAGTTCGTCCACGTTCGTGCCCCTGGGCAACGCTTGGGTGCGCCACCCCGTGTTTTGCGGGGTGAGGTACCCACGCGGCTGATTTTGATTAACTTTCTTGTTTTGCTTTAGTTTTTATTTTTGTTTTTCTATCTTTTCACCGTCTTTTATTTCTTCTCTTACTATCTTTCACTTTTATTTAACTCTTCTGATAGGTGACCTCACACCTGAAAAAAGGCCGCGACCCGGGGTGTCGGAGAGTATGATAATGGAAAGTCGTGATTTGAAAAAGATTCCCCGGGTGGGTCCCAGCAATGCTGGGGAATCCCACCCTCCCGCTTCGGCGGGAGGCAGCCCCACGTATACGGGGGGGGCACAAACCACGAGGGAGGAGGAGGAGAAGGTCGCCGAAGCGACGAGCAGACGAAGGGGCGCGACAAAACGCGTGGGTTCGGAGCCGGTGCACCTTACCGCACCGGAATCGGCCCAATTACCGGATAAGACAAAAAGGGGGGGTGTGAGTGACGAGCCGCGCGTTCACCTGGAACGCATGCCCGGCCACCGTCCTAAACCCCCTCTGTATGATTTGGACAGCGAGGACTGTCCCTCGGACACCAGCAGTGTCATGTCGCTGGACTCCGAGGGGCTGCCCGCACAATACTCGGACAGGACTGCGCGCAAGAGGCGCAACACAGACGAGGATGACACGGCGCCGTCAACCAGTAAGGGTGTGGCGCCCAAACCCAAACGAGGACGTGGCCGGCCTCCGACGACCGGCCAGTACGTCGGCCTGGCCAAAGCCAAGGCCGACTACAATAGGCAGAAGGCGGAGGCCCTCCGGCTCCAGGCCGAAGAGGAGGTCGCCGCTGTGGCTCGGGAGGCGAGGAAGGCTAGGGACTCCATTCGCTCAAGCCTCTCCCCCACCGGACTCCTCGCTGCTTCTTCAGTTAGGGAAGAAGCGTCGGGGCAGACGGGTGTCGAGCTTGTCAAAGCGGTGCAGACCTCGTTGGACGCCATCGGCATGGTCGCCGCGAAGTCGTCCAACCTGAAGGGTACCTATCAAAGGTACCTAAAGGAGGCACGGATGACTATCACGTCGGCCTTCAACGAGGTACGATACCGCACCGCAACCGAGGAGGTACAGCTCCTGGAGGGCGAGAACATGCACCTCAAAGCGCAGATGGTGTCATTGCGCCAGGAGCTGGAGGAGTTGCGCAAAAAGGTCGGCCATCTTGAGAAGGCGAAATCGGGCGAGGACATGCGGGAGCTGTTGGCGGAGGTCTCTAGAGCAAACATAGAGACCTTCGGCAACATGCTCAACGCGAGGCTTGCCGGCCTGGAAGAGCGTCTTCCGCCGGAGCCTCGGAGGAGGCCTCCGCTCGCAGCGGATGGGGCCCGGGGAGATACAGCCCTGGCACCCGCGCAGAGCGTCGAGGCCCCGAAAGAAAAGGAGCGGCCAAAGTCGAAGAAGGCAGCGGCCAGGGAGAAGAGAGGGCCGGCGGAGGATACGGCGGCGCTTACACAGGCTCCCACTGCACCTGCACCGCCCAAGAAGATAAAGAAGAAGAAGAAGAGGAAGACTTTGGCCGCACAGGAGGCCGAAGAAGCGAGGGCGTCTACGACCGCCCCACCTGCGACGGACGCCCCGCGGACCACAGACGGGTCCCGTGGGCGCGGCCAGAAGAAAGAGAGGAGGGGAGCCGCCAAAAAGGCAGCCCCCAAGAAAAAGAAGGCGAAATTGAAGCCCCCCAAAACCGCAGCGATCACCCTCACTCTTGAGAAGGGGGTGCTCGAGGAGGGGAGGGCTTCATATGCCTCCATCCTCGCGGAGGCTAAGAAGAAAATCTGCCTGGCGGAACTCGGCATCTACAAGGTCGACTTCCGCCTGGCAGAAACGGGCGCCCGCGTTCTCGAGCTATCGGGAGAGGGGGCCCAGGAGAAGGCGGACGCTCTTGCCGCGAGGATGAGGGCGGTTCTGGACGGGGGACTGGTGAGGGTCGGTCGCCCAGTGAAGCGCGCGGAAATGCTGCTCACCGGGCTCGATGACACGACGACGGCCGCCGACGCGATAGAGGCGGTCGCCAGAGAGGGAGGATGCTCGGCTGGCGATGTCCGGTCGGGCAAGGTCATAGTGGGCCGAAGAGGCGAGAGGTGTCTCTGGCTGTGCGCACCGGTAGCGGCAGCCAAGAGATTGACTGGTGTAGGGCGGCTACAGGTCGGCTGGGTCTCGGCGAGGGTGGTGCTGCTGGCCGCGAGGCCAAAGCGGTGCTACCGTTGCCTTGACACTGGCCACCTAGCCGTTAAGTGCCCGTCCCCGGTAGACCTCAGTGGTCGATGCTTCCACTGCGGAGCACCGGGTCACAGGGCACCCGACTGTACGGCCCCCCCGAACTGTTTCGTCTGTGAGACCTTGGGGAAGCCAGAGAAGGGGCATGTGCTGGGGAGTAGTGGCTGTTCACTGGCCAAACCGCCCCCCAGCACCAAGAAGGGGAAGGCTCCTCCAAAGGCTCGGCCACGAAGGCCAAGAGCCGAAGGCGCAAGGGCGGCTCCGCCCGCCCCCGCCATGGACGTAGAAGCCTAGGCCCGTGGACGGTGATCGGGGGATCACCGCCCACATTGTGGGCCCCGAGATGGACAGCTCCCTAATGCCTGGGGAGCTCTCGGTGAGGCAGGCGGCGGCACTACATCCAGCCGCCGCGAAGAAGAGGGCCGGACGCGGCAAGCGCAGCGGGGTCGTGGTAGTAGTATCACGCAGTTCCCATGACCCCGCATAGGCGCAGAAGGAGGCATGGAGGGGTTTTAGTCGGTAAACCCTGGCGCTGATCATCACCACAGCGCCGGGGGAGTCCGACATACCCCTGCCGCCTTCCCCCGGAGACGGTGGGGGATACGCAACCGTATTTCCCCTCCTAAAAAAAAAAAAAAAAAAAAAAAAAAAAAAAAAAAAAAAAAAAAAAAAAAAAAGGTTAGGTTAGGTTGGGGGCGGGGGCGGGGGCGAAACCGGTTCCTCCAAGTTGGTGTCCCTGGGCAACGCCTGGGTGCGCCACTCCGCTCTCTACACGGGGTGAGGTACTCAGGCGGCTGAACGCCGGTCTTTCCTATCTTTCTATCTGTTTTTAGTTTACTCTTCTCTTTTTGTTACTAATTTTGTTTTTTATCTATCTTTCAACATCTTTTCTTTTCTGTCTTTCTCTTTTTGTTATCTCTTCTTTGCGTGTGTAATAGGTTTTGCGTGTTAGGTTTTTGCTTTGAATGATGATGGATGGGCTTCTACGGCCCCTAATCCAAGGTTGTGGTGCCCGGCCATGGGATGCGTGGCGAGCAGGCGGCTTCGTCGTGAGGGTACTGGGGCAGAATCCCCCCTAAGTGATCGGGTCAGACTCAGCCCATAATTGACAAACATGGAGGTCCGTAATGAGAAAAATTGTCCCCGGGCGGGTCCCGACAATGTCGGGGAATCCCGCACCTCTCCGAAAGGGGAGGTCTGGCCCACGTATACGGGGGGTGCCACCATTACGAGTGCGGGTGTGGAGGCCGCAGCAACGGCGAGTGTAGGCGAAGGCGCGACAACAAGCGCGAATCCGGAGCCGGCGCACATTACCGCGCCGGCGGCGGATCTGTTAACCGACGAGGATGTGGATTTTTCCCAGCCCGTCGAAAATGGTCGGGAGCGGCTCCTGCGGCTTCTTCATAGGAAGAAGCTGCGAGGAGACACGGAGGGGCTCGCACGCGTTCAGCGCGAGCGTGAGCTGATCCTCCCTCCCTCCATAAGGAATGAGACATTGGCGGCGGGAAATACCAGTGGAGTCGCACCGCGCATACCGCTGGTGAAGCTAACGCGCGCGCTGATTCCCGCACGCCCAAACACCGGACTAGACAGCGACGACTACCTCTCGGACTCTAGTGATATGTCTGGAATATCGCTGGACTCCGAGGGGCTGCCCGTCATTCCCGAACGCGACGCACCTCGAAAGAGGAAAACCAGTGATGACGATGTACCGTCCCTCAGCAAAGGGGCGGTACCAAAAGCCAAGAAAGGACGCGGCCGGCCGCCAACGACTGGCCAATACGTCGGTCTGGCTAAAGCCCAGGCTGACCTGAACAAAGCAAAGGAGGAGGCTCTTCGGCTTCAGGCTGAGGCCGAAGTTTCAGAAATGACGAGAACGGTTAAGGAGGCGCGAACATCGCCCCGCGCAACTCCCGTTACTATCGTAGAGGATTCGGAGCAGTCGAGCGCTGCTCTGGCGAAAAGAGTGGAGACTTCACTGGAAGCTATCACAATGGTTGCCGTGAAGTCCTCCAACCTGAAAGGCACATTTCAGAAGTGCCTCAAGGAGTCGGTGGCGGCCATCAAATCGGCTGTAGCCGAGATGAGAAGTCGCTCCACCACAGAAGATCTGGCGAGGTTGGAGACCCAGAACGCGCGCCTCCAAGAACAAGTTACGAGGATGAGCCGCGAGTTAGAAGAGTTGCGCCGGCGACCGCCCATGCCGGCCGGAAATGAGATGTGTGAGCTGTTGGCCGAGGTCTCTCGTTCCAATATAGAGACCTTGGGCAACATGCTCAACGCCAGGCTGGCCGGCTTGGAGGATCGTCTGTTGCCGGAGCCTCGAAGACGGCCACCACTGGCAGCGGACAGTGTCGGTGCCCCAGCATCAGAGGCGCCGAAGGGGAAGACACCGAAACCTAAAAAGGCATCGGCTCCCCCCACATATGCAGAAATGGCGTCACAAAATGCGGCGGCCTCCAAAGCGGCACCGCCTGCACCAGCCCCGCCTAAGCCTAAAAAGGCGAAGAAGAAATTGCCATCAATGGCTGCAAGAGAGGCGGCGCAAGGGGGGGAGAACACCAACCCCTCCCCCGCCGAGGCCCCGTGGACCTCCGTCGGTCCACGCAGGACCAGAAAGAGGGAAAAAGGGGCGGCCAAAACACCCAAAGTCGCCCCGAAGAAGAAGAAAAAGAAAAAGAAGACAAGGCTTCGCCCCCCCACAACGGCGGCAATCACCCTCACTCTAGAGGCGGGTGCTGCGGAGAAAGGGGCGACCTACGAAAAAGTTCTGCGCGAGGCCAGGTCGAAGATCGATCTTGGGGAGCTTAACATCCCTAGGCTCGGCTTCCGCCTGGCCCAAACGGGTGCGCGCGTCTTGTCGGTTGATGGAGAGGGGGCCAATGAAAAGGCGGACGCTCTAGCGGCGAGGCTGCGAGCGATCCTTGGCCCCGACATTGTTAAGATCGCCCGCCCGGTGAAATGTGCGGAAATGCGCGTCACCGGGCTGGATGACGCGACGACGACCGCCGATGTAATCGAGGCGGTCGCTAGAGATGGAGAATGCCCGGCCACCAACATCCGGTCGGGCAAAATCGTCGTGGGCCCGAGAGGTTCGCGAAGCCTCTGGCTTAGCGTTCCAATCGCAGCCGCCAAAAAGCTCACCAGCTCAGGGCGGCTGCAGGTCGGCTGGGTCGTGGCAGGGGTGACATTGCTGGCCGCGAGGCCCAAGCGTTGCTACCGCTGTCTCGACCCCGGCCATCTAGCGGTGCACTGCAAGTGCACGGTGGACCTCAGTCGGATTTGCTTCCGCTGTGGAAAGCCGGGGCACAAAGCACAAGAATGCGAAGCAGCTCCGAATTGCCCGGCCTGCGAGGCTGTAAGCAAACCTAAGGAGCACGTGCTGGGGAGCAGCGGCTGTATTACAGCACTTAAACCGCCCCCCAGCACGAAAAAGAAGAGGAAGGCTCCTTCCAAGGCCGGGCTTGAGAGGCCCAAGGCCGGCGCAAGGGCGGTTCCACCCGCCCCCGCCACTATGGAAGTGGAAGCTTAGACCCGTGGGTGGCGATCGGGGGATCGTTGCCCACACTATGGGTCCCGAGAGTAAGGCTCCCCTATGCCCGGGGAGCCCTCGGCGAGGCATGCGGCGGCACCCTATCTAGCCGCCGCAACAGAAGAGGGCCGGTCGCGGCACGCGCTGCGGGGTCGTGGAGCCATGCTCACGCGATTCCCACGGCCTCGCATTGGCGCAGAAGGAGGGCATGGAGGGGTTTTAGTCGGTAAACCCCGGTGCACTCCATCTCGCGCCGGGGGAGTCCGACATACCCCCGCTGCCCTCCCCCGGGGGTGGCGGGGGATTCGTAACGAATTTCCCCTCCCAAAAAAAAAAAAAAAAAAAAAAAAAAAGGTTGGGGGCGGGGGCGGGGGCGATACCGGTTCCTCCTCGTGGTGTCCCTGGGCAACGCCTGGGTGCGCCACTCCGCTCTCTACACGGGGTGAGGCACTCAGGCGGCTGATCGCCGGTCTTTCGCTATCTTTCACCACCTTTTTATTGTAATGTTCTTGTTTTGTTTTAATTTCTTTTGTTTTACTCTGTCTTTTCACCGTCTTTTCTTATTCTATCTTTCTTCTTTTTTGTTAACTCTTTGATGGGGGAGCTCACCCCCGAAAAAAGAGACCGCGACCCGGGGTGTCGGTGTTAGAGATATGGAAGGTCGTATTAGTAAAAATAATCTCCGGGTGGGTCCCAGCAATGGGGAATCCCACACCCCTGCTTCGGCGGGGGTCAGGTCCGCGTATACGGAGGGGCCAACTAGTGCGAGGGTTGAGAAGGAGGCCGCTGCGGCGAGTGGAGGAGAGACAGGCGCGACTACGCGCGCGAGTTCGAAGCCGATGCCCCTAACCGCACCGGCGGCGGACTTGCTCACGGACGAGGACGTCGACTTCAGCCAGCCCCAGCCCAATGGGTACGAGCGCATGCTGAAGTTGATGCAAAAGAAAAAGATGCGAGGCGACGCAGATCTTCCGCGCGTGTTACTCACGCGCGACGTGATCATGCCGCCGCCAAAACCCGGATTTGACATCCTGGACAGAGACAGCGAGGACTATCTCTCGGACTCCAGTTGCATGACTGACATGTCGCTGGACTCCGAGGGATTGCCCGCACCCACCGGACGAACGACCCCTCTAAAGAGGCGGAACCCGGACGAAGACGATGAGGCGCCCTCTACTAATAAAGGTGCGGTGCCCAAGGCCAAGAGAGGACGCGGCCGGCCTCCAACTACCGGCCAGTACGTCGGCTTGGCCAAGGCTCAGACGGAGCTCAACAGAGCAAAGGCGGAGAGTCTCCGACTCGAAGCCGAGAAGGAGGTAGCGGAGACAGCACGGACGGCGAGAGAGGCGCGAGTCTCACTACGCGCCAGCCCCGCGCCTACCGAAACACCGGAGCAGACAAACGCGGCCATCACGGCAAGCGTAGAGAGGTCCCTGGAGACCATAGCTATGGTGGCATCCAGGTCCTCCAACCTAAAGGGGACGTTTCAGCGGTTCCTCAAGGAGGCGGTCAACAACATCCGAACGGCCGTCACCGAACTGAGGGGCCGCTGTGAAACAGACGAGCTGCGGGCCCTGGAAGCGCAGAATGCGCGGCTGCAGCAGCAGATCGACGCCATGCGTCGTGAAATGGAGGAATTGCGGCGCCAGGCGACTGGGCCCGCTACGAAGGACTTGCAGCAGCTGTTGTCGGAGGTCTCGCGCTCCAATATCGAGACATTCGGCAACATGCTGAACGCAAGGTTGTCGGGGATTGAGGACCGGCTCCTACCAGAGCCCAGAAGACGGCCTCCGCTGGCGGCGGACAGTGCCAATGTCGTCACCACGCCAGCAGCCGAGAAGAAGAAGGCGCCGAAGGCGAAAAAGGCGCCCACGTACGCGACGATGACGGCGCAGGATGCGGCGGCCCCAAAAGAGGCACCGCCTGTACCTGTCCCGCCAAATGCCCAAAAGGCCAAGAAGAAGAGAAAGAAGCGGCCATCAATGGCCGCTCAGGAGGCGGCGCAAGGGGGGGAGACCAACAACCCCTCCCCCGCTGAGGCCCCGTGGACCAAAGTCGGTTCGCGCAAGGCCGGCAAGAAGAAGAAGGGGGCGGCTACTCCATCCAAAGCCGCCCCGAAGAAGAAGAAAGCGAAGCTGCGCGCCCCTGTCACTGCGGCCGTCACCCTCACTCTTGAGGAGAAGGCTGCGGAGAAGGGGGTCACGTATGCCAGCCTGCTGAAGGAGGCCAGAGCGAAAGTGGATCTTGGGGAATTCGACATCCCCAAGCTCGGCTTTCGCCTCGCAGAAACTGGCGCGCGCGTGCTCACAATTGATGGTGAGCGGGCGCAGGAGAAGGCGGACGCCCTTGCCGCAAGGCTCAAAACCGTCCTCGACCCGGAAGTAGTAAGAGTCGGCCGTCCGGTCAAATGCGCGGAGATGCGCGTGACCGGACTGGACGACTCAGTGACGGCCGCCCAAGTCGTTCTGGCGGCCTCACAGGAAGGCGGATGCCCGACCAGCTCCATCAGGTCGGGCAAAATTGTGGTGGGACTCAGGGGGGACGCGTCCTTATGGTTGTGCGTCCCCGTTGCAGCCGCTAAAAAGCTGCTCGTAACCGGGCGGCTTCGCGTAGGCTGGGTGTCGGCGAGAGTGGCGCTGCTGGCCGCGAGGCCTAAGCGCTGCTTCCGCTGTCAGGACACCGGCCACGTCGCGGCGAAGTGCCAGTCCTTGGTGGACCGCAGCCGGATCTGTTTCCGGTGCGGGAAGCCGGGGCATAAGTTGGCCGAGTGCGGAGCGGATCCGCACTGCTCGCTGTGCGAGGTCACAGGCAAGGCGGTGGGACACGTGATGGGGAGCGGTGGCTGCGCTAACGCGAGGCCGCCCCCCGCCGCGAAAGGGAAGCGTAAGGCTCCCTCCAGGGCCCGGCTCAAAAAGCCGCAAGCCCAAGGCGCAAGGGCGGCTCAACCCGCCAGCGCAATGGAGGTAGAGGCCTAGGCCCGTGGGCGGTGATCGGGGGATCACTGCCTACACTATGGGCCCCGAGAAGAAAAGCTCCCCAATGTCCGGGGAGCTCTCGGAGAGGCAGGCGGCGGCATAACACCAGGCCGCCGCGCAGTAAGAGAGCCGGAAGCGGCACGCGCTGGGGGGTCGCGGAAGAATGCTTAAACGATTCCCGTGGCCCCTCCAATGGCGCTGAAGATGGACATCGGGGGGTTTTAGTGAGTAAACCCCGGTGCACCTCCATCTTGCGCCGGGGGAGTCTCACATACCCCCGCTGCCCTCCCCCGGGGGCGGTGGGGGATACGCAAAGTATTTCCCCCCGTAAAAAAAAAAAAAAAAAAAAAAAAAAAAAAAAAAAAAAAAAAAAAAAAAAAAAAAAAAAAAAAAAGGTTGGGGGCGGGGGCGATACCGGTTCCTCCACGTTGGTGTCCCTGGGCAACACCTGGGTGCGCCACTCCGCCTTTTACACGGAGTGAGGTACTCAGGTGGCTGAACGCCGGTCTATCTCTATCTTTCTTTCTATTTATAGTGTACTCTTCTTTTGCTTTTATTTTTATTTATTTTTCTATCTCTTCAACACCTTTCTTTTCTATCTTTTCTCTTTTATTTATATCTTCTTTGTGTATGAGTGTGTGTGCAAGGTTGTATGGGCTTTTACGGCCCCTAATCCCCGGTTTGTGGTGCCCGGCCTTGGGATGCGTGGCGAGCAGGCGGCTCGTCCCGAGGGCACCAGGGCAGAATCTCCCTCAAAAGACAAATGATGGAAAGTCGTAATATTAAAAACACTCCCCGGGTGGGTCCCAGCAATGGGGAATCCCACACTCCCGCTTCGGCGGGGGGTCGGCCCTTGTATACGGGGGGGCCAAATACTACGATGGCGGAGGCCAAGGAGGCCGTTAAGACGGCGAGTCGGGAGAAAAGCGCAATGGCGCATTCAAGTTCGAGGCCGGTGCCCCTAACCGCACCGGCTGCGGAACTACTTACCGACGAGGAGGTAGACTTCTCGCAGCCGCAGCCGAACGGCAGAGCGCGGCTGCTGAGACTTCTACAGAGGAAAAAGGAGAGGGGAGATACGCAGGGGCTCGCTCGCGTTCAATTTGAGCGCGAGCTGATACTCCCGACCCCCCCTAAGGAAGATGACTTGGCGCGGGTGAGAACACCGCTGCCCAAACCCGGATATGAATCTACGAGGGATAGCGATGACTATCTCTCCGACTCCTCAGTCTGCAGTGTTATGTCGCTGACGTCTGGGGAGTCTATAACCGGAGTAGGAAGGCCTCGTAAGAGAAAACAAGAAGAAGACGCTGTACCGTCCCTCAGCAAAGGGGCGGTACCAAAACCCAAGCGCGGACGAGGCAGGCCGCCTACGACCGGCCAGTACGTAGGACTGGCCAAGGCCAAGGCGGCCCTTAATAGAGAGAAGGCGGAAGCTCTCCGGCTACAGGCCGAGGAAGAGGTCGCCGAAGCGGCGCGGGAGGCGAGGAGTGCAAGGGCTTCTATCTGCCCCACCCCCTCCCACACAAGGCTCCCCGACACTTCTCCTGCGCGAGAAGAGGCGTGGGAGTCAACAAGCGCTGCCCTTAATCAAGTCGTCGAGACTTCGCTGGAGGCCGTACTCATGGTCGCCGCGAAGTCTCAAAACCTAAAGGGGACATTTACGCGGTGCCTCAAGGAGGCGGTCGTCAGCATAAGGACGGCCGTCACCGAATTGAGGAGCCGCACAATGACGGAAGAGATGGAAAGGCTGGAGGCGCAAAACACACAGCTCCAAAAGCAAGTGGCGGAGTTACGCCGTGAGCTAGAGGAGTTGCGCCGGCGGCCTTCAGCTGCTCCCGCCGACAAGAACCTGCGTGAGCTGTTAGCCGAGGTCTCTCGCTCAAATATAGAGACACTCGGCAGCATGCTCAACGCGAGAATTGCCGGCCTGGAGGACCGACTACTCCCGGCCCCGAGACTGAGGCCGCCGCTGGCGGCTGACAGTGCAGACGCCCCGGTCGGTGCGCCGTCTACGTCGGCAACGAAGAAGAAGGCGCCGAAAACCCGGCCGGACGCGGCACGCGCTGCGGGGTTGTGGAGCTATGTTACCGATTCCCATGGCCCCGCACCAGCGCAGAAGAGGCATCGGGGGGTTTTAGACGGTAAACCCCAGCGCACGTCGCGCTGGGGGAGTCCGTCATACCCCCGTCGCCCTCCCCCGCGGGTGACGAGGGATACGTAACGTATTTCCCCCCGTCAAAAAAAAAAAAAAAAAAAAAAAAAAAAAAGGTTAGGTTGGGGGCGATACCGGTTCCTCCAAGTTGGTGTCCCTGGGCAACGCCTGGGTGCGCCACTCCGCTCTCTACACGGGGTGAGGCACTCAGGCGGCTGATCGCCGGTCTTTCTTTCTCTGTCTTTTCACCACCTTTTTATAGTTGACTCTTCTTTATTTGGTTTATTTTATTTTCTCTACGTTTCAACATCTTTTCTTCTCTATCTTTTCTCTTTTATTTCACTCTTGTGTGTGTGTGTGTGTATATGGTTGTATGGCGACGGTTGTCCGTCCTGCCACCGGACGACGTCAAAGTCGCCCGCCCGGTTCGGAGCGCGGAGATCCGTGTCGCCGGGATGGACGACTCAATAACGGCCGCCGACGTCATCGAGGCGGTCGCGAGAGAGGGAGAGTGCTCAGAGGACCACATTCGGTCGAGCCAAATATCGGTGGGGCCACGCGGGGACGTGTCAATTTGGATGCGTGTCCCGGTCGCGGCTGCCAAGAAGCTTACAAGCTCTGGGCGGCTGCGAGTTGGCTGGGTGTCGGCGAGAGTGGTGCTGCTGGCCGCGAGGCCTAAGCGCTGCTTCCGCTGCCAGGACACCGGCCACGTGGCGGCGAAGTGCCAGTCCCCGGTAGACCGCAGCCGGAGCTGTTTCCGCTGCGGGAAACCGGGACACATTGCGGCCTCGTGCATAGAAGCGCCCAACTGCTTCCTGTGCGAGGCTGCCGGCAGGCCCGAGAAGGCGCATGTGCTGGGAGGTAGCGGCTGTGTCGCAAGGCCGCCCCCCAGTACGAAGAGAAAGGCGCCAACAAAAAAGGCCCGGCAGAAAAAGCCCAAGGCCAACGGCGCAAGGGCGGATCCTTCCGCCCCCGCCATGGAGTTGGACGCCTAGGCCCGTGGGCGGCGATCGGGGGATCGTCGCCTGCACTAAGGGCCCCGAGACGGCAAGCTCCCCAATGTCCGGGGAGCTCTCGGAGAGGCAAGCGGCGGCATAACAACAGGCCGCCGCTTTAGAAGTGAGCCGGATGCGGCACGCGCTGGGGGGTCGCGGAAGCATGCCTTAGCGATTCCCGTGGCCCCTCCAATGGCGCTGAAGATGGACATCGGGGGGTTTTAGTGAGTAAACCCCGGTGCACCTCCATCTCGCGCCGGGGGAGTCTCACATACCCCTGCTGCCCTCCCCCGGGGGCGGTGGGGGATACGCAAAGTATTTCCCCCCGTAAAAAAAAAAAAAAAAAAAAAAAAAAGGTTAGGTTAGGTTAGGTTAGGTTAGGTTGGGGGCGAAACCGGTTCCTCCACGTTGGTGTCCCTGGGCAACACCTGGGTGCGCCACTCCGCCTTTTACACGGAGTGAGGTACTCAGGTGGCTGAACGCCGGTCTATCTCTATCTTTCTTTCTATTTATAGTGTACTCTTCTTTTGCTTTTATTTTTAGTTATTTTTCTATCTCTTCAACACCTTTCTTTTCTATCTTTTCTCTTTTATTTATATCTTCTTTGTGTATGAGTGTGTGTGCAAGGTTGTATGGGCTTTTACGGCCCCTAATCCCCAGTTTGTGGTGCCCGGCCTTGGGATGCGTGGCGAGCAGGCGGCTCGTCCCGAGGGCACCAGGGCAGAATCTCCCTTGAAAGACATAAACATGGAAAGTCGTATTATTAAAAACACTCCCCGGGTGGGTCCCAGCAATGGGGAATCCCACACTCCCGCTTCGGCGGGGGGTCGGCCCTTGTATACGGGGGGGCCAAATAGTGCGAGCGAGGAGGGAGGCGCGATTTCGCGCGCAGGTCCGAAACCGGTGCACATTACCGCACCGGAGACGGATATTTTATCCGACGAGGATGTGGATTTTTCCCAGCCCGTTGAGAATGGTCGGGAGCGGCTCCTGCGGCTTCTTCATAGGAAGAAGCTGCGAGGAGACACGGAGGGGCTCGCACGTGTGCAGCACGAGCGCGAGCTGATCCTCCCTCCCTCCATACGGGATGAGACATTTGCGGCGGGAACAAGCGGTGCAAAAACGCCTTCACGCTCACCGGTCGTGTCGCTCACGCGCGACCCGAGAATCCCGCCGCCCCACGGACTAGACGAAAGGAGAGATAGCGACGACTATCTCTCCGACTCCTCAGCACTAAGCGACATGTCGCTGGTGTCCGGGGAGTCATTCACCGGACGCGACAAACCTCTTAAGAGGAAAACCATGGATGATGACGGGGTGCCGTCCCTCAGTAAAGGGGTGGCACCAAAGCCCAAGAGGGGGCGCGGCCGGCCGCCAACGACCGGCCAGTACGTCGGGCTATATAAGGCACAAGTTGCCCTTAACAAAGCCAAGAAAGAGGCTCTTCGGCTTGAAGCTGAAGCCGAAGTGGCAGAATCGGCGAGGGCAGTTAGGGAGGCGCGAACGTCCTTCCGCGCAGCCCCCGCCGTAACTGGATTGACTGTGGCGGAGCAGACGAGTGCTGCTCTGGCCAAAGCGGTGGACGCATCCCTGGAGGCCATAATGATGGTCGCCACCAAGTCGTCGAATCTTAAGGGCACCTTCCAAAGGTGCCTCAAGGATTCAGTGGTGGCCATCCGATCGGCTGTGGCCGAAATCAGGGATCGCTCTGCCACCGAGGAGTTGGCGAGGCTGGAGGCCCAGAATGCGCGGCTCCAAGAGCGAGTGGCCGAAATGGGCCGGGAGCTCGAAGAGCTGCGCAGGCGGGCCGACAACTACCGCCCACGAGAGAAGGACATGCGTGAGCTGTTGGCGGAGGTCTCCCGATCAAACGTGGAGACCTTCGGCAACATGCTCAACGCAAGGCTGGCCGGGTTAGAGGATCGTCTTCTGCCGGCCCCACGAATGAGACCACCGCTGGCGGCGGAGAGTGCCACTGTAGGCACCCCGCCAGCAGCGGCAAAGACGAAGGCGCCGAAGCCCAAAAAGGCGACGGCACCCTCATACGCCGAAGTGGCGGCACCGAGTGCGGCGGCCCCAACGGCAGCGCCTTCATCGGCCCCGCCAAAAAAGAAGAAGGCCAAGAAAAAGAAGCGGCCATCAATGGCCGCACAAGAGGCGGCGCAAGGGGGGGCAAATGCCGGCCCCTCCTCCTCCGAGGCCCCGTGGACCATTGCTGGTCCACGTAAGGGCAAGAAGAAAGGGGCGGCTAAATCAGCCACAGCCGCCCCCAAAAAGAAGAAGATAAGATAATTTTAATAAATCAAAATTTAGACAATATTAGTGAATGGGCGAAATCTTTTGGCATCCTCGTTAATCCTGAGAAGTCTAAGGCATTAATCATAGGTAGCAGACGATTGCATTCATGTCTTGACCTTACAGCGCTGCCCCCAGTTACATTAAACGGTGTACAAATAACTTACTCAGAGTCAGCTAAATACCTGGGTGTTATAGTAGATTCTACGCTTTCTTGGAATGCCAACATTAATGTCATCAGTCGTAAGGTACACTATGCTATTCACTCGCTTAGAGCATTGCAAAACTTTTTACCCATCGCCACCAAAATAACACTTATGCAGAGCATTATAATGCCTATAATCGACTACGGCGATGTCTGCTGTTTAGATGCTACTGAAGAGAATTTAAACAAACTGGAACGCTTACAAAATATTTGCATTCGATTTATATTTGGGCTAAAGAAGTATGATCATATTTCAGATTACCGAAATAAATTACAGTGGCTCCCTATTCGCCAGCGTCGTAACTATAGGATTCTTAACTTTCTTTTTAAAGTACTTTTCCATTCTAATTCCCCTTCCTATCTATATGAGCTATTTTCCTTTCCCCATCTCCAGGATGAATCTTGCAGATCTTTTAGACGCACACTTCTCCAAATTCCTTCTCACAATACCGACTTCTTTTCCTACTCTTTTACTATACATTCTGCCAGGCTCTGGAACTTCTTGCCATCAGAGATCCGTGAATGTAAAACTCTCGCATTATTTAAAAAGAGACAAAAAGAACACTATCTCAGACAAACCTAAAAATAGTTCACTGTTTTAACATCATGTTTAATTTGTAATTATCTTATTTAATAAGTGTAATATTCGATATATTATGTTATCTATTATTAATATGTATTTATTTATTTATAATTGTGTGTAGGTATATATATATACTATTATTAATATGTATTATTTACTTTGATTGTAAATTAAGTAGTTATTTCAAAGTTGCTAGAGTACACGCTAATTTTTGCTTTTCATTAGTCAATTACCTATTCCTATATTATACAGGTCTTCTGGAAGACATTCCATTGTGGAATAAGATGTACCTTTGTACAAAAATGTTTTATTTTTTTAAGTAATGTTTGTTAACCTTTTTATTGTGTGTACATAAATTGTAAAATAAATAAAATAAGATAAGGCTACGCCCCCCCAGTACGGCGGCAGTAACCCTCACTTTAGAGGCGGAGGCTGTTAGAAAGGGGGTGACGTACGCGAGGGTACTCAGCATGGCCAAAGATAGGATCGACCTGGGGGAACTCAGTATCCCCAGGCTCGGTTTCCGCCTGGCACATGCTGGAGGACGCCTTCTATATATAGAGGGGGAGGGGGCCGCGGAAAAGGCCGACGCACTCGCCACGGCACTGCGTGAGGTCTTTGGCCCCGAAATAATGAGGATCGCCCGCCCGGTGAAATGTGCAGAACTGCGCGTCACCGGGCTGGACGACGCGACGACGGCCGCCGATGTAATCAAAGCGGCCGCAAAAGAGGGAGGCTGCCCGGCCGCCAACATCCGGTCGGGCAAGGTCGTCGTGGGGCCGAGAGGATCGCGGAGCCTCTGGCTCTGCGCTCCAATAGCGGCCGCCAAGAAGCTGTCCAGCTCGGGACGGCTGCAGATCGGGTGGATCGAGGCGCGGGTGACGCTGCTGGCCGCGAGGCCCAAGCGGTGTTACCGCTGCTTCGACACCGGTCACATGGCAGCGCAGTGCAAATCCTCGGTGGACCTCAGTCGGAACTGCTTCCGCTGTGGAAAGCCGGGGCATAAAGCACCAGGGTGCGAGGCGGCTCCGAGCTGCCCGGTCTGCGAGGCCGTGGGCAAGCCGAAGGAGCACGCGCTGGGGAGCAAGGGGTGCATCATAGCACCCGAACCGCCCCCCGGCAATAAGAGGAAGGCTCCTTCCAAGGCTCGGCCTAAAAAGGCCAGAGCCGGCGCAAGGGCGGCACAACCCGCCCCAGCAACAATGGAAGTGGAAGCCTAGACCCGTGGGTGGCGATCGGGGGATCGTCGCCCACACTATGGGTCCCGAGAGAAAGGCTCCCCTATGCCCGGGGAGCCCTCGGTAAGGCATGCGGTGGCAGTGCCACCACCGCAACAGAAGAGGGCCGGACGCGGCACGCGCTGCGGGGTCGTGGAAGATTGTTTAGTTCCCATGGCCCCGCATAAGCGCGCAGAAGAGGCATCGGGGGGTTTTAGACGGTAAACCCCAGCGCACGTCAGCGCTGGGGGAGTCCGTCATACCCCCGTCGCCTCCCCCCGCGGGTGACGGGGGATACGTAACGTATTTCCCCTCGTCAAAAAAAAAAAAAAAGGTTAGGTTAGGTTAGGTTAGGTTAGGTTAGGTTAGGTTAGGTTGGGGGCGATACCGGTTCCTCCAAGTTGGTGTCCCTGGGCAACACCTGGGTGCGCCACTCCGCCTTTTACACGGGGTGAGGCACTCAGGTGGCTGATCGCCGGTCTTTCTCTGTCTTTCTCTCTGTTTTTAGTTTACTCTTCTTTTGTTTTATTTTATTTGTTTTACTCTATCTTTCAACATCTTTTCTATCTTTTCTCTTTTATTTTACTCTTGTGTGTGTGTGTAAGGTTGTATGTCTGAATGGTGATGGATGGGCTTTTACGGCCCCTAATCCTTGGTTTGTGGTGCCCGGCCTTGGGATGCATGGCGAGCAGGCGGCTCGTCCCGAGGGCACCGGGGCAGGATTCACCCCTTAAATGATCAACTATGGAAGGAAAGCATGCAGAAAATTCTCCCAGGGTGGGTCCCGGCAAAGCCGGGGAATCCCACACTCCCGTTTCGGCGGGAGATAGGGCCGTGTATACTGGGGGCCCCAAACATGCTGTGGTGGAAAGGGTGGCCGTTACGACGGCGAATGAGGAGAGAGGCGCGATGGCGCATTCGAGTCCGAAGCCGGTGCCCCTAACCGCACCGGCGGCGGATCTCTTAACGGACGAAGACGTAGATTTCAGCCAGCCGATACCGAATGGCAGGGAGCGGCTGTTGAAATTGCTACAGAGGAAGAAATTGAGGGGCGACACCGATCTGCCGCGAGTTATGTTAACTCGCGACCTAATTATCGAGCGCTCACTCACACGGACAGACAGCGATGACTGCCTCTCGGACTCCAGCGATATGTCTGCCATATCGCTGGACTCCGAGGGGTTGCCCGCAATCCCCCCGGAAAGGACAAGCCTAAAGAGGCGAAACACGGATGATGACGACGCACCGCCCACAAGCAAAGGGGCAGTGCCTAAAACTAAGAAGGGACGTGGCCGGCCACCATCGACCGGCCAGTACGTCGGCCTTGCCAAGGCACAGGCAGAGCTAAACAGGGCGAAGGCGGAGGCCATCAGATTGGAGGCTGAGGCCGAGGTAGCGGATACGGCGCGGGCAGCGAGAGAAGCGCGAGCGTCTCTACCGGCAAGCCCCGCCACCATCACAACCCCAGAGGAGACAAACGCTGCTATTACAGCCAGTGTTGAGAGGTCCCTGGAAACGATCCTCATGGTCGCATCCAGATCCTCAAACTTGAAGGGAACGTTCCAGCGGTTCCTCAAGGAGTCGGTCAGCACCATCAGAAAGGCCGTCACCGAATTGAGGGGCCGCTGCGAATCGGACGAGTTGCGGGCCTTGGAAGCCCAGAACGCGCGGCTTCAACAACAAGTCGACGCGATGCGGCGCGAGCTGGAGGAGCTGCGCCGCCAGGCAACCCAGCCTGCGGCCCAAGACTTGCAGCAGCTGTTGTCGGAGGTCTCTCGCTCTAATATCGAGACCTTCGGCAATATGCTAAATGAAAGATTAGCCGGGATAGAGGAAAGGCTCCCCCCAGAGCCAAGAAGAAGACCGCCGCTGGCGGCGGATAGTGTCAACACAACCGGCACTCCGCTGACAGCGAAGAATGTTGTGAAACCGAAGCCTAAAAAGGCGACGACGAACACCGGAAGTGAGGCGGCGGGACCGAGTGCAGTGGCCCCTAAAGAGGCCCCAGCTACCCCAGTCCCGACAAAGGCCAAAAAGAAAAAGGCCAAGAAGAAGAAACGGCCATCAATGGCGGCTCAAGAGGCGGCGCAAGGGGGGGAACACACAAACCCCTCTACCGCCGAGGCCACGTGGACCAAAGTAGGTTCACGCAAAGGCAAGAAGACGAGAAAGGGGGCGGCTACAACAGCCAAAGCCGCTCCAAAGAAGAAGAGAGCGAAGCTTCGCCCTCCCACCACTGCGGCGGTCACCCTCACCCTGGGGGCGAACGCAGCTGAAAGGGGGGTGACTTACGCAAAAGTGCTTGGACAGGCTAGAGCGGCGATCGACCTGGGGGAACTTGGAATCCCCAGGCTCGGCTTCCGCCTAGCGGAAACAGGAGCGCGCGTCCTAACCATTGCTGGTGAGGGCGCGCAGGAAAAAGCGGACGCCTTCGCCCAGAGGCTGAGGTCCGTCTTGCCACCGGATGATGTGAAAGTCGCCCGCCCGGTTCTGTGCGCGGAGATCCGCGTCGCCGGATTGGACGACTAAGTAGCGGCCGCCGATGTCGTCCAGGCGGTCGCTACGGAAGGAGGGTGCTCGGCCGACGATATACGGTCGGGCCAATTGACGGTGGGGCCACGCGGGGACGCGTCAATTTGGATGCGCGTCCCGGTCGCGGCCGCCAAGAAGCTCACGAGCTCGGGGCGGCTGCGAGTTGGCTGGGTGTCGGCGAGAGTGGCGCTGCTGGCCGCGAGGCCTAAGCGCTGCTTCCGCTGCCAGGACACCGGCCACGTGGCGGCGAAGTGCCAGTGCTCGGTGGACCGCAGCCGGAGCTGTTTCCGCTGCGGGAAACCGGGGCACAAGGCGGCCGAGTGCGGGGAAGCGCCCAACTGCTTCCTATGCGAGGCTGCCGGCAGGCCCGAGAAGGCGCATGTGCTGGGAGGCAGCGGCTGTGTCGCAAGGCCGCCCCCCAGTACGAAGAGTAAGGCGCCAACAAAAAAGGCCCGGCAGAAAAAGCCCAAGGCCAACGGCACAAGGGCGGTTCCGTCCGCCCCCGCCATGGAGTTGGACGCCTAGGCCCGTGGGCGGTGATCGGGGGATCGCCGCCCACACTATGGGCCCCGAGAAGGATAGCTCCCCAATGCCCGGGGAGCTCTCGGAGAGGCAAGGGGCGGCATGTTAGAAGTGAGCCGGATGCGGCACGCGCTGGGGGGTCGCGGAAGAATGCAAAGCGATTCCCGTGACCCCTCCAATGGCGCTGAAGATGGGCATCGGGGGGTTTTAGACGGTAAACCCCGGTGCACTCCATCTCGCGCCGGGGGAGTCCGTCATACCCCCGTCGCCCTCCCCCGGGGGTGGCGGGGGATACGTAACGTATTTCCCCCCGTCAAAAAAAAAAAAAAAAAAAAAAAAAGGTTAGGTTAGGTTAGGTTAGGTTAGGTTAGGTTAGGTTAGGTTAGGTTAGGTTAGGTTAGGTTAGGTTGGGGGCGGACGCGGAGGCCGCTTATACTTCACCTTACGTCTGTGTATGGTGACTGTGTAGGGGGCCGCGAGGAGAAAACCTCTATAAAAAATCACGGTGGAGGTGGAAACGCCTATCAGCGCGGTAGTCCTTAACACTCTTACTTCCTTCTATCTTTTCTGTCTTCTACCTTCCTGTGGCTATGTTCTGGATATCGGGCGAGCCGTAAACCTCGAGCGTATCTCGGGGAACGGTGGTCGCTCTTTTGTGAGGGTCCACGAGGAGACAACCTCTGTAAAAAACCACTGAAGGAGGTGAGGAGTACCTCGGGCGATGGGTCCCTCGCCTTGCCTTAATTGGCCGGGCGTTGGACAGGCTGTCTCACGGCCACCGTCGGCAAACTTGTTATCCCCCTAGGTGTCAGTGGTCATGTCTCGCGACCTGGGTAGGACCAAGGGGCTTGCCTTAATTGGCCGGCTCAAGAGGAGAAAACCTCAATAAAAAACCTCAAGTTCCCGGCGCAGAGGTGCGTGGCGTCAGGGGCGCCTGCCCGAAAGGGTAGGTGGCGGGGGAGTATCTCACGTCGTTAGCGGCCAACCCTGGGGATTGCCCGCCCCTCAGGTGTATTAGGGTTACCATGGTACAGGGGTCTCTGCCTTGGTGGACTTTATATTTCCCCCATTTTCGTGGGAATAGAAATGGCTGAATTAAAACTTAAAGATGACGTACGGAGAGGAGTTGAAAGAGGAAGGAAAGATGAAGAAGCTAGAGCGGAAGTTGTGAAGGAGGAGAAAAGGAAGAAGGACACGAGCAAAGCTAAGGAGCACCTTGGATCAAAACCAGGATCCGCCACCCCGGCGACGATTCAAGACTCCAATGCTGGCGCTAGCGCTAAAAATGACGACGGCAGCGGAGACGGAGGCAGAGGATCGAGTAAGCCGGTGCACAGCAGCAGGCACGGTACGCCCGAACCGCGTGCAATCAAGGAGGTAGAACCGCGCGTGATACTACCGCGCATAGACTTGAGTAGTCATACATCATATGACTCGGACTCATCGGTCACCAGCATCATGTCGGTAGATTCTGACGGGTCCTTATCGGAAAGATCCTCCCGAAAGAGAAAGGGAGTCGAAGAAGAGGGAACACCATCCTCCGAGAAAGGAGCAGTGCCCAATGTGAAGAGGGGCAGAGGCCGGCCCCCAACAACCGGCGAATACGTGGGCCTATATAAGGCGAAGGAGTCGCTAAAATTAGCGAAATCAGAGGACGCCCGACGTCAAGAACTCGAGGAAAGGTACGCCCTACTCCAGGAGCAGAAAAGAAAGGCAGATGAGGCCTTGGCCAAGTACACGCCTGAGCAGATAAGAGACTGTGAGGAGATAAATGCCGACATAGCGTCGAGCCTCGATGCGTCTCTACAGACCATCAGTATGGTAGCCGTAAAGTCGGCAAACCTTAAGGGTACGTATCAAAAGTACCTTAAGGATGCGGTGGCCAACGTTCGAGAATGCTTCAAAGCATACAAGGATATTAACATCGGTGAAGAAGTGGAGAGGCTGGAAAAGCAGAACGCGCGGCTCTTAAAGCAAATGGCGGATATGCGCCGGGAACTTGAAGGGCTGCGGCGGCAGGTATCTCGCCCTGCCGCGCAAGATATGCGTCAGCTGTTGGACGAGGTTTCCCGCTCTAACGTGGAAACATTCGGCAACATGCTGAACGCCAGACTTGCCGGGCTGGAAGACCGCCTCCTCCCCGAGCCACGCCGCCGGCCCCCGCTAGCGGCGGATAACCCTCCGAGAGACAAGACACTGGTTCCCACCGGTAGTATTGAGCCCACTCAGAGGACATCGAAGGAGAAAAAGAAAAAGGTGCTGAAGCTCCCAAAGGAAAAGACGTCAGGAGCAACTTCAAAAGGAGAAGACAGGATAGAGACGGCTGCCAGTGTAGCGGGCCCGAGTGAGGCCCCAGCTGCACCTGCACTGCCAGCCAAGAAAAAGAAGAAGAAGCGCCAAACAATGGCCGCGAAGGAGGCAGCGCAAGCGAGGGAGCATGTTATCCCCGCCCTCGGCGACGCTCCGTGCACCACTGCTGGACCACGAGGCGCGAATAAAAAGAAGGAAAAGACCGCAAAAGCTTCGGTTGCACCTAAGAAGAAGACGCAAAAGCTTCGCCCCCCTAGCACCGCTGCTATTACCCTCACTCTCACGGCGAGGGCCGTAGAAAAGGGGGCGACTTATGCAATGATCCTGAAAGGGGCTAAAGAGAGAATTGTCCTTGGAGATCTAAACATCTCCTCGGTAGGCTTTCGCGTAGCCGAAACGGGTGCCCGCGTCCTAACCATCGCAGGAGAGGGCGCCTCAGAAAAGGCGGATGCATTGGCCAAGAAGTTATCCAGGATTCTTGAGCCTGGAATAGTGCGAGTGGCTCGCCCGGTGAAATCCGCGGATATCCGCATCACCGGGCTGGAGGACACTGCGACGGTTGCCGATGTGGTAGCAGCGGTGGAGAAAGAAGGAGAATGCCAGGCCGGAAATATCAGGGCTGGAAAGATTGTTGTTGGTCCCAGAGGGGATGGGTCCCTCTGGATGAGTGTCCCGATAGCGGCCGCCAAAAAGCTTACCAAAGCGGGGCGGCTGTTAGTCGGCTGGGCTTCGGCTAAGGTCGTGCTGTTGGCCAACCGGCCAAAACGGTGCTTCCGCTGCCTGGAGACTGGCCACCTAGGAGTAAATTGCAAGTCCGAGGTGGACCGCAGCCGGCTTTGTTTCCGGTGCGGCCAGCCAAACCACAAGGCGTCGGAATGCAAGGCGACCCCAAGCTGTCCGGTATGCAAATCGGATGACAAAGAGAGCGCCCACGTGTTTGGGAGCAGCTTGTGCCCAGCAGCAAAAAAGCCGCTCCCTAATAGGAAGAAGAAGGCACCGACCAAGGCCCGGGAAAAGTCCAAAGCCGATGGCACAAGGGCTGATCCATCAGTCCCCGCCATGGACGTAGACGCCTAAGGCCCGTGGGTGATGATCGGGGGATCACCACCCACCGACAGGGCCCCGAGAGTAGTGCTCCCCTATGCCCGGGGGGCCCTCGGAGGAGGAAAGCGGTAGTTCACACCATCGCACAGAGAAGAGCCTACAGAGGCAAGCGCCGGCGGGTCGTGGACGTATGCTCAAGCGTTTCCCATGACCCGGCCATAAGGTGCGAAGGAGGGCATCGTGCGGTTTTTAGTGGGTAAACCCAGCGCCAACACAGGCGCTGGGGAGTCCCACATAACCCTACGATGTCCCCCGGCGTCGTAGGGTATTCGTAAAGAATTTTCCGCACGTAAAAAAAAAAAAAAAAAAAAAAAAAAAAAAGGTTAGGTTGGGGGCGATACCGGTTCCTCCACGTTGGTGTCCCTGGGCAACGCCTGGGTGCGCCACTCCGCCTTTTACACGGGGTGAGGTACCCAGGCGGCTGAACGCCGGTCTTTCCTATCTTTCTATCTGTTTTTAGTTTACTCTTCTTTTTGTTACTTTATTTTGTTTTTATCTATCTTTCAACATCTTTTCTTTTCTGTCTTTCTCTTTTTTGTTATCTCTTCTTTGCGTGTGTAATAGGTTTTGCGTGTTAGGTTTTTGCTTTGAATGGTGATGGATGGGCTTTTACGGCCCCTAATCCAAGGTTCTGGTGTCCGGCCATGGGATGCGTGGCGAGCAGGCGGCTTCGTCGTGAGGGCACTGGGGCAGAATCCCCCCTAATGGATCGGGTCAGCATCAGCCCTTATTTGAGCAATAATGGAGAGCAATAAGGATAATATTCCCCGGGTGGGTCCTCTAACGAGGGAATCCCACACTCCCGCTTCGGCGGGGGGTCGCCCCACGTATACGGGGGGGGCACCTGTTGCTGTGGAGAAGGAGGCCGTTGCGACGGCGAGCGAGGGGACGAGCGTGATGGCGCAATCGAGTCCGAAGCCGGTGCTCCTAACCGCACCGGCGGCGGAGCTCTTGACCGATGAAGAGGTGGACTTTAGTCAGCCGCTGCCGAATGGCAGGGAGCGGCTACTTAAACTGTTACAAAAGAAGAAGTTGCGAGGCGACTCTGATCTGCCGCGAGTCATGCTGACTCGTGACTTGATCATTGAACGAACACTCTCCCGGACAGACAGTGACGACTACTTCTCGGACTCCAGTGATATGTCTGCCATATCGCTGGACTCCGAGGGGTTGCCCGTCGTCCCACCGGAACGGACGAGCCTTAAACGGCGAAACACAGGAGATGACATGGCACCACCCATTTCCAAGGAGGCGGTGCCTAAACCGAAAAGGACACGTGGCCGGCCACCATCTACCGGCCAGTACGTTGGTCTTGCCAAAGCACAGGCAGACCTTAATAAGGCGAAGGAGGAGGCGCTTCGACTTCAAGCCGAGGCCGAGGTGGCGGAGATGACGAGGACAGCAAGGGAGGCGCGAACATCGCCCCGCGTAACCCCTGTCACAACCGGAGATGTTGAGTCGGAGCAGTCGAGCGCCGCTCTGGCCAAAACAGTGGAGATTTCACTGGAGGCTATCTCAATGGTCGCCGTGAAATCCTCGAACCTTAAAGGCACGTTCCAGAAGTGCCTTAAGGAGTCAGTGGCGGCCATCAAATCGGCTGTTGCCGAGATGAGAAGCCGCTCCACTACTGAAGATCTGGCAAGGTTGGAGGCCCAGAACGCACGCCTCCAAGAACAAGTGACGAGAATGGGCCGCGAACTCGAAGAGTTGCGCACACGGGCTAACAACACCCGCCCCGTACGAGAAGACATGCGTGAGCTGTTGGCGGAGGTCTCCCGATCTAATATGGAGACCTTCGGCAACATGCTCAACGCTAGGCTGGCCGGACTGGAGGACAGACTCTTGCCGGAGCCTCGAAGGCGACCTCCGCTAGCGGCGGACAGTGCCGGCACCGCGGTAGGCACTCTACCGATGGCGGAAAAGACGAAAGCGCCGAAGCCTAAAAAGGCGACGGCGCCAACTTATTCAGAAGTAGCGGCACCAAATGCGGCGGCCCCCCCAAAAGAGGCGCTGCCTGCACCGGCCAAAAAGAAGAAGGTGAAGAAAAAGCGGCCATCAATGGCCGCTCAAGAGGCGGCGCAAGGGGGGGAGCACACCAACCCCTCCCCCGCCGAGGCCCCGTGGACAGATGTAGGTTCACGCAAGGCCAAGTCGAAGAAGGGGGCGGCTACTCCAGCAAAAGCCACCCCCAAAAAGAAGAAGAAAAAGAAGGCGAGGCTGCGCGCCCCCGTCACTGCGGCCGTAACCCTCACCCTCGAGGAGAAGGCTGTGGAGAAGGGGGTGACGTACGCACAGCTTCTCAAGGAGGCCAGGGCGAAGGTCGATCTTGGGGAATTCGACATCCCCAAGCTCGGCTTCCGCCTGGCGGAAACCGGCGCGCGCGTGCTCACGATCGCAGGTGAGGGGGCGCAAGCGAAGGCAGATGCTTTCGCAGAAAAGTTGAGGGCCGTACTAAGCCCAGAAATGGTGAGAGTCGGCCGCCCGGTCAAATGCGCGGAGATGCGCGTCACCGGGTTGGACGACTCAGTGACGGCCGCCCAAGTCATCCTGGCGGCCTCACAGGAGGGAGGATGCCCGACCAGCACAATCAGGTCGGGCAAAATAGTGGTGGGACCGAGAGGGGACGGCTCTTTGTGGATGAGCGTCCCCGTCGCTGCTGCTAAAAAGCTGCTGAGCTTTGGGCGGCTTCGCGTGGGCTGGGTCTCAGCGAAGGTGGCGCTGCTGGCCGCGAGGCCAAAGCGGTGCTACCGATGCCAGGACACCGGCCACGTCGCGGCGAAATGTCAGTGCACGGTGGACCGCAGCCGGAGTTGTTTCCGCTGCGGGAAGCCGGGGCACAAGGCGGCCGAGTGCGGAGCGGAACCGCACTGCTGTCTTTGCGAGGCTGCCGGCAAGGAGGAGATGGGACATGTGCTGGGGAGCAGCGGCTGCGTTTTTGCCAGGCCGCCCCCCGGCGCGAAAGGGATGAGAAAGGCTCCCTCTAGGGCCCGGCGTAAAACGTCCAAGGTTAAAGGCGCAAGGGCGGAACAACCCGCCCCCGCCATGGAGGTAGAGGCCTAGGCCCGTGGGCGGTGATCGGGGGATTGCCGCTCACACTATGGGCCCCGAGACGGCAAGCTCCCCAATGTCCGGGGAGCTCTCGGAGAGGCAGGCAGCGGCATAACACCAGGCCGCCGCGTAGGAAGAGAGCCGGATGCGGCATTCGCTGGGGGGTCGCGGAAGAATGCTAAGCGATTCCCGTGACCCCTCCAAAGGCGCTGAAGATGGACATCGGGGGGTTTTAGTGAGTAAACCCCGGTGCACCTCCATCTCGCGCCGGGGGAGTCTCACATACCCCCGCTGCCCTCCCCCGGGGGCGGTGGGGGATACGCAAAGTATTTCCCCCCGTAAAAAAAAAAAAAAAAAAAAAAAAAAAAAAAAAAAAAAAGGTTAGGTTAGGTTGGGGGCGGGGGCGATACCGGTTCCTCCTCGTGGTGTCCCTGGGCAACGCCTGGGTGTGCCACTCCGCTCTCTACACGGGGTGAGGCACTCAGGCGGCTGATCGCCGGTCTTTCACTGTCTTTCACCATCTTTTTATAGTATACTCTTCTTTTGCATTGTTTTATTTATTTGTCTATCTTTCATCACCTTTTCTTTTCTATCTTTTCTCTTTTTGTTCACTCTTCTGTGCGTGTGTGTTAGGTTTTGTGTGATAGGTGTTTTGTCTGAATGGTGATGGATGGGCTTATACGGCCCCTAATCCTTGGTTTGTGGTGCTCGGCCTTGGGATGCGTGGCGAGCAGGTGGCTCGTCCCGAGGGCACCGGGGCAGGATTCACCCCTCAATTGATCGATGATGGAAGGTAAGCATGCGGAAAATTCTCCCAGGGTGGGTCCCGGCAAAGCCGGGGAATCCCACACTCCCGTTTCGGCGGGGGATAGGGCCGTGTATACTGGGGGCCCCAAACATGCTGTGGTGGATAGGAGGGAGGCCGTTGCGACGGCGAATAAGGAGACGGGCGCGATGGCGCATTCGAGTCCGAAGCCGGTACCCCTAACCGCACCGGCGGCGGATCTCTTAACCGACGAAGACGTCGATTTCAGCCAGCCACTGCCCAATGGCAGAGAGCGGCTGCTGAAATTGCTGCAAAAAAAGAAGATGAGGGGCGACACGGATCTGCCGCGAGTGATGCTCACTCGTGACTTAATCATCGAGCGCTCACTCTCAAGGACTGACAGCGACGACTACTTCTCGGACTCCAGCGATATATCTGGCATGTCGCTGGACTCCGAGGGGCTGCCCGTCGTACCACCGGACAGGACGAGCCTTAAAAGGAGAAACTCGGAAGACGACATGGCGCCGCCCATCTCCAAGGGTGCGGTGCCCAAACCAAAGAGGACACGTGGTCGGCCACCAACTACCGGCCAATACGTCGGTCTGGCTAAAGCCCAGGCCGAGCTCAATCGGGAGAAGGAGGCGTCTCTGCAGCTTCAGGCCGCAGAAGAAGTCGCTGAGACTTTGAAAACTGCGCGAGAGGCACGCGCTTCGATCCGCGCGAGCCCCGCCGCATCTACCGAAGAAGACAGGTCGGAGCAGACCACCTATGCTCTGGCCAAAAGTATTGAGGCTTCGTTGGAGGCCGTAACCATGGTCGCCACGAAGTCTCAGAACTTGAAGGGCACCTTCCAACGGTGTCTCAAGGAAGCGGTCGCCAACATAAAGGTGGCCGTCGCCGATTTGAGAGCCCGTTCAATGACGGAAGAAATGACGAGGCTGGAGGTGCAAAATGTGCAACTCCAAAGGCAAGTAGCCGATCTACGCCGTGAGCTGGAGGAGATGCGCCGACGTCCGGCTGCGCCCGCCGAAAAAGACCTGCGTGAGCTGCTGGCCGAGGTCTCTCGCTCAAATATAGAGACACTCGGAAACATGCTCAACGCGAGACTAGCCGGCCTAGAAGACAGGCTCCTGCCGGAGCCCCGCAGAAGACCTCCGCTGGCGGCGGATAGTGTAATTGTAGACACCCCGCCAGCGACAGAAAGGGCAAAGGCGCCGAAGCCTAAAAAGGTGACAGCGCCCACGTATGCAGAAGCAGCGGCACCAAGCGCGGCGCCCCCCCCAAAAGAGGCGCCGTCTGCACCGGCCAAAAAGAAGAAGGCGAAGAAAAAGCGGTCGACAATGGCCGCTCAGGAGGCGGCGCAAGAGGGAGAGAAAACAAACCCCTCCCAAGCCGAGGCCTCGTGGACCACAGTGGGTCCACGTAAGGCTAAAAAGAAGAAGGGGGCGGCTACACCAGCCAAAGCCGCCCCGAAAAAGAAGAAGAGAGCGAAGCTTCGCCCTCCCACCACTGCTGCGGTCACCCTCACTCTGGGTGCGAACGCTGCGGAGAGGGGGGTGACCTATGCTAAGGTCCTTGGACAGGCAAAAGCGGCGATTGACCTCGGGGAGCTCGGGATCCCCAGGTTAGGTTTCCGTCTGGCGGAAACCGGAGCGCGCGTCCTCACCATTGCTGGTGAGGGTGCGCAGGAAAAGGCGGACGCCTTCGCTAAAAGGCTTAGGTCCGTCCTCCCACCGGATGAAGTAAAAGTCGCCCGCCCGGTCCTGTGCGCGGAGATCCGCGTCGCCGGGTTGGACGACTCAGTAGCGGCCACCGACGTCATCCAGGCGGTCGCTACGGAAGGAGGATGCTCGGCCGACGATATACGGTCGGGCCAATTGACGGTGGGGCCACGCGGGGACGCGTCAGTTTGGATGCGCGTCCCTGTCGCGGCCGCCAAGAAGCTCACGAGCTCGGGGCGGCTGCGAGTTGGCTGGGTGTCGGCGAGAGTGGCGCTGCTGGCTGCGAGGCCTAAGCGCTGCTTTCGCTGCCAGGACACCGGCCACGTGGCGGCGAAGTGCCAGTGCCTGGTGGACCGCAGCCGGAGCTGTTTCCGCTGCGGGAAACCGGGGCACAAGGCGGCCGAGTGTGGGGAAGCGCCCAACTGCTTCCTCTGCGAGGCCGTCGGCAAAGAGGATAAGGGGCACGTGCTGGGTAGCAGCGGCTGTGTTGGAGCTGCGAAGAAGCCGGTCCCCAAGAAGAGCAAGGCACCGACGAAAAGAGCCAGGCATAAAAAGCCTAAGGCCAAAGGCGCAAGGGCGGCTCCGCCCGCCCCCGCCATGGAGTTGGACGCCTAGGCCCGCGGGTGGCGATCGGGGGATCGCCACCCGCACTAAGGGCCCCGAGTCGGCAAGCTCCCCAATGTCCGGGGAGCTCTCGGAGAGGCAGGCGGCGGCATAACACCAGGCCGCCGCGTAGGAAGAGAGCCGGATGCGGCATGCGCTGGGGGGTCGCGGAAGAATGCTAAGCGATTCCCGTGACCCCTCCAATAGCGCTGAAGATGGACATCGGGGTGTTTTAGTCGGTACACCCCGGTGCACTCCATCTCGCGCCGGGGGAGTCCGACATACCCCTGCTGCCCTCCCCCGGGGGCGGCGGGGGATTCGTAAAGAATTTCACCCCGTTAAAAAAAAAAAAAAAAAAAAGGTTAGGTTGGGGGCGATGGGGGCGAAACCGGTTCCTCCTCGTTGGTGTCCCTGGGCAACACCTGGGTGCGCCACTCCGCTCTTTACACGGGGTGAGGTACTCAGGTGGCTGAACGCCGGTCTATTTCTATCTTTCTATCTGTTTTTAGTTTACTCTTCTTTTTGTAACTTTTTTTTTTTGTTTTTATCTATCTTTCAACATCTTTTCTTTTCTGTCTTTCTCTTTTTGTTATCTCTTCTTTGCGTGTGTAATAGGTTTAGCGTGATAGGTGTATGTCTGAATGGCGATGAATGGGCTTTTACGGCCCCTAATCCAGGGTTTGTGGTGCCCGGCCGTGGGATGCGTGGCGAGCAGGCGGTCTCGTCGTGAGGGCACTGGGGCAGAATCCCCCCTAATGGATCGGGTCAGCATCAGCCCTTATTTGAGCAATAATGGAGAGCAATATGGATAATATTCCCCGGGTGGGTCCTCTTACGAGGGAATCCCACACCTCGGCGGGGGGTCGCCCCACGTATACGGGGGGGGCACCTGTTGCTGTAGAGAAGGAGGCCGTTACGACGGCGAGAGAAGAGACGAGCGCGATGGCGCATTCGAGACCGAAGCCGGTGCCCCTAACCGCACCGGCGGCGGATCTCCTAACGAGGATTTCCGGGGACCATTCTGTCCCCAAAAACGACGACCTTACGCTTTCACAACGGACACCGATTGTGCGACTTGAACGGATGGACGACTCGGACTGTTCTCTGAACACCATGAGAACAGCTGATAGCTCTCGCGCATCATCACGTGATCGAGCAGGGAGTAGCATGGCCGGAAAACGGAGGCTGTCTAATTCAGGCTCTGGCACGGACGACGGAGGGTCGGAACGATCAGCTCGTTCAGACACTCTTCGAAGGAAAACCGTTCCCGCTAAACGAGGACGGGGACGTCCCCCTACAACAGGGGAGTACGTCGGAATGGCGAATGCTAAAAGACAGTACCTGGAACTGGAGTATGAAGACCTAAGGCTCCAGGCCGAAAAGGAGGTCGCTGCGGCTCTACAAAAAGTGCAGCGACAGACGGAAGCCGCAGCAACTAAACAAGCGGAACGTGCAGCGCTCGATGCTCTCCCAGCCGCTACGAAACTTAAAACAGTTGGCGAGCAGGGCCTGGAGCTCATTAAGATGGTGCGCAAGAAAAGTGGAAATATGAAGGGTACGTTTATAAAGGCCCTCAAAGACGGTGAAGAGAAGGTTGAGGAGTCTGTTCGTGGCCTCGCCTCTCTTAAGGAGAATACGCTCAAACTGGAGGCCGAAAACCTGCGCCTCAAAGAAGAGATAGCGCTGTTGCGGGAGAAGGCGAGTCGGGCACAGGGGATGCCGTCAACACAGCCGCCTCCAGCAAGTACAGCGGAAAATCAAGAAGTGTTGACTGTTGCGGGACTGCGGGCCATTTTCGAGGAATTCTCCCGGTCCATCATGGAGAGAACCTCAAACATGGTCAACGCACGCATTGAAGCCATGGAGGATCGTCTGCTCCCGGCCAAGCGCCTACGACCGCCGCTGGCAGCAGATAAAAACCGAATTGAAAATGCTGGAACTCACCTGACTGAAGATTGGCCCGCCCTTCCGCAGGCTGGACCCTCCAGAAGAACGGCAGCTCCGGCTCCGGCGGCGACAGTGGGGTCAACAGCAGCTCCATCTCCAACAGCGACTGCACCTGGAAAAGAAAAGGCGGTTACTAAAAAGAAAAAGAAGGGAAAGAAACCGGCAGAACAACAGCCGGAATCACCAGCAACTGCTGCTCCCGGCCCCCTACCAGTAGAAGAGGGCTGGAATACAGTAGTTCGAAAGAAGGGAAAGGGTAAAGTAACACTGGATGTGACGAACACGGAATTGACACGCCCGGACACGACTAAGGCACGGCCAAAGGGGGCCTCAAAAACCTCCCAGAAACCGAAGTCCAATAAAAAGACGAGAAGAAGGAACACGGCTCCTGCTTCAGCTGCAGTGATCATTACGCTGCAGCACGATGCGGTAGAGCGTGGGACCAGTTATAAGGACGTCCTAACCAAGGCCCGACAAGGCATCAACTTGGCGGACCTAGGGTTGGCGGAAGGCGTCCGAATCAGGCAGGCGGCAACTGGGGCACGAATTATGGAACTCCCAACCAGCGCGACCAGCGAAATGGCGGATCGATTTGCCGAGAGGTTGCGGGGCGTCCTAGCCGGAGACGCCAGAGTTGCCAGGCCGGTGAAGTGCTCGGACGTACGAATTACTGGTTTAGACGACACTGTCACTAAAGATGCCGTTCTAGCTGCGGTGGTAACGAAGACGAGCTGTCAGCCGGAACACGTCAAGGGGGGCGATATCCGCGAGGGTCCTGGAGGTACCGGAACCATGTGGGTCCAGTGTCCCGTGGCTGCCGCCAACACCTTGGTGGCTGCGGGTCGCTTGCTCGTTGGCTGGAGTTCGGCACGCGTCCAGCCCCTAGAACCGAGGGCTATGAAATGCTACCGCTGCCTTGAAGTCGGTCACACAGCGCGGCGGTGCGATTCTGAGGTGGACAGAGGGCAACTGTGCTTCCGGTGTGGTCAGGCCGGGCACAAGTCATCGTTCTGCACCGCTAAGCCACACTGCGTGGTTTGTTCGGCGGCGGGTAGAAACGCTAACCATTCAGTCGGCGGAAAGGGCTGCGCCCCTCCGAAGAAGGGGCGTAACAGAAGAGCAAAGACTCGAGCGGCGGGTCGGCCCCAGGTCCGACAGGAGGAACAAATGGACACCAATAATGAATAGACAAACATTGCAGTTCCTCCAGGCGAACCTGAACCACTGTGCCGGTGCCCAGGATATGCTGTTCCAGGCCCTGGTGCAGTGGCAGGTAGACATCGCGATAGTGGCCGAGCCCTACTACGTCCCAGCCCGCACCAACTGGGCAGGGGACCTGCTGGACTCCGTCGCTATCTGCGCTTCGGATGTTGGCCCACCGCTTCTATTGCGGGACAAAGGCCAGGGCTTCGTTTCGGCAGACTGGGGGGAGTACACGATCTTCGGCGTCTACTTCTCCCCCAACAAAACCCTCGCCGAATTTGAGAACTTCCTAGGCGAGTTGCAGGCGGCAGTCTTAAGAGCGGCCCCAAGGCCCGTTCTTGTCGCCGGCGACTTCAACGCCAAACACTCAACCTGGGGCTCTTCCGTGACCAACGCTCGAGGTGACGCTGTACTGGAGTGGACCCTCATGACCGGTCTCTCGCCTTTAAACCGCGGGGATGCACCTACGTGCGTTCGGCATCAGGGGAGTTCGATTGTTGATCTCTCCTTTGCCAGCCCTGCGGTTGGAAGACTGGTCCACGACTGGAGGGTGGTGGAGGATGTAGAGACACTGTCGGATCACCTGTACATCCGGTTCAGTGTCTCCCCCTCAAGGATGGCTCAGATGGTCCCGCTTCCGTCGACTAGTGCGCCAGAATTCCCGCGCTGGGCACTGACGAGGATGGACAAGGAGGCGCTCGACGAAGCAGCACAAGTGGAGGCCTGGACACCGAGGCCTACGGCTCCCATCGCCGTCAATGAGGAAGCGCTCTGGTTTCGCGAAGCCCTGACCAGGATCTGTGATGCCGCCATGCCTAGAGCGAGCCGCCGTCCTCCGAAAAGGCAGGTGTATTGGTGGTCGGATGCAATCGCAGAACTCCGGCACCAATGCATCAGAGCACGTCGGCCATATCAGCGGCAGCGCGGACGTAGGGTCCGGAATGAATCGCTGGAGAGGAGGCTCGGAGCGGAGTACAGCGCAGCCAAAAGTGCTCTGCGCCTGGCCATTATATTGGCTAAAGACACGGCTAGGGAGGAAATGCTGGCGGACTTAAATCGGGACCCCTGGGGTCGCCCATATCGCACAGTGCGGAATAAGTTTGGCCGCGGTCCGCCAGTCATGGAGGCGCTGCCTCCGGAGCAGTTGCCAGCTATTGTGTCGACATTGTTCCCAACTGCTACTAGTTCGGAACCGCCGGACAACATCGAACCGGTACCGGACGAGGAAGTACCACTCGTTTCGGAGAGCGAACTGAACGCCGCAATCTTCAGGCTCAGTGAACGCAAGACTGCCCCGGGCCCGGACGGAATCCCCGGCCGGGTCTGGGTAAAATCCCTAGGGCCACTCAAGGACAGGATGCGGGACCTGTTCAGTGAGTGCCTCGCACAGGCGGAATTTCCTGATTGCTGGAAGGAGGGTAGGCTGGTGTTGCTGAGGAAGGACGGCCGCCCTGCCGACTCGCCTTCAGCCTATAGGCCTATCGTCTTGCTGGACGAGGCCGGCAAATTATTGGAGAGAGTGATTGCATCTAGGGTCAATAAACATCTTGAGCGGGAAGGGCCTAACCTCTCTGAGGCACAATATGGTTTCCGAACGCAGCGCTCGACCATAGATGCAATCCTCAAAGTCAAGGAGTTTGCTGAGGAGCAGGCGGCAAATGGCGGAGTGGTATTGGCGGTGTCATTTGATATCGCCAATGCCTTTAATACCCTGCCCTTCGAATCCATCGAGGAGGGCCTCCGCTACCATGAAGTGCCGTGGTACCTCCGCAAGATCATCGGAGGGTACCTCAGAAGACGAAGAATCGTTTGTGTTGGGCGTAATGGTGTCGCCACCCGGATAGTGACACAGTGCGGTGTTCCACAGGGGTCTGTCCTTGGCCCTCTCCTGTGGAACATCGGATTCGACCGGGTTCTGCGTGCGGCTCTTCTCCGCGGGCTACGGCTTATCTGCTATGCCGACGACACCTTCCTTCTAGCCCGCGGAGAAACATTCGAGGAAGCCATACGGTTGGCAAGAGTCGGCGCGTCGCAGGTAGTGGCGCGTATTGAGAGACAGGGGGTGCGAGTCGCGCTGCAGAAAACGGAGGCCATGTTCTTCCATGGACCCCGGAAACGCCCCCCCGCGGAGTCATTTCTCCGCATCGGAGATGTCAGTGTGCCGATCGGTTCGGAGATGAAATACTTGGGTCTCGTCCTGGACCCGAGGTGGTCTTTCGACGCCCACTTCCGCCGGTTGGCACCCAAATTGAAAAAGACGGCCGTAGCCCTTGGACGCCTCCTGCCCAACATCGGAGGTCCAGGGTCTACTTGTAGGCGGCTCTATACGGGGGTCCTTCAGTCCATGGCCCTCTATGGAGCCCCGGTCTGGGCGGATAATCTGAGTGCCCAGAATAAGGCGCTCTTGCGGAGTCCTCAGCGGACAATGGCGCTCCGAATGATCCGCGGATACCGAACCGTGTCCTGCGACGCAGCGCTCGCCCTCGCCAGAACCCCCCCTTGGGACCTAGAAGCCCGGGTTCTGAGCGAAATATATTACCGCACGGCGGAAGTAAAGAGCAGAGGAGAAAGAGTGTCACCGGAATTGACTGCTCGATGGCGCCGCCAGGCGCGAATAATAACCATGCGCTCTTGGGAGGACAGATTGGCGTCCCCAACAGCCGGACACATGGTGGTGGCGGCAATCCGGCCGCACCTACAGGAGTGGGTGACACACTGTAAGGGCACCCTCACATACCGAGTGGTGCAGATGTTGACCGGGCACGGTTGTTTCGGTCATTACCTGCACCACACGGCTAGGAGGGAACCAACGCCCCAGTGTCACCACTGTACCCACGGAGACGACACGGCGCAGCACACGCTCATGGACTGCCCAGCCTGGGTGGAACAGCGAGCGGTGCTCTGCGCCACCATCGGAATTGACTTAACGCTCCCGGCTATAATAACAGCAATAGTCCGGTCGAGCGAATCATGGACAGCGATGGCCGCCTTCTGTGAGGACGTAATGTCACAGAAGGAGGCAGCAGAACGGGAGAGGGAGACGGATGAAGCCGTAAACCCCGTTCGCAGGAGGCGAGGAGGGCGCAGGCGCGCCAACTACGAGCGCCAGCTCCCCCCCTAACACGGACTCGGGCGACGGATTGGGGAATCCGCCGCCCATTGCACGAGTCCCACCGGTAGTAGAGCGCCCGGTGCCTCGGGCAGCTCTCCCGGAGTAGGTGGCAGAACATCTGCCGCGCGGAGGTACTGCTGCAGAAGCAGTTGCCGCTAACTGGGCCGCTGCAGTTATCGCCTCAGGCGGGTCCGGCGGGCCAGCAGCATAGCGGAGGAGGAGGCACCGTCGGGTTTTAGTGCGGTAACCCCGGGCGATACCATCTCCGCCCGGGTGAGTCCCACATACCCCGGTGGCCCTGCCCCAGCGCTGCCGGGGATCTATAAAAGATTTCCCGACGTTAAAAAAAAAAAAAAAAAAAAAAAAAAAAAAAAAAAAAAAAAAAAAAAAAAAAAAAGGTTGGGGGCGATACCGGTTCCACGTTGGTGTCCCTGGGCAACGCCTGGGTGCGCCACTCCGCTCTCTACACGGGGTGAGGTACTCAGGCGGCTGAACGCCGGTCTTTCCTATCTTTCTTTCTGTTTTTAGCTTACTCTTCTTTTTGTTACTTTATTTTGTTTTTACCTATCTTTCAACATCTTTTCTTTTCTGTCTTTCTCTTTTTATTATCTCTTCTTTGCGTGTGTAATAGGTTTTGCGTGATAGGTGTATGTCTGAATGGTGATGAATGGGCTTTTACGGCCCCCAATCCAGGGTTCTGGTGCCCGGCCGTGGGATGCGTGGCGAGCGGGCGGTCTCGTCGCGAGGGCACTGGGGCAGAATCACCCCTAACTGATCGGGCCAGACATCAGTCCTTAACTGACAAACCATGGAGTGCAACAAGAAAAGTATTCCCCGGGTGGGTCCTCTCTCTGAGGGGGAATCCCACCCTCCTGCTTCGGCGGGAGGCTGCCCCACGTATACGGGGGGGGCACCTGTTGCGATAGAGGAGGAGGTGAGCGTCTCGAAGACGGAGACGGAGAAGGGCGCGATGGCGCAGAAAGGACCTAGCTCGGTGCCCCTAACCGCACCGGGAAAGGAACTCCTAACGGATGAGGAGGTCGACTTTTCGCAGCCGCAGACTAACGGCGTGCAGCGACTGTTACGACTGCTCCAGCGTAAGAAGGAGCGGGGTGACACGGAGGGGCTTGCTCGCGTGCAATATGAGCGCGAGTTGAGACTCCCGTCCCCCGAAAAGGACGATGACATGGCGCGCGTGCCACGCGTACTACTGCACGACGTAATGGCACCGCCGCCCAAACCTGGACACGGATCTATGAGAGATAGCGACGACTATCTCTCCGACTCCTCGGTCTACAGCGCTATGTCGCTGGAGTCCGGGGAGTCCACGGGACTTGACAGACCTCGCAAGAGGAGAAACCCGGATGACGACAGTGTGCCGTCCCTTGGCAAGGGGCCGGCACCAAAACCCAAGAAGGGACGCGGCCGCCCGCCGACCACCGGCCAGTACGTTGGCTTGGCAAAGGCGCAGGCCGACCTGAATCGGGCGAAGGAGGAGGCAATTCGGCTTCAGGCCGCAGAGGAAGTTGCCGAAACGATGCAAATTGCGCGGGAGGCGCGCGCTTCTATCCGCGCAAGCCCCGCCGCAGCCACTGGAGGAGACAGGTCGGAGCAGACCAGCTGTGCTCTGGCCAAGAGTGTTGAGGCCTCACTGGAGGCGATAACTATGGTCGCCACGAGGTCCCAGAATCTGAAAGGGACGTTTCAGCGGCACCTTAAAGAGGCTGTTGTCAACTTAAGGGCAACGTTTGTCGAAATGAGGAGCCGCGGTGAAAACGAGGAGATTAGGGCACTGGAAGCCCAGAACGAGCGGTTGCAAAAGCAGCTCGACGAAATGCGCCGGGAGCTTGAGGAGCTTCGTCGCCAGGCGTCCAAGCCCGCCACCAACGAATTGCAACGGATGTTGTCGGAGGTCTCGCGCTCTAATATCGAGACCTTCGGCAACATGCTGAATGCGAGGTTGGCAGGCATTGAAGACAGGCTTCTACCGGAGCCAAGAAGAAGGCCTCCGCTGGCGGCAGACAGCGCTGACACCCCCGTCAGCCCTCCACCAACAGCGGCACCAAAGAAGGCGCCGAAGCCTAAAAAGGCGACGGCGCCAACTTATGCAGAAGTAGCGGCACCAAGTGCGGCGGCCCCCCCAAAAGAGGCGCCGCCTGCACCAGCCAAAAAGAAGAAGATGAAGAAAAAGCGGCCATCAATGGCCGCTCAAGAGGCGGCGCAAGGGGGGGAGCACACCAACCCCTCCTCCGCCGAGGCCCCGTGGACAGATGTAGGTTCACGCAAGGCCAAGTCGAAGAAGGGGGCGGCTACTCCAGCAAAAGCCACCCCCAAAAAGAAGAAGAAAAAGAAGGCGAGGCTGCGCGCCCCCGTCACTGCGGCCGTTACTCTCACGCTTGAGGAGAAGGCTGTGGAGAAGGGGGTGACATACGCCAATCTCCTCAAGGAGGCCAGGGCGAAAGTCGATCTCGGGGAGTTCGACATCCCCAAGCTCGGCTTCCGCCTGGCGGAAACAGGCGCGCGCGTGCTCACGATCGCAGGTGATGGAGCACAAGCGAAGGCAGATGCTTTCGCAGAAAAGTTGAGGGCCGTACTAAGCCCAGAAATGGTGAGAGTCGGCCGCCCGGTCAAATGCGCGGAGATGCGCGTCACCGGGTTGGACGACTCAGTGACGGCCGCCCAAGTCATCCTGGCGGCCTCACAGGAGGGAGGATGCCCGACCAGCACAATCAGGTCGGGCAAAATAGTGGTGGGACCGAGAGGGGACGGCTCTTTGTGGATGAGCGTCCCCGTCGCTGCTGCTAAAAAGCTGCTGAGCTTTGGGCGGCTACGCGTGGGCTGGGTCTCAGCGAAGGTGGCGCTGCTGGCCGCGAGGCCAAAGCGGTGCTACCGATGCCAGGACACCGGCCACGTCGCGGCGAAGTGCCAGTCCTTGGTGGACCGCAGCCGGATCTGTTTCCGTTGCGGGAAGCCGGGGCACAAGGCGGCCGAGTGCGGAGCGGACCCGCTCTGCTCGCTGTGCGAGGTCACCGGCAAGACGGAGGTGGCACATGTGATGGGGAGCGGCAGCTGCGTTTTCGCTAAGCCAGCCCCCGTCACGAAAGGGAAGCGAAAAGGTCCCTCCAGGGCCCGGCACAAAATGCCGAAAGCCCAAGGCGCAAGGGCGGTTCAGCCCGCCCCCGCCGTAATGGAGGTAGAGGCCTAGGCCCGTGGGCGGTGATCGGGGGATCGCCGCTCACACTATGGGCCCCGAGTCGGCAAGCTCCCCAATGTCCGGGGAGCTCTCGGAGAGGCAGGCGGCGGCATAACACCAGGCCGCCGCGTGGAAAGAGAGCCGGATGCGGCATGCGCTGGGGGGTCGCGGAAGAATGCTAAGCGATTCCCGTGACCCCTCCAAGGGCGCTGAAGATGGACATCGGGGGGTTTTAGTGAGTAAACCCCGGTGCACCTCCATCTCGCGCCGGGGGAGTCTCACATACCCCCGCTGCCCTCCCCCGGGGGCGGTGGGGGATACGCAAAGTATTTCCCCCCGTAAAAAAAAAAAAAAAAAAAGGTTAGGTTAGGTTAGGTTGGGGGCCCCCTCGGGGGGTCACGCCTTGTCGTGGCGAGGGGGCTCAGTACCCCGGCGATGGAATCTGCTGCTAAAATTCGCGCCGGGGGAAGCGAAGTGACCTCATCCCGCAACTCCGGTTTGTTTCGTGGCGGGACATATTTGGACGCGGAGGCCGCTTATACTTCACCTTACGTCTGTGTATGGTGACTGTGTAGGGGGCCGCGAGGAGAAAACCTCTATAAAAAATCACGGTGGAGGTGGAAACGCCTGTCAGCGCGGTAGTCCTTAACACTCTTACTTCCTTCTATCTTTTCTGTCTTCTACCTTCCTGTGGCTATGTTCTGGATATCGGGCGAGCCGTAAACCTCGAGAGTATCTCGGGGAACGGTGGTCGCTCTTTTGTGAGGGTCCACGAGGAGACAACCTCTGTAAAAAACCACTGAAGGAGGTGAGGAGTACCTCGGGCGATGGGTCCCTCGCCTTGCCTTAATTGGCCGGGCGTTGGACAGGCTGTCTCACGGCCACCGTCGGCAAACTTGTTATCCCCCTAGGTGTCAGTGGTCATGTCTCGCGACCTGGGTAGGAGACTGCGGCCGTTACCCTCACTCTCGAGGAAAAGGCTGCGGAGAAAGGGGTTACGTATGCCAGCCTGCTCAAGGAGGCCAGAGCGAAAGTCGATCTTGGGGAGTTTGACATCCCCAAGCTCGGCTTCCGCCTCGCAGAGACTGGCGCGCGCGTGCTCACCATCGACGGTGAGCGGGCGCAAGAGAAGGCGGACGCCTTTGCAGTAAAGCTCAGGTCCGTCCTTAACCCGGAGGTAGTGAAAGTCGGCCGCCCGGTCAAATGCGCGGAAATGCGCGTCACCGGGCTGGACGACTCAGTGACGGCCGCCCAAGTTATCCAGGCGGTCTCGCAAGAAGGCGGATGCCCGACCAGCTCTATCAGGTCGGGCAAAATTGTGGTGGGAGTCAGAGGGGACGCGTCCTTGTGGTTTAGCGTCCCCGTTGCAGCCGCTAAAAAGCTGGCCAATTCTGGGCGGCTTCGCGTGGGCTGGGTGTCGGCGAGAGTGGCGCTGCTGGCCGCGAGGCCTAAGCGCTGCTTCCGCTGCCAGGACACCGGCCACGTCGCGGCGAAGTGCCAGTCCTTGGTGGACCGCAGCCGGAGCTGTTTCCGCTGCGGGAAGCCGGGGCACAAGGCGGCCGAGTGCGGAGCGGACCCGCTCTGCTCGCTGTGCGAGGCCACCGGCAAGACGGAGGTGGCACATGTGATGGGGAGCAGCAAATGCGTTTTCGCAAGGCCGCCCCCCGTCGCGAAAGGGAAGCGAAAGGCTCCCTCCAGGGCCCGGCTCAAAAAGCCGCAAGCCCAAGGCGCAAGGGCGGCTCAACCCGCCCCCGCAATGGAGGTAGAAGCTTAGGCCCGTGGGCGGTGATCGGGGGATCACCGCCCACAGTATGGGCCCCGAGGTGAAAAGCTCCCCAATGCCCGGGGAGCTCTCGGAGAAGGAGCCGGTTGCGGCTATGGAAAGTGAGCCGGTTGCGGCATGCGCTGCGGGGTCGTGGAAGAATGCTTTCGCGATTCCCACGGCCCCGTTAAAGGCGCTGAAGATGGGCATCGGGGGGTTTTAGACGGTAAACCCCGGTGCACTCCATCTCGCGCCGGGGGAGTCCGTCATACCCTCGCTGCCCTCCCCCGGGGGTGGCGGGGGATACGTAATGTATTTCCCCCCGTCAAAAAAAAAAAAAAAAAAAAAAAAAAAAAAAAAAAAAAAAAAAAAAAAAAAAAAAAAAAAAAAGGTTAGGTTGGGGGCAGCAAGGGGGCGGTACCGAAACCCAAAAAAGGACGCGGCCGGCCGCCGACGACAGGCCAATACGTTGGCTTGGCAAAGGCGCAGGCCGAACTTAATGTGGAAAAAGAGAGGGCCCTTCGGCTTGAGGCCGAGGCAGAAGTGGCCGAATCGATTAGATCTGCGAGGGAGACGCGCGCATCGCTCTGCGCAAGCACCATCGCGTCAGAGAATGAGGAGTCAGAGCAAACCACCTTGGCTCTGACCAAAAGTATTGAGACTTCGTTGGCGGCGATCACCATGGTCGCTACGAAGTCCCAAAATCTAAAAGGGACGTATCAGCGGTTCCTCAAGGAGGCGGTCGCCAATATAAAAACGGCCGTCACCGAAATGAGGGGCCGCTCACAAAATGAAGAAATGCGGGCGCTGGAATCCCAAAACCAGCAGCTCCAAAGGCAGATTGACGGCATGCGCCGTGAGCTGGAAGAGCTTCGTCGCCAAGCGTCTAAGCCCGCCACCGAAGATCTGCAGAAGCTGTTGTCGGAGGTCTCTCGTTCCAATATAGAGACCTTCGGCAACATGCTGAATGCGCGGCTCGCAGGCCTGGAAGACAGACTCCTGCCGGAGCCGAGGAGGAGGCCACCGCTGGCGGCGGACGACGCTGGCACCCCTGCTGGCCCTCCACCAACAGCGGCACCAAAGAAGGCGCCGAAGCCTAAAAAGGCGACGGCGCCCACATACGCGACAGTGGCGGCGCAAAACGCGGCGGTCCCCCCAAAAGAGGCACCGCCTGCTCCGGCCCCGCCCAAGAAGAAGAAAAAGAAAAAGCAGCCATCAATGGCTGCTCAAGAGGCGGCGCAGGAGGGGGAGCACACCATTCCCTCCCCCGCCGAGGCCCCGTGGACCAAAGTTGGTCCACGCAAGGCCAAGAAGAAGAAGGGGGTGGCTACTCCAGCCAAAGCCGTCCCCAAAAAGAAGAAGACAAGGCTTCGCCCCCCCAAAACGGCGGCAGTAACCCTCACCTTAGAGGCGGGGGCTGCGGAAAGGGGGGTGACCTATGCGAAGGTGCTGAGCGAGGCCCGGGCGAAAATCGATCTTGGGGAGCTCAATATCCCCAAGCTCGGCTTCCGCCTGGTCCAAACAGGTGCTCGCCTCCTTTCCATCGAGGGAGAGGGGGCTTCGGAGAAGGCCGATGCTTTTGCCGCGAGGCTTCGAGCGGTCCTGCGCCACGAAGATGTCAGAGTCTCCCGCCCGGTGAAATGCGTGGAAATGCGCGTCACCGGGCTGGATGACGCGACAACGGCCGCCGAGGTCATAGAGGCGGCCGCCCGAGAAGGAAATTGCCCGACCACCAACATCAGGTCGGGCAAAATCGTTGTAGGTCCCAGGGGCGCCCGAAGCCTCTGGCTAAATGTTCCGATGGCAGCCGCCAAAAAGCTCTCAAGCACAGGGCGGCTGCAAATAGGCTGGGTCACGGCGAGGGTGGCACTACTGGAGGCGAGACCCCGGCGGTGCTTCAAGTGCCTCGACACCGGCCACCTTGCAGCGAAGTGCACAAGCTCGGTGGACCTCAGCGGAACTTGTTTCCGCTGCGGGAAGCCAGGGCATAAGGCGCAGGAGTGTGAAGCAGCTCCCAATTGCCCGGCTTGTGAGGCCTTAATGAAGCCGAAGGAGCACGTGCTGGGGAGCAGCGGCTGCATCATAGCACCCATGCCGCCCCCCGGCACGAAGCGGAAGCGCAAGGCTCCCACAAAGAAGGCTCGGCAGAAAAAGCCGAGCCGTGGCGCAAGGGCGGAACAAACCGCCCCCGCCATGGATGTGGTCGAAGCCTAGACCCGCGGGTGGCGGTCGGGGGATCGTCGCCCGCACTATGGGTCCCGAGCGTAAGGCTCCCCTATGCCCAGGGAGCGCTCGGAGAGGCATGCGGCGGCATATCATCCAGCCGCCGCAACAGAAGAGGGCCGGACGCGGCACGCGCTGCGGGGTCGTGGAGCCATGCTCACGCGATTCCCACGGCCTCGCATTGGCGCAGAAGGAGGGCATCGCCAGGTTTTTAGTGGGTAAGCTTTCGCCTTGCAGAAACTGGCGCGCGCGTGCTCACAATTGACGGTGAGCGGGCGCAGGAGAAGGCGGACGCCTTTGCCGCAAGGCTCAAAACCGTCCTCGACCCGGAAGTAGTAAGAGTCGGCCGCCCGGTCAAATCCGCGGAGATGCGCGTGACCGGGCTGGACGACTCAGTGACGGCCGCCCAAGTCATCCTGGCGGCCTCACAGGAAGGAGGATGCCCGACCACCTCCATCAGGTCGGGTAAAGTGGTAATGGGACCGAGAGGAGACGCATCCCTATGGATGAGCGTCCCCGTCGCAGCCGCAAAAAAGCTGCTCAACTCCGGGCGGCTTCGCGTGGGATGGGTGTCGGCGAAGGTGGCGCTGCTGGCTGCGAGGCCGAAGCGCTGCTTCCGCTGTCAGGACACCGGCCACGTCGCGGCGAAGTGCCAGTCCTTGGTGGACCGCAGCCGGATCTGTTTCCGGTGCGGGAAGCCGGGGCATAAGTTGGCCGAGTGCGGAGCGGATCCGCACTGCTCGCTGTGCGAGGTCACAGGCAAGGCGGTGGGACACGTGATGGGGAGCGGTGGCTGCGCTAACGCGAGGCCGCCCCCCGCCGCGAAAGGGAAGCGTAAGGCTCCCTCCAGGGCCCGGCTCAAAAAGCCGCAAGCCCAAGGCGCAAGGGCGGAACAACCCGCCCCCGCCATGGAGGTAGAGGCCTAGGCCCGTGGGTGGTGATCGGGGGATCACTGCCCACACTATGGGCCCCGAGAAGAAAAGCTCCCCAATGTCCGGGGAGCTCTCGGAGAGGCAGGCGGCGGCAAAACACCAGGCCGCCGCGTAGTAAGAGAGCCGGATGCGGCACGCGCTGGGGGGTCGCGGAAGAATGCTCTAGCGATTCCCGTGGCCCCTCCAAAGGCGCTGAAGATGGACATCGGGGGGTTTTAGTGAGTAAACCCCGGTGCACCTCCATCTCGCGCCGGGGGAGTCTCACATACCCCCGCTGCCCTCCCCCGGGGGCGGTGGGGGATACGCAAAGTATTTCCCCCCGTAAAAAAAAAAAAAAAAAAAAAAAAAAAAAAAAAAAAAAAAAAAAAAAAAAAAAAAAAAAAAGGTTAGGTTAGGTTAGGTTAGGTTAGGTTAGGTTAGGTTAGGTTAGGTTAGGTTAGGTTAGGTTGGGGGCGATACCGGTTCCTCCAAGTTGGTGTCCCTGGGCAACGCCTGGGTGCGCCACTCCGCTCTCTACACGGGGTGAGGCACTCAGGCGGCTGATCGCCGGTCTTTCACTGTCTTTATCCATCTTTTTATAGTATACTCTTCTTTTGCATTGTTTTGTTTATTTGTCTATCTTTCAACACCTTTTCTTTTTCTGTCTTTTCTCTTTTTGTTTACTCTTCTTGTGTGTGTGTGTGTTAGGTTTTTGCTTTGAATGGTGATGGATGGGCTTTTACGGCCCCTAATCCAGGGTTTGTGGTGCCCGGCCGTGGGATGCGTGGCGAGCAGGTGGTCTCGTCCCAAGGGCACTGGGGCAGAATCCCCCCTAACGGATCGGGCCAGAAATCAGTCCACAAATGACAATCATGGAAGATCGTATTTTGGAAAACTGTCCCCGGGTGGGTCCCAGCGTAGCTGGGGAATCCCACACTCCCGCTTCGGCGGGGGTTCGGCCCTCGTATACGGGGGGGCCACAAAGTGCGATGGCGGAGGAGGAGAAGGCGGGAGAGAGGAAGGAGGGAGGCGCGATGGCGCAGAAAGGACCGAGCTCGGTGCTCCTAATCGCACCGGGAACGGAACCTCTAACTGACGAGGACGTGGATTTCTCGCAGCCGCAGCATAACGGAGTGCAGCGGTTGTTGAGACTCCTCAAAAGAAAGAAGGAAAGGGGCGACACAGAGGGACTTGCGCGAGTTCAGTTCGAGCGCGATTTGAGACTTCCGACCCCCGAAAAAGACGACGATACGGACATGGCGCGCGTGCCACGCGTAGTGCTGCGCGACGTAATGGCACCGCCGCCCAAACCTGGACCTGGATCTATGAGAGATAGTGACGACTATCTCTCCGACTCCTCGGTCTACAGCGCTATGTCGCTGGAGTCCGGGGAGTCCACTGGACTTGACAGACCTCGCAAGAGGAGAAACCCGGATGACGACAGTGTGCCGTCCCTTAGCAAGGGGGCGGTACCAAAACCCAAAAAAGGACGCGGCCGGCCACCAACAACCGGTCAGTACGTTGGTCTTGCCAAAGCACAGGCAGACCTCAACAGAGCGAAGGAGGAGGCGCTTCGACTTCAAGCCGAAGCCGAAGTGGCAGAGATGACGAGGACAGCTAGGGAGGCGCGAACATCACCCCGCGCAACCCCTGTCACAACCGGAGATGTCGAGTCGGAGCAGTCGAGCGCCGCTTTGGCCAAGAAAGTGGAGATTTCACTGGAGGCTATTTCAATGGTCGCCGTGAAATCCTCCAACCTTAAGGGCACGTTCCAGAAGTGCCTAAAGGAGTCGGTGGCGGCCATCAAATCGGCTGTAGCTGAGATGAGAAGCCGCTCCACTACCGAAGATCTGGCGAGGCTGGAGGCCCAGAACGCACGCCTCCAAGAACAAGTGTCGAGAATGGGCAGCGAGCTCGAGGAGTTGCGCAGACGGGCTAACAATACCCGCCCCGTACGAGAAGATATGCGTGAGCTGTTGGCGGAGGTCTCCCGATCTAACATAGAGACCTTCGGCAACATGCTCAACGCGAGGCTGGCCGGACTTGAGGACCGACTCTTGCCGGAGCCGAGGAGGAGACCTCCGCTGGCGGCAGACATGGCCAACACCTGTGTCAGTGCCCCGCCGGCGGCCACCGGGAATAAAAAGGTGCCGAAACCCAAAAAGGTGGCGGCGCCCACATATGCAGACATGGCGGCAACAAGTGCAGCGGCCCCCCAAGCGGCACCGTCTGCTGAGACCCAGCCAAAGGCTAAAAAGCCTACAAAGAAGAAAAAGCGGCTATCAATGGCCGCTCAGGAGGCGGCGCAAGGGGGGGAGACCAACAACCCCTCCCCCGCCGAGGCCCCGTGGACCAAGGTAGGTCCACGCAAGGCCAAGAAGAAAGGAGCGGCTAAACCAGCCACAGCCGTACCCAAACAGAAGAAGGCAAGGCTTCGCCCTCCAAAAACGGCAGCAGTAACCCTCACCCTAGAGGCGGGGGCTGCAGAACGGGGGGTGACCTACGCGAAGGTGCTCAGTGAGGCCAGAGCGAAAATCGACCTGGGGGAACTCAATATCCCCAGGCTCGGATTCCGCCTGGTCCAAACTGGAGCACGCCTCCTTTCCATAGAAGGAGAGGGGGCAACGGAGAAGGCCGACGCATTTGCCGCGAGGCTACGTGCGGTCCTACGCCCTGAGGATGTAAAGGTCTCCCGCCCGGTGAAGTGCGTCGAAATGCGAGTCACCGGGCTGGACGATGCGACAACGGCCGCCGAAATCATCGAGGCGGCCGCCAGAGAGGGAAATTGCCCGACCATCAACATCAGGTCGGGCAAAATCGTGGCAGGTCCCAGGGGCGCTCGAAGCCTCTGGCTAAATGTTCCGATGGCAGCCGCCAAAAAGCTCTCAAGCACAGGGCGGCTGCAAATAGGCTGGGTCACGGCGAGGGTGGCACTGCTGGAGGCGAGACCCCGGCGGTGCTTCAAGTGCCTCGACACCGGCCACCTTGCAGCGAAGTGCACAAGCTCGGTGGACCTCAGCGGAACTTGTTTCCGCTGCGGGAAGCCAGGGCATAAGGCGCAGGAGTGTGAAGCAGCTCCCAATTGCCCGGCTTGTGAGGCCTTAATGAAGCCGAAGGAGCACGTGCTGGGGAGCAGCGGCTGCATCATAGCACCCAAGCCGCCCCCCGGCACGAAGCGGAAGCGCAAGGCTCCCACAAAGAAGGCTCGGCAGAAAAAGCCGAGCCGTGGCGCAAGGGCGGAACAAACCGCCCCCGCCATGGATGTGGTAGAAGCCTAGACCCGCGGGTGGCGGTCGGGGGATCGTCGCCCGCACTATGGGTCCCGAGCGTAAGGCTCCCCTATGCCCGGGGAGCGCTCGGAGAGGTATGCGGCGGCATATCATCCAGCCGCTGCAACAGAAGAGGGCCGGACGCGGCACGCGCTGCGGGGTCGTGGAGCCATGCTCACGCGATTCCCACGGCCTCGCATTGGCGCAGAAGGAGGGCATCGCCAGGTTTTTAGTGGGTAAACTCTGTGCCACCAACACCAAGGCACAGAGGAGTCCCACATAACCCCGCGATGTCCCCCGGCGTCGCGGGGTATACGCAACGTATTTTCCTGGCGTAAAAAAAAAAAAAAAAAAAAAAAAAAAAAAAAAAAAAAAAAAAAAAAAAAAAAAAAAAAAAAGGTTAGGTTTCCCTGGGCTGGGGGCGAAACCGGTTCCTCCTCGTGGTGTCCCTGGGCAACGCCTGGGTGCGCCACTCCGCTCTTTACACGGGGTGAGGCACTCAGGCGGCTGATCGCCGGTCTTTCACTATCTTTCACCATCATTTTATAGTTTACTCTTCGCTTGCTTATTTATTTTATTTTTGTCTATCTTTCAACATCTTTTCTTTTCTATCTTTCTCTTTTTGTTACCTCTTCTCTGCGTGTGTGTTAGGTTTTGCGTGATAGGTTGTTTTGTCTGAATGGTGATGGATGGGCTTATACGGCCCCTAATCCTTGGTTTGTGGTGCCCGGCCTTGGGATGCGTGGCGAGCGGGTGGCTCGTCCCGAGGGCACCGGGGCAGGATTCACCCCTTATATGATCGACTATGGAAGGCAAGCATGCGGAAAATTCTCCCAGGGTGGGTCCCGGCAAAGCCGGGGAATCCCACACTCCCGTTTCGGCGGGGGATAGGGCCGTGTATACTGGGGGCCCCAAACATGCTGTGGTGGAAAGGAGGGAGGCCGTTGCGACGGCGAATAAGGAGACAGGCGCGATGGCGCATTCGAGTCCGAAGCCGGTGCCCCTAACCGCACCGGAGGCGGATCTCTTAACGGACGAAGACGTCGATTTCAGCCAGCCGCTGCCCAATGGCAGGGAGCGGCTGCTGAAATTGCTTCAAAAGAAGAAGATGAGGGGCGACTCGGATCTGCCGCGAGTTATGTTAACTCGCGACCTGATCATAGAGCGCTCAATTTCCCGGACTGACAGCGACGACTACTTCTCGGACTCCAGCGATATATCTGGCATATCGCTGGACTCCGAGGGGCTGCCCGTCATCCCACCGGAACGGACGAGCCTTAAACGGCGAAACACAGGAGACGACATGGCACCACCCATTTCCAAAGAAGCGGTGCCCAAACCGAAAAGAACACGTGGTCGGCCACCAACTACCGGCCAGTACGTCGGTCTGGCAAAAGCCCAGGCCGAGCTTAATCGGGAGAAGGAGGCGGCTCTGCAGCTTCAGGCCGCAGAGGAAGTCGCCGAGAAGTTAAAAACTGCGCGGGAGGCACGCGCTTCGATCCGCGCGAGCCCCGCCGCATCTACCGAAGAAGACAGGTCGGAGCAGACCAACTATGCTCTGGCCAAAAGTATTGAGACTTCGCTGGAGGCCGTAACCATGGTCGCCACGAAGTCTCAGAACTTGAAGGGCACCTTTCAACGGTGCCTCAAGGAAGCGGTCGCCAACATAAAGGCGACCGTCACTGAGATGAGAGGCCGTTCAATGACGGAAGAAATGACGAGGCTGGAGGTGCAAAATGTGCAACTCCAAAAGCAAGTAGCCGATCTTCGCCGTGAGCTGGAGGAGATGCGCCGACGTCCGGCTGCGCCCGCCGAAAAAGACCTGCGTGAGCTGCTGGCCGAGGTCTCTCGCTCAAATATAGAGACACTCGGAAACATGCTCAACGCGAGACTAGCCGGCCTAGAAGACAGGCTCCTGCCGGAGCCCCGCAGAAGACCTCCGCTGGCGGCGGATAGTGTAATTGTAGACACCCCGCCAGCGACAGAAAGGGCAAAGGCGCCGAAGCCTAAAAAGGTAACGCCGCCCACGTATGCAGAAGCAGCGGCACCAAGCGCGGCGGCCCCCCCAAAAGAGGCGCCGCCTGCACCGGCCAAAAAGAAGAAGGCGAAGAAAAAGCGGCCGACAATGGCCACTCAGGAGGCGGCGCAAGGGGGAGAGAAAACCAACCCCTCCCAAGCCGAGGCCTCGTGGACCACAGTGGGTCCACGTAAGGCTAAAAAGAAGAAGGGGGCGGCTACACCAGCCAAAACCGCCCCGAAAAAGAAGAAGAGATCGAAGCTTCGCCCTCCCACGACTGCTGCGGTCACCCTCACTCTGGGTGCGAACGCTGCGGAGAGGGGGGTGACCTATGCTAAGGTCCTTGGACAGGCAAAAGCGGCGATTGACCTCGGGGAGCTCGGGATCCCCAGGTTAGGTTTCCGTCTGGCGGAAACCGGAGCGCGCGTCCTCACCATTGCTGGTGAGGGTGCGCAGGAAAAGGCGGACGCCTTCGCTAAAAGGCTTAGGTCCGTCCTCCCACCGGATGAAGTAAAAGTCGCCCGCCCGGTCCTGTGCGCGGAGATCCGCGTCGCCGGGTTGGACGACTCAGTAGCGGCCACCGACGTCATCCAGGCGGTCGCTACGGAAGGAGGATGCTCGGCCGACGATATACGGTCGGGCCAATTGACGGTGGGGCCACGCGGGGACGCGTCAGTTTGGATGCGTGTCCCTGTCGCGGCCGCCAAGAAGCTCACGAGCTCGGGGCGGCTGCGAGTTGGCTGGGTGTCGGCGAGAGTGGCGCTGCTGGCTGCGAGGCCTAAGCGCTGCTTCCGCTGCCAGGACACCGGCCACGTGGCGGCGAAGTGCCAGTGCTCGGTGGACCGCAGCCGGAGCTGTTTCCGCTGCGGGAAACCGGGGCACAAGGCGGCCGAGTGCGGGGAAGCGCCCAACTGCTTCCTATGCGAGGCTGCCGGCAGGCCCGAGAAGGCGCATGTGCTGGGAGGCAGCGGCTGTATCGCAAGGCCGCCCCCCAGTACGAAGAGTAAGGCGCCAACAAAAAAGGCCGGGCAGAAAAAGCCCAAGGCCAACGGCGCAAGGGCGGTTCCGTCCGCCCCCGCCATGGAGTTGGACGCCTAGGCCCGTGGGCGGTGATCGGGGGATCGCCGCCCACACTATGGGCCCCGAGAAGGATAGCTCCCCAATGCCCGGGGAGCTCTCGGAGAGGCAAGCGGCGGCATGACACCAAGCCGCCGCATTAGAAGTGAGCCGGATGCGGCACGCGCTGGGGGGTCGCGGAAGAATGCAAAGCGATTCCCGTGGCCCCTCCAATGGCGCTGAAGATGGGCATCGGGGGGTTTTAGTGAGTAAACCCCGGTGCACCTCCATCTCGCGCCGGGGGAGTCTCACATACCCCTGCTGCCCTCCCCCGGGGGCGGTGGGGGATACGCAAAGTATTTCCCCCCGTAAAAAAAAAAAAAAAAAAAAAAAGGTTTCCCTGGGCTGGGGGCGAAACCGGTTCCTCCAAGTTGGTGTCCCTGGGCAACGCCTGGGTGCGCCACTCCGCTCTCTACACGGGGTGAGGCACTCAGGCGGCTGATCGCCGGTCTTTCTCTGTCTCTTCAACATCTTTTTGTAGTTTACTCTTCTATTGTTTTTGTTTTGTTTTGTTTTCTCTATTTTCACCGTCTTTTCTTCACCTATCTTTCCTTTTTTATTTAACTCTGATGGGGGAGCTCACCCCCGAAAAAAGAGACCGCGACCCGGGGTGTCGGTGTTTAGAGTCATGGAAGGTCGTACTAGCAAAAGTATTCTCCGGGTGGGTCCCAGCGATGGGGAATCCCACACCCCTGCTTCGGCGGGGGTCAGGTCCGCGTATACGGAGGGGCCAACTAGTGCGAGGGTTGAGAAGGAGGCCGTTGCGACGGCGAGTGGAGGAGAGAAGGGCGCGACTACGCGCGCGACTTCGAAGCCGGTGCCCCTAACCGCACCGGCGGCGGACTTGCTTACGGACGAGGACGTCGACTTCAGCCAGCCTCAGCCCAATGGGTACGAGCGCATGCTGAAGTTGATGCAAAAGAAAAAGATGCGAGGCGACGCAGATCTTCCGCGCGTGTTACTCACGCGCGACGTGATCATGCCGCCGCCAAAACCCGGATTTGACATCCTGGACAGAGACAGCGAGGACTATCTCTCGGACTCCAGTTGCGTGACTGACATGTCGCTGGACTCCGAGGGATTGCCCGCACCCACCGGACGAACGACCCCTCTAAAGAGGCGGAACCCGGACGAAGACGAACTGGCACCATCTACCAGCAAAGGTGCAGTGCCTAAGGCTAAGAGAGGACGCGGCCGGCCTCCAACTACTGGCCAATACGTCGGCTTGGCCAAGGCTCAGACGGAGCTCAACAGAGCTAAGGCGGAGAGTCTCCGACTCGAAGCCGAGAAGGAGGTAGCAGAGACGGCACGGACGGCGAGAGAAGCGCGAGTTTCCCTCCGCGCTAGCCCCGCGCCGAGCGAAAACCCGGAGCAGACGAACGCGACCCTTATGGCAAGCGTAGAGAGGTCCCTGGAGACCATTGCAATGGTTGCATCCAGGTCCTCCAACCTGAAGGGGACATTCCAGCGGTTCCTCAAGGAGGCGGTCAACAACATCCGAACGGCCGTCACCGAACTGAGGGGCCGCTGTGAAACAGACGAGCTGCGGGCCTTGGAAGCGCAGAATGCGCGGCTGCAGCAGGAGATCGACGCCATGCGCCGGGAAATGGCGGAATTGCGGCGCCATACGACCAGGCCCGCTACCCAGGAGATGCAACAGCTGTTGTCGGAGGTCTCGCGATCCAATATCGAGACCTTCGGCAACATGCTGAACGCAAGGTTGTCGGGAATTGAAGATCGGCTCCCACCAGAGCCCAGAAGACGGCCCCCGCTGGCGGCGGACAGTGCCAATGTCGGCACTACGCCAGCGGCCGAAAAGAAGAAGGCGCCGAAAGCGAAAAAGGCGCCCACGTACGCGACGATGACGGCGCAGGATGCGGCGGCTCCAAAAGAGGCACCGCCTGCACCTACCCCGCCAAAGGCCCATAAGGGCAAGAAGACGAAAAAGAAGCGGCAATCAATGGCCGCTCAAGAGGCGGCGCAAGGGGGAGAGAACAACAAACCCTCCCCCGCCGAGGCCCCGTGGACCATTGTCCAACGCAAGGCCAAGAAGAAGAAAGGGGCGGCTACTCCATCCAAAGCCGCCCCTAAGAAGAAGAAGGCGAAGTTGCGCGCCCCAGTCACCGCGGCCGTTACCCTCACCCTTGGGGAGAAGGCTGCGGAGAAGGGGGTCACATACGCCAGCCTGCTGAAAGAGGCCAGAGCGAAGGTCGATCTTGGGGAATTTGACATCCCCAAGCTCGGCTTCCGCCTTGCAGAAACTGGCGCGCGCGTGCTTACCATAGATGGTGAGCGTGCGCAAGAGAAGGCGGACGCTTTTGCAGCCAAGCTCAAGAGCGTCCTCAACCCGGAATTAGTGAGAGTCGGCCGTCCGGTCAAATGCGCGGAGATGCGCGTGACTGGACTGGACGACTCAGTGACGGCCGCCCAAGTCGTTCTGGCGGTCTCACAGGAAGGCGGATGCCCGACCAGCTCCATCAGGTCGGGCAAAATTGTGATGGGATTCAGGGGGGACGCGTCCTTATGGTTGAGCGTCCCCGTTGCAGCCGCTAAAAAGCTGCTCGAAACGGGGCGGCTTCGCGTGGGCTGGGTGTCAGCGAGAGTGGCGCTGCTGGCCGCGAGGCCTAAGCGCTGCTTCCGTTGCCAGGACACCGGCCACGTCGCGGCGAAGTGCCAGTCCTTGGTGGACCGCAGCCGGATCTGTTTCCGGTGCGGGAAGCCGGGGCATAAGTTGGCCGAGTGCGGAGCGGATCCGCACTGCTCGCTGTGCGAGGTCACAGGCAAGGCGGTGGGACACGTGATGGGGAGCGGTGGCTGCGCTAACGCGAGGCCGCCCCCCGCCGCGAAAGGGAAGCGTAAGGCTCCCTCCAGGGCCCGGCTCAAAAAGCCGCAAGCCCAAGGTGCAAGGGCGGCTCAACCCGCCAGCGCAATGGAGGTAGAGGCCTAGGCCCGTGGGCGGTGATCGGGGGATCACTGCCCACACTATGGGCCCCGAGAAGAAAAGCTCCCCAATGTCCGGGGAGCTCTCGGAGAGGCAGGCGGCGGCATAACACCAGGCCGCCGCGTAAAAAGAGAGCCGGAAGCGGCACGCGCTGGGGGGTCGCGGAAGAATGCTTAAGCGATTCCCGTGGCCCCTCCAATGGCGCTGAAGATGGACATCGGGGGGTTTTAGTGAGTAAACCCCGGTGCACCTCCATCTCGCGCCGGGGGAGTCTCACATACCCCCGCTGCCCTCCCCCGGGGGCGGTGGGGGATACGCAAAGTATTTCCCCCCGTAAAAAAAAAAAAAAAAAAAAAAAAAAAAAAAAAAAAAAAAAAAAAAAAAGGTTTCCCTGGGCTGGGGGCGAAACCGGTTCCTCCACGTGGTGTCCCTGGGCAACGCCTGGGTGCGCCACTCCGCTCTTTACACGGGGTGAGGCACTCAGGCGGCTGATCGCCGGTCTTTCACTGTCTTTCACCATCTTTTTATAGTATACTCTTCTTTTGCACTGTTTTGTTTGTTTGTCTGTCTTTCAACACCTTTTCTTTTCTATCTTTCCTATTTTGTCTACTCTTGTGTGTGTGTATTAGGTTTTGCGTGCTAGGTCTTTGCTTTGAATGGTGATGGATGGGCTTTTACGGCCCCTAATCCAAGGTTTTGGTGCCCGGCCATGGGATGCGTGGCGAACAGGCGGCTTCGTCGTGAGGGCACTGGGGCAGAATCCCCCCTAATGGATCGGGTCAGCATCAGCCCTTATTTGAGCAATAATGGAGAGCAATAAGGATAATATTCCCCGGGTGGGTCCTCTAACGAGGGAATCCCACACTCCCGCTTCGGCGGGGGGTCGCCCCACGTATACGGGGGGGGCACCTGTTGCTGTGGAGGAGGCCGTTGCGACGGCGAGTGAAGGGACGAGCGCGATGGCGCAATCGAGTCCGAAGCCGGTGCCCCTAACCGCACCGGCGGCGGAGCTCTTGACCGATGAGGATGTAGATTTTAGTCAGCCGCTGCCGAATGGCAGGGAGCGGCTGCTAAAACTGCTACAAAAAAAGAAGTTACGAGGCGACTCGGATCTGCCGCGAGTGATGCTCACTCGCGACTTGATCCTCGAGCGTACACTATCCCGAACAGACAGCGATGACTGCTTCTCGGACTCCAGTGATATGTCTGGCATATCACTGGACTCCGAGGGGTTGCCCGCAATCCCACCGGAAAGGACGAGCCTTAAAAGGCGCAATTCTGATGATGACACGACGCCGCCCATCAACAAAGGGGCAGTGTCCAAAACAAAGAGAGGACGTGGCCGGCCACCATCAACCGGCATGTACGTAGGCCTAGCTCATGCTCAAGCTGAGCTCAACAGGCAAAAGGCGGAAAGCCTCCGGCTTCAGGCCGAGGCCGAAATCGCAGAGACGGCGAGGGCAGCGAGACAGGCGAGAGCGCCCATCTGCTCTAGCCCCACCGCACCCGCAGAAGAAACGTCGGAGCTAACGAGTGCAGCTCTAACCAGGAGGATCGAGGCTTCATTGGAGTCCATAAATATGGTCGCCACAAGGTCCTCGAACCTCAAAGGGACCTTCCAGAGGTACCTTAAAGAGGCGGTGGCGTCTATAAGAGCGGCGGTAGATGAGATGAAGGACCGCTCCGCTACTGACGAAATGAAGAAACTGGAAGCCCATAATACGCGGCTCGAGGCTCAAGTCGCCAAAATGCGTCAAGAGATTGACGAGCTGCGCCGGCAAACAGCAAAACCCACGGAGAACGACATGCGCCAGCTGTTGTCGGAGGTCTCTCGCAACAACATAGAGACCTTCGGCAACATGCTAAACGCTAGACTGGCCGGGCTGGAGAACCGACTCCCCCCGGAACCACGCCGCCGGCCCCCGCTGGCAGCTGACAAAAAGAAGAGGGTAGATCCCCCGGAAGAGACAGTGGCGGAAACGAGCGCAGAGGCACCAACTGAAGCCCCTGCTGCGCCCGCACCACCACCGAAGGCTAAAAAAGCCAAAAAGAAGAAACGGCCATCAAAGGCCACTCAAGAAGCAGCGCAAGAGAGAGCACACACAAGCTCTTCCCCCGCCGAGACCCATTCGTGGACCACCGTCGGACCACGAAAGGCCGATAAGAAGAAGAAGGAGGCGGCTACAACAGCCAAAGCCGCCCCAAAGAAAAAGAGGAAAAGGAAGACGAGATTGCGTGCTCCGACCACAGCAGCAGTCACCCTCACACTAGAGGCGGGGGCTGCGGAACGGCGTGTCACGTACGCCTCTGTGCTCGCCGAAGCACGGAGCAAAATCGACCTGGCGGAGTTCGGGATACCTAAACTCGGATTCCGCCTGGCCGAAACAGGTGCCAGAGTCCTGCTCTTGTCAGGCGACGGCGCTAAAGAGAAAGCCGATGCATTTGCCACACGGCTAAAGGAAGTGCTCGACCCCGGAGTCGTGCGAATCGCCCGCCCGGAGAAATGCGCGGAAATGCGCGTATCCGGTCTGGACGACGCCACAACGGCCGCCGATGTCATCAAAGCGGTCGTTACAGATGGAGGATGCCCGGCCAACAACATCCGGTCGGGCAAAATAGTCGTGGGCCCTAGGGGCGCAAGGTCAATCTGGCTGAGCGTTCCTATTGCGGCCGCAAAGAAGCTCTCGAGCTCAGGGCGGCTGAAAGTCGGTTGGGTCCTGGCAAAGGTGGCACTGCTGGCCGCGAGGCCAAAGCGGTGTTACCGGTGCCTGGACACCGGTCACTTGGCGGCCAAGTGTGTGTGCTCGGTAGACCTCAGCCGGAATTGCTTCCGCTGCGGGAAACCGGGCCACAAGGCGCCAGAATGCGGGGCAGATCCCAACTGCCTCGTGTGTGAGGCGATCGGGAAACCGAAGGAGCACGTACTGGGGGCAGCCGGCTGCATTACAGCTGCCAAAAAGCCGGCCCCCGGGAAGAAGCAGGGAAAGGCTCCCACAAAAAAGGCCCGGTTTAAAGAACCAAAGGCCTCCGGCGCAAGGGCGGTTCCGCCCGCCCCCGCCGAAGTGATGGAGTCCTAGACCCGTGGGTGGCGATCGGGGGATCGCCGCTCACACTATGGGTCCCGAGCGTAAAGCTCCCCGATGCCCGGGGAGCTCTCGGAGGAGGCAGGCGGCGGCACAACACCAAGCCGCCGCACAGAAGAGAGCCGGTTGCGGCACGCGCTGCGGGGTCGTGGAAGAATGCTAAGCGATTCCCATGGCCCCGCCAATAGCGCCGAAGGAGGGCATCGAGAGGTTTTAGTGGGTAAACCCCGGTGCACCTCCATCTCGCGCCGGGGGAGTCCCACATAACTCCGTGGCCCTCCCCCGGGGGCTGCGGAGTATACGAAAAGTATTTCCTCTCGTTACAAAAAAAAAAAAAAAAAAAAAAAAAAAAAAAAAAAAAAAAAAAAAAAAAAAAGGTTTCCCTGGGCAGGGGGCGAAGCCGGTTCCTCCTCGTTGGTGTCCCTGGGCAACACTTGTCTGCGCCACCTCGGGACTTTTTCCGGGGGTGAGGTAGGCACGTGGCTGAACGCCGGTTCTATCTTTCTTTCTTGTTCTGTCCTTCACCATCTATTTTGTTTAACTTTCTTGTTTTTGCTTTCGTTATATTTTGTTCTGTCTATCTTTTCAACATCTTTCCTTCTTCTTCTACTGTCTTTCATTTTTGGTTGCCTCTTCCCGAAAGGTGAGCTCACACCTAAGTAAAAGAGACCGCGACCCGGGGTGTCGGAGCTTTGTATGAATGGCAAGTTTTAAAAATATATTACCTCAGGAGGGTACCTTAACCGGAGAATCCCTCGGCGGGCCTTCAAGCCCGTCCAGCCCCACGTATTCTGAGGGGGGCAAAAATTTGCTTTTTCCACCAACGATCTCTGGGGACCTATCTGTCCCCAAACACGACGACCAAATGCACGCAATACGGATTCCGATTGTCCAGCTGGAACGAATGTCAGATTCGGACTGTTCGCAGTCCACTATGCGAACTGCGGCGAGCTCTCGCGCGTCCTCGCGCGATCGAGCGGGAAGTGTAGCCAGCAAGCGGAGGCTTTCAAACTCCGGGTCGGCTTCTGATGATGGAGGCTCGGAACGATCTATTCGCTCAGAAACACGGCGTAAGAAATCCGCCCCAGCTAAAAGAGGGCGAGGGCGCCCACCCACGACCGGGGAGTACGTGGGAATGGCAAAGGCGAAACGTGAATTGCTGGACCTGGAGCACGAAGATCTGAGGCTCCAGGCTGAAAAGGAGATCGCTGCTGCACTTCTGAAAGCGCAGCGACAGGCGGAAAGAGATGCAAGGACACAAGCACAGCGCGTGGCACTCGATGCTCTCCCGGCCGCTACCAAACTCAAAACGGTTGGCGAGCAGGGCTTGGAGCTCATCAAGATGGTCCGCACTAAAAGCGGAAACTTGAAGGGCACCTTTACAAAGGCCCTCAAAGAGGGAGAAGAGAAGGTCGAGGAGTCGGTTCGTGGCCTTGCATCCCTCAAGGAGGATACACTCAGACTAGAGGCGGAAAACATACGTCTCCGAGAGGAGATAGCGCAGCTGCGGGAGAGAGTGAGTCGGGCGCAAGAGGTGCCGTTAAGACCGCCGCCCCCAGCAAACACGGCGAATAGAGCTTCAACCAATCAAAGCGGCTCAGAAGAAGGATTGACGGTCGCGGGACTGCGGGCTTTGTTTGAGGAATTCTCTCGTTCCATTATGGAGAGGACCTCGAACATGGTCAACGCCCGCATCGAAGCGATGGAAGATCGTCTGCTCCCAGCCAAGCGGCTCCGACCGCCACTGGCAGCAGACAAAATCAGAAAAGACAATTCCGGAACTTACCTGAACAGGGACTGGCCCGCCTTGCCACAGGCTGGGCCCTCCAGAAGTACGGCAACTCCGGCTCCGGCGGCGACAGCAAGTGCAGTGGCAGCTCCATCTACAGCGGCTGCACCTGAAACGAAAAAGACTGTTAAAAAGAATAAGTCTAAGGGGAAAAATCTAGGACAGGAGAAACAACCGGCAGAACAACAGCCGGCCCCATCTGCGGCTGCTATCCCCGGCCCCTCAACAGCAGAAGAGGGCTGGAACGTAGTAGTCAGCAAGAGGGGAAAGAAGAAAAAGTCACCGGATACAACGAACACGGCTAAGACAAACCCGGATGCGACGAAGGCAAAGCCAAAGGGGGCCTCCAAAGCTCCCCAAAAGCCGAAGCCCAAAAAGAAGAGAGGAAAAAGAAGGAACACAGCTCCTGCTACCGCTGCGGTGGTGATCACGCTGCAGCACGACGCGGTTGAGCGTGGAACAACCTACAAAGACGTCCTACACAAGGCCCGACAAGAAATTAACTTGGCGGACCTAGGTCTTTCGGAGGGCGTCCGAATTCGGCAGGCGGCGACTGGGGCTCGCATAATGGAACTCCCCATCGGAGTGACGAGCGAAATGGCGGACAGCTTCGCGGAAAAGCTGCGCAACGTCCTTGCCGGCGCCGCTAGAGTCGCCAGGCCTGTCAGGTGCCTGGATGTTCGCGTCACGGGCCTTGACGACACGGTCACAAAGGAGGCTGTACTAGAAGCGGTCGTGACTAAGACGAGCTGTTCCCCAGAACACGTCAAGGGGGGCGAAGTTCGTGAGGGTCCAGGAGGAACTGGGACCATGTGGGTGAGGTGTCCTGTCGCTGCCGCTAACACCTTGGTGGCTGCGGGTCGCCTGCTCGTCGGGTGGAGCTCGGCTCGAGTCCAACCCTTGGAACCCCGTTCCATGAAGTGTTTCCGCTGCCTCGAAATTGGTCACACGGGGCGGCAATGCAATTCGGAGATAGATCGGAGTCAGTTGTGCTTCAGGTGCGGGCAGGCCGGACACAAATCTTCTTTTTGTTCGGCCAAACCCCATTGTGTTGTATGTTCTGCAGCGGGTAGGAATGCAGATCATTCGGTTGGTGGAAAGGGTTGTGCTCCCCCGAAGAAGGGGCGCAACAGAAGAGCCAAGCCAAAAGCTCAAGCGGCGGGTCGGCCTGAAGTCCGACAAGAGGAAATAATGGACACCAGTCATGGATAGGCGGCCATTACAGATCCTCCAGGCGAATATCAACCATTGCGCCGGTGCTCAGGACTTACTGTTCCAAGCGTTGGTGCGATGGCAAATGGACGTTGCCATAGTGGCCGAGCCCTACTACGTACCAGCCCGCAACACCTGGGCTGGCGATTCACTGGGATCTGTTGCTGTCCACAGCAGCGACACCGGCCCCCCGCTTACGACACGCGAGACTGGCCAAGGGTTCGTTGCAGTGGATCGGGGGGAGTACACAATCTTCGGTGTGTACTTCTCCCCGAACAAAACCCTCGCCGAATTCGAGGCATTTTTGGGCGAATTGCAGGCGGCAGTATTAAGAGCGGCCCCAAGGCCCGTTCTTGTCGCCGGCGATTTTAATGCCAAGCACGCAGCCTGGGGATCGTCAGTGACTGACACCCGGGGCGATGTCGTGCTAGAGTGGGCTATATTGACCAGGCTCTCGATTCTAAACCGCGGGGACGTACCTACCTGCGTTCGGCATCAGGGGAGCTCAATTGTCGACCTTTCCTTCGCGAGCCCCGCGGTTGGAGAACTGGTCCGTGACTGGAGAGTGTTGCGGGAAGAAGAGACGTTGTCCGATCATCTTTACATCCGGTACAGCGTCTCCCCCTTGCGAGTAGCCCAGCCGGCGCTGCGCCCATTAACGAGTACTCAGGAGTTCCCTCGCTGGGCGCTGTCTAAATTAAACATGGAGGCACTGAAAGAGGCAGCAGAAATGGAGGCCTGGACACCAAGGCCCGCGGCGCCCATTACCGTGAATGAGGAGGCGTTATGGTTCCGCAGAGCACTAAGTAGAATCTGCGACGTAGCCATGCCCCGGATGCAACACCGTTCTCCTAAGAGACAGGTATACTGGTGGTCGGAGGCAATAGCAGAGCTCCGACACCAGTGTGTGAGAACACGCCGGCCCTATCAACGGCAACGGCGGAGAAGGTCACCGGACGATCCTCTCGTAGTACAGCTCAGAGAGGAGTACAGCGCTGCCAAGAGCGCTTTGAGTTTAGCCATAAAAATGGCTAAGGACAGTGCCCGGGAGGAGATGTTGGCGGAGCTAGACCGGGACCCGTGGGGGCGTCCGTATCGGGTAGTCCGAAACAAGTTTCAGCGCGGTCCGCCAGTTGTGGAAACGCTGCCCCCGGAGCAGCTATCCAACATTGTCTCCACGCTGTTCCCGACGATGGCTAACACTGAACCATTAATTGGTGACGGTGAAATGTTAGAGGAGGTGCCACCTGTATCTGATGGTGAGCTCGCTGCGGCCATTCTCAGGCTCAGCGAAAGAAGCAAGACCGCCCCGGGCCCGGACGGGATTCCTGGTCGGGTCTGGGTCAAATCGCTGGGCCCACTGAGGGAGAGGCTCCGGGAGCTATTCAGTGCTTGTCTAGTCCAGGGGGAATTCCCGGAATGTTGGAAGGAGGGGAAACTAGTTCTTCTTCGGAAGGAGGGTCGCCCTGTTGACTCCCCGTCGGCGTATAGGCCCATAGTCTTGTTGGACGAAGCGGGCAAGTTGTTGGAACGAGTGATTGCGTCAAGAATTGTGAAACATCTGGAGCGGGAAGGTCCAAATCTGTCCGATGCGCAGTTTGGCTTCCGTACCCAACGCTCAACAATTGACGCAATCCTCGAAGTCAAGGAATTCGTGGAGGAGGGGACGGCTAATGGTGGCGCGGTAGTGGCAATATCTCTTGATATTGCCAATGCTTTCAACACTCTGCCCTTCGATTCGATCGAGGAGGGCCTCCGCCACCATGAGCTTCCTAAGTACCTGCGAAGGATCGTCGGGAGATATTTGCGACGTCGTACAATCGTTTGTGTCGGGCGAGATGGTGTAATAGTCCGGTTCACCACATGGTGCGGTGTTCCACAGGGGTCTGTACTCGGCCCACTCCTGTGGAACATCGGATACAACCGCGTCTTGCGAGCAGCGCTTCTCCGGGGGTTGCGCACCATATGTTACGCGGACGACACCCTACAACTGGCCAAAGGGAAGACTGTGGAGGAAGCCACTCGCCTGGCGAGAGTAGGAGCGTGTCAGATGGTATCGCGAATAGAGGGGCAGGGGCTGAGAGTGGCATTGGAGAAGACGGAGGCCATTCTCTTCCTCGGCCCTCGTCAGCGACCCCCGACAAATGCGATGCTACAAATTGGCGACGTAAGCGTCCAAATCGGGAAGGAGTTAAAGTACCTGGGGCTCATTCTGGACTCCAGATGGACGTTCGCCGAACACTTCCGTCGGCTGGCGCCAAAACTGAAGAAGACAGCTGCGGCCCTTGGGCGTCTCTTGCCCAACATAAGGGGACCAGGGTCCAGCTGCCGGCGGCTGTATACAGGGGTCTTAAGATCCATGGCCCTGTATGGGGCCCCCGTATGGGCGGAAAACCTGAGCGCCCCAAACAAGGCGCTCCTGCGGAGCCCACAGCGGACGATGGCGCTGCGCATGATCCGCGGCTACCGCACAGTAGCCTGCGACGCGGCGCTTGCACTGGCCGGATCGCCACCATGGGATATAGAAGCCCGCGGTCTGGCGGAGATCTACTTCCGCACGTCGGAGTACAAGAGGAGAGGGGAACGGGTGTCAAACGAGCTGACAGCCCGATGGCGTCGCCAGGCGCGCATCATCACAATGCGGGCCTGGGAAGACAGACTGACGTCCCCAACAGCTGGACATGTAATAGTGGCGGCGATTCGGCCGCACTTACAGGAGTGGATGGCGCACACGAGGGGCTCCCTCACTTTTCGAATGGTGCAGATGTTGACCGGGCACGGGTGCTTCGGTCATTACCTGCACCACACGGCCAGACGGGAACCGACACCGCGGTGCCACCACTGCGATCACGGCGATGACACAGCGCAGCACACGCTCGAGGCTTGCCCAGCCTGGGTAGAGCAGCGAGCGGTGCTCTGCGCTAATATCGGATTTGACATAAGCCTCCCGGCCTTAGTAACAGCTATGGTTCGGTCGAGGGAAGGATATGACGCAATTGCCAAGTTCTGCGAGGAAGTAATCTCGCAGAAGGAGGCCGCAGAACGTGCTAGAGAAGCGGACATGGCCGCGGACCCCGTTCGCAGGAGACGAGGAGGGCGCAGGCGCGCCAACTACGAGCGCCAGCTCCCGCCCTAATACGGACTCGGGCGACGGATTGGGGAATCCGCCGCCCATTGCACGAGTCCCACCGGTAGAAGAGCGCCCGGTGCCTCGGGCTGCTCTCCCGGAGTAGGTGGCAGATACATCTGCCGCGCGGAGGTACTGCTGCAGAAGCAGTTGCCGCTAACTGGGCCGCTGCAGTTATCGCCTCAGGCGGGTCCGGCGGCCCAGCAGCATAGCGGAGGAGGAGGCACCGTCGGGTTTTAGTGCGGTAACCCCGGGCGATACCATCTACGCCCGGGTGAGTCCCACATACCCCGGTGGCCCTTCCCCAACGCTGCCGGGGATGCATAAAGCATTTCCCGACGTAAAAAAAAAAAAAAAAAAAAAAAAAAAAAGGTTTCCCTGGGCAACACCTGGGTGCGCCACTCCGCCGTTTACACGGGGTGAGGCACTCAGGTGGCTGATCGCCGGTCTTTCCTATCTTTCTATCTGTTTTTAGTTTACTCTTCTTTTTGTTACTTTATTTTGTTTTTATCTATCTTTCAACATCTTTTCTTTTCTATCTTTCATTTTTTTTATTTAACTCTTCTCTACCATTTTTGTGTGTTTGCTTGAATAAGTCTGAGTGTGTTTGTGTGACGGATGGACCCGTGGGTCCCTAACCCCAAGCTGGTGACGGCCGGTGACGGGGTGCATGGCGAGCAGGTGGCTGCGCAACGAGGTCGTGGGGCAGAATCCCCCCTAACGGATCGGGTCAGACTCAACCCATACTGATCAAAAAATGGAGTGCAATAAGAAAACTATTCCCCGGGTGGGTCCTCTTAGGAGGGAATCCCACACTCCCGCTTCGGCGGGGGGTCGCCCCACGTATACGGGGGGGGCACCTATTGCTCTAGAAGAGAGGGAGAATGATAACAGCGACCTTGGCAATGTACTATCGGATAATGAGAGGCATGACGATTTGGATATGATGATGACGGCGAGTGAGGACGAAGAGTCGGGATCGCGGGCGGCGTCGCCCGCATCCAATCAATCGAGTAGGTTCTTCCACAGAGAACCCGGCAAAGGAGAAGCACCGGATGACAGCGGTAACAACACCACCGCATCACCTCCAGCGCCGCAAACTCAGCGCGACAAATTCCTGCGCAAAAGGCCAGGAACACCGGACGTGGACCCAAATAACGAAGGTGGTCTGACTACCACTAAACGCGGTAGGGGCAGACCACCAACAACAGGAGAGTATGTTGGTATGCATAAGGCCAAGAAAGCGGCTCAGGCTAGAGAGCGGCAATTTGAGAAGGCCGAATTAGAGCGGGAAGCAACGGAGATGGCTAACAGGATACTGTCAACGCGTAGTTCGCGGCTCTCAGAGAGCTCGGCCATATCTGACTGGAGCCTAAACGATGAGGACAATACCGTGACGACGAGCGCACTTAGTGCAACTATAAAAGCAAACTTGGAGGACATTGCTAAAGTTGCCAAGAGCTCCAGAAACCTAAAAGGGCCGTTCATCAAGATCTTGAAAGACGCTGCGAGGTCAATTCAGGAAGCGTGTGCGACACTACTACAGCACACGAAAACTGAAGAAACGAGGGCTCTGGAAGCGGCAAATGCGCGCCTCACGAAGGAGCTCTCCGAGATGAGGGCAGAAGTCGCGGAAATGAGACGAGAACTCGCCAATGCTCGTCTACAGACGGCTCTACCACGGACAGTATCCTCCGCTCAGGAGCTGAATGTGGAAGAGCTTCTGCAGCGAGCCGTACAAGAGGCGGTATCAGTCACGAGCGCCAGAATGGACGCTCGGCTGGAGTGTTTGGAGACCCGGCTACTGCCGGAACCTCGATTGCGTCCGCCCCTCGCGGCGGATCGAAAGAAGGACCGGGCGACTCCTGCACCAACTTCTGCAAGGTCGTCCCAGAAAGAAAGAGGAAATCCCGAGTCGACGCCGGCAGTAACCACATTAATGCCACCGACAAACCCGGGACAAAGTAAGAAAGTCAAGACGAAGAAGCCACGCCAGACCGCCGCCGCTGCAGAAGCGGCAAGCGCAAGGCGTAACGCATTAGAAACAGAGACAGCGGCGAGACCCCCTCCCACAGAAGAGTGGTCGAGGGTAGCGAAGAAGAAGGCGCAGAAGAAAGTAGTGGAGGAAAGGAGCGCAGCGCCAAAGAAAAAGAAAAATAGAAAGAGGAAGCTACGCCCCCCCAAGTCCGCAGCTGTAGTGTTAACCCTACAGCCAGGGGCGGAGGAGCGTGGCATCAGCTATAAGAAGGTGATGGAGGAGGCGAAAAAGCGCGTGGACTTAGCTGCCCTAGAGATCCCGGCAGTGAAGTACAGGTTGGCCGTTACTGGGGCACGCATATATGAGGTCACCGGCGATGCTAATAAAGAAAAGGCAGACGCTCTGGCAACCAAATTGAAGGAGGTCCTGGGGGAGGAAAACGTGCGTGTTTCACGACCCCAAAAATGCGTCGAACTGCGGATGACCGGCTTAGACGACTCAGCCACTGCAACTGAAATTGCAGAGGCTGTTGCAAGACCGGGCGGCTGCTCGCCCACAGATATAAGGGTCGGAGAGATACGTCGCGACCGGAGAGGACGTGGCACCGCCTGGCTTAAGTGTCCCGTCGAGGCGGCCAAGAGGATAATGGCACCAAACACCAAGGTGTACGTAGGGTGGACCGTAGTGCGCGTGACCCTTTTGTCCACGCGCCCGATGCGGTGCTACCGCTGCCACGAGACGGGACACACGCGGGCGACATGTACCCGCGAAACCGACCGCGGAGAATTATGCTTCCGCTGCGGTCAATCAGGACACCCCTCTGCGCAGTGCAAAAATGCACCACATTGTGCATTATGCGCAGAAAAGGGAAAGCCAGCGGACCACAGTGTCGGAAGTAAGACATGTGGAAAGTCGGCACCAAGAGTGAAAGGCTCCAAAAAGAGTCAAATGCCCCAGAAACCTGCCAGTCCATCTACGGCGGGTACTGGAGCTGGAGAGGCCCCGATGGACGCGCAATAACGGCGTCCTATCGTTTTCTGCAGGGTAATCTCAACCACTGCGCCCAAGCACAAGACCTTCTGGTTCTGTCCATGGTGCAGTGGTCGATCGATTTCGCCGTCGTGTCCGAGCCGTACCGCGTCCTTCCTAGGACTGACTGGGTTGGAGACGCGGATTCACTGGTTTGCGTGGTCCTCGGTCCCAAAATCCTGCCTCCATCCTTGGGAAGCACGACAAAGGGCCATGGTTTTGTTGCCATCAATACAGGGGCACTGATCGTGGTGGGTGTGTACTTTTCCCCCAATAGGCCTCTGGCCGAATTCGAGGATTTTCTCTTGCGACTCACCGCCCTCATAGGCGGAGCCGATCGTCCTGTGGTTGTCGCCGGGGACTTCAATGCGAAGTCAACGCTATGGGGTTCTCCGGCGACAGACGCAAGAGGTAATGCTGTTGCTGAATGGATGGCGTCCGCGGGACTTGTGCTGGTCAATCGAGGTGCCGCCAGCACCTGCGTCCGACAACAAGGCGAGTCAATTGTAGACCTGACTATGGCCAGCGCAGGTCTTGCGCAACGTATCATCGAGTGGCAAGTGGTAGAAAGCGTAGAAACCCTCTCAGACCACAGATACATACGCTTCGACGTATCTGCTCTCGCGTCGGAGCTGGTCCGCACAACAACACCTCGTGCTGGTCCAAAGTGGTCCCTGAGAGGACTGGACAAGGACGTGTTGCTCGAGGCAGCAATCGTCGCATCATGGGCGCCTCTTCCCTCAGATGACGTTGAAGAGTGCGCAGACTGGCTAAACGAGGCAATGCAAAACATCTGCGATGCCTCGATGCCCCGCGTCGGACCCTACAAACCACGTCGCCAGACTTATTGGTGGCGCCCCGAAATCCGGACACTTCGTAGGGATTGTGTGGCGGCCCGTCGTCGCTTTACAAGATACCGGCGAAGGCGAAACAGAGACCAGGAAGAGGAGAACACTATATATCAGGCCTACTGCACAGCACGCCACGCCCTGCGAGACTCCATTAGGCAAGCCAAGGCCGAAGCATGGGAAGAGTGGCTCGCGACTCTGGATCGAGATCCGTGGGGCAGGCCCTACAAGTGGGTGAGGCAAAAGCTTCGCCCTGCCGCCCCACCTCTTACACAGAATCTCGACCCAGAGTTGCGTCAAAACGTCGTGTCGACCCTATTCCCACACAGGGATGACTGGTCTCCTCCAACAATGGCTCCGCCAATTGAAGACCCTGACGAGGAAGAAGAGGTGCCGCCGGTAACGTCTGCTGAGCTAGCGACAGCCGTTATTAAAATGGGCCTCAAGAATACGGCCCCCGGCCTAGACGGTGTACCGGGACGGGCATGGATACTGGCCATGGAACAGCTGGAGCCACGGGTACTCGCCGCTTTGACCAGCTGTTTGGTCCAGGGCAGAGTACCCCGTCGATGGAAAACGGGGAAGCTAGTCCTCCTACGTAAGAACGGGCGGCCAGCAGAACAACCGTCAGCCTACAGACCCATCGTACTTCTAGATGAGGTCTGTAAAATCCTGGAGCGAATAATCGCGGCGCGCATCACACAACACCTTGATCGCGTTGGGCCGAACCTGAGCGGCAACCAGTTCGGCTTTCGTGCTGGGCGATCGACGATCGGAGCAATCGCGTACCTGCGAGACATAGTCGAAGAGGCTACGGCTCAGGGTGGGGTAGTTTTGGCGGTGTCATTAGACATCTCCAACGCTTTTAACTCCCTGCCCTGGGCGACAATCAAAGAAGGACTAAGATACCATGGAGTACCAAGGTATCTACGCAATGTCGTCGGCGGGTACCTCTCTGCTCGCTCGGTACAATACCCGACGCAGTACGGATGGGAGGAACAGGAGGTCGTGTGCGGTGTCCCACAGGGGTCAGCTCTTGGGCCGCTCTTGTGGGACATCGGGTACGACTGGGTGCTCCGTGGTGCCTATCTAAACGGGACAAATGCGGTCTGTTACGCTGACGACACACTGGTTGTTGCGCGTGGACAAACTCACAGAGAAGCGGTAGTGCGCGGGACGGCAGTGGTCGCACAGATCGTGCATCGAATTCGCGCGCTGGGCCTAACAGTAGCCCTGGAGAAGTCAGAGGCCATAATCTTCCACGGGCCGAGGAACAAACCTCCACCAGGCACCAGCATCATGGTGGGTGGCACGAGTATAGATGTCAGAACATCCATGACATACCTCGGCCTCGTGCTTGACAGCCGTTGGTCATTTAAGGACCATTTCCGGAAGCTGTCTGAAAAAGTGACGAAAGCTGCCGGAGCGTTGGCAGGGCTCCTCCCAAACCTTGGGGGTCCGAGCCTCGGATGCCGCCGACTCTACCTAGGAGTAATACAGTCCATGGTACTGTACGGCGCACCGATCTGGGCAGCAAACCTGCAGATTGAAAACCGCATGGTCCTCGGGAGGCTGCAGAGAATCCTGGCTATTCGAGTCGTGCGCGGTTACCGAACCGTGTCTAAAGATGCGGCGTGCGCGCTGGCTGGCAGCGTGCCCTGGGATTTGGAGGCCGCATCGCTGGCCGAGGTGTTCTGGCACTGCCAGTCAGAAAGGAACGAGGGACACAACCCACCACCCGACATCATCCGGGGGTGGAGAAACAGCGCCAGGGAGCAAGCGCTCGAACAATGGACGGAGAGACTAGGGCAGCCGCAAGTCAGTGTCGATCTACTGACGGCCATCCGTCCCGTTCTGAAGGAATGGGTCAGTAGAAAGACCGGTGCGCTGTCCTTCCGTCTCACTCAGGTGCTGACCGGGCACGGGTGCTTTGGTCGGTACCTGTGTGAGATAGTAAAACGAGAAGAGACAACGGCCTGTCACCACTGCACTGAGGTGTGTGACACGGCCGAACACACGGTGATGACATGTCCCGCATGGGACACACAACGCTCGGACTTGACAAATTCAATCGGACATGACATTACGCTCCCAGCAATATTTCGTGCATTGCTGGAGAGCGAAGAGAAGTGGCAAGCAGTGGAGATCTTCGCTCAGCAGGTGATCTCTGCTAAAGAGGAGGCCGAGCGTATCAGAGAGCAGGAGACGCTCGACCCCCGACGTAGGCCGAGACGAAGGCGCAGGGTCCAACATGATCCCAGCGTCCCGCCTTAGCAGTGGAACTCGGAGCGGCGGCGTGGGGACGCCGTCGCTCATTGCACCGAGTCCCCGAGCCGGTTGCGATGCGCATTGTACTCCTGCGCATCGCAAACCAAGAGAGGATGGCCTAGGCAAGCCCCAATGGGGCCTCTGTTCGGCCTAGGGGGTATGAGAAAGAACCCCCCAAGACGGGCCAGCTAGAACCCACACAGCAGGCGAGCCGTCGGCGGAGTCGCGGATGTTTATAATAGTCCCCGTGGCTCCGTCAATGGCGGTACTGACGGAGTACCGCCGAGTTTTTAGTGGGTAGAGGCTGCTTCCACTTACCATCCATCGGAAGCAGCGAGTCCCACATACCCGCGGCAGGAATCCCCATCCCCCGCGGGATGCGGAAGAGCATTTTCTCGGCGTTAAAAAAAAAAAAAAAAAAAAAAGGTTAGGTTAGGTTAGGTTAGGTTAGGTTAGGTTGGGGGCGATACCGGTTCCTCCTCGTTGGTGTCCCTGGGCAACACTTGCCTGCGCCACCTCGGGGTTCTTTCCTGGGGTGAGGTAGGCACGTGGCTGAACGCCGGTCTTTCTTCTTTCTTTCACCATCTTTTTGTAACTTACTTGTTTTGCTTTGTTTTGTTTTGTTTCTTTCTATCTTTTCACCATCTTTTCTTTCTATCTTTCCTTTTTATTTTCACTCTTCCGATAGGTGACCTCACACCTGAAAAAAGGCCGCGACCCGGGGTGTCGGAGGGTAAGAACATGGATAGTCGTGATGCAAAAAGTTTCTCCGGGCGGGTCCCGACGTCAGTCGGGGAATCCCGCACTGTGTCTTCGGGCACAGTCTGGCCCACGTATACGGAGGGTGCCAACATCACGAGGGCGGATGTGGAGGTCGCCACGGAGGCGGTAGATAGAAGGAGAGGCGCGATGGCGCAATCCGATCCGAAGCTGGCGCACATTACCGCGCCGGCAGCGGATCTTTTAACCGATGAGGAGACGGACTTCTCACAGCCCGTCGAGAATGGTAGGGAGCGGCTCCTGCGGCTTCTTCACAGGAAGAAGCTGCGTGGAGACACGGAGGGGCTCGCACGTGTGCAGCACGAGCGCGAGCTGATCCTCCCTCCCTCCATTCGGGATGAGACATCGGCGGCGGGAACCAGCGGCGCAAAGACACCGCGCGCACCGGTCGTGTCGCTCACGCGCGACCCGAGGATCCCGCCGCCCCACGGACATGACGAAGGGAGAGATAGCGATGACTATCTCTCCGACTCCTCGGCACAAAGCGACATGTCGCTGGTGTCCGGGGAGTCCACCGGACGAGACAAGCCTCGCAAGAGAAAGACACCGGATGATGACGGGGTGCCGTCCCTTAGTAAAGGGGTGGCAACGAAGCCCAAGAGGGGGCGCGGCCGACCGCCAACGACCGGCCAGTACGTCGGTCTGTATAAGGCGCAGGTCGCGTTGAATAAGGCCAAACAGGAGGCTCTTCGGCTTCAGGCCGAGGCCGAAGTTATGGAAACTATGAGGGAGGCAAGGGAGGCGCGACCATCGCCCCGCGTAACCCCTGTCCTCATCGGAGACGAGGAGTCGGAGCGAACGGCCGCTGCACTGGCCAAGACCGTTGAGGCTTCACTGGCGGCCATAACAATGGTCGCCACGAAGTCCTCCAACCTTAAGGGCACGTACCAGAGGTGCCTTAAGGAATCGGTTGCGGCCATACGAGCGGCTGTCGCCGAGATACGGAACCGGTCTACCACGGATGACCTGGCGAGACTGGAGGCCCAGAATGCGCGGCTCCAAGAGCAAGTGACCAGAATGGGTCAGGAGCTCGAAGAGCTGCGCAGACGGGCAAACAGCACCCGCCCACCAGAGCAGGACATACGTCAGCTGTTGTCGGAGGTCTCTCGCGCAAATATAGAGACCTTCGGCAACATGCTGAACGCGAGGCTGGCCGGTTTGGAGGACCGTCTCCTACCGGAGCCCCGAAGGAGGCCTCCGCTTGCGTCGGATGCGGATATGGGGGACATAGCCCTGGAACCCGCTACAAGCGTTGAGGCCCAAAAGGAGAGGGAACGGCCGAAGACCAAAAAGGATAAGACCAAGGAGAAGAGGGCGGCGGCGGCGGACACAGTGGTGTCAATACAAGATCCCACTGCATCCGCGCTGCCCAAGAAGAAGAATAAGAAAGGCAAGAGAAAGAACCAATCTCTTGCCGCTCGAGAGGCCGAGCAGGCGAGGGCCTCCACATCCGCCCTGTCAGCAACGGACGCCCCGCGGACCACAGTCGGGTCGCGTGGGCAGGAAAAAAGAAGGGAAGGAAAGGGGGCTGCAGCCAAAGCGACGGCCCCCAAGAAGAAGAAAAATAAGAGTTTGAGGCCCCCCAAAACAGCCGCAATCACCCTAACCATGGAGGCTGGGATGATCGAAGAGGGGAGGGCGACTTATGCCTCCATTTTAAAGGAGGCGAAGGATAAAATCAGCCTGACGGAACTCGGCATAACAAAGGTCGATTTCCGCCTGGCTGAAACGGGCGCCCGGATCCTGGAAATATCAGGAGAGGGGGCCCAGGAAAAGGCGGACGCCCTGGCCGCGAGGATGAGGGCGGTCTTGGATGTGGGACTGGTGAAAATCGGTCGCCCGGTGAAGCGAGCGGAAATGCTGCTCACCGGGCTAGATGATACGACGACGGCCGCCGATGCTATAGAGGCGGTCGCTAGAGAGGGAGGCTGCTCGGCCGGCGAGGTCCGGTCGGGCAAAATAACAGTGGGCCGAAAGGGCGCGAGATGCCTCTGGCTTTGCGCGCCCGTGGCGGCCGTCAAGAGACTAACGAACTCTGGGCGGCTGCAGGTTGGCTGGATCTCGGCGAGGGTGGTGCTGCTGGCCGCGAGGCCAAGGCGGTGCTACCGTTGCCTAGACTCCGGCCACCTTGCTGGGAAGTGCCCGTCCCCGGTTGACCTCAGTGGTTGCTGTTTCCACTGTGGGAAGCCGGGCCACAAAGCGCCTAACTGCACGGCGGCGGCACCCAATTGCCCCGTGTGCGAGGCGCTAGAAAAGGAGAGGCGGGATCACACGTTGGGGAGCAAAGGCTGCGTATTCGCAAGGCCTCCCCCTAACGTCAAAAAGAAGAGGGCACCGGCACCAACGGTACGGCACAAGCCGCAAGCCAAGGGCGCAAGGGCGGCACAACCCGCCCCTGCCATGGAGCTGGACGCCTAGACCCGTGGGCGGCGATCGGGGGATCGCCGCTCACCTGAAGGGTCCCGAGGAAAGCTCCCCTCATGCCAGGGGAGCTCTCGGCGAGGCAGGCGGTGGCACACGGCGCCGCGATGAAGAGGGCCGGACGCGGCACGCGCTGCGGGGTCGTGGAAGATTATACAGTTCCCATGGCCCCGCATCAGCGCAGACGAGGCATCGGGGGGTTTTAGACGGTAAACCCCAGCGCACGCTGCGCTGGGGGAGTCCGTCATACCCCCGTCGCCCTCCCCCGCAGGTGACGGGGGATACGTAACGTATTTCCCCTCGACAAAAAAAAAAAAAAAAAGGTTAGGTTAGGTTAGGTTAGGTTAGGTTAGGTTAGGTTAGGTTAGGTTAGGTTAGGTTAGGTTGGGGCTCAGCCAGTTCGTCCTAGTTCGTGGCCCTGGGCAACGCTTGGGTGCGCCACTCCGCTTTTACACGGGTGAGGTACCCACGCGGCTGAAGGCTGGCGCTATCTCTTTTCTTCACTGTCTTTCACCACCTTTTTAATTAACCTTCTTGTGTTTTATATTTTGTTTTGTTATCCTATCTCTTCACCACCTTTGTTTCATCTTTGGCTATCTTTCATTTTTTGTTTAAATCTTCTGATGGGGGAGCTCACCCCCGAAAAAAGAGACCGCGACCCGGGGTGTCGGCGTTAGTAGAATGGCAGATCGTATTAGTCAAAGTATTCTCCGGGTGGGTCCCAGCGATGGGGAATCCCACACTCCTGCTTCGGCGGGGGTCAGGTCCGTGTATACGGAGGGGCCAACTAGTGCGATGAGGGAAGGGAAGGCCGTTGCGACGGCGGGAGGAGACGAAGGCGCGACAACGCGCTCTGGTTCGAAGCCGGTGCCCCTAACCGCACCGGCGGCGGCTCAGAAAAGGATGTTACGGGGCGACGCAGACTTACCGCGCGTGGTTCTCACGCGCGACGTGATCTTGCCATCACCTAAATTACCTGATAGAGACAGCGAGGACTATCTCTCGGACTCCAGCTGCGTGACTGACATGTCGCTGGACTCCGAGGGATTGCCCGCACCCACCGGACGTACAACCCCCCTTAAGAGGCGGTTTCACCCGGACGAGACAGAGGCGGCGCCTTCCACCAGCAAAGGTGCGGTGCCGAAAGCTAAACGTGGACGAGGCCGCCCGCCAACCACTGGTCAATACGTTGGCTTGGCCAAGGCACAGGCCGAACTAAATCGGGAGAAGGAAGAGGCGCTTCGGCTTCAGGCCGCAGAGGAAGTTGCCGAGTCGCTGAAAACTGCGCGGAGGTCGCGCGCGTCTATCTGCGCAAGCCCCGCTGCAGCCACCGGAGAAGACAGGTCAGAGCAGACCAGCTATGCTCTGGCTAAGGGTGTAGAGGCCTCACTGGAGGCGATAACAATGGTCGCCACGAGGTCACAAAATTTGAAGGGGACATTTCAGCGGCACCTTAAAGAGGCAGTTGCCAACATACGTGCAACTTTCGCTGAAATGAGGGGACGAGGACAATCGGAGGAGATGAAGGCTTTGGAAGCTCATAACGAAAGGCTCCAATGGCAGCTCGACGCAGTGCGCCGGGAGCTTGAGGAGCTACGTCGTCAAGCGTCCAAGCCCGCCACCAAAGACTTGCAACAGATGTTGTCGGAGGTCTCGCGCTCTAATATCGAGACCTTCGGCAACATGCTGAATGCTAGGTTGGCAAGCATAGAGGACAGGCTCCTACCAGAGCCAAGGAGAAGACCACCGCTGGCAGCAGACAGTGCTGATATCCCAGTCAGCGCCCCGCCACCGGCGGAAAGAGCGAAGGCGCTGAGGCACAAAAAGTCAGCGGCGCCCACGTACGCAGAAAAGGCGGCAGGTACAGTAACCGCTGATGAGGCCCCAACTGCACCAGCTCCGTCCAAGGCAAAGACTAAGAAGAAGAAGCGGCCATCAATGGCCGCTCAAGAGGCGGCGCAAGGGGGGGAGCAAACCAACCCCTCCCCCGACGAGGCCCCGTGGACGAAAATAGGTCCACGCAAGGCCAAAAAGACGAAGAAGGGGGCGGCTACAACAGCCAAAGCCGCTCCAAGGAAGAAGAGAGCCAAACTTCGCCCTCCCAACACCGCGGCGGTCACTCTCACCCTGGGGGCGAAAGCTGAGAAAAGGGGGCTGACGTTTGGCGAAGTATTGGAAGATGCGAGAGAGGCGATCGACCTGGGGGAACTCGGCATCCCCAGTGTCGGTTTCCGCCTCGCTGTGACAGGAGCGCGCGTCCTCACCATCAAGGGTGACAGGGCGCAGGAAAAGGCAGACGCCCTCGCTGCGAGGTTAAGGTCCGTCCTGCCACCGGACGACGTCAAAGTCGCCCGCCCGGTTCGGAGCGCGGAGATCCGTGTCGCCGGGATGGACGACTCAATAACGGCCGCCGACGTCATCGAGGCGGTCGCGAGAGAGGGACAGTGCTCAGAAGACCACATTCGGTCGAGCCAAATATCGGTGGGGCCACGCGGGGACGTGTCAATTTGGATGCGTGTCCCGGTCGCGGCTGCCAAGAAGCTTACAAGCTCTGGGCGGCTGCGAGTTGGCTGGGTGTCGGCGAGGGTGGTGCTGCTGGCCGCGAGGCCTAAGCGCTGCTTTCGCTGCCAGGACACCGGCCACGTGGCGGCGAAGTGCCAGTCCCCGGTAGACCGCAGCCGGAGCTGTTTCCGCTGCGGGAAACCGGGACACATTGCGGCCTCGTGCATAGAAGCGCCCAACTGCTTCTTGTGCGAGGCTGCCGGCAGGCCCGAGAAGGCGCATGTGCTGGGAGGTAGCGGCTGTGTCGCAAGGCCGCCCCCCAGCACGAAGAGAAAGGCGCCAACAAAAAAGGCCCGGCAGAAAAAGCCCAAGGCCAACGGCGCAAGGGCGGATCCTTCCACCCCCGCCATGGAGCTGGACGCCTAGGCCCGTGGGTGGCGATCGGGGGATCGTCGCCCGCACTAAGGGCCCCGAGACGGCAAGCTCCCCAATGTCCGGGGAGCTCTCGGAGAGGTAAGCGGCGGCATAACAACAGGCCGCCGCTTTGGAAGTGAGCCGGATGCGGCACGCGCTGGGGGGTCGCGGAAGCATGCCTTAGCGATTCCCGTGGCCCCTCCAATGGCGCTGAAGATGGACATCGGGGGGTTTTAGTGAGTAAACCCCGGTGCACCTCCATCTCGCGCCGGGGGAGTCTCACATACCCCTGCTGCCCTCCCCCGGGGGCGGTGGGGGATACGCAAAGTATTTCCCCCCGTAAAAAAAAAAAAAAAAAAAAAAAAAAGGTTAGGTTAGGTTTTTTTTTTTTTTTTTTTTTTTTTTTTTTTTTTTTTTTTTTTTTTTTTCTAAATACCAAATTCCCTGATATCTATTCAGAGCTACTTTTATGCCTTTTTTCTTTATAATCTATTTACATTTTGTGCGTTTTAACAATTTGTTTTTTCTTATATCTACTGTTTATTTCTAGTGTTGTCTCTGCAACATTGTTTATCTTATTCCTACTATTTACATTTTCTTGTGTTACATTGTTTGCCTTATTTCTACTGTTTATTTCTAGTGTTATTTCTACAACATTGTTTATATTATTTCTACTATTTACATTTTCTTGTGTTACATTGTTTGTCTTATTTCTATTGTTTACATTTTCGTGTGTTACATTGTCTGTCTTATTTCTACTATTTACATTCATAATTATTTCTGTACAATATTCTAAAAATCTATCTTTACATTTCTTGTTACTTAATATTTCTATGAAGTTTTCTATTTTTATGTCCATGTTTATTCTCTGTTCTAGATCAAATCTTTTTTGAGCGTAAATTGGGCATTCCGTTAGAATATGCGGCACATTTTCATTTTTTGCAGGATCGCATGCGCATGATGGGCTCTCCTTACATTTAAAACGATGTAGATATTCAGAGAGCCCACCATGTCCTGTTAGGGCCTGAGTTAGCTCTTTACTGTGGATTATGTTTTTGAAAATCCTATGTGCTATATATATGTTATTAGCAAACATTTTGGTGGTTCCGGCTGTTTCGCCCTCGCAATATCTCCGGTCCCACTCGCGAAGAGTGTCCTGTCGGATTAGTTTCCTCGCGAATGAGATCGGACACATCCCGTAATGCGGTTTTATTTTTAATTTTGTTGCGGCGTCCTTTGCCAGCGTATCTGCCCTCTCATTGCCTTCTAGACCAACGTGCGCCTTGACCCAGAACAGAGAGATTTCTCTGTTTTGTTTCAAGGCACACGCTATGTTTCTCTTAGTGTCCAGTGCTGTCTTATTGGTAGTTCCGACGCCGCACACGGTCTCGATCGCCGCCCTCGAGTCACTGAATATTCCTATTTGTTTCTCATGACTCTCGAGGGCGACTCTCGAAGCCCTGTTCAACGCCAGTAGTTCTGCTTGGTAAACAGTGCAGTAGTCCGCAAGCTTGAATTTAAGGTGTCGCGTCTCCTTGTTTTCCGTCCATACGGTTATCGCCGCTCCCACCTTACCTTCAAGCCTGCTACCGTCTGTATATACTTTTGTTCTTATGTCTGTACTGTCAATTTCTTCTTGTTTTGTTATACGGCTGTAGTCGAGGTATGTTAGTTGTGCAGGGTGTGGTGTATTCGTGTATTTTTCAACCGTCTCGATCTCCGAGTCCAGGATGAGGCTTTCTGCTTTTCCCTTTCGGGCTAGGTGGAGTTTGGCCGCCTCCTGGATCCGCAGATCGAGCGGTATGATTCCTGATATTGCTAGGGCTGAGTGCAGGGAGACAGTTTTGTATGCGTAACATATTTTTTGGGCAAAGCCCCTCTGTATAGCGTTCAACTGTCTCCTTGCTCCCAGCTTTTGTGCCGAGTCTGCCCACGCGCTTGCCGCATATGTTACGATTGGCTCTACTGCTGCAGTGTATATCAATCGTGACACGCCTCCCTTCAAGCCCCAGCTGACTCTGGCCGCCCTTGAGAGTTGCGAGTACAACTCTACTACTCTGCGGCAAATATCTTCAATGTGGGGGTTGAAGGTCAGCTTGTCGTCAATTGTGAGACCGAGAATTTTTATACTTTGTTTTATTTCAATGGGGACTCCTCCCATGCTTAGTTTCGGGGTATCATATTTGAGTCTGCGAGTGATGACCATTGCTTGTGTCTTGTGGGGGGCGAATTTGAGTTTGTTTTCCTCCCCCCACAAGTATGTGTACTCTAGGGCATCCCTCGCAGCCCCATTTATGGTCTCCATTTTTTCGTCAGAGAATAGGAGGACTATGTCGTCAGCGAATGCCTGTACATAGTATCCTTTCCCTTCCAGGTTTTTAATCAGGGGATCTATTAGTAGGTTCCAAAGGGAGGGCCCACCAACTGACCCTTGTACACATCCTTTGTTTGTGGCCCTTACGCACTCCTCTCCTGCGTATTTCACTACCACTTTTCTTTCCGACATGTAACTGTCCATGACTCGTCTGAGGTTAATCGGGCATCCCTCTTCTGCCAACCTCACCCTTATCTTCGGCCACCACGCGTTGTCAAAAGCCCCCTCGATATCCAAGGAAATCATTACTGTTATCAGTTTCTTCTGTAGTCTTTGTTTCACTTGGTTCATTAACTCGAGGAGGGCGTCTTCTGTGCTACGCTGTGGTGTGAATCCGTATTGACGGGGGCTCAGACTGGGTGTTAGATGCCACCTGAGTCTCCTCACCAGCATTTTTTCGAACAATTTTCCCACCACCGGGAGAAGGCCTATTGGTCTGTAGGATTTAGGTGTTTTGTAATCTTGTTTGTTCGGTTTTCGTAGTACAATTACCGTGGCCTCCTTCCAGGCGGTAGGGAAGTGTCCGATTTCCAGGCACTTGTTGAACAGACTCAGGTGGTATTCTGGATCAGTTTTTACTAGGCGTTCTACTATATCCGATGTAAGTCCATCTCCTCCTGGGGCCTTTTTGGGGTGGAAGGATTCCATGGCTGACCTCAGCTCTGTCTCAGTGAACAAGGGATCATGATTTTCATCATCCTCCTTATTCACTAGATCCGCTTTTTGTCTTATTTGCCTATGGTGCTCCTTGTCGTCCTTTGGGTCATCCCAGGGGTAGAAGGTAGCAGCAAGTTCTTCCGCTGATTCTTTTGTGTTTAGGGTTTTCCCTCCTTTTACTATCAGTACATCCTCTTGTCTTTTTCCTGTTTTCCTTAGTATTCTGTAAATTCCGTCCCACACCGTTTCCCTGTCCTGTTTTCCACAGAATTCCTTCCAGCTCTTTACCTGTTGTTCCTTGGCCATTTTTTCATAATCTTCTTTTTGTTTCAGGTACTCGGTGACTACGTGATTTTTCCTGTCCGGTGCTGCTCCGTGGATTCTTCTTCTCAAGGTTCTTGTTTTCCTCTTCATTTGTTCCAGCTCGTCGGTCCACCACGGGGGTTTTTTAATATTATGTGCTGTCTTCTTTTTTGGAAGCATTTCGTCACACGCTCTCTGCACAACTGCATTGTATTCTTCTATCTCGATCTCTAATTCCTGTTTATTGTTTATTTCTTTAACTTTATTTGAGTTTATATTCTTTTCTGTTTTTAATTGTTCCACCTTTTCTATGAAGGCGGTCCAATTAGCTTTTTTAGTGTTGTATTTTCTTGTTGTATTATTTATTCTTTGTTGTATTTTGTGTTTTCCTAGACTGAATACAATGCTGTTGTGGTCCGAGCTCACTAGTCCTTCCACTACTTCCCAGTCCTTCACCATTTTCTCTAGGTCGGGGGTGCAAGTAGTAATGTCGATGATGCTAGTACATTCTTTTCCACCTCTGATTGTATAGAAAGTAGGTTTTCTCCCTTCGTTCAGTACCACCATCCCCCATTGATCTATCATGCTTGATATGACTTCCCCTCTGTGGTCATTTTCTCTGCTCCCCCACCAGATGCTCTTCGCATTTGTATCTCCCCCCCATTATTATGGAGTTTGGGCCGTATTCCTCCACTATTCTGTTCAGTTGGTTCAGGTGTCCAGCTATGTCTTGATCAGGTTCGAGATAGAAGGACACCGCTAGTATTACAGTGTCTCCCAGACTGATTTTGGCTGCGACTATATTTGTCGTGGTGTATTTTGCTTCAATAGCGGCTTCGATGTTACTATCGAAGACCGCTATTGCTGCTTTTGCCTTATTTTCGCCGTCCTCAGCCTGAAAGATTCGCACTCCGCTAGTGTCCTTCATTCTCGTCCCCGCCCCTGTGTACGGTTCCTGTATTAGCGCAAAAGAGAACTGTTTCGCCGCCATCATTAGTTCTTCAGTGGCTAATCTCTTGCGCTGCAAGTTCACCTGAACCACCCTGCATGTTTTTTCTGGGGAGAGATTTTCTGTGCCTTTTGTTCCTACTTGGGTGCCTTTAGCAATATGCCACGGTTGAGCGGGCTACTGCATCCCATTTTTTCCTTACTGTACAGCAGTCACTGAAAGCGTTGTGCCCTGTGTTTTCGAGTTTGGCTCTGATGCAGTTTATGCAGCTGGGGGGAGCCTGCTGGTTAGGTTAGGTTAGGTTAGGTTAGGTTAGGTTAGGTTAGGTTAGGTTAGGTTAGGTTAGGTTAGGTTAGGTTAGGTTAGGTTAGGTTAGGTTAGGTTAGGTTAGGTTAGGTTAGGTTAGGTTAGGTTAGGTTAGGTTAGGTTAGGTTAGGTTAGGTTAGGTTAGGTTAGGTTAGGTTAGGTTAGGTTAGGTTAGGTTAGGTTAGGTTAGGTTAGGTTAGGTTAGGTTAGGTTAGGTTAGGTTAGGTTAGGTTAGGTTAGGTTAGGTTAGGTTAGGTTAGGTTAGGTTAGGTTAGGTTAGGTTAGGTTAGGTTAGGTTAGGTTAGGTTAGGTTAGGTTAGGTTAGGTTAGGTTAGGTTAGGTTAGGTTAGGTTAGGTTAGGTTAGGTTAGGTTAGGTTAGGTTAGGTTAGGTTAGGTTAGGTTAGGTTAGGTTAGGTTAGGTTAGGTTAGGTTAGGTTAGGTTAGGTTAGGTTAGGTTAGGTTAGGTTAGGTTAGGTTAGGTTAGGTTAGGTTAGGTTAGGTTAGGTTAGGTTAGGTTAGGTTAGGTTAGGTTAGGTTAGGTTAGGTTAGGTTAGGTTAGGTTAGGTTAGGTTAGGTTAGGTTAGGTTAGGTTAGGTTAGGTTAGGTTAGGTTAGGTTAGGTTAGGTTAGGTTAGGTTAGGTTAGGTTAGGTTAGGTTAGGTTAGGTTAGGTTAGGTTAGGTTAGGTTAGGTTAGGTTAGGTTAGGTTAGGTTAGGTTAGGTTAGGTTAGGTTAGGTTAGGTTAGGTTAGGTTAGGTTAGGTTAGGTTAGGTTAGGTTAGGTTAGGTTAGGTTAGGTTAGGTTAGGTTAGGTTAGGTTAGGTTAGGTTAGGTTAGGTTAGGTTAGGTTAGGTTAGGTTAGGTTAGGTTAGGTTAGGTTAGGTTAGGTTAGGTTAGGTTAGGTTAGGTTAGGTTAGGTTAGGTTAGGTTAGGTTAGGTTAGGTTAGGTTAGGTTAGGTTAGGTTAGGTTAGGTTAGGTTAGGTTAGGTTAGGTTAGGTTAGGTTAGGTTAGGTTAGGTTAGGTTAGGTTAGGTTAGGTTAGGTTCCCCCCGATGGTTGCACGCCTTGTCGTGGCGGTGGGGCTTAGTAACCGTGGACTGGTCACCCACGGTGAAGCTAAGAGGCAACCGGGGCCGGCCTGTTTGCCGCCGGCTGGCCCGAGGAGGGCGCTCCCAGCGGGCTGAACATGCCCGCAGAGGACGCGCGTGGAGGTGGGACCGCAGAAGAAGAGGAGTGCCGGTATTACGGTGCGCCGTTCTCCCTATCTTCTGCGGCCGTGGAGGGATCGCAGGGGGAGAGGCGTGATGGTATTACGGTACGCCACTCTCCCTACCCCCTGCGAGCTGGCGGGGCCGTTCCGTCGAAACGGCGTTGGTGGGGCCGCAGAGGAAGAGGCATGTCGGTATTGCGGTGCGCCGCTTGCCCTATCCTCTGCGACCGAGGTGTGGTCGGTGGCAGAACCACAGACCTGATCTGCCACCGGATACCAGTTTATCTGGTACCCATGGCCTCCTAGTAGCAGACTCAGGGGGAGTCTGCTACAGTACTGGTGGAGGCCGAGTAGGAAGCGCACCTAATACCATCTGGTGTGCCCATCGTGGAGGGCCTTCGGGCTTTCAAGATGGAGCCGCTTGCAGGCGGCTGCCGCCGACGGGGTCGCGGATGTGTGTATCGTTCCCGTGGCCCCGTCAGAGGGCGGTGAGGAGGAAGATGGGGGGGTTTTTAGTGGGTATACCACGAGTCCCACATCACCACTTGGGTGCCCCCTGCGCCTGGGTGGTATGCGTAAAGCATTTTCCCCCCCGGAAAAAAAAAAAAAAAAAAAAAAAAAAAAAAAAAAAAAAAAAAAAAAAAAAAAAAAAAAAAAAAAAAAAAAAAAAAAGGTTAGGTTAGGTTAGGTTAGGTTAGGTTAGGTTAGGTTAGGTTAGGTTAGGTTAGGTTAGGTTAGGTTAGGTTAGGTTAGGTTAGGTTAGGTTAGGTTAGGTTAGGTTAGGTTAGGTTAGGTTAGGTTAGGTTAGGTTAGGTTAGGTTAGGTTAGGTTAGGTTAGGTTAGGTTAGGTTAGGTTAGGTTAGGTTAGGTTAGGTTAGGTTAGGTTAGGTTAGGTTAGGTTAGGTTAGGTTAGGTTAGGTTAGGTTAGGTTAGGTTAGGTTAGGTTAGGTTAGGTTAGGTTAGGTTAGGTTAGGTTAGGCTAGGTTAGGTTAGGTTAGGTTAGGTTAGGTTAGGTTAGGTTAGGTTAGGTTAGGTTAGGTTAGGTTAGGTTAGGTTAGGTTAGGTTAGGTTAGGTTAGGTTAGGTTAGGTTAGGTTAGGTTAGGTTAGGTTAGGTTAGGTTAGGTTAGGTTAGGTTAGGTTAGGTTAGGTTAGGTTAGGTTAGGTTAGGTTAGGTTAGGTTAGGTCAGGTTAGGTTAGGTTAGGTTAGGTTAGGTTAGGTTAGGTTAGGTTAGGTTAGGTTAGGTTAGGTTAGGTTAGGTTAGGTTAGGTTAGGTTAGGTTAGGTTAGGTTAGGTTAGGTTAGGTTAGGTTAGGTTAGGTTAGGTTAGGTTAGGTTAGGTTAGGTTAGGTTAGGTTAGGTTAGGTTAGGTTAGGTTAGGTTAGGTTAGGTTAGGTTAGGTTAGGTTAGGTTAGGTTAGGTTAGGTTAGGTTAGGTTAGGTTAGGTTAGGTTAGGTTAGGTTAGGTTAGGTTAGGTTAGGTTAGGTTAGGTTAGGTTAGGTTAGGTTAGGTTAGGTTAGGTTAGGTTAGGTTAGGTTAGGTTAGGTTAGGTTAGGTTAGGTTAGGTTAGGTTAGGTTAGGTTAGGTTAGGTTAGGTTAGGTTAGGTTAGGTTAGGTTAGGTTAGGTTAGGTTAGGTTAGGTTAGGTTAGGTTAGGTTAGGTTAGGTTAGGTTAGGTTAGGTTAGGTTAGGTTAGGTTAGGTTAGGTTAGGTTAGGTTAGGTTAGGTTAGGTTAGGTTAGGTTAGGTTAGGTTAGGTTAGGTTAGGTTAGGTTAGGTTAGGTTAGGTTAGGTTAGGTTAGGTTAGGTTAGGTTAGGTTAGGTTAGGTTAGGTTAGGTTAGGTTAGGTTAGGTTAGGTTAGGTTAGGTTAGGTTAGGTTAGGTTAGGTTAGGTTAGGTTAGGTTAGGTTAGGTTAGGTTAGGTTAGGTTAGGTTAGGTTAGGTTAGGTTAGGTTAGGTTAGGTTAGGTTAGGTTAGGTTAGGTTAGGTTAGGTTAGGTTAGGTTAGGTTAGGTTAGGTTAGGTTAGGTTAGGTTAGGTTAGGTTAGGTTAGGTTAGGTTAGGTTAGGTTAGGTTAGGTTAGGTTAGGTTAGGTTAGGTTAGGTTAGGTTAGGTTAGGTTAGGTTAGGTTAGGTTAGGTTAGGTTAGGTTAGGTTAGGTTAGGTTAGGTTAGGTTAGGTTAGGTTAGGTTAGGTTAGGTTAGGTTAGGTTAGGTTAGGTTAGGTTAGGTTAGGTTAGGTTAGGTTAGGTTAGGTCAGGTTAGGTTAGGTTAGGTTAGGTTAGGTTAGGTTAGGTTAGGTTAGGTTAGGTTAGGTTAGGTTAGGTTAGGTTAGGTTAGGTTAGGTTAGGTTAGGTTAGGTTAGGTTAGGTTAGGTTAGGTTAGGTTAGGTTAGGTTAGGTTAGGTTAGGTTAGGTTAGGTTAGGTTAGGTTAGGTTAGGTTAGGTTAGGTTAGGTTAGGTTAGGTTAGGTTAGGTTAGGTTAGGTTAGGTTAGGTTAGGTTAGGTTAGGTTAGGTTAGGTTAGGTTAGGTTAGGTTAGGTTAGGTTAGGTTAGGTTAGGTTAGGTTAGGTTAGGTTAGGTTAGGTTAGGTTAGGTTAGGTTAGGTTAGGTTAGGTTAGGTTAGGTTAGGTTAGGTTAGGTTAGGTTAGGTTAGGTTGAACTTAAATTTCCTTAGGCGAAGCCTATGCTAGTCAACGGAGATTTATGTTCATGGTGGCTATCGAAAGATACCTCTTTTGTCGATTTTTGGGCGTTCGAATTTTCTCGGTACCTCTTTTGGTTGCCGAGATATTCATTCTTTTGTGTTTGAGAACAACTTGTATGGTTTTCCATACATTCTGCTGAGAAAGTCATCCACATAAAACAACTCTGGTCGACTACTTTTGTCCCAGTGTTGTTGTGTGTGGGTGGCCCTCCCGGGGTGGGAACTATTTTTTGTACATTACATTAGGTTAGTTCTTTCATTTTTGTGTATATTTATTTTTATTTTGGTGTTGGCTTTTTATTTAGAATTTTCATAGTTTAGGTTTTCGTGTTTAGTTTATTTTTCTGAACATTTCCTTGAAGCCAGGCTTCATAGAAGAGGTGTGCCCTGTGGTACTCCCAAATATAATTTGGGCACCATGTCGGGGGATGACGGGAGAAGTCAAGGGGGGGGTTTCCGTTTGACGTTTGGTGATGAGAAGGGACCGAGAAATAATGGTGGGATGTCTACGGAGGATCGTAGGGACATCAGGAGTGATGATGGAGGAGCCGGTTTCAGTGGTCTGGAATCGGTAAAACGGACGGGCCGTGTTTGTGCGGGAGTGACAATGGAGGAGATTTTAGGCTTGGAGTCTGTGCCCTCCGTGCCCTCCATGTCCGTGTCCGAGTCGGAGACAGTTGCTACTAAACGTGCTTATACGGAGGTCTCCGGCTCTGACACGGAGGGTGCAGGCACTGGTACCGACAGTTTCGCGAGGGGCCAAACGGCTAAGCGAGGAAAGGCGCGCGGCTCGGCGAGCAGGCTCTCTGCAGCTCGCCAGGAGCTAAGAGAGAGAGCGGAGGAAGCAAGGGCGGCAGAATTTGCTGCCTCCCTTGAGAGGAAATACAGGAAGGAAGCCGCGGGGAGCAATCCTCCGCCACCGGGGCCACTCGACCTTGATGTGGACACGATGGGTCCGCAGGACTTGATCGGCGCCGCCGAGGAAAATCTCGAGGAGATCCTTGGCATTGCTGCCAAGTCCTCTAACCTAAAGGGTGGCTACGCCAGCAAAATCCGGCGTGCCACATCGGCGGTTAGGTCGATAATAGACGCGCTTGCGGCGCGAACTATAGTCGAGGAGACTCGCCGCCTCACTGCGGACAATGGGAGACTCCGCCGCGAGATCGGGAATCTCCGCGAAGAGGTTCGCGCCTACAAGCGAGACTTCGAAGCAAGCCGCTCTGAGGCCGCGAAAGAGAGGCGTTCTCCGATGTCCAGCGAACAGCTGGGCATCCTGGAGAACAACATCGCCAGGTTGGTGGGCAACCTGGTGGATGGACGATTGGCGGCGTTGGAGGATCGTTTGCTGCCGCCAGTCACTGTCCGCCCGCCTCTGGCGGCTGATAAAAAGAAGGTGGCCCGCGAACGGGCCGCGAGTGAGAGGCGTCCAGCACCAGCAGCGGTGGCTGCGGATGCTCCGGTGCAGATAATGCCAGAGCGCGCTCCCTCACCAGTGTTAGCGGTAACCCAGGCTGGCCGTCGGGTCCGGGATGAGTTTCCGGCTCTCCCAGTGCGCCCAGAGGTGCGACCGGCCCCTGCCCCTGTTAAAAAGAACAAGGGCAAGGGGAAGAAGACGGCCGATTCTGGCCAGTCCACGTCGGAGGTAACGCTGGCGCCTGCGGGTGCAGCGAAGGAGTCTACCGCGGAGTGGACCGAGGTCGTCCGCCGTAAGGCCCCCAAAAAGAAGGCCCCATTGAGGCCACCGGTGGCAGCGGCCGTGAAGAAGCCTAAGGTCATCATGCCACGCTCCACGGCCGTTCTGATTAAACTGCGGCCTGAGGCCTCAACGAATGGGGCGACATACGGCTCCGTCCTACAAAAGGCGGAGTCAAATATTAAGCTGGAGGAGCTGGGTATTGGTCCTCTCCGGATCCGGCAGTCAGGAACCGGAGCAAGGCTCATAGAGATACCTGGCTCCACAAGCCATGAAAAGGCAGACAAGTTGGCGGCCCGCCTCTCAGAGGTTCTGGAAGGGGAGGCAGAGATCTCCAGGCCCGTGAAGTGCGCTAACTTTAAGCTCACGGGCCTCTCTGACTCTGCTACCGTGGAGAGTGTCAAATCCGCGGTAGCTAGAGAGTCTGGCTGCTCCCCCGCCCAGGTCTGGGTGGGCGAAATCCAGCGGGGCGTAATGGCGGCGGGTGTTGCCCGCATGAGCTGCCCAACCATGGCAGCTAAGAAATTGGTGGCTCTGGGCAGCATTGCGGTTGGGTGGACCAAGATTTCGGTCCACCTGGTTGATGCGCGACCGAAACACTGTTTCCGGTGTCTGGGTATGGGGCACTATTCTGCGTTGTGCCCCTCACCGAAGGACCGCAGCGGCTTATGCTACCGCTGCGGAGAACCCGGTCACATTGCGTCCGGGTGTAAGGTCGCGCACCCGAAATGCGCTGTCTGCTCCGACGCGAGAAGACCGTCGGACCACATAATGGGGGGCAGAATGTGCAACCCCCCAGTAACCCGGGGAAAAGTTCCCTCCTCTCAATCTGGGAGGGAACAGGCGGCGCCTGAAGCTGAGATGTCAGAGTAATGCCAGGACATCTCAGCTTCTTACAGGCTAACACTAACCACTCCGCTGCGGCCCAGGACCTCTTCCTGCAAGCCGTGGCGGAGCGGAATGTTGACGTGGCGGTGGTATCGGAGCCCTACTATGTCCCTCCCCAGGCGAATTGGGCAGGGGACGATCAGGGCTCCGTCGCCATATTGGTGAGGCCAGGCGCTGGACCCCCCCTCATACCCAGAATGAGGGGCCCCGGGTACGTGGTCGCAGTTCGGGGAGAGTACGCAATTATAGGCGTATACTTCTCCCCGAACCGAAATTTAGCGGCCCTGGAACAGTTCCTCGATGTTCTGGGGCCGCTAGTAAGGAGGCTAGCTCCCCTCCCTGTTATCGTGGCTGGGGACTTCAACGCCAAGTCCTCGGCGTGGGGGTCCCCGGTCACTGACCCGAAGGGAAGGGAGGTGGAAGAGTGGGCGCTGGCCGCGGGGCTGTCCCTGCTCAATAGAGGGACAGTCCCGACGTGCGTGCGACGAACGGGCTCGTCAGTGGTGGACCTTACGTTCGCCACTCCCGTCGTCGCGCGCCGGGTGGAAGGATGGAGAGTGGAAACAGAGGTGGAGACACTCTCGGACCATCGTTACATAAGGTTCGAGGTGTCTCCAGCCTCTGCATCGAGTTCGGCGTCGCAGTCCAGGGGGCGTAGCGTGTTCCCGCGTTGGGCACTCTTAAAGCTCAACCGGGAACTGGCGGAGGAGGCGGCCATCGTCGGCCGCTGGAGCCTCCCGTCTTGCGAGGGAATGGGGGTGGAGGAAATGGCTGGCTGTTTCGGCAACGTGCTTAATAGCGTTTGCCGAGCAGCCATGCCAAGAGTTTGGGGTCCTCCCCCACCTCGGCGGGCGGTATATTGGTGGTCGGCGGAGTTGGCCGACCTTCGCGCCGCCTGCAACGCGGCGCGTCGCGCCTATCTTCGCAGCAGGCGGCGCCGCCCCCAGGACGAGGAGCGAGATGGCCGGCTGTACAGGGTCTACGTGGCGAAACGAGAGATCCTGCAGCTGGCTATCAGTCGGGCCAAGGAGCGAGCGTGGCTGGAGTTGTTAGAAGGGGTCGAGAACGACCCCTGGGGCCGACCTTACAAACGGGCGCGAGATAAACTTCGCGCCCAGTCGGCCCCCTTGACGGAAACGCTCCAGCCAGAGCTACTGGGGAATATCGTCCGGGAGTTGTTCCCGGACCCCCCAGTAGGCTTCGCTCCGCCGCGGATGGCCCGACGGCCGAACTCGATGGAGGAGGGTGTTCCGCCACCTGTCACCGACGCAGAGATGGAGGCGGTTCTGTCCCGCCTCCGTAGCAAAAAGAGGGCGCCCGGTCCGGACGGGGTGCACGGGAGAGTTCTGTCGATAGCTCTCGTGCACCTCGAAGATGGCCTTCGGGAACTGTTTAACCGCTGTCTTCAGTGCGGTCAGTTCCCGAGGGCATGGAAGGAGGGTCGGCTCGTCCTGCTGCCAAAGGACGGGCGACCACCGGACAGTGCGTCGGCGGTGCGGCCGATTGTACTGCTGAACGAGACGGGCAAGGCGTTCGAACGTATCTTGGCCTCCCGTCTTGTTCAGCATTTGGAGGAAGGTCCGGGGCCCGGGCTGTCAGATTCGCAGTTCGGGTTTCGGGCCGGTCGGTCGACCGTCGACGCGATAGGGCGCCTGAGGTCGGTGACAGGTGAGGCGGAACGCGGGAGGGAGGTGGTGGTGGCGGTGTCGTTGGACATCGCCAATGCCTTCAACAGTCTTCCCCACAGCGTGATACGGGAGGCACTGAATTTCTTCGGCGTGCCCCCGTATATCGGGAGACTGTTGGACGCGTATCTCTCCGATAGGGAGATCGTGTACGAGGACCGGTCGGGGTCCGTAGAGAGGCGGAGAGTCGAGTGCGGCGTCCCTCAGGGTTCGGTTCTGGGCCCGAACCTTTGGGACGTCGGCTACGACTGGGTCCTGCGGAGCGGCCTTCTCCCCGGGATGAGTGTCATCTGCTATGCGGATGACACCTATGTCACATCCCGGGGACGAAGTTACCAGGAGGCTGCGCGGCTGGCCGAGGTGGGAGTATCCCTCGTAGTCAGCCGCATAGAGCGGTTGGGGCTTCGGGTACGTCTTGACAAAACCGAAGCCCTGCTCTTCCGCGGACCCGGGAGGAAAGGGCCCCCGCCCGGAGCACGACTCCTTATCGGAGAGACGGAGGTCAGGGTGAGTCCAACCCTTAAGTGTCTCGGACTCACCCTGGACGGGAGGTGGACCTTCGGCCCCCACTTTCAACAACTGGGGCCGAAGGTGGTGAGGGCGGCGTCAGCGCTGGGCCGACTCCTGCCTAATATAGGAGGGCCCAGCGAAGCCTGCAGGCGGCTATACTCTGGAGTTTGTCGGAGTATAGCCTTGTACGGAGCCCCTATTTGGGCGGATTCCCTCACCGCTCGAAACAAGGCCCAGCTGCGGAAGGCGCAGCGGGTCATAGCGGTGAGGGTAATCAGGGGTTACCGTACGGTCTCCTGGGTGGCGGCCACTGCCCTGGCTGGAGATCCGCCGTGGGAGCTCCAGGCGACGGTGCTCGCCGAGGTGCACCTCTTCGCGTCAGAGAGGAGGGCACACTCGGGCGAGTCCCTGAGCTGGGAGGAGCTCTTACGAGTGCGGAGGCTGGGGCAACAGTGGTTGCTGCGAAGGTGGGGTGAGGTGCTGGAGCAGTCGCCGTACGGCCAACATACGGCCGCGGCACTGCGTCCGGTCCTTGCGGCGTGGATGCGCCGCAAGCGGAAACCCCTCACCTTCCGCCTTGCACAGATGCTCACCGGGCATGGATGCTTCGGTGCGTATCTGTGTAAGGTTGCCAGGAGGGAGCCAACGCCAGCCTGCCACCATTGTGGCGCTGCGGAGGACACGGCCCAGCACACCCTAGAGGTGTGCGACAGATGGGCCGTGCAGCGCCACGATCTCGTGGCAGTGCTTGGGCGGGACCTCTCGCTCTCGAGTGTGGTGCGCTGCATGCTCGAGAGCGATGAGGCCTGGCAGGCGGCGGTCTCTTTCTGCGAAGCCGTCATTTCGCAGAAAGAGGCCGCGGAGCGGGACAGAGAGATAGATCCATCCTCTGTTCCGCTCCGCCGGCGTAGGACGGGAGTACGGAGGCGTCGCTTTGCGAACCTCCAATCTCCTGTCTAACGGGGCTCCGGGAGAGGTTGGGAACCTCCCCGGCTTAGCTAGTCCCGGCGCCGAGGGGGACGCTCTAGTATTGCCGGAGTGGCCCCTAATTTTGGTGGAAGTCCGGTCCCTTTGAGAGGGAGACCGGCCGGTCGCGGGGGGTGTCCTGTGTTAGACAGATCCGGGACACTCTCCATATAGCGGCTGAGGGCAATCCGCAGGTGGTTTTAGTTGGTATAAACAGTCGGCGGCCTTCAGCCGCCGGAAGTCCAACATGACCCCCAGGACGACCCATCCTGGGACGGGCATAAAGCCTTTCCCCTGCGAGATCAAAAAAAAAAAAAAAAAAAAAAAAAAAAAAAAAAAAAAAAAAAAAAAAAAAAAAAAAAAGGTTAGGTTAGGTTAGGTTAGGTTAGGTTAGGTTAGGTTAGGTTAGGTTAGGTTAGGTTAGGTTAGGTTAGGTTAGGTTAGGTTAGGTTAGGTTAGGTTAGGTTAGGTTAGGTTAGGTTAGGTTAGGTTAGGTTAGGTTAGGTTAGGTTAGGTTAGGTTAGGTTAGGTTAGGTTAGGTTAGGTTAGGTTAGGTTAGGTTAGGTTAGGTTAGGTTAGGTTAGGTTAGGTTAGGTTAGGTTAGGTTAGGTTAGGTTAGGTTAGGTTAGGTTAGGTTAGGTTAGGTTAGGTTAGGTTAGGTTAGGTTAGGTTAGGTTAGGTTAGGTTAGGTTAGGTTAGGTTAGGTTAGGTTAGGTTAGGTTAGGTTAGGTTAGGTTAGGTTAGGTTAGGTTAGGTTAGGTTAGGTTAGGTTAGGTTAGGTTCCCCCCGATGGTTGCACGCCTTGACGTGGCGGTGGGGCTTAGTAACCGTGGACTGGACACCCACGGTGAAGCGAAGAGGCAACCAGGGCCGGCTTGTTTGCCGCCGGCTGGCCCGAGGTGGGCGCTCCCAGCGGGCTGGAGGAGTCCGCTGCGGACGCGCTAGGAGGTGGGACCGCAGAAGAAGAGGAGTGCCGGTATTACGGTGCGCCGTACTCCCTATCTTCTGCGGCCGTGGAGGGATCGCAGGGGGAGAGGCGTGGTGGTGTTGTGCTACTCTCCC